>CM060911.1:49455833-50792500 GCA_030737875.1 Allium sativum | reverse complement strand
CAATTTTGTTTAGTGATCTGATTTTTTTGCTTTATGCATGGGAGGTCTTTAGATTTGAAATTGGTTAATACATCATCATATAGGTCTAGGAGGAGTCTCGAAATCCCGACCTCTTACTTGATATGTACACACCTTACCATTATGCCACACTCTTTTGACATGGTTTGACTTTTGTTCTGAGTCTTTTTTCCTTATTGAACGGTGAACCTTTGTGCTACAGACTGGCAGATGAGTTACACCCGCTGGTCAGTTTTTTCATCAAGGGAATTATGTCTAGTGGTATGATTCTCGCTTTGGGTGCGAGAGGTCCCGAGTTCGATTCTAGGAATGCGCCTTGCCTATTGTTTAAAGTACCATCTCTTAACTAGTATTGTTTTGAACTAACCCTTTATCTGTGGCGCTTTTTTCTGTGGCATCATGTCTGCTCAAATGATTCTCGCTTTGGATGCAATAGGTCTCGAGATAGATTCCCATAGTGCCTCGACTTATCGTGTACAGTTTTATAAATTTTATTGTTTTCAATGTGATGCCTAGTTGCTTCATAATTGCATGTGCTACAAGGTGCATATTGCCTCTAGTTATCTTGTACTGTTCTATAATTTTGTTTTCAACGTGATGCCTTGTTGCTACATAATTACATATGCTATATGGTGCAATGTTTTGCCATTGGCAATTTTGTTTAATGATCTGATTTTTTTGATTTAAGCGTGGGAGGTCTTTAGACTTGAAATTGTCTAATACATCATCATATAGGTCTAGGAGGAGTCTCGAACTCCCGACCTCTTACTTGACATGTACACACCTTACCACTATGCCACACTCTCTTGACTTGGTTTGACTTTTATTGTGAGTCTTTTTTCCTTACTGAACCGTGAACCTTTGTGCTACAGACTGGCAGATGCGTTATACCTGCTGATCAATTTGTTTAACTGGGGCATTTGGTCTAGTGGTATGATTCTCACTTAGGGTGCGAGAGGTCCCGAGTTCGATTCTTGGAATGCCCCCCAATTATTGTATTAACTACCATCTCTTAACTAGTATTGTTTTGAACTAACCCTTTATTTGCGACACTTGGTTCTTGGCATCATGTCTGCTCACATGATTCTCGCTTTGGCTGCTATAAGTCTCGAGAGTGATTCCCATAGTACCACTTCTTATCGTGTACAGTTTTATAAATTTAATTTTTTTCAATGTGATTCCTTGTTGCTCCATAATTACATGTGTTATAAGGTGCATATTGCCTCTAGTTATTTTGTACTGTTCTATAATTTTGCTTTCAAGGTGATGCCCCGTTGCTACGTAATTACATATGTTCTACGGTGCAATGCTTTACTAATGACAATTTTGTGTAGTGATCTGATTTTTTTGCATTATGCGTGGGAGGTCTTTTGATTTGAAATTGGTTAATACATCATCATATAGGTCTAGGAGGAGTCTAGAACACCTGACCTCTTACTTGATATGTACACACCTTACCACTATGCCACACTGCCTTGACTTATTTTGACTTTAATTCTGAGTCTTTTTTCCTTATTGAACTGTGAACCTTTGTGCTACACACCGGCAGATGAGTTTTACCTGTTGATCACTTTGTTCATCAAGGGCATTTGGTTTAGTGGTATGACTCTTGCTTTGGGTGCGAGAGGTCCGGAGTTCGATTCTTGGAATGCCCCCACCTATTGTATAAATTACCATCTCTTAAATAGTATTTTTTGAACTAACCTTTATCTGCGTCGCTTGGTTCTGTGGCACCATGTCTGCTCAAATGATTATCTCTTTGGCTGCTATAAGTTTCGAGATTGATTCCCATAGTGCCTCTAGTTATCTGTACAATTTTATAAATTTTGTTTTTTCAATGCGATGCCTTGTTGCTACATAATTACATGTGCTATAAGGTGCATATTGCATCTAGTTATCTAGTATTGTTTTATAATTTTGTTTTCAAGGTGATGCCTCTTTGCTACGTAATTACATATGTTATATGGTGTAATGTTTTACCAATGGCAATTTTGTTTATTGAGATGATTTTTTTGCTTTATGCTTGGGAGGTCTTTAGATTTGAAATTGGTTAATACATCATCATATAGTTTTAGGAGGAGTCTCGAACTCCCGACCTCTTATTTGATATGTACACACCTTACCACTGTGCCACACTCTCTTGACTTGGTTTGACTTCTATTCTGAGTCTTTTTTCCTTACTGAACCGTGAACCTTTGTGCTACAGACTGGCAGATGAGTTATACCTGCTGCTCAGTTTGTTCATCAAGGGCATTTGGTCTAGTGGTATGATTCTCGCTTTGGGTGCAAGAGGTCCCGAGTTCGATTGTAGGAATGCCCCCAACCTATTGTATAACTACCATCTCTTAACTAGCGTTGTTTTGAAATAACCCTTTTATCTGCGGCGCTAGGTTCTATGTCATTTTGTCTGCACAAATGATTTTCGCTTTGGCTGCTATAGGTCTCGAGATTGATTCCCACTGTGCCTATAATTATCGTGCACAATTTTATAAATTTTGTTTTTTTCAATGTGATGCCTTGTTGCTCCATAATTACATGCTCTATATGGTGCATATTGCCTCTAGTTATATTGTACTATTCTATAATTTTGTTTTCAAGGTGATGCCTCCGTTGCTACATAATTACATATGCTATACGGTGCAATGTTTTACCAATGGAAATTTTGTTTAGTTATCTAATTTTTTTGATTTATGCATGGGAGGTCTTTAGATTTGAAATTGGTTAATACATCATCATATAGGTCTAGGAGGATTCTTGAAAACACCCCAGCTCCATTAAGGTCACTCACCAAGGGAATGCCTTAACTTTTGTGGAGGTTCATAGGTAAAAGTCACAGATAAAACACAAGACAGATATAAACACATATATATAAGCAGCTGAAACAAATAGACTTTTATTTCATAAAATACGTGTTTATACAAAACATTTCCACAATTGTCTTACAATAACTTCCCAAAACATTACAACAGCATTTCTGTCTTGATTATTGAATAAAGAAGCATAAAATATAATTTAAAATTGCATAAATCCCCATAGAGTGTGTCCAAAAGCCATAGCCAAATGAAAGAGAGTCCAAACCATACATCTACTATCTTGAAGCTTGCAAAGAGTCTGACTAAGCTGGGTTGTTTCCTCCCTGTGGACCTTGGGGGGAAACGGAAGAAAAGAAGATGAAAGAAAAACAAGGTCAGACATAAAGCCTGGTAAGTCTAGTGACTCTTCAGTATGAGAATAAGAATAAGGGCATGATAAGCATTAACTGGAAATAGGAAAGTATCATAAACTAAGATAAAGTAGTTTAGAACCGAATTTACTATCGTACCCCACACTATATCTCTACGCCTACTTGTACTTGTTTTGACTGGCACCCCATGCTGAGGGTGAAGTGATCCCCTTTTTCTAAAGATCGGCTCCTACTCGCATAATAATATGTGTCATACGGCCCCCAATGATTTGTAGATACCTATGTTGGTCCCACTATGGGGTGTATCAAGACCCATGGTGGTGGCCCGACAAAATTCTAGAATACATAGGTTAAACTACTGATGCATCAGTGCCCTGTTTGTCTGCTCCAGAGTGTGTGCACGCCCGCACTCCGTTAGAACCCACACTGTACACCAACCGTCGTCGCTTTTGACCGATTACAATCAACCCAGTAATCATGCCCCACCCTGCCTAGTTTCAGGGTACCATGATACCTAATTGGGTTACGGGTGAAATGGTCCCCGTTACTAGGGTTTTCTAGTCAAACATGTTAAGTGGTTAAGTGTCTGTATTTACCTAACCCCACCCATCAGTTTAATTAACATGTTAAATTGGTTAAGTGTTTTAGTTAACTTAACCCTACCATCTGTCCTTAGCCTCTTAAAGCACCGACCACTCACATTAGACAGGTATTGTTACGGTTATTGGATGTGCCGGTCGGTTCCGGGCAGGTTTACACCGTAACTCAGTCTAACCTCGGGTCCTTATTGGGCTCAATGCCTTAACCTCCCACATTGGATAGATATTGTTGTGATTACTGGACAGCTGGGCGGGTCCGGGCAGGTTTACATCACAACTCATTCCAACCTCGGGTTAAGCATATCGTATTTTCTAAATTTACATATTTGTCTTTATTGCTTGTTTATATGTAAATTTGTCAACAATTAAATGTTATGGCCCATATTCCAAGTTTAACATTTTTCGGTATAAGAATTTATACCGTTTAAATGCCACCAATTTTGGCATGTGACAAACATGCCAATTTCATATATTTTTATATCAAGTTTTCCTAGAGCTACCAATTCTTCCCAACGTTACCCCGTCTAAGTATTAGGCTAACAATCTTAGCCTAATTTTCGTTTGCATGATTTTTAACATATAATATTAGGCTAAAAACTTAGCCTAATTTAGCGTACACAAAATTGGCATAAAGAAGTTCACTAACATAAACATGACTTAGGTGTAAACTTGACATTATCGGCAAAGTCAATATGAACATTATAGGTGTGAACTTGCAAAATAGTCAACATGAATGTCATAGGTGTGAACTTGCAACGTAGACTAAATCAACATATATGTGAATTTGCAACATAGCCCTAAACAACTTACATATATGTGAACTTGCATTGAAATAGGGATCTAACCAGATAGATGTCACATAAATTAGCACATGATTTAGACAACATAAGCCTAAACATGTTTAGATCTAGGCATAACATTGAACGTAACTAGTATACGACAAGAATGTGACATGTCCATAAAGTATGTATAATTTCATCGCAAGGGTGTAAACTAGATCTAATCATATGTCTAATTACAACATGAAACATGTATTAAAGTGGATCGTGACATGGATCCAATTAGGAACTAGCAACTTTTGTATAAACATAGGAGCATGTATATGAACATAACCATTTAGGCGTAAAGGTTCTATTGTACATCATATAACTTGTCATAATCACCTAAACATATATGCATAGATATGAGCCAAATAACTTGTATGTGAATTTGAATAGATCCAACATCAATTAGATTAATCCACAAACATTCTAATGGATCCAACATCAAGTTAATTATACCACAAACATCACAATATCATTACATCACATAGATATGAATTTACATCGTCGTTATACAATAGCACAATTCCATTTCCAATTTACATCGAATCAAATCCTAACTTTTATTCACATCGGAAAAATCACTATACTTACAACAAAAGACGAACTTGAATTCTGGATTCTGAGTTCTGGATTTGAAATGATTTCCTTTGGGTAGACTAACGTTGTTTTGATTCCTGTTTTAACTTTAATTTTGGCTTGTCTCTAAGCTTTCTCTAATTGAAGGCCACTCCTAGTTTCTTTCCAGTAGCATGACGGCTCTAGTTCTATATTATTTGTGTGAATTTAGGTTGAGATCTGAGTTATATTTATAGAATTTCAAACTAATTAGAGCCATCGATGAAGCTTGAGTTAATCAACACCATCCATCTCAAGAGAAGCCAATCAGAAAGTGACAAGTAAGCCCTAGCGACACAACCAAGCTCAGAAATTCGACCAGAAACCCGACCAGGCCAGCCAGGGCCAAACCAGGTTGACCCCCAGGTCGACCCTATGGTCGACCTGGTCACCCAGGTCGACCCCCTGGTTGACCTGGTCACCCAGGTCGACCCCCTGGTCGACCTGGGTCCTGGGCGGGAATTTTCCCGTCCAGCCCAGTTTGGCTCTGAATTCGAAATTTGAACTGAATTTTGAACTGTTAGAATTTTTAAATCGAATTCTGAAACTTCTGGAGGTCATAACTCCTTCATACGGAGTCCGATCTGTGCAAACTCGGACTCTATCTCAAGCAGAATTTCGAGACGATCGCAACGGCGAAACCCGTTTCCTTTAATTCTTTCATTTAGAATTAATTATACTTTAATTTGTGAAACTTAATGTTATAGAATATACGGGGTGTTATATTCTCCCCCTTTTAAAAGGATTTCATCCCCGAAATCTTCAAGTTAGGAAGAATGTATATCCTATCATCCAATCGTCCATCTACTCAACCAACAAACACGGGCGTCCATTATCCTTAAAAGACTTCTAATGCTTCATGATCATATGCATAGTGTGTGTACATGTCCCTATCTAATGCATAAATCAGGCGGTCTACTGATTCAGTTGACCTCCTTAATGCGAATCATGTAAGTGTCATGAATCCATTATGTATGCAAATTTTTCCTACTCATAATTCTACATGAGTGCGCAACTATTCAGACAACTGCGACATCCATATGACAACATATCAAGTTTTCAACCACATACAAATATGAATACATATATGCATATGCAATATGAAGTGACTGAGCCGATCTAAAACCTAGTGTGTGTGTGTATATGCATCCACGAGCAACCACTAGCAATCACTAGCAACCACTTGCAGCCATCATCCATAACATGTTTTCAAATACATGTTTGCATCCATTAGTTTTCTACCTAAGGAGTTAGGAAAAGGACCGAGAAGATATACCTAAAAAGATAGATACAAGAATAACTTAAGGAAAAAGAGAGATCAAATATGTACCCTCAAAAAGAAAAGGATAGGCAATGCGTATTCTGTCCTCAGTTTCCCAAGTCGCATCTTCCTCGGCATCGCTCCATTGAACTTTAACGAGCTTGACTTCACGGTAGCGTAGCTTTTTTATTTCAGTGCCCAAGATACGAGTTGGAACTTTCCTCACAGTTTGCCTCTCGTTCTATCTCAACTTCTTGTAGAATGCTTGGCTCCACCACTTCCACAGACTCATGTAAACATTTCCGGAGATGAGAAACATGAAAGACATTGTGGACCCCAGCCAACCTTTCGGGCAGCTCTACTCTATAATCCATCTTCCCAATCTTCTCGATGATAGGGAACGGTCCTACAAATCTTAGTGCTAGCTTTCCTACGGATCCAAAATGAACGACGTTCCTTAAAGGAGATACCTTAAGGAAAACCCTGTTCCCAACCTCAAACTCAAGGTCGGTTCTTCTTTTGTCGGCATAGGATTTCTGTCTATCTTGGGCCGTCTTCATCCTTCTTCGTATTAAGTCCACTTTCTGAAGTCTCTCTAATCATTTCTGGCCCAAGTATAAGCTTATCTGTAGACTCCCACCAACAAGTTGGTGATTTGCACGGTCTTCCATACAAGGCTTCGAAGGGTGCTATGCCTATGGTAGCTTGGTAGCTGTTGTTGTAGGCGAATTCCACTAAAGGAAGATGATCCTCCCATGTCCCTCCAAAGTCAAGAATGCAAAGTCTCAAAAGATCCTCTAAAACTCTATTCACCCTTTCCGTCTGGCCATCGGTTTGTGGGTGATAGGCCATGCTCAAGCATAACTGTGTGCCTACAGCTTCTTGTAGACTCCGCCAAAACTCGCTTGTAAAGATAGGGTCTTGGTCACTAACAATGCTGGAGGGTATCCCATGGAGTCGAACTATCTCTTTAAGATAAAGAGATGCTAGAGATGAGGCAGTCCTTCTATTCTTGACAGGGAAAAAGTGGGCGCTTTTTGTGAGCCTGTCCACTATTACCCAAATGCTAGTATTGCCCCTTCTTGACCTAGGCAGCCCATCAATGAAGTCCATTGAAATGCTATCCCACTTCCACTGTGGGACCTCTAGAGGATGAAGCAGTCCTCCAGGCTTCTTCTGTTCCGCCTTGACCTCTTGGCAGGTCATGCACTTAGAAACGAAATCTGCCACGCCCTTCTTCATGCCGCTCCAAAAGAAAGTTCTTTTTATATCCTTGTACATCTTATCTCCACCAGGGTGTATAGTCATCTTGGAATGATGCGCTTTCTCGAGAACCTTCTTTGTCAACTCCCTTGCTTGTGGGACGCATAGTCTTCCATCCCGCCTTAGCCAACCCTTATCATCGATGGTGTATCTATTGAGGTGATTAGAAGTCTCACCCCTAATAAGTTTATCAATTACATCAACAAGCTGAGGGTCTTCACGTTGTGCGGTCCCTATTGAGTCCAAGAGAGTAGGGCGTGCTTCAAGAGATGCTAACAAACCCGGTACAAAATCAGAGGAGGGCCTAAAGTTAAAACTGGCTATATACTCCAAGCTTTGCCTTTCTACAAAGAGAGGGCTTAGGGTCAACTTCTTTCTACTCAAGGCGTCTGCTACTACATTGCCCTTGCCAGGAGTATAGGAAATCTCGAAGTCATACGAGGCAAGAAACTCCATCCACCTTTGCTACCTCAAGTTAAGATCTTTTTGCGAGAAAAGATACCTCAAAGATTTATGGTCAGTGTATAATTCAAACTTCTCACCTAGGAGATAATGGCGCCAAGACTTAAGTGCAAAGACGATGGTGGCCAACTCAAGATCGTGGGTTGGGTAGTTCTTTTCATGAACTTTCAATTGTCTTCCACCATAAGCTACTACCCTTCCTTCTTGCATTAGAACAGCGCCTAGTCCCGTTCCACATGAATCCGTGTATACTGTGAACATTTTTCTTCCGTCAGGCAAAGTTAGAACTGGGGCTGTTGTAAGAGCCCTTTTCAAGCGTTGGAATGTGATATCACAATCCAAATCCCAAGCGAACGCTATATTTTTCTTTGTTAGCCTTGTGAGTGGAGCTAATTTTTCGCAAAATCCATAATGAACTTACGGTAGAAACATGCTAGCCCTAGAAAACTTCGGACTTCGGTTGCGTTCCTTGGTGCCTTCCAATCTTGCATTGCAACTACTTTCGCGGGGTCTACGGCGAACCCTTCTTTGGATACTACATGCCCAAGAAACCTTACTTCTTCTCTCCAAAAGTGGCACTTAGAAAATTTTGCTTTTAGTTGATGTGCATGGAGAGTATCCATGATTTCTTTTAAATGCTGAGCATGCTCTTCCTCATTCTTTGAGAAGATCAAAATATCGTCTATGAAGATAACCACAAATTTGTTGAGGAACTCTCTGAATACCCTGCTCATTAGGTCTACGAAATAACGGGTGTGTTTGTCAAGCCGAAAGGCATGACAAGCCACTCGAAGAAACCGTCTAGGGTTCTGAATGCCGTTTTATCAATGATATCTTCTGCCACTCTGAGCTGATGGAACCCAGTAGCCAGATCAAGTTGGGAGAAAACCGATGCACCTACAAGCTGATCAAACAAATCGTCAATTCTGGGAAGAGGGTGCCTATTCTTTTTGGTCAATTTTTTTAACTCCCTATAGTCAACACAAAGGCGAAGCGAACCGTCCGCTTTGGTTGCGAACACCACTGGAGCACCCCATTCTGAAATGCTCCATCTAATGAACCCCTTCTCGAGAAGCTCTTTAACCTGCTTACTGAGCTCCTTTCTCTCCCTTGGAGCCATGTGTCTGACAGGTAAAGCTACGGGCTTTGCATTATCAACAAGATATATGCGGAAGTCTATTTCCCGCCTCGGAGATAAGTCCTTTACCTCCTCAAAGACATCCGGATATTCCCGGACCACTCTAACTGACTGCAAATTCTCAGCAGAAGCATCAAGCGACTCTAGATAACTAAGCATGACAACATTCAAGGGATTACAAGAAATTTCTAGAGTGTTATCAAGCTGAGTCAAGAGCCTAACCATTCTTTTCTCACAATCAAGAATGGCACCGTTACTGGATAACCAGTCCATGCCTAAGATCAGTCCATATCCCGAGAAACCCAGAACAAAGGCACTACATCTAAATTCAACACTTAGAATAGAGATTTTCAAACCCAAACAAACCATTGACAAATAAGCTGAGCCCCCAATTGGGTTTGAAAAAACTAAGGGATCCTCTACCATACTAGTGTCTAGGTGCAGAGATTCTACCAAAGCAGATGAAATAAAGGAGTGTGATGCGCCAGAATCAAAGAGTGTGTGAACTGGATGATCATAAAGATAAACTACACTTTCTATAGAAATATTACTACCTCATTCCTGTGGAGGTACCACTAGTGCATGAACTTTACCTCCTGAAGTGGACCCAGTCCTCTGTCCCTGCCCTCGCTTCTTTGGGCAGTCCTTAGCTAAGTGTCCAGTCTCTCCGCAATGGAAGCAACCACCACTCGTATTCGCCTTCTTCTTTCTGCAGTCTTTCACTATATTTCCAACAATTCCACAGAAATAACACTTTCTCTTCTCGCGGGACTTATTGTTCTTCCCTCCTTTCTTGAAGTCTGTTTTTTTAGCCTGTAAACCCTCCTTCTTTTCTTCCGCCTTAATCTCTTTCTTGCCCTTGTCTTCCTCGTGTAGCAATGCCATGTCCACCAAGATTTCATAAGTCACTCCCGTGGATACATGGGTCATAGCAAGGCTGTGTAGAGGCTCATTCAGACCTTTGACGAAGCGAAGCGCCTTCTTGTGTCGGGTGCTTACTAAATCCAGACCAAATATGGCCAGCTGAATAACTGATTAACATACTCCCTGATCGTCATACTTCCCTGTTTCAGAGTTAGGAACTTCTCCATTTGCAGGCTTCTTTCAGCTAGGGAGAGGAATTTCATCTCAAACCTCATCCTGAAATCTTCCCATGTTTCCACTGGCCTCTCAGCATTGGTGATCTCCCACCAATAGGAAGCTTCATCTTTAAGCAACCACACTGCTAGCTGTATCTTTTTCCTGTCATCAACCTCGAAGATGACAAACAGATCCTCAGTCTCCTTTAGCCAGTTTCTTGCTACTACAAAGGATTCTGTTCCATAAAAGTCTTTTCCACCCATAGCCCTGAAGTCTCTACATGTCTTTGCGAAAGCATTTCCATGAGGAGGAGGAACCGCTGCCACTGGAGGAGGAATGTCTGCTGGGCCCGCACCATTAGCCCTAGCTTCTAGGTACCTCCTAAATAAGTTGGGTACCAGTACTCCTTCTGGAAGGTTAAGGTCTCCAGACATGCTGAAACAAAAAGGAAAGATTCAAAACGAAGGATAGAGAGATAGTGTATATGGCTTTGGGGGATTATGCCTTTTTAAAATAACAAAAACACTTTTTCTTGAAAAATGCTTCTTTAAACCCTCTTTTGAAAATAATTTCAAATTTTTTTATCTTATCTGGTAAACCTATGCTCTGATACCAAGTGAAAACACCCCACCTCCATTAAGGTCACTCACCAAGGGAATGCCTTAACTTTGGTGGAGGTTTATAGGTAAAAGTCACAGATAAAACACAAGACAGATATAAACACACATATATAAGCAGCAGAAACAAACAGACTTTTATTTCATAAAATACGTGTTCATACAAAACATTTCCACAATTGTCTTATAATAACTTCCCAAAACATTACAACAACATTTCTGTCTTGATTATTCAATAAAGAAGCATACAACATAATTTAAAATTGCATAAATCCCTATAGAGTGTGTCCAAAAGCCATAGCCAAATGAAAGAGAGTCCAAACCATACATCTACTATCTTGAAGCTTGCAAAGAGTCTGACTAAGCTGGGTTGCTTCCTCCCTGTGGACCGGGGGGGGGGGAGGGGACGGAAGAAAAGAAGACGAAAGAAAAACAGGGTCAGACATAAAGCCTGGTAAGTCTAGTGACTCTTCAGTATGAGAATAAGAATAAGGGCATGATAAGCATAAACTAGAAATAGGAAAGTATCATAAACTAAGATAAAGTAGTTTAGAACCGAATTTACTATCGCACTCCACACTATATCTCTGCACCTACTTGTACTTGTTCTGACTAGCACCCCATGTTGAGGGTGAAGTGATCCCCTTTCTAAAGATCGGATCCTACTCGCATAATCATATGTGTCATACGGCCTCCAATGATTTGTAGATACCTATGTTGGTCCCACCATGGGGTGTATCAAGACCCATGGTGGCGGCCCGACACAATTCTAGAATACATAGGTTAAACTACTGATGCCTCAGTGCCCTGTTTGTCTGCTCCGGAGTGTGTGCACGCCCGCGCTCCGTTAGAACCAACACTGTGTACCAACCGCCGTCGCTTTTGACCGCTTACAATCAGCCCAGTAATCGTGCCCCACCCTGCCTAGTTTTAGGGTACCATGATACCTAATTGGGTTACTACTAAAATGGGTCCCCGTTACTAGGGTTTTCTAGTCAAACATGTTAAGTGGTTAAGTGTCTGTATTTACCTAACCCCACCCATCAGTTTAATTAACATGTTGAATTGGTTAAGTGTTTTAGTTAACTTAACCCTACCATCTGTCCTTAGCCTCTTAAAGCACCAACCACTCACATTAGACAGGTATTGTTATGGTTACTGGATGTGCCGGTCGGTTTCGGGCAGGTTTACACCGTAACTCAGTCTAACCTCGGGTCCTTATTGGGCTCAATGCCTTAACTTCCCACATTGGATAGATATTGTTGTGATTACTGGATAGCCGGGCGGATCTGGGCAGGTTTACATCACAACTCATTCCAACCTCGGGTTAAGCATATCGTATTTTCTAAATTTACATATTTGTCTTTATTGCTTGTTTATATGTAAATTTGTCAACAATTAAATGTTATGGCCCATATTCCAAGTTTAACATTTTTCGGTATAAGAATTTATACCGTTTAAATGCCACCAATTTTGGCATGTGACAAACATGCCAATTTCATATATTTTTATGTCAAGTTTTCCTAGAGTTACCAATTCTTCCCAACGTTACCTCGTCTAAGTATTAGGCTAACAATCTTAGCCTAATTTTCATTCGCATGATTTTTAACATATAATATTAGGCTAAAAACTTAGCCTAATTTAGCGTACACAAAATTGGCATAAAGCAGTTCACTAACATAAACATGACATATGTGTAAACTTGGCATTATCGGCATAGTCAATTTGAACATCATAGGCGTGAACTTGCAAAATAGTCAACATGAATGTCATAGGTGTGAACTTGCAACGTAGACTAAATCAACATATATGTGAATTTGCAACATAGCCCTAAACAACTTACATATATGTGAACTTGCATTGAAATAGGGATCTAACCAGATATGTGTCACATAAATTAGCATATGATTTAGACAACATAAGCCTAAACATGTTTAGATCTAGGCATAACATCGAACGTAACTAGTATACGACAAGAATGTGACATGTCCATAAAATATGTATAATTTCATCGCAAGGGTGTAAACTAGATCTAATCATATGTCTAATTACAACATGAAACATGTATTAAAGTGGATCGTGACATGGATCCAATTAGGAACTAGCAACTTTTGTATAAACATAGGAGCATGTATATGAACATAACCATTTAGGCGTAAAGGTTCTATTGTACATCATATAACTTTTCATAATCACCTAAACATATAGGCATAGATATGAGCCAAATAACTTGTATGTGAATTTGAATAGATCCAACATCAACTAGATTAATCCACAAACATTCTAATGGATCCAACATCAAGTCAATTATACCACAAACATCACAATATCATTACATCACATAGATATGAATTTACATTGTCGTTATACAATAGCACAATTCCATTTCCAATTTACATCGAATCAAATCCTAACTTTTATTCACATCAGAAAAATCATTATACTTACAACAAACGATGAACTTGAATTCTGGATTCTGAGTTCTGGATTTGAAATGATTTCCTTTGGGTAGACTAACGTTGTTTTGATTCTTGTTTTAACTTTAATTTTGGCTTATCTCTAAGCTTTCTCTAATTGAAGGCCACTCCTAGTTTCTTTCCAGCAGCATAAAAGCACTAGTTCTATATTATTTGTGTGAATTTAGGTTGAGAGTTGAGTTATATTTATAGAATTTCAAACTAATTAAAGCCGTCGATGAAGCTAGAGTTAATCAAGGCCATCCATCTCAAGAGAACCCAATCAGAAAGCAACAAGTAAGCCCTAATGACACAACCAAGCTCAGAAATTCGACCAGAAACCCGACCAGACCAGCCAGGGCCAAACCAGGTCGACTGGGCAGGTCGACCCCCAGGTCGACCCAATGGTCGGTCTGGTTACCCAGGTCGACCCTCAGGTCGATCCCCAGGTCAACCTGGGTCCTGGGCGGGAATTTTCCTGCCCAGCCCAGTTTGGCTCTGAATTCGAAATTTGAACTGAATTTTGAACTGTTTGAATTTTTAAATTGAATTCTGAAACTTCCGGAGGTCATAACTCCTTCATACGGAGTCCGATCTGTGCAAACTCGGACTCTATCTCAAGCAGAATTTTGAGACAATCGCAACGGCGAAACCCGTTTCCCTTAATTCTTTCATTTAGAATTAATTATAGTTTATTTGTGAAACTTAATGTTATAGAATATAAGGGGTGTTACAATTCTCGAACTCCTGACCTCTTACTTTATATGTACACACCTTATCATTATGCCACACTCTTTTGACTTAGTTTGACTTTTATTCTGAGTCTTTTTTCTTTACTAAACCGTGAACCTTTGTGCTACAGACTGGTAGATGAGTTATACCTGCTGATCAGTTTTTCATCAATGGCATTTTGTCCAGTGGTATGATTCTCACTTTGGGTGAGAGAGGTCCCGAGTTCGATTCTAGGAATGCCCCTTACCTATTGTATAAGGTACCATCTCTTAATTAGTATTGTTTTGAACTAACCCTTTATCTGCGATGCATGGTTCTGTGGCATCATGTCTGCTCAAATGTTTCTCTCTTTGGCTGCTATAGGTCTCGAGATTGATTCCCATAGTGCCTCTACTTCTCCTGTACAGTTTTGTAAATTTTGTTGTTTTCAATGTGTTGCTTGATGCTCCATAATTACATGTGCTATGAGGTGCATATTGCCTCTAGTTATCTTGTACTGTTCTATGATTTTGCTTTCAAGGTGATGCCCCGTTGCTACATAATTACATATGTTCTACGGTGCAATGCTTTACCAATGGCAATTTTGTTTAGGGATCTGATTTTTTTACGTTATGCGTGGTAGGTCTTTAGATTTGAAATTGGTTAATACATCATCATATAGGTATAGGAGGAGTCTCGAACTCCTGACCTCTTACTTGATATGTACAAACCTTACCACTATGCCACACTCTCTTGCCTTGGTTTGACTTTTATTCTGAGTCTTTTTTCCTTACTGAACCGTGAACCTTTGTGTTATAGACTGGCAGATGAGTTATACCTGTTGATCAATTTGTTCATCAAGGGCATTTGGTCTAGTGGTATGATTCTCGCTTTGGGTGCGAGAGATCCCGAGTTCGATTCTCGGAATGCCCCCCCCACTTATTGAATAAAGTACCATCTCTTAACTAGTATTGTTGTAACACCTTACCTCCGCTAGGGTCACTCACAAAGGGAATGCACTAGTTTTGGAGGAGCGTTATCGACGTAAACAAACACAGAAATATTACAAGACAGAATATAGATAAACAGCGGAAGAATCGAAATAAATTTTTCATTACTTTCAAGAAGAGTCAAAACCTTTTACATCAAATTGCCAAGGTCATTATTTTCCATTACAACAAATTTTGTCTTGCATAAATAAAGAAGAATAAACTTAAAACATCAAAAGTAGCTTAATTCCACAAAGGTAGCAGAAAATGCTGCCATAGCATTGCCCAAGATCAAACCATACATGAGCTGAATCAAAAGCAAGCGACATCCAAGCTAAGTGCTAGAGTTTCCTCCCTGAGAACTTTGGGGGGGGGGGGGAATGAAAGAAAAAGAGGCGAAACAAAACGGGTCAGTCATAAAGACTGGTAAGTCCAAGTGACTTTCAGCATAAAAACAGAAAAAGGTAACATGACATGTAAAAACTGAAAGTTAACATAAGGATGATGACAAAGTTGGCAAGATAGACTAAGATAACATGATAAATCAAGTATAGCATCACATATTCAAGGTTCACTGCATCAACTGCACTAGAATCCCAAACCCATGTCTTATATTAATCATGAAATGATCCCTTGGCCCAATATCATGAAATGACCCATTCTAGGTCCAACAGAACGATCAACTAATCGATCGGCTCCCTACAAGTTTTAGCTTATCATGTGTTTCTGTGTCATAGGGCCCTATCACGAATGTAGTCACCTGTGCTAGGTCCACCATACGGTATATCAAGCCCTATGGTGCCAACCACCGACACGAATCAAGAATGCACAGATAAACCTACTGATGCCCAATGCCTGCTTTTTCAACTCCGGGCCACGTGCACGACCATAGCCCTCCTGAACCTACACTGGCACATCAACACAGCCGTCGTTCTGGTCGCTTACAATCAACCCAGTAATTGTGCCCCACCCTGCGTAGTCCCAGGGTACCATGATACATCTAGTGGGTTACTGCTGAAACGGACCGCGTAACTAGGGTTTCCGTCCAATAGGTTAAGTGTTGTCATTTAAATTCGTGACTTAACCCTTATCAGTCAAGCATGTCAAGTTGGTTAAGTGTTGTCATTCAAGTTCGCGACTTAACCTACCTACGAATAATGTATCAAGTTGGTTAAGTGTTGTCTTACATGTTCATGACTTAACTCTATCATGTGGCATTAATTCATTAATTCACCCCATCCTCTCACATCAGACATGTTGTTGTGGTCACTGGATATGCCGGGCGGTTCCGGGCAGAATTACACCACAACTCAGTCTGACCTCGGGTTTTCAAGTGCGATATGACCAACTACCCACATTGGATCCTATTGTTTGCAGTAACTGGATTTGCCGGGTGGTTCCAGGCAGAATTACACTGCAAACTCAACCCAACCTCGAGTTGGCCATTTTCAAGTTCATTCTAGTGTCATGTCCATGTTCATGATTCATGTCAAGTTCATGTCAAGTTTTCAAGGCAAGTTTCATGTCAAGCTTCCTATGATTACCAATTTTTCCCAATGTTACCCCGTCTAAATATGAGGATAACAATCTTAGCCTAATTTCTCGTCCGCATGATTTTTGTCATATAATATTAGGCTAAAAACTTAGCCTAATTTAACGTATGCAAAATTGGCATAAAGCAATTCATTAACATAAACGTGACATAGGTGTAAACTTGGCATTTTCGGCATAGTCAATTTGAACATCATAGGTGTAAACTTGCAAAATAGTCAACATGAATATCACAGGTGTGAATCTTGCAACGTAGACTAAATCAACATACATATATGAAGACTAAATCAACTTACATATATGTGAACTTGCAAATCAATCATAAGCATATGAATAAGTGTGTTCTTGAAATATGACATAGGTTTAACATATACACATAAACATGTAGATCTAACATGTGGTCACATATGTGATATGATTTTACAACCTAAAACTTGCATAACATGATAAACTACACAACTTATCATAACAGGTTCTACTCCAATATACATATGAATAGACTTATTCATTAATCCCCAATTCAACATGATAATAAAATAGAATATCATTCAATTTCTCATATAGCATAATAAACATTGTTCCATTATCAATTTATTTTCAAGGCATATCATAACTGAATAAATTGAGTAAAACATCGCAGGCATATAGATCTGATAACATTATTAACATGAAAAGGTTTGAATAATAATCTAGGTTCAAGAATATGGATAAATCTAACTTAAATAGAAAAATCCCCAAAGTCAAGATCCAAGGACAATTAAAGAAAATAGGTCTGAATAGAAAATCAAGCTTAGATCCAATTTCATAGTCATAATCCTAGGCAATAACCTCATGGTCATGAATCATAGGTGATTAGCCACAATTGTCCTTGTCATAGTCATAGGCAATAGTCTTATATTCTCAGTCATAGGCATAGGCATAGTCTTATGTTCACAGTCATAGGCATAGGCATAGGCACAGTCTTATGTTCACAGTCATAGGCATAAGCATAGTCTTATGTTCACCATCATAGTCTTAGGCCATTAATAATAGTTTCAACGTCGTCGGCAATATTCCCAATAGTCAAGATCCAAAAAGAAAACAAGAATAGATATGAATTATACATAAATCAATTCCAATTTATAACATGCCATATTAGGTTTATAGTTTTCATATAAAAGTAACTGGAACTTACAAATCGTGGTCTAAGAAATTTAGATGTAGAAGTCAAGTCTAGAAATTAGTCGTTGAATTGCTGAATCGTTGAATTTTGATTTGATTGTAGAAGCAAATCCCCAAATATGCAGTTCCTAGCCGTAGTCTTCAAGGAATAATCTTCGCGTTTTAATTTAATTTAATTTAGAGGAAGAAGAAGCCATGATCATTAAGAGTTTGAGCAGCATAAGGTTAGAGAAGAATGGTGTAAAGAGAATGAGGCTAGGAGGCTGTTTATATAGGGTTTCAAACTAATTAGAGCCGTCGATGAAGCTAGAGTTAATCAATGCCATCCATCTCAAGAGAAGCCAATCAGAAAGTGACAAGTTAGCCCTAGTGACACAGGAGAGCTCAGAAATTCGACCAGAACCCGATAAGGCCAGCCAGGGCCTGACCAGCAGGTTTTCTGCTCGTCCTGGGCGCACCTGCCAAGTGCGCCAATGCAAAATAACATGGGCGCACTTCCCAAGTGCGCCAGTGCAATTTTGTTTTGGCGCACTTCCCAAGTGCGCCAGTGCATTCTTGCACGTTTCTGGTTTTTCTGCCTAACTTCGTTCGTCCATATCTTCTTCGTACGTTATCCGTTTTACGCAAACTCGGACCCTATTTCAAGCAGAATTCTGGGACGAACGCAATTGCGTAACCCATTTCCATTGATTCTTATTTTAAAAATTAATTCTGCCTTGATTTATAGTTTTGACAAGTTATTAAAATACGGGTTGTTACATTCTCCCCTCCTTAAAGGATTTCGTCTCCGAAATCTTCAAGTTAAGAAGAACGCATCCTATCATCCAATCATCCATCTACTCAAAACATCATCCACAAGCAACCATTGTCCTTAAACGATTTCTAATGCTATATGAACATATGTAGAAAGTGTGTGTATATGTTCCTTATCTAATGCAAATGATCAGGCCTAATTGATCTTCTTAATGCAAAACATGTTTAGTGCCATGAATCCAACATGTATGCAAATAGTCCTAGTCACATAAACACTATATGTGTTCACAAACATCCATTCATATGCAACATTCACATGATAATACATTCAATTTCATCCATAAACAAGTATAAACACTCATGCATATGCAATATGAAAATTTGTCTGAGCCGATCTAGTGCCTAATGTGTTTTATGCAACCACGAGCAACCACTTGCGACCACTTGCAACCATTTGCAAACATCAACCATAACATGTTTCAATCACATGTTTACATCCAAAAGGGTTCTACCTAAGGTTCTCAAGATAGGATTGAGAAGATAAGCAAGATAAAACAAAGCATCAAGGAGAAGATGTTAAAGATGTACCCCCACAAGGTCCTGCTTGCGGGGCTTGCCCTTGCTTCTTAGGGCAGTTCTTGTTGATATGTCCAATATCACCACACTGAAAGCATGCTCCCATCTTCATCTTCTTCTTTCTACAATCCTGGACTATATGCCCCTCAATACCATAGAAGTGGCATTTTCTTTTCTCGCGTGTCTTGTTATCATTCTTGTTGTTGTTGTTCTTGCCTCCTTTCTCGGAGTCTTTCTTCTCGTTCTGAGACTCATCCGCCTTAACTTATCACTCATATCTTTCCTATGTAACATGTTAACAAGCCTCACGGAAACTATCTCCATCGTATGGAAAACCATCTACGAAGCTAGAAAGAAGATTAGCCGCAGGTAAAAACTACTGCGACTATAGATGGAGAAAAGAAAGGAAAAGAGATTCAAACAAGGAAACAAAGGATAGTGCAAATGGATTTTGGGGAATAGCCTTTAAATAAAACAAGAATTTTCTCGAAAAATGTTTCTTTGTAAACGGTTTTGAAAATAATTTCAGAAGGTTTTAAAAACTTTTGCCCAGTCTGCTAACCTTCTGCTCTGATACCAAATGTAACACCCCACCTCCGCTAGGGTCACTCACAAAGGGAATGCACTAGTTTTGGAGGAGTGTTATCGAGGTAAACAAACACAGAAATATTAAAAGACAGAACACAGATAAACAGCGGAAGAATCAAAAGAAAATTTTCATTACTTTCAAGAAGAGTCAAAACCTTTTACATCAAATAGCCAAGGTCATTATTTTCCATTACAACAAATTATGTCTTGCATAAATAAAGAAGCATAAACTTAAAACATCAAAAGTAGCTTAATTCCCCATAGGTAGCAGAAAATGCAGCCATAGCATAGCCCAAGATCAAACTGTACATGAGCTGAATCAAAAGCAAGCGAAATCCAAGCTAAGTGCTAGAGTTTCCTCCCTGAGAACCTGGGGGGGGGGGGGGGGGGAACGAAAGAAAAAGAGGTGAAAGAAAACATGTCAGTCATAAAGACTGGTAAGTCCAAGTGACTTTCAGCATAAAAACAGATAAAGGTAACATGACATGTACAAATTGAAAGTTAACATAAGGATGATGACAAGGTTGGCAAGATAGACTAAGATAACATGATAAATCAAGTATAGCATCACATATTCAAGGTTCGCTGCATCAACTGTACTAGAATCCCAAACCCATGTCTTATATTAATCATGAAATGATCCCTTGGCCCAGTATCATGAAATGACCCATCCCTAGGTCTAACGTACACTAATCGATCGGCTCCCTACAAGTTCTAGCTCGTCATGTGTTTCTGTGTCATACGGCCCTATCACGAATGTAGTCACCTGTGCTAGGTTCACCATAGGGTGTATCAAGCCCTATGGTGCCAACCACCGAAACGAATCAAGAATGCACAGATAAACCTACTGATGCCCAATGCCTGCTTTTTCAACTCCGGGCCACGTGCACGACCATAGCCCGCCTGAACCTACACTGGCGCACCAACACAGCCGTCGTTCTAGTTGCTTACAATCAGCCCAGTAATTGTGCCCCACCCTGTGTTGTCCCAGGGTACCATGATACATCCAGTGGGTTACTGCTGAAACGGACCGCGTAACTAGGGTTTCCGTCCAATAGGTTAAGTGTTGTCATTTAAATTTGTGACTTAACCCCTATCAGTCTAGCATGTCAAGTTGGTTAAGTGTTGTCATTCAAATTCGCGACTTAACCTACCTACAAATCATGTATCAAGTTGGTTAAGTGTTGTCTTACATGTTCATGACTTAACCCTATCATGTGGCATTAATTCATTAATGCACCCCAACCTCTCACATCAGACATGCTGTTCTGGTCACTGGATATGCCGGGCGGTTCCGGGCAGAATTACACAACAACTCAGTCTGACCTCGGGTTTTCAAGTGCGATATGACCAACTACCCACATTGGATCCTATTGTTTGCAGTAACTGGATTTGCCGAGTGGTTCCGGGCAGAATTACACTGCAAACTCAACCCAACCTCGAGTTGGCCATTTTCAAGTTCATTCTAGTGTCATGTCCATGTTCATGATTCATGTCAAGTTCGTGTCAAGTTTTCAAGGCAAGTTTCATGTCAAGCTTCCTATGATTACCAATTTTTCCCAACGTTACCCCGTCTAAATATTAGGATAACAATCTTAGCGTAATTTCTCGTCCACATGATTTTTGACATATAATATTAGGCTAAAAACTTAGCCTAATTTAATGTACGCAAAATTGGTACAAAGCAATTCATTAACATAAACGTGACGTAGGTGCAAACTTGGCATTTTCGGCATAGGCAATATGAACATCATAGGTGTGAACTTGCAAAATAGTCAACATGAATATCATAGGTTTGAATCTTGCAACGTAGACTAAATCAACATACATATATGAAGACTAAATCAACTTACATATATGTGAAATTGCAAATCAATCACGAGCATATGAGTAAGTGTGCTCTTGAAATATGACATAGGTTAAACATATACACATAAACATGTAGATCTAACATGTCGTCACATATGTGATATGATTTTACAACCTAAAACTTGCATAACATGATAAACTACACAACTTATCATAACAGGTTCTACTCCAATATACATATGAATATACTTATTCATTAATCCCCAATTCAACATGATAATAAAATAGAATATCATTCAATTTCACATATAGCATAATAAACATTGTTCCATTATCAATTTATTTTCAAGGCATATCATAACTGAATAAATTGAGTAAAACATCGCAGGCATATAGATCTGATAACATTATTAACATGAAAAGGTTTGAATAATAATCGAGGTTCAAGAATATGGATAAATCTAACTTAAATAGAAAAAATCCCAAAAGTCAAGATCCAAGGAAAAATAAAGAAAATAGGTCTGAATAGAAAATCAAGCTTAGATCCAATTTCATAGTCATAATCCTAGGAAATAACCTCATGGTCATGAATCATAGGTGATTAGCCACAATTTTCCTTGTCATAGTCATAGGCAATAGTCTTATATTCTCAGTCATAGGCATAGTCATAGTCTTATGTTCACAGTCATAGGCATAGTCATAGGCATAGTCTTATGTTCACAGTCATAGGCATAAGCATAGTCTTATGTTCACCATCTTAGTCCTAGGCCATTAATAATAGTTTCAACGTCGTCGGCAATATTCCCAATAGTCAAGATCCAAAAAGAAAACAAGAATACATATGAATTATACATAAATCAATTCCAATTTATAACATGCCATATTAAGTTTATAGTTTTTATCTAAAAGTAACTGGAACTTACAGATCGTGGTCTAAGAAATTTAGATGCAGAAGTCAAGTCTAGAAATTAGTCGTTGAATTGCTGAATCGTTGAATTTTGATTTGATTATAGAAGCAAATCCCCAAATATGCAATTCCTAGCCGTAGTCTTCAATGAATAATCTTCACGTTTTAATTTAATTTAATTTAGAGGAAGAAGAAGAAGCCATGATCATCAAGAGTATGAGCAGCATAAGGTTAGAGAAGAATGGTGTAAAGAGAATGAGGCTAGGAGGCTGTTTATATAGGGTTTCCAACTAATTAGAACCGTCGATGAAGCTAGAGTTAATCAAGGCCATCCATCTCAAGAGAAGCCAATCAGAAAGTGACAAGTTAGCCCTAGTGACACAGGAGAGCTCAGAAATTCGACCAGAACCCGACCAGGCCACCCAGGGCCTGATCAACAGGTTTTCTGCTTGTCCTGGGCGCAGCTGCCAAGTGGGCCAATGCAAAATTGAATGGGCGCACTTCCCAAGTGCGCCAGTGCAATTTTGTTCTGGTGCACTTCCCAAGTGCGCCAGTGCATTCTGGTCCGTTTCTGGTTTTTCTGCCTAACTTCGTTCATCCATATCTTCTTCATACGGTATCCGTTTTACGCAAACTCGGACTCTATTTCAAGCAGAATTCCTAGATGAATGCAATGGCATAACCCGTTTTCCTTGATTCTTATTATAAAAATTAATTCTTCCTTGATTTATAGTTTTGACAAGTTATTAAAATACGGGTTGTTACAATTGTTTTGAACTAACCCTTTATCTGCGGTGCTTGGTTCTGTGGCATCATGTCTGCTCAAATGATTATCGCTTTGGTTGCTATAGGTCTCGAGATTGATTCCCATAGTGCCTCTATTTGTCGTGTACAGTTTTATAAATTTTGTTGTTTTCAATGCGATGCCTTGTTGCTTCATAATTACATGTGCTATAAGTTGCATATTGGCTCTAGTTATCTTGTACTGTTCTATAATTTTGCTTTCAAGGTGATGCACCGTTGCTACATAATTACATATGTTCTACGGTGCAATGCTTTACCAATGGCAATTTTGTTTAGTGATCTGATTTTTTTGCGTTATGCGTGGTAGGTCTTTAGATTTGAAATTGGTTAATACATCATCATATAGGTCTAGGAGGAGTCTCGAACTCCCGACCTCTTACTTGATATATACACACCTTACCACTATGCCACACTCTCTTGACTTGGTTTGACTTTTATTTTGAGTCTTTTTTCCTTACTGAACTGAGAACTTTTGTGCTACATACTGGCAGATGAGTTATACCTGTTGATCGATTTGTTCATCGAGGGCATTTGGTCTAGTGGTATGATTTTCGCTTTGGGTGCAAGAGGTCCTGAGTTCGATTCTCGGAATGGCCCCACTTATTGTATAAAGTACCATCTTTTAACTAGTATTGTTTTGAACTAACCCTTTATCTGTGGCGCTTGGTTCTGTGGCATCATGTCTGCTCAAATGATTATCGCTTTGGTTGCTATAGGTCTCGAGATTGACTCCCATAGTGCCTCTACTTATTGTGTACAGTTTTATAAATTTTGTTGTTTCAACGCGATGCCTTGTTGCTCCATAATTACATGTGCAATAAGGTAAATATTGCATATAGTTATCTAGTACTGTTCTATAATTTTGTTTTCAAGGTGATGCCTCGTTGCTACATAATTACATTTGTCATACGGTGCAACGTTTTACCAATGGCAATTTTTATAGTGAGCTGATTTTTTTGCTTTATGCATGGGAGGTCTTCAGATTTGAAATTGGTTAATACATCATCATATAGGTTTAGGAGGATTCTCGAACTCCCTACCTCTTACTTGATATGTACACACCTTACCACTATGACACACTCTCTTGACTTGGTTTGACTTTTATTCTAAGTCTTTTTTCCTTACTGAACCGTGAACCTTTGTGCTACAGACTGGCAAATGAGTTATACCTGCTGATCAGTTTGTTCATCAAGGGCATTTGGTCTAGTGGTATGATTCTCGCTTTGGGTGCGAGAGGTCCCGTGTTCGAGTCTAGGAATGCCCCCTACCTATTGTATAACATCTCTTAACTTGTATTGTTTTGAACTAACCCTTTATCTGCGGCGCTTGGTTCTGTGGCATCATGTCTGCACAAATGATTTTCGCTTTGGTTGCTATAGGTCTCGAGATTGATTCCTACCATGACTCTATTTATCATGTGCAGTTTTATAAATTTTGTTGTTTTCAATGTGATGCCTTGTTGCTCCATAATTACATGTGCTATAAGGTGCATATTGCCTCTAGTTATCTTGTACTGTTCTATAATTTTGCTTTCAAGGTGATGCCCCGTTGCTACATAATTACATATGTTCTACGGTGCAATGCTTTACCAATGGAAATTTTGTTTAGGGATATGATTTTTATGCGTTATGTATGGTAGGTCTTTAGATTTGAAATTGGTTAATACATCATCATATAGGTCTAGGAGGAGTCTCGAACGCCCGACCTCTTACTTGATATGTACACACCTTACCACTATGCCACACTCTCTTTCCTTGGTTTGACTTTTATTCTGATCTTTTTTCCTTACTGAACCGTGAACCTTTGTGCTACCGACTGGCAGATGAGTTATACCTGTTGATCAATTTTTTCATTAAGGGCATTTGGTCTAGTGGTATGATTCTCGCTTTGGGTGCGAGAAGTCCCGAGTTCGATTCTCGGAATGCCCCCCACTTATTGTGTAAAGTACCATCTCTTAAGTAGTATTGTTTTGAACTAACCCTTTATCTGCGACGTTTGGTTCTGTGGCATCATGTCTGCTCAAATGATTATCGCTTTGGTTGCTATAGGTCTCGAGATTGATTCCCATAGTGCCTCTACTTGTCGTGTACAGTTTTATAAATTTTGTTGTTTTCAATGCGATGCCTTGTTGCTCCATAATTACATGTGCTATAAGTTGCATATTGGCTCTAGTTATCTTGTACTGTTCTATAATTTTGCTTTCAAGGTGATGCCCCATTGCTACATAATTACATATGTTCTACGGTGCAATGCTTTACCAATGGCAATTTTGTTTAGTGATCTGATTTTTTTGCGTTATGCGTGGTAGGTCTTTAGATTTGAAATTGGTTAATACATCATCATATAGGTCTAGGAGGAGTCTCGAACTCCCGACCTCTTACTTGATATGTACACACCTTACCGCCATACCACACTCTCTTGACTTGGTTTGACTTTTATTTGAGTCTTTTTTCCTTACTGAACCGTGAACCTTTATGCTACAGATTGGCAGATGAGTTATACCTGTTGATCAATTTGTCCATCAAGAGCATTTGGTCTAGTGGTATGATTCTCGCTTTGGGTGCGAGAGGACCCGAGTTCGATTCGTGGAATGCCCCCCACTTATTGTATAAAGTATAATCTCCTAACTAGTATTATTTTGAACTAACCCTTTATCTGTGGTGCTTGGTTCTGTGGCATCATGTCTGCTCAATTGATTATCGCTTTGGCTGCTATAGGTCTCGAGATTGATTCCCATAGTGCCTCTACTTATCGTGTACAGTTTTATAAATTTTGTTGTTTCAATGTGATGCCTTGTTGCTCCATAATTACATGTGCTATAAGGTGCATATTGCGTCATGTTATCTAGTACTATTCTATAATTTTATTTTCAAGGTGATGCCTCATTGCTACATAATTACATATGTCATACGGTGCAACGTTTTACCAATGGCAATTTTTTTAGTGAGCTGGTTTTCTTGCTTTATGCGTGGGAGGTCTTTAGATTTGAAATTGGTTAATACATCATCATATAGGTTTAGGAGGAGTCTCGAATTCCCGACCTCTTACTTGATATGTACACACCTTACCACTATGCCACACTCTCCTGACTTGGTTTGACTTTTATTCTGAGTCTTTTTTCCTTACTGAACCGTGAACCTTTGTGCTACAGACTGGCAAATGAGTTATACCTGCTGATCAGTTTGTTCATCAAGGGCATTTAGTCTAGTGGTACGATTCTCGCTTTGGGTGCGATAGGTCCCGAGTTCGAGTCTAGGAATGACCCCCACCTATTGTATAAAGTACCATCTCTTAACTAGTATTGTATTGAACCAACCCTTTATCTGCGGTGCTTGGTTCTATGGCATCATGTCTGCACAAATGATTCTCGCTTTGGCTGCTTTAGGTCTCGAGATTGATTCCCACCATGCCTCTACTTATCATGTGCAGTTTTATAAATTTTGTTGTTTTCAATGTGATGCCTTATTGCTCCATAATTACATGTGCTATAAGGTGCATATTGCCTCTAGTTATATTGTACTGTTCTATAATTTTGTTTTCAAGGTGAAGCCTCCGTTGCTACATAATTACATATGCTATACGGTGCAATGTTTTACCAATGGCAATTTTGTTTAATGATCTGATTTTTTTGCTTCATGCATGGGTGGTCTTTAGATTTGAAATTGGTTAATACATCATCATATAGGTCTAGGAGGAGTCTCGAACTCCCGACCTCTTACTTGATATGTACACACCTTACAATTATGCCACACTCTTTTGACTTGGTTTGACTTTTGTTCTGAGTATTTTTTTCCGTACTGAACCGTGAATCTTTGTGCTACAGACTGGCAGATGAGTTATACCTGCTGATCAGTTTTTTCATCAAGGGAATTTTGTCTAGTGGTATGATTCTCGCTTTGGGTGTGAGAGGTCCCGAGTTAGATTCTAGGAATGCCCCTTACCTATTGTACATAGTACCATCTCTTAACTAGTATTGTTTTGACCTAACCCTATATCTGTGGCGCTTTGTTTTACATATGCCTCGTTGCTACATAATTACATATGCCATACGGTACAATGTTTTACCAATGGCAATTTTGTTTAGAGATTTGATTTTTTTGCTTTATGCGTGGGAGGTCTTTTGATTTGAAATTTGTTAATACATCATCATATAGGTCTAGGAGGAGTCTCGAACTCCCGACCTCTTACTTGATATGTACACACCTTAACATTATGCCATACTCTCTTGACTTGGTTTGACTTTTATTCTGAGTCTTTTTTACTTACCAAACCGCGAACCTTTGTGCTACACACTGGCAGATGGGTTATACCTGCTGATCAATTTGTTCATAAGGGCATTTGGTCTAGTGGTATGATTCTCGCTTTGGGTGCAAGAGGTCCCGAGTTCGATTCTCGGAATGCCCCTCACCTATTGTATAAAGTACCATCTCTTAACTAGTATTGTTTTGAACTAACCCTTTATCTGCGGCGCTTGGTTCTGTGGCATCATGTCTGCTCAAATGATTCTCGCTTTGGCTGCTATAGGTCTCAAGATTGATTACCATAGTGCCTCCACTTATCGTGTACAATTTTATAAATTTTTTTGTTTTCAATGTGATGCCTTGTTGCTTCATAATTACATGTGCTATAAGGTGCATATTGCCTTTAGTTATCTTGTACTGTTCTATAATTTTGTTTTCAAGGTGATGCCTCGTTGCTAAATAATTACATATGCTATACGGTGCAATGTTTTACCAATGGCAATTTTGTTTAGTGATCTAATTTTTTTGGTTTATGCGTAGGAGGTCATTAGATTTGAAATTGGTTAATACATCATCATATAGGTCTAGGAGGAGTCTCGAACTCCAGACCTCTTACTTGATATGTACACACCTTACCACTATGCCACACTCTCTTGACTTTGTTTGACTTTTATTCTGAGTCTTTTTTCCTTACGGAACCGTGAATCTTTGTGCTACGAACTGGAAGATGGGTTGTACCTGCCGATCAATTTGTTCATCAAGGGCATTTGGTCTGGTGGTATGATTCTCGCTTTGGGTGCGATTGGTCCTGGGTTCGATTCTAGGAATGTCACCATCTATTGTATGAAGTACCATCTCTTAACTAGTATTGTTTTGAACTAACCCTTTATCTATGGCGCTTGGTTCTGTGCCATCATGTGTGCTCAAATGATTCTTGCTTTGGCTGATATAGGTCTCGAGATTGATTCCCATAGTGCCTCTACTTATCCTTTACAGTTTTATAAATTTTGTTGTTTTCAATGTGTTGCCTTGTTGCTACGTAATTACATGTGCTATAAGGTGCATATTGCCTCTAGTTATCTAGTACTGTTCTATAATTTTGTTTTCAAGGTGATGCCTCGTTGCTACATAATTACATATGTTATACGGTGCAATGTTTTACCAATGGAAATTTTGTTTAGTGATATGATTTGTTGGCTTTATGCATGGGAGGACTTTAGATTTGAAGTTGGTTATACATCATCATATAGGTCTAGGAGGAGTCTC
This sequence comes from Allium sativum, assembly GCA_030737875.1. NCBI lineage: Eukaryota > Viridiplantae > Streptophyta > Magnoliopsida > Asparagales > Amaryllidaceae > Allium > Allium sativum. The sequence goes on along the minus strand of CM060911.1, from coordinate 50,763,627 downwards.
AAACTCCCGACCTCTTACTTGATATGTACACACCTTACCACTATGCCACACTATCTTGACTTAGTTTGACTTTTATTCTGAGTCTTTTTTCCTTACTGAACCGTGAACCATTGTGCTACAGACTGGCAGATGTGTTATACATGCTGATCAGTTTGTTCATCAAGGGCATTTGGTATAGTGGTATGATTCTCGCTTTGGGTGCGAGAGGTCCCGAGTTTGATTCTAGGAATGCCCCCCACCTATTGTATAAAGTACCATCTCTTAACTAGAATTATTTCGAACTAACCCTTTATCTGCGGCGCTTGCTTTTGTGGCATCATGTATGCTCAAATGTTTCTCGCTTTGGCTGCTATAGGTCTCGAGATTGATTCACGTAGTGCCTCTACTTATCGTGTACAGTTTTAATAATTTGTTGTTTTCAATGTGATGCCTTGTTGCTCTATAATTACATGTAGTATAAGGTGCATATTACCTCTAGTTATCTTGTACTATTCTATAATTTTGTTTTCAATGTGATGCCTCGTTGCTTCATAATAACATATGGTATACGGTGCAATGTTTTACCAATGGCAATTTTGTTTAGTGATCTGATCTTTTGCTTTATGCGTGGGAGGTCTTTAGATTTGAAATTGGTTAATACATCATCATTTAGGTCTAGGAAGAGTCTCGAACTCCCGACCTCTTACTTGATATGTACACACCTTACCACAATGCCACACTCTTTTGACTTGGTTTGACTTTTATTCTGAGTCTTTTTTCCTTACTAAACCGTGAACCTTTGTGCTACAAACTGGCAAATGTGTTATACCTGCTGATCAGTTTGTTCGTCAAGGGTATTTGGTCTAGTGGTATGGTTCTCGCTTTGGGTGCGAGATGTCCCGTGTTTGATTCTAGGGATGCCCCTTACCTATTGTATAAAGTACCATCTCTTTACTATTATTGTTTTGAACTAACCCTTTACCTGCGGCGCTTGGTTATATGGCGTCATGTCTGCTCAAATGATTCTCGCTTTGGCTGCTACAGGTCTCGAGATTGATCACCAACGTAACTCTACTTTTTCTGTACAGTTTTATAAATTTTGTTGTTTTCAATGCGATTCCTTGTTGCTCCATAATTGCATGTGCTATAAGGTGCATATTGCCTCTAGTTATCTTGTACTGTTCTATAATTTTGTTTCCAAGGTGATGCTTCGTTGCTACATAATTACATATGCTATACGGTGCAATGTTTTACCAATGGCAATTTTGTTAAGTAATCTGATTTTTTTGCTTTATGCGTGGTAAGTCTTTAGATTTGGAATTGGTTAATACATCATTATATAGCTCTAGGAGGAGTCTTGAACTCCTGACCTCTTACTTGATATGTACACACCATACCACTATGCCACACCCTCTTGACTTGGTTTGACTTTTATTTTAAGTATTTTTTCCTTACTGAACCATGAACATTTATGCTACAGACTAGCAGATGAGTAATACCTGCTGTAACACCCCGTAATTCTATGACATTAAGTTTTGTAAATTAAAGTATAATTAAATTTTAAAAAAATAATCAAGGGAAACTGGTTGCGCCATTTCGTTCGTCTCGAAATTCTTCTTGGAAACGAGTCCGAGTTTTCGAGAAACGGAGTCCGTATGAGGGAGATATAACCCTCCGAAGTTTCAGAGATTTTCAGAATAAAAAACAGCTCGAAATTCGAATTCAAGTTCGAATTCAAAACCCAGAACAGGCTGGGCGGGAAATTTCCCGCCCAGGACCAGGTCGACCTGGGGGTCGACCATAGTGTCGACCTCCCAGGGACTAGGTCGACCATAGTGTCGACCTGGGGGTCGACCTGGTGCTGAAACCCAGTTTTGAGCCTAGGTTCATTCTGATGTTTCTGGTCTCGTTTTCAGACTAGATTCGTCCGCCTAATCCTATATAAACAGCCCTCTAGCCCCATTCTCTTTACACCATTTTATTCTCTCCTTATGCTACCTCTGGAATAATTGAAATTAATAAATTAAAATAATACACGAAGACTATTTCTTGAAGACTACGGCTAGGGATTGCAAATTGGAGATTCAAATCAAGATTAAAGCTTTAAGAAAAGAATCAAAGGCTAATTCAACGGTTGCGAGCAACGTCATGCAAATCATAGCAAATCACCAATGCTATCTGATTATCCTTTTCTAAAACCGATCCATGTAAGTCAGTTACCTTTTAGATTTGAACATCTAGATCTATTTGTGGCATGAAATTAAATGGATATAAGAATATGCGTAATCCTTTCATTTGAATCTGTGCTTGCATATGCCTTTGGATCTAATTGAGAATTATTGTGATTAATTACCGATGAGACTGTGCCTATGCCTATGACGTTGAAACTATTGTTAATGGTATAAGACTATTGCCTATGACCATGATTCATGACTATGAGATTATTTCCTATGACTATGAATATGACTATGAACATAAGACGATTGCCTATGACTATGATTCATAACTATGAGACCATGACTATGACTATTGTGGTTAATTGCCTAGGACTATTTTGTGGTTAATTGCCTAGGACTATTGTGGTTAATTACCTATGACTACTATGGTTAGTTGCTTATGCCTATAACACTATAGGTACAAACCATGTTGTACACTGAACAGGCATTTTGTTGGATCTCATACCTAGGGTGTGACTTGCTTAGTTTATTCCTATTCACTATTATGTCCACCAAAACCATTGGATCCATTATCCTTGTATTTGGCTCGCTTTTGCATGCCTATTCTTTTATGTCAATTCTCATGATTATCCTCTATTCCCTTTTTAGTTTCATTTCATGAGTTTTTAGAAAACTTGTGAAATCATGGTATACGTACGTTATGAATGCGGGGTTATTTGGGTATAACATGAAATCTATATTATTTGGCATAATTTAGAGCATGTATTATAACATGACTATTAGATGCAAATTGGGGTAATTTAACGTGAATTATAAAAGATGTAATTTAATATATTGAATCTAGTATTGGCGAGTAAATTAAGCTTTAGGCATAAATTGTAAACTAGAGTATCAAATCTAGTTTTGACATGAACTGTAAATGGGAATACTAGATCTAAATTGGCATAAAACTGCAGGTTGGGTTAAATGATAGGAAAATCAAGATTTGGGCCTAGAATATAGGTATGTTAGTGGGCATGACAAATGAATATGATATAGGCCAAATTTGTTTAAAAGAGTTGTTAGCAATTTACATATGGACAAAAAGGATAAATATGTAAATCTAGGAAAGACGAATATGCCTAACCCGAGGTTAGATTGAGTTACGGTATAAGACTGCCCCTAACCGCCCGGCAAATCCAACGATCGTAACAATACCTATCTAATGTGGGTGGTTAGAGCATTGAGCCCAAAAGACCCGAGGTTAGATCGAGTTGCGGTGTAAATCTGCCCGGAACCGACCGGCACATCCAGTGACCACACCAATATCTGTCTAATGTGAGTGGTCGGTGCTTTAAATGAATAATTTAAAGCTAAGAAATAGTCAAGCAAGAATGGGAGGGTTAAGTCCATAGGAACACTTAACCAACTTAACATGTTAACAAGACAAGACATGTAGGGGTTAAATAACCGTTATAACATGTTGACTAGACAAGTGGGTGAGGTTAAGAAAAGGTTTAACCATTATAACATGTTAACTAGACTAGAAGGTAGGGTTAAGTAAAATACACTTAGCCAATTTAACATGTTAACTAGACTAGAAGGTGGGGCTAAGTAAAATACACTTAGCCAATTTGACATGTTAACTAGACTAGAAGGTGGGGTTAAGTAAAATACACTTAGCCAATTTGACATGTTAACTAGACTAGAAGGTGGAGTTAAGTAAACTTAGAACACTTAGCCATCATAGTGTGACAAACGAACAAGGTTAAGTTAAAACATGAAGGGACAATACTTAACCATTAGAACATGTGAATTAAACAGATATTAGGGTTAAGTTAACTGAGAGAATGCTTAACTGTTATAACCTGTTAGCTAAACAGATGGGCAGGGTTAAGTTAAAGGGGACACTTAACCAATACAAGATGAAGGGGTGGGGTTAAGTAATAAGAAATACTTAACCAATATAACTTGATTTGTGGTAGGGTTAAGTCAATATGAACTATTGATAAAACTTAACCAGTTTAACATGACAAATGAATGGGTTAAGTTTACTATAATTGACTAATGACACTTAACCAATCTAACCTAACGAGAAGGAGAACTAAGTGATAAACCTTAGTTAAGAAGACTAAGTTGTAAACCTTAGTTAAGAAAGTTAACGATTCAAGAGACTAAGTGGTAAACCTTAGTTAAGAGAACTAAGTAGTAAACCTTAGTAGAACACGAGAAGGAGCGAACGTCTTTCTGATCTTAAAGAAGGCTCCAACGAACTGGGTAACGAAGCACGCTGCTTCAAGGGGACGTGAGGGTACTCTTGTTATCCCTCTGTGAGGCTGCAGATGATCCTCCTGGGCTCACAGAGGTTAAGTTCTGCGTTAGAAGAACCAAGGGTATGCCTTGGTTGCAATATAGGGCAACCTAAAGACTAATATGGACCAGCGTGATTCGGCGAGACCAGTTGCCCTATGATAGCAATTCGTCGTCTACCAACCATCTTGAGTCAATCAAGATACGTGAAGCGAAAAGGCGGAGAACTCCAAAAGGCCATGTACTTGCTATCTAGTTATGGTTGCGGATGTCCATAGGTTAGTTTGGCATAGGGGGGCCTATGTATAGTTCTCATTTTTCAAGGTGTGCCTTTCATTAGTTGAGGGAGGGATCGAGTGGGACCATAGCCATTGGAAAAATAGTCCTTAGCATCTGCATCGGCAGATAACTTAGAGCTCCCGACCGAGTCCCGTGTTTCTTGATTTGCCCTGCCACGAGACTCGGGTCGCACATATAGAGGACATGTGCATCTTGACAGCGATAACGATCCACGACACATACGTGGGGAAAGTTTAGGAACATATACCACTCTGGGTAGTGTGTCCTAGATTAGGGGCGCCGATCAATAGGTAGCATAATCCCTAGTTGGACCTAGGTGGCGTAAACCCTAGTTGAATCTAGAATGCGCTCGATAGAAAACCCGAGATTAGATCTAGGTAATAAATAATAGGTGTACACCTGAAACAACCACAATTTCGGGGATTGGGATCACGTTATTGTTTTATTAGTTTATACAGATTACTAGTTAGGTGGTGCAGAGATATAGAAATTAGAATAACAAGGTAGTAGCGAAGCAGAGAAAGTATAGAAGTGCATCCAGTTTATCTTACCTTATCATATCTTGTGCTAACCTTATGATTCCCGTCATCATGGTGTTGTCTTGTATCTAGTTAAATTCATGTCATGTTGCTTTTACCTGTTCACATGCTGAAAGTTACTGAACTTACCAGACTTTATGTCTGACTCTGTTTTCTTTCGCTTTCTTGTCTTCCGTTTCCCCCCCAGGTTCGCAGGGAGGGAATATTACTACTTAGTCCAGTTTTCTTTCCAAGCTGAAGATTAGTCGAAGTTTTTTTTGGATTCTCTTTTCCATTGCTATGGCTGGCTCACGCTACATTGGGGAATATAAATGTTATTTTATGCTTCTTTATTTTGTAAGACAGATATTTTGGTATTGGCAAACAATTGTTGTACAAACTATTTTATCAATAAAGTAAAGTTCTATTTTCCGCTGTTTTAATTTTGTCTGTCTTGTAATTTATCAGTATCTTTTACCTATAACTCTCCACCGAAGTTAAGGTATTCCCTTTGTGAGTGACCTTAACGGATGTAGGGTGTTACACATGGTATCAGAGCTGAAGGTTACCGGATCAGATAAAAAGATTTGAAAAGTTATTTTCAAAATGATTTTAAAAGAAGCATTTTTAAAAGAAAAGTTTTGTTTTAAAGGCATATTCCCCAAAAGCCATACACACTATCTTCTGATCCTCTGTTTGAATTCTTGTCCCCTTCTTTCTAGAGTCTTCAGGGCTCCTGGCTTTCTGGGAGGTAACCTCATCGCGGTACGGTTCCGTAGGCTTGATAAGACTACGATACCTATCGAAGGGCAAAGTAGTGCCCGACTCCCATCTATAGCCATAGTATTTTCACCTGCAACTAGTTTTCTTTAAAGCTTTGAAGGGTTTTCCGTGCGATGGAGGCAGCTTTTGAGAAACTTGTCAATATGATCACACAGGGATGGTAAAGATGAGGACGAGGGAGTTTGGCTAGGGAGCTCAACGCAAGGAAGAGAAAAACATGGGTATAAACTCGACTCACGAAGAAAGAAGGAATTATAAAACCTAAGACGAGATGAAGTATCTTTTCCATGGCATAATAAGGCATATAATTAAGGACATGGGCAAGGACGAGGGACAGGATTTTCAGAAGGGCGAGTGCATGCTTTCACCGCTAGAATACCTGAGAAAGAGATAGTAAAAGTCTCTGTTGGAAAAGTTTAGCTTTTTGTTTTGATCAACCAGTTAATACTCTTTTGATCTTAGCGCTTCGCATTTGTTTATATCTACTTCCATAGTTGAGTCTCTGCACCTCAGTACTTATATAGTAGAAGATCCCATTAGTGTCTCAAATCCAATTGGTGGTTCGGCCTGTTTACCTTTGGTTTGTAAGGATTTGAGAATAACTATATTAAGTTTTGAGTTTAAGCGTAATGCTTATGTTTTTGGTTCCATGGGCTGTGAGTTGATTCTAGGCATGGGTTGGTTGGCTAGTAATTCTGAAAGGAGGGTAGTTAAATTTTTGACTTGCCTTGGAAATACCCTCGAGATTCCGTGTAAAGAATAAGTTAGGCTTAGCTAGATAGAATCGCTTAATGCATTTATCGACGACTTGCAATCCGTTAGGGTAGTCCATGAGTACGCAGATGTTTTTGATTAAGTTAGGAGTTTACCCCTAAAACGCGGGATAGACTTCCGCATGTATCCAGTTGACAATGAAAAGCCAGCTATCCGATCAACGACAGTTTTGGAAATGGAGGTCAAGAAGCTTCGCAATCGTGAAGATTAATTAGATAAGGTACAGAATAGTGAAGCTCAAGAAGATGCGACTAAGAAGACTGAAGACTAGATACATGCATCATACCCTTTTTTCTTAAGGGTACATCCTTGATCTCCTTTTCTAGGAATTTTATGCATACTTTCTAGCTTTTAAGGTATATCCTCTAGGGCGTATCATCGATCCTTAGGTAGAAGCCAATGGATGTAAACATGTATTTGAAGCATGTATTTGAAACATGTTATGATTGATGGTTGCAAATGGTTGCTCGTGGATGCATATACACACCATATGCGCTAGAACGACTCAGTCACTTTCATATTGCATTCGCATATATGTATTTGCTTAACGGGTTTAACTTGATATGTTATCATATGGATGTTGCATATGGATGAAGGCTATTCACACATGTAGTATTTACATAACTAGGGATGCTTGCATGCATGATTGGACGCATGGCACTGACATGATTCGCATTAAGGAGGTCAACTGAATCAGTAGACCGCCTGATTTTGCATTAGATAAAGACATATACACACACTATGCATATGAATATAAAAGCATTAGAAATCTTTTTAAGGACAATGAATGCCTGTGATTGAATGGTTGAGTAGATGGGTGATTGGATGGTAGGATACATTCTTCCTAACTTGAAGATTTCGGGGACGAAATCCTTTTAAGAGGGGGAGAATGTAACACCCCGTAATTCAGTGACATTAAGTTTTGCAAATTAAAGTATAATTAAATTTTAAAATAAGAATTAAGGAGAACGGGTGACGCCATTGCGTTCGTCTCGAAATTCTGCTTGGAAACGAGTCCGAGTTTTCGAGAAACGGAGTCCGTATGAGGGAGATATGTCCCTCCGAAGTTTCAGAGATTTTCATAATCAAAAACAGCTCGAAATTCGAATTCAATTTCGAATTCAAAACCCAGAACAGGCTGGGCGGGAAATTTCCCGCCCAGGACCAGGTCGACCTGGGGGTCGATCATAGTGTCGACCTCCCAGGGACCAGGTCGACCATAATGTCGACCTGGGGGTCGACCTGGTGCTGAAACCCAGTTTTGAGCCTGGGTCCATTCTGATTTTTCTGGTCTCATTTTCAAACTAGATTCGTCCGCCTAATCCTATATAAACAGCCCTCTAGCCCCATTCTCTTTACACCATTTTATTCTCTACTTATGTTGCCTCTGGAATAATTGAAATAAATAAATTAAAATAAAACACGAAGACTATTTCTTGAAGACTACGGCTAGGGATTGCAAATTGGAGATTCAAATCAAGATTAAAACTTTAAGAAAAGAATCAAAGGCTAATTCAACGGTTGCGAGAAACGTCATGCAAATCATAGCAAATCACCAACGCTATCTGATTATCCTTTTTTAAAACCGATCCATGTAAGTCAGTTACTTTTTAGATTTGAACATCTAGATCTATTTGTGGCATGAAATTAAATAGATATAAGAATATGCCTCATCCTTTCATTTGAATTTGTGGCTGGATATGCCTTTGGATCTAATTGAGAATTATTGTGATTAATTACCGATGAGACTGTGCCTATGCCTATGAAGTTGAAACTATTGTTAATGGCATAAGACTATTGCCTATGACCATGATTCATGACTATGAGATTATTGCCTATGACTATGAACATAAGACGATTGCCTATGACTATGATTCATAACTATGAGACCATGACTATGACTAATGTGGTTAATTGCCTAGGACTAATTTGTGGTTAATTGCCTAGGACTAGTGTGGTTAATTACCTATTAATACTATGGTTAGTTGCTTATGCCCATAACACTATGGTTACAAACCATGTTGTACACTGAACTGGCATTTTGTTGGATCTCATACATAGGGTGTGACTTGCTTAGTTTATTCCTATTCACTATTATGTACACCAAAACCATTGGATCCATTATCCTTGTATTTGGCTCGCTTTTGCATGCCTATTCTTTTATGTCAATTCTCATGATTATCCTCTATTCCCATTTTAGTTTCATTTCATGAGTTTTTAGAAAACTTGTGAAATCATGGTATACGTACGTTATGAAGGCGGGGTTATTTGGGTATAACATGAAATCTATATTATTTGGCATAATTTAGAGCATGTATTATAACATGACTATTAGATGCAAATTGGAGTAATTTGACGTGAATTATAAAAGATGTAATTTGCATATTGAATCTAGTATTGGCGAGTAAATTAAGCTTTAGGCATAAATTGTAAACTAGAGTATCAAATCTAGTTTTGACATGAACTGTAAATGGGAATACTAGATCTAAATTGGCATAAAACTGCAGGTTGGGTTAAATGATAGGTAAATCAAGATTTGGGCCTAGGATATAGGTATGTTAGTGGGCATGACAAATGAATATGAATATGATATAGGCCAAATTTGTTTAAAAGAGTTGCTAGCAATTTACATATGGACAAAAAGGATAAATATGTAAATCTAGGAAAGACGAATATGCCTAACCTGAGGTTAGATTAAGTTACGGTATAAGACTGCCCCTAACCGCCCGGCAAATCCAGCGACCATAAGAATACCTATCTAATGTGGGTGGTTAGAGCATTGAGCCCAAAAGGACCCGAGGTTAGATTGAGTTGCGGTGTAAATCTGCCCGGAACCGACCGGCACATACAGTGACCGCAACAATATCTGTCTAATGTGAGTGGTCGGTGCTTTAAATGAATAATTTAAAGCTAAGAAACAGTCAAGCTAGAATGGGAGGGTTAAGTCCATAGGAACACTTAACCAACTTAACATGTTAATAAGACAAGACTTGTCGGGGTTAAATAACCGTTATAACATGTTGACTAGACAAGTAGGTGTGGTTAAGAAAAGGTTTAACCATTATAACATGTTAACTAGACAAGAAGGTGGGGTTAAGTAAAATACACTTAGCCAATTTAACATGTTAACTAGACTAGAAGGTGGGGTTAAGTAAAATACACTTAGCCAATTTAACATGTTAACTAGACTAGAAGGTGGGGTTAAGTAAAATACACTTAGCCAATTTAACATGTTAACTAGACTAGAAGGTGGGGCTAAGTAAAATACACTTAGCCAATTTAACATGTTAACTAGACTAGAAGATGGGGTTAAGTAAAATACACTTAGCCAATTTGACATGTTAACTAGACTAGAAGGTGGAGTTAAGTAAACTTAGAACACTTAGCCATCATAGTGTGACAAACGAACAAGGTTAAGTTAAAACATGAAGGGACAATACTTAACAATTAGAACATGTGAATTAAACAGATATTAGGGTTAAGTTATCTGAGAGAATGCTTAACCGTTGTAACCTGTAAGCTAAACAGATGGGCAGGGTTAAGTTAAAGGGGACACTTAACCAATACAAGATGAAGGGGTGGGGTTAAGTAATAAGAAATACTTAACCAATATAACTTGATTTGTGGTAGGGTTAAGTCAATATGAACTACTGATAACACTTAACCAGTTTAACATGACAAATGAATGGGTTAAGTTAACTAGAATTGACTAATGACACTTAACCAATCCAACCTAACGAGAAGTAGAATTAAGTAATAAACCTTAGTTAAGAAGACTAAGTTGTAAACCTTAGTTAAGAAAGTTAACGATTCAGAAGACTAAGTGGTAAACCTTAGTTAAGAGAACTAAGTAGTAAACCTTAGTAGAACACGAGAAGGAGCGAACGTCCATCTGATCTTAAAGAAGGCTGCAACGAATTGGGTAACGAAGCACGCTGCTTCAAGGGGACGTGAGGGTACTCTTGGTATCCCTCTGTGAGGCTGCATATGATCCTCCTGGGCTCACAGAGGTTAAGGTCTGCGTTAGAAGAACCAAGGGTATGCCTTGGTTGCTATATAGGGCAACCTAAAGACTAGGATGGACCAGCGTGATTCAGACAGACCAGTAGCCCTGTGATAGCAACTCTTCGTCTACCTACCATCTTGAGTCAATCGAGATACGTGAAGCGGAAAGGCGGAGAACTCCAAAAGACCATATACTTTCTATCAAGTTATGGTTGCAGATGGCCATAAGTTAGTGCGGCATAGGGGGGCATGTGTATAGTTCTCATTTTTCAAGGTGTGCCTTTCATTAGTTGAGGGAGGGGTCGATTGGGACCATAACCACTAGAAAAACAGACCTTAGCATCTGCATTGACAGATAACTTAAAGCTCCAGACCAAGTCCCATGTTTCTTGATTTTCCCTGCCACGAGACTCGGGTCGCACATATAGAGGACATGTGCATCTAGACAGTGATAATGATCCACGACACATACGTGGGGAAAGTCTAGGAACATATACCACTCTGGGTAGTGTGTCCTAGATTAGGGGCGTCGTTCGATAGGTAGCATAATCCCTAGTTGGACCTAGGTGGTGTAAACCCTAGTTGAATCTAGAATGCGCTCGATAGAAAACACTAGATTAGATCTAGGTAATAAATAATAGGTGTACACCTGAAACAACCACCATTTCGGGGATTGGGATCACGTTATTGTTTTATCAGTTTATACAGATTACTAGTTAGGTGGTGCAGAGATATTAGAATAACAATGTAGTAGCGAAGCAGAGAAAGTATAGAAGTGCATCCAGTTTATCTTACCTTATCATATCTTGTGCTAACCTTATGATTCTCGTCATCATGGTGTTGTCTTGTATCCAGTTAAATTCATGTCTTGTTGCTTTTACCTGTTCACATGCTGAAAGTTACTGAACTTACCAGACTTTATGTCTAACTCTGTTTTCTTTCGCTTTCTTGTCTTCCGTTTCCCCCCTAGGTTCGCAGGGAGGGAATATTACTACTTAGTCCAGTTTTCTTTCCAAGCTGAAGATTAGTCGAAGTTTTGCTTGGATTCTCTTTTCCATTGCTATGGCTGGCTCACGCTACATTAGGGAATATAAATGTTACTAGTGTAAACCCGTGCTTCGCACACGGGTTGCAATAATGAAGTGTACAAACTTACTGAAAATAGACGAAAGCAAAACATTCTTTTTATTTATCAATTTGGGATCAGAGTAAATATTAAGGAGTGACACTGTCATTATTTACCATTCTATTAATGTAAATAAAATACAGAGACCCACATAGCATATGAAGCACTCTATTCAAAAATACAAAAAGTAACTGAAGAAAAACCAATCGGCAAACTGTACCAATAATATAATAAAAGGAACATTCTCATGTTACAACTTTTGAAAATGTCTAATGTTGGCGCCATGGATGAGAGGGGCTTAGAGATTATCTTTGCTGAATTCGGATATATTCTCCTTTGCACGTCAGCCCGATGTTAGTAATCATCCTATTACCATGTGACGTGTTACATCTTATTGTAACCATTTCTGATGTATCCTCTCTGCCATTAACAACCACCTTATCCTCCCTTCCCTGTACCTTTCCATGTAGGACAATGGAGTCTGTTAGAAGACTGGGTGCTGGCATGGGTTATTATTATTATTATTATTATTATTATTATTATTATTATTGTAGTGCCATAGTTGGTTGAGTATATCTACTTTCAAAAAACATAATAACAATTGTTACATGAACATGTTTACCTAAATGTTCTAATTCATTTCAATAATATTGATACAAAAAAATAAGGGAGCAGATAAAACAAAATTGATAAAGAAATATCATAAGAAGCAGCATATTACCTGTGTGAAAGATGTAATCTTTAAGTAAAGATTTCCTGCATTTAACTCCAAACTGAGACCTTAAAGGGAGTCTCTTGCAATTTCAAATTTTATAAAACTAAAGATATGAATGATTATATCAGTAGTAACTATTCTTTTTTCTCACAGAGTTCTTAATCACATACTTAAATTTGCCACCTTTCATAGAAAGATTATTTCAATGTCTCAATTAAATTAATCTAGAAATTAGTACAAATGGAACATCTATGCGAAGGAACGCACCGATAGCATCAAAACCAGGCATGAAGCATGCTTGAATGCTACAAATTTTTGCAGATATGAAACATGTGGGGGTATGTATCTTGATATTAGCTCTGGCTAGATTGAGAGTCGAAAAGGTAGAATTTGTGTTTTGATGCGTTCAATTTGCAAAACTACAATGTAGATCTAATATTTCATGATCCATCAAAGCTTTGAATAAAGTCTTTGATGAATGATGGTTCAGATTCCAAATCAACTGTCATTGGTGCATGGTCAGAGCCCAAAGTTTTCATCATTCTAGGATACTTATTTTATCACCTGAACAAAAAAGTGTAAAAGAGCAACGGGTGAGGGTTCTATGCATAAGAGAAAGTGTAAGCAGCAATGTTTGGTTTGGTTAATAAGTGTAAATGTAAATGAAGCAAACTTCATAGTGAAATCCAATTAAAATGACCTTGTAAAATTATATGGTTTAATATAGCAGTTATGTTAGTTAACAGCATTCATGCTCTTAACCAAATATACACCACACTTTCTACAAAGATATGCACAAAATCAGTAATAATATTTTCTCCATCAACCCATCTTATAAGGGTTCCCTTAAATTTTGCATGATGTGGCACCCTTTCTTAAAGTACTTCCATTTAGTTCAAGAAATTTACGATATTTAATAAACTTAATCTAAAAGGATTAACATGTTGACCTTGCAATTTTATGATTACAGATAGACATCACAAATATCCAGATGGCATGCCAAAAAAATTCAAAAGATTGTAAAAATATAATCCGTACTATTAAACTGTTTAACCACTACAACTGGAGTCGACGTTTAGAATCAACCAAAATCCAGATTAAGCTTATAATCGATGCAAACATATTTTGTAGTCAATTATGGGAGAAAATTAAATGCAATTACAATAATCACATGCACTTTTTTTTTATGGAATTGAAAACAAGATAAAGGTGAATTCTTGATTAGCTATACATATTCAAATAAATTAGAACAGATTTATTCATTACTTAGTTTTCAACTTTTTTAGTATTTACGATTTTATATATTTCAAATTTTAAATTTCAAGTTCTAAATATTCTTTTATTTGAAACTCAAAATAATTTGTGTTTAGTTTGACACATTTTGAATTTCTGTTGTTAACTTAAAAATGAAACAAAACTATTAGAATCTGTACTTCGACCAAAACCTTACATGTTCGACATAGTGTTATAGAACAAAGGAAACACTCTTTATGGAATTTATTTTAATCAAAAATACTAAAAGGAATAAAATATTTTAGATTTTAGTAGTCCCTTAAAATCATTGTTAATCAATTTGAAGTTTCAAGCATACAAAATAACTCGAAATTTTGTAAGTTGATGTCAATCCTGTGTAATGGATAAGACGGTACATGTTAAAGCAATCAGAGGTGATGACTACTTGAAAGTGATTAAAAACGGATATGATAAGTTACCATGATTTTAATCACTTGCTGCCAAGGAAATTTGATGAGCTATAACATGCTTATTAATAAATGAATCATATGTTGTGTGTGTGCGCATGCGCGCGCGAGTGAGTAAGTATGTGTGCGCGCGCATGTGGGTGGGAGTATGTGTTTGCACACTTTCAAAACTCATCATCTTCTCCCTGGTTGAAGAACCTACAACAATTTTAAGACATGCTTGGTTTAAAATTGTTTAAGTGATGAATCCGATGCCAGGAGAAAAATAATTGGCTTTTAAAAGAAAATCATAAATTATTTAAGAGATATACATCGGACGATAGATATGGAATTTTTTTTATTTTTTTTAACACATGGTTTTTTACGTAGCTAAAGCATTTTAAATCATTTTAAGATCTTCGTGAGAAAATATAAGCATTATTATAACATATTTTAAAACTTACGTTTTTTTATATCACACATATTTTAAGGGAAAGAAAAACAGTTAAATAAGAGAAATGCATTTTATATAGTAATAACTCCACATATATCTATTTTATATATATGATAATTTCAATATATCCTCTAATTATGAAGCTGAATTTGCTAAACTACATCTTGGATAAATATTCGCACATATTACTGCATTATAATAGAGTTCTTAAATATTCATCTTCATAGACAATTTGAAAAGAGACTGGTGAATAAACATGGAGTTACATAGATGTTTTCAAGCTAGAATTTGGGGGGGGGGGGGGGAGGGGGGCGGTGTAAGACACTTAAATACAACAATACATACTACTGAATGCTGTTGAAAAAAGATGGACAATTGGCGAGGTCTTTATGAATTTTCTATTTTAATGTGCAATACTTGCAAATAAATGTTTCTATGCAGGGTCTTTGGTCCAAAAAAAGTTTTTGGACATGCAAATATGGTCGATTTGCCAAAACCTTTTTCCAGATCGCACACTTGCTAGTATTATTGTTAAATTTTCTTTTCTAGCAAACATGTTTTCTAAACATCAAATCATGCTACAATATATTGATCATCGGATACATGGAATATTAGGGTTATCCTAACAAAATATCCTATAATAGGAAAAGAAGCAACTAACTTTGAAAATCTAATAAACAAACTTTAAAATCTAGTAAACAAAAGTAGCATGGTTCTGCAAGCATACATCCATACAAATGTAGAAAAATTATCTATCTAATTTAAAATACTTCATCTGTTAACATAGTTTACAAATTACATGTGAATTTAATTTTTATATAAGTTAAACCCAACATCATAGAATACGAAAAATTGCTAAATTATTTTTCCTTTTTAGTTATCATTTTCACTGTACAATTGTTGAGATTAAATCTCATAGTTGTTTTAGAATTTTTTTTTCAGTTTTCCTCCTGGAGTTTCTTTAATGAATTGTGTAGTTCATTTGTTTTTCATTGACGTGTCTATATAACTCTTTCATGCCATTATCAATATTAATTTAATTGAAGAGCACATCCCTTTTATAATATTCACCCATGAACAGCAATGAGTATAAAAGAAACCAATAAAATGAAATCAACATAATTGGACCTTTTCAAATTGTAATTTTTTGACATTAGAAGCATGAATTTTTCAATGATAAATATGAATTTTTTTTATGATACCAAAAAACAAAAGCACTTTTCTTTAAGTTTTACTTCAGTAATGAAATTCATTTTCAATTCCTCAGTACCACACCTAAAAGTACACATGCAATGAATTTTTGAATTCAGTTTATAAAAGTACTGACTATTTCAAAATTATCCAATATGTATGGTGAATTCTTATAAAACCATGTTCTAGCATTACCACAAGTAAACATATGCATACTAAAAATGTTAAACTTCAAATTACTGAAATGCCGACTATTACATACTTTACTATTACAGTCATTGCCATTAATGCTAGATACTATGTTCTTACTCTATTAGGCATTAAATAAGCATATCATATGTATTTTTGTTGAATATTAAATTTATCTAGACCATAGACCTCAAGGGATCCTTACCCTTAAGGTTTCCCACATAATGAAAATGCAAAACGGTAGCAAAGTCTGAGGAATGTGGCTACTGCATAAGGCAGTGAAACTTCAAATAAATTATCTAACCCTTGATTGAAAAGGTTTAGAAGCAATAGAAACTAACCTAAACTTCAGGTCAAGCATACAGATAACCTTACTGCACCATATATTCAATAAATATAAAATGTTAGAAACTATATTGCATGTTGAGCATAATGAAACAGAATTCACTGTCCAGCCTTACCAAAAAAAAAAAAAAAAATCACTATCTTCCTAGTGGAATACTAAGTGTAAAAATCTTCTATTTAGCTACAACTTTATGAATATTAAAGTACATAAACTTAAATGCTCTAACCCGCTACTTTATTTAGATAGTTCCAACTTTATTGCACCAAATTTGAAACACAAAATTAAAAATAAACAATTAATCTTCCCAACGGCTATGAAGGGAATGAGTAGGAATCCATGCTATGTAGAATAAAACCAATTTAGGGTGTATATTGAATAAAAAACATATCGGCTATTTCTGAATCTTAAAAAGAAAGTGCATAAATAAATATTGTGAACGGATGAAAACTATATCTTAAAACACTTCTCAAGATTTGTCGATGTATATTTTTGAAAAACAGAAAAATACCATTATCCATCAACAATACAAAGTCAAGGCAAACATAGCCCAAGGTAGTTGGTACTAACGCTAAAATGGGATAAGGCTGAAGAATTAGTAAATATATATGAACCCTTTTAGTGTACTATATTTTCATACAGCCCGTCAATTTAAAACAGTAGAAAATACATTGAATATTAAGCGTAATAAAACATCAATCAGTGACCTACGTATAAAACAAACTTTTGTTTAGGTGCAACTTTATGAATATAAAGCATAAATTTATGTGTCTTGTCCCACTTTTTTATTAACTTCGGAAACTTCATTGCACCAAACATGAAACCATATGTTTAACCTTCTCAGGCCTGCGAGAGTACATGTTTTACCTACATATGTAGATTCGAATTACAAACCATATAACAAAACCATAGAGCAAATATAATTATTTCTATTTATACCATTTATGTAGTACCTCGTGACCAATCCCTAAATTAGGGTGATTTCAAAACTTTCAATGAGTTGAGTACAACGTACCAATGGAGAAAAAGTTGATACTAAGCTCCATCGTGCATCCAAGAGCTGTGAAATTGAGATGACGAAGATGTGGATGAAGGATCTGAAAGCAATTGAACCCGTTGAATTACTGGACGGACTATCGATTTAGGGTTCGGGATCTGGAGCAAGAAAGGGAAGGAAGGTTGATGTTTAAAATAAGGGGTCGACATGACCTAGGGATGGGAAAAGGCGGATTGGGGAAGAGGTAGAAAAAGAGGGAGATAATCTTTTATAGAAAGGGAAACAAGGAGTAAACAATTGTGAAAGAAAGAGGGGAGCGCTTTTTCAGTTTTAAAAAAGGAGAATGCTTATGCGTTCTTAAAGGAGATGCAAGGCAAGAGGAAGGGGAGCGACGCAGAAGGAGGGAAGGAAAGAGATGAAGAGATTCGAGAATGCGAATGGAAAGAAGCGAAAGAAATTGGTATATGGGAAAAAGACTGAGTCCCTTGAGTAAACAATACACGTGCCATGTTCTCATGCAATCCTGACAGAAATTGGAGGGGCTTGAGAGCCATCTAAAAGCAACTCAACTTTAATAGTATAGTATAGATTTTATGCTTCTTTATTTTGTAAGACAGATATTCTGGTATTGGAAAACAATTGTTGTACAAACTATTTTATCAATAAAGTAAAGTTCTATTTTCCGCTGTTTTAACTTTGTCTGTCTTGTAATTTATCTGTACCTTTTACCAATAACTCTCCACCGAAGTTAAGGCATTCCCTTTGTGAGTGACCTTAACGGATGTGGGGTGTTACACCTGTTGATCAATTTGTTCATAGGGGGCATTTGGTCTAGTGGTATGAATCTCGCTTTGGGTGCGAGAGGTCCCGAGTTCGATTCTCGGAATGCCCCCCAACTATTGTATAAAGTATCATCTCATAACTAGCATTGTTTTGAACTAACCCTTTATCTGCGGATCTTGGTTCTGTGGCATCATGTTTGCTCAAATGATTCTCGCTTTGGCTGCTATAGGCCTCGAGATTGATTCCCATTGTGCCTCTACTTATCGTGTACATTTTTATGAATTTTGTTGTTTTCAATGTGATGCCTTGTTGCTCCATAACTACATGTGCTATAAGGTGCATATTGCCTCTAGTTATCTTGTACTGTTTTATAATTTTCTTTTCAAGGTGATGCCTCGTTGCTACATAATTACATATGCTATAAGGTGCAATGTTTTACCAATGGCAATTTTGTTTAGTGATCTAATTTTTTTGCTTGATGCGTCGGAAGTCTTCAGATTTGAAATTGGTTAATACATCATCATATAGGTCTAGGAGGAGTCTCGAACTCCCAACCTCTTACTTGATATGTACACACCTTACCACTATGCCACACTCTCATGACTTGGTTTGACTTTTATTCTGATTCTTTTTTCCTTACTTAACCGTGTACCATTGTGCTACAGACTGGCAGATGAGTTATACCTACTAATCAATTTGTTTAACTCGGGCATTTGGTCTAGTGGTATGATTCTCGCTTTAGGTGCGAGAGGTCCCGAGTTCGATTCTCAGAATGCCCCCCAATTATCGTATAAAGTACCATCTCTTAACTAGTATTGTTTTGAACTAACCCTTCATCTGCGGCACTTGGTTCTGTGGCATCATGTCTGCTCAAATGATTCTCGATTTGGCTGGTATAAGTCTCGAGATTGATTCCCATAGTGCCACTACTTATCGTGTACAACTTTATTAATTTTATTTTTTTCAATGTGATGCCTTGTTGCTCCATAATTACATGTGCTATAAGGTGCATATTGCCTCTAGTTATCTTGTATTGTTCTATAATTTTGTTTTCAAGGTGATGTCGCGTTGCTACACAATTACATATGCTATACGATGCAATGTTTTACCAATGTAAATTTTGTTTAGTGATCTGATTTTTTTGCTTTATGTGTGGGAGGTCTTTAGATTTGAAATTGGTTAATACATCATCATATAGGTCTAGGAGGAGTCTCGAACTCCCGACCTCTTACTTGATATGTACACACCTTACCACTATGCCACACTCTTTTGACTTGGTTTGACTTTTATTCTGAGTCTTTTTTCTTTACTGAACCGTGAACCTTTGTGCTACAGACTGGCAGATGAGTTATACCTGCTGATCAGTTTTTTCACCACGGGCATTTGGTCTAGTGGTATGATTCTCACTTTGGGTACGAGTGGTCCCGAGTTCGATTCTAGGAATGCCCCTTACCTATTGCATAAAGTACCATCTCTTAACTAGTATTGTTTTGAACTAACCCTTTATCTAAGGCTCTTGGTTCTGTGCATAATGTCTGCTCAAATGATTCCTGCTTTGACTGCTATAGGTCTTGAGATTGATTCCCATAGTGACTCTACTTATCCTGTATAGTTTTATAAATTTTGTTGTTTTCAATGCGATGCCTTGTTGCTCCATAATTACATGTGCTATAAGGTGTATATTGCCTCTAATTATCTTGTACTGTTCTATAATTTTGTTTTCAAGGTGATGCCTCGTTACTACATAATTACATATGCTATACTGTGCAATATTTTACCAATGGCAATTTTGTTCAGTTTTTTGGTCCGGTTCGCAGGAGAGCATTAGTCATGCTCAACTCAACGTACCTCATGAACTTGAGGCCGAAAAGGAACACACAGGAGTGAAGGAAACATTATCGGGAGGGGATTACACCTCTTGTAGCCTCACGGGATTCAAAAGATGTCCGCAAACCAAGTCCTCGGACCCCAAAGGAGTTACGTGCCTTGACCACCTGGTCACGGGACCCTCGCGCCCCTCGTAAGGACCTCACACAGGCATGACGTGGAATTCGCAACCAGCCGGGTGCGAATTCTTGCACCCATGCCTGGGTTCGAAATTTCGAACCCATGCCTGGTTCGAAATTTCGAACCCAGTGGGTGCGAGGTCTCGAGCCCAGCGGGCGCGAAATCTCGCACCCTTAGCTGGGCTCGAGATCCCAAGCCCAGCGGGCGCGAAATCTCACGCCCACGGCTGGGTTCGAGATTCCGAACCCAACGGAGCGAGATTTTGTGTCCGCGCCTAGGTTCTAAATTTCGAACCCACCGGGTTCGTAATTTTGAACCCAGGAACTTGAAATTTCGAACCCATGCCTGGGTTCGAAATTTCGAGGCTCGCAGGTGGCGGGCTCGAATTTCCTGCATGTGATCCGTATTTCTTCCTAATCCTACCTACTTCTACCTACTTCCACTCCTATAAATAGTCCATGGACTCACACTTCAAAGGGGTTTGATTTTCTTCACTTGAGACCTTCCTAGGGCTCCATGAACTCCATTAATGGCATCTCCTATTTGAGGAAGAAGGAGAACTAAATATTATTTTTCCCAAATACCCAGCATATGGCAATTATAAAAGTGAATGTAATGAGCATGACTTTACCTTGTAATTCTTAAGTGATTAATAAAAGTTCAACATCCTTCCAAAGTGGACGTAGGCCTAATCCGCGGCCGAACCACTATAAATACTCGTGTCTTTTACCGCTTTCTCTTACTTAGTCTTGCGACCAAATTAACTATTCCTGGTAATAGGAATCTTTGGTGTTTACGACATTTTTTGTCGTCAATATTTGGTGCTTTCACTGAGAATCCGAATTCAAGATTTGCGTCTTTCTTCCACATTATCATCTCGGCTTCGACAGGCTTAAGGTTCCTTGCCCAACTTGTTATCGAGTCCTCTTACGACGGTAAAGAAGTCAAAGAACACAATGGCCGGCTCTTCAGCCGCAGCCGAGGCCAGTATATCCCAACAGCCTCAACCGGTAGATGTCCCGGTCCCTAATGAAACCGTCCCCCCTATTGTGCACCCTGAAGCGCCCGTTACCCAAGCTCAAATTCGCGTGCTTAATGAAAGATATCAGAACACCGCAGTCGAGCTCAACCAAGCATTAAGGGATAATATCGGTCTTATGCGCCAACTTCAAGAGGGTCAACGCGTCGTCGCTCGACTTCAATTGGCTCGGAACAATGCTCGACCCCGACCAACTGCATCAGAAACTTCCTCTTCCGAGTCAAGGGGCACACACCAAAGGAGAAGGTTCACCCTCGTCAACAATGTCGCCGCTCGTACCAATGCCCTCGATAACTGTAACGCTCATGCCAATGGGAGTGGGAACGGCAACGACGACCGAACTACAGTCACATACAGCGAGGGAGCGCAGTACCGAGACCGCTCTCGCTTGATTATCAATGATGAACCTAATCCTACAAACCAACCTCTTTCTCGACACAACCCGACGGCCGCTAATCAGGGTGAAGGGCCCGCTATCTCAACGGCCCGCGCTCCTGTAGAGTAGGACCCGCATCACCCCGCTCCACCTCAACATCCACACATGGACCCAATCATAGATATCGAGGACATGAAGGAAGACGATCTGGACATTCATCATAGAAGACAACCTCGCAACAGGACTCCGAAACCGCGTCAAAATCCATGGGAAGCACCCGACCTATCTCCCCGACATGGTACGAAAGGTCATGAGGGAGATGCGAGGGGGTGCACACGGCGCACGGGAAGCTCACATTAGGCGTAACCCCTTAACAAGAAGAGTAAATGAAGCCGAATGGCCAAGGCGCTTTAGCATGCCACAAATGCCACTCTACGATGGTAACACTGATCCTTGTGCCTTCTTGAATCGCTATGAATGGAAAATGGACTCGAGCCAGGGTGATGATCCGACCAAGTGCAAATGCTTCCCGGTATTCCTGTTCGGTACCGCTTTACTTTGGTTCTCCCGCCTCCCTCTCAATTCCATTAACAACTTCGGGCAACTGACAACAGAGCTGGTCAAGCAATTCAAGGTGCATATCCCGACTCTGAAGAATGCCCTCACCTTATCCAACCTATACCGGGGACCCGCCGAGTCGCTTAGGAGCTACCTTTCCCGGTTTAACACAACTCTCGTCGAGGTCGAAGATCCAGATCCTCGCGCCATACTCTTTCAACTAGCAAAAGGGGTCCTCCCTACCTCAGAATTTGGGGACTGGATCGGTCGAAAGCAGCCAAAGAGTCTCAATGCCTTTTTCGAGAAGGCATATCAGTACTTGTGCCAAGAAGAAGCAAGGCGGAACCGGCTTTCCGCCATGAGTCGTCCCAATGACCCCCAAGCCGATACTGCCAATAACCACTTCAGAGGTAGGAGAGGCGGGGAGCCCTTTGACCAAAACAGGGGGCAGGTCCCCAAAGGCAAAAACCAAACAATGGCAGGCCGGATGGACGAAACAATGGGTAAACGCCAGCAGAATTAAGAAAGCCTGGCCTTCGCCAAGATTTCGAGACCTACACCCCGTTGAATGAAGACATAGAAACAATTTACTTAGAAACGTGTAACACCCTGCCATACAAGAAGCCGCGTGTCGGAGAATCAACTGACCACGAGAAGAACACCAGGAGGCATTGTCGATACCACGACGTGTACGGACACGACATCAACGAATGCCATCAACATAGGGATGCAATCGAGAAACTTATTCGTGAGAAACGGCTCGAGCAATATGTCCAAGAACCCTTTCCTGCTGAAGCAAACTCACAGCCTCCATCGCTAGCTCCACAAGCAGCCGCCAAGGGAGATCTAGGACCATCTAACCCAACGCAAGGAATCGTGATCAACACCATATGTGGCGGACCTTACCCCACACATAACAACTTTTGAAAAATGGAGGAATATGTGAGTTCCATAAAATATGCTACTTACGAAGCCTACTCCGCTCTCCCTGAATCCATCCCATCCAAGCTACAAAAAACCATGTGGGACGACATAGTCTTCAGAGAAAGGGAATCGACAGAGATGGAAATCCCGACCACCGATCCATTAGTCATCACTGTCCAGATCGGTGCCGCTTCCATTCGGAAGGTCTTAATCGACTCAGGAAGCTCGGTCAACATCATCTTTAAGGCCGCCTATGACCAGATGAAATTGGAAACGAATGACTTGAAGCCATGTCATGCCGCAATTCACAGCTTCAATGGGGCCTCTAGTTCTCCAGTAGGGATGATCGACCTACCTGTAGAACAGGGCGAGGGTGACCGAAGTCGAGTCTGAATTCTCACTTTCATGGTCATAGACATCGACTCCCCCTACAATGCTTTTCTAGGGCGCCCCTTTCTCACTGAATTCCGAGTTTACATGGCACCTTGTCTATTCTAATGACATTCCCGACGGAAAATGGGATAAGAACCGTCAAAGGCGACCAAGTAAGCGCCAGGGAATGTTACGCAATAGAATGGAAGAATGTGGGCAATAAGGACAATGGCAAGGTCGTGCCTGCTCCTTCTTGTGCCAAGAATGTCTCTGCATAGCAATCAGCGGTGTCTGGGCCCTGGTTTAGGCGCCACTCCTGTCTTTCCGATGACCTCGACCCACGGAAGGACGAAGAGCCCGAATACGAGAGGGCTACCCCGGTCAAATCCACAATGGACGTTCCCATCAACCTCGACGACCCAAAAAGGGTGTTGAAGGTAGGGTCACAACTCTACCCAGCAATTAAAGAAGATCTCAAATGCTTCCTAAAAGCCAATTTAGATGTGTTTGCATGGACTCACTTCGACATGAAAGGCATCGACCCCGCAATTACTAGCCATTCCCTTGGCTTAGATCGCAGAATGCCTCCAGTTAAACAGAAACACCGCTTTTTAGGGCCCAAGAGGTCCAAGGCACTCGAAGAAGAGGTGGACCGTATGCTTAACAATAACTTCATCCGCGGAGCTGACTACCCCGAATGGGTTTCCAATCCAGTTCTGGTTAAAAAGGCTAATGGTAAGTGGCGAACATGCATTGACTTCTCCGATCTGAACAAGGCATGTCCCAAGCATAGCTTCCCGCTCCCGAAGATCGATCGACTAGTCGAATGACCGTCGGATACCAGCTATTATCCTTCATGGATGCCTATTTGGGCTACAACCAGATCTCGATGAGCCTCCGCGACTAAGATCATACTTCTTTCATAACCGACCTTGGGCTCTACTACTACCGTGTTATGCCCTTCGGCCTTAAAAATGTCGGCGCCACTTATTAACAAATGGTTAATCAACTCTTTATAAATCAAATCGGAAAGTCCATAGAGGTGTACATGGACGATATGATAGTAAAATCTAAAATATCAAGCGATCACGCCCACGGCCTCTCCGAAATATTCGATGTCCATCGCCAGTACAACATGAAACCCAACCCTTTGAAATACTCCTTTGGAGTTGCCTCGGGGGAAAATTCTTGGGTTTCATTGTCAATTCTCGGGGCATCGAAGCTAACCCAGAAAAAATTCAAGCTATTCGGGACATCCGAATCCCCGAGAACATCAGGAATGTCCAAAGTCTGAACTGGAAGGTCGCCGCTTTAAGTCGGTTCATCTCTAAGGCCACTGACAAATGCATCCCCTTCTTCGATTTACTCCGAAAGGGGAAACGCAACTTTGAGTGGACCCCCGAATGCGTCTCCGCATTCAAAGAACTCCTGGATCACTTATAACGACCACCTATCCTCTCTAAGCCTAAAGACTATGAGGACTTATATATTTACATGGCTACTTCTGCGCAGGAAATCAGCTCGACACTAATATGCCTCGAAGATAGCACTCAATGGCCCGTCTACTATATCAGCAAGCGGCTAACAGAGGCAGAGAAGAACTACCCGAAGCTAGAAAAGCTGGCATTCTGCTTATTGATTTCCTTTAGAATGCTCCGACCGTAGTTCCAGTCGCATCCCATAAAGTTTTATCTAACCAGCCACTACGTCTGGTCCTACAATGACCTGAGGCATCAGGTCGATTACTAAATTGGAGCATAGAGTTAAGCCAGTTCGAGATAACCTTCATCCCACGACGAGCCATCCTCGGTCAAGCCCTCGCAGACTTTATCGTGGAGTGCACAGCCCCCGTGGAGGAACCCATAGTGAATGCCAGAATTCCCAACGCTAAGTGGAAATTGTTCGTAGACGTCTCCTCTAACAGAAAATGCTCTGGCGCTGGAGTCGTGCTCATCATCCCTGAAGAACGCCAGATGTATTACGTGTTGAGGCTAAATTTCCCTGCTACTAACAATGATGTGGAATACGAAGCCTTAATCGTCGGGCTCATAATCGTGATTGAACTCAAGCTAGAGACCGTCCACATCTTCTCCGATTCACAACTTATCATCCGATAGGTACTGGGAAAGTATCAAGTGAAAGAGGGACGGCTTGCCCAGTACCTGGTCCGGGTTTAGAGGCTACTCGTCTACCTCGAGCATTTCACCATTACCCATATCCCACGAGAGAAAAATGAAAAAGTAGATTCCCTCGCTAGAATAGCAAGCTCCGAAGATCCGCAACTTAATGGATTCTCCCTGGTTGAAGTCCTCAACTCTCTAGGCATCAAGCAGGGGAAAGACGAGCCGATCATGAGCATCGAACCGAAGCCCGAGTCCTGGACGACACCGATCAGAAATTACCTACAGCATGGGATCCTACCAAAGCACTACAAGGAAAGGCGCACGCTCACTCGTCAGTCCGCCCGTTACCTTCTCATGGACGGAGTACTCTACCGCAAAGGTTTCTCCGTTCCCTTGATCTGGTTCGTAGCTCGTGGCGATGCCCTCCAAGTGCTAAGCTGTGTGCATGAAGGCGAATGTGGCGATCACACTAGGGGGCAGACCCTGGCCAGAAAGATTCTCAGACATTGTTATTACTGGCCCACACTTGATCATGACGTCGCGGACTACGCACGCAAGTGCGATAAGTGCCAGCGCTTCTCCAAGATTCCAAGATCCCTGCCTACTGAATTGTCTCAAATGGTCAGCCAATGGCCGTTCTCCATGTGGGGAATTGACATCATCGAAACTCTTCCAATGGCCAGAGGCGGGGCACGATACGTTGTCATCGCAGTGGACTATTTCACCAAATGGGCAGAAGCTGAAGCTCTCGCCACCATAACCATGAAGAAGATGATCAACTTTGTTGTCCGCAACATTATTACCCGCTATGGAGTACCTCAAGCTATCATCTCTGACAAAAGGCACTCAATTTGAGAGCACCGAGTTTACAGCCTTCTGTCAGCGTCACGACTTCGACAAGAGATTCTCGGCGGTGGCTCATCCTCAAGCCAATAGGCAAGTCGAGGCGGTTAACAAGGTCATCAAATCCATCATCAAGAAACGTCTGGAAAAGGCTGGGGGCATGTGGGTAGACAAACTTCCTCTCGCTCTATGGGCTTACCGCACCACCCACAAGACAACAACCAGTCATACTCCTTTCGCCCTCGCATATGGATCTGAAGCCGTCATTCCCATTAAGCTCAACCTTCAATCCCATCGAGTCACGTTCTTCGATCCAAAGACAAACCAAGATTTACTTCTGGTATCACTCGACTTGCTGGAAGAAAAAGAGAACGAGGCCGATATCAGAGTCGCCGCCCAACGACAATGAGTAGCCCAATACTTCATTTCCAGGGTCCGCCACAAGGACCTCAACATCAGCGACCTCGTTCTAAAGCGGGGTTTTCCCCTACCAACAGGCCTCGTGCCTCGCTGGGAAAGCCCATATTCCATACATCGCAAGCTCAGCGATGGAACCTTCAGGCTCGCCACCGTCGACGGGGCTAAACTCCCAAGGGCATGGAACAACGAACATCTCCACCGCTATTTTACGTAACTCAGTCTACGGTTGCTTATGCTTTTCAAACAATGTTATGTTTTTTCAGAAATCCAAGGCATTGTAAACGCTATTACTGCCAAAGTTATTAGTAGAAATGATGTTCAATTTCCTGTCTCCTTGTTCTTTACTTCTCATGTAATGTGTCTTGTTTTCCAACAACCAACTTGATTCACGCCTGCGAAAACTGCATTGGCACCCTGGGCACGGGAGCCGACGTGAACATCCCAATTTCTAAGCAACATTGAGTCTGAAATGCTTGGCTACGCCCGGCACCCCGAGCACAGGAGCCAACAACGCTACTCGAATTGCCGGCCCGCGGTGCGACCGAGTCTAAACAACCACTAACTCGAACCTCGGCCCGGTGCCGAGGCCGAGGATAAATCATTCTACATCCTAGTCCACGCGGCTTGGCACCACTCGGCGACCGATTAAGATCAATGCAAACCTCTCTTCACCAGTTGCGGGTGCCGGTCAAATCTTGGTGCAGCACCGAGATCGACCTTAAATCGTTTCTTCCCTTTAGCTCTCAAGGCTAGGGGGCAGCCCGTGACCACGATCGGACCTTACAAGCTGATGATCGGGCCTAAATACTACGCCGATGATTAAATGACGTCTGGCGGCTCGTCGCAACCCAATGAACGATGGGAGAGCCACCCACCTGGCGGACCACACATCGCGATTCCCTTCGCCTTCGCTATACTTGGGTTTAACCCTGGGCAACCCAAAACAGCAGGCGCACAGTCTGGTTTTGCAAACTACGGGTTCCCTGAGCTGAGGGGAACTTACTAAACCCAGCGCTCTACCTCACCTCTCTGGAATAATTTACCCAGAGACGACCCCTAATCGCTTTTGTGACAAGTGTAACGATAAGTAAGTTTATGCAAGTACAGGACGTTGGAAAACATAAAAAAAACATACGAACAATTGACATAAACAATGGTCTTTACTAATTCATATTTCCTTTCCACACACATACACACACCCACTAAATAAACTACGTGTCTAGTACTTTTACTTTCTAATGACAGGGTGTACATGAGAACCACACCGTGTCTTGAAAAACCAAAAGCAAGGGTCGTACTCGCGTAAACTATCGACCTACACTACCAAAATAATGGTAACCCCTACTTAGGCTACTAACACTAAACATGTTTTCTTTTCTTGTGCTTTTTTGGAGACTCCACGCTTAGCGGTTCTTCCTCGGCTCCGGGCCTCTTCTTACCGGACCCACTCTTTCCATCTCGTCTCCTCTGAGAAGTGGTTGATTCATGAGAAGCCGAGATACGTCTCTCGCCCGTCCCGTCGCCGTTAGAAACCTTGGTAATATCGATAAGTGGCCGACGGTGTAGGCTTGGTGGCACCTCCAGCAGCGAGGCCGACCACAACATCAGTCGTCTTCGGGACTGCCTTGCCTTCCCACTCAGCTTTCTCCTTAGCTTCTCGGGTGGCCCTCCGAGCAGCAAGCTTTTGGGACCTATGAGGTGTGACGTCGCCAGCTTTGGTTTTCTCAAGGGACTCAGTAGTCCTCTGCTGTGCTTCCTAATCCCCCCTCTTCTTCCGGGCCTCATCATTAACCCTCTTCTTCTCAGCCACCTCGTTGGCTCTCTTCTTCACGACAGTGTCAGCAACTCTCGCCTCGGTGTCAAGCCGAGTCTTCATTAGGATCTCTTTCTTGGTAGCCTCATCGTGCTCTCGCTTCTCCTCCACCTCCTCACACTTGGCGATCATCTTGGCTTGTTGACTCACCACCAGGGCAGCCATCGAAGCCATGTCGGCTTCTACCGGGCCTTTGGCAGGGGCACTCAGCCCGTCGACCACCTCTCCTTCTTCGTTAAGAATGTTGACCATGCTAGAAGTTATTCTTATGCCAGAAAAGGTATCGAGTTGGTCGCCGCCCTCTCCGGCCTGTGTCCCTACGGGGCCCGACCCGGCTTCAGTCATTTGAGGGATCATGGGAGCGGGGTCCGCTGCCGTCGTAGACTCAGGAGGAACTGCATAAGCAAAGACATAACCTTTTTTAGTCCATAAATTCAGTAATCACTTCATCCTCAGGGATGTAGGGTAAAAGGAGTTTACCTATGGTCAAGGATGGAGTAGGAACGTTAGGAAGGGTGCTTAAGGTGAATCTGGTATCCCCCAGTGCCGGGAAGTCAGGATTATACTCAGTAGCAATTCGGGCCAAATTCTCAAGACCATTCACTATGACAGATCCGGGGTCCAGGGGCGGATGAGAACACCCATCTA
Source organism: Allium sativum (assembly GCA_030737875.1). Classification (NCBI taxonomy): domain Eukaryota; kingdom Viridiplantae; phylum Streptophyta; class Magnoliopsida; order Asparagales; family Amaryllidaceae; genus Allium; species Allium sativum. The sequence goes on along the minus strand of CM060911.1, from coordinate 50,734,202 downwards.
CGAATGCTTCCGCTGCAACCGCGCGCCCGGTCACCACAAACTTTCATTCTCAGCATCCTCCTGTAACAGTCTCCTTCCCTCCTCCAGCCTCTCACATTCGGCATTGTTCAGAAGGACATTCGAAAGTTGGCGCTCGTCTAGAGTGCTTACGTCCACTCGACGCAGGAAGGCCTCGTAAGGGATTAACCTCTCCTAGGTTCTGGCTAGCTCGTGAGGGTAGTCCTCGACCCACGAAATCCCTCGGAATCTTAAAGCTTTCATGTACATATCATGCATACTCTCCTCAAAAGAGGACCCAACACGGAACTCCACACCATTCAGCTGTTCCTTCAGTTTCCCTATCTCCCTTTCATGTTCAGCTCTTACACTCTCAGTCGTACTCAATACGTCCCTATTGCTAGCCTCGGCGTCCTCCTTCGCTTTCCTCATTGCCTCGAGCTACCTCTTTAACTCAGCAACCTCGGCATTCTCAGCCCGCAACCTCTCGTTTTCCTCCTTTAGAGCGGTATTGCCATTCTGGAGCTGAGTAACCTTCCCACTTTCCTTTTCCATCTCAGCGCATACTTTGGAACACTCCTCCTTATCGTTCTTAAGGGATGTATTTTCAAGGGTCAAGCGACTTACTGTATTGCTAAAAGTCTGACGGTCGCACGCAAACCCTGTCTTTAAAGTCGTATAGGCTCGATTTAGCTCCACTGCAATGACATAGTCAAAAGTTAAAACTGGGAATCATATGGGATAGTAATAAATTAACCACAACACAGAAGAGAAACCCACCAATCTCGGCTTCTAAGTGGGTTAACAAGGTCTTTTTACCGTGGATGGTCATTTGACGATTGATGAGCTCCAGTCTTTTCCTCTTAATCAACTCAGAAAGATGGAGGGAATACTTGGTAAGTTCGTTGGCCTGGTGATACACAGCCTGTACATGCATCTATATATCTCCGGATTCCCTACTGGGAGCAGGACGGAGATCAGGGAGAGACGATAGCTCGTCAAAATGATATTGAGGGAAGTACAGCTTCAAAACGTCCTCCTCTCTTCTACAGAAAACGCACGGATCTAGGATTCTGTCATATTTTCATTCCCATCACGACTTCCATGCCCAGTCTTAGTTGACTGAACATCAGCTCCCTCCCCTTAGTAGGTTGAATGGGAGCCTGAGGTGCAGCCGATGGGGAAGTTGTCGAAGGCAGAGATTAAGATCCACCTATATTGAGCCGAGCATCCCCCACAAACACGCGAACAGGAGAAGGGGGAGGAGGTATAAAAGATCGCCTAGATTGATCCCCGTCTCGACGACTGCCGCCTTGTTCTAACGGAGGTGGAGCACCGTACAAGCTGGCGGACCTTTGGAATCTCTCGAAAGAAGAACTCTGGGGATGCTGGAGACCACCGTGCCCATAACTTCGTTCGCCGCATCCACCTGCCATATCACCTTCCAATAGAATAAGCCGAAGTTAGTGAAGTAGTTCATGTAGGCAAACATCTATGCTATGCAGTGTTATGGAAGGATACCCTAAGTGTTCTCTCAACAGACCAGATTGTTGTCCGATCGGGGAAGTTAACCCCTCAGCCGCACAGGAAAGTTCTTCCAGGCTTGTCGTATTCGGCCATGGAGTCATTACTAAAGCAAGTCCCTTTAAGCCATCAAACTGGCCCGCGGGTTCAAGCGAGGCGGTGGCCTTTGAGTGAGTCGCAGGAGACTGCGATCTATCCAACACTCCTTCCCTCTCCCCTGTCAGAGGCGGGACGGGAGTGCTTGGCCAGCCCTCATCTCTGGCAACCCCTTCTTGACCATGAACCTTGCCTCCGCACACATCTCCTTGAGGCGGAGTAGTCCTTTGCAATTCTCCTCTCGTTGGGGGCATTTTCCTCTTTCGGTCAATAGGGGAAGAGCCTGCCGCAACTCCCTCCTTTGATACGCTAATAGAAACCACGGGCCTGATCGCAGCCTGGTTGTCCGGCAGTAACCCAGCGCGACGAAGGCGATCCTGACTTGTCACGGTATTGGTGTCATGAAGATTCTCCGGTATCTCCAGCAAAGCGACGAGGCATTGCTGGTATTCGTCCCCAGTCGGCGCCTTTAGATTTCTATCATATCCCATTTCAAAGCCATGAATAAAGGAGGAAATCCTAAAATTACAACAAGGAAAGGAGTTATAGGAACACTTACTTCCCTTAATCCACCTTCTGGCAAATCTGGGAGGGCAGCTAATGAAGAACCACTCACGCTTAAACATCGACAGCCTGGGCCACGTCCCGACAAAGAATTTTGTAGTAGTTGTCACTTCCAGAGACCATTGGGAGGGAGAGGCCGCGCTCGTTTTCCTTAAGTGGAAGAATTATCAAATATCTTCCCCAGTGGGCTCCCTGTTCAAAAACTCGCGGAAGAGAACGTAAGTCCCCAGGAGAGAAGCATAAGCATTGGGGTGTAGCTGTGATGCCGCGAGACAGAAGTAGAAAATCATATCTCGGATAAAATTATTGGATGGGGGCATGCACCCGGCAAGGCAAGCTTGTCGGTTCTAGGCAGTAAAACCCTTGGGCGGCATATGGGCTCTGTCATCTCTCCCGGGGGCATGGGCATCATCCACCGGAATCTTAAATCGGGCCACCATTTTCCTGACCGTGGCAACACACATGCACGACTGCACTGAGTCGATAGGGTTCTCCAAAATCGCTGCATCATGCAGCATGTCCGGAGCCACCGGAGGTGCGGGCTCATCCTCGCCCATGATATCTACATTCTCTGCCTCTTCAGTTACGACCAAGGAATATTGTCGCTCAGGTTGATCCCCATGCTCAGACGCTTCGGGCGAGCTGGTCGAATGAGAAGGAGACGATCCTTCGGTGGTGGTCTCAAGCTCGCTGCCAGACAAGCTACCTCTAGGGGTAGGGTTGGATGTGTGCAATGTGGGCTGGGAAGCCTCGGATTCCATAATATTTCCGGTCCTTGATCTGTTTTGCATCTTTAGCTATACTTTAACGCATTAGTGTTAGAATGTGCAGTATAGTAACCTGTACCCCTCATGTTGGTGACAACTAACATGTGTGTGTAATGCTATGCAAGGATGAGCTACATAAAGAAAGTTCAGAACAATTCGTAAATGTCCCAGTCCCAGTCCGGTTGTATGCTCTACCCTATGTGAACAATCCTAAACCCCGCTCGCGCGGTTAACAATATATGCATCAAACACTAAGCATGCAAATCCAGAGGCGATTATATGGATGTCAAAGTCCATCGACCTGAAAAAGTTGGAATCCGGCAATGGTCATGTCCCGAACCCTATTCGGCTCGAAATTTCGAGCTCCAGGTTTGAAATTTCGAACCTAGAAGGGTTCGAAGTTCTGAACTAGCCTGGGCTCGAAAACTCGACCCCTCTGGGTTCGAAATTTCGGACCCAGACACGGACTCAAGAATTCGAGCCCACAGGGTTCGAAAATCCAAACCTATGAGGGTTTGATGCTTCGAACCCCCTGGGTTAGAAAATTCGAACCCGTAAGGGCTCCAGACTTTGGATCCGGTGGGTTCGAAAATCTGAACCCACAACGGTTTGAAAATTCGAGCCAACGGGTTCGAAGCTTTCAGCAATGGTGGCCCGAGATAGAAAAGTTAGAAGGGAAAAGTGAAGGAGGGCTAAGAAAAAATGTGTCTTTTCGTATTCCTGCACGGGTTCGAAATTTTCGAACCCACTCGGTTCGAAAGTTCTAACCCACGGGTTCGAAAGTTCGAACCCACGGGTTCGAAAGTTCGAACCCACGGGTTCGAAATTTCGAACCCCTAGGGGATCGAATTTTCGAACCCCTAGGTTCGAAATTTCGACCCCCTTGGGCTCGAAATTTCGAAACCCCAAGGGACCAAATTCCCGAGCCTGGGTTTGAAATTTTGATGCCCCTCGGGCTCAGAAATATCGGGCCAATAAATAAATATGATGATTGTTGCACCTCCAGGATTGGGAACGCTGCGATACGCTGCCTCGTGTACATAATCCACACACGCGCATACCACCTCCCGCACATCCACGGAGACTACGCACTACGGACACTTAACGATTTGAGCACGGCCCATCCTCCAAACGATGGCTCATCTGCACCGCCAGGGGGAATGAGCCCTACGGCTAACGCCTATTTACTTTTTGAATTACAGGAAAAATAAACGGCTTTGCCACTACCTCCATCTATGCAAAGCACATCATGTCAAAGACAAGACGTACTTTGGGGGGCAAATGTTAACCGGCTTTTTGGTCCAGTTCCCAGGAGAGCATCAGACACGCTTAACTCAATGTACCATGTGAATCGGAGGCCGAAAAGGAACACACATGAGTGAAGGAAACATGATCGAGAAGGGATTACACCGCTTATGGCCTCACGGCATGCAGAAGACGTCCGCAAACCAAGGCCTCAGACCCAGAAGGAGTAACAAGCCTCGACCACCCGGTCCCGGGACCCCCACGTCCCTCGGAAGGACCTCACCCAGGCATAACGCGGAATTCACACCCAGCCGGGTGCGAAATATCGCACTCATGCCTGGGTTCGAAATTTCGAACTTAGTGGGGGTGAGGACTCAAGCCCAGCAGGAGCGAAATCTCGCACCCATAGCTGGGCTCGAGATCCCTTGCCCAACGGGAGCGAAATCTAGCGCCCACAGCTAGGTTCGAGATTCCGAGCCCGGTGGAGCGAGATTTCGCGCCCGCGCCTGGGTTCGAAATTTCGAACCCATGCCCGGGTTCGAAATTTCGAGGTGCATAGATGGCGGGCTCGAATTTCCTGCATGTGGTTCATATTCCTACCTAATCCTACCAACTCCTACCTATTCCCACTCCTATAAATAACCCATGGCCTCACACTTCAAAGGGGTTGGATTTTCTTCACTTGAGACTTTCCTAGAGCTCCATGAACTCCATTAATGGCATCTCCTATTTGAGGAAGAAGGAGAATTAAAAATTCTTTTTTCCTAAATACCTAGCATATGGCAATTATAAAAGTGAATGTAATGAGCATGGCTCTACCTCGTAATTCTTTAGTGATTAATAAAAGTTCAACATCCTTCCAAAGTGGATGTAGGCCTAATCCGTGGCCGAACTACTATAAATACTTGTGTCTTTTACCGCTTTCTCTTACTTAGTCCTGCGACCAAATTAACTATTCCTAGTAATAGGATCTTTGGTTTTTACGATATTTTTTGCCATCAACATTTAGTGATCTGATTTTTTTGCTTTATGCATCGGAAGTCTTTAGATTTGAAATTGGTTAATACATCATCATATAGGTCTAGGATGAGTCTCGATCTCATGACCACTTACTTGATATGTACACACCTTACCACTATGCCACACTCTCATGACTTGGTTTGACTTTTGTTCTAAGTCTTTTTCCCTTACTGTACCGTGAAATTTTGTGCTACAGACTGGCAGATGAGTTATATTTGCTGATCAATTTGTTCAACAAGGGCAATTGGTCTAGTGGCATGATTCTCGCTTTGGGTGCAAGAGGTCCTGAGTTCGATTATCGGAATTCCCCCCACCTTTTGTATAAAGTACCATCCCTTAACTAGTATTGTTTTGAACTAACCCTTTATCTGCGGTGCTTGTTTCGGTGGCAACATGTCTGCTCAAATGATTCTCGCTTTGGCTGCTATAGGTCTAGAGGTTGATTCCTATAGTGCCTCTACTTATCATGTACAGTTTTATAAATTTGTTGTTTTAAATGTGATGCCTTGTTGCTCCATAATTACATGTGCTATATGGTGCATATTGCCTCTTGTTATCTTGTACTGTTCTATAATTTTGTTTTCAAGGTGATGCCTCGTTGCTACATAATTACATATGCTATACGGTGTAATGTTTTACCAATGGCAATTTTGTTTAGTGATCTGATTTTTTTGATTTATGCGTGGGAGGTCTCTAGATTTGAAATTGGTTAATACATCATCATATAGGTCTAGGAGGAGTCTCGAACTCCCGACCTCTTACTTGATATGTACACACCTTACCACTATGCCACACTCTTTTTACTTGGTTTGACTTTTATTCTGAGTCTTTTTTCCTTACTAAACCGTGAACCTTTGTGCTACAGACTGGCAGATGAGTTATACCTCCTGATCAGTTTGTTCGTCAAGGGCATTTGGTCTAGTGGTAAGATTCTCGCTTTGGGTGCGAGAGGTCCCGAGTTCGATTCTAGGAATGCCCCTTACCTATTGTATAAAGTACCATCTCTTAACTAGTATTTTTTTGAACTAACCCTTTATCTGCGACGCTTGGTTCTGTGGCATCATGTCTGCTCAAATGGTTCTCGCTTTGGCTACTATAAGTCTCGAGATTGATTCCTATAGTGCCTCTACTTATCGTGTACAGTTTTATAAATTTTGTTGTTTTCAATGCTATGCCTTGTTGTTCCATAGTTAAATGTGCTATAAGGTGCATATTGCCTCTAGTTATCTTGTACTATTATATAATTTTGTTTTCAAGGTGATGCCTCGTTGCAACATAATTACATATGTTATACGGTGCAATGTTTTACCAATGGTAAATTTGTTTAGTGATCTGATTTTTTTGCTTTATGCGTCAGAAGTCTTTAGATTTGAAATTGGTTAATACATCATCATATAGGTCTAGGAGAAGTCTCGAATTCCTGACCTCTTACTTGATATGTACACACCTTACCACTATGCCACACTCTCATGTCTTGGTTTGGCTTTTATTCTGAGTCTTTTTTCCTTACTGAACAGTGAACCTTTATGCTACAGACTGGCATATGAGTTATACCTGCTGATCAATTTGTTCAACAAGGGCATTTGGTCTAGTGGTATGATTCTTGCTTTGGGTGCAGAGGTCCCGAGTTCGATTCCCTGAATCCCCCCCCCCCACTTATTGTATAAAGTACCATCTCTTAACTAGTATTATTTTGAACTAACCCTTTTTCTGTGGCGCTTTGTTTAGTTGCATCATGTCTGCTCAAATGATTCTCGCTTTGGCTGTTATGGGTCTTGAGATTGATTCCCATAGTGCCTCTACTTATGATGTACAGTTTTATAAATTTTGTCGTTTTCAATGTGATGCCTTGTTGCTCAATAATTACACGTGCTATAAGGTGCATATTGCCTCTAGTTATCTTGTACTATTCTATAATTTTGTTTTCAAGGTGATGCTCTGTTGCTACATAGTTACATATGCTATATCGTGCAATGTTTTACCAATGGCAATTTTGTTTAGTGATCTGATTTTTTTTGCATTATGCGTGGGAGGTCTTTAGATTTGAAACTAGTAAATACATCATCATATAGGTCTAGGAGGAGTCTCGAACTCCTGACCTCTTACTTGATATGTACACACCTTACCAATATGCCACACTCTCTGGACTTGGTTTGACCTTTATTCTGAGTCTTTTTTCCTTACTGAACCGCGAACCTTTGTGCTACAGACTGGTAGATGAGTTATACCTGCGGATCAATTTGTTCATTAAGGTAATTTGGTTTAGTGGTTTGATTCTCGCTTTGGGTGCGAGAGGTCTCGAGTTCGATTCTAGGAATGCCCCCACTTATTGTATAAAGTACCATCTCTTAACTAGTGTTGTTTTGAACTAGCCCTTTATATGTGACGCTTGGTCCTGTGGCATCATGTCCGCTCAAATGATTGTCGCTTTGGCTATTATAGGTCTCGAGATTGATTTCCATAGTGCCTCTACTTCTCGTGTACAGTTTTATAAATTTTGTTGTTTTCAATGTGATGCCTTGTTGCTCCATAATTACATGTACTATAAGGTGCATATTGCCTCTAGTTATCTAGTACTATTCTATAATTTTGTTTTCAAGGTGATGCCTCGTTGCTACATAATTACATATGCTATACGGTGCAATGTTTTACCAATGGCAGTTCTATTTAGTGATTTGATTTTTTTTATGCGTGGGAGGTCTTTAGATTTGAAACTGGTTAACACATCATCATATAGGTTTTGGAGGATTCTCGAACTCCCGACCTCTTACTTGATATATAGATACCTTACCACTATGCCACACTCTCTTGACTTGGTTTGACTTTTATTCTGAGTCCTTTTTCCTTACTGTATCGTGATCCATTGTGCTACAGACTGGGAGATGAGTTATACCTGTTGATCAATTTGTTCATCAAGGGCATTTGGTCTAGTGTTATGATTCTCGCTTTGGGTGCGAGAGGTCCCGAGTTCGATTCTCGGAATGCCCCCCACCTATTGTATAAAGTACCACCACTTAACTAGTATTGTTTTGAACTAACCCTTTAACTGCGGCGCTTGGTTCTGTGGCATCATGTCAGCTTAAATAATTCTCGCTTTGGCTGCTATAGGTCTTGAGATTGATTCCCATAGTGCCTCTACATAACCTGTACAGTTTTACAAATTTTGTTGTTTTCAATAAGTTGCCTTATTTCTCCATAATTACACGTGCTATAAGGTGCATATTGCTTCTAGTTATCTTGTACTGTTCTAAAATTTTGTTTTTAAGGTGATGCCTCGTTGCTACATAATTACTTATGTTATACGGTGCATTGCTTTACCAATGGCATTTTTGTTTTCAAGGAGGAGTCTCGAGCTCCCAATCTCTTACTTGATATGTACACACCTTACCACTATGCCACAATCTCTTGTCTTGGTTTGAGTTTTATTATGAGTCTTTTTTTCCTTATTGAACTGTGCACCTCAGTGCTACAGACTGACAGATGAGTTATACCTGCTGATCAATTTGTTCATCAAGGGAATTTGGTCTAGTGGTATGATTCTCGCTTTGGGTGCGAGAGGTACCGAGTTCGATTCTCGGAATGCCCCCCACCTATTGTATAAAGTGTCATCTCTTAACTTGTATTGTTTTGAAATAAACCTTTATCTGTGGCGCTTGGTTCTGTGGCATCATGTCTGCTCAAATGATTCTCGCTTTGGCTGCTATAAGTCTCGAGATTGATTCCCATAGTGCCTCTACTTATCCTATACAGTTTTATAAATTTTGTTGTTTTCAATGCGATGCCTTGTTGCTCCATAATTACATGTGTTATAAGGTGCATATTGCCTCTAGTTATCTAGTACTGTTCTATAATTTTGTTTTCAAGGTGATGCCTCGTTGCTACATTATTACATATGTTATATTATGCAATGATTTACCAATGGCAATTTTGTTTAGTGATCTAATTTTTTTGCTTTATGTGTGGGAGGTCTTTGGATTTGAAATTGGTTAATACATCATCATATTGGTCTAGGAGGAGTCTCGAACTCCCTCCCTCTTACTTGATATGTACACACCTTTCCTCTATACGCCACTCTCTTGACTTGGTTTGACTTTACTGAACCGAGAACCTTTGTGCTACAGACTGGCAGATGAGTTATGCCTGCTGATCAATTTGTTAATCAAGGGCATTTGGTCTAGTGGTATGATTCTCGCTTTGGGTGCGAGAGATCCCGAGTTCGATTCTCGGAATGCCCCCCACCTATTGTATAAAGTGCCATCTCTTAACTAGTATTGTTTTGAACTAACCCTTTATCTACGATACTTGGTTTTGTGGCATCATGTCTGCTCAAATGATTCTCGCTTTGTCTGCTATAGGTCTCGAGACTGATTCCCATAGTGCCTCTACTTATCGTGTACAGTTTTATAAATTTTGTTGTTTTCAATGTGATGCCTTGTTGCTCCATAATTACATGTGTTATAAGGTGTATATTGCCTCTAGTTATCTAGTTCTGTTCTATAATTTTGTTTTCAAGGTGATGCCTCGTTGCTACATAATTACGTATGTTATACGGTGCAATGTTTTACCAATGGCAATTTTGTTTAGTGATCTGATTTTTTTTGCTTTATGCATGGGATGTCTTTAGATTTGAAATTGGTTAATACAACTTCATAAAGAACTTGGAGGAGTCTCGAACTCCCGACCTCTGACTCGATATGTACTCACCTTACCACTATGCACACTCTTTTGACTTTGTTTGACATTTATTCTGAGTCTTTTTTCATTACTGAACCGTGAACCTTTGTGCTACAAAACGGTAGATGAGTTATACCTGTTGATCAATTTGTTCATCAAATGCATTTTGTCTAGTGTTATGATTCTCGCTTTGGGTGCGAGAGGTCCCGAGTTCGATTCTCGGAATGCCCCCCACCTATTGTGTAAAGTACCATCCCTTAACTAGTATTGTTTTGAACTAACCCTTTATCTGTGGCGCTTAGTTCTGTGGCATCATGTCTGCTCAAATGATTCTCGCTTTGGCTGCTATAGGTCTCGAGATTGATTCCCATAGTGCCTCTACTTATCGTGTACAGTTTTATAAATTTTGTAGTTTTTAATGCGATGGCTTATTGCTTCATAATTACATGTGCTATAAGGTGCATATTGCCTCTAGTTATCTTGTACTGTTCTATAATTTTGTTTTCAAGCTGATGCCTCGTTGCTACATAATTACATATGCTATACGGTGCAATGTTTTACCAATGGCAATTTTGTTTAGTGATATGATTTTTTTGCTTTATGTGTGGGAGGTCTTTAGATTTGAAATTGGTTAATACATCATCATATAGGTCTAAGAGGAGTCTCGAAATCCTGACCTCTCACTTGATATGTACACACCTTACCACGATGCCACACTCTCTTGACAGGGTTTGACTTTATTCTGAGTCTTTTATCCTTACTGAACCGAGAACCTTTGTGCTACAGACTGGCAGAAGAGTTATACCTCCTAATCAATTTGTTCATCAAGGGCATTTGGTCTAGTGGTATGATTCTCGCTTTGGGTGCGAGAGGTCCCGAGTTCGATTCTCGGAATGCCCCCACCTATTGTATAAAGTACCATCTCTTAACTAGTATTGTTTTGAAGTAACTCTTTATCTGTGGTGCTTGGTTCTGTGGCATCATGTCTGCTTAAATGTTTTTCGCTTTGGCTATTATAGGTCTCGAGATGGAAACCCATAGTTCCTCTACTTATGATGTACAATTTTATAAATTTTGTTGTTTTCAATGTGATGCCTTGTTGCTCCATAATTACATGTGCTATATGGTGCATATTGCATCTAGTTATCTTTTACTGTTCGATTATTTTGTTTTCAAGGGGATGCCTTGTTGCTACATAATTACATATGCTATAGGGTGCAATGTTTTAGCAATGGAAATTTTGTTTAGTGATCTGATTTTTTTGCTTTATGCATGGGAGCTCTTTAGATCTGAAATTGCTTAATACATCATCATATAAGTCTAGGAGGAGTCTCGAACTTCCGACCTCTTACTTGATATGTACACACCTTACCACTATTCCACACTCTCTTCACTTGGTTTGACTTTTATTCTGAGTCTGTTCACCTTATTGAACCGTGAACCTTTGTGCTACATAATGGCAAATGCGTTAAACCTGCTGATCAGTTTGTTCACCGAGGGCATTTGGTCTAGTGGTATGATTCTCGCTTTGGGTGCGAGAGGTCCCGAGTACGATTCTAGGAATGCCCCTTACCTATTGTATAAAGTACCATCTCTTAACTAGTATTATTTTGATCTAACACTTTATTTGCGGTGCTTGGTTCTGTGGCATCATGTCTACTAAAATGATTCTCGCTTTGGCTTTTAAAGTTCTCGATATTGATTCCCATAGTGCCTCTACTTATCGTGTGCAGTTTTAAAAATTTTGCTGTTTTTAATACGATGGCTTGTTGCTCCATAATTACATGTTCTATAAGTTTGTTCTCAGGGTGATGCCTCGTTGCTACATAATTACATATGCTATATGGTGTAATGTTTTACCAATGACAAATATGATTAGTGATCTGATTTTTTATGCTTTATGCATGGGAGGTCTTTAGATTTGAAATTGGTTAATACGTCATCATATAGGTTTAGGAGGAGTCTCGAACTCTCGACCTCTTACTTGATATGTACACACCTTACCACGATTCCACACTCTCTTGACTTGGTTTGACTTTTATTCTAAGTCTTTTTTCCTTACTGAACCGTGAACCTTTGTGCTACAGACCAGCAGAAGAGTTATACCTCCGGATCAATTTGTTCATCAAGGGCATTTGGTCTAGTGGTATGATTCTCGCTTTGGGTGCGAGAGGTCCCGAGTTCGATTCTCGGAATGCCCCCCACCTATTGTGTAAAGTACCATATCTTCACTAGTATTGTTTTGAAGTAACCCTTTATCTGCGGTGCTTCGTTCTGTGGCATCATTTCTGCTCAAATGATTCTCACTTAGGCTGTTGTTGGTCTCGATATTGATTCCCATAGTGCCTCTACTTATCGTGTACAGTTTTATAAATTCTGTTGTTTTCCATGTGATGCCTTGTTGCTCCATAATTACATGTGCTATAAGGTGCATATTGCCTCTAGTTATCTTTTACCGTTCAATTATTTTGTTTTCATGGTGATGCCTCGTTGCTACATAATTACATATGCTATACAGTGCAATGTTTTACCAATGGCAATTTTGTTTAGTCATCTGATTTTTTTGCTTTATGCGTGGGAGGTCTTTTGATTTGAAATTGGTTAATAAATCATCATATAGGTCTAGGAGGAGTCTTGAACTTCCGACCACTTACTTGATATGTACACACCTTACCACGATTCCGCACTCTCTAGACTTGGTTTGACTTTTATTCTGGGTCATTTTTCCTTACTGAGCCGTGAACCATTGTGCTACAGACTGGCAGATGAGTTATACCTGCTGATTAATTTTTTCATTAAGGGCATTTGGTATGGTGGTATGATTCTTGCTTTGGGTGCGAGAGGTCCCGAGTTTGATTCTCGTAATGCCCCCCCCCCCCACCTATTGTATAAAGTACCATTTCTTAACTAGTATTGTTTTGAACTAACCCTTTATCTACGGCTCTTAGTTCTGTGGCATAACGTCTGCTTAAATGATTCTCTCTTTGGTTGCTATAGGTCTCGAGATTGATTCCCACAGTGCCTCTGCTTATCGTGTACAGTTTTATAAATTTTGCTGTTTTCAATGTCATGCCTTGTTGCTCTATAATTACATGTGCTATAAGGTGCATATTGCCTCTAGTTATCTTTTACTGCTCTATTATTTTGTTTTCAAGGTGATGCCTCGTTGCTACATAATTACATATGCTATACGGTGCAATGTTCTACCATTGGCAACTTTGTTTAGTGATCTGAATTTTTTGCTTTATGCGTGGGAGGTCTTTATATTTGAAATTGGTTAGTACATCATCGTATAGGTCTAGGAGGAGTCTCGAACTCCTGACCTCTTACTTGATATGTACACACCTTACCACTATGCCACACTCTCTTGACTTGGTTTGAGTTTTATTCTGAGTCTGTTTTCCTTACTGAACCGTGAACCTTTGTGCTACAAATGGCAGATGAGTTATACCTGCTGATCAGTTTATTAATCAAGGGCATTTGGTCTAGGGCTATGATTCTCGCTTTGGGTGCAAGAGGTCCTGAATTCGATTCTAGGAATGCCCCCACCTATTGTATAAAGTACCATCTCTTAACTAGTATCGTTTTGAACTAAACCTTTATCTGCGGCACTTGGTTCTGTGGTATCATGTCTACTCAAATGATTCTCGCTTTGGCTGCTATTGGTCTCGAGATTGATTCCCATATTGCCTCTACTTATCGTGTACAATTTTATAAATTTTGTTGTTTTCAATGTGATGCCTTGTTGCTCCATAATTACATGTACTATAAGGCACATATTGCCTCTAGTTATCTTGTACTGTTCTATAATTTTGTTTTCAAGGTGATGCCTCGTTGCTACGTAATTACATATGCTATACGGTGCAATGTTTTACCAATGGCAATTTTGTCTAGTGATCTAATTTTTTTTCTTTATGCGTGGGAGGTATTTAGATTTGAAATTGGTTAATACATCATCATATAGGTCTAGGAGGAGTCTCGAACTTACGAAGTCTTACTTGATATGTAAAGACCATACCACTATGCCACACTCTTTTGACTTGGTTTGACTTTTATTCTGAGTCTTTTTTTCTTACTAAACTATGAACCATTGTGCTACAGACTAGCAGATGAGTTATACCTGCTGATCAATTTGTTCATCAAGGGCATTTAATCTAGTGGTATGATTCTCGCTTTGGGTACATAGGTTCCGAGTTCGATTCAGGAATGCCCCTACCTATTGTATAAAGTACCTTCTCTTAACTAGTATTGTTTTGAACTAACCCTTTATCTACGGTGCTTGGTTCAGTGCCATCATGTGTGCTCAAATGATTCTCGCTTTTGCTGCTATAGGTCCCGAGATGGAGTCCCATAGTGCCTCTACTTATCCTGTACGGTTTTATAAATTTTATTGTTTTCAATGTGATGCCTTGTTCCTCCGTAATTACATGTGCTATAAGGTGCATATTGCCTCTAGTTATCTAGTACTGTTCTATAATTTGGTTATCAATGTGACGCCTCTTTGCTACATAATTATACATGCTATACGGTGCAATGTTTTACCATTGGCAATTTGTTTTAGTGATCTGATTTTTTTTGCTTTATGCGTGGGAGGTCTTTAGATTTGAAATTGGTTAATACATCATCATATAGGTCTAGGAGTCTCGAACTCCAAACCTCTTACTTGATATGTACTCACCTTACCACTATGCCACACTCTCTTGAATTGGTTTGACTTTTATTTTGATTCTTTTTTCCTTAATGAACCGTGAACCTTTGTGCTACAGACTAGCAGAAGAGTTATACCTACTGATCGGTTTTTTCATTAAGGGCATTTGGTTTAGTGGTATGATTCTCGCTTTGGGTGCGAGAGGTCCCGAGTTTGATTCTAGGAATGCCCCCTCACCTATTGTATAAAGTACCATCTCTTAACTAGTATTATTTTGAACTAACCCTTAATGTACGGCGCTTGGTTCTGTGGTGTCATGTCTGCTCAAATGATTCTCGCTTTGGCTGCTATAGGTCTCGAGATTGATTCCCATAGTGCCTCTACTTATCGTGTATAGTTTTATAAATTTTGTTGTTTTCAATGTGATGCCATGTTGGTCCATAATTACATGTGCTATAAGGTGCATATTTCCTCTAGTTATCTTGTACTGTTCTATAATTTTGTTTTCAAAGTGATGCCTCGTTGCTACATATTTACGTATGTTATACGGTGCAATGTTTTACAAATGGCAATTTCGTTTGTTATCCGATTTTTTTGATTTTTGCGTGGGAGGTCTTTAGATTTGAAATTGGTTAATACATCATCATATATGTCTAGGAGGAGTCTCGAACTCCCGACCTCTTACTTCATATGTACACACCTTACCACGATGCCACACTTTCTTGAGTTGGTTTGACTTTTATTCTGAGTCTTTTTTCCTTACTGAACCGTGAACCTTTGTGCTACAGACTGGCAGATGAGTTATACCTGCTGATCAGTTTGTTCATCAAGGTCATTTGGTCTAGTGGTATGATTCTCGCTTTGGGTGCTTGAGGTCTCGAGTTCGATTCTAGGAACGCCCCTTACCTATTGTATAAAGTACCATTTCTTATAGTATTGTTTTGAACCAACCCTTTCTCTACGGCGCTTGGTTCTATGGCATCATGTCTTCTCAAATGATTCTCGCTTTGGCTGCTATAGGTCTCGAGATTGATTCCCATAATGCCTATACTTGTCGTGTACAGTTTTATAAATTGTGTTGTTTTCAATGCGATGCCTTGTTGCTCCATAATTACATGTGCTATATGGTGCATATTGCCTCTAGTTATCTTGTACTGTTCTATAATTTTGTTTTTGTTAACACCAAAAATTGGTTCAACACCGAAAGAGATGAATTATGTAGAGAATAAGTGAAGAATAACAATTATAAGCAGTACTAAAAATGAAAGGGGTCACACACAAATTTATAGTGGTTCAGCGTTAATGAGCCTACGTCCACTTTATAATATTTATATACTTATTTAACTTTCAACCAGAATGATTACAACAGAGAATAGAATGATTTAGAAATTCACAATAAACTTCAATCCCCTTCCTGAACTGAAAAAGGGGTATTTATAAGTGATACAATGCTTAGCCATCTTTAACACGTGTCGTCAAATCCAAAGGAGTAGTTACGGCTGAATCAGTTAGTACCCTCTGAAGAATCGGTATTCTATTTTAAACCACCAATGTGAGCTGGCACGTGATTTTCCCGCCCTGGTTGATTTGAACAAGAAAAATCTGCAACGAGCTAATCTGTAGGATTGCTTTTCAGTCATACCGTAGCTGATCATGCTTGGTTATACCGGGCTCCTTCTGGGCCGCACCAAATGGGGGAGTTGAGCTAAAATATCGGGCTTCATTGATTTATCCAACTTGGATACTTCGGTTACGAATCTATTATATTAATACGCCTTGGTGGGCGGTCCAAAAATTCCCATCAACACTTTGCCCCCCAAAGTATGGTTCGTTGGAAAGGAAGCATACGTTGTTGTCGTGAATCTTAAGTGAAATCTTCCTCATCACACGTCCTTCTGGTTTCCTTGACTCACTCATTATTAGACCTTGTGAATTGTGCTGAGTCCCATCAATCACCTCGAAATTATGGACGAGTTCAGATAATGATGGTGCCTCTCTGTCTTCTGTCCCATCGACTGGTCTCTGACTCCTCAACTTCTTTATACGCTAGCTAGGTCCAGCCCTATTAGGAGAATTTGAATAGCCACTCTGTCTTGTTATAAAAAGAAAACCCCCTTTGTCTTTTTCTTTTTACTTTTTACTATCGCGAGGACTAACTTGCTGCTCTAAAGAAAGGCGATTGGTAAACATCATCTTCTTCCAAGGTCATCTCTTTCAGGTATGAGTTATTTCCCATATCGAAACATCATTCTTGTACAGGATCTTTCCTTCCTTCATCATAGTTTGAGGTCTGATTTGACCTAACCAGCGGACTTCATCTGCGCCAAATCGCCGGAGTCAGCGGCGACGCGGCCGTTCAGGGTGAAACCACCAACCTATGGTGGGGTTTGTTGATGTTGAATCCGCCATCTTGATAGCATCATGGATGTAAAAAAGAAAGAAGGATTTTGCGCCCATTCCAAGCGTTCTATGCACCGGGGTTCCTTTGAACTTTAAGGAACGTGACAATGCTTGAGTGGGCGGTGAAAAGATACCATATTTCATACAATTCGGGTTGTATTATTTGTGATTTACCATTCATCAGGGTTGTGCTTTTAAAAGGTTCTAACTTTCTCTCTCCTCCCTCCCCCTTTTTTTATTTATATTTATAATCACCTTGCACATCAATGGTCAAAACATGTGATACCCAGAGGCAAGGGCCGAGCGAAGGAGTATCTTTTTCCACTAGAATGGATAGTTCTTCTGGGTCGTCGGATCGATCAGGACCCGTTATGTCGACAGATCCACAACCTGTTCCCCTAATAGCGGTCGAGCTAATTGAAGCGATACCCAATCCTATAGCACCTGACATGCTTCCGAGCGCGGAAATTCTGGAGAACCCTCGGGATGTTGAAAATTCCAACATCACACTCAAACGACTACAACACTTAACAACAAAACACAATATTTCTTTCGATGATGTTCTTGTCTTTGGGAAAACCAGTAGGCCTCATAACCCCCCGGATGGTTACATGGCAATTTCTCTTCCAATGTGTAATGTGTGGGCCATCCCCCTTTTCCTCTTTTCATTGTAAACTTCTTATGTTGAATGAATTTGGCTCTGATGCAGTTTCTCCTGATTGCCTACGGCAATTTGATGTCGATCTATTATTTGTATATGAAACATCTGGGCTATCCTCCGACCTTTGATGATCTAGCCTTCCTTTTTAATTTTAGACACAATGAGAAACAATCCCCCTCCATGCTCTACTTTGAGGCCGTTCGGGGCTGGAAGATTATTGAAGACATTCCGAGCAAGGTGGGTGACCCCAAGCGAGACTGGTTTTGGATTAAGCAGCAACCGGGGTGCGCTCGCTACTGGCTTAAATGTTGTGAGTTTTCTCTTTGCTGTTCGATATCCTTTCCATTGAAGTTTCTTTTGTTGACTTCCATATTCTTTTTTTTTTACAGGGGACGAGCCAACAAGGCCCAAGGAGGGAGTATTTAAGGAACGCCATAGGCAATTGATTGAGTTGAAACAGAAGCAACGACGGTTTTGGAACTGTTTGACCGATAAAAATTTGCACCAATATTCTCTTATTGACCGAAGTAGGACATGGGCTCAGCAAAAGAAGGATCTGAACTTACGGAGCTGACCCAGGATGCGGTGCCCCCAGTCAAGAAGAAATCGTAGGATGAACAAGTAACTCATTCGATTGAGGGATCTTCTGCTCGTCGCTCGCCCGAGAAGAAAAAGAAATCCAGTACAAAGAAGCCTACCTTCAAAAGGAAAATCCGAGAGATCGAGCATCGAGAGGCCAAACGTTGACATATCGAACGTTGACAAAGAGAAAAGGTTCCTGCTAAGAAACACCCAAAAGCGGCGCAGAGGGAACAAAACAAAGAGAATCTTACTGAAAATCACTCGAGAGATTCGGAGGTCGAGATAGATTTTCCCGTAGTTCATGATTCATAGGAGGAGTGTGATGCATCCCCTCTTCCAGGTTTGGAAAAGCTGCACATGCACGATGTCATTCTCTGGCCACAAAGCTTAGACCCAAATTAATTTTTGCTAATCAGTCAGAGGGAATGTCCTTCCCAGGTAGACAGGAGGGTATTGAAGGTATGATTTCATTAGCGGTATGAGGTCCATTGCACGTCATAGTACCATACTCTCCGTGTATAAATTGAGGGTTGTTCATCTCATTTATAGTCTTCATTTATTCGCAGACATTGACGAAGAGTTTTACGGCGACCTTTTCGCTTCCTTCCCGATGGACCCCAGGTTGGATGAATCCATTTTGTCGCGCGGTGGAAGAAGAGATGTAATGACCCGTATTCTACACATCATAGGATCGTAGAATATTTATTTATTTCCCATGTCAGGTCGTATGGTTATGTAACTTTGGGAAACATCTATTAGAGTCATTTCCTATGTTCATGATTTTTGTCGATTTTTAAATGACCATTTTACCCCTAGTTGGTACTGTTTTGGCCATAACTTTTGACTGGAAAAGAATTTTGACCTGAAACCACTTCCATTTGATTCGTTTGATGGTTTACCTTTCCGTAGAGTGGTCACAATAGCCAAACGGACTTACCGTTTGGGAGATATTGCTGAAACAAGGTTTGGAGGGTGAAAAACTGCTTAACCGGGCCAAATCGGGTTATTAGTGAGTAGGCCCATAACCCATTTCGGGATTAGGGTTATGGGAGGGCTGAAATGAGATGGAGAATCATTCCATTTCAGTTTTCTAGCCTCCACTTATCACCAAGGATCCCCAAAAATGGCCTCTAACCTCTAAATCACCTCCAAATCATCTTTTGGTCAAGGATTAAGCTTAGCAACCCCTAATCAAGGTAGATCTTCACCAAATCAACATAGGAGCTGCTGTTGGCATTGAGATTCATATCAAATCAGAGAATTATTTCAGATTTTAGTTTATTTTGTGGCTAAGGTGAGTGATTTGCATAGTTTTACACTAATTATGGCTAATTAGGGGTGATTAGTGCTAATTAGAGAATTTAAGCATGATAAAATTCGGGAAAAATGTTCATAAATTCCTAAATGATGTTTTAGACCTCTGATATGAATTTGAGTTAATTTGGTTAAGTTTTGATAATCCTATCATTAGTTTCACCTAAATAAGCTTAAGGGGAAATTTGGGATTTTGGGTATGTTTGATCCCTTTTTACCTATCATATTGGTGTTTTGATGTTTGTGGTTGATTCTACTTGTTTCTTTAACTGTATGGTATGCTTTGTGATTGATTAGAATAGTTGGAATGGTCGAAAACGCCGTCGAGGGGCGTAAACAGCTCGCTGGACAAGGTGCAGGGATTCGGATCGCATAGGGGATTGAGGGTCGATCGGATCGCCCTTTGGGATCGTGGGACATCACCACGAGTCGAGTCATCCCCTCTGAACCGAATCATCTGCGCAAGGCCCACGAGCAACAACCGTGAACTGCTAACCGATCCGATCCACTCGTGCTTCATACCACGATCCGAACAAGAGGAAAGCAACATCCACGATCTGATGCACAACGAGACGACGATCCGAACCAAGGGAATGCCGCTGACGTGGACATATCAAAGGATTTGTGGCTACGTTATCAGTGCAGTGAAGCCATTTATGACTTCATGGGGCAAAGTGATCGTAGCAAGGTATGTTGGGTGACCGAAGTGGTGAATATCGTATGCTTTACGCACTGAGTGAGAGATGTGAGGATGGATGATATGCTTGATTGTTTGCCATCATTATGACATGCACACCTCCCCCACCTCCGTATCTTTACACTGTTTGATATGATACCTTAGAGTGTTGTACAGTATGTAGTGCTAACTCTTTGCTTGCAGGTCCAGGTTCAGTTATGTTTTAGTCTACCTGTTATTGTTCACTTTAGATGCTCATCGCTCATACCAGGCTTTATGTCTGACCCAGAGTTTTATGTCTCCTCTTATTACTCTGGGTGCTCACACGAGCAGACTAGAGACAGGTTAGCTGGTGATGCGCGAGTAGCTGATTCGGAGGCGGGCAGGAGGCTTCCACGTATTGTATATATATACACACATTCTCCCTGTGTCGTTGGTGGTCGCTACTTGGGCATTAGTAGTGTACCTCATTTACCTTACTTTTGCTTTGAGACAGTTTGAAAGTTGTAATAAGCTGTATTCTGAATTTCCGCTGCTATGATGTTTAGTTCTGATTTTCAGCTTATGCACTGTCTCTCCTGTTTTATGTCAAGTATGTTACTATTATATTTTGTTCTATGCGCTGTGAGACATTCTACAGGTTCTTTGTATGTTCATTTCCTTCTTCCTTTTCCTTCTGACGACCCGTTCCGTGCTAACTGGACACGTGTACAGCGTTCCTTTTCACCATAGGCAATTGATACTCCTGAAAAGAAAAATGAGAAGTTCATTACTGGTTTGGATGGATACTTGGGGGAAAGGCTTATCAACCACATCGATGAGACTTTTGAATCGATTGTGGGAAAAGCTTTGAGATCAGAGAGTCTTTACCCTAAGTCAAAGACTGAGGCTGCATCTGCAGAAGGGCCAAAGCCGCAAGCAGGCGGTGGAGGCAAGAATAACTCTCAGAATAAGAGGAAGTAGGACCAATCTAAGGGTGGCCAGAAAAAGAGCAAGAAGGATGTTGAGTGCTTTAGCTGTGGAAAGAAGGGCCATTATGCTAAAGAATGTCGGGCCAAGCCAGCGGAAAGAAAGTGCTACAACTGTGGTCAAATGGGACATCAGAAGGATAAGTGTCCGCAACCTCTTAAGGAGAAGCAGATTGTGAAAGCATATGCTATTGATGCTGTTCCTTCTTCGTCGAATGCCCCAACTGCAGCGGAGAAAGGAAAGAATGCTGTTATTCAAGGTATGCTTTCTATTTATGATATACCAATTCGAGTTTTGTTTGATACTGGGGCTTCCCGTTCCTTCATATCTAGTGACCTGGTAGATAGGTTGGGACTGGAACCCGAGATAGTCGATAGACCATTGGTTGTGACGAACCCGATTGGTGGTTCGACTAGCCTTAGTATGATTTGCAGGAATTTGGTCTTATCGAGTCATGGGTGTATGTTTGTATGTGATTGCTTTGTTTTGGGCTTTACTGGGTATGGTATTATATTGGGAGTCGATTGGCTCCAAAGATACGGGGTGGTGGTAGACTGTGAGGGCTTTTTGGTGAAAGTGAGGGCGGATGATGGGCGGAGGGTAGTGTTTGGTAGCCTACCTAGTGATGGGGTTATGGCTAGTTTTGTAAATTCCCTCGACATCCCGCAGGATGAGTTGTCAGATGTGCCCGTGGTTGGCCAGTATCCGGACGTCTTCGAGGAGGTGACCGGGCTTCCACCACACCGAAAGATTGAGTTCCGTATTGATTTATTGAAAGATGCCAGACCTATAGTGATGCCACTTCATTGTATGGCACAAAGGGAGCAGCGAGAGCTCGGGGTGCAAGTCAGCAATCTTTTGAAGAAGGGATTTATTAGAAGGAGTGTCTCCGAGTGGGGAGCACCAGTTGTGTTTGCCACTAAGGCAGATGGTTCCCTTCGTTTGTGTGTGGACTATCGCGAGTTGAATAAGGTGACGAGGAAGAATAAGTATCCTCTACCGCGGATATATGATTTGTTTGATCAACTGGAAGGAGCTAGAGTGTTCTCCCAGTTGGACCTCGCGACAGGATTTCATCAGCTTCGAGTAGCAGATGAGAGTGTTCCGAAAATGGCATTTAGGACGCCGTCTGGATTTTATGAGTGGTTGGTCATGCCATTTGGGTTGACCAATGCACCAACCTATTTTGTGGATCTTATGAATCGAGTATTCAGAGATCAGTTGAATAAGTTTGTTCTTGTGTTCGTGGATGATATCCTTGTTTATTCA
This sequence comes from Allium sativum, assembly GCA_030737875.1. NCBI lineage: Eukaryota > Viridiplantae > Streptophyta > Magnoliopsida > Asparagales > Amaryllidaceae > Allium > Allium sativum. Next base: position 50,711,796 of record CM060911.1, on the reverse strand, counting down.
AGGACAGAGGAGGAACACAAGGGACACTTGAGGATAGTGATGGAGGTGTTGAGGAAACACCAATTGAAAGCAAAATTCTCTAAGTGTCATTTTTGCAGAAGAGAAGTGAGATTCTTGGGTCACGTTGTTTCCGAGAATGGTATTGCCGTGGACCCTGCGAAGGTGGCTACGGTACAGGATTGGCCTACACCCAAGAATGCTACAGATGTAAGAAGTTTCTTGGGATTAGCTGGATATTATCGTAAGTTTATCCAGGACTTCTCCAAGATAGCAGCACCGTTGACTCAGTTGACTAAGAAGAATCAGTCCTTCATCTGGGACGGAGTGTGTGAGGATGCCTTCAAGAGTCTAAAAGAGAGATTGACGTGTGCGCCAGTGTTAGTCATTCCTAAAGGGAATGAAGAGATGACGGTATACACGGATGCTTGTGGTACCGGACTGGGTGCAGTATTGATGCAAGGAGGTAGGGTTGTAGCTTATGCTAGTCGACAGCTAAAGCCGCATGAGAAGAAGTATCATACCCATGATTTGGAATTAGCAGCGATTGTATTTGCGCTGAAGATGTGGAGACACTATCTCTTGCGAGAAAGATTCAAGTTGTTTACTGATCATAAATCATTAAAGTATCTCTTCTCTCAGAAAGATTTGAATCTCCGTCGGCAGAGATGGTTAGAGTTCTTGGCTTCGTATGATTTTGATATCGCATATACACCTGAGAAAGGTAACGCGGTAGCCGATGCCTTGAGTAGGAGACATGCCAACTTAGGGGCAATGTTTCTTGAATGGAAGCAACTGGAGTATATCGCGGGGTTTGATTTCAGACCAAGGTGCGAATTGGATCCAGTTATGCTAGCTAGTTTGACGATCAGACCCACTTTGATAGAGCGGATTGGTTCTAGCCAGAGGAACGATCCTAATCTATTAGAAATCATCCCCAAGTTAGAGATGGGTATTGATGAGGAGATGAATGTGTATGGGCTTGATCGAGATGGATGGCTTCGAAAGAATGGAAGACTAGTTGTGCCCAACGTGAATGGTTTGAGAGATGAAGTGCTTAGAGAATGTCATCACTCAAAATTGACTATACACCCCGGTGGTAATAAGATGTATCGAGACATGAGACAGACTTACTACTGGGAAGGGATGAAAAGAGACGTTGGGATGTTTATATCCAAATGCATGAATTTCCAGCTAGTTAAAGCCGAGCAAAAGAAGCCTAGTGGGTTGTTGCAACCATTAGAAATTCCCGAATGGAAATGGGAGCAAGTATCGATGGATTTCATCGATGGCCTGCCATGGACTAGATCGGGATATGATAGTATTTGGGTAATTGTGGATCGATTGACTAAGAGCGCAAAATTTATACTAGTCAAATCGACCAGGACGGCAGCCAAGTTGGCAGAGTTGTATATGAAGTGGGTAGTGAGATTTCATGGAGTACCCAAAAGCATTGTAAGTGACTGTGACCCGTTGTTCACTAGTGGGTTTTGGAAGAGCTTACAAGAGGCTCTAGGGTCAGGATTACATCTCAGTACCGCATATCATCCTCAGACCGACGGTCAGACGGAGAGGGTGAACCGTACATTGGAAGATCTCTTGAGAGCGTGTATATTGGATTTTGGTGGATCATGGGATGACCATTTGCATCTAGTTGAGTTTGCATATAATAATAGCTACCAATCCAGTATCGGTATGGCTCCATATGAAGCTTTGTACGGAAGACCGTGTAACTCACCATCATGTTGGATAGAGACTGGCGTGAAGTTTGTGCTTGGACCAGATGTGATGAGGGAAACTTCCGATAAGATTAAGATCATTCAGCAACGAATGAAAGCTTCTCAAGATAGGCAGAAGAGCTATGCTGATAAGAGGAGAAGAGACTTGAAATTCTCCGTTGGTGACTTGGTGTTTGTCAAGATCTCTCCGTTGAAGAGTGTGATTCGATTTGGCAGGAGAGGCAAGTTGGCACCAAGATTTGTTGGCCCATTCCCTGTTCTTGAACTAGTCGGGAATTTTGCATATAGAGTTGGCTTACCAGAAAAGATGGCGGGAGTTCACAATGTATTTCATGTTTCTCAATTAAGAAAGTTCGTTCACGACTCAGATGTGACTATTTCACCTGATCAGTTAGAGGACTTCGAAGTAGAACCCGAGGCGGTTGGAAACCACAAGCTGATTCGTATTGTGGGGCACGATACGAAGCAACTTCGAAGGAAGGCGGTGAAGCTAGTCAAGGTTCAGTGGGGCGAGAACGAGAATGATTGTACTTGGGAGACAGAGGAGAGCATTAGGAAGGCATATCCAGAACTCTTTGTCTGGTAAGATTTACTTTGCAATTTAGTTTTTTCGCATGCTAGGATAGATTTATTTTGCTTGTTTGCATGTTTGATTGTTGTTTTATGATTGATAGGCATGCGGGACCCTTGTGTGTGTTTGGACTAGGGAATTTCAGGGGCGAAATTTCTTAAGGGGGGGAGAGTGTAATGACCCGTATTCTACACATCATAGGATCGTAGAATATTTATTTCTTTCCCATGTGAGGTCGTATGGTTATGTAACTTTGGGAAACATCTATTAGAGTCATTTCCCATGTTCATGATTTTTGTCGATTTTTAAATGACCATTTTGCCCCTAGTTGGTACTGTTTTGGCCATAACTTTTGACTGGAAAGGAATTTTGACCTGAAACCACTTCCATTTGATTCGTTTGATGGTTTACCTTTCCGTAGAGTGGTCACAATAGCCAAACTGACTTAAAGTTTGGGAGATATGGCTGAAACAAGGTTTGGAGGGTGAAAAACTGCTTAACCGGGCCAAATCGGGTGATTAGTGAGTAGGCCCATAACCCATTTCGGGATTAGGGTTATGGGAGGGCTGAAATGAAATGGAGAATCATTCCATTTCAGTTTTGTAGCCTCCACTTATCACCAAGGATCCCCAAAAATGGCCTCTAACCTCTAAATCACCTCCAAATCATCTTTTGGTCAAGGATTAAGCTTAGCAACCCCTAATCAAGGAAGATCTTCACCAAATCAACATAGGAGCTGCTGTTTGCATTGAGATTCACATCAAATCAGAGAATTATTTCAGATTTTAGTTTATTTTGTGGCTAAGGTGAGTGATTTGCATAGTTTTACACTAATTATGGCTAATTAGGGGTGATTAGTGCTAATTAGCGAATTTAAGCATGATAAAATTCGGGGAAAATGTTCATAAATTCCTAAATGATGTTTTAGACCTCTGATATGAATTTGAGTTAATTTGGTTAAGTTTTGATAATCCTATCATTAGTTTCACCTAAATATGCTTTAGGGGAAATTTGGGATTTTGGGTATGTTTGATCCCTTTTTACCTATCATATTGGTGTTTTGATGTTTGTGGTTGATTCTACATGTTTCTATGACTGTATGGTATGCTTTGTGATTGATTAGAATAGTTGGAATGGTCGAAAACGCCGTCGAGGGGCGTAAACAGCTCGCTGGACAAGGTGCAGGGATTCGGATTGCATAGGGGATTGAGGGTCGATCGGATCGCCCTATGGGATCGTGGGACATCACCACGAGTCGAGTCATCCCCTCCGAACCGAATCATCTGCGCAAGGCCCACGAGCAACAACCGTGAACTGCTAACCGATCCGATCCACTCGTGCTTCATACCACGATCCGAACAAGAGGAAAGCAACATCCACGATCTGATGCACAACGAGACGACGATCCGAACCAGGAGAGAGCCACGAGCTGGAGGAGCGCGATCCGATCCATATGGGGTATTCCGATCTGAATCGAGGAGAGGAACACGATCCGAAACAAAGAGAAAGAGGACCGCAATGACGATCCGAACTGTGGCAAGCAGGAGACCCCGACCCGATCCGCCAGGGGTGATGGCGACCCGACCCGAATGATGAAGGTCGATCCGATCCGATTCGATGGTGATGACCAATAACCCGAGATGCAAAGGTAGTCCAAATGGAAGTTAGAGCTCAGGATCCCGGAACCAGTTGGGAACCAATGAATTCACTTCATGGTTGGACTTTGCTGCGGGACGTGTGCTAAGGAGTTGTCGACGTTCATAAATTCGATTCACCACTAAAAAGGAATGATGGGCTACTTATCAGTGCAGTAGGGTCATTATGACCTGAGGGGCAAAGTGATGATAGCAAGACTACGTTATCAGTGCAGTAGGGTCATTACGACCCGAGGGACAAGGTGATCCGTAGTAAGACTATGAGCCAGTGCAGTGGGGTCCTTGTGACTCCATGGGGCAAAGTGGACATAGTAAGGATTAGTAAGGCTATGAGCCAGTGCAGTGGGGTTCTTATGACTCCATAGGGCAAAGTGGACATAGCAAAGGATTTGTGGCTACGTTATTAGTGCAGTGAAGCCATTTATGACTTCATGGGGCAAAGTGATCGTAGCAAGGTATGCTTGGTGATCGAAGTGGTGAATATCGTATGCTTTACGCACTGAGTGAGAGATGTGAGGATGGATGATATGCTTGATTGTTTGCCAACATTATGACATGCACACCTCCCCCACCTCCATATCTTTACACTGTTTGATATGATACCTTAGAGTGTTGTACAGTATGTAGTGCTAACTCTTTGGTTGCAGGTCCAGGTTCAGGTATGTTTTAGTCTACCTGTTATTGTTCACTTTAGATGCTCATCGCTCATACCAGGCTTTATGTCTGACCCAGAGTTTTATGTCTCCTCTTATTACTCTAGGTGCTCACACGAGCAGACTAGAGACAGGTTAGCTGGTGATGCGCGAGTAGCTAATTCGGAGGCGGGCAGGAGGCTTCCACGTATTATATTTATATATATATATACACACACATTCTCCCTGTGTCGTTGGTGGTCGCTACTTGGGCATTAGTAGTGTACCTCATTTACATTACTTTTGCTTTGAGATAGTTTGAAAGTTGTAATAAGCTGTATTCTGAATTTCCGCTGCTATGATGTTTAGTTCTGATTTTCAGCTTATGCACTGTCTCTCCTGTTTTATGTCAAGTATGTTACTATTATATTTTGTTCTATGCGCTATGAGACATTCTATAGGTTCTTTGTATGTTCATTTCCTTCTTCCTTTTCCTTCTGACGACCCATTCCGTGCTAACTGGACACGTATACAGCGCACTTTTGGAGTAAATGTCGGTTGGTGCAGGGCGGGCCGTCACCAGAGACGATGACAAAAATGGCCACAGTGGGAGGGGAGGAATTGAAAGCAGAGGACACAAGGAGAGACAGAAGCAACAAGAAAGGAATAGGAGAAAAAGGATAAGAAGAAAGAAGAAGAAGAAGAGAAAGAGGAGGAAGGAAAGGGAGAGTTGCCCGAGGGTCGTGATGGGCAAAAGAAGAAATGCTTGAGAACACATGATCAAGCATCGGGAGACACAGAAGAGTTGGCAAACACCCCCAAGAAAAGAAAGGAGGTTAAGTCACCCAAGCCCAAGAGAGGGGGAGGAGCTGAGCCTTCTGTGCATTATTGAGTTGTTCTAGTCCTGTGGTAGGAACTCCTTCCAACGACCGAATTCGAGAGTTGGAACGAGATTTCCCTGACCTCATTTTTTCAGAAATTAGACCTGCCCACGAGCTACAGCCACTAACTCGTAGGTTTCATCGCCATATGCGCAATAACCTTGAATATGCTCTTTCTCAATATGACGCGATGCGCGAATATGCTGGGCAGGTGAGTAGGCAGCTAAAGGAAAGGTTGGCCGAAATTATCGGATTAAAAAGAGACATCGATAGTAGCAAGAGGACCTTTGGATTTCTTGAGAGTAAAATAAAAAATTAGGAATTGTAAGTAGCGGCCGACAAAGAGAAATATGGGAAGGAGATTGAAAACTTGAACGCCCAAGTCCAATAGAGAGGCTGGGAATGTGATTCAGTGAAGGGGGAGATTGAAACTTTAAAGGAGAACAGGGCTCGACTAAATCTCGAAATACAGAATCTTAAATCCACCCTTCATTCCTCCAAGCTAGCCAAACATCAGGCTGAAGAAAATGCCGTTGCAGCAATTGATTCTGTTAATAATCTAAAGCTTCAGCATGGCATCGACATTGAAACCATTAAGGTCGAGCACGCCCGTGAGAAGGTCGAACTGAAAAAGGGGCATGCTCACCAGGTTCTTTCATTTTGTGCGCACTTCCTCCGTCATAGAGATTTGTCTTGGATGCCAGGATATTCGTGGTTACTGGCCGATATATGGATGATAGTTTTGTGGGAGGGGAAGAGGGTAGCACAGGGTTGCCCGGTGGATGAGGCATTGCTAATGACTCGAATCCTAAATGACAAAGAAAGAGCTATCGTGGCGGAAGCAAAGAGTTGAGAAAAGAGTGCGGTAGAGGCGGATCATTGTAAGTAGAAGGGAAAGTTGATCCCCTAAAGCGAAATCGGTGGTAGTCGGCCTACGGTTCCCATACCTTCCGCACCTGTATTGTTGAAAAGGGTTCGTCATCTGCTCTTCCATATGATTCAGTCAAGGTCATAGGAGAGCAAATGACCGACCCCCATGCCGCTGGTGGGTTCCCTCTCTTCTCCCTCTCCTTTTTTTTAAAACCCTGAGTTTACCAATCCTATCCTGACTTGTGCATTTTTTCTTTTTCTTTGGTAGGAGTCCCATTAGTGATTGAGAAAGTTCAGGCGGAACTTGTTACTGAAGAAAGGGGCGAAATTGAGGAAACAAACGAGACCGCGAGAGAGGAAAGGACTAACGTAGTGTCCTCAAAAGACAAAGACGTTGAGGTAATTGGGGAGCCAAAAAGAGAGGACAGTCGATCCTTAGCTGAGATTAAAGACCAGAAAGATAGGGAAGTTTCTGCTGTGAAGCCCGAACTCACTGAGGGTCCTTTGAACACTAAGCCTCCTCAAGCCTTTCCTCCGACCATTCTTTCTTCAGTCCCAGTTCCTATGGTTCCTACTAATCTACAAACTCCCGCATCTGCTTGTAGATCTTTTGGTAGCACGCTCGGAGGGTCGAGATGTAGGTTGAACACCGAGGAGATGATCAAGCAAAAAGAGCTAGCTGAAATGGTAGAGCAAGGGTTGATGCCAACTCCCTTTTAGAAGTTTTTTCTCTTTTGTGGTTATTAGGCTTTACATCTTTGGTGATGGCATCTGAATGGTACCTATCATATAGTAGTATTTTGTAATGATGTCAAGGTACTTTAAATGGAAACATACTTATTTTGCAAATGCTCACAACATCTATGTGTAAAAAATGTCATGTATATTCCTTGTTTTGTTTTACTTTAGATGTTGAAGATAATTGGGATGTCACCCTTATCGGGGGCATTTGTCAGTTCTTTTGTCCCCGCTATCAGGGTAAGGTGTTCGAATGTCAAGCTCCCCTGTCAAACTCAAGTGGATCCAACCTCGATCAGGGGTTGGATGTAATTGAGTAGGAGTGCCTCTAGACTTTTATACTCGTCCTTTAGTCGGTAAAGGTCAGAGTTTTAGAGTTTGAGCGGTCTTTTGTCAGGGTGCACCATTCACGCTCTCTTGTCGTTTATACTCATTCTCAAGTCAAGAGGTCGAGAGTTGAGTCCTGACAGTCGATCGGTATGCCTTGACAGGCTTCGATTTTACTTTGAGTCAGCCAAAGTAGAACTCATAAAACCAGTCAGTCGGTCAAAGTCTGAAATGGGTGTCATTGATAGGGTCGGGCCCTTATTCCTTCGGTCGAGCTATCTTGCTCTATTTTCGTTTGTCTTGTCAAAGCGTCAAGGTATGAGCTATAGTTAGTCGATCACAATCGTCAGCTTTTACAATAATAACAAAACATAGCAAGAACGGAGACTTTTATTCATATGCCATCGCGACCAATGAAAGGCCTCTTATTACAATGCTGAAAATAAACTAATTTCTAAAAGAAAGAAAAGAAACATTGGAAAGTAAATTTTAAGAGAGATAAGGTCGTAAATGCTCCACACTCCATGCTCTTTGAAATGGCTCGCCATCCACAGTTGTTAGTCTGAAACTTCCATTATCGTGTTTTCGTTGAATGATGTAGGGTCCTTCCTACTTAGGGCCCATGTGTACGGGGACCGGTAAGATTCATTTCAGAACCAGGTTGCCCACCTCAAAGATTTTTGGTCGGACTTTTTTGTTGTAATAGCGGGCGACCCTTTGCCTATGAGCCACGACTCAAAGATTGGCCTCTTCCCTTTTTTCATCAATCATGTCCAATGATGTTAAGAGAAGCGCCTTGTTAGACAAGGGATCGTAATAGGTCATTCGATGGGATGGGACTTCGAGCTCTATTGGGAGAACCGCTTCCGAAACATAAGATAAGGCAAAAGGAGTATGACCTGTAGCAGTTTTATGGGTGGTTCGATTTGCCCATAATGCCAAAGGCAATTCATCGACCCGTTTTACTTTTGCTCGCTCCAATCGTTTTTTAAGAATGGTTTTAATGATCTTGTTAATTGCTTCGACTTGACCATTAGACTGGGGATGTGTGACTGCGGTATATCTTTTCTCAATATGATATTTTTCACAAAAATCTCTGAATTCTATACTATCGAACTGAGTTCCGTTGTCTATGACAATGGTTCGGGGTAATCCATATCGGCATATAATGTTTCTGAAAATAAAGCTGATGATTTTCCTTGTGTTAATCGTAGTCATCTGTTCGACCTCAGCCCATTTTGTGAAATGGTCTACTGCCACAATTACGTACCTGGCACCTCCCTTCGAAATGGGCAAGGTTCTAATAATATCTATCCCCTATATGGCGAATCGCCAAGGACTATCAATTTGAGTGATTGTTGGGGGTGCTCGTGGAATTTGTGCGAACCTCTGGCATTTATCACATCTCTTGGAATAGTTAGCGGCGTCTTTATTAACAGTCGGCCAGAAGTATCCGTAGCGTAATATTTTCCGGGCCAGGGTTTGCCCCCCTGTATGTGCCCCACATTCACCTTCGTGCACTTCCCGTAGTATCCTTTTGATGTCATCATTGGCTACACATCGAAACATAGGAACAGAGAACCCTCTTCTGTACATCTGGCCTTGCTGAATAACGTACCTGGAGGCTTGTCATACCAAAGCTCGTCTTTCATTTTTCCTTTTCGGTAATTCGCAGTGGAGAAGGAAATTTTTGATGGGGTTCATCCATGAATCTTTTTCGGGTTCAGTATCAGTCTGGTCAACTTCCCTCTGGTCGATGCTTGGTATTCTCAGAGTTTCTATAGGGACCAGCTCCGTTTCGCCGGATGATCTGAATTAGCGAGTTTTGCCAATCTATTCGCCTTCTGGTTCTCTTCTCAAGGAATGTGAGAAACGTTATATCGGTCGAAACTTTGCAACAGTTTCTTGATTTCCTTAAGGTAAAAAGTCAGTCGGTCACCCCTAGTGACGAATTCCTTTCGAACTTGGTATACTACAAGTTGTGAATCACAAAAGATATCGAATAACTATATTCTCAGGTCCTTCGCGAGCTTGAGCCTGGCAATCAGGGCTTCATACTTGGAGTCATTATTGGTCGCCAGGAATTCTAATCTTAAGGCGTAATAAACCGAATGTCCTTCGAGGGACAATAGCACTGTGTTGGCTCCCGACCGTTGTTATTTCAGGCTCCATCCGTGTAAAGCTTCCAAACAACCTGCTCCGGTTCGGTCTTCGAAGATACAGGATTGTTGCTTTGATATTCATCGTCCAGGGTAGTAAATTCTTCTATGAAATCGGCCACGACTTGCCCTCGAATTGATTTTAGTGGAACAAAGGTCAAGTCGAACTGGCTCAATTCAATGTTCCATTATAGTAACCTCCCGCTTGCTTTTGATCGTTGCAGGACTTGTCGAAGGGGCTGGTCAGTGAATATTTTAATCGAGTGAGCTTGAAAATAGTTTCAAAGTTTTCTTGAGGCGATTAATAAACTGTAAGTCAGTTTCTCGATCTTAGGATAGTCGCACTTAACCCCCGTCAATTTTTTTCTTACATAGTAAAGCGGTCGTTGTATCTGCTCTTCCTCACGGACCAAGACCGAGCTGATCACATGCGCAGATACTGCTAAATAATCAAATAAATCTTCATGGTCGATGGACTTAGAAAGAATATGAGGTTTTCCAAGGTGATCGAGCAGATTCTGGAAGGCCTCAACGCACTCGGGTGTCCAGGCAAAGTTTCGCTTTCCCCTTTTAATCAATTAAAAAAAGGCAAGCACTTATCAGTTGCCTTTGAAATGAACCGACCCATCACCGCTACTTTACCTGCTAAACGTTGGACATCTTTGATTCGTCGAGGTTCCTGAATTCCCTTGAGGGCCCAAATTTGATCAAGATTGATTTCGATTATCCGGGAACTCACAATAAATCCTAGGAATTTGCCCAAAGCCACTCCAAAAGAACACTTTAAAGGATTTAGTTTCATGCCGTATCTTCGGGGGATGTCGAACATTCTCGAAAGATCATTCATGTGCTCAGACGATTGCTTTGACTTGATTAACATATCGTCCACATATACTTCCATCGTTTTCCCAATCTGATCGTGGAACATTCGGTAGACTAGTCTTTGATAGGTTGCCCCTGCGTTCTTTAGGCCGAAGGGCATTACTACATAACAGTATAGTCCAAGGTCCGTGACAAAACTGGTATGCTCCTAGTCAGGGACATGTATGGCAATCTGGTAATATCCTGAGTATGAATCCACGAATGAAAGTAGCTCATGTCCAGCAGTCAAGTCAACCAGCTAGTCAATACGAGGTAATGGGAAGCTGTCTTTAGGGCAGACTTTATTTAGATCAGAAAAATCAATGCAAGTTCTCCACTTCCCATTATCCTTCTTTATGTGTACCGGGCTGGCTATCCAGTCGGGATAGGTTGAATCCTGGATAAATCCATTAGCTTTTAACTTTCGGACTTCTTCCTTCAAGGCCCTTGACCTTTCAGGACCCAACATTCACCTTTTTTTGTTTTATATGGGTATATTTTGGGTTAATGCTGAGGGAATGAGTTATAATGGATGGTGATATCCCACACATGTCAGCGTGGGTCCAGGCAAATACGTCTAAGTTTGCTTGGAGGAATTCACATAGTTCCCTCATCCGGAAGGAATCAAGATGAGACCTAATTTTTAAGGCCTTGGTTGGATCACCCTTGTCGATTGGAATTTCTACGGTGGCCTCATTTGGGGCCACCTTCCTGCACCTCGACTCTTCATCGTCTCGTGGGTCGATGTGTTCGACTTCACAAGCAGTCGGTCCTGGTCGAGGCGTCTTCTGTAATAGCTATGCTTCTTTCCCCTCATCAGGGGGAGAGGATTTTGCAGGCTCCTTACGGCCACGGCTTCGTAACTCTTTCCATTCTGCCAAATAACATGCTCGACCTGTTATTTGATCTCCTCGCACTGTTCCAATTCCACTATCAGTTGGGAACTTCAAAAGAAAACACCAGGGGGCAATACATGCCCGGAATATAGCCAGGGAGGGTTGTCCCAAAAAGACGTTGTAATGCGAGTTGATATTCATCACAACAAATGACGGAGTTCTAACTCTTCGACGGTCTTCGTCTCCCAGTTCTACAGATAACTTGATCTGGTCAATGGGCTCAGTGGAAGCTCCATTGAATCCACGTATCTGACCTTCATATGGCTCTTAGTCCTCTACTTCCAACTTCATCTGGTCGTAGGCCTGTTTGAATAAAATGTTCACTGAGCTTCCGTTGTCAACCAGGTTCTTTCGGACCGTAGCTGGGCCAATGATAGCTGTTATTACCAACGGATCGACCGTTGGGATTTCTATGCCGACCGACTCCTGATTACGGAAAAAAATATCATCGCCCATCGTTCTCCTTTGTTTAATAGGACTTGCAGCCTCATGTGGATTTGCTTCTCCGACATGGAGATGTTTCGCGGAATTGATGTATCGTTCCATGGCTCTGATACTGTGTCCGGCCGGATGTGGTACCCCCACAATGGCATTGATAGCAATCCCTTTACCTTTCTCCTGAGGGGTGGCGCGAGATGCAACTTGATTCTATTTGGACATTAACGTTCCTGACCCCCCGTCCCTTAGGGTTGTCTTATATTCGTCAAGTTTCCCTTCTCGAATCAGTTTTTCAACAATGTCTCTGAGATGTCGGCATTCGTTGGTCGTATGTCCGTAAATTTCATGGAATAAGAAATATTTCCCAGTTGCTCGTTCCTTCTCCGTGGGCTCTCACGGAGGCGGTTTCTTATACTGCATCGTGTTGCAGGTGTCGAGATAGATATTCTCCAGTGTATCATTTAAGGAGGTATATGTTTCAAATACCTGGAAACAGGGGTGTTTCCGAGAGCTTCCTTTTTGCCTCGAACTCCCATTGCCCTCCTTCGACCCCTCGGTACTTCGTTTGCCGCAGTTTTCGACATTTACTTCTACTTTCCCCGAGTTATCCCCAGATTGTTTAACTGCGACATTGTTTTGGGTTGATGGAGTAAAAGTGTTTTTCGGACCATCTTCTTCTTCTAGCTGCGCATCTTCTTGCCTTAATCGGACGTGAGCCTTCTCTTAAAAAGCCTCAATCATGGTTGGTGACTTTCCGATTAAATATTTTCCGAACTCGGTCCGCTTGTCAATGCCATCGACCAAGGCCATCAGGGTAGTTTCATGGTTGGGGTTGCTGACTTCTGTAGCGGCCTGATTGAATCAATTGAGATAATTCCTCAGGGATTCATCTCTTCCCTGCTTAACCGCAGAAAGAGCCATAACATGCTTCGATTTGGATGCGTGGATGCAGAACCGAGTCAGGAATTTTTCACTCAGGTCTTTAAAGCTAGGAACTGACTTCGCGGGCAAGTGTACAAACCAAATGAGGGCTATTCCACTTTAAAAGACTGAAAAAGCCTTACTTAATTGTGTTAGGGGCCACTGCTACCTCCATGTGCCAAGAGTATCTCATCAGATGCTGCTGTGGATCTGAAGTTCCATCGTACTGATTCATCTGAGGCATATTAAATCTCTTGGGGAACTCTGCTTGCAAAATATCGTCGGTGAATGGTGTATGACTTCGGTCGACCTCACAATCTTCATTCTTATGCCCACGATTGTCGTTCATAATCTGTCGTACCATGGTGGCTAGATTCGGGGGGACGACCGTGTCGGGGTCGGCTTCTTCAACTGGCGGACTTCTTCTGGCCCCTTCACCAAGAAATGTCGTCCTGGCTTTCCCCTTCTCCTTCATTCTCTCGGTCAATCACGAGATTTCGAGGGGGGGTGAATGGGGGCCCAATCTCTTCGAGTGGCATTTTGATTCACAGGAGGGGATGCCTCCCGATTCTGCGGAGCTAGAGGATCAAAAATTTCCACCTCGGTCTGGTTAGCCTGCTTTTGGTTGTATTCATCTAGTGGACTTTGATGTCTTTCGAGACGGAGTTGAAGGGAATTTTCATCTCTTTCTAACGGGCGTCAAGACGAAGGTGGGTCTCTTCTTTCCCCCGATGAGGAGGAGCTTTCTTACATATGATCCAATTAGGGAGGTGGGAGTCGATGATCTCAGGCCACTTGGATTGATGCCTAAATTCTTCCCATTGTTTCACCATGATAGTCATATCCTGTCGCATCGCGGCATTCTCTTGAGCGTGGGCTTTTAAGGCATCAATAGTTTCCTTCAGTCGATCGACCACAGCTATAAACTCGTCTCGGGTGGCGAAAGCGGAGGGTGGAGCTGTGTCTCCTCCAGAAGGTAATGCAGGCTAACTTGGACCAGTTTCAGGGACGGTTGACCCGCCAGCCGCATCTGCAGACGTTCCTACTTGCGGATTCTTTCCGGTATTGCGAACCGATTTTCCAGGCATTTGAAAATTAACGTGGTAATAAAAATGAGATTTTCTTCTCGGACATGGTGATCCGAAAGTAGAGCGAGAATCAGAATTGATCTGAGAAAGTCACCCTTCTCAGTGAAAGCACCAAAATGTTAACACCAAAAATTGGTTCGACACCCAAAGAGATGAATTATGTAGAGAATAAGTGAAGATTAACAATTATAATCAGTATTAAAAAATGAAAGGGATCACACACAAATTTATATTGGTTCGGCGTTAATGAGCCTACGTCCACTTTATAATCTTTATATATTGATTGAACTATCAACCAGAATGATTACAACAGAGAATATAATGATTTAGAAATTCACAATAAACTTCAATCCCCCTTCCTGAACTTAAAAAGGGTTATTTATAAGTGATACAATGCTTAGACGTCTTTAACACGTGTCGTCAGATCCAAAGGAGTAGTTATGGCTGAATCAGTTAGTACCCTCTGAAGAATCGGTATTCTATTTTAAACCATCGATGTGAGCTGGAATGAGATTTTCCCTCCCTGGATGATTTGAACGAGAAAATCTGCAGCGAGCTAATCTGTAGGCTAGCTTTTCGATCATACCGTAGCTGATCATGCTTGGTCATATCGGGATCCTTCTGGGCCGCGCCAAATGGGGGAGTTGAGCTAAAATATCTGGCTTCATTGATTTATCCAACATGGATACTTCGGTTACGAATCTGTTATATTAATACGCCTTGGTGGACGGTCCAAAAAGGCCCATCAACAGTTTTCAAGGTGATGCCTCGTTGCTACATAATTACATATGCTATACGGTGCAATGTTTTACTAATGGCAATTTTGTTTAGTGATCTGATTTTTTTGCTTTATGCGTGAGAGGTCTTTAGATTTGAAATCGGTTAATACATCATCATATAGGTCTAGGAGGAGTCTCGAACTCCCGACCTCTTACTTGATATGTACACACCTTACCACTATGCCACACTCTCTTGACTTGGTTTGACTTTTATTCAAAGCCCTTTTTCCTTATTGAACAGTGAACCTTTGTGCTATAGATTGGCAGATGAGTTATACCTGCTAATCAATTTGTTCATCAAGGACATTTGGTCTAGTGGTATAATTCTCGCTTTGGGTGTGAGAGGTCCCGAGTTCGATTCTCAGAATTCCCCCACCCATTGTTTAAAGTACAATCTCCTAACTAGTATTGTTTTGAACTAACCTTTTATTTGCGGCGCTTGGTTCTGTGGCATCATGTCTGCTCAAATGATTCTCGCTTTATCTGCTATAGGTCTCGAGAATGATTCCCATAGTGCCTCTACTTATCGTGTACAGTTTTATAAATTTTGTTGTTTTCAATGTGATGCCTTGTTGCTCCATAATTACATGTTCCATAAGGTTCATATTGCCTTTAGTTATCTTGTATTGTTCAATAATTTTGTTTTCAAGGCGAGGCCTCGTTGCTACATAAATACATATGATATATTTACCAACGGCAATTTTGTTTAGTGGTCTGATTTTTTTTCTTTATGCGTGGGAGGTCATTGGATTTGAAATTGGTTAATACATCATCATATAGGTCTAAGAAGAGTCTCAAACTCCCGACCTCTTACTTGATATGTACACAACTTACCACTATGCCACACTTTTTTGACTTTGTTTGACTTTTATTCTGAGTCTTTTTTCCTTACTGAACCGTGAACCTTTGTGCTACAAATGGCAGATGAGTTATACCTGCTGATCAGTTTGTTCATCAAGGGCATTTGTTCTAGTGGTATGATTCTCGCTTTGGGTGCGAAAGGTCCCGAGTTCGATTCTAGGAATGCCTGCCACCTATTGTATAAAGTACCATCTCTTAACTAGTATTGTTTTGAACTAACCCTTTATCTGCGGGGCTTGGTTCTGTTGCATCATGTCTGCTCAAACTATTCTCGCTTTGGCTGCTATAAGGCTCGAGATTGATTACCATAGTGCCTCTACTTATCGGGCACAGTTTTATAAATTTTGTTGTTTTCAATGTGATGCCTTGTTGCTCCATAGTTACATGTGCTATGAGGTACATATTGCCTCTAGTTATCTTGTATTGTTCTATAATTTTGTTTTCAAGGTGATGCCTCGTTGCTACATAATTACATTTTCTATACGGTGCAATGTTTTACGAATGGCAATTTTGTTTAGTGATCTGATTTTTTTTGTTGTATGCATGGGAGGTCTTTACATTTGAAATTGGTTAATACATCATCATCTAGGTCTTGGAGGAGTCTCGAACTCCCGACCTTTTACTTGATTTGTACACACCTTACCACTATGCCACACTCTCTTGACTTGGTTTGACTTTTATTCTGAGTCTTTTTTCCCTACTGACCGTGAACCTTTGTGCTACAGACAGGAAGATGAGTTATACCTCCTGATCACTTTGTTCATCAAGGGCATTTGGTCTAGTGGTATGATTCACACTTTGGGTGCGAGTGGTCCCGGGTTCGATTCTCGGAATGCCCCTCACCTATTGTATAGAGTACCATCTCTTAACTAGTATTGTTTTGAACTTACCCATTATCTGCGACGCTTGGTTCTGTGGCATCATGTCTGCTCAAATGCTTCTCGCTTTGGCTGCTATAGGTCTCTAGATTGATTCCCGTAGTGCCTCTGCTTATCGTGTACAGTTTTATAAATTTTGTGGTTTTCAATGTGATGCCTTATTGCTCCATAAATACATGTGCTATAAGGTGCATATTGCCTCTAGATATCTTGTACTATTCTATAATTTTGTTTTCAAGGTGATGCCTCATTGCTACATAATTACATATGTTATACGGTGCAATGTTTTAGCAATGGCAATTTTGTTTAGTGATCTGATTTTTTTGCTTTATGCGTGGGAGTTCTTTAGATTTGAAATTGGTTAATACATCATCATATAGGTCAAGGAGGAGTCTCGAATTCTCGACCTCTTACTTGATATGTACACACCTTACCACTATGCCACACTGTTTTGACTTGGTTTGACTTTTATTCAGAATCTTTTTTCCTTACTGAACCGTGAAGCTTTGTGCTACATACTGGCATATGAGTTATACCTGCTGATCAGTTTGTTCATCAAGGGCATTTGGTCTAGTGGTATGATTCTCTCTTTGGGTGCGAGAGGTCCCGAGTTCGATTCTAGGAATGCCCCCTACCTATTGTATAAAGTACCATCTCTTAAATAGTATTGTTTTGAACTAACCCTTTATCTGCGGCGCCTGGTTCTGTGGCATCATGTGTGCTCAAATGATTCTTGCTTCGGCTGCTATAGGTCTCGAGATTGATTTCCATAGTGCCTCTACTTATCGTGTACAATTTTATAAATTTTGTTGTTTTCAATGTGTTGCCTTGTTGTTGCATAATTATATGTGCTATAAGGAGCATATTGCCTCTAGTTAACTTGTGATGTTCTGTAATTTTGTTTTCAAGGTGATTCCTCGTTACTACATAATTACGTATGCTATACGATGCAATGTTTTACCAATGGCAATTCAGTTTAGTGATCTGACTTTTCTGCTTTATGTGCGGGAGGTCTTTAGTTTTGAAATTGGTTAATACATCATCATCTAGGTCTTGGAGGAGTCTCGAACTCCCAACTTCTCACTTGATATGTACACACCTTACCACTATGCCATATTCTCTTGACTTGGTTTGACTTTTATTCTGAGTCTTTTTTCCTTACTGAACGGTGAACCTTTGTGCTACAGATTGGCAGATGAGTTATACCTGCTGATTAATTTGTTCATCAAGGGCATTTGGTCTAGTGGTATGATTCTCGCTTTAGGTGTGAGAGTTCCCGAGTTCGATTCTAGGAATGCCCCCCACTTATTGTATAAAGTACCATCTCTTAACTAGTATTGTTTTGAACTAACCCTTTATCTGCGGCGCTTCGTTATGTTGCATCATGTCCGCTCATATGGTTCTCGCTTTGGTTGCTATAGCTCTCAAGATCGACTCCCATAGTGCCACTACTTATCGTGTACAGTTTTATAATTTTGTTGTTTTCAATGTGATGCCTTATTACTCTGTAATTACATGTGCTATAAGGTGCATATTTCCTATAGTTTTCTTGTACTGTTCTATAAATTTGTTTTCAAGGTGATGCCTCGTTGCTACATAATTACATATGCTATATAGTGCAATGTTTTACCAATGGAAATTTTGTTTAATGATCTGTTTATGAGTGGGAGGTCTTTAGATTTGAAATTGGTTAATACATCATCATATAGATCTAGGAGGAGTCTCGAACTCCCGACCTCTTACTTGATATGTACACACCTTACCATAATGCCACACTCTCTTGAATTGGTTTGACTTTTATTCTGAGTCTTTTTTCCTGACTGAACCATGAACCTTTGTGCTACAGACTGGCAGATGAGTTATACCTGCTGATCGATTTGTTCATCAAGGGCATTTGGTCTAGTGGTATGATTCTCGCTTTGGGTGCGAGAGGTCTCGTGTTTGATTCTAGGAATGCCCCCACCAATTGTATAAAGTACCAACTCTTAACTAGTTTTGTTTTGAACTAACCCTTTAACTGCGGTGCTTGGTTCTGTGGTATTATGTCTGCTCAAATGATTCTCGCTTTGGCTGTTATAGGTCTCGAGATTGATTCCCATAGTGCCTCTACTTATCGTGTATATTTTTATAAATTTTGTTGTTTTCAATGTGATGCCTTGTTGCTCCATAATTACATGTTCTATAAGGTGCATATTTGTAATGACCCGCATTCTACGCATCGGGGGATCCTCGAATATTTATTTCTTTTTCATATGAAGTCTTATAGTCGTGTCACTTTGGGGAATGACTATTGGGTTCATTTCCCATGTTCACGATTTTTGCCAAATTTTAAATGATGATTTTGCCCCGGCGAATCTTATTTCACCTATAACTTTTGAGTGGTAAGGAGTTTTGCCTGAAACCACTTCCATTGGATCTGGATGATGGTTTACCTTTCCGTAGAGTGGTCACATTTGTCAAACGGACTTACCATTTGGGAGATATGGCTGAAACTAGGTTTAGAAGGTGAAAAACAGCTTAACCGGGCCGAATTATGGTGATTAGCTGCTAGGCCCATAAACCATTTGGAGATTAGAGTTATGGGGAGGCTGAAATGAGTTAGGTTTTTGTTCTATTTCAGTTTTCTGGTTGCCATTTACCCCTTAGAAACCCTAACAATGGCCTCCACCTTCTAATTTCATCCCAAATCGCTCTTTAATCAAGGATTAAGCTAATCTATGTCAAATCAAGGAGAAATAGCACCAACTCAGCATTGGAGCTGCTTCCAGGCATTGGAATTCGACCCAAACAGTAGAATTTTCAGATTTGGTATTTTATTTATGGCTATGTGAGTGACTTGCAATTGTTTTCACTAATTACGACTAATTAGAGGTGATTAGTGATAATTAGTGAAATTAAGCATTATTAAATTCTGGAAAAATATTCAGAAATTTTGAAATATTGTTTTAGGGCTTTGTTAGAAATTTGGGTTAATTTGGTTAAGTTTTCCTAATCCTATTGTTAGTTGTTGTTAAACCTGATTAAGGGGAAAACAAGGGTTTTTGGGTATGTTTGATCTTTATATACATGTTAAATTATGGTTTTGGTGTTTGTGCATGGTTATACATGTTGCTATCAGTGTTTGGTATGTTTTATGGTTGTTTAGAATAGTTAGAGTGGTCGAAAACGCCGTTGTGTGGCGTAAAAACATTCGCTGGAAGTCGCAGAAAAGTTGTGCAGGAACCGGATCAGATCGCCTCCCTATGAACCCACCCGTTCGTGACAAGGAAACCGAACCGCTCGCCTACCTGAAGTTTGTTACGAACTGCATCTGAAGGCTCCGGACCGACCTCTTGTGTAGTAACCCGATCCGTTCGTGCTCTATGCACCACGAACTGTTCGCTTGAAGTTTGTCACGAGCCGCTACTCAAGTTTTCACAAACCGACCCAGTGGAATTCTCTGATCCGAACCGGGAATGGCGGGGGACACGAGCCGGCGAGCACCAGAGCACCACGACCTGACCCATATGGAGCATTCCGATCCGAACCGAGGAGCTCGGATTCGAGACGTGAACCATGAACCGAACCAGGAGTACGATCTGAAGCTAGAGAAGTGAAGAACCGAACAGATCCAGAGATGATAACCAAAACCCGAGATGCAAAGGTATTCCAAAGGAGAAGTTTGTGCTCAGGATCCATATGGGAACCAACGAGTCAACTTCATGATTGGGCTTTGCTGCGGGACGTGTGCTAAGGAGCTGTCGACGTCTATAGCTTTGATTCACCACCGAGAGATGAATGTTAGGCTACGAAAATCTTGTTGTACAAATCTGAATTGTTTAGGAAAATTTTGAAGCTTAAGCAGAGAATAGGGCAGTCTCGGATTATATTGCTGAGTTCGATACTTTATCGAAGTATGGATTATCTCTTATCGACGCTACCGAGAAAAAGAATGAGAAAGACTGTACTTGGGAAACAGAGGAGAGCATAAGAAAGTCGTATTTAGAACTCTTTGCCTGGTAAGATTTTAATAGTGATAGTTTCTTCCCTCGTTAGTAAACTGCATGCTAGGATAGGCTTGTTGTGTTTGTTATATATGTTTGATTGATTGCAAATAATTGATAGGCATGTTGGAACCTTTGTATGTTTTGGTTGTGGAATTTCGGGGGCGAAATTTCTTAAGGGGGGTAGAATGTAACAACCCGCATTCTACGCATCGGAGGATCGTAGAATATTTATTTCTTTTTCATATGAAGTTGTACGGTCGTGTCACTTTGGGGAACAGCTATTGGGGTCATTTCCCATGTTCACGATTTTTGCCGAATTTTAAATGATCGTTTTGCCCCTAGTGAATCTTGTTTCTCCTATAACTTTTAATTGGTAAGGAGTTTTGACCTGAAACCACATTCATTGGATCCAGATGATGGTTTACCTTTCCGTAGAGTGGTCACATTTGGTATCAGGGAAAGACACCAGGGAGAGATAGTACATATATGAGAGCACGTATTTGTTATATTTTGGTTATCAAAAGTTATATATATATATACACACTATTAGTATATCTAAGGATGAAGTCGCACTGCACTGGCACCACTATGAAGATGGTTAATCGTTTTTCTTACAGATTTGACGATGAGCCGAAATATGTGGGGTACTGGTAGAGGAGCCAATAATAGGGATGTCCCTGATATGAGGACGATGTTCACTGATTTCATGAGAGAGATGCTTAGAGATGTTCAGAGGGCAGTTCCTAATGCTGCAAAGGGTGGTGGTGTAGCGGTGTAGGCGCTTAAGGCCAATTTCGCCAAGCTTTGTAAGGACTACACTAGTCTTGGTGGGAAGCCGTTTCACGGAACGGAATCGGCTACAGAAGTTCAGGATTGGGTTGATAGCTGTGAGCGCATCTTCGAAGATTTGGGTATCGAGGATGCAATGAAGAGAAGGCTAGCATCCCGCCAGGTGCAAGGACGGGCAATGAATTGGTGGAACGCGATTAAGGCAGCTACCCCTGAGGATCAAATTACTTGGGATCAGTTTAAGGCCCGATTCAGTGATAAGTTTATCCCAACTGCCCAGAAATCAGAATTGTTTAGTAAGTTCTTGGAGCTTAAGCAGAATGGTATGGCCGTCTCAGAATATATTGCTGAGTTTGATACTTTATCGAAGTATGGGTTATCTCTTATCGATACTACCGAGAAGAAGAATGAGAAGTTCATAACTGGTTTAGATCAGTACTTGGGGGAAAGGCTTATAAACCATATTGATGAGACTTTTGAATCGATTGTTGGGAAAGCATTGAGGTCAGAGAGCCTTTATCCTAAGCCCAAGACTGAAGTAGTTATTGCATCTGTAGAGGAACCAAAGCCGCAAGAAAGTGGTGGAGGTAAGAAGGAGTCTCAGAATAAGAGAAAACAGGATCAGACCAAGGGTGGTCAGAAAAAGAAGGACAAGAAAGATAAAGAGCGCTTTAGTTGTGGCAAGAAGGGACACTATGCTAGAGATTGTCAGGAAAAGCCTGGGGAAAGGAAGTGCTTCAATTGCGGCCAAGTGGGACATCACAAGGATAAATGTCCACAACCTCCTAAAGAGAAGCAGATCGTGAAAGCATATGCTATCAATGTTGTTCCTTCTTCATCGAATGACTCAACTACGGTGGAGAAGGGAAAGGGCATCGTTATTCGAGGTATGCTTTATGTTTATGATGTTCCTGTTCGAGTTTTGTTTGATATCTAAGCTTCCTGTCCCTTCATATCTAGTGACCTGGTAGATAGGTTGGGATTGGAACCCGAGATAGTCGATAGACCTTTAGTAGTGACGAACCCGATTGGTGATTTGACTAGCCTTAGTATGATTTGCCGTAATGTGGTCTTATCGAGTCATGGATTTATGTTTGCTTGTGATTGCTTAGTTTCTTTGCTAATATCATCTCACGTAGATTGTCTAAATTCGAGGAGATCTTCCTTGTGTGCCTGTCTGATATTGGTTTAGGCCTTTGGGGCTTGTGCTTGAGGAATGTCGAGTTAGACTAGGATGGTTTGCATGAGATATAAGTAGTTGTTGTGATTTCCATTAAATGATATCTCGGCTTACTCGAGGAGTGATGTGCAGCCGTGACATGATAAGATTGTTCAATGGTATGGACTACCCCGAGTTGGGTTCGACAGGGCTAGGAAATGACTCGAGTGGGACTTGAGGAAGCTACAAGGTAATGGATTGTTTAGGACCCTATGTTGATGTTCTCTTTGGTTCAAGAATCGTAGAACTTCGAAGGGATAATATGTGCTCGTTGATCGTGGAGATGCAACGAGGGTTAGGACGTTTCAAGTTAGACTTGAACTCGTAAAAGGATAAGATGTGTTCATTGATCGTGGAGATGCAACGAAGGTTAGGACGATTCAAGTTGGACTTGAACTCGTAAAAGAAAAATGGTTGTTCGTTGATCTTGGAGATGCAACGAATAGAGAGACGACACATGTTGGACTTGAGATTTGTCAGTAATGGATACTCGAGACTGGGTCTGAGTATGTGGGTAGCTCTTCAGATGAGAGTACCAAGAAATCATCGATACTTAGAGTGTTCTAGGCGGACTCGAAGCAGGGGTTTCTGGGGACGCCCGTTACCTTGGATCCGTTGGACATGATCTAGTTATCCTTGGAGGATAAATGTGCGTTGGACGTACGGTAGTCCGTATGGAGGCAGGGCTTCCATTAGCCTTGGGATTGGTTGGACCAGCCAGGTAGGTATCGACGTATTTATGGCTTTAGCAGTTGATAGATAAGACATGTTTGGTGGATGCTATGGTTGCTATGTTTGTTCCTATTTTTGTTCCCTTGAGTAGAATATCACCTGTAGGATTCTAGTAATAGAGAATGAAGAGATGACGGCATACACAGATGCCTATGCTATCGGACTAGGTGCGATAGCTTATGCATTGAATAGGAGACATGGCAGTTTAGATGCTATGTTTCTTAAATAGAAGCAACTAGAGTATGTCGTGGGATATGATCTCAGTTGTAAATATGGATTGGATCCAGAAATGTTAGCAAGTTAGACGATCAGACCGACTTTGATTGAGCGGATTGGTTCCAGTCAGAGGAACGATCCGTACCTATTGAAAATCATCTCCAAGGTAGAAATGGCTATCGATAGCAAGGAGATGAGCAAGTATGGACTTGATAGAGAAGGATGGCTTTGAAAGAATGGGAGACTGGTTGTACCGAATGTTAATGAATTGAGAGATGAAGTACATGAATTGCCAATTAGTTAAAACTGAGCAAAAGGAGCCTAGTGATTGTTACAACCGTTGGAAAATTCTCGAATGGAAATGGGAACAAGTCTCAATGGATTTCATTGACGGTTTAACAAGGACTAGATTGGATCATGATAGTATTTGGGTGAATCGTGTATTAGAGGATCTCTTGAGGGCTTATATATTAGTTTTTGGTGGGTCATGGGATGACCATTTGCATCTAGTTGAGCTTACATATGATAATAGTTATCAGTCCAGTATTAGTTTGACTCCATTTGAAGCTTTGTACGGAAGACCTTGCAACTCACCATCATGTTAATTGGAAACCGATGAGAAATTTTAGATAAGATGGCGGGAGTTAACAACGTATTTCATGTTTCCCAGTTAAGAAGTTTGTGCACAACCCTAATGAGACTATTTCACCAAATCAGTTGGATGATATCGAGGTAGAACCCGAGGTGGTTGGGAACCACAAGACGATTCGTATTATTGGACAAGATACGAAACAACTTTGAAGGAAGACGGTGAAACTAGTCAAAGTCCAATGGGGTGGGAATGAGAAAGACTGCACTTGGAAAACAGAGGAGAGCATAAGGAAGGCATATCTAGAGCTCTTTGCCTGGTAAGGTTTTAATATCGATATAGTACACCCTTGTAATTAAACCGCATGCTGGGATAGGCTTGTTGTGTTGTTATGTATGTTTGATTGTTGCAAATGATTGATAGGCATGCGGGATCCTTTGCATGTTTTGGTTAAGGAATTTCGGGGGCGAAAATTCTTAAGGGGAGGGGGGGAGAGAACGTAACGACCCGCATTCTACGCATCGGGGGATCCTAGAATATTTATTTCTTTTTCATATGAAGTCGTATGGTCGTGTCATTTTGGGGAGCGGCTATTGGGGTCATTTCCGATGTTCACGATTTTTGCCAAATTTTAAATGACCGTTTTGCCCCTGGAGAATCTTA
This sequence comes from Allium sativum, assembly GCA_030737875.1. NCBI lineage: Eukaryota > Viridiplantae > Streptophyta > Magnoliopsida > Asparagales > Amaryllidaceae > Allium > Allium sativum. The sequence goes on along the minus strand of CM060911.1, from coordinate 50,687,311 downwards.
TTTCGCCTATAACTTTAGATTGGTAAGGAACATTGACCTGAAACCACTTCCATTGAATTTGGATGATGGTTTACCTTTCCGTAGAGTGGTCACATTTGTCAAACCGACTTACCGTTTGGGAGATATGGCTGAAACAAGGTTTAGAAGGTGAAAAACAGCTTAACCGGACCTAATTAAGGTGATTAGCAGCTAGGCCCATAAACCATTTCGGAATTAGGGTAATGGGGAGGTTGATGGGGTTAGGGAATTCAGTTTTTATTCATTTTTTCAGCCGCCACTTACATCTCTTGAACCCTAGCCATGGCCTCCACTTTCTAAAACACCTCCAAATCACTTTCTAATTGAAGATTAAGCTAATTAACATCAAACTAAGTCTAATCAACATCAAATTAGAGGCAAAGGCTACTGCGTGAATTGGAATTCGTTCCATTTAAAGAATCATTTTAGATCTGAGTTTATATTTCGACTAAGGTGAGTGATTTGCATTGTTTTTCACTAATTATGGCTAATTAGGGGTGATTAGTGATAATTAACGAAATTATGCTTGTCAAAAATCTGGAAAAATATGTACAAATTCTAAAATATTATTTTAGGGCTCTGGAAAAAAATTGGGTTAATTTGGATAAGTTTTTCTAATCCTATCATTAGTTATGGTAAACATGATTAAGGAAAAAACATGGATTTTTGGATATGTTTGATCCATATTGACATTATTATTCATCGTTTTGGTGTTTATGGTTGATTATACATGTTTCTATGACAATTTGGAATGTTTTATGATTGCTTAGAACAATTAGAATGGTCGAATACGCCGTCGTATTGCGTAAATTGCTTGTTGGAAGAAGTGCAGGAAATGGACCGAACCGGATCGGATCGCCCCCACCCGTGAGCATGTATCACGAACCGACTCGTGCCCACTACCTCGAATCGAAGCGCTCTAACCCACTCGTTATCCACCGACCTGCTCGCATCAGGGACCCACGAATTGCTCCAACACTCGAACCGACCCGCTCGAGTGACCGTCCCCGAACTGAAGCACCCACGAGCTGAGGAGCCCGAACCGATCCGATAATTTGGAGGAGGTACCACGAGCCACGATTCGAACTGGTGAGGAAGACATGGTCACGAACTGAAGAGCACCAGGGCATCACAAACCGATTCAGAAGGTGAGAACCACGAACGAGAGTATGCATCACGAACCGACCTGGAGCATGCACGACCGAACCGAACCAAGGACAAGTACCGAACCGATCCATAGAAGACCAAAACCCGAGATGCAAAGGTAGTCCAAATGAGAGGTTATTGCTCAGCATCCCAGAGGGGATCAACAAGTTAACTTCATGAGTTGAACTTTGCTGCGGGACGTGTGCAAAGGGGGTATCGATATCCATAAGTTTAGTTCACCACTGAGAGACGAATTAGTGGCTATGGATAAGTGCAATGGGGTCATTGTTACTCCATGGAGCAAAGTGATCGTAGCAAAGGATTGGGTGATCAACTGGTGGATATCGTATGCTTTACGCACTGAGTGAGAGATGTGAGGATGATTGCTATGTTTGATGTTTACTATCACCATAACCCCACCCCCATTTACACCTTATGTTAGTGTTACCTTAGAGTACTGTACATCTTGTTGTGCTAACTCTTTAGTTGCAGGTCCAGGTTCAGGTATGATTGGATTATACCTGTTATTGTTCTGTTTTATTGCTTATCGCTCATACCAGACTTTTGTCTGACCCATAGTTTTATGTCTCTTCTTATTACTCTGAGTGCACCTAAACGAGCAGGCTAGAGACAGGTTAGGTGTTGATGCGCGAGTAGCTGTCCGGAGGCGAGCAGGAGGCTTACACGTACTATTTACTCATATATACTCCTTGTGTTGTTGTTGGTCACCGCTTGGGCATTAGTAGTGTACCTTTTCTTTCTTTTGCTTTAGAGACGGTAATTTGGAGTTGTAATAATGATGGTTTGGATCATAAGATGTATTTTGGATTTCCGCTACTATGATGGTTTAGTTTTCAGCTTATGCACTGTCTCGCCTGTTTTATGTCAAAGTTATATTATTATTATATTTTATTCCATGCGCTGTGAGATATACTACAGGTTCCTTGTTAGTTCACTCTTATGTTTCTTTTCTTCTGACGACCGTCCTGTGCTGGTTGGACATCAACACAACGCGTTTCTTTGGAAATGTCGGCTGGCGCGGGACGGGCCGTCACCATACTACCTCTAGTTATCTTTTATTGTTCTATAGTTTTATTTTCAAGGTGATGCTGCGTTGCTACATAATTACATATGCTATATGGTGCAATGTTTTACCAATGGCAATTTTGTTTAATGATTTGATTTTTTTGCTTTATGAGTGGGAGGTCTTTAGATTTGAAATTGGTTAATCCATCATCATATATGTCTAGGAGGAGTCTCGAACTCCAGACCTCTTACTTGATATGTACACACCTTACCACTATGCCACACTCTCTTGACTTGGTTTGACTTTTATTCTGAGTCTTTTTTCCTTACTGAACCGTGAATCTTTGTACTACAGACTGGTAGATGAGTTATACCTACTGATCAGTTTGTTCATCAAGGGCATTTGGTCTAGTGGTATGGTTCTCGCTTTGGGTGCGAGAGGTTCTGAGTTCGATTCTCGGAATGCCCCCCACCTATTATATAAAGTACCATCTCTTAACTATTATTGTTTTGAACTAACCCTTTATATGCGGCGCTTGGTATTGTGGCATCATGGTTGCTCATATGATTCTCGCTTTGGCTGCTGTAGGTCTCGAGATTGATTCCCGTAGTGCCTCTACTTATCTTGTACAGTTTTATAAATTTTTTTGTTTTCAACATGTTGCCTTGTTGCTCCATAATTACATGTGCTATGAGGTGCATACTGCCTCTAATTATCTTGTACTGTTCTATAATTTTTTTTTCAAGGTGATGCCTCGTTGCTACATAATTACATATGTTATACGGTGCAATGTTTTACCAATGGCAATTTTGTTTAGTGATCTAATTTTTTTTGCTTTATGCGTGGGAGGTCTTTAGATTTGAAATTGGTTAATACATCATCATGTAGGTCTAGGAGGAGTCTCGAACTCCCGGCCTCTTACTTAATATGTGCACACCTTACTACTATGCCACACTCTCTTGACTTGGTTTGACCTTTTTGGAGTCGTTTTTCCTTACTGAACCATGAACCTTTGTGCTACAGATTGGCAGATGAGTTATACCTGCTGATCAATTTATTCATCAAGGGCATTTCGTCTAGTGGCATGATTCTCGCTTTGGGTGCGAGAGGTCCCGAGTTCGATTCTCGGAATGCCCCCACATATTGTATAAAATACCATCTCTTAACAGTGTTGTTTTGAATTAACCCTTTACCTGTGGCGCTTGGTTCTGTGGCATCATGTATGCTCAAATGATTCTCACTTTGGCTGCTATAGGTTTCGAGATTGATTCCCATAGTGCCTCTACTTATCGTGTACAGTTTTATAAATTTTGTTGTTTTCAGTGTGTTGCCTTGTTGTTCCATTGCTATAAGGTGCATATTTCCTCTAGTTATCTTGTATTGTTTTATAACTTTGTTTTCAAGGTGATGCCTCGTTGCTACATAATTACATATGTTATACGGTGCAATGTTTTACCAATGGCAATTTTGTTTAGTGATCTGATATTTTTGCTTTATGCGTGGGAGGTTTTTAGATTTGAAATTGGTTAATACATCATCATATTGGTGTACGAGGAGTCTCGAACTCCCAGCCTCTTACTTGATATGTACACACCTTACTACTATGCCACACTCTCTTGACTTGGTTTGACTTTTTTGATTCTTTTTTCCTTACTGAACTGTGAACCTTTATGCTATAGATTGGCAGATGAGTTATACTTACTGATCAATTTATTCATCAAGGGCATTTGGTCTAGTGGTATTGTGACACCTCGTGATTTTAAATACTGAAATTAACGAATTAAGTAATACTTAATTTCAAATGTGAGAATTAAGGGAAAAGGGTTCCGCCATTGCGTTCGTCTCGGAATTCTTCTTGAGATAGAGTTCGAGTTTGCGTGAATCGAACTCTGTATGAAGGAGTTATGGCCTTCCGAAGTTTCAGGATTTAAATAAATTAAAAACAGCTCTGGTTCAGAAAATTTGAAATTCAAAATTCAAAGAGGGAAGCGGGCTGAGCGGGAAAATTCCCTCCCACGGCCAGGTAGACCAGGGGGTCGACCTCCCTATACAGGTCGACCTTGAGGTCGACCTACCCTCCCCCTGGGCAGATCTGAAGGTGACGATGTTTTGACTCCTTGCTGAGTCATTAGGGCTGAGGTGTTTATTCTATCTTGATTGGATGGTCTTGATTGCTTCTAGGTTAATCCGACGGCCCTTAATTAATTAAAATTCTATATAAGCAACCTAACTCTCAATCTAAAATCACACTAATTCATACCAAGAGCCGGCATGCCGTCAATGGAGAACCTAGAGTAGCCGCCAAGATAGAAGCAAGAATCAAAATTAAATTTAATCTAAATTAGAATAACGATTAGTCTACATCAAAGGTGAGCAATTCAGTTTCAGAATACAGATCCCAGAAAAACATGACTATTCTTCTATTAGTGAGTATAATTTCTTTCACAAAATAATTAATTAATTTAATTGTGATAAGTTATAATTGGGATTATGAGAATATGACTTTGAATCATGTGATGTTATCGTTGACAGTTTTGTTATTGTGGATCTATTTCATATGTTCAATTGTACATGTTTAACTTGATTCATCTTATGCAAGTTTGGGATGTTAGATCATATGTATATGAATCTTATGCAAGTTTGGGATGTTAAATCATATGCTAGTTTATGAATCTTATGCAAGTCTGTAGGTGGATTATACACGAGTTCATATGTGAATCATGTATATACTCATGCTAGTTTATATGCAAAACATGTGACATTAATTTACATGTTTAGATCCATATGCAAGTTCACATTTTTATGTTTAGATCTATATTTAGATCCATGGAAGTACATAGTTATGCAAATTTATGTTCTATATGCCCATTGCCTATGCTAGTTTTGTATGTGAATCATATGCTAGTTCGAATGAAATTCTTATGCTTTTTTACTTTATGTACTCAGAAAACAATTTGTCAAGATGGATATTAAGTGTACTTGGTTTTACTGTTGGTTTATGAAGTTGTTGTAATTAAACTATTTCTCCGCTGCAATAAAAGTTGTTTTAAAATTTTCAAGTACCAATTATGTATCTGTCTTGTTATATTCTGTTCTATACAATAATGCTCCATGAAATTAATGCATTCCCTTTGAAAGTGACATTAATGGAAGTGGGGTGTTACACGTGGTATCAGAGATGAAGGTTACCAGAACAGATATGAGATTTTGAAAAACTGTTTTTCCAAAGCATTTTATAAAGGAATACTTTCAAAAATATTTTTTAAGGAGAGTATTTTAAAGAGAAAAGTTTGTTTTAAAAACATAACCCCCGAGAGCCATATATCTTTCCTTCGATTCTCCGTTTTGAATCTCTTCCTTTTTCTTTTTCAGCATGTCTGGGGAACCGGAGATACCCGAGGGCATACCGATACCAGGCTGGTTTAGAAGGTATCTAGAGGCTAGGGCCACTGCCGCAGGCCCAGCAAATGTTCCTCCTCCCCCAGCTGTAGTCGCTCCTCCTCCTCCCCCGCCTCGCGTTGATACTTTTTGGAAGATATGCAAAGATTTTCGGGCAATGGGCGGGAAACCTTTCCACGGATCAGAGATGTTTGTTGAAGCTCGAAATTGGCTGAAGGAGGTGGAAGATTTATTTGGTATCTTCGAGGTAGAAGATGGAAGGAAGGTCCAATTGGCTGCTTAGTTAATGAAGGACGAAGCCTCGTTTTGGTGGGAGGTCACGAATAGAGAGCATCCAGTGGAGACATGGATGGATTTCAGGCATAGGTTCGAGAAGAAATGTCTCTCACGAGCAGAAGAGAATTTATATATGGAGTGGTTCTTAGCATTGAAGTAAGGAAATTTATCAGTAAAGGAGTACGTCAACAAGTTCAGTCAGTTGGCGAGATTTGGCTTAGACTTGGGTAACACACCTGAGAAGAAGGCCCTGAGATTCATTAAAGGTTTGAATGAGCCGCTACACGGGTTGGCTATGACCCACATTCCGGTGTGGGCTACCTTTGAGAAATTGGTTGACATGGCGTTTATGCATGAAGAGGAGAAAGGTGCTAATGCTAACAAGGCACCAGAGAAGAAATGGGATCAAAAGAAACCGCAACATCAAAACAAGAAAGGTAGTAAGGATAACAATAGCAAAGGAAAGAAAAGGTGCTTTAATTATGGAACACCAGGCCATCTGAGCAAGGACTGTAGGAAAAAGAAGAAGACTGGCTGCTTCCACTGTGGAGAGGAATGACATCTAATTAAAGACTGCCCGAGGAAACATGGGCAAGAGCAAAGGACAGGGTCCACTTTTGGAGGCCAGATTCAGCTCTCATAGCACCAGGGCAGGCAAGAGGGCAGGTTCATGCTTTCATGGCACCAGGACAGGAGAGAGGTAGAAACATTTCCGTTGAAAGTTTAGTTTTTCTGTTTGATCATCCTGTTCGTACTTTGTTTGACTCTGGCGCTTCACACTCATTTGTATCTGCTTCGTTAGTTGAAACACTGCACCGAAATACTAGTCTGGTTACGGATCCCATAATAATCTCAAATCCTATTGGTGGTTCGTCTCATCTTTCAATGATTTGTTGGGATTTGAGAGTGTCTATCTTGGGCGTTGGGTTTGAATGCAACGCCTTCGTTCTTGGCTTCATGGGATACGGCTTGATTCTAGGCATGGATGTGCTAGCTAGATACGGTGCCATCCTAGATTGTGAAAGAAGGGTAGTTAGATTGTTGACTCGTTGTGGAAAGACCCTCGATATTTCTTGTGACCCTAGAGGTCCGGTAATGCTTAGCTACCTAGAACCCCTTGACGCATCCAACGATGATTTGGAATCTGTTCGTGTGGTCCGTGAATATAGTGACGTCTTCGATGAAGTTCGAGGTTTACACCCGAGGCGTGAGATAGACTTTCGAATATACCTAGTAGATAATGCAAAGCCAGTTTCATTACCAGTGCGCCACATGGCTCCGAGAGAGAGAAGAGAACTCAGTAAGCAAGTGAAAGAGTTGCTTGAGAAGGGGTTCATAAGAAGAAGTATTTAGGAGTGGGGTGCTCCAGTCGTTTTTGCTATGAAAGCTGATGGTTCACTTAGATTGTGTGTGGACTATAGAGAGCTGAATAAGCTAATAAAGAAGAACAGACACCCATTGCCAAGGATAGATGATTTATTTGACCAATTGGTGGGTGCTTGGGTTTCCTCTTAACTGGAGTTGGCTACATGGTTTCATCAGCTAAGGGTGACTGAAGACAGCATAGATAAGACAGCATTTAGAACTCCTGACGGTTTCTTCGAGTGGCTCGTCATGCCTTTTGGTTTGACGAATGCACCCGCATACTTTGTTGACTTAATGAGTAGTGTGTTTAGGGAGTTTCTAAACAAGTTTGTGGTAGTCTTTGTGGATGATATCCTGGTTTTCTCTAAAAATGAAGAAGAGCAAGCCCTACATCTTAGGGAAGTCTTAGAGACCCTACGAGCGCATCAACTTAAAGCTAAGTTCTCCAAGTGTCATTTTTGGATAAAAGAAGTGAGGTTCTTAGGACATGTGGTCTCTAAGGAAGGATAGCTGTGGATCCCGCAAAGGTAGTGGCAATCTAAGATTGGAAAATTCCTAAGAACGCAATAGAAGTAAGAAGCTTTTTAGGGCTGGCGGGTTATTATAGGAAGTTCATTAAGGACTTCGCAAAGATATCAGCCCCACTTACTCGATTAACGAAGAAGAATTTGACTTTTGCTTGGGATGTTGACTATGACTATGCTTTCCAACGTCTGAAGAGGGCTTTAACGACAGCTTCAGTTTTAGTTTTGCCAGATAGGAGTAAGCCATTCACAGTATATACCGATGCTTGCGGGACAGGGCTTGGCGCAGTTTTAATTCAAGAGGGAAGGGTGATATGCTATAGTGGAAGGCAGTTGAAAGCCCACGAGAAAAATTACCCTATCCACGACTAAGAGTTGGCTGCCATAGTTTCTGCGCTTAAGTCATGGCGTCATTATTTTCTTGGCGAGAGGTTTGAGTAGTATACAGACCACAAGTCGCTAAAGTACTTGTTCTCTCAGAAAGATCTAAACTTGAGGCAACAAAGGTGGATGGAGTTTTTGGCATCCTACGATTTTGAGATTGCATATACCCCCGGCAAGGGTAACGTTGTAGCCAACGCCTGAAGTAGTAAGAAGTTAGCTTTAAGTCCTTTGTTCGTAGAGCGGTAGAGTTTGGAGTATATATCTACCTTTGACTTCAGACCCTCTGTCGATTATGTACCCGGATTGTTGGCATCGTTAGAGGTGCAACCTACACTTTTGGGTCGAGTTGGAGAGGCATAGCGGGATGACCCACAGTTGGTTGAGAAAGTAGGCAAGCTTATAGGAGGGGAGTCTTCGAGTCATCTTAATAGATATGTTATAGATGAGAGAGGCTGGCTGCATAGAGATGGGAGACTTTGCGTACCACAAGACGAGAGTTTGAAGAAGACAATTCTTGAAGACTCACATCGCTCTAAGACGACCATACATCCCGGTGCTGACAAGATGTATAGGGATATGAAGCGAGTTTTCTTTTGGGCCGGAATGAAGAAGGACAGGGCTGAGTTCGTTTCTAGATACTTAGTGTTCCAGCAAGTCAAGGCGGAGTAAAAGAAGCCCAGTGGTTTGCTCCACCCTTTAGAGATTCCGCTATGGAAATGGGAAAGTGTTTCCACGGATTTTGTAGATGGGTTGCCAAGATCAAGGAAAGGTAATACGGGGATTTGGGTAATTGTAGACAGACTTAAAAAAAGTGCCCGTTTTATTCTCGTTAAAAGTAGGAGGACCGCCACATGGTTAGCATTTGTTTACCTTCGAGAGATAGTTCGTCTGCACGGCATACCCTCTAGCATTGTGAGCGATAGAGATCCCATTTTCACAAGCGAATTTTGGAAAAGCTTATAAGAGGCGGTTGGAACACAACTGTGCCTAAGTACCGCTTATCACCCTAAGACGGACGGCCAGACCGAGAGAGTAAATTGGATTCTAGAAGATATTTTGAGGCTATTCATCTTAGACTTTGGAGGAACATGGGAAGAACATCTTCCATTAGTGGAGTTCGCCTATAATAACAGCTTTCAGGCTAGCATTGGCATGGCACCTTTTGAGGCTCTTTATGGACGACCATGCCGATCACATACTTGCTGGTGGGAATCCACGGATAAGGTTTTGCTTGGACCCGACATGATTAGGGAGACTTCGGCGAAGATAGACCTGATTCGACGGCGAATTAAGATGGCGCAGGAGCGACATAAGTCATATGCTGATAAGAGACGAACCGATCTTGAGTTCAATATTGGGGACATGGTTTTTATTAAGGTGTCACCATTGAGAAACGTAGTCCGATTTGGATCAGTAGGGAAGTTGGCACCGAGGTTCGTAGGACCCTTATCAATTACAGAGAGGATATGTCAGAATAGAGTAGAGTTGCCAGAGAAGCTCAGTGGTGTTCATGACGTGTTTCACGTTTCACATTTGCGCAAGTGTTTACATGATACGGCGGAAGTGGTGGAGCCGAGCACGCTCAAAGAAGTGGAAGTAGAGCGCACTGCCACGGTTAGACGAGCTCCTACACGCATTCTCGGATCAGAGGTCAAAAAGCTACGCAACAAAGAGGTCAAGTTGGTCAAAGTGCAATGGGGAGATGATCAAAGAGACGCGACATGGAAGACGGAAGACAAGATGCGTACGTTGTACCCTTTCCTTTTTGAGGGTATGTTTTTAACTTCTCCTTTTTCTACCGCTTTGTTGATACTTGTCCTATCATTTAGTATTATCTTTGCGATGACATCTTCGATCTTTAGTTAGGAAGAAACCTATGGTTGCAAACATGTGTTTGAGACATGTTATGTTTGGTGGATGCAAATGGATGCAAGTGCTTGCTAGTGCTTGCTCGTGGATGCATATACACACACCTTAGGCACAAGATTGGCTCAATCACCCTCATATTGCATATAATTGTGTGTGCATATCTAAATTTATGGATGTATAATGGTTGCGTTATCATATGGATGCTGCATTTTGATGAATGGCTGTGCACGCATGTAGAAATAATATGTATCGATAGGATTCTTTCGCATACATAATGGACGCATGGAACTATCATGATTTGCATTAAGGAGGTCAACTGAATCAGCAGACCGCCTGATTTTGCATTAGACAAGGAACATATACACACACTTTTTGCATATGTTCGTACGGCATTAGAAATCTTGTAAGGACAATGGATGTCTGTGTTCAATGGTTGAGTAGATGGATGATTGGATGTTAGGATATACATTCTCCTTAAACTGGAGATTTCAGGGGCGTAATCCTTTAAGGAGGGGAGAATGTAACACCCCATGATTTTAAATATTGAAATTAATGAATTAAAGAATACTTAATTTCAAATTTGAGAATTAAGGGAAACAAGTTGCGCCATTGCGTTCGTCTCAGAATTCTGCTTGAGATAGAGTTTGAGTTTGCGTGAATCGGACTCCGTATGAAGGAGTTATGGCCTTCCGAAGTTTCAGGATTTAAATGAATTAAAAATATATCAGTTTCAGAAAATTTGAAATTCAAAATTCAAACAGGAAGCGGGCTGGGCGGGAAAATTCCTGCCCAAAGCCAGGTCGACCTACCCCCCCCCCCCCCGGAAGATCTGAAGGTGACGATGTTTTGACTCGTTGCTGAGTCATTAGAGCTGAGGTGTTTATTCTATCTTGACTGGATGGTCTTGATTGCTTCTAGGTTCATCTGACGGCTCTTAATTAATTAACTTTCTATATAAGCAACCAAACTCTCAGCCTAAAATCACACTAATTCATACCAAGAGCCGCCATGCCGTCAATGGAGAACCTAGAGTAGCCGCCAAGATAGAAGCAAGAATCAAAATTAAATCTAATCTAAATTAGAATAACGATTAATTTACATCAAAGGCGAGCAATTCAGTTTCAGAATACAGATCCCAGAAAAACATGACTGTTCTTCTTTTTGTGAGTATAATTTCTTTCACAAATTAATTAATTAATTTAATTGTGATAAGTTATAATTGGGATTATGAGAATATGACTTTGAGTCATGTGATGTTATCATTGACAGTTTTGTTATTGTGGATCTATTTCATATGTTCAATTGTACATGTTTAACTTGATTCATCTTATGCAAGTTTGGGATGTTCGATCATATGTATATGAATCTTATGCAAGTTTGGGATGTTAAATCATATGCTAGTTTATGAATGTTATGCAAGTCTGTAGGTGGATTATACACGAGTTCATATGTGAATCATGTATATACACATGCTAGTTTATATGCAAAACATGTGACATTAATTTACATGTTTAGATCCATATGCAAGTTCACATTTTTGTGTTTAGATCTATATTTAGATCCATGGCAGTACATAGTTATGCAAATTTATGTTCTACATGCCCATTGCCTATGCTAGTTTTGTATGTGAATCATATGCTAGTTTGAATGAAATTCTTATGCTTTTTTACTTTATGTTCTCAGAAAACAATTTGTCAAGATGGATATTAAGTGTACTTGGTTTTACAGTTGGTTTATGAAGTTGTTGTAATCAAACTATTTCTCCGCTGCAATAAAAGTTGTTTTAAAATTTTCAAGTACCAATTATGTATATGTCTTGTTATATTCTGTTCTATACACTAATAATGCTCCATGAAAGTTAATGCATTCCCTATGAGAGTGACATTAATGGACTTGGGGTGTTACAGGTATGATTCTCGCTTTGGGTGCGAGAGGTCCCTAGTTCGATTCTCGGAATGCCCCCCACCTATTGTATAAAGTACTATCTCTTAACTAGTATTGTTTCGAACTTACCCTTTATCTGCGGTGCTTGGTTCTGTGGCATTATGTCTACTCAAATGATTCTCGCTTTGGCTGCTATAGGTCTTGAGATTGATTCCCATTGTGCCTCTTCTCATCGTATACAGTTTTATAAAATTTGTTGTATTTAATGTGATGCCTTGTTGCTCCATAATTACATGTGCTACAAGGTGCATATTGCCTTTAGTTATCTTGTACTGTTCTATAATTTTGTTTTCAAGGTGATGCCTCATTGCTACATAATTACATATGCTACACGGTGCAATGTTTTACTAATGGCAATTTTGTTTAGTGATCTGATTTTTTTGCTTTATGTGTGGGATGTCTTTATATTTTAAATTGGTTAATACATCATCATATAGGTCTAGGAGGAGTCTCGAACTCCCGACCTCTTACTTGATATGTACACATCTTACCACTATGTCACACTCTTTTGACTTTGTTTGACTTTTATTCTGAGTCTTTTTTCCTTACTGAACCGTGAACCTTTGTGCTACAGACTGGCAGATGAGTTATACGTGCTGATCCGTTTGATCATCAATGGCATTTGGTCTAGTGGTATGATTCTCTCTTTGGGTGCGAGAGGTCCCGAGTTCGATTCTTGGAATTCCCCCCACCTATTGTATAAAGTACCATCTCTTAAGTAGTATTGTTTTGAACTAACCCTTTATCAACGACGCTTGGTTCGGTGGCATTATGTCTCCTCAAATGATTCTAGCTTTGGCTGGTATAGGTCTTGAGATTGATTCCCATAGTGCCTCTACTTATCGTGTACAGTATTATAAATTTTGTTGTTTTCAATGTGATGCCTTGTTGATCCATAATTACAGGTGCTATAAGTTGCATATTGCCTCTAGTTATCTTGTTCTATTCTATAATTTTGTTTTCAAGGCGATGCCTCGTTGCTACATAATTACATTTGCTATACGGTGCTATGTTTTACCAATGGAAATTTTGTTTAGTGATATGAATTTTTTGCTTTATGCGTGGGAGGTCTTAAGATTTGAAATTCGTTAATACATCATCATATAGGTCTAGGAGGAGTCTCGAACTCCCGACGTCTTACTTGATATGTGCACACCTTACCACTATGCCACACACTTTTGACTAGGTTCGACTTTTATTCTGAGTCTTTTCTCCTTACTGAACCGTGAGCCTTTGTGCTATAGACAGGCAGATGAGTTATACCTGCTGATCAGTTGGTTCATCAAGGGCATTGGGTCAAGTGGTATGATTCTCGCTTTGGGTTCGAGAGGTCCCGAGTTCGATTCTAGGAATGCCCTCACCTATTGTATAAAGTACAATCTCTTAACTAGTATTGTTTTGAAATAACCCTTTATCTGCGGCGCTTGGTTCTGTGGCATCATGTGTGCTCAAATGATTCTCGCTTTGGTTGTTATAGGTCTCGAGATTGATTCCCATAGTGCCTTTGCTTATCGTGTACAGTATTATAAATTTTGTTGTTTTCAATGTGATGTCTTGTTGCTCCATAATTGCATATGCTACAAGGTGCATATTGCCTCTAGTTATCTTGTACTGTTCTATATATTTTTTTCCAAGGTAATGCCTCGTTGCTATATAAATATAAATGCTACACGGTGCAATGTTTTACCAATGGCAATTTCGTTTAGTGATCTGATTTTTTTTGCTTTATGTGTAGGAGGTCTTTAGATTTGAAATTGTTTAATACATCATCATATAGATCTAGGAGGAGTCTCGAACTCCCGACCTCTTACTTGATATGTACACACCTTACCACTATGCCACACTCTTTTGACTTGGTTTGACTTTTATTCTGAGTCTTTTTTCCTTACTAAACGGTGAACCTTTGTGATACAGACTGGCATAGATGAGTTATACATGCTGATCCATTTGATCATCAATGGCATTTGGTCTAGTGGTATGATTCTCGCTTTAGGTGCGAGAGGCCCCGAGTTCGATTCTAGGAATGCCCCCACCAATTGTATAAAGTACCATCTCTTAAGTAGTATTGTTTTGAACTAACCCTTTATCTACGGCGCTTGGTTCTGTGGCATCGTGTCTGCTCAAATGATTCTGGCTTTGGCTGTTATAGGTCTCGAGATTGATTCCCATAGTGTCTGCTCAAATAATTTTGTTTTCAAGGCGATGCCTCTTTGCTACATAATTACATATGTTATACGGTGCAATGTTTTACCAATGGCAATTTTGTTTTGTGATCTGATTTTTTTGCTTTATGCGTGGGAGGTCTTAGGTATGAAATTTGTTAATACATCATCATATAGGTCAAGGAGGAGTCTCGAACTCCTGACGTCTTACTTGATATGTACACACCTTACCACTATGCCACACACTTTTGACTTGGTTTGACTTTTATTCTGAGTCTTTTTTCCTTTTTGAACCGTGAGCCTTTGTGCTATAGATAGGCAGAGAGTTATACCTGCTGATTAGATTGTTTATTAAGGGCATTTGGTCTAGTCGTATGATTCTCGCTTTGAGTGCGAGAGGTCCCGAGTTCGATTCTAGGAATGCCCCCACCAATTGTATACAGTACAGTCTCTTAACTTGTATTGTTTTGAACTAACCCTTTATCTGCGGCGCTTGGTTCTATGGCATCATGTGTGCTCAAATGATTCTCGCTTTGGCTGCTATAGGTCTCGAGATTGATTCCTACAGTGCCTCTACTTATCGTGTACAGTTTTATAAATTTTGTTGTTTTCAATGTGATGCCTTGTTGCTCCATAATTATATATGATATAAGGTGCATATTGCCTCTAGTTATCTTGTACTGTTCTATAATTTTGTTTTCAAGGTGATGCCTCATTGCTACATAATTACATATGTTATATGGTACGATGTTTTACCAATGGCAATTTTGTTTTGTGATTTGATTTTTTTTACTCTATGCATGGGAGGTCTTTTGATTTGAAATTATATAATACATCATCATATAGGTCTAGGTTGAGTCTTGAACTCCCAAACTCTTACGTGATATCTACACACCTTACAACTATGCCACGCTCTCTTGACTTGGTTTGACTTTTATTCTGAATCTTTTTTCCATAATGAACCGTGAACCTTTGTGCTATAGACTGGCAAATGAGTTATACCTGTTGATCAGTTTGTTCATCAAGGGCATTTGCTCTAGTGGTATGATTCTCGCTTTGGGTGCAAGAGGTCCCGAGTTCGATTCTAGGAATGCCCCCCCCACCTATTGTATAAAGCACCATCTCTTAACTAGTATTGTTTTGAACTAACCCTTTATCTTCGGTGACTTGTTCAGTGGCATCGTGTCTGCTTAAATGATTCTCGCTTTGGCTGCTATAGGTCTTGAGATTGGTTCCCATAGCGCCTATACTTATCGTGTACAGTTTTATAAATTTTGTTGTTTTCAATGTGATGCCTTTTTGCTCCATAATTACATGGGCTATAAGTGCATATTGCCTCTAGTTATCTTGTACTCTTCTATAAATTTGTTTTCAAGGTGATGCCTCGTTGCTACATAGTTACATATGCTGTAGGGTGCAATGTTTTACAAATGGCAATTTTGTTTAGTGATCTGATTTTTTTGCTTTATGTGTGGGAAGTCTTTAGATTTGAAATTGGTTAACACATCATCATATAGGTCTAGGAGTAGTCTCGAACTCCCGACCTCTTACTTGATATGTACACACCTTACTACTATGCCACACTCTCTTGACTTGGTTTGACTTTTATTCTGAGTCTTTTTTCCTTACTGAACCATGAACCTTTGTGCTACAGACTGGTAGATGAGTTATACCTCCTGATCAGTTAGTTCATCAAGGGCATTTGGTCTAGTGGTATGATTCTCACATTGGGTGTGATAGGTCCCGAGTTCGATTCTAGGAATTCCCCCCAACTATTGTATAAAGTACCATCTCTTAACTAGTATTGTTTTGAACTAACCCTCAATTTGCGGTGCTTCGTTCTGTGGCATCATGTCTGCTCAAATGATTCTCGATTTGGCTGCTATAGGTCTCATGATTGATTCCCATAGTGACTCTACTTATCGTGTACAGTTTTAAAGTTTTTGTTGTTTTCAATGTGATGCCTTGTTGCTCCATAATTACATGTGCTATAAGGTGCATATAGCCTGTAGTTATCTTGTACTATTCTTTTTGATGCCAAAAAGTGGTCATCAATGGCCAAAAGTCGAATTTGAGCGTGATTTATGAAGAAATATCTAAAAAGCGAGAAAAAGGAAGAAAAAACAAGACAACAACATTTTTATAGTGGTTCGGCGTGAATGAGCCTACGTCCACTTTATAGTCTCATAATAATATCATAAAGTCGGAGATACAATGAATGAGATCGTCAAAATCTCTATTACATAATCGTTTTTGAGGAATATAACAAGTATTTCGTGATGAAAGTGGTTGGCAGCCATGATTGAGTCATGCATGGGCCAAAGAGTTAGGCTCTAATCTAAGCTGAAGAAGATGATCCCCTCTTTGTTGTATTGTTTGGTGTATTTATAGGCAGTAGGCTTCAATAATTGGAGGTGCCATGTGTCAGTTGATCTATGTGAATAGCAGATAATGGAGTTGAGTCTTGATTACGTGGAGAAGATCCCTCTAATATGTGGCAGCATAAATGTAGCTAGATCCGAGTTTATATGCTTTAGAATAGGCAGTTGGACCAAGTAAATAGGCTATGAAATATATCTCATGACTGAGTCATTGTTGTAGTGCAATCTCATCTCAACACCATCGAGCCCAGGTCTTTTATGTCTAGGAGTGTTCCACCACATCTTCTGAGAATGTCTGGGCTTGTCAAGGCCCATGCTCGAGCCCTGAGCGGTCTTGTGACGGGTCCATGGGTTGACGGCCTTGCCAAAAGGCGGGTCAACACTTTGCCTCCCAAAGTACATCGTGTGGTAGACATGATGTACTTTGAGTAAGTCGAACTGCATCTCTAGTGTCATTCATCTTCGAGAAAGCAATGTTGAATTGTCATGTCTTTGAGAATAGTCCTGAAGCTTGAATTCTTTTTCCTTTTTTGCCTCGTCGAGTCAAGAGGTCGAATGAAATCATCATAAGTCAAGTTGGGCCGCTGGATTCTGCACATGGTCTTTCATAAAGAGTCTTCGCCAAATGGTGTCATCTTTTTATGCAAGTCGAGGACATGGTCAAGTGTAAGGTCAAGTAATGTCGAACTCACAAGCAGTCTCTCTGGAATGTGTGAGTAAGACAAGTCGTGTCATGGTCCGAAGGTATAGTATATATCATTTGAATCACGTGTCAAGTCAAGGACGTGTTCAAAGTCAGTCTGTAAGCTGACACTCATGCCCACAGCGTCGGTGGGGAATAAACGAAGCCAATGCTCATGCCCCCAGTGCCAGTGTGGGTCGAGCTAAGTCAGTCGGGCGTCCAGTCCTTAAGACTTTATACTCTCCGTCGTTGTTTCTGATTAGAGTTGCAGGTTTGGCGGTCTTAGCCAACCCAAGTCATTTTGTACTTTCTCTCGAGTCAGCGAGAGTTAATGTTGAACACGCAAACAGTCGAATCTCATTTGCCTAGGCATCGTTCCTTCACTTTAGTTAGAAAATGAGGATCGGCACATCGAGCGCTAATGAACTTAGTTACTCTTATCATTCGAGCCAATTAGGTCGATCCCTTTGTTTATGTTCCACTGTAGTCCAAAATGGTCATTATATTCTTGTTGAGTTTGCTCTTCATGCACAGTTCTATTAAGGTCATCATTTTTGGCTGTAGTTTGAGATCCTGTAAAATTTTAAGAAGTTGAAAATGTGCATAGAGTAGTCGAGTAGTAGATTCATGCTTTTTCATGGCTCGCGCTCTTCGTACCTAGCCATTGGGGCTTGACTGAATAGCGGACGTCAAATCCATGTCTTCTCAGGATTCATACTCCCTCATCATGTCGTAAGTTAGATGCAAAATGATTTGTTGGTATTCAACCCATACCGGTTTCTGCTCTCCCATCCAAGCTCTGGCGATCGAAGCTGGGTTGTGAGAGGTCAGATAGTTGTCACTTTGAGTACTCTTTTTCTTCCCCTTCCAATTGGGAAGTAGGTTGGGATCAGTCAATAGATGGACACTCTACACCCTTTCGTGGTCCACATGCAGCCTTCCAAATGCTCGAGCTAATGCATCTTCTATTCAGTGTACTTGCAATGTGAAAACTTGTCATTGCTCTTGGGCTATAGTCAGTCACATATGGGTATGTGTGTCGATTCTAGATATCACTCTCGAAGCCCTCTTTCAGTTGTTGCCTTAAATCGTGTGATGTGTTATTGAACATCCCACTCTCAAGGTCTCCTTTCAGTCATTGCATTGAGTCATGTGGGAAGCTTAGCATTAGAAGTCGACCTCGTTCCTTCGAACACGACCTCTTTGTTGTTGTATGCGAGTGTGTCCCTCGTGTCTTTGCTTTGTATCTGTACATAATCTTGCAATTCGAAAAAGAATAGTTAGCTTAGTCTTGCAAGCTACTAAGTCAATCTTTAAGTCACAAGCAATTGTACCTCGAAATGAAAAAATGTCGAGTGCTAATCTATCTAGCATAGAATTATTAAATGTCAAAGTGTTAGGTGTCGTAGTTTGGAGGTATAGTGTCTATAGCCTCCATTTAACATTGAAACACGGGTCGCATCCGAAGCGTGTTTGAAATTAATTCAGAAATCTATGCCTGTGGTCCCAGCGTTGATGGGAACCGGGTTAAGTCATTCGGATGTCTGGTCCGTAAGTCCTTTATAATCTTCTCCTCAGTCGGAGGGCAATGAAGATTGCATGCATGTCGCAGCATTGTCCTTTATACTCTCTCCTAAGTCGTGAGAGTTAGAGTTATGGGTTTAGTGGTCTTAAGTCATGGTGCACCATTCACACTAACCCAACGGATTTATACGCTCTCTCAAGTCGTGAGAGTTAGAGTTATGGACGTCGCGGTTCGTCCTTTATACTCTCCCAAAGTCAGTTTGGGTTAGAGTTGTGGATCGAGTGGTCTTAAATCTTGGTGCGCCTGTCACACTCGTCCTAAGTTTATACTCATATCCAAACTCTGAGGATTAGAGTTAGTCGGGCAAACAGTCGGGTCACATATGCCTTGGCATCGTCCCTTTGCTCCCACATCAAGGGCAAAGGTCACCATCGGGGATGATCGGTTCTCACCCCTATTGAGTTTATACTACTCCCTTCCGAAGCATGGGAAAGAGTTAGATACGTCGTTAGAGAGCAGTCGAGTCATACTCATCCTCGTCTTAATATATCTCTTTTGCCCCCACTTCGAAGATAAAAGTTATGTCGTTCATGGTATTGTACCCGTCACTATTGCACTCTTCCCATCAGATCAGGGGATAGAGTCGTCGATCTACTGAGTGGTTATGTCACACTCGAATACATTTCTATGTCTTGCATGGAGAATCAATGGATAGATGCTGAGGAGGCCTCATTAGTATGTCCATATATGCATAACACACGTCCAACTCGTGTGCATTTACTCTCTTGCCCCCGCATCAAGGGCAAAAAGTCGGTGAATGAATGGTCGAACTTCATTTGCTTTAGAATTTTGTCGTTAGGCCAATAGTAAGCGGGTGAAGGGTCGAATCACGTTTGCCAAAGCTTTACATTCCTCCGATCAAACTATGGAAGGAGTGGTCGGTACCAAACCTCGGGTACCTGCAACATTCATATACGAATTTGCATGAGTTAATCATGTCAATAACTCAAGAAGTATGTAAAGGCAAAATGCTTGATTGGAAAATAAGTATGCTGATGAGCGATGCTGCCTCTTCTATTGGGATCCACGAAATCTGATGATGTCAAACATAGGATCTGGCCATATGGATTGTCGAACCACGTCCATTCTGAGTCGGATTTGGACTTTGAAATGCAATGATCGATGCACAATTGTCTAGAATCGTTCCACGCATGAGCCGAGTAGTGGATGATCATGTCAGATCCACCTTGAGCTGTATAACTTTCCTCGGACGGAGTGCATGGTTTTGTAAACTAGTAGTTCAGTTGGGCTCGTTATGGCAATGCCCTGTAGTTCTGTATGCAGGCATTGGAAGTATGATCAGTACCAGACTCTGGGTACCTATATCATTCACACATAAATTCATAAGAGTTATTAGTCACATAAATTACTCATAAAGCATGTAAAGATAAAAGATACGGGTAAAAAATAATCTTGTTAAGGGAATGAGTATTATTCAGAATGAGAATGGTATCACATATCTTTTGCCAGCCCATTTTGACTTGTCCCATCTCTGACATTTGATGACCGTTGAAGCTTTAATTGATGAAGGAAGTCTTTTCAAATCCTCATGGGGCGACAATGCCAAGAACGATCAGACCTTGATCGGGGTATTGGGATAATAAAGGCAATCAGGCGGCCTTTGTGGGTTAATGATGAGGGTGTGTTTCCTTTGAATTGCCTTCCTGTCCCCACGTCGAGGGCAAGGAATAAAGGTCAGATAGTTAGATCAGAACTGCTAATGGCGGTATCTCATCTTGTGGGTGTTAAGGCTTTGATTGGCAGAAGAACAATGGATCCATGCATATAGAAGCTTTGTCTTTTCCATGTCAGGAAGTAGGGGTGAGCGTTCGGTCGGTTCGGTTGGTTTGGACGTAAAAAAGTTCAAACCGAATTGAAACCGAAAATTTTCTAAACCGAACCAAACCAAACCAAACCAAATTAATTTCGGTTAGTTCGGTCGAAAACCAATTTAACCGAACTTGAAAGATTTATTATTATTCAAATGATAGATTCACTGAAAATAAACCATAAAATTATGTTTGGAGAAATTTTATACAGTAAAATTTATGTTTATGATGAAATTTGATCTATTTGCAAGAAAAGCCTTTGTATTATGTAAATAAATTAATTATTTAAAGTACTCCAATACCAAAAAAATAGATTATAAATTAAAAGTTCGGTTAATTTGGTTAAACCGATAACCAAAAAAAATTATTTTACAAACCGAATTCAAACCGATTTAGTTTTAAAACCAAACCGAACCAACCGAAATGAACCGGGTTGGTCGGTTAATTCGGTTTGAACCGAATATTGCTCACCCCTATCAGGAAGTGGGATATGGAGGGTAATAATGTAGACATTCCTCGTCCATCCGTGGTTATGTCTTTGATTCCACGTCGGGGAATGAGAGCCGATATATAGACAATCAATCAGCAACCCGGCTTAAGTGTTTCAAGCTTTTAACTCGTCGATCTTTGGGCAAGACTGAAGCAGTCGATCAGGATTGAATAACCTCAACAAATGAGGGTGATGGCTCTTGTAAGAATCTCGGTCGTTGCCATCTTGCTGTTGATATTCTCAGACCATCTTTCGAATCCTGGATGTTAATTCTTTATGATTATTGTTGGCCAAAATATATGCCGAACCGAAGGCGAGCCACCAAGCGGGTCCGGGCGCAGCGCCGGTGGGGGTCCGGGGCCCCACAGTCCTGGCGGCGATCGACCTAGCCGGGTAGGTTGAAAATGTGGGCACCGCAAAATTTTTTTTTTTCGATTTTGGAAGATGGAGTCTTTTCTGAAACGATCAGAAAAATGCATTTTTTCTGAAAATGACCTTGTCTCGGGTCGATGTGCAAGACTTAAGAAATGACTAGTAATCCGGGCCGATATATCTGAAAAAGTTGGTTCGAAGCAGGTCGTCCTAGAGATCTTCAGAGGAGTCGGTCAACCTGGAGAGCTTCAGACGAGTCGGTCAACCTGGACTTGAACATCGTTACGACGATGGCTGTTTGAACTGATCTCACCTCGACCTATGACCTGCTCTGGGCAAAGCTACATACTGGGAGCTTTCCAAAGTGCAATTCCTACTGGCTGGTTCTCTGGTCGGGTTGATGTCGACCCAGGAAGGGTCAACCCGACTAGGGTCGAATCCAGAACTGAAAAAAAAATAGTTTTTTTAATGCAGGTGTTGCTGCTTCTACTTTCCAAAGCATGTACATAAGTATTGGAAACCATGGCTGTTGAAGATGGATGAAACTAGGATTTCGTCTTGGACTTGGTGATCCAAAAGTTGAGCAAAACCCTTAAGACGTTGAAGATTCATTTCTCAGTGAAAGCACCAAACTGTTGACGCCAAAAAGTGGTCATTAACGGCCAAAAGTCGAATTTGAGCGTGATTTATGAAGAAATATCCGAAAAAGCAAAAAAAAGGATGAAAAAACAAGACAACAACATTTTTATAGTGGTTCGGCGTTAATGAGCCTACGTCCACTTAATAGTCTCATAATAATATCATAAAGTCGGAGATACAATGAATGAGATCGTCAGAATATCTATTACATAATCGTTTTTGAGGAATATAACAAGTATTTCATGATGAAAGTGGTTGGCAGCCATGATTGAGTCATGCATGGGCCAAAGAGTTAGGCTCTAATCTGAGCTGAAGAAGATAATCCCCTCTTTGTTGTATTGTTTGGTGTATTTATAGGCAGTAGGCTTCAATAATTGGAGGTGCCATGTGTCAGTTGATCCATGTGAATAGCAGATAATGGAGTTGAGTCTTGATTACGTAGAGAAGATCCCTCTAATATGTGGCAGCATAAACGTAGCTAGATCCGAGTTTATATGCTTTAGAATAGGTAGTTGGACTAAGTAAATAGGCTATGAAATATACCTCATGACCAAGTCATTGTTGTGGTGCAATCTCATCTCAAGACCATCGAGCCCAGGTCTTCTATGTCTAGGAGTGTTCCACCACATCTTCTGAAAATGTCTGGGCTTGTCAAGGCCCATGCTCGAGCCCTGAGCGGTCTTATGACGGGTCCATGGGTTGTCGGCCTTGCCAAAAGGCGGGTCAACAGTTCTATAATTTTTTTAAGGTGATGCCTCGTTGCTACATAATTATATATGCTATACGGTGCAATGTTTTGCCAATGGCAATTTTTTTAGTGATCCGATTTTTTTGCTTTATGCGTGCGAGGTCTTTAGATTTGAAATTGGTTAATACATCGTCATATAGGTCTAGGAGGAGTCTCGAACTCACGACCTCTTACTTGATATGTACACACCTTACCACTATGCCACACTCTCTTGACTTGGTTTGACTTTTATTCTGAGTCTTTTTTCCTTACTGAACCGTGAACCTTTATGCTACAGACTGGCAGATGAGTTATACCTGCTGATCAGTTTATTCATCAAGGGCATTTGGTCAAGTGGTATGATTCTCACTTTGGGTGAGAGAGGTCCCGAGTTTGATTCTAGGAATGCCCCCCACCTATTGTATAAAGTACCATCTCTTAACTTGTATTGTTTTGAACTAACCCTTTGTCTACGACACTTTGTTCTGTAGCATCATGTCTGCTCAAATGATTCTCGCTTTGGCTGCTATATGTCTCAAGATTGATTCCTACAGTGCCTCTACTTATCGTGTACAGTTTTACAAATTTTGTTGTTTTCAATGTGATGCCTTGTTGCTCCATAATTACATGTGCTATAAGGTGCATATTGCTTCTAGTTATCCTGTACTGTTCTATAATTTTGTTTTCAAGGTGATGCCTCGTTGCTACATAATTACATATGCTATACGGTGCAATGTTTTACCATTGGCAATTTTGTTTAGTGTTCTGATCTTTTTTCTTTATAAGTGGGAGGACTTTAGATTTGAAATTGGTTAATACACAATCATACAGGTCTCGGGGGATTCTCCAACTCCCGGCCTCCTACTTGATATGTACACACCTTACCAATATGCCACACTCTTTTGACTTGGTTTGACTTTTATTCTGAATCTTTTTTCCTTGCTGAACCGTGAACCTTTGTGCCACAGACTGGCAGATGAGTTATACCTGCTGATTAGTTTGTCCATCAAGGGCATTTGGTCTAGTGGTATGATTCTCGCTTTGGGTGCGAGAGGTCCCGAGTTCGACTCTAGGAATGCACCCCAACTATTGCATAAAGTACCATCTCTTAACTAGTATTGTTTTGAACTAACCCTTTATCTGCGGTGCTTGGTTCTGTGGCATCATGTGTGCTCAAATGATTCCCGCTTTGGATGTTATAGGTCTCGAGATTGATACCCATAGTGCCTCTACTTATCGTGTACAGTTTTATAAATTTTGTTGTTTTTAATGTGATGCCTTGTTGCTCCATAATTACATGTGCTATAAGGTGCATATTGCCTCTAGTTATCTTGTACTGTTCTATAATTTTGTTTTCAAGGTGATGCCTCGTTGCTACATAATTACATATGCTTTACGGTGCAATGTTTTGCCAATGGCAATTTTTTTAGTGATTTGATTTTTTTGTTTATGCGTGGGAGGTCTTTAGATTTGAAATTGGTTAATACTTCATCATATAGGTCTAGGAGGAGTCTCGAACTCCCAACCTCTTACTTGATATGTACACACCTTTCCACTATGCCATACTCTCTTGACTTGGTTTCACTTTTATTCCGAGTCTTTTTTCCTTACTGAACCGTGAACCTTTATGCTACAGACTGGCAGATGAGTTGTACCTGTTGATCAATTTGTTTATCGAGGGCATTTGGTCTAGTGGTATGATTCTCTCTTTGGGTGAGAGTGGTCTCGAGTTTGATTCTAGGAATGCCCCTCACCTATTGTATAAAGTACCATTTCTTTACTTGTATTGTTTTGAACTAACCCTTGGTCTACGGCACATGGTTTTATGGCATCATGTCTGCTCAAATGATTCTCGCTTTGGCTGCTATAGGTCTCGAAGTTGATTCCAATAGTGCCTCTACTTATCGTGTACAGTTTTATAAATTTTGTTGTTTTCAATGTAATGTCTTGTTGCTCCATAATTACATGTGCTATAAGGTGCATATTGCCTCTAATTATCTTGTACTGTTCTATGATTTTGTTTTCAAGGTGATGCCTCGTTGCTACATAATTACATATGTTATACGGTGCAATGTTTTACCAATTGAAATTTTTTGTAGTGATCTGATATTTTTTCTTTATGCATGGGAGGTCTAGGGGGATTCTCGAACTCCAGAAATGCCTCCTCCGTTTCAAATTAAAGGCCAACTACAGATAAAAAGCTACTTCCCCGTACTAAAGTCATCTCAATCACAAAAGACGTCGTAGCTCACTGGTAAATGCATAGAGATTTGTACTGAGAGACCCGAGTTCGATCCCCATCGAGCTCACTTTTTGCCAAAGAAACGGAGCGCGTTCACACTGGCCCCTTTGCTTTGAGGAATATTTGGATTAGTGTTATGTTATATATATACATACACATATTCATGTGTATGTATTTATGATGTGCACCAATTAACATTTCAGCAATAGCCATATTCTTATCATGGAATTAAATTCAAATCATTCAATTTCAATTAGAAGAATTTCTGATTGAATTGCTGCCAAGAAAAGATCAATTGTGAAGATTTTATCCTTTGTTGCCTTTGGAGTCTAATAAGTATCCTTATTTGGAAGAATTAATTATACGCAATCTTTTATCAATCAATTAGCTACATGGGAGAATTGAGAGATATGGAAAATATTTACCATGATATGCCCAGATTTTCTCCAATCAAGCTGACTCAAGGAAGGCAAGAGATATTCATGAATGAGGAGGCCCATTTATTCATAGACCTAATTATGGTTTTCCCATTCTCATCTATAAATATGTGTTGTAACCATTGTAAAAATCATCCATTCTTCTGTACTCTCTTTTATTCTAAACAAAGTTTTCTTCAATTCAGTTTTATTGCTCTTTTCTAACAATTTGTGTTTCTATTCAATTAGTTTTGATAGAACACGAGTTGTTATTGTTATTTCTGTTTGCATATTAGAATTAGTCGTTCGATTAGATTCAACGACAATTCTAAGTTTAATTTCTGTTGTTGTAGTTGTTAATTGTTGTTCTCTTTCTAGTTAATTGTCTTTCAGTTTCAGTTGTTAAATTTTGGTGTTGATCTGATTAGATTCAGATCAACAGTAAAATCATTGGCGTTAAAAACATCTTCAGAATTCGTCTAACTCGCCCAAGAAAAAAATAAATAATAATTTTTAATTACACCTCCCTGTGTTCGACCTGTATGCTACGCACCTGTATGCTTGCAGAATTTATTTTAAATATCGCGCTTTTCTAATTCATAGACTAGCGATGATCAAGTTTTTGGCGCCGTTGCTGGGGAGGTAACGATTAAATTTTATTATTTATTTAATTTCCGATTCGTGTTAGTTTTATTTTATTTTATTTTCCTTTTGTTTTCTTATGTATATAGAAAAAAAACTTGCTAATTTTTATTTGATTTCTCTCCTTTTCATTTCTCAATCTCTTCTTTTCTCATACAAATTCTTCCTTCTTCCCAATTCAAAAAAAAAAAAAAAACGAAAAAAAAAAATTACTTGCCGTTTCTTTTGGATTTCTTCCTAGATTTACTCTTAACTAATTCCTCTTATTCTACCGAATCTTCCTATCTACTTTTACAAAAAAAAAAATTACAAAAATACTTTTTTTTTCTCTTTTCTTTCTTCTTCTTTCTTTCTTGCCATTTTCTTCTCTGCCAACATCCTCCAACAGACCATCTACTGCAAGCCATTCAAAAAAAACCCCCATCACGCTACAATCATACTAATTGTCCTCCTCACCCCAAACAGCAAATCCGCAGCCATCACAAACCTTCAGTTAAACATCTCCATTACATTCTGCCTTCTATACATCATCATCTACCACAATTTCTACCACCGCAATCACCATTATTCACAACTCCACAACTTCATCAACAATTCCGCAAACCTCCTCAGACCAAAACGGATACTGTACCATCTCAACACCAATCAAACTCCACGTTCATACCACGCAACACCATCATCATCATCCCAAACTGCACAAATCCCCATCAACAAGCACGCATCATCACCACCTTGACAAACAACGCACTCCCATAACACCTTCTCCGTCCTCAACCACCTTCAAACGCTAAAACCGCATCCGCCTTCTACCCGAAATAACCCACACAGCTGCTCCAATCACACCCATCTGCAAGAACATCATCGCAGATCCAATACATCCCAAAACCATACTACCCACTGCAAAAATCTCTCGCATCTAACCCCATAGCAACAACCAAAGTCACCTTCAGATTCTTTAAAAAAAAACCGAACCTCACTTTCAACCCCTTCGAAGAAAAGCAAAACCGTCAACAAAGCACCATCCTCAAACCGCCTCTCAGACCCGCATCAGAAATTTCCTATCAACTGCCATCTGCCATCGAACCAGATTTAACTCGAGGACCTAAAAACCCCAAATCATCAATCCGAGATTGATTCGAACCCAAACCCACTTGTGAATATCAAAACAAAAAAAGAAAAAGAAAAAGGGGAACTATGATCGCGTTATTTGCTGGGTTTTTGGATCAATTTCGGTTTAGAATAGGAAGGCGGCGTGTATTAGAATGAAATTTTATTTTCTCTGTTGATTCTTTTTAGGGTTTGCTATTAAGTCCTTGTGGGTGGTTTTATATTTGAATGCTTGCGTTGAGTTTTTAGGTACATTCGTTTGTTTTTAAGTTCGAAAAAAAGAGGAAAAAAAAGGGGGTCACGATTTGCTCCCATCTCATTTCTTTTGGCATAATTTGTTGCCTCAGTTCGTTGGGATTATCTGAGAAACAGTGTGAGAGAGGAAATTGTTTTTGTAATTGGAAAAGGGGACCTGTTTACATTTTTTGAAGCATAGGGCACGTGTTTTGGTTCTGATATTTGAGTGCGGCTGTCCAATAGGACCAGTTTCTTGCGTGGGATCTTTTATATGTGGAGCTTAGTTCTTTTATTCTCAGTTTAGTCTGTAGTTCTTTTAGTTTAGTTTTTTTTATTGGGTTTATTTTTTTCAGTTGAGCCAGTGTGTTCATTTTATTTTAGGATTTTTCTCCCTCTCGATTTCTTTTTCTTTTTCAAAAAAAAAAGGAATTTATTCACACTTTTTTTTTTGGTTAGGCTTAAATTTCTTTCTAAGCTAGTTTTGCTTACCGTATATATATTTTCTTTTAGTCTGATCATTTGCTAATTAGTTTGTTTCAGTGTTTTTTTCCTTTGCTTGTTTATTTTTCTTCTTCGCAAAAAAAAAAAAAAAAAAAAAACCTCAAAACAAATCAAAGGACAGAAAAACAGATTCAAGCAAACAACACAGGAATTCAAAGGTTAATAGATTGTTGGAGCGATTGCACACCAAGTGGGATGTGAACGCGCTAGCGCTACCCAAATTCACTGGACGGACTGCCGATCAAGGTGAGAAAATTAAAAAAAAAAAACTCTACAGGTGCTCTGCTGCAAAGAAAAAAATATATAGACAATTGTTGTAAAAAAATTCTGCAGGGGCAGCGGCTTTGAATGTACAATTTTTAATTTTTGCAGTTATTTTGTGTGATTGTTGTTATTTCTGCATTTTTATTCATTCTGTTAAGGGCAATACCCCAATTCACATAAGGTGAGGGATTTCATCACCCTTTCCTTAGCCCACAAATTGCATTTCATCGTATAATCTGACTAATAATAACGGTTAGACATTGGACTTAAGGGAGTCACGGGCTCATCTAGGGCTTAATTATATTGTGATAGTTGATTCATTTGGAACGAATTATTTCTTGGTGTCTAGACTATGGCAGAGAAATAACCGTTTATAAATATTACGGTGATTCGTAAATATTATATCGGTTGTTACTCTGAAGGTACTTAAACCTTCGGCTGCATTGCTAGGGTGATTCCTGGTGCACCGATAACTCCTGTCCGTTAACTGGCTGAGAAATCTTTTGATCTAAGTAATCAAACGCATCACTTTATAATTTTGGGTTAAGAGCCAATAAGGACAGAAAACTTCATTGTAGCTAATTTCTGTGCTTGCATTTAACAACAATGAGTGAAAAAAGTGTTAGCCAACAAAATTCTCCTAGGGGTTCTCGAATCAACCAAAATTTTCCAAACTTTGGGGTTCAAAATCAAATAAATCAAAATTTTCAAAACCTCAATATCCAAATGGATAGACCCTTTTCTCTTCGTGATCGATGTTATCCTACTAGGAACGTTCAACCATCTGTCATTGTGTTTCCACCAGCTGAAGGAAACAATTTTGAGCTAAAACATTCTTTTATCCAAGGGGTACCAAAATTTACTGGGTCTGAAAATGCTTATGAATTTCTGAGTGAATTTGAATTGTATGCCTCCACAACAAAAATGCAACAACTATCTAACGAATCGATCAAGATAAGGCTAATTCCATTTGCACTACTTGAAAGCGCTAAAAGAAGGCTAAATTCTCTTCCACGACATTTCATAAGAAGTTGGGATGAATTTGTCACTGCATTCTTGAAAAAGTTTTTCCCTTTCCATAAAACTCTAAAAATCTGAACCGAGATAAATCAATTTTGTCAAAATGAGGGGGAAACTTTTTCAAAATACTTTGAGAGATTCAACCAGCTATTATATAGTTGTCCTCATCATGGAATTCTAAAAGATCACTTATGTCAAATTGCATATGAAGGGCTAAACTATTAGACTAGAACTCAAGTAGAATCAATGTGTGGAGGAGACTTTATGTCTAAAACAGCCGATGAAGCTTGGCGGTTTTTAGAAGATTATTCTGAAAAGGACATGCAGTGGGAATCGATTCGTGTTCCCATTCGTACTTCTACTAGAGTAGTGCATGTCATGGACCCAAGTCAAATTCCCTTAGAAAATCAAACTCCTCAAGCCGGAGAAGGGTTACCCCACTATTACTCCCAAGACCAAGCCAATGCCATAGCTCAAAATAACCCTTACTCAGCCACGTACAATCCTGGTTGGAGGAACCACCCAAATTTTTCCTGGTCAAACCCCAATAATTCGGCTAACCCATCTCACGTGCAACCCTTTATTCCCAATCTGAATTACCAAGCTCCTTCTTCCAATTCTCAAACATCTCAAGCTTCACCTCAATCCAAACAACCTTATAGGCACCCCAATTTTCAATCATCAAACCAATCCTCTCAATCTTCTCAACCGTCACAAGAAATTGTGCGTCTAGAAAAATAGTTGAGCTCTTACGAAGCCAAAATAAACTTGCAAGACGCTAAAATGGACCAAATGATGAATATGATAAAGGAAATGGCGAAAAATAATGAGAGGGGAAAATTGCCGAGTCAACCTGAGGTGAATCCAAAATATAACTCTCGTGCTGTAAATTCTTGTGAGGACGAAAACCATAATCCAGTCAACGCTATTACAACCCTTCGATCTGGAAAGAGGGTTGATAATAACGTGGACGACCCTGATGAACTTTCTAACTCAACCCGAATGCCAAATCTTGATGATCACCCATTGGCTTCGAATGCCAATTCTTCTAAACCTCAAGTTCCCTTAAATGTTGGCAACCACAACAGTTCTTCTCCCAGTGTCGGCAAACCCGACCCACCTTTGAAAATCAATGTTGGCAATCCCAACATTTCATCTTCTGCACCCCTACTACCTTCTCCCTCGAATGATGAAACTGATCGTAGAGTCGAAAATCCAGTAGCTCCTTTTCCTCATAGACTCAATAATAAGAAGAAAGCGACAAATTTCGATAAAATCTTGGAAATTTTCAAACAAGTCCGTGTGAACATTCCTCTTTTAGACACCATTGAACAAATCCCTCAATATGCTAAATGTCTTAAGGAATTGCACACACAAAAACGTGCGACCAATGTCCCAAAAACCGCCTTTCTAACTGCAAATACAAGCTCTGTTCTTTCGAGTCTTGCCCCAGTCAAGTACAAAGACCCTGGCTGCCCTATGATTGATTGTAAAATAGGAAACACCCACATCTCTCGTGCCCTACTCGACCTTGGTGCCAGTGTCAACCTTCTCCCTTATACTGTCTATCGTCAACTTGGACTAGGGGAGATTAAACCAACAAACATCACACTTCAACTAGCCGATCGATCTGTCAAAAAGCCATTGGGAATTATCGAAGACGTCTTAATACAGATCGAACGGTTTTACTTCCCTGTCGATTTTATAGTTCTAGAAATAGAGCCTGTCTCAAATCCCAAAGTTCAAATACCATTGATCTTAGGACACCCTTTCTTAGCAACCTCTAATGTTGTCATTAATTGTAGGAATGGTCAGCTTCGACTTTCCTTCGGGCACCTAACCATTGAGCTAAACATCTTTGATCTCAACAAGCAACCTACGGATTTTGAGATCGATGAAATTCACATGATTCAAAGCACAGTTGATGAAACCTCTAGTGACACTTCTGAAGCCTTGAAAATGTGTCTTGACCATTTCGACTCTGATTTTGATGAACTCGAATACATTTCTGAACTAAACAAAATTCTTGACTCCGACATTTCGTCACCTGAATCTAACCCAGGAATGTTGACCAATGTTGATACACAAGAACTTCCTAAGTTAGACCTCAAACCTTGCCACCAGACCTTAAGTATGCCTACCTAAACTCTTCAAAAACTTTTCCCGTAATCTTGGCCTCCGATCTTACCGAGGACCAAGAAGAAGAACTTTTGGATATCCTGCGGGAAAATAAGGACGCCTTGGGGTGGGAAATTAGTGATATAAAAGGAATTAGCCCATCAATTGTTGAACATCGCATACATTTAGTTGATGAGGCTAAACCCACCCGTGAGGTTCAAAGGCGATTAAACCCAAACATGAGAGAAGTGGTCAAGGAGGAGATAATCAAATGCCTTGACAATAACATCATATATCCCATCTCTGATAGTACTTGGGTGAGTCCGGTACAAGTTGTACCAAAGAAGTCGGGAGTCACAGTGATCAAAAATGACAGTAATGAACTCGTCCCAACAAAAATCAAAACCAAATGGCGTGTGTGCATCGACTATCGAAAGCTTAACTCAGCCACACGAAAAGACCATTTTCCCTTGTCTTTTATTGACCAAATGCTCGAACGCTTAGCGGGACATGAGTACTACTGTTTTCTCGATGGATACTCCGGCTATAACCAAATTCCTGTTGCTTTAGAAGATCAACATAAGACCACCTTTACTTGTCCCTTTGGAACCTTTGCTTATCGTCGCATGCCTTTTGGTCTTTGTAATGCCCCCACGACTTTCCAAAGGTGTATGATGAGTATTTTCTCTAATATGGTGGAAGAATTCTTGGAAATATTCATGGACGATTTTTCAATATATGGATCATCTTTTTCCCAATGTCTCACTCATTTAGAACTCGTCCTTAAGCGTTGTAAGGAGAAATCACTCGTGCTTAATTGGGAAAAATGTCACTTTATGGTAAAAAGGGGGATAGTTCTAGGTCATGTCGTCTCCAAAGATGGCTTAGAAGTCGATAAATCCAAAATCGATTTGATTGCTAATTTACCTCCTCCCAAGTCTGTCAAAGATGTTCGTTCATTTCTTGGCCATGCGGGATTCTATAGAAGATTCATTAAGGATTTC
Source organism: Allium sativum (assembly GCA_030737875.1). NCBI lineage: Eukaryota > Viridiplantae > Streptophyta > Magnoliopsida > Asparagales > Amaryllidaceae > Allium > Allium sativum. The sequence goes on along the minus strand of CM060911.1, from coordinate 50,654,941 downwards.
TCAAAAATTTCAAAACCTCTCTCGAATTTACTTGCCAAAGACGTAAAGTTTGAATTTTCCCATGATTGCAAAACATCTTTTGAAACTCTTAAGTCAATCTTGACCACAACTCCCATCATTCAACCTCCTGATTGGACTCAGCCCTTCGAACTTATGTGCGACGCTTCTGACTTTGCAATTGGAGCCATCTTGGGTCAGCGAATCAATAAACTCCCTCGAGTCATTTATTACGCCAGCAAAACCTTAAACGAGGCCCAATTGAATTACTCAAATACTGAAAAGGAATTTTTGGCAGTTGTCTTCGCTCTTGAGAAATTCAGACCATATCTCATAGGATCCAAAGTCATAATTTACACTGACCATGCTGCCCTACGATATTTTCTTTCTAAAAAGGATGCCAAGGCCCGCTTGATTCGTTGGATTCTTCTTCTTCAAGAATTCGATATAGAAATACGAGATAAAAAGGGTTCTGAAAATGTCGTAGTTGATCATCTCTCTCGAATTGTGCACGAAAATGATAACGACACCCAAATCGATGACTATTTTCCTAACGAACAACTCCTTTCGATCTCTAACACCCCTTGGTACGCTGACATTGTGAATTATCTTGTCACACAACAAACACCCGCTGAATGGTCGAAACAAGAAAAACAAAAATTTCTCTCGAAGGTTCGAAACTTCTATTGGGACGACCCATATCTTTTCAAATACTGTCCAGACCAAATCATTCGAAGGTGTGTGCCCGATCATGAACACCAAAGTATTCTCTCCTTCTCACATGACCATGCTTATGGCGGTCATTTTGGAGCAAGAAAAACTGCTGCAAAAGTTTTGCAAAGCGGTTTTTATTGGCCCACACTCTTCCGTGACGCTTTCGAATTTTGCTCTAAATGTGAGCGATGTCAAAGAACGGGTCGAATCTCTAAGCAAAACATGATACCTCTCAACACCATTTTAGTGATTGAGTTATTCGATGTTTGGGGCATCGATTTCATGGGACCATTCCCTAATTCATTTGGGAATCTTTACATCTTACTTGCGGTAGATTATGTCTCAAAATGGGTTGAAGCCATTCCGATCAGAACCAACGTCAACAAAGTTGTTGTCAAATTCCTCAAAGAAAACATCTTTTCACACTTTGGCACACCTAGAGCTATCATTAGCGAAAATGGCACTCATTTCTGTAATCGTGCTTTTGAGTCCTTGCTCAAGAAATACTCAATCACACACAAGCTGTCGACCCCCTACCATCCACAAACTAGTGGACAAGTAGAAGTTTCCAATAGACAAATCAAGCAAATTCTTGAGAAAACCGTGAATTCCAATAGGAAAGATTGGTCTGTAAAACTGATTGATGCACTTTGGGCTTTCCGCACTGCTTATAAGACCAATCTAGGGATGTCACCATATCGATTAGTCTTTGGAAAAGCCTGCCACTTACCTCTTGAATTAGAGCATCGCGCTCTTTGGGCCATAAATTTTTTGAATTTTGACTTAGAAAAAGCCGACTCACATAGGAAGTTACAAATTTCGGAATTAGAGGAATTAAGAAACGAGGCGTATGAAAATGCGAAAATCTACAAAGAAAGAACCAAAGCCCAACACGACAAAAACATACTTCGTAAGGAATTCAGCGTAGGTCAAAAAGATCTTTTATACGACTCTAGACTTCACTTGTTTCCAGGAAAACTCAGATCTCGATGGACTGGACCTTATGTCGTGAAAACAGTATATCCTCATGGAGCGGTTGAAATTGAAAATCCTAGGGATGGAAAAGTCTTCAAAGTAAACGGTCAACGACTAAAACCATTTTTGGAATTCGAGCAATACGACGAAGATGACTCTATCGATCTGCATGATCATCCACCATGAAATCAGGTGGTACGCGTTCTTTTTCTTTTATTTTTCTTTTTCATTTTTTTATTTTATTTTTGTTTTTCTACCTTCGACAGTTGGGACACTATCTCAATCAAGTGTGGGGGGGAGTCTGCATTTCATCCATTTTCATTTTTCTATGTTTTTATTTCTTTTTATTTTCAGCCATTTAAGTAGGACCATCATACATTTTAGATTGTAGTAATATACCATATATATTTTTGAAATACGACTCACTCATTTTCAATTGATACAGCAAAATAAGTTTACAATTTTTAGCCAGTTGATAGTATTTTTCTCTCTCAACTTAGATCGAATAGGAAATATAGTGAAAAGTTTAATTTTGAGGGATAATAGTGTAACCGGTACATAGGGAGATTCTTAGGTGATGGCCATGAAATCTATTCTATAATGTAGACTTTGTTTAAATAAGTGGAGGACTTAAAATACTTATATTGGCTTTTCAAATCTTTAAAACTAAGTTGTGTTAAGTTGAATTCGCGTAACTCTCTTTTGTGCTTATATTTTCGATAATAATAATAGTATTCCAAGGGTATCCAACATTGCTTGTATATCGAGCGTTGGTGTGCAAACCCGCCAAGCTCTATCCGACACGTTGTTAACAAAGTCAGTGTTGGAATATCTTGGTCTCATTCTATGAGATTGGACACCTAAGGATTACCGACACGTTGTTGACAAAGTCAAAGTTGGCCTGCACAATCCGCCAAGCTCTTTACCTACTCTCCGTTAGTCCGCGAGGCAGTGCATGGGTGGTGAACCTTGGTCTTTTTAGTTAGGTGTATGTTCTTAATCATACATCTTAAAATTTTATAGAATAAAGAATAAGCGATGATACCCAAACACTTCTTGACCTTATTGATTTGACTAGCCATACATGAGAAAATTAGAATACCACTTTGCAAACTGTGCCAAGCAAACTAAGAATTTATTTCATGGCTGCACTATGTTATCGACCGAACTAACTGGCCAAACTGGAATTTAACAATTGAAAACTTGATTTATATTGAAAATTTGTGACAAGTCGAGGTATCTAAAATAAAATCAACTTATTAGAAATTATTAACTTAATTTGTTGTACCAGTTTCCCGAAATAAGTCGTGTTTTCATCTTTCGTTTTTATTTGCATATGTCCATTACATTCATGTAGTTTCATTAGAATCATAGCATACTGCATTTGGATTTTGTGGGTAGTATCTGCTTAAAACCCTCACGAGACACCACTCGTCCTACTAGGGACACCTAGAGGTTTAACGGCTTGTTGCATGCGCTCAATGCAATCGTGTTTCCTACGAAAGTGCGACCTATCTAGTCAGTTTTTCATTTTTTTTTACTCGAGGACGAGTAAAAGATAAGTGTGGGGGTATTTGATTAACACAGAAATGTGTTTATTTTATGCTCGTATATTTTATCTTTTGTAAATAAATAAATGATACTTTGGTTACTTTTGTATGTTTTTACAGGATGTCAAGAAATGCCTCCTCTGTTTCAAATTAAAGGCCAACTACAGATAAAAAGCTACTTCCCCGTACTAAAGTCATCTCAATCACAAAAGACGTCGTAGCTCACTGGTAAATGCATAGAGATTTGTACTGAGAGACCCGAGTTCGATCCCCATCGAGCTCACTGTTTGCCAAAGAAACGGAGCGCGTTCACACTGGCCCCTTTGCTTTGAGGAATATTTGGATTAGTGTTATGTTATATATATACATACACATATTCATGTGTATGTATTTATGATGTGCACCAATTAACATTTCAGCAATAGCCATATTCTTATCATGGAATTAAATTCAAATCATTCAATTTCAATTAGAAGAATTTCTGATTGAATTGCTGCCAAGAAAAGATCAATTGTGAAGATTTTATCCTTTGTTGCCTTTGGAGTCTAATAAGCATCCTTATTTGGAAGAATTAATTATATGCAATCTTTTATCAATCAATTAGCTACATGGGAGAATTGAGAGAATTGGAAAATATTTACCATGATATGCTTAGATTTTCTCCAATCAAGCTGAGTCAAGGAAGGCAAGAGATATTCATGAATGAGGAGGCCCATTTATTCATAGACCTAATTATGGTTTTCCCATTCTCATCTATAAATATGTGTTGTAACCATTGTAAAAATCATCCATTCTTCTGTACTCTCTTTTATTCTAAAAAAAGTTCTCTTCAATTCAGTTTTATTGCTCTTTTCTAACAATTTGTGTTTCTATTCAATTAGTTTTGATAGAACACGAGTTGTTATTGTTATTTCTATTTGCATATTAGAATTAGTCGTTCGATTAGATTCAACGACAATTCTAAGTTTAATTTCTGTTGTTTTAGTTGTTAACTGTTTTTCTCTTTCTAGTTAATTGTCTTTCAGTTTCAGTTGTTAAATTTTGGTGTTGATCTGATTAGATTCAGATCAACAGTAAAATCATTGGCGTTAAAAACATCTTCAGAATTCGTCTAACTCGCCCAAGAAAAAAATAAATAATAATTTTTAATTACACCTCCCTGTGTTCGACCTGTATGCTACGCACCTGTATGCTTGCAGAATTTAATTTAAATATTGCGCTTTTCTAATTCATAGACTAGCGACGATCAGCGAACGACACGGCCGTCCATAAAGAGCCTCAAACGGTGCCATGCCAATGCTATACTGAAAGCTATTATTATATGCGAACTCCACCAACGGAAGATGTTCCCCCCATGTACCTCCGAAATCTAAGACACACAACCTCAATAGGTCCTCAAGAATACGATTCACCCTCTCGGTCTGGCCGTCCGTCTGAGGATGATATGCAGTGCTCAAACATAACTGAGTCCCTACCTCCTCTTGCAAGCTCTTCCAAAACTCGCTAGTAAAGATAGGATCGCGGTCGCTCACTATGCTAGAAGGAACACCGTGCAAACGAACTATCTCTCGAATGTATACGGAGGCTAGCCATGGAGCAGTCCTCTTACTCTTTACGGGAATGAAATGGGCGCTCTTAGTAAGTCTGTCTACCACGACCCAAATCTCCGTATTATGCTTCCTCGATCTTGGTAACCCATCAATAAAGTCCATCGAGACACTTTCCCACTTCCATTGTGGGACCTCCAATGGGTAAAGCAACCCACCGGGCTTCTTTTGCTCTGCTTTTACTTGTTGGCACACCAAGCATCTAGCGACGAACTCGGCCACGTCCCTCTTCATAGCGACCCAAAAGTAAACTTGTCTCATGTCCATGTACATCTTGTCCCCGCCGGGATGAATGGTCATCTTCAAATGATGTGCATCATCAAGAATGGCCTTCCTCAAATTCTTGTCCCATGGTACACAAAGTCTACCATCCCTACGTAACCAACCCTTATCATCTAGGGTATATCTACTGAGATGGCTCGATGACTCCCCCCTTTTGAGCTTTTCTACTAACTCAACCAACTGTGGGTCATCTCGCTGTGCCTCACCAATCCGTCCCAAAAGTGTAGGTCTGACCTCTAAGGATGCTAGCAAACCAGGTACAAAGTCAATGGAAGGTCTAAAGTCAAACGTAGAGATGAACTCTAAGCTTCGCCGCTCAACAAACAACGGACTCAAGGACAACGTTTTCCTACTTAAGGCGTCTGCCACCACGTTACCCTTGCCAGGGGTATATGCTATCTCGAAATCGTAGGACGCTAAGAATTCCATCCACCTTTGCTGCCTTAAGTTTAAGTCCTTCTGAGAGAACAAATATTTTAGTGATTTGTGGTCAGTGAACAATTCGAATTTCTAGCCAAGAAGATAATGGCGTCAGGACTTAAGCGCGAAAACAATAGCGACCAACTCTAGGTCATGTATAGGGTAATTTTTCTCATGTACTCTCAATTGCCTTCCACCATAGGCTATTACCATTCCCTCTTGCATTAAGACTGCGCCTAGTCCTGTCCCACAAGCATCGGTATAAACGACAAATGGCTTACTCCCATTTGGCAACACTAAGACTGGGGCTGTGGTCAAAGCTCTCTTTAAACGTTGGAACGCATCATCACAATCTACGTCCCATGTGAAAAATAAGTTCTTCTTTGTCAGGCGTGTTAATGGGGCTGATATTTTTGCGAAGTCTTTGATAAACTTCCTATAGTAGCCAGCCAACCCTAAGAAACTCCTCACCTCGGTAGCATTTTTAGAGGCCTTCCAATCTTGGATGGCCACCACCTTTGCGGGATCCACAACTATCCCTTCTTTGGAAACCCGTGCCCTAAGAATCGCACTTCCTTTCTCCAAAAGTGACATTTAGAAAATTTAGCTTTAAGGCTATGCGCTCGAAGGGTCTCCAACACTTCCCTAAGATGTAGGGCATGCTCTTCCTCGTTTTTAGAAAAGATTAAGATGTCGTCCATAAAGACTACCACGAATTTATTAAGGTACTCCCTAAACACCCTACTCATCAGTTCAACAAAGTATGCAGGGGCGTTTGTCAAACCGAAGGGCATCACAAGCCACTCGAAGAAGCCGTCTGGACTCCTAAAGGCAGTCTTGTCTATGTTATCCTCAGCCACTCTCAACTGATGGAAACCCGTGGCTAAGTCCAACTGCGAAAACACTGAGGCGCCAACTAACTGATCGAAGAGATCGTTAATCCTCGGTAGTGGGTACCTATTCTTCTTAGTAAGCTTATTAAATTCTCTATAATCCACACAAAGTCTAAGGGACCCATCTGCCTTCGTGGCAAATACTACTGGAGCACCCCACTCCGATATACTACGTCTGATGAACCCCTTCTCAAGCAATTCTTTCACTTGTTTACTGAGTTCTCTTCTCTCTCTTGGAGCAATATGGCGCACTGGCAATGCAACTGGCTTTGCATTATCTACTAGATAAATTCCAAAGTCTATCTCATGTTTTGGGGGTAAACCCCTCACCTCATCGATGACATCAACATATTCATGGACTATGTGAACAGAATGTAAATCATCATCGGATGCGTCAAGGGATTCTAGGTAGCTAAGCATTACTGGGCCTCTAGGATCACATAAAATATCAAGGGTCTTTCCACAACGAGTCAACAATCTAACTACCCTTCTTTCACAATCTAGGATGGCCCCATATCTAGTTAGCCAATCCATACCTAGAATCAAGTCGTAGCCCATGAAGCCAAGAACAAAGGCGTTTCATTCAAACCCAACGTCCAAGATAAACACTCTCAAATCCCGACAAATCATAGAAAGATGAGCCGAACCACCAATAGGATTTGAGACTAATAAGGGATCTGTAACTAGACTAGTATATAGGTGCAGTGTTTCAACTAATGATTTAGAAATAAACGATTGTGATGCCCAGAATCGAATAAAGTATGGACAGGATGATCAAACAGAAAAACTAAACTTTCAAAGGAAATTGCTCTACCTCGTTCTTGCAGCGGTGGGACCACGAGAGCCAGAACTTGTCCCTTTGCCTGCCATGGTGCCATAAGAGCCTGCACCTGTCCTCCCGAGGTAGACCCTGCCCTCTACACATTCCTTGGCCAGTCCTTAATCAGATGTCCCGCTTCGCCACAGTGGAAACAACCAGTCTTCTTTTTCTTCCTACAATCTTTGCTTAGATGGCCTGGTGTCCCACAGTTAAAGCATCTTTTCTTTCCCTTACCATTGTTGCCTTTTCCACCTTTCTTGTTCTGTTGTTGCTGTTGCGGTTTCTTTTGATCCCCTTTCTTCTCGGGTGCCTTATTAACATTGGTGCCCTTCTCTTCTTCATGCATAAGTGCCATGTCAACTAGCCTCTCAAAGGTGGCCCCCATAGGGACGTAGGTCATAGCTAACACATAAAGCGGCTCGTTCAAATCCTTAACAAACCTCCGGGCCTTCTTTTCTGGTGTATTCACCAAGTCCAAGACAAATCTCGCCAACTGATTGAACTTGTTGACGTATTCTTTCACCGATAGATTGCCTTGCTTCAACCCCAAAAATCTTTCCGTGTATAGATTTTCTTCAGCTCGTGAGAGAAACTTTGCCTTAAACCTCCGCCTGAAATCTGGCCATGTATCAACTGGATGCTCTCCATTAGTGACCTTCCACCAAAACGAGGCCTCATCCTTCATTAGCCAAGCAGCCAACTGGATCTTTCTTCCATCTTCCACTTCGAAGATTCCAAACAATTCTTCCACCTCCTTTAGCCAATTTCGAGCTTCAACAAATGTCTCCGTCCCGTGAAAAGGTTTTCCACCCATTGCCTGAAAGTCGTTACATATCTTTGCGAAAGTATCGACACGAGGAGGAGGAGGAGGATGATTTGTTGGACTTGCGGTGGCGGCCCTAGTCTCCAAATACCTCCTAAACCATCCTGGTATCGGTATCCCCTCGGGTATCTCGGGAATTCCAGACATGCTGAAACGAAAAAGGAAAGATTCAATACAAAAGAACCGAAGGAAAGATATATGGCTCTTGGGGTTATGCTTTCTAAAATAAGCTTTTCTCTTGAAAATACTTTCCTTAAAACATAATTTTGAAGGTACTTCTTTATAAAAGTGTTTCTTGAAAAACAGTTTTTCAAAATTCATATATGTTCTGGTAACCTTCAACTCTGATACCCCGTGTAACACCCCACGTCCATTAATGTCACTTACAAAGGGAATGCATTAACTTCTATGGAGCATATTACGTGTGTATAGAACGATAACTTAACAACAAGACAGATATAAATAGTACTAAAACTTTAAAATTTTATTCATTGCAGCGGTAAACACATAAGTTTGATTACATCATCAAAAACCAGAGTCAAAGTACATAATATCCATCTTGAATAATTCAGAGTACATAAATTGAAAGACATAACCCCAATACAAAATAGCCATAAATAAGATAAGCTGAACTTTTACTTCAGCGATCCAAGCAACTTCTAAAGCAAGAGATACAGCTGTCCAAAATCAAGCTCCACTGTTGCTAGTTCCACCTTGAGCATCTGGAGGGGAAAAGGAAGAAAAGAGGTGGAAACAAAGGGGGGTCAGACATAAAGTCTGGCGAGTGCGATAATTTTAACAAAATAATTACCAAAATAACTAGGCTAAGGCATAAGTTGGAAAATAAGGAAATGACTGTGAACAATTGGGTAAAGCAGAGTAAACAAGGAAATAAGATGAACAAAGATAACGTTAAAGGCGCACCTAAACCACTATAAGATAATTACTATACTGCACCACCACTAGTCACCCTAAAGTTGATCCCGCCTTCAAAACTTAATAATGATAATGGTAGTTTCGTGCACCCCTAGTTGCCTTCATAGGTGCAGCCTGACCCTATCTCCACTAGGTGTACCCACTACCCCCATGCGATCGGGTCCCTAACTCGTAGATACCCGTACTGGCCCCACAGTGGGGTGTATCATTCCCCAAAGTGACAACCCGATACCACCAACAATGTATGGCTTATACCTACACGATGCAACAACGTTTTACCTACCAGCCCGGGCCCACACACGCATATGAACCCGTTGGACTTGCGTTGCCACCGCTAACCCGTTTTGGCCTCTTACAGTCAAGCCCAGTATGCGTGTCCCGTCCTCGACCTGGGTCGAGCCCACAAAGATACGTATGGGTTACTCGTTGAAACGGGCCCCCATTACTTGACACAAGCTATCCACCTAAGCTAGTCCCCTCTAGTACATCCCACTTAACCCTCTTCTTATTCATGTTCATTTACACGTTTCAAATTTTGGTTAAGTGTTTCTAATCGTATTTCAAATGCCACCCAAGGCACCCACTAGATTCCACATGCCACCCAAGGCACCCACTTAACACCCTCATGTCCCACTACATGTTTATCTAGTTAAGTATTTCTTAATTCATTAAGACCGTAACCTCATAAAGACCTCCCACATTAGACTGACATTTGCGGAAGCTGGATTTGCCGGGTGGGTCCGGGCAGTCTTACATCACAAACGAGCCTAACCCCGTGTCTTTACAACTGTTACGCATTTAATTTATGCCTAAGACCTCCCACATTAGACTGGCATTTTTGGCAGCTGGATTTGCCGGGCGGGTCTGGGCAGTCTTACACCACAAAAGCGCCTAACCTCGTGTCTTAGACGATTAATTACACCTAATTAATCATTCCCCAATTTGAATTAATTTCTCTATTCAAATTATCAATCAATTCCAAATTTAACTATGGCCATAATTGACTCAATTATGTCCATCTATTTATGGTATGCAAAATCATACCAACTATCATCACAAATTTATTCTATGCCTTTTAAGGCATTTATGCAAATTCTCAATATTACATCTTTTAATATTTTCCCATTACCCCACGTTGTACGTTCGTTCGTTTAACGTAAAATATACGTTAGACTCGAATAGTCTAACTTATGGAATAAAGAGAAAACATCACAACATACATAGCAATAAAACTAGATCTAAACATAAGGGGTGAACTTGCATGTGTGAATGAGGTTCTCCATCTAAAACTTGCATAGGCAAAAGTCACAACTTGCATAGAACTACATATGTCATAGATCTAAATCTAAAGGTGTGAACTTGTTTAGGTAATAATCACAACTTGCATAAACCATGTATGTCATAAATCATGTATGTCATAAATCTAATCATAAGGTGTATACTTGCATAGGCATGATTCATACTCCAAAACAACATACATGTACATACTTGCATATGTGATTTATGCAACATAAACGATGGTGTAAACTTAGCATGTAGAATTTTGTATACTAGCATATAATTCACACATGTCATAGCCTAACTTTTTAGATCCAATTTACACATAAAATAGATGTCATGAAACATGTAAGGTTATATATAGTTTTCACTAACTTGCATATGATCCATGTCTCAATTAACATCCTAACTTGCATATATGACTTATCATAAGAATTAGTCCCAACCACATAGCCAAACTAGCATTTGAAATAACATTATGACTTGATTATACATAAGCCAATCATAGAATTACAACATAGATGATAACATCACAACTTTACAACATAGATGATAACATCATAGAATTTACAACATAAATGATAACATCACAATTTTACAACATAGATGATAACATACGATCAATAATTCACAACATAACCATACAATCCACATCATATCTCAATCCAATTAAATTGTTAATTATTCTATTAAAGAAATCGAACTCACAACTCAAAGAAGGTCTTGAGTTCTGAAATCTGAGTTCTGAAGTTGAATTAGCTTTCCTTTGTAGCAGATTCGTTGTTAGAGTTGAATAGAATTGAATTTGATTAACTTTTCTTCCTCTCTAATTGGTGGCGGCTATTCCAGGTTGCAAGGTGACGACATGGAGGCTATGAGTCTAATTTTCATTTGATTTTAGGGTTTGAGTCTACATGTCTTTTTATAGAGTTTAGTATTAGTTTAAACCATCTGATCAACCCAGAATTAACCACAGCCATTCAGAGCAGATCAGAAACCCTAATGCTTCAGCATATAGTCATAAACAGGTCATCAAACAAATCTGCCCGGGGGAGGCAGGTCGACCCCCAGGTCGACCCTATGGTCGACCTGGTGAAGGCAGGTCGACCCCCAGCTCGACCCTATGGTCGACCTGCCCTGGCGGGAAATTTCCCGCCTAGCCCAATCTGACTCTGAAATTTGAATTGTCGAAATCTGTTTTGAATTTTCTGAAACATCCAATCGCCATAACTTCTTCACACGAAGTCCAATTCACGCAAACTCGGACTCTATCTCAACCGGAATTCTGAGACGAACACAATGGCGTAACCCGTTTCCCTTAATTCTCACATCTGAGATTAGTTATTCTTTAATTTGTCACTTTAGTGTTAACAGAAATACGGGGTGTTATATGCCTCGTTGCTCCATAATTACATGTGCTAGAAGGTGCATACTGCCTCTAGTTATCTTGTATTGTTCTATAATTTTGTTTTCAAGGTGATGCCTCATTGCTACATAATTACATATGCTATAAGGTGTACTGTTTTACCAATGGAAATTATGTTCAGTGATCTGATTTTTTTGCTTTATGCATAGGAGGTCTTTAAATTTGAAATTGGTTAATACATCATCATATAGGTCTAGGAGGAGTCTCGAACTCTCGACCTCTTAATTGATATGTACACACCTTACTACTACACCACACTCTCTTGACTTGGTTTGACATTTATTCTGAGTCTTTTTTCCTTAAAGAACCGTGAACATTTGTGCTGGAGATTGGTAGATGAGTTATACATGCTGATCAGTTTGTTCATCAAGGGCATTTGGTCTGGTGGTATGATTCTCGCTTTGGGTGCGAGAGGTCCCGAGTTCGATTCTAGGAATTCCCCCACCTATTGTATAAAGTACCATCTCTTAACTAGTATTGTTTTGAACTAACCCTTTGTCTGCGACACTTGGTTCTGTGGCGTCGTGTCTGCTCAAATGATTCTCACTTTGGCTACTATAGGTCTCGAGATTGATTCCCCTAGTGCCTCTACTTATCCTGTACAGTTTTATAAATTTTGTTGTTTTCAATGTGATGCCTTGTTGTTGCATAATTACATGTGCAATAAGGGGCATACTGCATAAAGTTATCTTGTACTATACTTTAGTTTTGTTTTCAAGGTGATGCCTCGTTGCTACATAATTACATATGATATACAGTGCAATGTTTTACCAATGGCAATTTTGTTTAGTGATCTGTTTTTTTTTTGCTTTATGCATGGGAAGTCTTTAGATTTGAAATTGGTTAATACAACATCGTATAGGTCTAAGAGGAGTCTCGAACTCCTGACCTCTTACTTAATATGTACACACCTTACCACTACACCACACTCTCTTGACTTGGTTTGACATTTATTCTGAGTCTTTTTTCCTTACAGAACCGTGAACATTTGTGCTGGAGATTGGTAGATGAGTTATACCTGCTGATCAGTTTGTTAATCAAGGGCATTTGGTCTGGTGGTATGATTCTCGCTTTGGGTGCGAGAGGTCCCGAGTTCGATTCTAGGAATGCCCCCCCACCTATTGAATAAAGTACCATCTCTTAACTAGTATTATTTTGAACTAACCCTTTATCTGCGACGCTTGGTTCTATGGCATCAGGTCTACTCAAATGATTCTCGCTTTGGCTGCTATAGGTCTCGAGATTAATTCCCATAGTGCCTCTACTTATCATGTACAGTTTTATAAATTTTGTTGTTTTCAATGTGATGCCTTGTCGCTCCATAATTACAAGTGCTATAAGGTGCATATTGCCTCTAGTAATCTTGCATTATTCTATAATTTTGTTTTCAAGGTGATGCCTCGTTGCTACATAAGGACATATGCAATACGATGCAATGTTTTGCCAATGGCAATTTTGTTTAGTGATCCGATATTTTTGCTTTATGCATGGGAGGTCTTTAGATTTGAAATTAGTTAATACATCGCAATATAGGTCTAGGAGGAGTCTCGAACTCTCGACCTCTTACTTGATATGTACACACCTTACCACTATGCGACGCTCTCTTGACTTGGTTTGACTTTTATTCTGAGTCTTTTTTCCTTACTGAACCGTGAACCTTTGTGCTACAGACTGGTAGATGAGTTATACCTGCTGATCAAGTTTTTCATCAAGGGCATTTAGTCTAGTGGTATGACTATTGCTTTAGGTGCGAGAGGTCCCGAGTTCGATTTTATGAATGCCCCTCACCTACTGTATAAATTACCATCTCTTAACCAGTATTGTTTTGAACTAACCCTTTATCTGTGGCGCTTGATTCTGTGGGATCATGTTTACTCAAATGATTCTCGCTTTGACTGCTATAGGTCTCAAGATTGGTTCCCATAGTGCCTCTACTTATCATGTACAATTTTATAAATTTTGCATTTTTCAATGCGATGCCATGTTGCACCATAAGTACATTGTTATAAGGTCCATATTGCCTCTAGTTATCTTGTACTGTTCTATAATTTTGTTTTTAAGGTGATGCCTCGTTGCTACATCAATTTTCGCATTGGGTGCTATAGGTCTCGAGATTGATTACCATAGTGCCCCTAATTATCTTGTACACTTTTATAAATTTTGTTGTTTTCAATGTGTTGCCTTGTCGCTCCATAATTACATGTGCTATAAGGTGCATATTGCCTCTAGTTATCTTGTACTGTTCTACAATTTTGTTTTCATGGTGATGCCTCGTTGCTACATAATTACATATGTTATACGGTGCAATGTTTTACCAATGGCAATTTTGTTTAGTGATCTGATTTTTTTGCTTTATGCGTGGGACGTCTTTAGATTTGAAATTGGTTAATACATCATCATATATGTCTAGGAGGAGTCTTGAACTCCCGAACTCTTACTTGGTATGTACAAACCTTTCCATTATGACACACTCTCTTGACTTGGTTTGAATTTTATTTTGAGTCCTTTTTCCTTACTAAATTGTGAACCTTTGTGCTACATACTGGCAGATGAGTTATACCTGCTGAGCAATTTGTGCATCAAGGGCATTTGGTCTAGTGGTATGATTCTTTCTTTGGATGCGAGAGGTCCCGAGTTTGATTCTGGGAATGCCCCTCACCTATTGTATAAAGTAACATCTCTTAACTAGTATTGTTTTGAACTAACCCTTTATCTACGGCGCTTGGTTCTATGGCATCATGTCTGCTCAAATGATTCTCGCTTAGGCTGCTATAGGTCTCAAGATTGATTTCCATAGTCCCACTACTTACCCTGTATAGTTTTATAAATTTTGTTGTTTTCAATGCGGTGCCTTGTTGCTCCATAATTACATGTGCTATTAGGTGCATATTGCCTCTAGTTATCTTGTACTATTCTATAAATTTGTTTTCAAGTTGATGCCTCGTTGCTACATAATTACATAAGTTATAGGCGCAATGTTTTACCAATGGAAATTTTGTTTAGTGATCTAATTTTTCTGCTTTATGCATGGGAGGTCTTTGGATTTGAAATTGGTTAATACATCATCATACACTTCTAGGAGGTATCTCGAACTCTCGACCTCATAAATTTTATGTACGCACCTTACCATTATGCCACATTCTCTTGACTTTGTTTGACTTTTTTCTGAGTCTTTTTTCCTTACTGAACCGTGAACCTTTGTGCTACAGACTAGCAGATGAGTTATACCTGCTGATCAATTTGTTCATCAAGAGCATTCGGTCGAAGGGTATGTTTCTCGCTTTGGGTGCGAGTGGTCCTGAGTTCGATTCTCGGAATGCACCACACCTATTGTATAAAGTATCATCTCTTAACTAGTATTGTTTTGAACTAACCCTTTATCAGCTGCGCTTGGTTCTGTGGCATCATGTCTGCTCAAATGATTCTCGCTTTGGATTCTATATGTCTTGATATTGATTCCCATAGTGCCTCTACTTATCGTGTACAGTTTTATAAATTTTGTTGTTTTCAATGTGATGCCTTCTTTCCCCATAATTACATGTGGTATAAGGTGCATATTGCCTCTAGTTATCTTGTATTGTTCTATAACTTTGTTTTCAAGGTGATGCCTCGTTGCTACATAATTACATATGCTATACGATGCAATGTTTTACCAATGGCAATTTTGTTTAGTGATCTGATTTTTTTGCTTTATGCGTCGGAGGCCTTTAGATTTGAAATTGGTTAATACATCATCATATAGGTCTAGGAGGAGTCTCAAACTCCCGACCTCCTACTTGATATGTACACACCTTACCACTATGCCACACTCTCTTGACTTGGTTTGACTTTTATTCTGAGTCTTTTTTCCTTACTGAACCGTGAACCTTTGTACTACAGACTGGCAGATGAGTTATACATGCGGATCAGGTTATTCATCAAGGGACGTTGGTCTGGTGGTATGATTCTCGCTTTGGATGCGGGAGGTTCCGAGTTCGATTCTCGGAATACCCCCCACCTATTGTATAAAGTACCATCTCTTAACTAGTATTGTTTTGAACTAACCTGTTACCTGTGGCACTTGGTTCTGTGGCATCGTGTATGCTCAAATGATTCTCGCTTTGGCTACTATAGGTATCGAGTTTAATTCCCATAGTGCCTCTACTTATCGTGTAAAGTTTTACAAATTTTTTTGTTTTCAACAATGTGATGCCTCGTTGCTCCATAATTACATGAGCTATAAGGTGCATATTGCCTCTTGTTATCTTGTACTGTTCTGTAATTTTATTTTCAAGGTTATGCCTTGTTGCTACATAATTACATATGCTATAGGGTGTAATGTTTTACCAATGAAAATTGTGTTTAGTAATCAGATTTTTTTACTTTATGCGTAGGAGGTCTTTAGATTTGAAATTGTTTAGTACATCATCATATAGGTCTAGGAGGAGTCTCGAACTCCCGACTTCTTACTTGATATGTACACACCTTACCACTATGCCACACTCTCTTGACTTGGTTTGACTTTCATTCTGAGTCTTCTTTCCTTACTGAACCGTGAACATTTGTGCTACCGACTGGTAGATGAGTTATACCTGCTGATCAGTTTGTTCATCAAGAGCATTTTGTCTGGTGGTATGATTCTCGCTTTGGGTGCGAGAGGTCCCGAGTTCGATTCTCGGAATGCCCCAACCTATTGTATAAAGTACCATCTCTTAACTAGTATTGTTTTGATCTAACCCTTTATCTGCGGCGCTTGGTTCCGGGGCATCATGTCTGCTCAAATAATTCTCGCTTTGGCTGCTATAGGTCTCGATATTGATTCCTATAGTACCTTTACTTATCGTGTACAGTTTTATAAATTTTGTTGTTTACAATGTGATGCCTTCTTGCCTGATAATTACATGTGGTATAAGGTGCATATTGCCTCTAGTTGTCTCGTATTGTTCTATAATTTTGTTTTCAACGTGATGCCTCGTTGCTACATAATTCATATGCTATACGATGCAATGTTTTACCAATGGCAATTTTGTTTAGTGATCGGATATTTTTGCTTTATGCGTGGGAGGCCTTTAGATTTGAAATTAGTTAATACATCGTCATATAGATCTAGGAGGATTCTCGAACTCCCGACCTCTTACTTGATATGTACACACCTTACCACTATGCCACACTCTCTTGACTTGGTTTGACTTTTATTCCGAGTCTTTTTCCCTTACTGAACCGTGAACCTTTGTGCTACCGACTGGTAGATGAGTTATACCTGTTTTGCAATTTGTGCATCAAGGGCATTTGGTCTAGTGGTATGATTCCCGCTTTGGGTGAGAGAGGTCCCGAGTTAAATTCTGGGAATGCCCCCCACCTATTGTATAAAGTACCATCTATTAACTAGTATTGTTTTGAACTAACCCTTTATCTGCGGCGCTTGGTTCTATGGGATCATGTTTGCTCAAATGATTCTCGCTTTGGCTGCTATAGTTCTCGAGATTGGTTCCCATAGTGCCTCTAATTATCGTGTACATTTTTATAATTTTTGTTGTTTTCAATGGGATGCCATGTTGCACCGTAATTACAGTGCTATAAGGTGCATATTGCCTCTAGTTATCTTGTACTTTTCTATAATTTTGTTCTCAAAGTGATGCTTCGTTGCTACATAAATTTTCACATTGGTTGCTATAGGTCTCGAGATTGATTCCCATAGTGCCTCTACTTATCTTGTACACTTTTATAAATTTTGTTGTTTTCAATGTGTTGCCTTGTTGATCTATAATTTCATGTGCTATAAGGTGCATATTTCCTCTAGTTATCTTGTATTGTTCTATAATTTTGTTTTCAACGTGATGCCTCGTTGCTACACAATTACATATGTTATACGGTGCAATGTTTTACCAATGGAAATTTTGTTTAGTGATCCGATTTTTTTGCTTTATGCGAGGGAGGTCTTTAGATTTAAAATTGGTTAATACATCATCATATAGGTCTAGGTGGAGTCTCGAACTCCCGAACTCTTACTTGATATGTACACACCTTACCACTACGCCACACTCTCTTGACTTTGTTTGACTTTTATTTTAAGTCTTTTTTCCTTACTGAACCGTGAATCTTTGTGCTACAAACTGGCAGATGAGTTATACCCGCTGAGCAATTTGTGCATCAAAGACATTTGGTCTAGTGGTATGATTCTCGTTTTGGGTGCGAGAGGTCCCGAGTTCGATTCTGGGAATGCACCCCACCCATTGTATAAAGTACCATCTCTTAACTAGTATTGTTTTGAACTAACCCTTTATGTGCGGCGCTTGGTTCTGTGGCATCATGTCTGCTCAAATGATTCTCGCTTAGGCTGCTATAGGTCTCGAGATTGATTTGCATGGTGCCACTACTTATCATGTACAGTTTTATAAATTTTGTTGTTTTCAATGCGATGCCTTGTTGCTGCATAATTACAAATGATATAAGGTGCATATTGCCTTTAGTTATCTTGTACTGTTCTATAATTTTGTTTTCAAGGTGATGCCTCGTTGCTACCTAATTACATATGTTATAGGCGCAATGTGTTAACAATGGAAATTTTGTTTGGTGATCTGATTTTTTTTCTTTATGCATGGGAGGTCTTTAGATTTGAAATTGGTTAATACATCATCATATATTTCTAGGAGGAGTCTCGAACTCCCGACCTCTCACTTGATATGTACACACCTTACCACTATGCCACACTCTCTTGACTTTGTTTGACCTTTATTCTGATTCTTTTTTCCTTACTGAACTATGAACCTTTGTGCTACAGACTGGCAGATGAGTTATACCAACTGATCAATTTGTTTATCAAGGGCATTCGGTCGAGGGGTATGTTTCTCGCTTTGGATGCGAGAGGTCCCGAGTTCGCTTCTCGGAATGCCCCCCACCTATTGTATAAAGTACCATCTCTTAACTAGTATTGTTTTGAACTAACCCTTTATCTGCGGCGCTTGGTTCTGTGGCATCATGTCTGCTCAAATGATTCTCTCTTTGACTGCTATAGGTCTCGATATTGATTCCTAGAGTGCCTCTACTTATCGTGTATAGTTTTATAAATTTTTTTGTTTTCAATGTGATGCCTTCTTGCCCTATAATTACATGTGGTATAAGGTGCATATTGCCTCTAGTTATCTTGTTTTGTTCTATAATTTTATTTTCAAGGTGATGCCTCGTTGCTACATAATTCATATGCTATACGATGCAATGTTTTACCAATGGCAATTTCGTTTAGTGATCTGATATTTTTGCATTATGCGTGGGAGGTCTTTAGATTTGAAATTATTTAATACATCGTCATATAGGTCTGGGAGGAGTCTCGAACTCCCGACCTCCTACTTGATACGTACACACCTTACCTTTATGCCACACTCTCTTGACTTGGTTTGACTTTTATTCTAAATCTTTTTTCCTTACTGAACCGTGAACCTTTATACTACAGACTGGCAGGTGAGTTATACCTGCGGATCAGTTTGTTCATCAAGGGCATTTGGTCTAGTGGTATGATTCTCGCTTCGGGTGCGAGATGTTCCAAGTTCGATTCTCGGAATGCCCCCCGCCTATTGTATAAAGTACAATATCTTAACTAGTATTGTTTTGAACTAACCCTTTATCTGCGGTGCTTGGTTCTGTGGCATCATGTCTGCTAAAATGATTCTCGCTTAGGCTGCTATAGGTATCGAGATTGATTCCCACAGAGCCTCAACTTACCGTGTACAGTTTTATAAATTTTTTTGTTTTCAATGTGATGCCTCGTTGCTCCATAATTACATGTGCTATAAGGTTCATATTGCCTCTAGTTATCTTGTACTGTTCTACAATTTTGTTTTCAAGGTGATGCCTCATTGCTACATAATTACGTATGCTATTGGGTGTAATGTTTTACCAATGAAAATTTTGTTTAGTGATCTGATTTTTTTGCTTTATGCGTAGAAGGTCTTTAGATTTGAAATTGGTTAACACATCATCATATAGTTCTAGGAGGAGTCTCGAACTCACGACCTCTTACTTGATATGTACACACCTTACCATTATGCCACACTTTCTTGACTTGGTTTGACTTTTATTCTGAGTCTTTTTTCCTTATTGATCCGTGAACCTTTTTACTACAGACTGGCAGATGAGTTATACCTGCGGATCAGGTTTTTCATCAAGGACATTTGGTCTAGTGGTATGATTCTCGCTTTGGGTGCGATAGGTCCTGGGTTCGATTCTTGGAATGCCTCCCACCTATTATATAAAGTACCATCTCTTAACTAGTATTATTTTGTACTAACCTTTTATCTGCGGCTCTTGGTTCTATGGCATCGTGTCCGCTCAAATGATTCTCGCTTTGGCCGCTATAGATCTCGAGATTGATTCCCATAGTGCCTCTACTTATCCTGTACAGTTTTATAAATTTTGTTGTTTTCAATGCGATGCCTTGTTGTTGCATAATTACATGTGCAATAAAGGGCATACTGCCTCTAGTTATCATGTACTGTTCTTTAATTTTGTTTTCAAGGTGATGCCTCGTTGCTACACAATTACATATGCTATACAGTGCAATGTTTTACCAGTGGCAATTTTGTTTAGTGATCTGGTTTCTTTTGCTTTATGAGCGGGAAGTCTTTAGATTTGAAATTGGTTAATACATCATCATATAGGTCTCGGAGAAGTCTCGAACTCCCAACCTATTACTTAATATGTACACACCTTACCACTACGCCACACTCTCTTGACTTGGTTCGACTTTTATTCCGAGTCTTTTTTCCTTACTGAACTGTGAATCTTTGTGCTACAGACTGGCAGATGAGTTATAACATCTGATCAATTTTTTCATCAAGGGAATTTGGTTAGTGGTATGATTCTCACTTTGGGTGCAAGAGGTCCCGAGTTCGATTCTAGGAATGCGCCCCACCTATTGTATAAAGTACCATCTCTTAACTAGTATTGTTTTGAACTAACCCTTTATCTGCGACGCTTGGTTCTATGGCATCATGTCTACTCAAATGATTCTCGCTTTGGCGGCTATAGGTCTCGAGATTGATTCCCATAGTGCCTCTACTTATCGTGTACAGTTTTATAATTTTTGTTGTTTTCAATGTGATGCCTTGTTGCTCCATAATTACATGTGCTATAAGGTGCATATTGCCTCTAGTTATCTTGTACTGTTCTATAATTTTGTTTTCAAGGTGATGCCTCGCTGCAACATAATTACATATGCTATACGATGCAATGTTTTACCAATGGCAATTTTGTTTAGTGATCTGATATTTTTGCTTTATGCGTGGGAGGTCTTTAGATTTGAAATTGGTTAATACATCGTCCTATAGGTCTAGGAGGAGTTCGAACTCCCGACCTCTTACTTGATATGTACACACCTTACCACTAAACCACTCACTTTTGACTTGGTTTGACTTTTATTTAGAGTCTTTTTTCATTATTGAACCGTGAACCTTTGTGCTACAGACTGGCAGATGAGTTATACCATCTAATCAACTTGTTCATCAAGGGCATTTGGTCCAGTGGTATGATTCTCGCTTTGGGTACGAGAGCTCCCGAGTTCGATTTTAGGAATGCCCCCCCACCTATTGTATAAAGTACCATCTCTTAACTAGTATTGTTTTGAACTAACCCTTTATCTGCGACGCTTGGTTCTATGGCATCATGTCTGCTCAAACGATTCTCGCTTTGGCGGCTATAGTTCTCGGGATTGATTCCCATAGTGCCCCTACTTATCGTGTACAGTTTTATAAATTTTGTTGTTTTCAATGTGATGCCTTGTTGCTCCGTAATTACATGTGCTATACGGTACATAATGCCACTAGTTATCTGCACTGTTCTATAATTTTGTTTTCAAGGTTATGCCTCGTTGCTACATATTTACATATGCTATACTTTGCAATGTGTTACCAATGGAAATTTTATTTAGTGTTCTAATTTTTTTGCTTTATGCGTGGGAGGTCTTTAGATTTGAAATTGGTTAATACATCATCATATAGGTCTACGAGGAGTCTCGAACTCCCGACCTCTTACTTGATATGGACACACCTTACCACTATGCCACACACTCTTGACTTGGTTTGACTTTTATTCTGAGTCTTTTTTCCTTACTGAACCGTGTACCTTTGTGCTACAGACTGGCAAATGATTTATACCCGCTAATCAATTTTTTCATCAAGGGCATTTGGTCTAGTGGTATGATTCTCGCTTTAGGTACGAGAGGTCCCAAGTTCGATTCTAGGAATGCCCCCCACCTATTGTATAAAGTACCATCTCTTAACTAGTATTGTATTGAACTAACACTTTATCTGTGGTGCTTGGTTCTGTGGGATCATGTTTGCTCAAATGATTCTCTCTTTGGCTGCTATAGGTCTCGAGATTGATTCCCATAGTGCCTCTACTTATCGTGTACAGTTTTATAAATTTTGTTGTTTTCAATATGATGCCATGTTGCTCCATAATTACAGTGCTATAAGGTGCATAATGCCTCTAGTTATCTTGTACCGTTTTATAATTTTGTTTTCAAGCTGATGCCTCGTTGCTACATAATTACATATGTTATACGGTGCAATGTTTTACCAATGGCAATTTTGTTCAGTGATTTGTTTTTTTTCTTTATGTGTGGGAGGTCTTTAGATTAGAAATTGGTTAATACATCATCATGTAGGTCTAGGAGTAGTCTCGAACTCCCGACCTCTTACTTGATATGTAAACACCTTACCACTATGCCACGCTCTCTTGACTTGGTTTGACTTTTATTCTGAGTCTTTTTTCCTTACTGAACCGTAAATCTTTGTGCTATAGACTGGCAGATGAGTTATATTTGCTGATCAGTTTGTTCATCAAGGGCATTTGGTCTAGTGGTATGATTCTCGCTTTGGGTGCGAGATGTCCCGAGTTCGATTCTCGGAATGCCCCTCACCTATTGTATAAAGTACCATCTCTTAACTAGTATTGTTTTGAACTAAACCTTTATCTGCGATGCTTGGTTCTATGGCATCATGTCTGCTCAAATGATTCTCTCTTTGGAGGCTTTAGGTCTCGAGATTGAATACCATAGTGCCTCTACTTATCGTGTACAGTTTTATAAATTTTGTTGTTGTAATAACCCGAAAATCTGGGCCAGTTTAAAATTTTTATTTTGGCGGATTTTGAATATTTAAAATAGATTATTTTAAATAATATCGACGGAAAATTTATTTTGAATATAATTCGATCGTATATATTATATACGCCGTCGTTAGAATATAAATATTTATATATAATTATAAATAGAATTGAAAATGGCGCGGTAGTTCGATAATTCGATTTCAAATTTCAATTGAATGTACCGGGTGTAAAACAATCCGGATTTTAGTGAAACCAAAATCATTAGGATCTAATTGATATTATCTTTCCAACGAATCCGAAAAAATCAAGATTTCATAGCGGGAATCAAAAGATATGTCCAGTTGAAAATTCTGAATAGTCGCTATGGAATTCAGGCCCATAAAAATGGATATTTTGCAAATGACCTCGGATTTCGACGAAACCAGTTTTGTTGGGTCCGTGGTGTAAAGTTATGGCTAGGTTTCAAGTTTCATAATTTTCTGAATCAGTATGTGAGCGTGGCGAAGGAAAACGCGTTTGACCGGTTTTAGTTGATTTTAATCGACTGGAAATTGGCCATTTTTCTAACGGTCTCAGAATTCGACGAAACTAGTTTTGTTATGACCGTATCGTCAATACGAAGCTAGAAAATATTTTTCAGGAATTTTTAAAGTTCGTATGTGACCCCGGTAATTCGAAATGTACGTTTAAAATTCAATATAAGGATTTAAATGTAAATCAAACGGAAACTGATCGAGACGTCCGAATCAACCTACGATACATATCCCATTGTGTTCAGAATGGGGGTGAAACGCTATGGGCGACAGGCGGTGGGCCTCGTTTAGAGGTCGTTTAGAAAAGTCAACATTTAGGGTTTTAAAAGGAAAAAAATATAATAAATAAATAAAAATAATAATTATATAAATATATAACCCCCGTTACTTTTCCCTCTTCAGAAAGCCGTTCCTCCAAAAATCCCTCATCGCGATTCATTCGCCACCGCCATCGCAGGTCTGGCCCCCTCCTCCTCGAGCTGCACCTCCCATCCGACGCTACCCCGCCTCGTTCCTCCTCCCTCCGTCCAAGTCACGAACCCAGGATCTGGTCCCTTTTTAAACCGCTCCTCCTGGAAACCCAAACCGACGCCAACAAAAATCGCAGCAGCCCCCCCCCCCTTCGATTGGACCAATTCGCCTACCGCCGACCATCAGGGCCTTCCCCAGAACGTCAAACCTCCAGCGCCCTCCCTTGGCCCTACACCATCGCCTGTGGGCTCCTCCACCTTCGAAAATCCTAGAAAATTGTGAGTTTTCCCTTTTCTTTTTGATTTCTTTACTTGATAATCTTTATTTATAAAAAGTTAGAATTTTTATTTTATAAAAATTTGATTTTTTAATTAGAAAAGGAAAATTTGTTTTTTTTTCAAACGAGAAAAGCATTTATTTTTCAAACGAGAAAGGCATTGATTTTTCTAATGAGAAAAGCTTTGATTTTTCAAACAAGAGAAATTTGATTTTTAAAGAACGAAGAGGAGACTTTTAGAAATATAAAAATGAGATTTTTATGCTTGGGGTTTAAATAAAAATATGATTTTTAGCTTTATAAAAATATAAATTTTTATAGAGTAGAGATAATTAAAATATATTTTTTTATAGGAAGTGTATAGCGTCATGAAAATTTGATTTCTATAAAGGAAAGGTTAAATTTTTAATCGCCATAAAGTTTATATTTTTAATCGCTAGAAAGATAAGATTTTTACTTAAGAAAGATTTGATTTTTGAATGGTAGAAAGATTATACTTTTAATCGAAGAAAGGTTATATCTTTATGAGTAGAAAGGTACGATTTTTGAATATAGGAAAGATATATTTTAACTAAGTAAAAATGTGATAGTTATCTAATCAAGATATGATTTTTAATTATAAAAATATAATTTTATACATGAAGCGATATTTTAAAAATGTGATTTTTATATATTGAACTTCGAATTAAAAATGTGATTTTTATATATTGAACTTCGAATTAAAAATATGATTTTTATATATTGAACTTCGAAATAAAAATATGATTTTTATATATCGAATAGCGAAGTAAAAATTCGATTTTTACATATGTAGTGAATACGGGCGAAGATGACAAAAGGGCGAGAACGAAGAAGATTTATATCAATGAAGTGCCGTGGAGCTAGGATAGCAATATGTGAGAACTTCTCACCTTTCAATTTAAATTTTCTAGTTATATATATATACTAGGATGCAGACGGTGCTTAGTAGCACCTGACACCCGTCATCCACAGACCATGGATGGCTTGTTTGTTAAATTGTTTGGTTGTGTAGTTGGTTAAATTATTTGGTTTGAATTGAAAGGTTTGGTGAATTTGATTGATGTGTGAATGGCGTGGGCCTTCACTAGACCGGGGATAAGGCTAGGCCTCATCCCGTTTCTAGTATCGTGCCGTTATGCCGCCGAAATTTTCTGAAATATGTTAGAAAAGTAAAAATATCATTTTATTGAATAAATGAACTGAATAGAAATTCATATGTTAAAATAAAATTGTTTGATCGTTAAAAACATAATTTTTAACGTGGAAGTGAGTAAATAGATATTTATAGACAAATCGGCCGATTTGTTTATATGCACTGATTTGAATGACATTGATTGGGACGATAAATTTTACACATCGCCCAATAGCACAAATAAAATATGTGTTTGATTGTTTGAAACCCCACACGGGTGTTGGGATGAAATTTGAAGTTCACTCATCCTGATTGATTAATTATGTCGATCGATTGACAGGCTGTTATAAGCGTTGAATATCTATATTTGATGCTTATACAGTGTAGTGCACTTTGGTTGATGGTTGATTATTTTCGATGCCATTATATACATGTGTTGTATGAAAATCCATATAATTAACTTTATATGGTAATTGATTGGGCCTCATTCCAATTTGAAAAAAACAAAGAATAATATAAAATAGAAATTTATGAAGCCGTGTTGATTAGTTTGATGCCATTTTGACGTGAACGATATTTATATCGATTTCGAAATGAATTGAATTGAAAACGATTTCGAACTGAATTGAATTGAAAACGATTTCGAAATGAATTGAATTGAAAACGATTTCGAAATGAATTGAATTGAAAACGATTTCGAAATGAATTGAATTGAAAACGATTTCGAAATGAATTGAATTGAAAACGATTTCGAAATGAATTGAATGGAAAACGATTTCGAAATGAATTGAATTGAAAACGATTTCGAAATGAATTGAATTGAAAACGATTTCGAAATGAATTGAATTGAAAACGATTTCGAAATGAATTGAATTGAAAACGATTTCGAAATGAATTGAATTGAAAACGATTTCGAAATGAATTGAATTGAAAACGATTTCGAAATGAATTGAATTGAAAACGATTTCGAAATGAATTGAAATGAATTCAAATTGAATTGAAAACGAATTGAAATGAATTCAAATTGAATTGAAATTTGAATTGAATAGAAATGAATTTTAAACCGAATTTATAAAGAAGAATTCAATTTTGATTTGAATTGAAATGGAAGTTGAAATTGCTTTTGAAACGAATTTTAAAACTATTTATATAATTCGTTTTAAATAGAAATCGACGAAATATATATTATATATATTATATATATAATATAATGGCCTGAATAGAACGCGCCGCGGCAGTTCGTGAATTTCGACCATTTATTTCAAACGGACATTACGGGAGATCCGACCGTCGGATTCTCCTAAAACTGGAACCGTTGGGTTCGTATCGAAAAGAGCTTTCTAATGAATATTAGAAATTTGAAATCTAACGGTTGGATTTGGAATTA
This sequence comes from Allium sativum, assembly GCA_030737875.1. Classification (NCBI taxonomy): domain Eukaryota; kingdom Viridiplantae; phylum Streptophyta; class Magnoliopsida; order Asparagales; family Amaryllidaceae; genus Allium; species Allium sativum. The sequence continues at coordinate 50,628,317 of CM060911.1, read as the reverse complement.
TGTCCAAATCAAATTTGAAAAAGGTCGCTGTAAGTGTAGTTCGATGGCCATTGATGGAAATCGACTGTACGGGCCTTGATAAAATTATTAAAAATAGTAATAATTTGTGTAAAATCATAAGAAATGATTGGGGAAAAATTGGGATGAAAAACTCCATATTTGAAAAGATAAAAATAGATTTTTATCGAAATGAACTAGTTTTGAACTAGGATTATAATTCTATTTATTTTTAAATAAATAAATTGAATTTAAAAAGGGTTTTGAAAATAACCAGAATATCCAATGATTGCATTGGAGTGGATTTGAATCGAAATTGTCTTCGGAATATTTCGATGTTGGAATTCGTGATTATACAGGTGTTGTTATGGAAATTTGAAAGATATATATTTATATCGTTATTTCCAATACGACATTTGTTAGTCGTAGAATTTGATATTGAATATAAGCCGCTATATTTTCTATTCAGAGCCTTGTATTGAATATCGAATGTGATTTGGGTTTGTCGTGAATGGTGTCTTCACTAACACTGTTCTTGAACCCAGTTGAGAAATGATTAAATCTTTTTATTTAGATTTAATGAAGTGTACCAATTAAATAATATTTAATTGGAAGTGAATTGATATTGATTTTTGGGTTTATCGTGAACAGTGTTTTAAATAACACTCGTTCTTTAACCCGATAATTAATGAATGTGATTTTGGGTTTATCGTGAACCGTGTTTTAAATGACACTGATTCTTTAACCCAGTTAAAGATTAAAACTAAGTGGAGTTTTAATGAATCTTTAATTAGATTGAAATGATCGAAAATGGAGTATCACCAGTTTTGCTCCAGGCGATGGTTAAATCTTTAATTAGATTTGAACGTGAAATGGTAATTGAATTTACCGATAACACTGTGGTGTTAGATATGAAGTATTACCAGTTTTACTTCATGGGATGAATAGGTTGGGATTGGGAAATAAAATAAATGATTACTTCGGTGTGGTTCGCTAATCCCGACTAGTTTGAATTGATATTCAAAGGAGATTAAAGAATAAATTTAAAGAATTTATCTTGGATAAAATTAATGGGAACTTTTCCCAAAGTATAAGAATACTTGAATAAAAGAATATTCTGAATTGGAATGAGGCGTATGTTGTGTTTGTGTAACACTTTTATAATATATACGCGAGTTATTCAGAAAGACCGGGTTTATCCCATTCTGAATAACTGATTCGACGTGGTGTCGAAGATGAAGGCGGTGGTCGAAGACCGGAAGTCTTCACGTCGTTTGGGTGATAACTGATGATCTTGATTGGGCTGTACACCCAAGAAGATGGAAACAGTTGGTGATCGTCCAGACGTACTTGGAGATCGATGGATATGCGGGGTACTAGGTGCCTCCGGTTTCGTTCCGACCCAGAACGAACTTGTAAATGGACTGTGTGTCTGACATTGGATTTTAGTCTGTGTGATTGATTTCTATTGAATATATATCTGTTTGGCGGCGGAGAATTTATTCTCTTACTTAACGCCCTTCTCTGAGACGTACGATCTCAGGGGTTATATACTGATGGATATCAAACACATAGAGTGAATTGCCTGTGTGGCATGCCTAAGTGGCAATTGATCGAGGCTTCTGTTGAAAAGCAAAGTCTTGTGGTGATGATCAAAGCAAGGCCTTTGTGGCGTAGCTTTGTGTAACGTTGATTCGCGAGCTTCACACCCGGTATGAACCAAAAACGGGAGAGGACGTCAAGGAGGGCATGCGTTTCTTTCTAGCTAGAAGTGGCGTCAGTGGTTTTACACGCCCTGACGAGTTTGACTTATGTGGATGTTGCTGTTGCGAGGCGCCTCGGTTATATCGGTTTCGGCCGATGCATTCTGGTCGGCAGACGGACCAGACTTACACCCCATAGGGTGGGGAGACGCATTTTCAGGGTTTAAGTTTAATCCACATCGGTGGACTGGCCCTGAGGATCCAAGGCTTGACTGAGTACTTGCCTGAGGGGCGGGCTAGAGCGTCTCGAATCGGTTGAGGACTATCTTTTGCCTCGGTTCGTAGATGGAAACCCAATTTCCAAATACGTGACATGTGCGGTTTTAATTGTAGAACTAGTATGGCGACATGATATATGGTACCCATGCCGCCTATGATTGATACTTATGATTTGAAGTTGTTTTATACACTATACACTTATAATAGTATCAAATGATTTGTTTTAAACGTATCAAGCATTCTTTGGCTGTTATAAGGGAAAACCCTATCCCCCGGCTTGCGTTGCATTGTGTGATAGGACCTGGGTCTTATAACAGCTTCATTTTTCTTTATTTAGCATTGCGCTGTTGTTTCATGCACTGGTATTCTTGGGAGGAAACCCGTTCCATGTTATACGGCGTGGTCCCTTGATTTACCTAACTTTTAAAATAAAGATCAATAACTGTTTTAGTTCTCACACCAGTCCCATGACTGACCTGGAGTTTATTGTTTTAACCTAAACTCTGGGTGCCCCTATTTTGACACGGGCAGCTAGTAGTTTTGGTTTTGCAGATTTATATTCACAGGATCCTGGTTTACAGCTGGAATGATATCCGGAAAGCTTTGTATCCGTATATCTCTTCTAGTTGTGTATTGTATTATTTTCCGCTGCTATGTATTTAAATGTAATTTAAATCTCTGATATTTCTGTGTAATACTTATTCATTTATACTCTGTATATTCTTGTAATCTGATGCATTGTCGTAATATACAATGAAATATTCTTCTGTATGAGTTCTGTTGTGGCTTGTTCTCGAACTATCCGACGCTTTCCTTTACGGGGAAGTTACGGGTTTTTACAGTTGGTATCAGAGCTTTGGTTTACAAAGCCCAGAGAACGAGACACATTAGAACCATACGAAAGAATTCATCAGATATTGGATTAGCAATATCCAATGAGAATGACTCGTTAGAGATGGGGTCAGTAGTATCCTAGAACGAGTGTGAAGAGTAAATTTTTAAAGTGAAAAGAAATTTTTGTTTTGAAAATTTAAATCAATTATTCGTATTTGATTATCTATTTATATTGATTTTGGACAATTCAGTATATAAAGAATTTGCATATACGCCTTGCAAACGTATATTCAAAGTTTTAATATATTGGATAGATATAGGACCGCACTCTAGTAGCCCGGAGATGTTCTGATGGTGGTTCGAAACATCATCAGCATTTATTTTCGAGTGACGAAGGTGTGATACCTATATATTTCCATTAGACTGGTGTGAGAACCAAAACTAATATAGCTAGAATACATTGTTGTGATTTGGCATCAAAACATGATTTTCTTTATATATATATTAAAGTTATGTATTTCAAATGTTAATTCACTAATTGTTTGATGTTTGTGTTGTTTGTTTAATTGTTTGATAATTTTGAACCATTATGCCTAATTTGATCGAATATTGAAATGTATTGGAAATTGGTTGCATTTGCTTGCATATACATATGCTTATATTGAACAGGTCATAGCAAGGAGGCTAGAGCCGAAGAATAAAATTTGTTCGCCCGACAAATAGGTACATGTTTACTACATAATTTACTGTTTTGTTTGGGTGATGATGATTTTATGAGCCTATTGGCTAGCCGCTTGGATTTTTCTTTTTCTTTTTGAGATCTGAAGTTTGAAATTCCCCGATGCTCCCGGTGCAGGGGAGGTTATGGCGAAATTTTTCAAAAATTTAGGGTGTTAGCCAAATTTTTGAAATTTTTGAAAATTCTCAGAAACTGAAGAGTTGGAGAATGGAAGCCAGATCGAACGTAGAGTTGATTAATCAAACCACTTTCGACTTTGTTCCTTTTCGGGGACGAAAAGTTTTAAGTGGGGGGATTGTAATAACCCGAAAATCTGGGCCAGTTTAAAATTTTTATTTTGGCGGATTTTGAATATTTAAAATAGATTATTTTAAATAATATCGACGGAAAATTTATTTTGAATATAATTCGATCGTATATATTATATACGCCGTCGTTAGAATATAAATATTTATATATAATTATAAATAGAATTGAAAATGGCGCGGTAGTTCGATAATTCGATTTCAAATTTCAATTGAATGTACCGGGTGTAAAACAATCCGGATTTTAGTGAAACCAAAAACATTAGGATCTAATTGATATTATCTTTCCAACGAATCCGAAAAAATCAAGATTTCATAGCGGGAATCAAAAGATATGTCCAGTTGAAAATTCTGAATATTCGCTATGGAATTCAGGCCCTTAAAAATGGACATTTTGCAAATGACCTCGGATTTCGACGAAACCAGTTTTGTTGGGTCCATGGTGTAAAGTTATGGCTAGGTTTCAAGTTTCATAATTTTCTGAATCAGTATGTGAGCGTGGCGAAGGAAAACGCGTTTGACCGGTTTAAGTTGATTTTAATCGACTGGAAATTGGCCATTTTTCTAACGGTCTCAGATTTCGACGAAACTAGTTTTGTTATGACCGTATCGTCAATACGAAGCTAGAAAATGTTTTTTAGGAATTTTTAAAGTTCGTATGTGACCCCGGTAATTCAAAATGTACGTTTAAAATTCAATATAAGGATTTAAATGTAAATCAAACGGAAACTGATCGAGACGTCCGAATCAACCTACGATACATATCCCATTGTGTTCAGAATGGGGGTGAAACGCTATGGGCGACAGGCGGTGGGCCTCGTTTAGAGGTCGTTTAGAAAAGTCAACATTTAGGGTTTTAAAAGGAAAAAAAATATAATAAATAAATAAAAATAATAATTATATAAATATATAACCCCCGTTACTTTTCCCTCTTCAGAAAGCCGTTCCCCCAAAAATCCCTCATCGCGATTCATTCGCCACCGCCATCGCAGGTCTGGCCCCCTCCTCCTCGAGCTGCACCTCCCATCCGACGCTACCCCGCCTCGTTCCTCCTCCCTCCGTCCAAGTCACGAACCCAGGATCTGGTCCCTTTTTAAACCGCGCCTGCTGGAAACCCAAACCGACGCCAACAAAAATCGCAGCAGCCCCCCCCCCTTCGATTGGACCAATTCGCCTACCGCCGACCATCAGGGCCTTCCCCAGACCGTCAAACCTCCAGCGCCCTCCCTTGGCCCTACACCATCGCCTGTGGGCTCCTCCACCTTCGAAAATCCTAGAAAATTGTGAGTTTTCCCTTTTCTTTTTGATTTCTTTGCTTGATAATCTTTATTTATAAAAAGTTAGAATTTTTATTTTATAAAAAATTGATTTTTTAATTAGAAAAGGAAAATTTGTTTTTTTTTTCAAACGAGAAAAGCATTTATTTTTCAAACGAGAAAGGCATTGATTTTTCTAATGAGAAAAGCTTTGATTTTTCAAACAAGAGAAATTTGATTTTTAAAGAACGAAGAGGAGACTTTTAGAAATATAAAAATGAGATTTTTATGCTTGGGGTTTAAATAAAAATATGATTTTTAGCTTTATAAAAATATAAATTTTTATAGAGTAGAGATAATTAAAATATTTTTTTTTATAGGAAGTGTATAGCGTCATGAAAATTTGATTTCTATAAAGGAAAGGTTAAATTTTTAATCGCCATAAAGTTTATATTTTTAATCGCTAGAAAGATAAGATTTTTACTTAAGAAAGATTTGATTTTTGAATGGTAGAAAGATTATACTTTTAATCGAAGAAAGGTTATATCTTTATGAGTAGAAAGGTATGATTTTTGAATATAGGAAAGATATATTTTAACTAAATAAAAATGTGATAGTTATCTAATCAAGATATGATTTTTAATTATAAAAATATAATTTTATACATGAAGCGATATTTTAAAAATGTGATTTTTATATATTGAACTTCAAATTAAAAATGTGATTTTTATATATTGAACTTCTAATTAAAAATATGATTTTTATATATTGAACTTCGAAATAAAAATATGATTTTTATATATCGAATAGCGAAGTAAAAATTCGATTTTTACATATGTAGTGAATACGGGCGAAGATGACAAAAGGGCGAGAACGAAGAAGATTTATATCAATGAAGTGCCGTGGAGCTAGGATAGCAATATGTGAGAACTTCTCACCTTTCAATTTAAATTTTCTAGTTATATATATATATATACTAGGATGCAGACGGTGCTTAGTAGCACCTGACACCCGTCATCCACAGACCATGGATGGCTTGTTTGTTAAATTGTTTGGTTGTGTAGTTGGTTAAATTATTTGGTTTGAATTGAATGGTTTGGTGAATTTGATTGATGTGTGAATGGCGTGGGCCTTCACTAGACCGGGGATAAGGCTAGGCCTCGTCCCGTTTCTAGTATCGTGCCGTTATGCCGCCGAAATTTTCTAAAATATGTTAGAAAAATAAAAATATCATTTTATTGAATAAATGAACTGAATAGAAATTCATATGTTAAAATAAAATTGTTTGATCGTTAAAAACATAATTTTTAACGTGGAAGTGAGTAAATAGATATTTATAGACAAATCGGCCGATTTGTTTATATGCACTGATTTGAATGACATTGATTGGGACGATAAATTTTACACATCGCCCAATAGCACAAATAAAATATGTGTTTGATTGTTTGAAACCCCACACGGGTGTTGGGATGAAATTTGAAGTTCACTCATCCTGATTGATTAAATATGTCGATCGATTGATTGACAGGCTGTTATAAGCGTTGAATATCTATATTTGATGCTTATACAGTGTAGTGCACTTTGGTTGATGGTTGATTATTTTCGATGCCATTATATACATGTGTTGTATGAAAATCCATATAATTAACTTTATATGGTAATTGATTGGGCCTCATTCCAATTTGAAAAAAACAAAGAATAATATAAAATAGAAATTTATGAAGCCGTGTTGATTAGTTTGACGCCATTTTGACGTGAACGATATTTATATCGATTTCGAAATGAATTGAATTGAAAATGATTTCGAAATGAATTGAATTGAAAACGATTTCGAAATGAATTGAATTGAAAACGATTTTGAAATGAATTGAATTGAAAACGATTTTGAAATGAATTGAATTGAAAACGATTTTGAAATGAATTGAATTGAAAACGATTTCGAAATGAATTGAATGGAAAACGATTTCGAAATGAATTGAATTGAAAACGATTTCGAAATGAATTGAATTGAAAACGATTTCGAAATGAATTGAATTGAAAACGATTTCGAAATGAATTGAATTGAAAACGATTTCGAAATGAATTGAATTGAAAACGATTTCGAAATGAATTGAAATGAATTCAAATTGAATTGAAAACGAATTGAAATGAATTCAAATTGAATTGAAATTTGAATTGAATAGAAATGAATTTTAAACCGAATTTATAAAGAAGAATTCAATTTTGATTTGAATTGAAATGGAAGTTGAAATTGCTTTTGAAACGAATTTTAAAACTATTTATATAATTCGTTTTAAATAGAAATCGACGAAATATATATTATATATATTATATATATATAATATAATGGCCTGAATAGAACGCGCCGCGCCGCGGCAGTTCGTGAATTTCGACCATTTATTTCAAACGGACATTACGGGAGATCCGACCGTCGGATTCTCCTAAAACCGGAACCGTTGGGTTCGTATCGAAAAGAGCTTTCTAATGAATATTAGAAATTTGAAATCTAACGGTTGGATTTGGAATTATGTCCAAATCAAATTTGAAAAAGGTCGCTGTAAGTGTAGTTCGATGGCCATTGATGGAAATCGACTGTACGGGCCTTGATAAAATTATTAAAAATAGTAATAATTTGTGTAAAATCATAAGAAATGATTGGGGAAAAATTGGGATGAAAAACTCCATATTTGAAAAGATAAAAATAGATTTTTATCGAAATGAACTAGTTTTGAACTAGGATTATAATTCTATTTATTTTTAAATAAATAAATTGAATTTAAAAAGGGTTTTGAAAATAACCAGAATATCCAATGATTGCATTGGAGTGGATTTGAATCGAAATTGTCTTTGGAATATTTCGATGTTGGAATTCGTGATTATACAGGTGTTGTTATGGAAATTTGAAAGATATATATTTATATCGTTATTTCCAATACGACATTTGTTAGTCGTAGAATTTGATATTGAATATAAGCCGCTATATTTTCTATTCAGAGCCTTGTATTGAATATCGAATGTGATTTGGGTTTGTCGTGAATGGTGTCTTCACTAACACTGTTCTTGAACCCAGTTGAGAAATGATTAAATCTTTTTATTTAGATTTAATGAAGTGTACCAATTAAATAATATTTAATTGGAAGTGAATTGATATTGATTTTTGGGTTTATCGTGAACAGTGTTTTAAATAACACTCGTTCTTTAACCCGATAATTAATGAATGTGACTTTGGGTTTATCGTGAACCATGTTTTAAATGACACTGATTCTTTAACCCAGTTAAAGATTAAAACTAAGTGGAGTTTTAATGAATCTTTAATTAGATTGAAATGATCGAAAATGGAGTATCACCAGTTTTGCTTCAGGCGATGGTTAAATCTTTAATTAGATTTGAACGTGAAATGGTAATTGAATTTACTGATAACACTGTGGTGTTAGATATGAAGTATTACCAGTTTTACTTCATGGGATGAATAGGTTGGGATTGGGAAATAAAATAAATGATTACTTCGGTGTGGTTCGCTAATCACGACTAGTTTGAATTGATATTCAAAGGAGATTAAAGAATAAATTTAAAGAATTTATCTTGGATAAAATTAATGGGAACTTTTCCCAAAGTATAAGAATACTTGAATAAAAGAATATTCTGAATTGGAATGAGGCGTATGTTGTGTTTGTGTAACACTTTTATAATATATACGCGAGTTATTCAGAAAGACCGGGTTTATCCCATTCTGAATAACTGATTCGACGTGGTGTCGAAGATGAAGGCGGTGGTCGAAGACCGGAAGTCTTCACGTCGTTTGGGTGATAACTGATGATCTTGATTGGGCTGTACACCCAAGAAGATGGAAACAGTTGGTGATCGTCCAGACGTACTTGGAGATCGATGGATATGCGGGGTACTAGGTGCCTCCGGTTTCGTTCCGACCCAGAACGAACTTGTAAATGGACTGTGTGTCTGACATTGGATTTTAGTCTGTGTGATTGATTTCTATTGAATATATATCTGTTTGGCGGCGGAGAATTTATTCTCTTGCTTAACGCCCTTCTCTGAGACGTACGATCTCAGGGGTTATATACTGATGGATATCAAACACATAGAGTGAATTGCCTGTGTGGCATGCCTAAGTGGCAATTGATCGAGGCTTCTGTTGAAAAGCAAAGTCTTGTGGTGATGATCAAAGCAAGGCCTTTGTGGCGTAGCTTTGTGTAACGTTGATTCGCGAGCTTCACACCTGGTATGAACCAAAAACGGGAGAGGACGTCAGGGAGGGCATGCATTTCTTTCTAGCTAGAAGTGGCGTCAGTGGTTTTACACGCCCTGACGAGTTTGACTTATGTGGATGTTTCTGTTGCGAGGCGCCTCGGTTATATCGGTTTCGGCCGATGCATTCTGGTCGGCAGACGGACCAGACTTACACCCCATAGGGTGGGGAGATGCATGTTCAGGGTTTAAGTTTAATCCACATCGGTGGACTGGCCCTGAGGATCCAAGGCTTGACTGAGTACTTGCCTGAGGGGCGGGCTAGAGCGTCTCGAATCGGTTGAGGACTATCTTTTGCCTCGGTTCGTAGATGGAAACCCAATTTCCAAATACGTGACATGTGCGGTTTTAATTGTAGAACTAGTATGGCGACATGATATATGGTACCCATGTCGCCTATGATTGATACTTATGATTTGAAGTTGTTTTATACACTATACACTTATAATAGTATCAAATGATTTGTTTTAAACGTATCAAGCATTCTTTGGCTGTTATAAGGGAAAACCCTATCCCCCGGCTTGCGTTGCATTGTGTGATAGGACCTGGGTCTTATAACAGCTTCATTTTTCTTTATTTAGCATTGCGCTGTTGTTTCATGCACTGGTATTCTTGGGAGGAAACCCGTTCCGTGTTATACGGCGTGGTCCCTTGATTTGCCAAACTTTTAAAATAAAGATCAATAACTGTTTTAGTTCTCACACCAGTCCCATGACTGACCTGGAGTTTATTGTTTTAACCTAAACTCTGGGTGCCCCTATTTTGACACGGGCAGCTAGTAGTTTTGGTTTTGCAGATTTATATTCACAGGATCCTGGTTTACAGCTGGAATGATATCCGGAAAGCTTTGTATCCGTATATCTCTTCTAGTTGTGTATTGTATTATTTTCCGCTGCTATGTATTTAAATGTAATTTAAATCTCTGATATTTCTGTGTAATACTTATTCATTTATACTCTGTATATTCTTGTAATCTAATGCATTGTCGTAATATACAATGAAATGTTCTTCTGTATGAGTTCTGTTGTGGCTTGTTCTCGAACTATCCGACGCTTTCCTTTACGGGGAAGTTACGGGCTTTTACAGTTGTTTTCAATGTGTTGCCTTGTTGCTCCATAATTACATGTGCTATAAGTTGCATATTGCCTCTAGTTATCTGTACTGTTCTATAATTTTGTATTCAAGGTTATGCCTCGTTGCTACATATTTACATTTGCTATACGATGCAATGTTTTACCAATGGCAATTTTGTTTAGTGTTCTAATTTTTTGCTTTATGCGTGGGAGGTCTTTAGATTTGAAATTGGTTAATACATCATCATATAGGTCTAGGAGGAGTCTTGAACTCCAGACCTCTTACTTGATATGGACACACCTTACCACTATGCCACACTCTCTTGACTTGGTTTGACTCTTATTCTGAGTCTTTTTTCCTTATTGAACCATGAACCTTTGTGTTACAGGCTGGCAAATGAGTTATACCTGTCAATTTTTTCATCGAGGGCATTTAGTCTAGTGGTATGATTCTCGCTTTAGGTACGAGAGGTCCCGAGTTCGATTCAAGGAATGCCCCCCACCTATTGTCATCTCTTAACTAGTATTGTTTTGAACTAATCCTTTATCTGCGGTGCTTAGTTGTATGGGATCATGTTTGCTCAAATGATTCTCGCTTTGGCTGCTATAGGTCTCGAGATTGATTCCCATAGTGCCTCTACTTATCATTTACAGTTTTATAAATTTTGGTGTTTTCAATGTGATGCCATGTTGCTCCATAATTACAGTGCTATAAGGTGCATAATGCCTCTAGTTATCTTGTACTGTTTTATAATTTTGTTTTCAAGGTGATGCCTCGTTGCTACAAAATTACATATGCTATACGATGCAATGCTTTACCAATGGAAATTTTGTTTAGTGATCTGTTTTTTTTTTTACTTTTATTTTGAGCCTTTTTTCCTCACCGAACCGTGAATCTTTGTGCTACAGACTGACAGATGAGTTATACCTGCTGAGCAATTTGTGCATCAAGGCCATTTGGTCTAGTAGTATAATTCTCTCTTTGGGTGCGAGAGGTCCCGAGTTCGATTCGGGGAATGCCCCCGACCTATTGTGTAAAGTACCATCTCTTAACTAGTATTGTTTTGAACTAACCCTTTATCTGCAGCCCTTGGTTCTATGGCATCATGTCTGCTCCAATGATTCTCGCATTCGCTTCGATAGGTCAAGATATTGATTCCCATAGTGCCTCTACTTGTCATGTACAGTTTTATAAATTTGTTGTTTTCAATGTGATGCCTTGTTGCTCCATAATTACGTGTGCTATAAGGTGCATATTGCCTCCAGTAATCTTATATTGTTCTATAATTTTGTTTTCAAGGTGATGTCTCGTTGCTACATAACTACATATGTTATACGATGCAATGCTTTACCAATGGAAATTTTGTTTAGTGATCTGTTTTTTTTTCTTCATGCGCAGGAGGTATATAGATTTGAAATTGGTTAATACATCATCATATAGGTCTAGGAAGAGTCTCGAACTCCCGATCTCTTACTTGATATGTACACACCTTACCACTATGCCACACTCTCTTGACATGGTTTGACTTTTATTCTGAGTCTTTTTTCCTTACTGAACCGTTAAACTTTGTGCTACAGACTGGCAGATGAGTTATACCTGCTGATCAGTTTGTTCATCAAGGTCATTTGGTCTAGTGGTATGATTCTCGCTTTGGGTGCGAGAGGTCCCGAGTTCGATTCTCGGAATGCCCCTCACCCATTGTGTATCAACCCGTATTTTCAATAACTTGTTATAACATAAATCGAGGCAGAATTTAATTCTAAAATGTGAATCAAGGGAAACGGGCTATGCCATTGCGTTCGTCTCGGAAAAATACGCGAAATAGAGTCCGAGTTTTCGAAAATCGGAGTCCGTATGACCCGATTAAGGCCCAACGAAGTTTTTCGAAAATTCCTAAGTAAAAACAGATTTGAATTTCAAGTTCAAAGTTGGGAATTAGGGCAAACTGGCGTCAGGCGGGAAAATTCCCGCCAAGACCCCCATGTCGACAGGCATGTCGACAGGGGTCTGAGGGTGTCGACAGCCCTGTCGACAACCCTGTCGACACGGGGTGGCCGGGCAGTTTTGCCTGGCGCACCATTTTGATTTGGGCTTGGTTGTGTGGCTTGGTTCTGGAGAATTCCGAAATCTGATGGACCTAATTCAACCTAGGGTTAATCCTATGGTCTAAATCACTAGCCTAATCTATAAATAAGACCCTAACCTACCCTAAATCACTCATTATTCATTCTAGCAACTAAACTATGCCAATATCAAAACTCACATGGCCTCCACTCTCTTCATACAATTCCTAAACAAATCCCTAAGAGATTTCCATGCATACAAGTGTATTTAGGCTTGTATGATCCTCTTTAGCTTGCATTAAAGTCTTGTTTCTCCATTGTCATCATAAAGGAGGAGTCTTGATCAAGTTTGCTTGCATTTTGGGGTTTTATTTTGTTGCATAAGGGGTTTCTTACATTTGCTATACTTATTTGAGTCCGCATAAGCATTGTAAGCCCTCTTACCTTCATTTTAGAAACTCTAAAGTTAATATGTGATGAAAGTTGGGATTTATGCATGTTTAATGAGTTATGCATGCTTATGTGAGTTCACTATACTATGTTACATGTTTGATAAGTTATGCATGTTTATGCAAGTTCACTAAGCCATGATTTCCAAGTTTAACTAGTTATGCATGTTTATGCAAGTTCACTAAGCCATGATTTACAAGTTTAACTAGTTATGCATGTTTATGCAAGTTCACTAAGCCATGATTTGCAAGTTTATTGGGTTATGCATGTTTATGCAAGTTCACTAAGCCATGATTTGCAAGTTTAACAAGTTATGCATGTTTATGCAAGTTCACTAAGCCATGATTTGCAAGTTTAACAAGTTATGCATGTTTATGCAAGTTCCCTATGCCATGTTAGGCAAGTTTAACATGTTATGCATGTCTAGGGTAATATGCAAGTTCACTATGCTAAGTTATGCAAGTCTAACATGTTATGCATGGTTGTTGTGATATGCAAGTTCATCATGTACAGTTCCCTCTTCCTATCCTTTATGCGTTATTACGAATATGTAAGCGATAGAATGACGTTGGGGGGGTTTGGGTAAACTTAAAATACATGAAAATATAAGATTGGGAATTTACCTATTAAGTTAGGTCTACCCCTTGGGAATTTACCTATTAAGTTAGGTCTACCCAAGTATTTGTTGACTTGTAATTATGTTTTGAAATAAAGTGGACATGACACTTAGAAAACATAAGTGTGGCCAACTCGAGGTTGGGTTGAGTTTGTAGCGTAATTCTACCCGGAACCTACCGGCTTAACTAGTGGCTACAAACAATAGGACCCAATGTGAGAAGTTGGTCATGTGGTGCCAAGACCCGAGGTTAGACCAAGTTGTGGTGTAAATCTACCCGGAACCCACCGGCTTAACTAGATAACCACAACAAAGTCTAATGTGAGAGGTTAAGGTGCATTAAATTAATTAATGCCTCATGATTAGTGTAACACCCCGCGAATTCTATAAACTGTGAAATTCACAAATTAAAGTATAATTAATTTTAATCAAAGAACTAAGGGAAACGGGATACGCCATTGCGTTCGTCTCGGAAAAATACGCGAAATGGTGTCCGAGTTTTCGAAAAACGGAGTCCGTATGAAGAAGATATGGCCTTCGGAAGTTTCTGAATTAAATTTAAAACAGAATAAAATAAGCTCAGAAAACAAAAATGGGGCCCAATGGGCCAGGGCGGAAAAAGTCCCGCCTGACGCACCCAGGTCGACTGGGCTGTCAACCTGGTCTAACCAGGTCGACAGGCCTGTCGACAGGGGTGTCGACCTGGTCCAGACCCAGGTCGAACCCAGTCCACCCTGGCTGGCCTATTCTATGTTGGTCGATTTTCTGTGGTCTGCTTTGTCATTAGGGCTAGGTGGAAGGCTCTAATTGGTCCCTCTTGCGAATGAATGGCTACGATCAATCCAAGCGACATCAATGGTCCTAATCAGTTCATAACCCCTATAAAAATGACCCTGGACTCTACCTAGGTTTCCTACACAATTCTCTAGCCTCCATTGCTCTCTTCTTCTAATAAAATAAAAATAAAAATGGCGTCTCTGCTCTGCTGAAATTAAAACTAGAAGATAATCAACATCAGCCTAAGCAACTCAATTCGAACTAGAGATTAAAGTTTCTGCGAAGATTCTACAACAAGTTCTTTCTTTAATCCAATCAAGGCAAGTACAGTTTTATTGTCCGCTATAAACGTTAATTATAATTTTGATATGCATTTAAAACTGAGTTTGAGGTTGTATATATATTCTCTTCTGTTGGATCAGTTTTCTGTGGCTGTTCTGTATTCCTTTCTTCTTTTCTGTTTCTATAGCCAGGCTACCACGAGCCTGTGCCCAATCTCACAAAGAGATTAACGTATGAACGCAAAATTTGGGACAATTAATGAATGATGCGAAATTTGACAAGACTGAATTGAATGTATGACTTGAGGTCTGAGGCATAAAATATATTGGACATGTGACTTGGGATTGGATGCATAAATTTGACTATGAACATATAATTTATGCATGTTGTATGCATAGTTATGTTGTAATTTAGATCGGTAATTAATTAGAAAATAAGCATATAAACTAGTTTTAGACCTATGCATATTCTGTGATAAAAGAAGAAGAGGAACCACTGTAAGATTACATATGATTTGAGACTTTTGCATATAAAAGTCAAGATTGGATTTTTAGAAGATATGATTTAAAGATTTAGAATTTTGGGTATAGTTTGCATAATGATTCATGACATGAAAAGAAGAAGGATATGGAAAGCTTAGGTGTAAAAGATTTACATTAATTAGGATATCTATTTAGATTACACCTCAATAGGGATTTTTGGATATATGGCATGCATTGAAATTAATGGTTATATTTGGTATGTGAATCTGCTATAAGATGCTAGTTTAACAAAAATTGGAACATATGTAATATGGCAAATTATGTCCATATTCTGTGCTATGTAACTTTATGCAAACATGGAGTATATGTTGTGAATCATGACAATTATGTAAGCATATGAATTTAGGCCAATTTATGATTGGGCAAGGCATGTAAATAGAACTTTTAGAAATATTAAATTTGCTAAATCCGCTAATTTGTCAAGTTGCCTAAACTACTAGTTTTGTTGTATTGCCTAGATTGCTAATTAGATTGAAATGCCTAATCTGTTATATGCCAAAATCTGCTAAGTTGCTAAATCTGTTAAATTCGTTATGTCATATAAAATCTGTTATCTGCTATGTTGATATAATCATCCTTTGATTGATACAATCTGAATGGGCATATATTTATTGGGCACGCGCATAAACGGTAAATTATTAATTAATTGGCCGCAAAGATAAACATGGCTAACTCGAGGTTAGAATGAGTTTGCGGCGTAAATCTGCCCGGAACCGCCCGGCACATCCAGTGGCCGCAAACAATAGGTTCTAATGTGAGAAGTTAGTCATAACATGCGTAAGACACGAGGTTAGGTCTGGCTTGTGGCAGAAGTCTGCCCGGAACCGCCCGGCATATCCAGCGGCCACAAGCTACCGACCTAATGTGAGAGGTCTGTGCATTAATAATTAATTAATGCAAAATCTAAGATAAGAATGACGTCTAAAACGTATTGGGAAAAATAGGGTTAAACCAAAGGGATTAATAGATGTAGTAAAACCCGTCCATGAATCTGTAGGCCCAATACAAAGTTAGACAAATCTGAAAAATCTGTACATCTGACCTGTTAGTCTGAAAACTTGTTAACTTAATTTGTGAATTAGTAAATCTGAATTCTGTATGTCTGAACTTGTAAACAAGTTAATCTGAAATCTGTTAGTTTGGGGACACAAGGTTAGGAGGGGAATTACTTGTGTCATCTGTTGTTTGGGACCCATATTAGTCAGTAACCCTTTCTGGTATCAAAACTTTGACCCAACAGTAGGTAGGGTCCGGGCACGCTTACTGAACTAATTATAAGTGGTTCATTCTGATAATGGCGAGGGGTGTTGATGGTGCGTTCCAACCGGGTCATGTGCGTGCATGGATCCCGGTCTGCCTCTGAGGATGTAAGACGCCGTGACATCTGTAAATAGGTCTGTGCCAATTGGTTGTCACTTTAAGGAGTGATACACCCTACTGTGGGGCCGACACAGGATATTTATGTATTAGGGAGCCGATCGCTTGGGGTAGGGTTTTAGGGTACGCTTAGTTCTGTCTGTTTCTGTTGGTACCGTCTGTTTCTGTTGGGTGGTAACACCTGTCTGTTTCTGTGTGGTACCGTCTGTTCGGGTGGTAAAGGCCCATTACTAGTGTACACCTAATTCCACATTCTGTTTCCATAGGGATAAATCTGTTCCTTCTTCTGTCTGTTTCTGATCGGGTAGTAAAGGCCCATTAGTAGCATTCTGTTTCTGTTAAAGTATTCTGTACCCGTTCCTGCTTCAAATTAGACATTAGGGTGACACCTAATTCTGCTATACTAGTATTAGTGCAGAGAAGTGTAAAACAATAGTTTATATCATTCTATTTTTCTGTTATATCTGTTACACCTGTTATAGTTATCTCACATCCAGTTTTATGTTCATATCATATTATTATTATCTGTTCATATGCTGAAAGTCACTGGACTTGCCAGACTTTTTGTCTGACCCTTGTTGTTTTCGCCTCCTTTCTTCCGTTTCCCCCCCCCCCCCAGGTTATCCAAGGAGGGAAATACTTTAGCTTGATCCGGATTTCTCTTTGCTTGAAGTGCTTAAAGTATGGCTCGGCTCTGTATAGCTTCCGTTCTATGGGGATTATGATTTTAAACTATGCATTTTGAAGGCTTTTGTACAAGACTGATATTTTGTACTTGAATTCTGAAATTGGAAGGATGTAACCATATTAATTTTCTGTTTCCACTGTAATAAAGTCAAAATTTTTCAAGTACTGTTTTATCTGTCTTGTAAGTTTCTGTTCTGTTTACTAAAATGCTCCACCAAAGTTAAGGCATTCCCTTTGTGAGTGACCTTAACGGAGGTGGGGTGTTACACTTGACACCTGTCTGTTTCTGTGTGGTACCGTCTGTTCGGGTGGTAAAGGCCCATTACTAGTGTACACCTAATTCCACATTCTGTTTCCATAGGGATAAATCTGTTCCTTCTTCTGTCTGTTTCTGATCGGGTAGTAAAGGCCCATTAGTAGCATTCTGTTTCTGTTAAAGTATTCTGTACCCGTTCCTGCTTCAATTTAGACATTAGGGTGACACCTAATTCTGCTATACTAGTATTAGTGCAGAGAAGTGTAAAACAATAGTTTATATCATTCTATTTTTCTGTTATATCTGTTACACCTGTTATAGTTATCTCACATCCAGTTTTATGTTCATATCATATTATTATTATCTGTTCATATGCTGAAAGTCACTGGACTTGCCAGACTTTTTGTCTGACCCTTGTTGTTTTCGCCTCCTTTCTTCCGTTCCCCCCCCCAGGTTATCCAAGGAGTGAAATACTTTAGCTTGATCCGGATTTCTCTTTGCTTGAAGTGCTTAAAGTATGGCTCGGCTCTGTATAGCTTCCGTTCTATGGGGATTATGATTTTAAACTATGCATTTTGAAGGCTTTTGTACAAGACTGATATTTTGTACTTGAATTCTGAAATTGGAAGGATGTAACCATATTAATTTTCTGTTTCCACTGTAATAAAGTTATAATTTTTCAAGTACTGTTTTATCTGTCTTGTAAGTTTCTGTTCTGTTTACTAAAATGCTCCACCAAAGTTAAGGCATTCCCTTTGTGAGTGACCTTAACGGAGGTGGGGTGTTACACTTGGTATCAGATCTGAAGGTTACCAGATTGGGTAAAGTTTTTGAAAACTGTTTTCAAAAAGGTTTTGGAAAGGAAGTATTTTCAAAAATAAAGTTTATTTTGAAAAAAAAAACATGATCCCCAAGAGCCATATATCTTTCTTTCAGTCCTTTTTGTATTGACCCTTTCCTTTTTCGTTCCAGCATGTTTGAAGCATCTGAGATACCAGAGGGTGTTCATGTACCCGGTTGGTTTCGTCAATATCTTGAGGCTAGGACCGTCGCTGCAGGTCCAGCAAATGATCCCCCTCCTCCACCCCCTCCTCGTACAATTGCTTTCTCAAAGATCTGTAGAGATTTTAGGGCCATGGGTGGGAAGGATTTCAAAGGAACTGAATCATTCGTAGAAGCAAGGAATTGGCTCAAAGAAACTGAGGATCTATTCGTTATCTTCGAGGTGGACGATAGGCAGAAGGTACAGTTGGCAGTATGGCTGCTCAAAGACGAAGCTTCCTACTGGTGGGAGGTCACTAACGCTGAGAGGCCGGTTGAGACATGGATGGATTTCAGAACAAGGTTTGAGACAAAATTTCTCTCGCAAGCTGAACGAAGTTTACAATTGGAAAAGTTCTTGTCTCTTAAGCAAGGAAGTATGACGGTCAAGGAATACGTCAACCAATTCAACCAACTAGCAAGATTCGGATTGGATTTAGTCAACACTCAGCATAAAAAGGCTCTCCGCTTTGTTAAAGGATTGAATGAGCCACTGCACAGCCTAGACATGACCCATGTACCCATGGGAGCAACTTACGAGAAATTGGTGGATATGGCACTACTGCACGAGGAAGACAAGGGCCCGAAAGAGACAAAGAAGGAAGAACCACAGAATAAGAAAGCGGGGCCCAAAAAGGAAACACAAAAGAAGGATGAGAAGTCTGAAGATAAGAAGGGGAAAAAGTGCTTTACTTGTGGGAGCTCAACTCATCTGAACAAGGATTGCAGAAAAAGGAAGGGCGCTTGCTTCAACTGTGGGGAGATGGGACACTTCACTAGGGACTGCCCAAAGAGACGAGGACAAGGAGGGCAGGCGAACACTCTTGAGGCTAGTGGCTAGGATAGAAATAGGAAATTTTCTATAGTAGGTTTAATTTATTTATCTGATTATGAAGTCAAGACTTTTTCTGATTCTGATATTTTGATTTTATAATCGATACTCTGCACTTTAATACTAGTATTATTTCTGAATTCCGCTGTAGACTCAGACCCATAAGGGTTATGGATCATCTGTTTGGGACTGGGGTTTGAGGGATATCTGTGTTAGGCGTCAAGTATGACGCATACATTCTGAGTTTTCGAGGGGTATGATTTTATCATGCTTAGCTTCCTAAGAATCATTAGGGAACCTGATCTGTACCAGTAGTCTGTGAATATCTAAATACTTTTTATAGGATTTCCAGTTTTGACATTGTCTAAAGGAGGTACTCCTCTGGGTGTCAATTTGATATTGGTTTCGGTCTTTGGGGCCGATACTTAGGACCCATGTCTAATGGGAACCAAATTTTCGTTCTATCTGTACTCGCTTCCATCATTCGACTGTATCCTATCGATCGAATATTTGAACTTTGGGTAGAAACTAATGGGTGTAAACATGTGTTTGAGACATGTTATGTTTGATGGTTGCAAGTGGATGCAAGTGGTTGCCCGTTGATGCATATACACACACTAGGCACTAGATCGGCTCGAAAACACTCTCATACTGCATATGGATGGGTGAGCATTTTTCAATTCTTGTGGATGCAAAATGGTTGATTCAGCACATGGATGTTGCATTTGAGTGAATGATTGTGCACTCATATAGAAATAATATATATCATTAGAATTCTATTGCATACATGTTGGACTCATGGCACTGACATAATTCGCATTAAGGAGGTCAACTGAATCAGTAGACCGCCTGATTTTGCATTAGATAAGTACATGTACACACACACTTCGCATATGATCATGAAGCAATAGAAGTTTTCTAAGGATAATGGATGCTTGTGGATGATGGATGAGTAGATGGATGATTGGATGTTAGGATATACATTCCTCCTAACTTGAAGATTTCGGGACGAAATCCTTTTAAGTGGGGGAGAATGTAACACCCGCAAATTCTATAAACTGTGAAATTCACAAATTAAAGTATAATTAATTTTAATCAAAGAACTAAGGGAAACGGGATACGCCATTGCGTTCGTCTCGGAAAAATACGCGAAATGGAGTCCGAGTTTTCGAAAAACGGAGTCCGTATGAAGAAGATATGGCCTTCGGAAGTTTCTGAATTAAATTTAAAACAGAATAAAATAAGCTCAGAAAACAAAAATGGGGCCCAATGGGCCAGGGCGGAAAAAGTCCCGCCTGACGCACCCAGGTCGACTGGGCTGTCGACCTGGTCTAACCAGGTCGACAGGCCTGTCGACAGGGCTGTCGACAGGGGTGTCGACCTGGTCCAGACCCAGGTCGAACCCAGCCCACCCTGGCTGGCCTATTCTATGTTGGTCGATTTTCTGTGGTCTGCTTTGTCATTAGGGCTAGGTGGCAGGCTCTAATTGGTCCCTCTTGCGAATGAATGGCTACGATCAATCCAAGCGACATCAATGGTCCTAATCAGTTCATAACCCCTATAAAAATGACCCTGGACTCTACCTAGGTTTCCTACACAATTCTCTAGCCTCCATTGCTCTCTTCTTCTAATAAAATAAAAATAAAAATGGCGTCTCTGCTCTGCTGAAATTAAAACTAGAAGATAATCAACATCAGCCTAAGCAACTCAATTCAAACTAGAGATTAAAGTTTCTGCGAAGATTCTACAACAAGTTCTTTCTTTAATCCAATCAAGGCAAGTACAGTTATTCTCCGCTATAAACGTTAATTATAATTTTGATATGCATTTAAAACTGAGTTTGAGGTTGTATATATATTCTCTTCTGTTGGATCTGTTTTCTGTGACTGTTCTGTATTCCTTTCTTCTTTTCTGTTTCTATAGCCAGGCTACCACGAGCCTGTGCCCAATCTCATAAAGAGATTAACGTATGAACGCAAAATTTGGGACAACTAATGAATGATGCGAAATTTGACAAGACTGAATTGAATGTATGACTTGAGGTCTGAGGCATAAAATATATTGGACATGTGACTTGGGATTGGATGCATAAATTTGACTATGAACATATAATTTATGCATGTTGTATGCATAGTTATGTTGTAATTTAGATCGGTAATTAATTAGAAAATAAGCATATAAACTAGTTTTAGACCTATGCATATTCTGTGATAAAAGAAGAAGAGGAACCACTGTAAGATTACATATGATTTGAGACTTTTGCATATAAAAGTCAAGATTGGATTTTTAGAAGATATGATTTAAAGATTTAGATTTTTGGGTATAGTTTGCATAATGATTCATGACATGAAAAGAAGAAGGATATGGAAAGCTTAGGTGTAAGAGATTTACATTAATTAGGATATCTATTTAGATTACACCTCAATAGGGATTTTTGGATATATGGCATGCATTGAAATTAATGGTTATATTTGGTATGTGAATCTGCTATAAGATGCTAGTTTAACAAAAATTGGAACATATGTTATATGGCAAATTATGTCCATATTCTGTGCTATGTAACTTTATGCAAACATGGAGTATATGTTGTGAATCATGACAATTATGTAAGCATACGAATTTAGGCCAATTTATGATTGGGCAAGGCATGTAAATAGAACTTTTAGAAATATTAAATTTGCTAAATCCGCTAATTTGTCAAGTTGCCTAAACTACTAGTTTTGTTATATTGCCTAGACTGCTAATTAGATTGAAATGCCTAATCTGTTATATGCCAAAATCTGCTAAGTTGCTAAATCTGTTAAATCCGTTATGTCATATAAAATCTGTTATCTGCTATGTTGATATAATCATCCTGTGATTGATACAATCTGAATGGGCATATATATATTGGGCACGCGCATAAACGGTAAATTATTAATTAATTGGCCGCAAAGATAAACATGTCTAACTCGAGGTTAGAATGAGTTTGCGGCGTAAATCTGCCCGGAACCGCCCGGCACATCCAGTGGCCGCAAACAATAGGTTCTAATGTGAGAAGTTAGTCATAACATGCGTAAGACATGAGGTTAGGTCTGGCTTGTGGCAGAAGTCTGCCCGGAACCGCCCGGCATATCCAGCGGCCACAAGCTACCGACCTAATGTGAGAGGTCTGTGCATTAATAATTAATTAATGCAAAATCTAAGATAAGAATGACGTCTAAAACGTATTGGGAAAAATAGGGTTAAACCAAAGGGATTAATAGATGTAGTAAAACCCGTCCATGAATCTGTAGGCCCAATACAAAGTTAGACAAATCTGAAAAATCTGTACATCTGACCTGTTAGTCTGAAAACTTGTTAACTTAATTTGTGAATTAGTAAATCTGAATTCTGTATGTCTGAACTTGTAAACAAGTTAATCTGAAATCTGTTAGTCTGGGGACACAAGGTTAGGAGGGGAATTACTTGTGTCATCTGTTGTTTGGGACCCATATTAGCCAGTAACCCTTTCTGGTATCAAAACTTTGACCCAACAGTAGGTAGGGTCCGGGCACGCTTACTGAACTAATTATAAGTGGTTCATTCTGATAATGGCGAGGGGTGTTGATGGTGCGTTCCAACCGGGTCATGTCCGTGCATGGATCCCGGTCTGCCTCTGAGGATGTAAGACGCCGTGACATCTGTAAATAGGTCTGTGCCAATTGGTTGTCACTTTAGGGAGTGATACACCCTACTGTGGGGCCGACACAGGATATTTATGTATTAGGGAGCCGATCGCTTGGGGTAGGGTTTTAGGGTACGCTTAGTTCTGTCTGTTTCTGTTGGTACCGTCTGTTTCTGTTGGGTGGTAACACCTGTCTGTTTCTGTGTGGTACCGTCTGTTCGGGTGGTAAAGGCCCATTACTAGTGTACACCTAATTCCACATTCTGTTTCCATAGGGATAAATCTGTTCCTTCTTCTGTCTGTTTCTGATCGGGTAGTAAGGCCCATTAGTAGCATTCTGTTTCTGTTAAAGTATTCTGTACCCGTTCCTGCTTCAATTTAGACATTAGGGTGACACCTAATTCTGCTATACTAGTATTAGTGCAGAGAAGTGTAAAACAATAGTTTATATCATTCTATTTTTCTGTTATATCTGTTACACCTGTTATAGTTATCTCACATCCAATTTTATGTTCATATCATATTATTATTATTATCTGTTCATATGCTGAAAGTCACTGGACTTGCCAGACTTTTTGTCTGACCCTTGTTGTTTTCGCCTCCTTTCTTCCGTTCCCCCCCCCAGGTTATCCAAGGAGGGAAATACTTTAGCTTGATCCGGATTTCTCTTTGCTTGAAGTGCTTAAAGTATGGCTCGGCTCTGTATAGCTTCCGTTCTATGGGGATTATGATTTTAAACTATGCATTTTGAAGGCTTTTGTACAAGACTGATATTTTGTACTTGAATTCTGAAATTGGAAGGATGTAACCATATTAATTTTCTGTTTCCACTGTAATAAAGTTAAAATTTTTCAAGTACTGTTTTATCTGTCTTGTAAGTTTCTGTTCTGTTTACTAAAATGCTCCACCAAAGTTAAGGCATTCCCTTTGTGAGTGACCTTAACGGAGGTGGGGTGTTACAATTAGGGTTAAGTCAGGGTCCACTAATACTTAACCAATTTGGGGATTCGAGGGATTGAAATGGGGTTAAGTTGTGAACTGTCGGTTACACTTAACCAATTTAATCCATTTGGGGATTTGAGGGATTGAAATGGGGTTAAGTTGTACTTAACCAATTTAATCCATGATTAGTGAAGGGTTAAATCGCACTTAACCCTCTTAGGAAACCCTAGCAACGTGGTCTGTTCCAGCAGTAATCCCAGTTTGGTATCATCACAACCCTAGAGGCTAGGCTAGGGCGGGGCACGATTACTGGACGGATGTAAGCGACCAAAGCGACGGCTGAGTGGTACAGCGGTGCGGGTCCAGGCGGGCTACGGACGTGCACGTAATCCGGTATTGGACAAACTCGAGGCACGGGTACCAGTAGGTTTAGGCTGTGCATTATTGCTTCAGTGTCTGGGGTTGACACCCGAGGGCTTGATACACCCGAAGGTGGACCCAGCACAGTCTGACTACATCCATATGTGGGCCGTATGGACACCAACACTTGACGTGTTAGGCTTATAGGGAGCCGATCGACTAGACCGTTTGGTTGGACCTTATATTAAGGTCACTCCATGTTATTGGGTCAAATCTTGGGCCAAGGGATCAATACCTGTTATGTTGGTTTGCTAGTACACCGTGGTGCAAAACTTAACCTTGTTTATGCGATGACACCTCTATCTATCTTGTAGTTAATTTATCATGCCAGTATGTTGTTATCTATGATCATCTCAGTTTCCATCATGATGTTAACTTTATTAGTTTATAGAATGATCGTAGCAGGGCTTACTCAGTCTTTTTGACTGACCTGTTTTCTTTTGCCTCTTTTCTTCCGTTCCCCCCCCCCCAGGTTCTCAGGGAGGGAATACAGGAGCCTAGCTTGGATCTTAGCTGCTTTCTTGGATAGCTCATGTATGCTTTGGACTTGAGCTCGCTATGGTTTTTCCACTTTGGGGATAGCTACTTTTATGTTTTCCTTTTCAGTTTCAGATGATGTTATTTTATGTACTAGACTTGTTTATTTGGGAAATTGACGTTTTTGATGTACCAGACTTGTGTTTTGAAATGGTTTAAAAATCTTCCGCTGTTTTATCTACTTACTCTGTTTATTCATATATATATATATGTCATGTCCTGCCTTGCTATATCATTATGCATATTTACCTTGTTTTAAAACGCCCCACCAAAGTCAGAGTTGCTTGCAAGAGCCACCCTGGCGGAGGTGGGGTGTTACATTTGGTATCAGAGCATATGGTTTACGAGAAGGGATAAAAAGGTTTTTAAAACTTTTGAAAAACTATTTTCAAAACCAAGTATAAAGTATTTTCCAAAGAAAAGTCTAGTTATTTTTAAAGGCTATTCCCCAAAAGCCATTAGCACTATCCTTTGACCCCTCGTTTGAACTCTTTTCTTTTCGTTTCCAGCATGTCTGATAATCTCATCTTGCCCGAAGGAGTAACAATACCCGATTGGTTTCGTCGGCACTTGGAAGTCACGGCATCGGTCCCGGGTATCTCTAATGTTGTCTTTCCAGTCAAGGCCGCTGTTCCTCCTCCTCCTTCCGTAGCTGATGTTCCTCTTCTCCCTCAGCCTCCACAAGCGGGTTTTGCGGAAACTTGTAAGAACTTTAAGATGATGGGTGGCAAGAATTTTAGTGGAACAGAGACTTTTGTAGAAGCAAGGAATTGGTTGAAAGAGACCGAAGATCTTTTAGCCACCTTTGATATAGGTGACCGCAGGAAGGTTTTATTAGCAGTATGGTTGCTAAAGGAGGAAGCTGCATGTTGGTGGGTGGTCACCACCGCTACTAGGCCAATTGAGACTTGGGATGACTTTAGAGGAAGGTTTGGACTGAGGTTCTTATCACTGAATCAAGGGGACATGACTATTAGGGAATACATAGATAAATTTAATCAACTGGCTCGGGTTGATTTAGACTTGGTTAATACAGCCCAGAAGAAGGCCCTACACTTTGCTCTAGGATTAAACGAGCCATTACATGGTTTGGCCATGTCTCATATACCCTTGGGGGCGACTTTCGAGAATTTGGTGAATATGGCCCTACTTCAAGAAGAAGATAACAATGACAAGAAAGAGGTCAAGGCGAATGAGTCTCAAGGCAAGAGGGTAAATTCCGGGAAACGAGGCAAGAATAACAACAACCGCAAGGACAGGCCAAGAGAGAATAGGAAATGCAACTTCTGTGGTAAAGTTGGACATATATCCAGGGAATGTAGGAAGAAGAAGAGAAAGCGGGGCGAATGCTTTCATTGTGGTGAGTCTAGACATCTCAGCAAGGATTGCCCGAGGAAACAAGGGCAAGGTCAGACTCAGTGTACAGGACTATCTGGAGGGCGAGTTCATCCCCTCAACACCGTTCTTCCAGCTCATGATAGAGGTTGTGTTTCTGTTGAAAGCCTGGTTTACATTTTCTGACTTTCCCTGTTCGTACTTTGTTTGATTCTGGCACATCGCATAGTTTTATTTCATCTGATCTAGTTGAAAGTTTGCACCTAAGTACTAGTCTAGTTGACGATCCCGTATGTGTTTCAAATCCAATTGGGGGTTCTGCCCGTTTGTCTGTGGTCTGACTGGATTTGAAAATTTCTATCTTGAGTATAGAATTCTCGTGGGATGTTTATATTCTCGGTTTCAGGGGATATGGGTTGGTTTTGGGCATGGAATGGTTGTCCTGTTTTGGAGCCATTCTTGGTTTTTGTATATAGGGTTGTGAGGCTCATGACTCGCCTCGGTAATACCCTAGAAATTCCTAGCAACCCTATGGGTCCCGTCATGTTATGTTATCTTGAATCCCTCAACTCGTCTATCGATAGTTTGCAATCTGTGAGGGTGGTCCGAGAATATCCTGATATCTTGGGTGGAGTGAAGGGGTTACCCCTGGACGTGGGATAGATTTCCGCATTATCTGGTTGGTAATACAAAGCCAGTTTCGTGGCCGGTTAGGCACATGACCTCACGAGATGAGAGTTAAGAAAGCAAGTCAAGGAGTTGCTTGAGAAGAACTTCCTGAGACGAAGCATTTTCGAGTAAGGTGCTCCAGTAGTATTCGTTACTAATGTGGACAGTTTGCTTCGCTTATGTGTTGATTATCGTGAGAAGGATAGACAACCGTTACCAAGGATCGATGATTTGTTTATCAGCTTGTAGGAGCATCTGTTTTCTTTTGATCCAGCTACCGGATTCCATCAGCTTAGGATGGCTGAGGATGGAATTGACAAGACTGCGTTTAGGACTCTAGATGGATTTTTGGAATGGCTAGTCATGCTATTTGGTTTGACTAATGCACCCGCATATTACGTGAACTTGATGGGTAGGGTGTTTAGAGAGTCCTTGAACAAGTTTGTCGTGGTCGTCGTAGACGATATTTTGATCTCCTTAAAAGAACGAGGAAGAGCATGCTAGACATCTCAAGGAGGTGATGGATACGCTTAGAGCCACCAGTTGAAGGTCAAGTTCTCCAAATGTCACTTTGGAGGAAAGAAGTTGGATTTCTTGGGCACAGGGTTCCTAAGTAAGGCTTAGCGGTGGATTCCGCTAAAGTGGTTGCGGTTTAAGACCGGAAAACCCTGAGGAGGGAAATTGAAGTAAGAAGCTTTCTCCGTTTGGCTAGTTAGTTAGCATTCCCTGAGCTTAGACTTACTCTTCTGGATCAAGAAGGGGGTTTCACAGAAAGAAGACCCGCAGTTAGTCAAGAACATGGACCAGTTGATTCGAGGCGAGATGTTAAGTCACCTCGCTGGATATATTATAGAGGACAAGGGATGACTAAGGCGCGATGAGAGATTATGTGTTCCTCGAGTGGAAGCCTTGGTAGAGAAGGTTCTTGAAGATGCGCATCACTCGAGGAGGTGGCCGAGTTTGGTCTTAGGATGCATGTTGTGCCACCAGGTTAAGGCCAAGTCATAGAAGCCCGACGGGCCATTACCTCCATTGGAGGTTCCGCTAGGGAAGTGTGGAAACATCTCGATAGATTATGAGGATAGATTACCTAGATCAAAGAAAGGGAATACGGGTAGGTGGGTCATAATAGGTAGACTCACGAAGAGTGCTCATTTCAGTCCGGTGAAGAGCGAGAGGACTGCATCATGGTTAGCAACGGTTTACCCTCAAGAAGTTGGCCAGTCTTGAAATAGCCTACAGGAAGCCATGGGTAGGCAACTGAATCTAGGTATGGCCTATCACTCATAGGCGGATGGTTCAATTCGATTAAGCATGAGTTATAGAAAATCACGTTTATAAGGGCAATTGGCAACGTGGATTGGTATTTTCAAGAAAAGTTCTGCTGCGTGGAATACTTTATAGACGAGATCCAGGATTCACTAGTGAATTTTGGAGAGCTTGCATAAAATCATGAGGTTACAGTTATGTTTAAGCCAAGTATACAGAAAGAAGAATAAGTGGAAAAGGAAGACGAGAGGCGATAATGAAATGAGTTCCAACTCGAATTTGGGAAATAGGAGTTAGGAAGCCAAGAAATCATGAAGTAAAAGACGGTCAAAGCACAATGGAGTTAAGCTCAAGGAAACGTGACTAAGAAGAGTGAAGACTAGATATGCGCGTCATATCTCTTTTTAAGAGTGCATCCTTAATCCTTGTTTTCCTGGGGAGCTTGCTTGCAAGTTATCTTTTGTATATATCCTCTCGGTCCCATTCTCGATCTTATTTCTGTTATAAACTCCATAGGGGGGTTATGACTCATCGGTTAGTACTATATGTCAGAGTTTGAATGGATTTCTTGTAATCCAAAAAGGAGTTTATCTAGTTTATCGTGTTTATCTTGTCATGAGAGCCTTAGGTAGAAACCCTTTGGATGAAACATGTATTTGAAACATGTTATGCTTGATGTTTGCAAGTGGTTGCAAGTGTTTGCAAGTGGT
This sequence comes from Allium sativum, assembly GCA_030737875.1. NCBI lineage: Eukaryota > Viridiplantae > Streptophyta > Magnoliopsida > Asparagales > Amaryllidaceae > Allium > Allium sativum. The sequence goes on along the minus strand of CM060911.1, from coordinate 50,599,416 downwards.
TACTCGTGGATGCATTATACACAATTAGGCACTAGATCGGCTCGCACACTCTTCATGTTGCATATGCATGAGTGCTTACACTTATTCATGGTTGAAACTTGTTGTGCCACCACATGGATGTTGCATATGGATGAATGTTATGTGCACTCATATAGATACTATGAATTATGTTAGGAATTTGCATACATATGGATTCATTTCACTGACATACATATGCATTAAGGAGGTTTACTGTATCAGTAACCGCCTGATCTTTGCATTAGATAAGTACATATACACACACCTTTGCATATGTTCATACAACATTTAGAATCTTGTAAGGACAATGATTGCTCGTGGATGATGTTTTGAGTAGATGGATGTTGGATGGTAGGATACGTTCTTCCTAACTTGAAGATTTCGGGGACGAAATCCTTTAAGGAGGGGAGAATGTAACAACCCGTATTTTCAATAACCTGTTATAACATAAATCGAGGCAGAATTTAATTCTAAAATGTGAATCAAGGGAAACGGGCTATGCCATTGCGTTCGTCTCGGAAAAATACGCGAAATAGAGTCCGAGTTTTCGAAAATCGGAGTCCGTATGACCCGATTAAGGCCCAACGAAGTTTTCAGAAAATTCCTAAGTAAAAACAGATTTGAATTTCAAGTTCAAAGTTGGGAATTAGGGCAAACTGGCGTCAGGCGGGAAAATTCCCGCCAAGACCCCCATGTCGACAGGGGTCTGAGGGTGTCGACAGCCCTGTCGACAGCCCTGTCGACACGGGGTGGCCGGGCAGTTTTGCCTGGCGCACCATTTTGATTTGGGCTTGGTTGTGTGGCTTGGTTCTGGAGAATTCCGAAATCTGATGGACCTAATTCAACCTAGGGTTAATCCTATGGTCTAAATCACTAGCCTAATCTATAAATAAGACCCTAACCTACCCTAAATCACTCGTTATTCATTCTAGCAACTAAACTATGCCAAAATCAAAACTCTCTTGGCCTCCACTCTCTTCATACAATTCCTAAACAAATCCCTAAGAGATTTCCATGCGTACAAGTGTATTTAGGCTTGTATGATCCTCTTTAGCTTGCATTAAAGTCTTGTTTCTCCATTGTCATCATAAAGGAGGAGTCTTGATCAAGTTTGCTTGCATTTTGGGGTTTTATTTTGTTGCATAAGGGGTTTCTTACATTTGCTATACTTATTTGAGTCCGCATAAGCATTGTAAGCCCTCTTACCTTCATTTTAGAAACTCTAAAGTTAATATGTGATGAAAGTTGGGATTTATGCATGTTTAATGAGTTATGCATGCTTATGTGAGTTCACTATACTATGTTACACATGTTTGATAAGTTATGCATGTTTATGCAAGTTCACTAAGCCATGATTTGCAAGTTTAACTAGTTATGCATGTTTATGCAAGTTCACTAAGCCATGATTTGCAAGTTTATTGGGTTATGCATGTTTATGCAAGTTCACTAAGCCATGATTTGCAAGTTTAACAAGTTATGCATGTTTATGCAAGTTCACTAAGCCATGATTTGCAAGTTTAACAAGTTATGCATGTTTATGCAAGTTCCCTATGCCATGTTAGGCAAGTTTAACATGTTATGCATGTCTAGGGTAATATGCAAGTTCACTATGCTAAGTTATGCAAGTCTAACATGTTATGCATGGTTGTTGTGATATGCAAGTTCATCATGTACAGTTCCCTCTTCCTATCCTTTATGCGTTATTACGAATATGTAAGCGATAGAATGACGTTGGGGGGGTTTGGGTAAACTTAAAATACATGAAAATATAAGATTGGGAATTTACCTATTAAGTTAGGTCTACCCCTTGGGAATTTACCTATTAAGTTAGGTCTACCCAAGTATTTGTTGACTTGTAATTATGTTTTGAAATAAAGTGGACATGACACTTAGAAAACATAAGTGTGGCCAACTCGAGGTTGGGTTGAGTTTGTAGCGTAATTCTACCCGGAACCTACCGGCTTAACTAGTGGCTACAAACAATAGGACCCAATGTGAGAAGTTGGTCATGTGGTGCCAAGACCCGAGGTTAGACCAAGTTGTGGTGTAAATCTACCCGGAACCCACCGGCTTAACTAGGTAACCACAACAAAGTCTAATGTGAGAGGTTAAGGTGCATTAAATTAATTAATGCCTCATGATTAGGGTTAAGTCAGGGTCCACTAATACTTAACCAATTTGGGGATTCGAGGGATTGAAATGGGGTTAAGTTGTGAACTGTCGGTTACACTTAACCAATTTAATCCATTTGGGGATTTGAGGGATTGAAATGGGGTTAAGTTGTACTTAACCAATTTAATCCATGATTAGTGAAGGGTTAAATCGCACTTAACCCTCTTAGGAAACCCTAGCAACGTGGTCTGTTCCAGCAGTAATCCCAGTTTGGTATCATCACAACCCTAGAGGCTAGGCTAGGGCGGGGCACGATTACTGGACGGATGTAAGCGACCAAAGCGATGGCTGAGTGGTACAGCGGTGCGGGTCCAGGCGGGCTACGGACGTGCACGTAATCCGGTATTGGACAAACTCGAGGCACGGGTACCAGTAGGTTTAGGCTGTGCATTATTGCTTCAGTGTCTGGGGTTGACACCCGAGGGCTTGATACACCCGAAGGTGGACCCAGCACAGTCTGACTACATCCATATGTGGGCCGTATGGACACCAACACTTGACGTGTTAGGCTTATAGGGAGCCGATCGACTAGACCGTTTGGTTGGACCTTATATTAAGGTCACTCCATGTTATTGGGTCAAAGCTTGGGCCAAGGGATCAATACCTGTCAAGTTGGTTTGCTAGTACACCGTGGTGCAAAACTTAACCTTGTTTATGCGATGACACCTCTATCTATCTTGTAGTTAATTTATCATGCCAGTATGTTGTTATCTATGATCATCTCAGTTTCCATCATGATGTTAACTTTATTAGTTTATAGACTGATCGTAGCAGGGCTTACTCAGTCTTTTTGACTGACCTGTTTTCTATCGCCTCTTTTCTTCCGTTCCCCCCCCCCCCCCAGGTTCTCAGGGAGGGAATACAGGAGCCTAGCTTGGATCTTAGCTGCTTTCTTGGATAGCTCATGTATGCTTTGGACTTGAGCTCGCTATGGTTTTTCCACTTTGGGGATAGCTACTTTTATGTTTTCCTTTTCAGTTTCAGATGTTGTTATTTTATGTACTAGACTTGTTTATTTGGGAAATTGACGTTTTTGATATACCAGACTTGTGTTTTGAAATGGTTTAAAAATCTTCCGCTGTTTTATATACTTACTCTGTTTATTCATATATATATATGTCATGTCCTGCCTTGCTATATCATTATGCATATTTACCTTGTTTTAAAACGCCCCACCAAAGTCAGAGTTGCTTGCAAGAGCCACCCTGGCGGAGGTGGGGTGTTACACATTGTTTAAAGTACCATCTCTTAACTAGTATTGTTTTGAACTATCCCATTATCTGTGACGCTTGGTTCTATGGCATCGTGTCTGCTCAAATGATTCTCGCATTGGCTGCTATAGGTCTCTAGATTGATTCCCATTGTGCCTCTACTTATCATTTACAGTTTTATAAATTTTGTTGTTTTCAATGTGATGCCTTATTGCTCCATAATTACATGTGCTATAAGGTGCATATTGCTTCTAGTTATCTTGTACTATTCTATAATTTTTTTTCAAGGTGATGCCTCGTTGCTACATAATTACATATGCTATAGGGTGCAATGTTTTACCAATGGCAATTTTGTTTAGTGATCTGATTTTTTTGCTTTATGCGTAGGACGTCTTTAGATTTCAAATTGGTTAATAAATCATCAAATAGGTCTAGGAGGAACCTCGAACTCCCGACCTACTACTTGACATGTACACACCTTACCACTATGCCACACTCTCTTGACTTGGTTTGACTTTTATTCTGAGTCTTTTTTCCTTATTGAACCGTGTACCTTTGTGCTACAGACTGGTAGATGAGTTATACCTGCTAATCAGTTTGTTCATCAAGGGCGTTTGGTCTAGTGGTATGATTCTCGCTTTGGGTGCGATAGGTCCCGAGTTCGATTCTAGGAATGCCCCCCACCTATTGTATAAAGTACCATCTCTTTACTAGTATTGTTTTGAACTGATCCTTAATCTGCGGCGCTTGCTATTGTGGCATCATGTCTGCTCAAATGATTCTCGCTATGGCTGCTACAGGTCTCGTGATTGATTCGCATAGTGCCTCTACTTATCGTGAAGAGTTTTATAAATTTTGTTGTTTTCAATGTGATGCCTTGTTGCTTCATAATTACATGTGCTATAAGGTGCATATAGCCTCTAGTTATCTTGTACTGTTCTATAATTTTTTTTAAGGTGATGCCTTGTTGCTGCATAATTACATATGATATACGGTGCAATGTTTTACTAATGGCAATTTTTTTAGTGATCTGATCTTTTTGCTTTATGTGTGGGAGATTTTTAGATTTGAAATTGGTTAATACATCATCATATAGGTCTAGGAGGAGTGTCGAACTCCCGACCTCTTACATGATATATACACACCTTACCACTATGTCACACTCTCTTTACTTGGTTTGGCTTTTATTCTGAATCTTTTTTCTTTACTAAACAGTGAACCTTTATGCTATAGACTGGCAGATGAGTTATACCTGCTGATTAGATTGTTCATCAAGGGTATTTGGTATAGTGGTATGATTCTCGCTTTGGGTGAGAGAGGTCCCGAGTTTGATTCTAGGAATGCACCCCACCTATTGTATAAAGTACAATCTCTTAACTAGTATTATTTTGAACTAACCCTTTGTCTGTAGCATTTGGTTCTTTGGAATTATGTCTGCTCAAATATTCTTGCTTTTGCCGCAATAGGTCTCGAGATTGATTCCCATAGTGCCTCTACTTATCATGTAAAGTTTTATAAATTTTGTTGTTTTCAATGTGATGCCTTATTGCTCCATAATTACATGTGGTATATGGTGCATATTGCCTCTAGTTATCTTGAACTGTTCTATAATTTTTTTTCATGGTGATGCCTCGTTGCTACATAATTACATATGCTATACGGTGCAATGTTTTACTAATGACAATTTTGTTTAGTGATCAGATTTTTTTGCTTTATGCGTGGGAGGTCTTTAGATTTGAAATTGGTTAATACATCATCATATAGGTCTAGGAGGATTCTGGAACTGCCGACCTCTTACTTGATATGTACACACCTTACCACTATGCCACACACTCTTGACTTTGTTTGACTTTTATTCTGATTCTTTTTTCCTTACTGAACCGTGAACCTTTGTGCTACATACTGGCTGATGAGTTATACCTGCTGATCAATTTGTTCATCACGGGCATTCGGCCGAGGGGTATGTTTCTCGCTTTGGGTGTGAGAGGTCCCGAGTTCGAATCTCAGAATGCCTCCCACCTATTCTATAATGTACCATCTCTTAACTAGTATTGTTTTGATCTAACCCTTTATCTGCGGCGCTTGGTTCCATGGCATCATGTATGCTCAAATGATTCTCGCATTGGCTGCTATAGGTCTGGATATTGATTCCCATAGTACCTCTACTTATCATGTACAGTTTTATAAATTTTGTTGTTTTCAATGTGATGCCTTGTTGCTCCATAATTACGTGTGCTATGAGGTGCATATTGCCTCCAGTTATCTTCTATTGTTCTATAATTTTTTTATCAAGGTGATGCCTCGTTGCTACATAATTACATATGCTATACGATGCAATGTTTTACCAAAGGCAATTTTGTTTAGTGATCTGATTTTTTCTTCTTCATGCGCAGGAGGTATTTAGATTTAAAATTGGTTAATACATCATCATATAGGTCTAGGAGGAGTCTCGAACTCCCGATCTCTTACTTGATATGTACACACCTTGCCACTATGCCACACTCTCTTGACATGGTTTGACTTTTATTCTGAGTCTTTTTCCTTACTGAACCGTGAACCTTTGTGCTACAGACTGGCAGATGAGTTATACATGCTGATCAGTTTGTTCATCAAGGGCATTTGGTCTAGTGGTATGATTCTCGCTTTGGGTGAGAGAGGTCCCAAGTTCGAATCTCGGAATGAACCCCCACCTATTGTATAAAGTACCATCTCTTAACTAGTATTGCTTTAAACTAACCATCTATCTGTGGCGCTTGGTTCTGTGGCATCGTGTCCGCTCAAATGATTCTCGCTTTGGCTGCTATAGGTCTCGAGATTGATTCCCATAGTGCCTCTACTTATCGTGTACAGTTTTATAAATTTTGTTGTTTTCAATGTAATGCCTTGTTGCTCCATATTACATGTGCTATAAGGTGCATATTGCCTCTAGTTTTCTTGTACTGTTATGTAATTTTTTTTCAAGGTGATGCCTCGTTGCTACAGAATTACAAATGCTATAGGGTGCAATGTTTTACCAATGGCAATTTTGTTTAGTGATCTGATTGTTTTTGCTTTATGCGTAGGAGGTCTTTAGATTTGAAATTGGTTAATACATCATCATATAGGTCTAGGAGGAGTCTCGAACTCCCGACCTCTTACTTGACATGTACACACCTTACCACTATGCCATACTCTCTTGACTTGGTTTGACTTTTATTTTGAGTCTTTTTTTTCGTACTGAACCGTGTACCTTTGTGCTACAGACTGGTAGACGAGTAATACCTGCTGATCAGTTTGTTCATCAAGGGCAATTGGTCTAGTGGTATGGTTCTCGCTTTGGGTGCGAGAGGTCCCGAGTTCGATTCTGGGAATGCCCCCCCCCACCTATTGTGTAAAGTACCATCTCTTAACTAGGATTGTTTTGAACTAACCCTTTATCTGCGACCCTTGGTTCTATGGCATCATGTCTGCTCAAATGATTCTCGCATTTTCTTCTATAGGTCTGGATATTGATTCCCATGGTGCCTCTACTTATCATGTACAGTTTTATAAATTTTGTTGTTTTCAATGTGATGCCTTGTTGCTCCATAATTACATGTGCTATAAGGTGCATATTGCCTCCAGTAATCTTGTATTGTTCTATAATTTTGTTATCAAGGTTATGCCTCGTTGTTACATAACTACATATGTTATACGATGCAATGTTTTACCAATGGAAATTTTGTTTAGTGATCAGATTTTTTTTGCTTTATGCGCAGGAGGTATTTAGATCTGAAATTGGTTAATACATCATCATATAGGTCTAGGAAGAGTCTCGAACTCCCGATCTCTTACTTGATATGTACACACCTTACCACTATGCCACACCCTCTTGACATGGTTTGACTTTTATTCTGAGTCTTTTTTCCTTACTGAACCGTGAACCTTTGTGCTACAGACTGGTAGATGAGTTATACGTGCTGATCAGTTTGTTCATCAAGGGCATTTGGTCTAGTGGTATGATTCTCGCTTTGGGTGCGAGAGGTCCCGAGTTCGATTCTCGGAATGCCCCTCACCCATTGTATAAAGTACCATCTCTTAACTAGTATTGTTTTGAACAAACCCTTTATCTATGGCGCTTGGTTCTGTGGCATCATGTCTGCTCAAATGATTCTCGCTTTGGCTGCTATAGGTCTCGAGATTGATTCCCATAGTGCCTCTACTTATCGTGTACAGTTTTATAAATTTTGTTGTTTTCAATGTGATGCCTTGTTGCTCCATAATTACATGTGCTATATGGTGCATATTGCCTCTAGTTATCTTGTACTGTTCTATAATTTTTTTCAAGGCAATGCCTCGTTGCTACATAATTACATATGCTATAGGGTGCAATGTTTTACCAATGGCAATTTTGTTTAGTGATCTGATTCTTTTTCTTTATGCATAGGAGGTCTTTAGATTTGAAGTTGGTTAATAAATCATCATATAGGTCTAAGAGGAATCTCGAACTCCCGACCTCTTACTTGACATGTACACACCTTACCACTATGCCACACTCTCTTGACTTGGTTTGACTTTTATTCTGAGTCTTTTTACCTTATTGAACCGTGTACCTTTGTGCTACAGACTGGTAGATGAGTTATACCTGCTGATCAGTTTGTTTATCAAGGGCATTTGGTCTAGTGGTATGATTCTCGCTTTGGGTGCGACAGGTCCTGAGTTCGATTCTAGGAATGCCCCCACCTATTGTATAAAGTACCATCTCTTAACTAGTATTGTTTTGAACTGACCCTTAATCTGTGGCGCTTGCTTTTATGGCATCATGTCTGCTCAAATAATTCTCGCTATAGCTGCTATAGGTCTCGTGATTAATTCCCATAGTGCCTCTACTTATCATCAAGAGATTTATAAATTTTGTTGTTTTCAGTGTGACGCCTTGTTGCTTCATAATTACATGTGCTATAAGGTGCATATAGACTCTAGTTATCTTGTACTGTTCTATAATTTTTTTTTAACGTGATGCCTTGTTGCTGCATAATTAGATATGATATACGGTGCAATGTTTTACTAATGGCAATTTTTTTTAGTGATCTGATTTTTTTGCTTTATGCGTGGGAGATTTTTAGATTTGAAATTGGTTAATACATCATCATATAGGTATACGAGGAGTGTCGAACTCCCGACCTCTTACTTGATATATACACACCTTACCACTATGCCACACTCTCTTGACTTGGTTTGGCTTTTATTCTGAGTCTTTTTTCCTTACTAAACAGTGAACCTTTATGCTATAAACTGGCAGATGAGTTATACCTGCTGATTAGATTGTTCATCAAGGGCATTTGGTATAGTGGTATGACTCTCGCTTTGGGTGAGAGAGGTCCCGAGTTTGATTCTAGGAATGCACCCCACCTATTGTATAAAGTACAATCTCTTAACTAGTATTGTTTTGAACTAACCCTTTGTCTGCAGCATTTGGTTCTTTGGCATCACGTCTGCTCAAATATTCTCGCTTTTGCTGCAATAGGTCTCGAGATTGATTCCTATAGTGCCTCTACTTATCGTGTAAAGTTTTACAAATTTTGTTGTTTTCAATGTGATGCCTTGTTTCTCCCTAATTACATGTGGTATATGGTGCATATTGCCCATAATTATCTTGAACTGTTCTATAATTTTGTTTTCAAGGTGATGCCTCGTTGCTACATAATTACAAATGCTATACGGTGCAATGTTTTACTAATGACAATTTTGTTTAGTGATCGGATTTTTTTGCTTTATGCGTGGGAGGTCTTTAGATTTGAAATTGGTTAATACATCATCATATAGGTCTAGGAGGATTCTCGAACTACCGACCTCTTACTTGATATGTACACACCTTACCACAATGCCACACTCTCTTGACTTTGTTTGACTTTTATCCTTACTGAACCGTGAACCTTTGTGCTACAGACTGGCTGATGAGTTATACCTGCTGATCAATTTGTTCATCAAGGGCATTTGGTCGAGGGGTATGTTTCTCGCTTTGGGTGCAAGAGGTCCCGAGTTCGATTCTCGGAATGCCACCTAACTATTGTATAAAGTACCATCTCTTAACTAGTATTGTTTTGATCTAACCCTTTATCTGCGGCGCTTGGTTCTATGGCATCATGTCTGCTCAAATGATTCTTGCATTGGCTGCTATAGGTCTGAATATTGATTCCCATCGTACCTCTACTTATCATGTACAGTTTTATAAATTTTGTTGTTTTCAATGTGATGCCTTGTTGCTCCATAATTATGCGTGCTATGAGGTGCATATTGCCGCCAGTTATCTTGTATTGTTCTATAATTTTATTTTCAAGGTGATGCCTCGTTGCTACATAATTACATATGCTATACGATGCAATGTTTTACCAATGGAAATTTTGTTTAGTGATCTAATTTTTTTTTCTTTATGCGCAGGAGGTATTTAGATTTGAAATTAGTTAATACATCATCATATAGGTCTAGGAGGAGTCTCGAACTCCCGATCTCTTACTTGATATGTACACACCTTGCCACTATGACACACTCTCTTGACATGGTTTGACTTTTATTCTAAGTCTTTTTCCTTACTGAACCGTGAACCTTTGTGCTACAGACTGGCAGATGAGTTATACGTGCTGATCAGTTTGTTCATCAAGGGCATTTGGCCAAGTGGTTTGATTCTCGCTTTGGGTGCGAGAGGTCCCGAGATCGATTCTCGGAATGCCCCCCACCTATTGTATAAAGTACCATCTCTTAACTAGTATTTTTTTGAACTAACCCTCTATCTATGGCCCTTGGTTCTGTGGCATCGTGTCTGCTCAAATGATTCTCTCTTTGGCTGCTATAGGCCTCGAGATTGATTCCCATAGTGTCTCTACTTATCGTGTACAGTTTTATAAATTTTGTTGTTTTCAATGTAATGCCTTGTTGCTCCATAACTACATGTGCTATAAGGTGCATATTGCCTCTAGTTATCTTGTACTGTTCTATAAAAAAATTTCAAGGTGATGCCTCGTTGCTACATTATTACATATGCTATTGGGTGCAATGTTTTACCAATGGCAATTTTGTTTAGTGATCTGATTTTTTTGCTTTATGCGTAGGAGGTCTTTATATTTGAAATTGGTTAATACATCATCATATAGGTCTAGGAGGAGTCTCGAACTCCCGACCTCTTACTTGACATGTACACACCTTACCGCTATGCCACACTCTCTTGACTTGGTTTCACTTTTATTCTGAGTCTTTTTTCCGTACTGAACCGTGTACCTTTGTGCTACAGACTGGTAGATGAGTAATACCTGCTGATCAGTTTGTTCATCAAGGGCATTTGGTCTAGCGGTATGATTCTCGCTTTGGGTGCGAGAGGTCCCGAGTTCGATTCTAGGAATGCCCCCCACCTATTGTATAAAGTACCATCTCTTAACTAGTATTGTTTTGAACTGCCCCTTAATCTGCGACGCTTGCTTTTGTGGCATCATGTCTGCTCAAATGCTTCTGGCTATGGCTGTTATATGTCTCGTGATTGATTCCCATAGTGCCTGTACTTATCGTGATTCCCATAATTACATATGCTATACGGTGCAATGTTTTACCAATGGCAATTTTGTTTCGTGATCTGATTTTGTTGCTTTATGAATGGGAGGACATTAGATTTGAAATTGGTTAATACATCATCATAAAGGACTAGGAGGAGTCTCGAACTCCTGACCTCTAACCTTATATGTACACAACTTACCACTATGCCACACTCTCTTGAATTGGTTTGACTTTTATTCTAAGTCTTTTTTCCTTACTGAACCATGAACCTTTGTGCTATATACTTGCAGATGAGTTATACCTGCTGATCATTTTGTTCATCAAGGGCATTTGGTCTAGTGGTATGATTCTCGCTTTGGGTGCGAGAGGTCCCAAGTTCGATTCTCAGAATGCCCCCCACCTATTGTATAAAGTACCATCTCTTAACTAGTAATGTTTAGAACTAACCCTATATCGGCGGCGCTTGGTTCTGTGGCATCATGTCTGCTCAAATTATTCTCGCTTTTGTTGTTATAGGTCTCGAGATTGATTCCCATAGTGCCTCTACGTATCGTGTACAGTTTTATAAATTTTGTTGTTTTCAATGTGTTGCCTTGTTGCTCCATAATTACATGTGTTGTAAGGTGCACATTGCCTCTAGTTATCTTGTACTATTCCATAATTTTGTTTTCAAGGTGATGCCTCGTTGCAACATAATTACATATGCTATACGGTACAATGTGTTTCCAATGGCAATTTTATTTAGTGATCTGATTTTTTTGCTTTATGCGTGGGAGATCTTTAGGTTTGAAATTGGTTAATACATCATTGTATAGGTCTTGGAGGAGTCTCGAACTCCCGACCTCTTACTTGATATGTACACACCTTAACACTATGCCACACACTTTTGACTTGGTTTGACTTTTATTCTGGGTCTTTTTTCCTTACTGAACTGTGAACCTTTGTGCTACAGACTGGCAGATGAGTTATACCACCTGACCAATTTGTTCATCAAGGGCATTTGGTTTAGTGGTATGATTCTCGCTCTGGGTGCGAGAGGTCCCGATTTCGATTCTAGGAATGCTCCCCCTACATATTGTATAAAGTACCATATCTTCACTAGTATTGTTTTGAACTAATTCTTTATCTACGGCATTTGGTTCTGTGGCATCATGTTTGCTTAAATGATTCTCGCTTTGGCTGCTACGGGTCTCGATATTGATTCCCATAGTGCCTCTATGTATCACGTACAGTTTTATAAATTTTTTTTGTTTTCAACGTGATGCCTTGTTGCTCCATAATTACATGTGCTATAAGGTGCATGTTGCCTCTAGTTATCTTGTATTGTTCTATAATTTTGTTTACAAGGTGATGCCTCGTTGCTACATAAGTACATATGCTATACGGTGCAATGTTTTAACAATGGCAATTTTTTTTAGTGATCTGATTTTTTTTCTTTATGCGTGGGAGGTCTTTAGGGTTGAAATTGGTTAATACATCATCATATAGGTCTAGGAGGAGTCTCGAACTCCCGAACTCTTACTTGATATGTATACACCTTACCATTATGCCACACTCTCTTGACTTGGTTTGACTTTTATTCTTAGTCTTTTTTCCTTACTAAACCGTGAACATCTGTGCTATAGACTGGAAATGAGTTATACCTGTTGATCAGTTTGTTAATCAAGGGCATTTGGTCAAGTGGCATGATTCTCGCTTTGGGAGCGAGAGGTCCCGAGTTCGATTCTAGGAATTCCCCCAACCTATTGTATAAAGTACATTCTCTTAACTAATATTGTTTTGACTAACCCTTTAACTGCAGCGCTTGGTTCTATGGCATCATGTCTGCTCAAATGATTCTCGATTTGGCTGCTATAAGTCTCGAGATTGATTCCCATAGTGCCTCTACTTGTCGTGTACAGTTTTATAAAAAAAAATATTTTCAATGTGAGGCCTTGATGCTCCATAATTACATGTGCAATAAGGTGCATACTGCCTCTAGTTATCTTGTACCGTTCTATAATTTTATTTTCAAGGTGATGCCTTGTTGCTACATAATTACATATGTTATACGGTGCAATGTTTTACCAATGGAAATTTTGTTTAGTGATCTGATTTTTTTTAGCTTTATGCATGGGAGGTCTTTAGATTTGAAATTGGTCAATACATCATCATATAGGTCTAGGAGGAGTCTTGAACTCCCGACCTCTTACTTGATATGTACACACATTACCACTATGCCACACTCTCTTGACTTGGTATGACTTTTATTCTGAGTCTTTTTCCTTACTTAACCATGAACCTTTGTGCAACAGACTGGCAGATGATTTATATCTGCTGATCAGTTCGTTCATCAAGGGCATTTGGTCTAGTGGTATGATTCTTGCTTTGGGTGCGACAGGTCCCGAGTTCGATTCTCGGAATGCTCCCCCCACCTATTGTATAAAGTACCATCTTTTAACTAATATTGTTTTGAACTAACCCTTTATTTGCAACGTTTGGTTTTGTGGCATTATGTCTGCTCAAACTATTCTAGCTTTGGCTGCTATAGGTCTCGAGATAGATTCCCATAGTGCCTCTACTTATCTTGTAAATTTTATAAATTTTGTTGTTTTTAATGTGATGCCTCGTTGCTCCATAATTACATGTGCTATAAGGTGCTTATTGCCTCTAGTTATCTTGTACTGTTCTAAAATTTTGTTTTCAAGGTGATGCCTCGTTGCTACATAATTACATATGCTATACGATGCAATGTTTTACAAATGGCAATTTTGTTTAGTGGTCTGATTTATTTGCTTTATGCGCCGGAGGTCTTTAGATTTGAAATTGGTTAATACATAATTATATAGGTCTAGGAGGAGTCTCGAACTCCCGACCTCTTACTTGATATTTAAACAACTTACCACTATGCCACACTCTCTTGACTTGGTTTGACTTTTATTCTGTGTCTTTTTTCCTTACTGAACCGTGAATCTTTGTACTACAGACTGGCAGATGAGTTATACCTGCGACTCAGTTTTTTCATCAAGGGCATTTGGTCTAGTGGCATGATTCTCCCTTTGGGTGCGAGAGGTCCCGAGTTCGATTCTAGGAATGCCCCCTACCTATTGTATAAAGTAACATTTCTTAACTAGTATCGTTTTGAACAAACCCTTTATCTGCGGCACTTGGTTCTGTTGCATCATGTCTGCTCAAATGATTCTCGCTTTGGCTGCTATAGGTCTCGAGATTGATTCCCATAGTGCTTTTACTTATCCTGTACCATTTTATAATTTTTTTTTCAATGTGATGCCTTACTGCTCCATAATTACATGTGTTATAAGATGCATATTGCCTCTAGTTATCTTGTACTGTTCTAGTATTTTGTTTTCAAGGTGATGCCTCATTGCTACATAATTACATATGTTATGCGACGCAATGTTTCACCAGTGGCAATTTTGTTTAGTGATTTGATTTTTTGGCTTTATGCGTGGGAGGTCTTTATATTTGAAATTTGTTAATACTTCATCATATATGCCTAGGAGGAGTCTCGAACTCCCGACCTCTAACATGATATGTAAACACCATACCACTATGGCACACTCTCTTGACTTGGTTTGACATTTATTCGGAGTCTTTTTTTCTTACTTAACCATGAACCTTTGTGCTATAGACTGGCAGATGATTTATACCTACGGCTCAGTTTGTTCATCAAGGGTGTGTAACACCCCACGTCCATTAATGTCACTCACAAAGGGAATGCATTAACTTCCATGGAGGTTATAAGTGAATATAGAACAGAAAAATTACAACAAGACAGATAATAAGTAGTACTTGAAAACTAAAACTTCATTTTATTGCAGCGGAAACATGTTTATTACATCACAAAATCGTTAATCAGAGTCAAGTACATTATCCATCTTCATAAAACAAAATACATAATCCCATTACACAAATTGCCATTAAAGAAGATAACAAGCTGGACTTTACTTCAAGGGTCCAAGCTTTCCAAGAGAGATAAAGCAATCCAATCAAACTCCACTAGAGCTGGGTCCAACCTGAGGACCTGAAGGGGAAAAAGGATAGAAATGGAGGGGGTCAGACATAAAGACTGGCGAGTATGACAATTCTAACAATACTATTATCAAAATAACTAGACTAAGTCATAAGCTAGAAGATAAGTAAATGTCTATGAACTATTTGGAAGATAAAGATAGTGTTTAAGATAACGTTAAAGATAACGGTAAAGGCACACCTAATTACTAATGAATGATTACTACACTGCACCGCACATTACTACACTGCACCACACCAGTCACCCTATTGTTTGATCCCACTTGCTTCACACAGAAACTTTATAAATAGCCTTACGTACCCCTAGCTGACTACATAGGTGCCGTCTGCCCCTATCTCCACTAGGTGTACCCCACTACCCACTTTCGATCGGCTCCCTACTCATAGATACCCGTGTTGGCACCGCAGTGGGGTGTATCACTCCCCTAAAGTGGCAACCCGATACAACTTGAGAATGCATGGCTTATACCTACACGATGCAACAACGTCTTACCTACCAGCCCGGGTCCACACACGTATACGAAACCCGTTGGACTTGCGTTGCCACCGCTCCCCGTTTTGGCCTCTTATTATCAAACCCAGCATGCGTGTCCCGTCCTCGACTTGGATCGAGCCCACAAAGATACGTTTAGGATAATGGTTGAAATGGGCCCCCACAAGCTACCCACCTAAGCTTGTCATTAATATATCCCACTTAACCCTCTTAGTCATGCTCATTTACATGTGTGTTTGGTTAAGTCTTATTAATCGTATTTCACATGCCACTAAGGGCACCCATTAGATTCCTCATGCCACCCAAGGTACCTACTTAACCCCTATGTCCCACCTTACATGTTTATCTGGTTAAGTATTTCTTAATTCATTCAGGCCATAACCTCATAAAGACCTCTCACATTAGACTGGCATTTATGGCAGCTGGATTTGCCGGGCGGGTCCGGGCAGTCTTACACCATAAAAGAGTCTAACCTCGTGTCTTTACAATTGTTATACTTTAGTTTAGGCCTAGGACCTCTCACATTGGGCTGACATTTGTGACTACTGGATTTGCCGGGCGGGTCCGGGCAGGTTTATGTCACAAACGAGTCCAACCTCGTGTCCTAAGCATTGTTTATCACTTATAATCTTTTACCCCATTTTTAATAATTCCCTATTCAAATTATTAGTTAATTCCACTTTTATTGATGTCCATAATTGACTCAATTATGGTCATCCACTCATGGCATGCAAAATCATATCAATTGCATCCCAACTTCTTTTTATTAAATCCTTAATATTACCCCTACCCCACATTTATACGTTCGCTTATTCAACGCAGAATATACGTTAGACTCGAATAGTCTAACTCATAGCACAAAAATAAATTATCACAACATATAGACAATTAAAATGAATCTAATCATAATAGGGGTGAAACTTGCATAAACTACACATGTTAAGGATCTAAAGGTGTCGACTTGTTAATGTCACAATTTACATGATATGATCATAACCCAAATTTATGTATAAACTTGCATACGGGGTTTTAGGCAACATAATGATGGTGTGAACTAGCATAGAATTTCACATATGTCATAGCATAATTCTAGATGTCATAATTCTAGATCAAAATAGATGTCATGGCATATGTTCATAATCTCAACCTAAACTTTCATATGTGACTTGTCATATAGATCAACATAACCCAAATAATATCAACATCATGATTTAATTAACATGAACTAATTAGCATAGATAGTAACATCATGGCTTTTTAACATGTATGATTCATCACAACTTAGCATAGAAACTCTCAACATACATAACATCATCATAGCATGATTTACATCATATAGGATATCATCACCACATAGCACAGAATTTATAACATATATGACAATTCACATCATCTACTCATAATCCATTCATAACTTAACCTAATTAATTTAACAATAATCTTGTTAAGACTATCATACTAACTATTTAGAGAAGAAAAGAGAGAGTTTTTCTTTGCTTTAGGGTTGAGAGAATTAGAATTGAATTTGCTTTTCTTCTTTCTTAGTTGGCGGCGGCTCCATTGATTTCAATGGCGATGGTATGACGGTAACTATTCTATTTTAATTAGGTTTAGGGTTAGCATTAGGATGTATTTATAGGTGTAGGAAGTTATTTAGGACCATTAGATTAACCCTGAACCATGAGAACCAATCAAATGCAAAATCTGCATTTGAGCGAATCGGCCCACAGGTTGACAGCCAAACACCCTGGATTAACCCCTAGTCGACCCAGCGGGGCTCAGGTCGACCTCAAAGATGGGCCGGTTCGGTTATTCCCCTCCCAATTCGCTGTCTTGAACTTTTTCGCATATTTATTTATTTAATTTTTAATTTATATATATATATATATATATATATCAATATATATATTTCTCTGCGCAACCCATTTCACTTAATTCTTTTCTAAAAATTAAGTATACTTTAATTTGTGAATTTTAGTGTTATAAAATTACGGGGTGTTACATTCTCCCCTCCTTAAAGGATTTCGTCCCCGAAATCTCCAAGTCAAGAAAAATGTATATCCTACCATCTAATCGTCCATCTACTCAACCATCAAACACCAACATCCATTGTCCTTAAAAGACTTCTAATGCTTTAATGTTTATATGCACAGTGTGTGTATATGTCCATATCTAATGCAAAATTAGGCGGTCTACTGATTCAGTTGACCTCCTTAGTGCAATTCATGATAGTGCCATGCGTCCAATATGTATGCAAAAGATTCCTAATGATACATATTAATTCTATATGCGTGCACAACCATCCACCCGAATGCAGCAACTATATGATAATACAACCATTATACATCCATTTTACTAAATACATCCATATATATGCAATATGCAATATGAAGTGACTGAGCCGATCTGGTGCCTAATAGTGTGTGTATATGCATCCACGAGCAACCACTAGCAAACACTTGCATCCACTTTGCATCCACTATACATAACATGTCTCAAACACATGTTTCAACCATAGGATTATCCTAACTAAAGGTCAAAGATACTAGCGAGAGGATATACTAAAGATAAGATAAGTACAAGCTAAGCGGTAAAGGAGAAATTAAAGGACATACCCTAAAAAAGAAAAGGGTATCGTGAACGCATCTTCTCTTCCGTCTCCCAAGTAGCGTTGCTCTCATCATCTCCCCATTGCACTTTGACTAGTCTGACCTTTCGATTCCTCAACCTCTTGATCTCCGACCCAAGAATGCGTGTAGGAGCTCGTTGAATTTTCGCATCACGCTCTATCTCCACCTCTCTAAGCAAGCTCGGCTCTACCACTTCCGCGGTCTCGTGCAAGCACTTCCCCAAATGTGACACATGGAATACGTCATGTACACCACTAAGTCTCTCGGGCAACTCCACTCTATACGCCATCCGTCCAATCCTCTCCTTAATAGGAAACGGCCCTACAAACCTTGGTGCTAATTTCCCAACGGACCCAAAGCGAACAACGTTTCGTAATGGAGACACTTTGACAAAGACCATGTCCTCAACTTCAAACTCAAGATCTGTCCTCCTCTTATCCGCATAAGATTTCTGCCTATCCTGTGCTGCTTTCATCCTCCTTCGAATCAAGTCGATCTTCTCCGAAGTCTCCCTAATCATATCGGGCCCAAGTAAGATCTTATCCGTAGATTCCCACCAACATGTAGGTGAACGACAAGGTCGTCCATAAAGAGCTTCGAATGGTGTCATACCAATGCTGGACTGAAAGCTGTTATTATATGCGAACTCCACCAATGGAAGATGCTCTTCCCATGTACCCCCAAAGTCTAGGATACATAGCCTCAACAGATCTTCTAGAATGCGATTCACCCTCTCGGTCTGGCCGTCCGTCTGAGGATGATATGCGGTGCCCAAATATAACTGAGTCCCTACCACCTCTTGTAAGCTTCTCCAAAATTCGCTAGTGAAAATAGGATCGTGGTCACTCACTATGCTAGAAGGAACACCGTGTAAACGAACTATTTCTCGAACGTATACGGAGGCTAACCATGGAGCAGTCCTCTTACTCTTTACGGGAATGAAATCGGCGCTTTTAGTAAGTCTATCTACTATAACCCAATTCCCGTATTACCCTTCCTTGATCGCGGTAACCCATCCACAAAATCCATCGAGACACTTTCCCACTTCCATAGTGGAACCTCCAATGGGTGAAGCAACCCACCGGGTTTCTTTTGCTCCGCTTTTACTTGTTGGCACACCAAGCATCTAGCGACATACTCAGCCACGTCTTTCTTCATGCCGGCCCAAAAGTAAACTCTCTTCATGTCTTTGTACATCTTGTCTCCACCGGGATGAATGGTCATCTTCGAATGATGTGCTTCGTCAAGAATAGTCTTCCTTAGGTCATCGTCTTTTGGTACACAAATTCTACCGTCCCTACGTAACCAACCCTTATCATCTAGGGTATAACTATGGAGATAGCTTGATGACTCCCCTCCTTTGAGCTTTTCTACTAACTCAACTAACTGTGGTTCGTCTCGCTGTGCCTCGCCAATCCGTCCCAAAAGCGTAGGTCTGACCTCCAAGGATGCTAGCAAACCGGGTACGAAGTCAACGGAAGGTCTAAAGTCAAACATCGAAATGAATTCTAAACTTCGCCGCTCAATAAACAAAGGACTTAAGGATAATCTTTTTCTACTTAAGGCATCGGCCACCACGTTAAACTTGCCAGGGGTATATGCTATCTCAAAGTCGTAGGACGCTAAGAACTCCATCCACCTTTGCTGCCTTAAGTTCAAGTCCTTTTGAGAGAATATGTATTTTAAAGATTTGTGGTCAGTGAATAGTTCAAATTTCTCGCCAAGAAGATAACGACGCCAAGACTTAAGCGCGAAAACAATAGCGGCCAACTCTAGGTCATGTGTGGGGTAATTCTTCTCATGCGCTCTCAACTGCCTTCCACCATAGGCTATTACCCTGCCCTCTTGCATTAAGACTGCGCCTAGTCCTGTCCCACAAGCGTCAGTATAAACGGTAAATGGATTACTCCCGTCCGGCAATACTAAGACTGGGGCTGAAGTCAAAGCTCTCTTCAAACATTGGAACGCATCATCACAATCTATGTCCCATGTGAAAACTAGGTTCTTCTTCGTCAAGCGTGTCAATGGAGCTGATATCTTTGTGAAGTCTTTGATAAACTTCCTATAGTAGCCAGCCAACCCCAAGAAACTTCTCACTTCGGTAGCATTTTTAGGAACCTTCCAATCTTGGATGGCCACCACCTTCGCGGGATCTACAACTATCCCTTCTTTGGAAACCACATGTCCTAAGAACCGTACTTCCTTCCTCCAAAAGTGACACTTAGAAAATTTAGCTTTAAGCTTATGCGCTCGAAGAGTCTCCAACACTTCCCTAAGATGTAGGGCATGCTCTTCTTCATCCTTAGAAAAGATCAAGATGTCATCTATAAAGACTACCACGAATTTGTTAAGGTACTCCCTAAACACCCTACTCATCAAATCAACAAAATATGCTATGGCATTTGTCAAACCGAAGGGCATCACTAGCCATTCATAGAAACAGTCCGGAGTCCTAAAGGCAGTCTTGTCAATGCTATCCTCAGCCACTCTCAACCGATGGAACCCAGTGGCTAAGTCCAACTGCGAAAACACTGAGGCGCCAACTAACTGATCGAAGAGATCGTCAATCCTCGGCAGTTGGTGTTTGTTCTTCTTAGTAAGTTTATTAAGTTCTCGATAGTCCACACACAGTCTAAGGGACCCATCCGCCTTCGTGGCAAATACTACTGGAGCACCCCACTCCGATATACTTCGTCTTATGAACCACTTCTCAAGCAACTCCTTTAGTTGCTTATCGAGTTCCCTCCTTTCACGTGGAGCCATGTGGTGTACTGGCAAAGATACTAGTTTCACATTATCCACAAGATATATTCGAAAATCTATCTCCCGCTTCGGAGGCAATCCCTTCACCTCCTCAAACACATCCGAATATTCTCGGACCACTCTAACAGATCGTAGATTTTTCTCAGACGCGTCAAGCGATTCTAGATAACTTAGCATAACCGAATTTATGGGATTACAGAAGATTTCGAGAGTGTTGCCAAGGCGAGTCACGAGCCTAACTACTCTCCTTTCACAATCAAGAACGGCCCCATTTCTGGATAACCAATCCATTCCTAAAATTAGCCCATAGTCCGTGAAGCCCAACACATAAGCATCACATCTAAATTCAACGCTAAGTATGGAAATTTTCAAATCCAAACACATCATGGACAAATAAGCTGAGCCCCCTATTGGATTCAAAACAACTAAGGGATCCTCTACTAAACTGGTGTTTAAGTGCAGTGATTCAACTAATGATGTAGAGATAAACGAATGTGATGCGCCCGAATCGAATAAGGTACGGACAGGATGATCAAACAGAAAAACTAAGCTTTCAACAGAAATGGCTCTACCTCATTCTTGCAGCGGTGGGACCGCGAGAGCCTGAACTTGTCCCCCAGCCTGCCCTGGTGCCATAAGAGCCTGCACCTGTCCTCCCGAGGTAGCTCCTGCCCTCTGCCCCTTCTTTGGGCAGTCCTTCACTAAATGTCCCGCATCGCCACAATGAAAACAGCCTATCTTCTTTTTCTTTCGGCAATCCTTACTGAGATGGCCTGGGGTTCCACAGTTAGAGCACTTCTTCTTTCCCTTGCCATTATTGCCTTTTCCACCCTTCTTGTTTTGCTATTGTGGTTTCTTCTGATCCCCTTCTTCTCGGGTGCCTTACCAGCTTTAGCGCTTTTCTCCTCATGCATGAGCGCCATTTATACTAACTTCTCAAAGGTGGCCCCCATCGGGATGTGGGTCATAGCCAACCCTTGCAATGGTTCATTCAAGCCATTCACGAACCTTAGAGCCTTCTTCTCCGGCGTGTTTACTAAGTCCAAGCCAAACCTTGCTAACTGATTAAATTTATTGACATATTCTTTCACTGATGAGCTTCCTTGCTTCAATGTCAAGAACCTTTCCATATAAAGATTTTCTTCCGCCCTTGAGAGAAACTTCGCCTCGAACCTACGTCTGAAATCCGCCCAAGAGTCAACAGGACGCTCCCCATTAGTGACCTCCCACCAAAACGGGCCTCTCCCTTCATCAACCAAGCTGCTAAACGAACTCTCCTCCCTTCTTCTACTTCAAAGATTTCTAGCAATTCTTCCACCTCCTTAAGCCAATCTCTAGCTTCCACAAACGTTTCTGACCCTTGAAATGGTTTTCCACCCATCGCCTTGAATTCCTTGCACGTCATTGCAAAAGTATCTACGCGAGGAGGAGGAGGAACGGGTGCAACTGGTGGTGGAGGAACATTGGCTGGACCTGCAGCGGCCCTAGCCTCCAATAGCCTCCTATACCATCCTGGTATCGTTACACCGTCGGGTAGATTAAGATCTTCAGCCATGCTGAAACGAAAAAGGAAAGATTCAAAATGGAGAATTCGAAAGATAAAGATATGTGACTATTGGGGATTATGTTTTTCTTAAAAACTTTTCTCTTTAAATTTCTCATTAAAACATGTTTTTGAAAACACTTCTTCCAAAAATAACTATTTTTCTAAAGTATTTTTATCTGTTCAGGTAACCTTAAGCTCTGATACCACGTGTAACACCCCACATCCATTAATGTCACTCACAAAGGGAATGCATTAACTTCCATGGAGGTTATAAGTGAATAAAGAACAAAAAAATTACAACAAGACAGATAATAAGTAGTACTTGAAAACTAAAACTTCATTTTATTGCAGCGGAAACATGTTTATTACATCACAAAACCGTTAATCAGAGTCAAGTACATTATCCATCTTCATAAAACAAAATACATAATCCCATTACACAAATAGCCATTAAAGAAGATAACAAGTTGAACTTTACTTCAAGGGTCCAACCTTTCCAAGAGAGATAAAGCAATCCAATCAAACTCCACTAGAGCTGGGTCCAACCTGAGGACCTGGAGGGGAAAAAGGATAGAAATGGAGGGGGTCAGACATAAAGTCTGGCGAGTATGATAATTCTAACAATACTATTATCAAAATAACTAGACTAAGGCATAAGCTAGAAGACAAGTAAATGTCTATGAACTATTTGGAAGATAAAGATAGTGTTTAAGATAACGATAAAGGCACACCTAATTACTAACGAATGATTACTACACTGCACCGCACATTACTACACTGCACCACACCAGTCACCCTATTGTTTGATCCCACTTGCTTCACACAGAAACTTTATAAATAGCCTTATGTACCCCTAGCTGACTACATAGGTGCCGTCTGCCCCTATCTCCACTAGGTGTACCCCACTACCCACTTTCGATCGGCTCCCTACTCGTAGATACCCGTGCTGGCACCGCAGTGGGGTGTATCACTCCCCTAAAGTGGCAACCCGATACAACTTGAGAATGCACGGCTTATACCTACACGATGCAACAACGTCTTACCTACCAGCCCGGGTCCAAACACACATACAAAACCCGTTGGACTTGCGTTGCCACCGCTCCCCGTTTTGGCCTCTTATTGTCAAACCCAGCGTGTCCCGTCCTCGACTTGGGTCGAGCCCACAAAGATACGTTTGGGATACTGGTTGAAATGGGCCCCCACAAGCTACCCACCTAAGCTTGTCATTAATATATCCCACTTAACCCTCTTAGTCATGTTCATTTACATGTGTGTTTGGTTAAGTCTTATTAATCGTATTTCACATGCCACTAAGGGCACCCACTAGATTCCTCATGCCACCCAAGGTACCTACTTAACCCCCATGTCCCACCTTACATGTTTATCTGGTTAAGTATTTCTTAATTCATTCAGGCCATAACCTCATAAAGACCTCTCACATTAGACTGGCATTTATGGCAGCTGGATTTGCCGGGCGGGTCCGGACAGTCTTACACCATAAAAGAGTCTAACCTCGTGTCTTTACAATTGTTATACTTTAGTTTAGGCCTAGGACCTCTCACATTGGGCCGACATTTGTGACAACTGGATTTGCCGGGCGGGTCCGGGCAGGTTTATGTCACAAACGAGTCCAACCTCGTGTCCTAAGCATTGTTTATCACTTATATTCTTTTACCCCAGTTTTAATAATTCCCTATTCAAATTATTAGTTAAGTCCACTTTTATTGATGTCCATAATTGACTCAATTATGGTCATCCACTCATGGCATGCAAAATCATATCAATTGCATCCCAACTTCTTTTTATTAAATCCTTAATATTACCCCTACCCCACGTTTATACGTTCGCTTATTCAACGCAGAATATACGTTAGACTCGAATAGTCTAACTCATAGCACAAAAATAAATTATCACAACATATAGACAATTAAAATGAATCTAATCATAATAGGGGTGAAACTTTCATAAACTACACATGTTAAGGATCTAAAGGTGTCGACTTGTTAATGTCACAATTTACATGATATGATCATAGCCCAAATTTATGTATAAACTTGCATACGGGGTTTTAGGCAACATAATGATGGTGTGAACTAGCATAGAATTTCACATATGTCATAGCATAATTCTAGATGTCATAATTCTAGATCAAAATAGATGTCATGGCATATGTTCATAATCTCAACCTAAACTTTCATATGTGACTTGTCATATAGATCAACATAACCCAAATAATATCAACATCATGATTTAATTAACATGAACTAATTAGCATAGATAGTAACATCATGGCTTTTTAACATGTATGATTCATCACAACTTAGCATAGAAACTCTCAACATACATAACATCATCATAGCATGATTTACATCATATAGGATATCATCACCACATAGCATAGAATTTATAACATACATGATAGCATATGGTTTACAACAACATATATGACAATTCACATCATCTACTCATAGTCCATTCATAACTTAACCTAATTAATTTAACAATAATCTTGTTAACTATCATACTCACTATTTAGAGAAGAAAAGAGAGAGTTTTTCTTTGCTTTAGGGTTGAGAGAATTAGAATTGAATTTGCTTTTCTTTTTTCTTAGTTGGTGGCGGCTCCATTGATTTCCATGGCGATGGTATGACGGTAAGTATTCTATTTTAATTAGGTTTAGGGTTAGCATTAGGATGTATTTATAGATGTAGGAAGTTATTTTGGACAATTAGATTAACCCTAAACCATGAGAACCAATCAAATGCAAAATCTGCATTTGAGCGAATCGGCCCAAGGGTTGACAGCCAAACACCCTGGATTAACCGCTAGTCGACCAAGCGGGGCTCAGGTCGACCTCAAAAATGGGCCGGTTCGGTTATTCGCCTCCCAATTCGCTGTTTTGTACTTTTTCGCATATTTATTTAATTTTTAATTTATATATATATATATATATCAATATATATATATTTCTCTGCGCAACCCATTTCACTTAATTCTTTTCTAAAAATTATGTATACTTTAATTTGTGAATTTTATTGTTATAAAATTACGGGGTGTTACATGGCATTTGGTCTAGTGGCATGATTCTCGCTTTGGGTGCAAGAGGTCCCGAGTTCGATTCTAGGAATGCCCCTTACCTATTGTATAAAGTACCATCTCTTAACTAGTATAGTTTTGAACAAACCCTTTATCTGCATCGCTTGGTTCCGTGGCATCATGTCTGCTCAAATGATTCTCGCTTTGGCTGCTATAGGTCTCGAGATTGATTCCCATAGTGCTTCTACTTATACTCTACAGTTTTATAAATTTGTTGTTTTCAATGTGATGCTTTGTTGCTCCATAATTACATGTGCTATAAGGTGCATATTTCCTCTAGTTATCTTGTACTGTTCTATAATTTTGTTTTCAAGGCGAGGTCTCATTGCTACATAATTACATATGCTAAATGGTGCAATGTTTTACCAATGGAAATTTTGTTTAGTGATCTGCTTTTTTTCCCTTTATGCGTGGGAAGTCTTTAGATTTGAAATTGGTTAATACATCATCATATAGGTCTAGGAGGAGTCTCGAACTCCCGACCTCTTACTTGATATGTACACACCTTACCACTATGTCACACACTCTTGACTTGGTTTGAATTTTATTTTGAATCTTTTTCCTTACTTAACCGTGAACCTTCGTGCTACAGACTTGCAGATGAGTTATATGCGACGACAAGGAATTTCGCTCGATCCAAATAAGTCGTTAAACCGATCTAGACCGTTCGAAACCCCTAATCGTTTGAGAACAGGACAAATCAGAACACAAACAGAAGAACATTTCATTGTTATACAACAATTCCATCAGATACAAGAATATACAGAGTATAAATGAATAAATTACTTTCGATAAATATCAGAGATTACAATAAATTACGTAGCAGCGGAAAATAATACAAAGTGCAACTGAAGGTGATATACGGATACAGATCTTTCCGGATATCATTCCAGCTGTAAACCAGGATCCTGTGAATATAAATCTGCAAAACCAAAACTACTAGCTGCCCGTGCGGAAAATAGGGGCACCCAGAGTTTAGGTTAAAACAATAAACTCCAGGTCAGTCATGTGACTGGTGTGAGAACTAAAACAGTTATTTAAAACTTTACTTTAAAAGAGAGTAATTCAATGGACCACGCGGTATAACACGAAACGGGTTTCCTCCCAAGAATACTAGTGTATAGAATAAACAACGCAATGCTTTTTCAAAAAATGAAGCTATTATAAGACCCAGGTCCCATCACACAATGCAACGCAAGCCGGAGGATAGGGTTTTACCTTATAACAGCCAAACATGCTTGGTACGTTTAAAACAAATCATTTGATACTATAATAAGTGTATAGTGTCAAAACAATTTCAATCATAAATAGAAATCATAGGCGGCATGAATGTCCCATACCACTATGTCGCCATACTAGTTCTACAATTAAAATTGAATTACACGTATTGGAAATTGGATTTCCGTCATGAGTCGAGGCAAGGGGCAAGCTCCTCTCCGCGTTCGAGACACTCTAGCAAATGTCTCAGGGCTACGCACTCTGGGCAACCCTGGGATCCTCCAAGGCCGGTCCTCACTTACGTTAGAGGATTGGAAATTCCTGAACACACGTTTCCCGGTCCTTACAGACCTAATATCGAGGCGCCTCGCATCCAAACCACAAAGGTGAAAAGTATATAAATGTCAGGGCTGGTAGGTCACTGACACCACCCATAGCTAGAAAGAAACGTCGTGCACTCCTTGGGTCCTCATCCCGTTTTTGACTCATACCGTGGTGTGAGGTTCGCGAATTCACGTTATACACAAAGCTACGCCACAAAGGTCGTGCTTTGATCATCAACCACAAGACTTTGCTTTTCAACAGAAGCCTTGATCTATGCAACTCAGCGTGCCACACAGGCAGTTCATGCCATGCGATTGATATCTATCGATATATAACCTCTAAGCTCGTACGTCTCAGAGAAGGGCGTTAAGCAAGAGAATAAATTCTCCGCCGCCAAACAGATATATATTTAACAAAAATCAATCAACACAGAATAAAATCCAATGTCAGACACACAATCCATTTACAAGTCCGTTCTGGGTCTGAACGAAACCGGAGGCACTTTCCTCGCATATCCATCCATCTCCAAGTACGTCTGGACGACCACCAACTATTTCCATCCTCTTGGGTGTACAGCCCAATCAGAATCGTCAGTAATTATCCAAACGACGTGAAGACTTCCGGTCTTCAATCACCGTCTTCATCTTCGACTTATCGTCGAATCTGTTATTCAGAATGGGTATAAACCCGGACTTTCCGAACAACCCGCGTATATTAAAAACAAATGTTACACAAACACAACATACGCCTCAATCCAATTCAAAATATTCTTTTATTCAAAAAATCACATTTTTAGGGAAAGGTTCCCATTAATTTTATCCAATATAAATTCTTTAAAATTTATCCTTTAATCTTCCCTTGGATGCCATTTCAAACCTAATTATGGTTTTCCAAACTAGTCGAGATTAGCGAACCACAACGAAGTAATTATTTATTTTATTTCCCAATCCCAACCTATTCATCCCATGAAGCAAAACTGGTAATACTCCATTTCTCGTTCATTTTCTAAATTTGATAATTTAGATTACAAATTTACATTTCAATCTAATTGCGGATTCGTTAAAACTCCTTTTATTGGGTTAAAGGACTAATGTCATTTAGTACACAGTTCACGACAAACCCAAATCACATTCTATTTATCATCGGGTTAAAGAACTAGTGTTGTATAAAACACAGTTCATGATAAACCCACGAATCAAATCTAGTTCAATTCAAATCAAATATATTAGGAATTTCGATTATTTAAAACCCCTTTTTAAATCTAATTTATTTATTTAAAAAAAATCGGGTTTTAAATTGAGTTCAAACTAGTTCATTTCGATAAAAAACTATTTTTATCTTTTCAAATATGGAGTTTTACATCCCAAATTTTCCCAAATCATTTCTTCTGATTTTACACAAATTATTGATATTTTTAATAATTTTATCAAGGCCCATACAGTCGATTTCCATCAACGGCCATCGAACTGCACTTACAACGACCTTTTCCAAATTTGATTTGGACGTATCTCCAAATCCAACCGTTAGATTTCAAATTTCTAATATTTGTTAGAAAGCTCTTTTCGATACGAACCCAACGGTTCCGGTTTTAGGAGAATCCGACGGTCGGATCTCCCGTAATATCCATTTGAAATAAATAGTCGAAATTCACGAACTGCCACGGCGCTGCGCGTTCTATTCAGGCCATTATATTATATATATAATATATTATATATACTTCGTCGATTTACTATTCAAAACGAATTTTATAAATAGTTTTGAATTCGTTTCAAAAACAATTTCAACCTTTATTTCAAATTCAAATCAGAGTTGAATTTCCTATTATAAATCCTTTTTACTTTCATTTCTATTTGATTTCAATTCAAATCGATTTTAATTCGATTCGAATTCATTTCGTTTTCAATTCAATTTAAATTCAATTCGTTTTATATTCAATTTGAATTCGATTCGTTTTCTATTCAATTCGAATTCAAATTGGTTTTCTATCCAATTCAAATCAAATTCGTTATATATCCAATTGAAATCAAATTCGTTATATATTCAATTCAAATCAAATTCGTTATATATTCAATTCATTTCGAAATCGTTTTATATTCATTTCATTTCGAAATCGTTTTCTATTCATTTCATTTCGAAATCGTTTTCTATTCATTTCATTTCGAAATCGTTTTCTATTCATTTCATTTCGAAATCGTTTTTTATTTTCTATTCATTTCATTTCGAAATCGTTTTCTATTCATTTCATTTCGAATTTGATTTTCTATTCATTTCATTTCGAATTTCATTTTCTATTCATTTCATTTCGAATTTCATTTTCTATTCATTTCATTTCGAATTTCATTTCAAAATATTCGATTTCGAAATCACTTTTCAATATTCATTTTAAATGAATAAAATCGATATAAATATCGTTCACGTCAAAATGGCGTCAATCTAATCAACACGACTTCATATATTTCTATTTTCAAATATTCTATTTCAAATATTTCTATTTCAAATATTCTATTTCAAATATTTCTTTTTCAAATATTTCTATTTCAAATATTTCTATTTCAAATATTCTATTTCAAATATTTCTTTTTCAAATATTCTATTTCAAATATTTCTTTTTGTCAACACACGACTTATCTCAACGAATGAGTACCGTCCACGTGTGACTATTTTTGTTAAATTATTTGGTTCAACACATGACTAATCTCAACGGATGAGTACAGTCAACACATGAACCTTTATTTTATAGTGATAAAGATATAAAATTTATTGTTAAAATATTACGTTCAACACATGACTAATCTCAACGGATGAGTACAGTCAACACATGAACATTTACTTTATAATATTCTTTATCTTCTCAATTGGAATGAGGCCCAATCAATCACCATATAGCGTTAATTATATGGATTTTCATACATCACACGTATATAATAGCATTGAAAAGTAATCAACCTTCGACCAAAGTGCACTACACTGTATAAGCATCAAATATAGATATCTAACGCTTATAACAGCCTGTCAATCAATCGATCAACATATTTAATAAATCAGGATGAGTGAACTTCAAATTTCATCCCAACACCCGTGTGGGGTTTCAAATCAACGAACACAGATTTTAATTGTGCAGTTGGGCGATGTATAAAATATATCGTCCCAATCAATGTCCTTCAAATAGGTGTACATAAACAAACCGTCCGGTTTGTAAATGAATATTTTATTTTATTCACTTCACGTTAAAAATTATATTTTTAACGATAAAATATTTTATTCAACCTATGAAAATATTCTATTCAGTTCATTTATTAAATAAAATGATATCTTTATTTTTCTAACATATTTTAGAAAATTTCGGCGGCATAACGGCACGATACTAGAAACTGGACTAGGCCTAGCCTTATCCCCGGTCTAGTGAAGGCCCACGCCATTCACACATCAATCAAATCAATTTCATTTCACCAAACAATTCAATTCAAACCAAATATTCTAACTAACTACTCAACCAAACAATTTAACAAACAAGCCATCCATGGTCTGTGGATGACGGGTGTCGGGTGCTACTAAACACCGTCTGCATCCTAGTATATATATATATATATATATATATATATATATATATATAAAGAAAAAGAAATTGAAGAGTGAGAAGTTCTCACCAATAGCTATTCAAACATCTTGACTCTTCTTTGATAGAAATCTTCAACGTTATCGCATCTTTGTCATCTTCGTTGTCCGTATCCACTACATATGTAAAAATCGAATTTTTACTTCGCTATTCAGTATATAAAAATCGTATTTTTACTATGCTATTCAATATATAAAAATCGAATTTTTACTATGTTATTCAATATATAAAAATCGAATTTTTACTATGTTATTCAATATATAAAAATCGAATTTTTGCTATGTTATTCAATATATAAAAATCCAATTTTTATAGCTACTTCTATATTGTAAAAATCGAATTTTTCCTTCGCTATTCAATATATAAAAATCGAATTTTTATATCGCTACATATATAAAGATGGTATTTTTATATTCTCTATCCTATAAAGATTATATTTTTACATCGCTATTCTATATGAAAAGATTATATTTTTACATCAAATTCTTTTACTTAATAAAAATCAAATCTTTAATTTACTACCTTCTAAATAAAAATCCCATTTTTATTTCTATGTTTTCGTAAATAAAAAGATCACATCTTTGTATTTATAAAAAAAACGATTTTACACTAATTATTTATCTTAGCTAAACTAAAACATTAAAGAAATAAAGATAAATAAATAAATAATAATAAAAAAGCTTACAGGTGCTTTTGGGGTAGGGGAGATGCTCGGATCCTGAAATGTGAACACCCGGGGCGATAAAAATCGGATTTTTACACTGAGGGGGGGGGGGGGCTGCTGGTCGAAGGTGGGGCGTGGGAGGCGTCGCAGGTGGTTAGAGGGTGGCGGCGGGCTGCTGGTGGTCGGGGGGTCTGTGCGTTGGGAAGGAGAGAGAATCGAGGCGCGAGAGGGATTCAAGAGGGGGGAGCTTCGCGAGGTAGGAGGCGTCGAGGGGGGGCTTGGTGCGGTGGCCGATGGAGGTGGCGCCCCTTTAGTGGCGGCGGCGGCTCCACGATGGGGGAGGAGTGGAAGTCAATCGCGTTTGCCCCCCTTTTTCTTTTTCTTTTTTTTATTTTTAAACATCAGAAGAGGAAAGAGAATAGAGAGGGTAAGGAGTTTATATAAAATATATATATTTAATAATTTTTAAATTTCTAAAAGCAACTTTTTATATCGAACTCAAAATCAAACCCACCGACTGTCGTCCATAGCGTTTTACCCCCATTCCGAACACAATGGGATATGTATCGTAAGCTGATTTGATCGATTCGATCAGTTTCCGTCAAAATCAAAATATAACTCTATAAATTGAATTTGAACGCGCATTTCAATTTACCGGGGTCACATACTAACTCAAAAAATTCCAGAAAAATACTTTCCAGCCTCGTATTGACGATATGGTCCTAACAAAACTAGTTTCGTCGAATTCCGAGACCGTTAGAAAAATGGTCATTTTCCAGTCGACTAAAATCAACTAAAACTGGTCAAACGCGTTTTCCTATGCCACGCTCACATATTGATTAGAAAAATTATGAAATTTGGAATCTAGCAATAATTTGACATCACAGACCCAACAAAAGAGGTTTCGTCGAAATCCGAGGTCGTTTGCAAAATTTCCATTTTTAAGGGCCTGAATCCCATAGCGACTATTCAGAAATTTCAACTGGACATATCTTTTGACTCCCGTTATGAAATTTTGATTTTTTGGATTCGTTGGAAAGATATCATCGATTAGATCCTATTGCTTTTGGTTTCACTAAAATCCGGTTTGTTTTGCACCTGGTACATTCAATTGAAGTTTGAAATCGAATTATCGAACTACCGCGCCATTTTCAATTCTATTTATAATTATATATAAATATTTATATTCTAACGATGACGTATATAATATATACGTTCGATTATATTCGAAATAAATTTCTCGTGATATTATTTAAAATAATTCATTTTAAATATTCAAAATTTGCTAAAATTACCAAAATAAAAATTTTAAACTGGCTCAGAATTTCTGGGTTATTACAATCTCCCCCACTTAAAACTTTTCGTCCCCGAAAAGGAACAAAGTCGAAAGTGGTTTGATTAATCAACTCTACGTTCGATCTGGCTTCCATTCTCCAACTTTTCGGTTTCTGAGAATTTTCAAATTTTCAAAAATTTGGCTAACACCCTAAATTTTTGAAAAAATTCGCCATAACCTCCCATGCACCGGGAGCCACGGGAAAATCCCAAAATTGCCATATTGGCCTTCTGATCTCAAAAAGAAAAAGAAAATGCCAAGCGGCTAGCCAATAGGCTCATAAAATCATCATCACCCAAACAAAACAGTAAATTATAGTAAACATGTACCTATTTGTCGGGCAAACAAATTTTATTCTCTGCTCTAGCCTCCTTGCTATGACCTGTTCAATGTAAGTATATGTATATGCAAGCAAATGCGACCAATTTTCAATACAATTTAATATTTGATTCAATTAGGCATAATGGTTCAAAATTGTCAAACAAATAATCAAACAACACAAACATCAATCAATTAGTGGATTTAACGTTTCAAATTCATATTTTTGACACATATACAAAAATCATGTTTTTGATGCTAATTCACAACAATGTGTTCTAACTATATAAGTTTTGGTTCTCACACCAGCCTAATGGAAATATATAGAAATCACACCTTCGAAACACGAAAATAAATACTGGTGATGGCGCGCCATCATCAGAATCATGTCCGGGCGACTAGAATGTGATTCTATATCTATCCAATATATTAATACTTCGAATATACGTTCATGACGCGTATATGCAAAATCTTTATATACTAGATTGTCCATATTCAAAATAAATAAATAATCAAATACGTATAAAAAGATTTTAATTTTCAAAACAAAATTGTTTTCATTTGGAAAATATACTCTTCACACTCGTTCTAGGATACTACTGATCCCATCTCTAACGAGTCATTCTAATTGGATATTACTAATCCAATATCTGATGAATTCTTTCGTATGGTTCTAATGTGCCTTGTTCTCGAGCTCTGTAAACCAAAGCTCTGATACCAAATGTGACGACAAGAAATTTCGCTCGATCCGAATCAGTCGTTAAACCGATCTAGACCGTTCGAAACCCCTGACACTACACCAGAAAAGACTTTTGGTAGCGTTGAAAAAACGCTACCATAACTTGTAGCAGCGTTCCGATAAACGCTACTGTATGACATGCAACTAAAAGTCTGGATTTTTTTGTTGCGTTTCAATAAACGCAATCGAAATTGAAAATATTGTAGCGTTTATGAAACCCTACAAAAGGTTTTTTTGGAAGCATCTTAAAAATGCTACTAAAGTGATACTTGCACCATTTTTCGATTTTTTTGTAGCGTTTTTTCAGTCCTACTATATGTTTTTTGTTGCGGTTTTTCAGTCCTACTACATGTTTTTTGTTGCGTTTCATTTCAGCTACAATATCTTTTATAAATTATATTTGTAGCACTTTTTCAACATTACTAAAACTTACTGATGTACACCACATTTTTATATTACGGTTATTTACTGTTAATGGCTTGTAAAATTTTCATCAATCACTTATAATAGAAATATTAAAACAGATAATTATATGATAATCATTTTCAAACTAAAATCAAAAATATTTGAATACTAAAAAAAATACATTACTCCCAATATCAAATATAACACTCCTAATCATCTCAACACTAGTATTTCGACAAAATAAGTGAATCCACATACCACAATTGCTTACAAACAAGTCTACACGACTAATACAAACAAAATAATAGTTAAAGTCTTCTTCATAGCTCACCGGTTCTTTGATGCGGGTGTTCTTTCACTTTGGATATCTAATTACCTGTACATAAGCATGGTATGATGGTTATTAATATAATAATATGAAAAGGAGAAAGCTACAGTTCTCTAGAGGCAATGAAGATGTCATAACAATTAAAATGTCAAACACTAAGAGCAAGACATAGGATAAGTTTGTCCAGCAAATAACAATATCATGCTAAGAAGAAATCTAATTTGGTAGCCAATGCTATAACATCTGACAACGAAGATACATATGATAGTACCATCGCCAGTGCTTCATGTTACACCTGTAATATTAAAAAAATTGATTCAAGTCAGTCAATTCAAAGGTAATGTTAATTGTAATATTCGTTTTAGACACTTCAGGATTTGTAAGGTGACCAGGAAGCCCATTTATTGGACGTTAAAGTCCAGACATCCATTTAATGGGTGTCAAGCTTAGACATCAAAAAATGGGTGTTTGATTGCATATTAAAAAAAAAAATTTGAACATCCATTTTTTGGGTACTTAAGTCAAGCGTCCAAATGCGGTCCTGACCGTTGATCTTCCTCTTCCAGCTCAGCCCGTAATATTCAAGATGATGAATATCAGAGGTCGAATCCATTAGGGATGATGCCCTAAGGTTTAGGTGCAAAATTGTTATTAAACCATAGTTCGATAAGTAACAATAGCTTGTTATATTTGTATTTAATGAGTTGCCTAGTGGGTTGTGGACGTTGAGCTTTAAAAACCTAACAATATTCAGATTCTTTTGGATTACATGCCATAGAAAGCTATATTTGGCATTTTAATAACTGACCATGCATTTTATACCATTTATTCTGAACCTGCAGATAAGAAAGTGATAAATGTTGACATTTTCCAGCAACTTTTACCAACCAAAAGACTTGTAAGGAATACAGTTGTTGTTCCGAGCAATCAAAGTGTAAGAGTTGGGATGTACATGTAATAATGCATACATAGTTGATTCATCAACTTGATGCATTGTGTATAAGAGAAAGAAAGATATTCAAACATTTATTTACAGTCCGTTACATCTTAAGCTCATGAAGTAGAAACTGAAAGTCAAAATAACTAATCCATAGTGGAAAGCTTGCGCCTGATTGGAAAATTATTTACGAACGAAAACAACAATGAATATAGCTTCTTTATCTCATCATAATGACACACGAACATATTTAGTATAGGTAGATCAATACCGTATTTATTTTCTTCATGACTGTGAATGGATAGATTGCCGATACCAGACCAACATCCACACCAGTCAGCCCATGTACATCGTGTTGATATAGTTTAGTCTTGTCTCCTGTAATGATAACATATGTTTCAATCACGAGTTTCAATATTGCAATAGATATACATAGATAAACAGAACAAGAAATGCAAACTGAAGCGAAATGATTAATGATGCATACATTGAAATTGTTTCATTAGAATTAAAAAATATCATGCACTACAGCACAGAAACACCATATCACCATAACAGTCCATTGCCTTTCGTGAGTATTATGCCAGATTGAAATGTAGAAACACGGTACAAAAGTCAAAGTTTGCTAAAGTTATAAGTGCAAATAAAACACAATAACAACAAAACAATTTATGGAAACATGTTACTGTGATCTCGATGGATTTTTCATTATTATTATTCAGTGATTCATGCAAGAAATGATATACAAAGTGAAGATAGAAAATTCAAAGGAAAAAAAGTGTAGAAGCAAATAATCAAGATGCATAATAGTTACAGAAATTGAAAGTTGAGCAGCAAGACGAAGTGAAAAGTAAAAAACATATCTAGTAACAGTAACACAACTGTAAACTTGTGGTAAGATTAAAACACAAAAGTCATGATGAGTACAATAACCATGATGCATGATTATGGCACCTTCCAGTCAAGAAGAAGCTAATTAATTTCCCATATGATTCACAAACAAAGTAAGACACAATTTAAATATTTTGTTGACATATAACAATTGTTATGGACTGATAGTTGTAAGAAAAGTGGGTAAATTATGATAGAAGCATTGTAAGACATAGCAAGTAAGAAAAGTATATATGAACAAATTAACAATATGCTACTGCCTTTTTTACACAACAAAAAAATAGATGAACATAACAGTTATTTCAGTAGTTTCTTTGGTACCATTATTTCGTGGCTTAGTCTCTTTGGTACCATTATTTCCTGTTCAAATGGTTTCTTTGTACCATTATTTCATTAGTTTATATCTATCTATTTAAAAAGAACAATACAGTTCATGCATTAATAATAATATGTAAACACATGAGTAACTATTTAAGGCAAGTATTTCACAAACAAGCATGGTCCTTTCTACAGCATGACAACTATGAAACTGTTGTGAAACTGTTTTTCAGTGAATATAACTATAATATAACTGTATTACATTTAAATTGTAAAGTGCTGAGAAATTACTAGTACCAATATAACTATAAATTATAGGTAAGAGGGTAATGGCAGAAAGCTTTAGACTGCTTTTCAATGCATACACCTGTACGATATCCTTATGAATCTGGGAATGAAATGAATACAGATATAAATAGATTCACTGTATGAATATGATTACGGATCTTGGTATGTTAAATAATTTTTTTTTACCTGTTACTGATTTTGCCTGATTATATTTACAGATGATGTATTCAAATCTCAAGGTTGACAAGTTCAACTTTGGAAGGGACATAAAAGAGAGAATGTCATTCAGATAAGGGAATAAACTATTTTTTCTAGCAACGTAATTCAGACAAGGGACAAAGACTTCGGTTCAGGAGAGATGATAAAATGAAGAAAAGAAAGGGAGAAGTAGAAGTATATAGGGGAAACTATTGTGATAACCCCAAACTTCCACAAGTGAAAGCAGGAGAAATCATTTTTGGAATACAACATAAATACAATAAAACAGAACACAGATACAATATAGCAAAGGAGATTCATAGAGTAATAACATTATAGCAGCGGAAAAATATAATGTCATCAATCACAGAAAATCCACAGTCACAGAATCTAAGCTATTACAACAAGTTTGCAGAAAAGAAATAAATTTGATGTCTAAAAAGAAAAGAAAAGATGCCAATAGAAACAAAAAGTCTTCAAGCTCCAAGTCATCACCTCTTCTCCCAAGCAGAATCCAAGACAGAGAAAATAAGCAGCTTCAAAGAAAACTCCAAGCAAAGAATGAACCTGTCTACTTGGCTGCCCGTGTAGAAGAGAGGGCACCCAAGTTTGCAAAAAGGTGAAACAAACTATGGGTCAGTCGTGGGACTGGTGTGAGAATTCTTAAATAACTTATACTAATAAAAATAAGGCAAATCCAAAAGACCACGCCGCTAACGCGGAATGAGTTTACTCTAAGGGACTGCCGTGCATAATTTAAAGTGTCATAATAAATGATTAAATAAGTCGTCAACAACGCAATGTCTTTTGAAAAATGAAACCACCATAAGACTTAGGTCCCATCACACAATGCAACGCACACCAAGAGGATAGAGTTTTACCTTATGGTGGTTAAACATGCTAAATACGCCAAATACGTAACTAATACTATTATTAGTGTATATGGTTTCAAACAATTCAAATTATAAGTACCAATCCTAGGAAGCATAGGTACCATTATATTATGCCTCCGTACTAGTAATACAATCAAATCCGTCGGGGTCGTATTGGAAATTTGGGTTTCCATCATGAGTCCAGGCTAGGGAGGACTCCTTACCGATTCGAGACACTCTAGTTAATGCCTCAGGATTACCCGCAGTTAACCCTTGGAAATGGCAGGGCCAGTCCTCACATACAGCTTAGAGGATTAGTTATTCCTAAGTACACGTTCCCCGGTCCTATAGGACCTATCCGAGGCGCCTCATTTCATCATCCTTCAAAAGTAAAATGACTACAAACTAGAAAGAAACGTGCTACTTTCCCTGCGTTCCCTTCCCCCTTTTTAGACTCTACCGGTTTGTGAGGCTCGTGAAGTCATGTTCTTCATACCACGAGGTTCTGCTTTTCAACAAGAAACCCTGATCATTGCATCTTAGTATGCCACACCATCACTCCATACCGTACTATTGATCTTCCGTCACTATATAAACGGGTGTTAAGTAGAGAATAAATTCTCTACCACCAATCGTTTATATGTTAACTGAATATCAACAACATAATATTTTGTGGGGTACGATGTCAGAACACACTATCCATTTATACCCATGCTCTAGGTCTGAACTAGGGTCAAACCCGTGAAATCAACACGTACGTTTGGGCAATTACCCCGACCCTTGAATTGGGATCAAACCAATTCAGAGTCTTGATCGTTGTCCATTCGAGGGGAGATTTACGGTCTTCATACGCCGTCTTCATACTTGAATTCTTAAAATCGTACGATCATTTGGAATGGGATTAACCCGGACTTCCCAAATAATCTCGCATTCATATTTTTTGAGAAAAACATATTTCATATCGTTATTTTATTTTATAACGATTAATTCTTGCCTTAATTATTTTAATATAATTAATTTCCTTATTTAACGACGCTTCAGGTCAAGGGCGACCTTGGCGCTGTTTTCCATCAATTTTGTTTTTCACTTTCCTCAAAATCTAACCGTTGGATTTTAGCGTAGCATATATCGTTGGAAAGATTTTTCCAAGACGGTCCTAACGGTTTCAGTTTTGGGAAAATCCGACGGTCGGATCTTCCGGTATATTCGTTTAAAAGTTCGATTTCAAAACGCGAACTACTGCGCTCGATTCGTTATATTTTAATTTTATATATATATATATATATATATATATATATATATATATACATAAATAGTTCGTTTAACCCGTCGCTCCTATATATAACTGTCGTTTCTCTTATCTTTTACTTTTCTACTTACATGACAATATAATTTAGAATTAGACGATGAACTTTTTCTTTTAATTTATTATTATTTATTTTAATATTTTATAATTTACATTCGAAAATGAAAATTATAACATACCATTCCATTAATTTCTTTATATGTTTCCTTTCCAATTTCATTATGAATAATGAACACTCTCCTATGGTGTAAGTTCCCTTTACCTACATTATAAATAATGTTAATGTTTCAATACAGTTCCTTACCTTTCATTTAACATTATAAAAAATGTTATTCTTACATACGTTTCATTTCTTTTATTTAACATTATAAATAATGTTAAACCTTACATACAGTTTCATTTCTTTTATTTAACATTATAAATAATGTTAAACCTTACATACAGTTTCATTTCTTTTATATAACATTATAAATAATGTAAATTCTTCCTACGGAGTGAATTCTCTTTTTATATACATTATAAAATAATGTTAATACCATACGGTATAAATTCTTATGTGTTAACATTAAAATTAAATGTTAACTTGACATACGATGAAATTTTCTCTTATATTAACATTAAAAATAATGTTAACTACATACAGTGTTATTTTCTTTTTAACATTAACATTAAAATGTTAATATCATACAATGGTGTTATTCTTATAATATAAATGGTGTTATTCTTATAATATAATGCATAAATAAAATGTAATCTCTTTCCTACAGTTAATCCTCTTTAAATTACCATTATAACTAATGTCGATTTCCCATGCATTGTAAATTACTTATTTTTAACATTAAGAATAATGTACTCTTCCTACGATAGAAATACTCTTTTTATTAACATTTAAAATAATGTTACATTTACATACAATAAATGTTAATGGACCATGTAGTGAGTTTTTCTCTTTTATTTTCCATTCCATTAACATTAGAATTAAATGTTAATGAATCATACAATGCATTTTCTATATTTTTAATATAGACAAAAATGTTAAATTATCATATGTTGAAATTTTCTATATAACATTAACAAAAAATTTCCATTCAACATACGGTGAAAATTTTCTATAATTCTAATATTAACACAAATGAATGTTAATCTCATACGGTTCATTTTCTTAGTACATAACATTAAAAATAATGTTAATGAATCATACGGTGACCTTTTCATATTTAACAAAATAAGTATCAATCAATCATACGGTAAATATTTTCATTTTTTACAAAATGCAATTTTATCATACGATGCAAATTTATATTTTTATAACATGCCCAAAAATGTTATTTAACATACAATGCAAACTTATATTTTTATAACATGACCAAAAATGTTATTTAACATACACTGCAAACTTATATTTTTATAACATTAAATAAAAATGACAAAAATACCATTCACATACAATGCATTCTTATATGTTAAACATTAAATGAAAATGGCAAAAATACTATTCACATACAATGCATTCTTATATGTTAAACATTAAATAAAAATGACAAAAATACTTTTATCTTGACATTAAAATAATGCTAAATCATCCCTTCTTTTTATATAACAAAAATGAATGTTAATTTAATATGCATTCATTTCATTTTTAATTAACATAAAAAAAATAAATGTTAATTTAACCTACAATACATTTTCCTTTTTATTAACATTAACAATAAATGTTAATTTTACATGCCTTACATTTCATATTTATTAACATTAAAAATAAATGTTAATTTTTCATGAAATGAAAATTCTTTTATTTCTTAACACTTAAACAAAAATGTTATTTTACTTACAATGCATTTTCTATTTTTTTTTAACATTACCAAAATGCTAATTTACATAAAATGCAAATTTATATATTTTTAACATGACAAAACGCGGGTTTAACATACAGTGCATTTTTATATTAATAACATGACAAAAATGCTGATTTAACATACAGTGTATTTTCTATGTAACATTAACAAAAATGTTATTGAATCATACGGTGTATATTTTCATATTTTAACATAATAAAAATGTCATTCATTTCATACGATGCATATTTTCATATTTTAACATAACAAAAAGTTATATTATCATACGAAGTCATTTTCTATATTAATATGTACAAAATGTCACTCTAACATACAATGAACAAATTCAACATTTTCTATTTTAGTATATTAAAATGTTAATTATCATACAATGAACATTTTCCACATTTTCCACAAATGTCATTATCATAAGGTGACCGTTCTTTATATTAACATTAAATAAAAATGTTAATTTCATACGGTGAACATTATATTAACAAAAATTGCTCATTAACATACGGTGAATAATTTCTATTTTAATATTGACAAAATTTATCAATTAACATACTATGGCAATTTCTATTTTATTAATGAACAAAAATAGTGCCCATCAACATACGGTGTATAATCCCATTTTATAATGACACAAATTTGTCCATAAACATATAGTGACATATTCTATTTTATAATGACAAAAATAGTTCATTTCATACGGTGACATATTCAATTTTATACATACCAAATGTCATTGAACATACAATGAATAATTTTCTATTTTTAAACATTGACAAAAATGCCAATGAACATACCATGAATAATTTTCTATTTTAAACATTGGCAAAAATGCCAATGAACATACCATGAATAATTTTCTATTTAAAACATTGGCAAAAATGCCAATGAACATACCATGAATAATTTTCTATTTTAAACATTGAAAAAAAATTGACAATTCAATCATACGGTGAAAATTTACTATATAGCATTAACAAAGATGCTAAATTATCATACGGTGAATAATGTCTTGTTTAACATTAAATGAAAATAAATGTCCATTTAACATACGATGACATTTCTATTTTAATATTGAACAAAATCTATCCATTTCCTATCTTAATATTTGACCAAAAATGCTAATTTCACATGGTGACAGTTGTCTAATTTTTTAACATTAACATAAATGTCATTTTCCTACGATGAGCATTTTCAAAAATTGTT
The DNA here is from genome assembly GCA_030737875.1 of Allium sativum. Taxonomy (NCBI): domain Eukaryota; kingdom Viridiplantae; phylum Streptophyta; class Magnoliopsida; order Asparagales; family Amaryllidaceae; genus Allium; species Allium sativum. Next base: position 50,557,141 of record CM060911.1, on the reverse strand, counting down.
CATCAATATTCAGTGAATAATTTCTTATTTTAATATTGAACAAAAATTGTTCATCAACATACAGTGTAAAATTCCATTTTTATAATGAACAAAAATAATGTACATCAACATACTATGTATAATTTTCTGTCCAACGTTTTCATATCCAATCCCATCACAAACGATAAATATCACATCATCTAAACACAAATCGAATTCACAACATAGAATAACATTCATCGCATAACGATTCATTTTCACCATTCAACATTAAACAACAAAAGAATAATAATTAGATTAATTAATATTAAATTAAAAATAAATTCTCACCTTGCTTGATTCTGAAATGAAAGTGGTTTAAATCAGATCTCGTTTTGGGAGTCACAGCGATTACGGATCTGAAAGATTTCAATTTCAAATACATATGAAAATCAAAAATAGACTTTTTACAACTGTCGCAGCGACGCTTAAAAGCGTTGCAAAATCTGAAATAATTCATACCCTTTTGTTCAAAACTTCAAATCCGGATTTCTCTTGATTTACTGAACGGTTTTGGGTGCCGTTTGTTGGAGCTTAGAGTGCTACGAGAGGCCGATCTTCGCCGGGAGTTGGGGGCGGTGCGGTTGGACGTGGTGGGGCCCAGGGGGCTGCGTTCGGCACGAGTTTGCGGGCTCGGTGGCGGAGCTACAGGGCACGAGGGAGGCTGAGATTTGTCGGAGAACGTAGAGCTCGGAGAGAGCTTCGAAACGGTATATGGTACGATGAAAACCGTTGAGAGATGAAGGAGAAAATTGAGTTTGAAATTTTGATCACTTATGGGTTACGGCGGCTCAAGACAACGGAGGAGAAAGAAGAAGGATACGGTCTGTATACGTGCGTATTTATACTATAATACTAGGTTTTTCTAATGATTATTTTATTTAATTAATTAATTAATTCTAGAAAATACAGTTTTCACATACGATCTCCGATTCGCGCTCAACGACTAGCGAACTTAATGTTTTAACGTCTTCTGAACGCGATGGCGCTATCGCCAAGGTCCAATTCTGAAGTTACAGCATGGTTTACTTTTATTTTCAAAATAAACCTTTTATTTTTAATTCGAACGTAAATATAATTTTGCCGGGGCCACATACGAAGTCAGAAAAATCCGGAAAAATTATTTTTGGCTTTCTTATGCCGATACGATCACAACAAAATTTGTTTCGTTCAATTCTGAGACTTTTTGAAAAATGGTTATTTTCAGGGCGAATATATTTTTAATATTTAAAAATACATTTTGAAAACAGTAATTTCTGTAACTCAAAATATATAAGTGTTTACTGTTTTTCAATGCAGAAACGTCATTCTGAAACCAATGGAAGTGGTTTCGAGTTCAAATTCCTTCATATGTGAAAAGTAGCATTTTTGTCCTATGCAAATTACCCACCGACCTTTCTAAAAATTGAATTAGCCATAACTTTTGATTTCCGCTATGAAATTTCGATTTTTCGGATTCGTTGGAAAGATATTTTTAAATAGATTCTAATATTTTTGGTTTTACTAAAATCCGTTAAATTTTGCATCCTGTATGGTTGGTCAAAGTTCAAGTTTGACTTTTCAAACTACCGCGCCATTTCTAGCTCTTTTTATATTTAAAATTAATTTATTCATTCTAACTTCGATTTGAACCAAATTTGTGATCCTTATTATTTAAAATAGATTATTTTAAATATCAAAACTCATTTAAAATCACTTAAAATAAATTTTAACTTGGCCCCAAAATTCAGGGTCGTTACAGTCTCCCCCACTTAAAAACTTTTCGTCCCCGAAAAGGAAAAAGAAAATAAAAGAGGAGAAGAGGAAGAATAAACACAGGGAATGTTGAAACGTTTTAACCGAAATAGTACCGCCTATAACATCAGGCCTTCCACCGAAGAAGTTGGTCCTTTCGCTCCTTCGTACACATGTGCCAATTGAGCATCGCCACTTCTCTTAGTCTTCTTCGAACGTATGATCAAGGAAAGAGTCAAAACAACAGAAAAGGTGATTCTAAAAGATCGAAGGATGAATGAAAAGATGACGATAAAGTGACTGGCTATTATGTATCTCACGAACTGTTCGCCATAGAATATAGTGATTCTACGTAAACGAATTATTATAGATATGTTGTACTCCGCTTTGTAAACCAAAGCTCTGATACCAACTGTGATAACCCCAAACTTCCACAAGTGAAAGCAGGAGAAATCATTTTTGGAATACAACATAAATACAATAAAACAGAACACAGATACAATATAGCAAAGGAGATTCATAGAGTAATAACATTATAGCAGCGGAAAAATATAATGTCATCAATCACAGAAAATCCACAATCACAGAATCTAAGCTATTACAACAAGTTTGCAGAAAAGAAATAAATCTGATGTCTAAAAAGAAAAGAAAAGATGCCAATAGAAACAAAAAGTCTTCAAGCTCCAAGTCATCACCTCTTCTCCCAAGCAGAATCCAAGAGAGAGAAAATAAGCAGCTTCAAAGAAAACTCCAAGCAAAGAATGAACTTGTCTACTTGGCTGCCCGTGTAGAAGAGAGGGCACCCAAGTTTGCAAAAAGGTGAAACAAACTATGGGTCAGTCGTGGGACTGGTGTGAGAATTCTTAAATAACTTATACTAATAAAAATAAGGCAAATCCAAAAGACCACGCCGCTAACGCGGAACGGGTTTACTCTAAGGGACTGCCGTGCATAATTTAAAGTGTCATAATAAATGATTAAATAACTCGTCAACAACGCAATGTCTTTTGAAAAATGGAACCACCATAAGACTCAGGTCCCATCACACAATGCAACGCACACCAAGAGGATAGAGTTTTACCTTATGGTGGTTAAACATGCTAAATACGCCAAATACGTAACTAATACTATTATTAGTGTATATGGTTTCAAACAATTCAAATTATAAGTACCAATCCTAGGAAGCATAGGTACCATTATATTATGCCTCCGTACTAGTAATACAATCAAATCCGTCGGGGTCGTATTGGAAATTTGGGTTTCCATCATGAGTCCAGGCTAGGGAGGACTCCTTACCGATTCGAGACACTCTAGTTAATGCCTCAGGATTACCCGCAGTTAACCCTTGGAAATGGCAGGGCCGGTCCTCACATACAGCTTAGAGGATTAGTTATTCCTAAGTACACGTTCCCCGGTCCTATAGGACCTATCCGAGGCGCCTCATTTCATCATCCTTCAAAAGTAAAATGACTACTAACTAGAAAGAAACGTGCTACTTTCCCTGCGTTCCCTTCCCCCTTTTTAGACTCTACCGGTTTGTGAGGCTCGTGAAGTCATGTTCTTCATACCACGAGGTTCTGCTTTTCAACAAGAAACCCTGATCATTGCATCTTAGTATGCCACACCGTCACTCCATATAGTACTATTGATCTTCCGTCACTATATAAACGGGTGTTAAGTAGAGAATAAATTCTCTACCACCAATCGTTTATATATTAACTGAATATCAACAACATAATATTTTGTGGGGTACGATGTCAGAACACACTATCCATTTATACCCATGCTCTAGGTCTGAACTAGGGTCAAACCCGTGAAATCAACACGTACGTTTGGGCAATTACCCCGACCCTTGAATTGGGATCAAACCAATTCAGAGTCTTGATCGTTGTCCATTCGAGGGGTGATTTACGGTCTTCATACGCCGTCTTCATACTTGAATTCTTGAAATCGTACGATCATTTGGAATGGGATTAACCCGGACTTCCCAAATAATCTCGCATTCATATATTTTGAGAAAAACATATTTCATATCGTTATTTTATTTTATAACGATTAATTCTTGCCTTAATTATTTTAATATAATTAATTTCCTTATTTAACGACGCTTCAGGTCAAGGGTGACCTTGGCGCTGTTTTCCATCAATTTTGTTTTTCACTTTCCTCAAAATCTAACCGTTGGATTTTAGCGTAGCATATATCGTTGGAAAGATTTTTCCAAGACGGTCCTAAGGTTTCAGTTTTGGGAAAATCTGACGGTCGGATCTTCCGGTATATTCGTTTAAAAGTTCGATTTCAAAACGCGAACTACTGCGCTCGATTCGTTATATTTTAATTATATATATATATATATATATATATATATATATATACATAAATAGTTCGTTTAACTCGTCGCTCCTATATATAACTGTCGTTTCTCTTATCTTTTACTTTTCTACTTACATGACAATATAATTTAGAATTAGACGATGAACTTTTTCTTTTAATTTATTATTATTTATTTTAATATTTTATAATTTACATTCGAAAATGAAAATTATAACATACCATTCCATTAATTTCTTTATATGTTTCCTTTCCAATTTCATTATGAATAATGAACACTCTCCTATGGTGTAAGTTCCCTTTTACCTACATTATAAATAATGTTAATGTTTCAATACAGTTCCTTACCTTTCATTTAACATTATAAAAAATGTTATTCTTACATACGTTTCATTTCTTTTATTTAACATTATAAATAATGTTAAACCTTACATACAGTTTCATTTCTTTTATTTAACATTATAAATAATGTTAAACCTTACATACAGTTTCATTTCTTTTATATAACATTATAAATAATGTAAATTCTTCCTACGGAGTGAATTCTCTTTTTATATACATTATAAAATAATGTTAATACCATACGGTATAAATTCTTATGTGTTAACATTAAAATTAAATGTTAACTTGACATACGATGAAATTTTCTCTTATATTAACATTAAAAATAATGTTAACTACATACAGTGTTATTTTCTTTTTAACGTTAACATTAAAATTTTAATATCATACAATGGTGTTATTCTTATAATATAATGCATAAATAAAATGTAATCTCTTTCCTACAGTTAATCCTCTTTAAATTACCATTATAACTAATGTCGATTTCCCATGCATTGTAAATTACTTATTTTTAACATTAAGAATAAGGTACTCTTCCTACGATAGAAATACTCTTTTTATTAACATTTAAAATAATGTTACATTTACATACAATAAATGTTAATGGACCATGTAGTGAGTTTTTCTCTTTTATTTTCCATTCCATTAACATTAGAAATAAATGTTAATGAATCATACAATGCATTTTCTATATTTTTAATATAGACAAAAATGTTAAATTATCATATGGTGAAATTTTCTATATAACATTAACAAAAAATTTCCATTCAACATACGGTGAAAATTTTCTATAATTCTAATATTAACACAAATGAATGTTAATCTCATACGGTTCATTTTCTTAGTACATAACATTAAAAATAATGTTAATGAATCATACGGTGACCTTTTCATATTTAACAAAATAAGTATCAATCAATCATACGGTAAATATTTTCATTTTTTACAAAATGCTATTTTATCATACGATGCAAATTTATATTTTTATAACATGCCCAAAAATGTTATTTAACATACAATGCAAACTTATATTTTTATAACATGACCAAAAATGTTATTTAACATACACTGCAAACTTATATTTTTATAACATTAAATAAAAATGACAAAAATACCATTCACATACAATGCATTCTTATATGTTAAACATTAAATGAAAATGGCAAAAATACTATTCACATACAATGCATTCTTATATGTTAAACATTAAATAAAAATGACAAAAATACTTTTATCTTGACATTAAAATAATGCTAAATCATCCCTTCTTTTTATATAACAAAAATGAATGTTAATTTAATATGCATTCATTTCATTTTTAATTAACATAAAAAAAATAAATGTTAATTTAACCTACAATACATTTTCCTTTTTATTAACATTAACAATAAATGTTAATTTTACATGCCTTACATTTCATATTTATTAACATTAAAAATAAATGTTAATTTTTCATGAAATGAAAATTCTTTTATTTCTTAACACTTAAACAAAAATGTTATTTTACTTACAATGCATTTTCTATTTTTTTTTTAACATAACCTAAATGCTAGTTTACATAAAATGCAAATTTATATATTTTTAACATGACAAAACGCTGGTTTAACATACAGTGCATTTTTATATTAATAACATGACAAAAATGCTGATTTAACATACAGTGTATTTTCTATGTAACATTAACAAAAATGTTATTGAATCATACGGTGTATATTTTCATATTTTAACATAATAAAAATGTCATTCATTTCATACGATGCATATTTTCATATTTTAACATAACAAAAAGTTATATTATCATACGAAGTCATTTTCTATATTAATATGTACAAAATGTCACTCTAACATACAATGAACAAATTCAACATTTTCTATTTTAGTATATTAAAATGTTAATTATCATACAATGAACATTTTCCACATTTTCCACAAATATCATTATCATAAGGTGACCGTTCTTTATATTAACATTAAATAAAAATGTTAATTTCATACGGTGAACATTATATTAACAAAAATTGCTCATTAACATACGGTGAATAATTTCTATTTTAATATTGACAAAATTTATCAATTAACATACTATGGCAATTTCTATTTTATTAATGAACAAAAATAGTGCCCATCAACATACGGTGTATAATCCCATTTTATAATGACACAAATTTGTCCATAAACATATAGTGACATATTCTATTTTATAATGACAAAAATAGTTCATTTCATACGGTGACATATTCAATTTTATACATACCAAATGTCATTGAACATACAATGAATAATTTTCTATTTTTAAACATTGACAAAAATGCCAATGAACATACCATGAATAATTTTCTATTTTAAACATTGGCAAAAATGCCAATGAACATACCATGAATAATTTTCTATTTAAAACATTGGCAAAAATGCCAATGAACATACCATGAATAATTTTCTATTTTAAACATTGAAAAAAAATTGACAATTCAATCATACGGTGAAAATTTACTATATAGCATTAACAAAGATGCTAAATTATCATACGGTGAATAATGTCTTGTTTAACATTAAATGAAAATAAATGTCCATTTAACATACGATGACATTTCTATTTTAATATTGAACAAAATCTATCCATTTCCTATCTTAATATTTGACCAAAAATGCTAATTTCACATGGTGACAGTTGTCTAATTTTTTAACATTAACATAAATGTCATTTTCCTACGATGAGCATTTTCAAAAAATTTTCATCAACATTCAGTGAATAATTTCTTATTTTAATATTGAACAAAAATTGTTCATCAACATACAGTGTAAAATTCCATTTTTATAATGAACAAAAATAATGTCCATCAACATACTATGTATAATTTTCTGTCCAACGTTTTCATATCCAATCCCATCACAAACGATAAATATCACATCATCTAAACACAAATCGAATTCACAACATAGAATAACATTCATCGCATAACGATTCATTTTCACCATTCAACATTAAACAACAAAAGAATAATAATTAGATTAATTAATATTAAATTAAAAATAAATTCTCACCTTGCTTGATTCTGAAATGAAAGTGGTTTAAATCAGATCTCGTTTTGGGAGTCACAGCGATTACGGATCTGAAAGATTTCAATTTCAAATACATATGAAAATCGAAAATAGACTTTTTACAACTGTCGCAGCGACGCTTAAAAGCGTGGCAAAATCTGAAATAATTCATACCCTTTTGTTCAAAACTTCAAATCCGAATTTCTCTTGATTTACTGAACGGTTTTGGGTGCCGTTTGTTGGAGCTTGGAGTGCTACGAGAGGCCGATCTTCGCCGGGAGTTGGGGGCGGTGCGGTTGGACGTGGTGGGGCCCAGGGGGCTGCGTTCGGCACGAGTTTGCGGGCTCGGTGGCGGAGCTACAGGGCACGAGGGAGGCTGAGATTTGTCGGAGAACGTAGAGCTCGGAGAGAGCTTCGAAACGGTATATGGTACGATGAAAACCGTTGAGAGATGAAGGAGAAAATTGAGTTTGAAATTTTGGTCACTTATGGGTTACGGCGGCTCAAGACAACGGAGGAGAAAGAAGAAGGATACGGTCTGTATACGTGCGTATTTATACTATAATACTAGGTTTTTCTAATGATTATTTTATTTATTTAATTAATTAATTCTAGAAAATACAGTTTTCACATACGATATCCGATTCGCGCTCAACGACTGGCGAACTTAATGTTTTGACGTCTTCTGAACGCGATGGCGCTATCGCCAAGGTCCAATTCTGAAGTTACAGCATGGTTTACTTTTATTTTCAAAATATACCTTTTATTTTTAATTCGAACGTAAATATAATTTTGCCGGGGCCACATACGAAGTCAGAAAAATCCGAAAAAATTATTTTTGGCTTTCTTATGCCGATACGATCACAACAAAATTTGTTTTGTTCAATTCTGAGACTTTTTGAAAAATGGCTATTTTCAGGGCGAATATATTTTTAATATTTAAAAATACATTTTGAAAACAATAATTTCTGTAACTCAAAATATATAAGTGTTTACTGTTTTTCAATGCAGAAACTTTATTCTGAAACCAATGGAAGTGGTTTCGAGTTCAAATTCCTTCATATGTGAAAAGTAGCATTTTTGTCCTATGCAAATTACCCACCGACCTTTCTAAAAATTGAATTAGCCATAACTTTTTATTTCCGCTATGAAATTTCGATTTCTCGGATTCGTTGGAAAGATATTTTTAAATAGATTCTAATATTTTTGGTTTTACTAAAATCCGTTAAATTTTGCATCCTGTATGGTTGGTCAAAGTTCAAGTTTGACTTTTCAAACTACCGCGCCATTTCTAGCTCTTTTTATATTTAAAATTAATTTATTCATTCTAACTTCGATTTGAACCAAATTTGTGATCCTTATTATTTAAAATAGATTATTTTAAATATCAAAACTCATTTAAAATCACTTAAAATAAATTTTAACTTGGCCCCAAAATTCAGGGTCGTTACAGTCTCCCCCACTTAAAAACTTTTCGTCCCCGAAAAGGAAAAAGAAAATAAAAGAGGAGAAGAGGAAGAATAAACACAGGGAATGTTGAAACGTTTTAACAGAAATAGTACCGCCTATAACATCAGGCCTTCCACCGAAGAAGTTGGTCCTTTCGCTCCTTCGTACACATGTGCCAATTGAGCATCGCCACTTCTCTTAGTCTTCTTCGAACGTATGATCAAGGAAAGAGTCAAAACAACAGAAAAGGTGATTCTAAAAGATCGAAGGATGAATGAAAAGATGACGATAAAGTGACTGGCTATTATGTATCTCACGAACTGTTCGCCATAGAATATAGTGATTCTACGTAAACGAATTATTATAGATATGTTGTACTCCGCTTTGTAAACCAAAGCTCTGATACCAACTGTGATAACCCCAAACTTCCACAAGTGAAAGCAGGAGAAATCATTTTTGGAATACAACATAAATACAACAAAACAGAACACAGATACAATATAGCAAAGGAGATTCATAGAGTAATAACATTATAGCAGCGGAAAAATATAATGTCATCAATCACAGAAAATCCACAGTCACAGAATCTAAGCTATTACAACAAGTTTGCAGAAAAGAAATAAATTTGATGTCTAAAAAGAAAAGAAAAGATGCCAATAGAAACAAAAAGTCTTCAAGCTCCAAGTCATCACCTCTTCTCCCAAGCAGAATCCAAGAGAGAGAAAATAAGCAGCTTCAAAGAAAACTCCAAGCAAAGAATGAACTTGTCTACTTGGCTGCCCGTGTAGAAGAGAGGGCACCCAAGTTTGCAAAAAGGTGAAACAAACTATGGGTCAGTCGTGGGACTGGTGTGAGAATTCTTAAATAACTTATACTAATAAAAATAAGGCAAATCCAAAAGACCACGCCGCTAACGCGGAATGAGTTTACTCTAAGGGACTGCCGTGCATAATTTAAAATGTCATAATAAATGATTAAATAACTCGTCAACAACGCAATGTCTTTTGAAAAATGGAACCACCATAAGACTCAGGTCCCATCACACAATGCAACGCACACCAAGAGGATAGAGTTTTACCTTATGGTGGTTAAACATGCTAAATACGCCAAATACGTAACTAATACTATTATTAGTGTATATGGTTTCAAACAATTCAAATTATAAGTACCAATCCTAGGAAGCATAGGTACCATTATATTATGCCTCCGTACTAGTAATACAATCAAATCCGTCGGGGTCGTATTGGAAATTTGGGTTTCCATCATGAGTCCAGGCTAGGGAGGACTCCTTACCGATTCGAGACACTCTAGTTAATGCCTCAGGATTACCCGCAGTTAACCCTTGGAAATGGCAGGGCCAGTCCTCACATACAGCCTAGAGGATTAGTTATTCCTAAGTACACGTTCCCCGGTCCTATAGGACCTATCCGAGGCGCCTCATTTCATCATCCTTCAAAAGTAAAATGACTACTAACTAGAAAGAAACGTGCTACTTTCCCTGCGTTCCCTTCCCCCTTTTTAGACTCTACCGGTTTGTGAGGCTCGTGAAGTCATGTTCTTCATACCACGAGGTTCTGCTTTTCAACAAGAAACCCTGATCATTGCATCTTAGTATGCCACACCGTCACTCCATACAGTACTATTGATCTTCCGTCACTATATAAACGGGTGTTAAGTAGAGAATAAATTCTCTACCACCAATCGTTTATATATTAACTGAATATCAACAACATAATATTTTGTGGGGTACGATGTCAGAACACACTATCCATTTATACCCATGCTCTAGGTCTGAACTAGGGTCAAACCCGTGAAATCAACACGTACGTTTGGGCAATTACCCCGACCCTTGAATTGGGATCAAACCAATTCAGAGTCTTGATCGTTGTCCATTCGAGGGGAGATTTACGATCTTCATACGCCGTCTTCATACTTGAATTCTTGAAATCGTACGATCATTTGGAATGGGATTAACCCGGACTTCCCAAATAATCTCGCATTCATATATTTTGAGAAAAACATATTTCATATCGTTATTTTATTTTATAACGATTAATTCTTGCCTTAATTATTTTAATATAATTAATTTCCTTATTTAACGACGCTTCAGGTCAAGGGTGACCTTGGCGCTGTTTTCCATTAATTTTGTTTTTCACTTTCCTCAAAATCTAACCGTTGGATTTTAGCGTAGCATATATCGTTGGAAAGATTTTTCCAAGACGGTCCTAAGGTTTCAGTTTTGGGAAAATCCGACGGTCGGATCTTCCGGTATATTCGTTTAAAAGTTCGATTTCAAAACGCGAACTACTGCGCTCGATTCGTTATATTTTAATTATATATATGTATATATATATATATATATATATATATATATATATATATATTTATATATATACATAAATAGTTCGTTTAACTCGTCGCTCCTATATATAACTGTCGTTTCTCTTATCTTTTACTTTTCTACTTACATGACAATATAATTTAGAATTAGACGATGAACTTTTTCTTTTAATTTATTATTATTTATTTTAATATTTTATAATTTACATTCGAAAATGAAAATTATAACACACCATTCCATTAATTTCTTTATATGTTTCCTTTCCAATTTCATTATGAATAATGAACACTCTCCTATGGTGTAAGTTCCCTTTTACCTACATTATAAATAATGTTAATGTTTCAATACAGTTCCTTACCTTTCATTTAACATTATAAAAAATGTTATTCTTACATACGTTTCATTTCTTTTATTTAACATTATAAATAATGTTAAACCTTACATACAGTTTCATTTCTTTTATTTAACATTATAAATAATGTTAAACCTTACATACAGTTTCATTTCTTTTATATAACATTATAAATAATGTAAATTCTTCCTACGGAGTGAATTCTCTTTTTATATACATTATAAAATAATGTTAATACCATACGGTATAAATTCTTATGTGTTAACATTAAAATTAAATGTTAACTTGACATACGATGAAATTTTCTCTTATATTAACATTAAAAATAATGTTAACTACATACAGTGTTATTTTCTTTTTAACATTAACATTAAAATGTTAATATCATACAATGGTGTTATTCTTATAATATAATGCATAAATAAAATGTAATTTCTTTCCTACAGTTAATCCTCTTTAAATTACCATTATAACTAATGTCGATTTCCCATGCATTGTAAATTACTTATTTTTAACATTAAGAATAATGTACTCTTCCTACGATAGAAATACTCTTTTTATTAACATTTAAAATAATGTTACATTTACATACAATAAATGTTAATGGACCATGTAGTGAGTTTTTCTCTTTTATTTTCCATTCCATTAACATTAGAAATAAATGTTAATGAATCATACAATGCATTTTCTATATTTTTAATATAGACAAAAATGTTAAATTATCATATGGTGAAATTTTCTATATAACATTAACAAAAAATTTCCATTCAACATACGGTGAAAATTTTCTATAATTCTAATATTAACACAAATGAATGTTAATCTCATACGGTTCATTTTCTTAGTACATAACATTAAAAATAATGTTAATGAATCATACGGTGACCTTTTCATATTTAACAAAATAAGTATCAATCAATCATACGGTAAATATTTTCATTTTTTACAAAATGCTATTTTATCATACGATGCAAATTTATATTTTTATAACATGCCCAAAAATGTTATTTAACATACAATGCAAACTTATATTTTTATAACATGACCAAAAATGTTATTTAACATACACTGCAAACTTATATTTTTATAACATTAAATAAAAATGACAAAAATACCATTCACATACAATGCATTCTTATATGTTAAACATTAAATGAAAATGGCAAAAATATTATTCACATACAATGCATTCTTATATGTTAAACATTAAATAAAAATGACAAAAATACTTTTATCTTGACATTAAAATAATGCTAAATCATCCCTTCTTTTTATATAACAAAAATGAATGTTAATTTAATATGCATTCATTTCATTTTTAATTAACATAAAAAAAATAAATGTTAATTTAACCTACAATACATTTTCCTTTTTATTAACATTAACAATAAATGTTAATTTTACATGCCTTACATTTCATATTTATTAACATTAAAAATAAATGTTAATTTTTCATGAAATGAAAATTCTTTTATTTCTTAACACTTAAACAAAAATGTTATTTTACTTACAATGCATTTTCTATTTTTTTTTTAACATAACCAAAATGCTAGTTTACATAAAATGCAAATTTATATATTTTTAACATGACAAAACGCTGGTTTAACATACAGTGCATTTTTATATTAATAACATGACAAAAATGCTGATTTAACATACAGTGTATTTTCTATGTAACATTAACAAAAATGTTATTGAATCATACGGTGTATATTTTCATATTTTAACATAATAAAAATGTCATTCATTTCATACGATGCATATTTTCATATTTTAACATAACAAAAAGTTATATTATCATACGAAGTCATTTTCTATATTAATATGTACAAAATGTCACTCTAACATACAATGAACAAATTCAACATTTTCTATTTTAGTATATTAAAATGTTAATTATCATACAATGAACATTTTCAACATTTTCCACAAATGTCATTATCATAAGGTGACCGTTCTTTATATTAACATTAAATAAAAATGTTAATTTCATACGGTGAACATTATATTAACAAAAATTGCTCATTAACATACGGTGAATAATTTCTATTTTAATATTGACAAAATTTATCAATTAACATACTATGGCAATTTCTATTTTATTAATGAACAAAAATAGTGCCCATCAACATACGGTGTATAATCCCATTTTATAATGACACAAATTTGTCCATAAACATATAGTGACATATTCTATTTTATAATGACAAAAATAGTTCATTTCATACGGTGACATATTCAATTTTATACATACCAAATGTCATTGAACATACAATGAATAATTTTCTATTTTTAAACATTGACAAAAATGCCAATGAACATACCATGAATAATTTTCTATTTTAAACATCGGCAAAAATGCCAATGAACATACCATGAATAATTTTCTATTTAAAACATTGGCAAAAATGCCAATGAACATACCATGAATAATTTTCTATTTTAAACATTGAAAAAAAATTGACAATTCAATCATACGGTGAAAATTTACTATATAGCATTAACAAAGATGCTAAATTATCATACGGTGAATAATGTCTTGTTTAACATTAAATGAAAATAAATGTCCATTTAACATACGATGACATTTCTATTTTAATATTGAACAAAATCTATCCATTTCCTATCTTAATATTTGACCAAAAATGCTAATTTCACATGGTGACAGTTGTCTAATTTTTTAACATTAACATAAATGTCATTTTCCTACGATGAGCATTTTCAAAAATTGTTCATCAACATTCAGTGAATAATTTCTTATTTTAATATTGAACAAAAATTGTTCATCAACATACAGTGTAAAATTCCATTTTTATAATGAACAAAAATAATGTCCATCAACATACTATGTATAATTTTCTGTCCAACGTTTTCATATCCAATCCCATCACAAACGATAAATATCACATCATCTAAACACAAATCGAATTCACAACATAGAATAACATTCATCGCATAACGATTCATTTTCACCATTCAACATTAAACAACAAAAGAATAATAATTAGATTAATTAATATTAAATTAAAAATAAATTCTCACCTTGCTTGATTCTGAAATGAAAGTGGTTTAAATCAGATCTCGTTTTGGGAGTCACAGCGATTACGGATCTGAAAGATTTCAATTTCAAATACATATGAAAATCAAAAATAGACTTTTTACAACTGTCGCAGCGATGCTTAAAAGCGTGGCAAAATCTGAAATAATTCATACCCTTTTGTTCAAAACTTCAAATCCGGATTTCTCTTGATTTACTGAACGGTTTTGGGTGCCGTTTGTTGGAGCTTGGAGTGCTACGAGAGGCCGATCTTCGCCGGGAGTTGGGGGCGGTGCGGTTGGACGTGGTGGGGCCCAGGGGGCTGCGTTCGGCGCGAGTTTGCGGGCTCGGTGGCGGAGCTACAGGGCACGAGGGAGGCTGAGATTTGTCGGAGAACGTAGAGCTCGGAGAGAGCTTCGAAACGGTATATGGTACGATGAAAACCGTTGAGAGATGAAGGAGAAAATTGAGTTTGAAATTTTGATCACTTATGGGTTACGGCGGCTCAAGACAACGGAGGAGAAAGAAGAAGGATACGGTCTGTATACGTGCGTATTTATACTATAATACTAGGTTTTTCTAATGATTATTTTATTTGTTTAATTAATTAATTCTAGAAAATACAGTTTTCACATACGATCTCCGATTCGCGCTCAACGACTGGCGAACTTAATGTTTTGACGTCTTCTGAACGCGATGGCGCTATCGCCAAGGTCCAATTCTGAAGTTACAGTATGGTTTACTTTTATTTTCAAAATAAACCTTTTATTTTTAATTCGAACGTAAAAATAATTTTGCCGGGGCCACATACGAAGTCACATAAATCCGGAAAAATTATTTTTGGCTTTCTTATGCCGATACGATCACAACAAAATTTGTTTCGTTCAATTCTGAGACTTTTTGAAAAATGGCTATTTTCAGGGCGAATGTATTTTTAATATTTAAAAATACATTTTGAAAACAGTAATTTCTGTAACTCAAAATATATAAGTGTTTACTGTTTTTCAATGCAGAAACGTCATTCTGAAACCAATGGAAGTGGTTTCGAGTTCAAATTCCTTCATATGTGAAAAGTAGCAATTTTGTCCTATGCAAATTACCCACCGACCTTTCTAAAAATTGAATTAGCCATAACTTTTGATTTCCGCTATGAAATTTCGATTTTTCGGATTCGTTGGAAAGATATTTTTAAATAGATTCTAATATTTTTGGTTTTACTAAAATCCGTTAAATTTTGCATCCTGTATGGTTGGACAAAGTTCAAGTTTGACTTTTCAAACTACCGCGCCATTTCTAGCTCTTTTTATATTTAAAATTAATTTATTCATTCTAACTTCGATTTGAACCAAATTTGTGATCCTTATTATTTAAAATAGATTATTTTAAATATCAAAACTCATTTAAAATCACTTAAAATAAATTTTAACTTGGCCCCAAAATTCAGGGTCGTTACAACTATAGTTCTGCACGACTATTCCTCTCTTCGGATTTTGGAGAACCCAAAACGGTACCGATTTGGGACATAACTCAAAAACTCGTATTAATACCAATCCAAATTTTTTTTCAGGGGATAAGTCTGTGCTATATAATGCTACTCAGTAGATAACAAAATAAATTGTAGCTAATTCAAATTCATCGTTTTCGGTAAGGTTAACTTATAATTAGAATATCAGATAGAAGGTGATATAAAAGTTGGCTTAGCAATCCTAATATCCAAGTAATCTTCAATATTTTTTCTTTTGACATTTTATATCATCAAGTTTTGATTTAAAGTTATCATAATTTAAGGAAAGCAGTAGTTGAAGGTGGGCAGACAACACTAGTGCCAATATTTCACTAGTCCAAGTAATCACGACAATCAAGCGGTGCAGTTCCTCTGGTATGTGTAGATCAAACCGAAACATCTATATTTCACTATCCTGCACCATATATAAACAGCAACCGTACCCAATTCTCCATGGTTGTAACACCAATATACAACCATATATAACGGGCCTACCCATTTAAACATCGACCCAAATGTTTACTGCATAAAGCCATGACCCGCAAGTCTTTCTTCTCCAGAAAAACTAACCCATACAACCCAGCTTCAAGCTCCTCCCCACGTTCAGAAATGCATGCTCCAGTCAATTGTTTCTTCCAGAATTATTCATGCACATCGTACTCCCTCGATATTTTTCCAATACATTTAAACTCCCCACCTCCAGTAAAATACCCGCAACACATGCTCCCATTTTTCCATTGTCGCTTCCGATCCTTCCTAGTCCAAGTTCTTCACGAATATGAGAATTAAAGCCACTTGTTAACTCCTCATTGATTCCACTCCCACTATTCATTTAATTCACGAACCATACTTCCGCTCCAGTTATCCTCCCATGGCCGAACCAAACAAAGACTGAAACTCTCTCACCTTACCCAATGAATATTCAAATAAAAACCATTACTCTCCTCTTCGTAAACTTACCAACCCCATCACCATTTCATCATGTTCGAACTCCCCTTGCTGGCTGCGTCTTTCCACGCTGCAATGACCAGGCGTTGCTTTTAGTCACGAAATCACCCTTGTAAATTTACATCCCCTTTGTTACCCCATGCACCCCAGTGTATATGCACGCATCTAGTCATGCAGCATACACGGGAACACTCATATTCCCACCCATTGCCTACAATTTTGATAGTTTCCCTTCCTTTTACACGCAGAAAATAAAACAACACTGATAATTTATTGAATAAACGATCAATCTTTAACACATAAATCAAAAAAGAAATCAACCCAGATAGCACTGGTACAAATACAGAGTGGCTAACAAGAGAAGTTTCCGCCTTCGAATGAGATTATTCTGAAACCAAGTAAAACTTCAAAAACAAAATATATCACAAGAAAACTATGAAAGTTGGCTTGGTGCAAATGGCTGTAGACTGTAGTACGCTGAAGGAACCATTCAATATATACAGCATCATATTCATATATGATTATAAATTCCATTATTCCCACCTCATAAGTATTATATATTAGTATTCGGAAGGTTTTAAAGCAGTTGTCTGGGAGAAAATCATTTTACTACGTTTTTCTATAAAATTAATGATTTTTTCCTTTAGTTTCATCACTAAACATGAAGGTATCGATTTTGAATAGCTCAGCCCGAACTAAACTTAAAGATATGATGGTTGTAGATGATGTTTACTGTAAATAGTTGTGATATCAAACACACTTCTGAAAAATTTCATGCTAAAAAAAACAATTTTGGAAAATAAAGTTTGTACGATTTATATTTAATCCTTTCATGCTCAAAAAAACAATTTTGGAAAATAAGTTATTATAGTATGACCGAACCTAGTCTGTATACTGTATTTATATTGAATCCTATTACTCTCAAAAAAATAATTGTACGATTATACTCGTTCTTAATGATTCATCTAAAAATAATGACAATTTCTTGCATAACTCAATTTAATTTTAAAATAAGAAATATATATATTTGATAGGATCACTTCAAATTGGTGAATATTAATGACAATATTAAACTTGACCAATACAACTGACTGACAAACAAAGCAATGCAGTTAATGTTTATCTTCCCAGTTGTGAAACTGTAAAAACAATAAAGCAATCATATTTTTATTTTTTTAGTCAACAAAACACATAGATACAAATTGATGCTTCCTTCTGAACAAATAAAGTACGCTAAATAAAAAGGAACAAGCTAAAAGCATATAAAAAAGGTTAATCATAAGTTTTATAACCATACCAAACCACAAACAGCGTTGACCCAAAAACCACCACTTCTCTTTTTGGCACTGAAATGGCCTATTGCAAAGCTAAACCACTAGGACCTGCATTTTCAAATAAATAATCTTAGACAATATATCCAAACTAAAATATGTTATATGATATAATTTGGTCTTGGTCGGTCTTAAAGTATATAACCGAAAAATTATTCTGTTCATTTTGAAGTCAAAATGCTCAGTTCGAGACATAAGCAAACATATATTGAAAAATATAATTTTTGGAACGTGCATTCAGCCTAGCATAAATTGAATATTCAAATATCATACATGATCATTTAAATTTTCAATTTTTTATAATATTCACAAGTTGAATTTTAGTTTAAATTACCGCTGAAAATAATTTATCTGTTAAAAAAAGAAAATGTATCTGCACAAATGATATAGGCACATTCACATTGCTTTTGCGGTCATTACACAGCTTACCTTCAGAATTGTTTAGGGAAATCATCAATTCACTCATGGTTTATGGTAATGGATTGAAACATCCATAAATCATATCTTTCAAAATTGGAACAAGATACCAGCAGGAGACAGAAATAGAAAAATAAATTAAGTCTATGTTGCCTCTGAATTCTTGTTCATTGAATTTAGACAAAAAAAGAGAAAGATACTTAATGGGTTCCACTAAAAAGAAGTAGACAAACAAAAGATGCTTCTCTTTACCATGGTCTGCAGAAGTTTTCCTTCTTAGAAAATTAAAATTACTAATTGCAAGATTTATCAGTATCTGTTAACAAAAACAAAACATACAACCCGAAGGATCAAAGCACATTTAATGCACCATTTTTGGTAAAGATAAGCTGTGTTGTTTATATACAAACGAGGAAACGAAACAACACACTTTATATCATGAAACATCGAGGCAATGAAAAAAAAAAGATCAAGATGATTCCTTAATTATTAACAAAAGTCAGAACACGCTGATTACAACAGGAAGATGCTAAGATTATTATAGAATTTATTATTAAAAAAACAAAAACAAAAAAACCAGCTAAAAAGAACCTCAAGGTTGATACCCAACGGAAGAAAAGCAACCACTCCTCAATTCACCGGATTGGAAAGGTTATGGAATTAAAGCTCACCATTTGTGATCTTTAATCATACTATAGTATGCAACAAAAAAATCTTCGGATTCAGCTACCCACTTATATATTAAGATGATTAAAGCAATCATACACTGGAGACAATTTTATTCAGTTAAACCATTTGCCTTGAAAAGGTATTCATAAAATATTCAGGAATGCTTATGATCTTCCCAAAAATCATTATTTGTTTATGTGAAATCCCACATTCCAAAGGATGTACTTAACAAAGCACATATCTAAGACATTGTATTCTTCTTTTCACAATCTTTTCACAACTGAATCAGATTAAAAATAAATGAAAACCATAATCAGAAAATTACAGGAAGATAACAAAAGTACAAAAGGGCAGAAGGATATGTTAACAAAACTTTATGGCAAACAGATATTGCTGATTGGGTCTAAAATCTTCTACATAATCATTTTTATTGAACAAAACACATTCATTTCAAAATGTAACTTTCAAAGAACATATTCACCCAGCAGTTGGTTAATAAAATCAGACAATGTCGAAGGCTTTTTTTTGGGTTTATTAAGTATTCAAATGTTAAGCCATGTTGAAAAAGACAGAATGCTCTTATTATGTTGTATGTAT
This sequence comes from Allium sativum, assembly GCA_030737875.1. NCBI lineage: Eukaryota > Viridiplantae > Streptophyta > Magnoliopsida > Asparagales > Amaryllidaceae > Allium > Allium sativum. The sequence continues at coordinate 50,537,035 of CM060911.1, read as the reverse complement.
GATAATCCCCTTAAAACTCAGTCTACTATCATTGCAGCTCACAAAATAGTTGTTCATGACAACACGCATCCACATGCCTATGCATACATACTTATATACATACATACATACATATATATATATATATATATATATATAAAGAAGCTAATGGCTAATATTAAACACCGCGAGATGGCGCTAAAATATAAACGATAATTTCTAGATCTAACCTCAATGATAATTTCTAAATTTAAACGATAATATTTAGTACATCTAACCTCAATGATAATTTCTAAATATAAATGATAATATTTAGTACATTGTACCGCAGCGTGAAACACAGTCTTGGTTAAATTCTAGATCTAAAACGATAATTTGTAAATATGAACTCATTTTTAATAAACCTTACCTCAATATGAACGATAATCTCTAGATCTGAAATGACCCAAATTAGGGCTTCTGACCGAAAATCGCGATGGAAAGGTGAACAACCTTTGAATGCAGCGAATTAACGGAAACGGCGATTGGAGGGCGAGATGAATCGATCCCGAAACCGCGATTGGGGGACGAGATGAAATCGTATGTGAAGCCTAAGCAAATTTTGAGGGGGGAAATTTTCAGAAGGAGGGAATTTTTGGGTGTAAGCATAATCGAAGGAATAAAGGGGAATCCGTATGTGAAGCGGAAGCAAAATTTTGGGGAGAATTTTTCACGAGGAGGGAACTTTTGGCGTAAAGAAGAAACAATAAATGTGACAAGGTAAGTTTGGCTTAAGTGTTACTTTGGTTTACGTTAAATGAATAAAAATAAAAGAAAAATGGATTAAAATAGCATTGGTTGCTCTTACACTATAAACGCTGCTAATAAATGTAACCAAATCTATATTTTCTTGTATTGTGATCGTTTGAGAACAGGACAAATCAGAACACAAACAGAAGAACATTTCATTGTTATACAACAATTCCATCAGATACAAGAATATACAGAGTATAAATGAATAAATTACATTCGATAAATATCAGAGATTATAATAAATTACATAGCAGCGGAAAATAATACAAAGCACAACTGAAGGTGATATACGGATACAGAGCTTTCCGGATATCATTCCAGCTGTAAACCAGGATCATGTGAATATAAATCTGCAAAACCAAAACTACTAGCTGCCCGTGCGGAAAATAGGGGCATCCAGAGTTTAGGTTAAAACAATAAACTCCAGGTCAGTCATGTGACTGGTGTGAGAACTAAAACAGTTATTTAAAACTTTACTTTAAAAGAGAGTAATTCAAGGGACCACGCCGTATAACACGGAACGGGTTTCCTCCCAAGAATACTAGTGCATAGAATAAACAACACAATGCTTTTTCGAAAAATGAAGCTATTATAAGACCCAGGTCCCATCACACAATGCAACGCAAGCCGGAGGATAGGCTTTTACCTTATTACAGCCAAACATGCTTGGTACGTTTAAAACAAGTCATTTGATACTATAATAAGTGTATAGTGTCAAAACAATTTCAATCATAAATAGAAATCATAGGCGGCATGAATGTCCCATACCACTATGTCGCCATACTAGTTCTACAATTAAAATCGAATTACACGTATTGGAAATTGGATTTTCGTCATGAGTCGAGGCAAGGGGCAAGCTCCTCTCCGCGTTCGAGACACTCTAGTAAATGTCTCCGGGCTACGCACTCTGGGCAACCCTGGGATCCTCCAAGGCCGGTCCTCACTTACGTTAGAGGATTTGCAATTCCTGAACACACGTTTCCCGGTCCTTACAGACCTAATATCGAGGCGCCTCGCATCCAAACCACAAAGGTGAAAAGTATATAAATGTCAGGGCTGGTAGGTCACTGACACCACCCATCGCTAGAAAGAAACCTCGTGCACTCCTTGGGTCCTCATCCCGTTTTTGACTCATACCGAGGTGTGAGGTTCGCGAATTCACGTTATACACAAAGCTACGCCACAAAGGCCGTGCTTTGATCATCAACCACAAGACTTTGCTTTTCAACAGAAGCCTTGATCTATGCAACTCAGCGTGCCACGCAAGCAGTTCATGCCATGCGATTGATATCTATCGATATATAACCTCTAAGCTCGTACGTCTCAGAGAAGGGCGTTAAGCAAGAGAATAAATTCTCCGCCGCCAAACAGATGTATATTTAACAGAAATCAATCAACACAGAATAAAATCCAATGTCAGACACACAATCCATTTACAAGTCCGTTCTGGGTCTGAACGAAACCGGAGGCACTTTCCTCGCATATCCATCCATCTCCAAGTACGTCTGGACGACCACCAACTATTTCCATCCTCTTGGGTGTACAGCCCAATCAGGATCGTCAGTAATTATCCAAACGATGTGAAGACTTCCGGTCTTCAACCACCGTCTTCATCTTCGACTTATCATCGAATCGGTTATTCAGAATGAGTATAAACCCGGACTTTCCGAACAACCCGCGTATATTAAAAACAAATGTTACACAAACACAACATACGCCTCAATCCAATTCAGAATATTCTTTTATTCAAAAAATCACATTTTTAGGGAAAGGTTCCCATTAATTTTATCCAAGATAAATTCTTTAAAATTTATCCTTTAATCTTCCTTTGGATGTCATTTCAAACCAAATTATGGTTTTCCAAACTAGTCGAGATTAGCGAACAACAACAAAGTAATTATTTATTTTATTTCCCAATCCCAAAATATTCATCCCATGAAGCAAAACTGGTAATACTCCATTTCTCGTTCATTTGCTAAATTTGATAATTTAGATTACAAATTTACATTACAATCTAATTGCGGATTCGTTAAAACTCCTTTTATTGGGTTAAAGGACTAATGTCATTTAAAACACAGTTCACGACAAACCCATATCACATTCTATTTATCATCGGGTTAAAGAACTAGTGTTGTTTAAAACACAGTTCATGATAAACCCACAAATCAATTCTAGTTCAATTCAAATCAAATATATCAGGAATTCCGATTATTTAAAACCCCTTTTTAAATCTAATTTATTTATTTAAAAAAAATCGGGTTTTAAATTGAGTTCAAACTAGTTCATTTAGATAAAAATCTATTTTTATCTTTTCAAATATGGAGTTTTACATCCCAAATTTTCCCAAATCATTTCTTCTGATTTTACACAAATTATTGATATTTTTAATAATTTTATCAAGGCCCGTACAGTCGATTTCCATCAACGGCCATCGAACTGCACTTACAACGACCTTTTCCAAATTTGATTTGGACGTATCTCCAAATCCAACCGTTATATTTCAAATTTCTAATATTCGTTAGAAAGCTCTTTTCGATACGAACCCAACGATTCCGGTTTTAGGAGAATCCGACGGTCGGATCTCCCGTAATGTCCGTTTGAAATAAATGGTCGAAATTCACGAACTGCCACGGCGCGGCGCGTTCTATTCAGGCCATTATATTATATATATATATATATATATATATATATATATATATATATATAATATTATATATACTTTGTCGATTTACTATTCAAAACGAATTTTATAAATAGTTTTGAATTCGTTTCAAAAACAATTTCAACCTTTATTTCAAATTCAAATCAGAGTTGAATTTCCTATTATAAATCCTTTTTACTTTCATTTCTATTTGATTTCAATTCAAATCGATTTTAATTCGATTCGAATTCATTTCATTTCCAATTCAATTTAAATTCAATTCGTTTTCTATTCAATTTGAATTTAATTCGTTTTCTATTCAATTCGAATTCAAATTGGTTTTCTATCCAATTCAAATCAAATTCGTTATATATCCAATTGAAATCAAATTCGTTATATATTCAATTCAAATCAAATTCGTTATATATTCAATTCATTTCGAAATCGTTTTATATTCATTTCATTTTGAAATCGTTTTCTATTCATCTCATTTCGAAATCGTTTTCTATTCATTTCATTTCGAAATCGTTTTCTATTCATTTCATTTCAAAATCGTTTTCTATTCATTTCATTTCGAAATCGTTTTCTATTCATTCCATTTTGAATTTCATTTTCTATTCATTTCATTTTGAATTTCATTTTCTATTCATTTCATTTCGAATTTCATTTTCTATTCATTTCATTTCGAATTTCATTTCAAAATATTCGATTTCAAAATCACTTTTCAACATTCATTTTAAATGAATAAAATCGATATAAATATCGTTCACGTCAAAATGGCGTCAATCTAATCAACACGGCTTCATATATTTCTATTTTCAAATATTCTATTTCAAATATTCTATTTCAAATATTTCTTTTTCAAATATTTCTATTTCAAATATTTCTATTTCAAATATTCTATTTCAAATATTTCTTTTTCAAATATTCTATTTCAAATATTTCTTTTTGTCAACACACGACTAATCTCAACGAATGAGTACCGTCCACGTGTGACTATTTTTGTTAAATTATTTCGTTCAACACATGACTAATCTCAACGGATGAGTACAGTCAACACATGAACCTTTATTTTATAGTGATAAAGATATAAAATTTATTGTTAAAATATTACTTTCAACACATGACTAATCTCAACGGATGAGTACAGTCAACACATGAACATTTACTTTATAATATTCTTTATCTTCTAAATTGGAATGAGGCCCAATCAATCACCATATAGTGTTAATTATATGGATTTTCATACATCACACGTATATAATAGCATTGAAAAATAATCAACCATCAACCAAAGTGCACTACACTGTATAAGCATCAAATATAGATATCTAACGCTTATAACAGCCTGTCAATCAATCGATCAACATATTTAATAAATCAGGATGAGTGAACTTCAAATTTCATCCCAACACCCGTGTGGGGTTTCAAATCAACAAACACAGATTTTAATTGTGCAGTTGGGCGATGTATAAAATATATCGTCCCAATCAATGTCCTTCAAATAGGTGTACATAAACAAACCGTCGGGTATGTAAATGAATATTTTATTTTATTCACTTCACGTTAAAAATTATATTTTTAACGATAAAATATTTTATTCAACCTATGAAAATATTCTATTCAGTTCATTTATTAAATAAAATGATATCTTTATTTTTCTAACATATTTTAGAAAATTTCGGCGGCATAACGGCACGATACTAGAAACGGGACGAGGCCTAGCCTTATCCCCGGTCTAGTGAAGGCCCACGCCATTCACACATCAATCAAATCAATTTCATTTCACCAAACAATTCAATTCAAACCAAATATTCTAACTAACTACTCAACCAAAAAATTTAACAAACAAGCCATCCATGCTCTGTGGATGACGGGTGTCGGGTGCTACTAAACACCGTGTGCATCCTAGTATATATATATATAACTAGAAAAAGAAATTGAAGAGTGAGAAGTTCTCACCAATAGCTATCCAAACATCTTGACTCTTCTTTGATAGAAATCTTCATCGTTATCGCATCTTTGTCATCTTCGTTGTCCGTATCAACTATATATGTAAAAATTGAATTTTTACTTCGCTATTCAATATATAAAAATCGAATTTTTACTATGCTATTCAATATATAAAAATCGAATTTTTACTATGTTATTCAATATATAAAAATCCAATTTTTACTATGTTATTCAATATATAAAAATCGAATTTTTACTATGTTATTCAATATATAAAAATCCAATTTTTATAGCTACTTCTATATTGTAAAAATCGAATTTTTCCTTCGCTATTCAATATATAAAAATCGAATTTTTATATCGCTACATATATAAAGATGGTATTTTTATATTCTCTATCCTATAAAGATTATATTTTTACATCGCTATTCTATATGAAAAGATTATATTTTTACATCAAATCCTTTTACTTAATAAAAATCAAATCTTTAATTTACTACCTTCTAAATAAAAATCCCATTTTTATTTCTATGTTTTCGTAAATAAAAAGATCACATCTTTGTATTTATAAAAAAAACGATTTTACACTAATTATTTATCTTAGCTAAACTAAAACATTAAAGAAATAAAGATAAATAAATAAATAATAAAAAAAATCTTACAGGTGCTGTTGGTGTAGGGGAGATGCTCGGAGCCTGAAATGTGAACACCCGGGGCGATAAAAATCGGATTTTTACACTGAGGGGGGGGGGGCTGGTCGAAGGTGGGGCGTGGGAGGCGTCGCAGGTGGTCAGAGGGTGGCGGCGGGCTGCGGGTGGTTGGGGGGTCTGTGCGTTGGGAAGGAGAGAGAATCGAGGCGCGAGAGGGATTCGAGAGGGGGGGAGCTTCGCGAGGTAGGAGGCGTCGAGGGGGGCTTGGTGCGGTGGCCGATGGAGGTGGCGCCCCTTTGGTGGCGGTGGCGGCTCCACGATGGGGGAGGAGCGGAAGTCAATCGCGTCTGCCCCCCTTTTTCTTTTTATTTTTTTTATTTTTAAACATCAGAAGAGGAATGAGAATAGAGAGGGTAAGGAGTTTATATAAAATATATATATAATAATTTTTAAATTTCTAAAAGCAACTTTTTATTTCGAACTCAAAATCAAACCCACCGACTGTCGTCCATAGCATTTTACCCCCATTCCGAACACAATGGGATATGTATCGTAAGCTGATTTGATCGTTTCGATCAGTTTCCGTCAAAATCAAAATATAACTCTATAAATTGAATTTGAACGCGCATTTCAATTTACCGGGGTCACATACTAACTCGAAAAATTCCAGAAAAATACTTTCTAGCCTCGTATTGACGATACGGTCCTAACAAAACTAGTTTCGTCAAATTCCGAGACCGTTAGAAAAATGGCCATTTTCCAGTCGACTAAAATCAACTAAAACTAGTCAAACGCGTTTTCCTATGCCACGCTCACATATTGATTCCAAAAATTATGAAATTTGGAATCTAGCAATAATTTGACATCGCAGACCCAACAAAAGTGGTTTCGTCGAAATCCGAGGTCGTTTGCAAAATTTCCATTTTTAAGGGCCTGAATCCCATAACGACTATTCAGAAATTTCAACTGGACATATCTTTTGACTCCCGTTATGAAATTTTGATTTTTCGGATTCGTTGGAAAGATATCATCAATTAGATCCTATTGCTTTTGGTTTCACTAAAATCCGGTTTGTTTTGCACCCGGTACATTCAATTGAAGTTTGAAATCGAATTATCGAACTACCGCGCCATTTTCAATTCTATTTATAATTATATATAAATATTTATATTCTAACGACGACGTATATAATATATACGTTCGATTATATTCGAAATAAATTTCTCGTCGATATTATTTAAAATAATTCATTTTAAATATTCAAAATTCGCTAAAATTGCTAAAATAAAATTTTTAAACTGGCTCAGAATTTCCGGGTTATTACATTATACATGCTGATCAAATTGTTCATCAAGGGCATTTGGTCTAGTGGTATGATTCTCGCTTTGAGTGCGAGAGGTCCCGAGTTCGATTCTAGGAATGCCCCTTACCTATTGTATAAAGTACCATCTCTTAACTAATATTGCTTTGAACTAACCCTTTATCTAGGTGCTTGGTTCTGTGGCATCATGTCTACTCAAATGATTCTCGCTTTGGTTGCTATAGGTTTCTAGATTGATTCCCATAGCGCCTCTACTTATCATTTATAGTTTTATAAATATTTTTGCATTCAATGTGATGCCTTGTTGCTCCATAATTACATGTTCTATAAGGTGCATATTTCCTCTAGTTATCTTGCACTGTTCTATAATTTTGTTTTCAAGGTGATGCCTCGTTGCTACATAATTACATCTGTTATACAGTGCAATGTTTTACCAATGGCAATTTGGTTTGGTGATCTGATTTTTTTTCTTTATGCGTTGGAGGTCTTTAAATTCAAAATTGGTTAAAACATCATCATATAGGTCTAGGAGGATTTTCGAACTCTCGACCTCTTACTTGATATGTACACACCTTATCGCTATGCCACACTCTCTTGACTTGGTTTGATGTTTATTCTAAGTCTTTTTTCCTTACTGAACCATGAACCTTTGTGCTATAGATTGGCAGATGAGTTATACATGCGGATCAATTTATTCATCAAGGGCATTTTTTCTAGTGGTACGATTCTCGCTTTGGGTGCGAGTGGTCCCGAGTTCGATTCTAGGAATGCCCCCACCTATTGTATAAAGTACCATCTCTTAACTTGTATTGTTTTGAACTAACCCTTTATCTGCGGCGCTTGGTTCTGTGGCATTATGTCTACTCAAATGATTATCGCTTTGGATACTATAGGTCTCGATATTGATTCCCATAGTGCCTCTACTTATCGTGTACAGTTTTATAAATTTTGTTGTTTCCAATGCGATGCCTTGTTGCTCCATAATTACATGTGCTATAGGGTGCATATTGCATCTAGTTATCTTGTATTGTTCTTTAATTTTGTTTTCAAGGTGTGCCTTGTTTCTACAAAATTACATATGTTATACGGTGGAATGTTTTACCAATGACAATTTTGTTTAGTGATGTGATTTTTTTGCTTTATGCGTGGGAGGTCTTTAGATTTGAAATTGGTTAATACATCATCATATCAGTCTGGGAGGAGTCGTGAACTCCCAGCCTCTTACTGGATATGTACACACCTTACCACTATGCCACACTCTCTTGACTTGGTTTGACTTTTATTCTGAGTCTTTTTCCCTTACTGAATCGTGAACCTTTGTGCTACAGACTGTTAGATGAGTTATACCTGCTGATCAATTTGTTCATCAAGGGCATTTGGTCTAGTGGTTTGATTCTCGCTTTGGGTGCGAGAGGTCCATAGTTCGATTCTGGGAAAGCCCCCCACCTATTTTATAAAGTACTATCTCTTAACAAGTATTGTTTTGAATTAACCCTTTATCTGCAACACTTGGTTCTATGGCATCATGTATGCTCAAATGATTCTTTCTTTGGCCGCTATAGGTCTCGAGATTGATTCCCATAGTGCCTCTACTTATCGTAAACAGTTTTATAAATTTTGTAGTTTCCAATGCGACGCCTTGTTGTTCCATAATTTCATTTGCTATATGGTGCATATTGCCTCTAGTTATCTTGTACTGTTCTATAATTTTGTTTTCAAGTTGATGCCTCATTGCTACATATTTACATATGTTATACGGTGCAAAGTTTTACCAATGTCAATTTTGTTTAGTGGTCTGATTTTTTTTTCTTTATGCGTGGGAGGTCTTTAGATTTGAAATTAGTTAACAAATCATCATATAGGTCTAGGAGGAGTCTCAAACTCCCGACCTCTTACTTCATATGTACACACCTTATCACAATGCCACACTCTCTTGACTTGGGTTGACTTTTATTCGGAGTCTTTTTTCCTTACTGAACCGTGAACCTTTGTGCTACAGACTGGCAGATGAGTTATACCTGCTGATCAATTAGTTCATCAAGGGCATTTGGTATAGTGGTATGATTCTCACTTTGGGTTCGAGAGGTCCCGAGTTCGATTCTAGGAATGCCCCCCACCTATTGTATAAAGTACCATCTCTTGACTAGTATTATTTTGAACTAACCCTTTATCTACGGCGCTTGGTTCTGTAGCATCATGTCTGCTCAAATGATTCTTTCTTTGGCTGCTTTAGTTCTCGAGATTGATTCTCGTAGTGTCTCTAATTATCGTGTACATTTTTATAAATTTTGTTGTTTCTAATGCGATGCCTTGTTGCTCCATAATTACGTGTGCTATATGGTGCATATTGCCACTAGTTATCTTGTATTGTTCTATAATTTTGTTTTCAAGGTGATGCCTCATTGCTACATAATTACATATGTCACATGGTACCAACGGCAATTTTGTTTAGTGATCTGATTTTTTTGCTTTATGCATGGGAGGTCTTTAGATTTGAAATTGGTTAATACGTCATCATGTTGGTCTAGGAGGAGTCTCGAACTCCCGACCTCTTATTTGATATGTACATACCTTACCGCTATGTCATACTCTCTTGACTAGGTTTGACTTTTATTCTGAGTCTTTTTTCCTTACTGAACCGTGAACCTTTGTGCTACAGACTGGAAGATGAGTTATACCTGCTGATCAATTTGGATATTGAGGGCATTTGGTCTCGTGGGGCGATTCTCGCTTTGGAGCGGTCCCGAGTTCGATTTTGGGAATGCCACCCACCTATTGTATAAAGTACCATCTCTTAACTTGTATTGTTTTGAACTAACCCTTTATCATGTACCCCTAGCCCACTACATAGGTGCCGTCTGCCCCTATCTCCACTAGGTGTACCCAGTAATTCTTACCCGGTAGTTTCGTGTACCCCTACATAGGTGCCGTCTGCCCCTATCTTCATTAGGTGTACCCACTACTCCCAAGCGATCGGCTCCCTACCTTAGATACCCGTGCTGGTCCCACAGTGGGGTGTATCACTCCCCTAAAGTGGCTACCCAATACTAACGGCGCACGGCTTTATATCTACACGATGCAACAACGGCTTATCTACCAGCCCGGGCCCACACACGCATATGAAACCCGTTGGACTTGCGTTGCCACCGCTAACCCGTTTTGGCCTCTTATAATCAAACCCAATATGAGTGTCCCGTCACTCGACTTGGGTCGAGCCCACAAAGATACGTTTGGGATATTGGTTGAAATGGGCCCCCACAAGCTACCCACTTAAGCTTGTCAAATATCTAGTGTATCCCACTTAACCCTTTAATCATGTTTAATTACATGTTTCCACTTGGTTAAGTATTCTAATCGTATTTTCTATTGCCACCCAAGGCAACCCACTAGATTCCACATGCCACCCAAGGCAACCACCAAATTTCCTCATGCCACCCAAGGCACCCACTTAATCCCTCATGTCCCACTACATGCTATTATGGTTAAGTGTTTCTTAATTAATTAAGACCGTGATCTCCCGTAAAGACCTCCCACATTAGACTGGCTGTTATGACCGCCTGGTTAAGCCGGTAGAATCCGGGCAGTCTTACGTCATAACAGAGTCTAACCTCGTGTCTTTACCTTAATCACGTATTTAATTTATGGCTAAGACCTCTCACATTGGGCTGACATTTGTAGCAACTGGTTAAGCCGGTCGGGTCCGGGCAGTTTTAGACTACAAATGAGTCCAACCTCGTGTCTTAGTCGATTAATTACACCTAATTAATCACCCCCATATTAATTATCCCTAATTAATATCAAGTTTTCCATAACATGGGTAGACCTAACTCAATAGGTAAATTCCCATGGGGTAGACCTAACTCAATAGGTAAATTCCCACTTATGGTAATTTATTTTTATGGTATGCTTAATCATACCCAATCATTCATTTATTAACATATTTACCAACCCCATCGTTCCCCACGTAAATCGTTCTCGTTACATGACATAATAAGGGGAAGATCATCACAAATATCATGGGTTTAACATACAACTTTGTCATGGGTTAAGAGGATGTCAACTTGCATATATGAGCATATATTAACCCAACTACATATAACCCAAACTTGCATATTATCATATACATGATTTGCATAACATGTTGCATATGAGCTTGCATATTATCATACACATATCTTGCATAACATGTTGAACTTGCATATAGGCATTCTCATAACTTGCATAACTCACTTTGCTAAACATGCATAATTCCACTTATTAAATATGCATAAATCCACTTGTTAAACATGCATATATCAACTTGTTAAACATGCATAAATCAACTTATTAAGCATGCATAAACCAACTTATCAAATATGCATAAACATAGAACAACATAGAGTAACATATCATTATACATGATTCAAACTCACTAATCCGCATTTAAGACCATAAGTCTCATTACACCCAATCTACTTACTTTAACAATTGATGTTAAAGTGATAGAAACTCACCAAACTCAAGATTAGCAACCTTATGAAGTAGAATTAGTTGCTAACTATGAAGATAATGATGATTAAAGATTGATTAGAGAGGAATTAGCTTGCAACTTTCTTCTTAGATTAGTGGAGGCTTCTCTTAGGATTTAATTTGGCGGCATGAGGCCATTATTTCTATTTTTGGTAAGGATTAAGGTAGGTTTAGGGTGTATTTATAGATTAAGAGAGTGTTTTAGGCCCTTGGATTAACCCTAGATTAATTTAGGTCCATTAGATTTAGGAAACCTCTAGAACCAAGCCCAGCCCTAACCAGAAAACCAGATCTGGTGCACCCAAGCACCCTGGCTCGACACGCCATGTCGACAGGCAAGTCGACAGGCATGTCGACACCCCTGTCGACAGGCCTGTCGACAGCCCTGTCGACATGCTTAGGCGGGAGTCTTCCCGCCTGGCCCCGCTGGTTCTAAATTTAAATTTAAGTTTAAATTCCTAAATCTGTTTTTAGCTCTAATTTTTCTGCAAACTTCCTTGGGCCATAACCGGGCCATACGGACTCCGATTTTCGAAAACTCGGACTCTATTTCGCGTATTTTTCCGAGACGAACGCAATAACGCAGCCCGTTACCCCCAATTCCCGCGTCTGAGATTATTTATCCTGTAATTAGTGAATTTTAGTATTAACTAAAATTCGGGGTGTTACATTCTCCCCTCCTTAAAGGATTTCGTCCCCGAAATCTCTAGGCTAAGGAGAATGCATATCCTACCATCCAAACAACCATCTACTCAAATCATCAACCACAGGCATCCATTGTCCTTAAACAGTTTCTAATGATGTATGAGCATATGCAAAAAGTGTGTGTATATGTTCCCTATCTAATGTATGAACATATGCAAACCATGATAGTGCCATGCATCCATTATGTATGCGAGAGAACCCTATCGACACATACAATATCTACATGAGTGCACAATCATTCACCAAAATGCATCATCCATGTGATAACACAACCATTATACATCCATAAATATATCTTCCTACACACAATTTTATGCAATATGCAACATGAAGTGACTGAGCCGATCTAGTGCCTAGAGTGTGTGTATATGCATCCACGAGCAACCACCAGCAAACACTTGCATCCACTTGCATCCATCAACCATAACATGTCTCAAACACATGTTTCAACCATAGGTTTACCCTATCTAAAGGTCAAAGGTACTAACGAGAGGACATACCAAAGATAAGATAAGTACTAGACAAGCGATAAAGGAGAAAGTAAGGACATACCCTCAAAAAGAAATGGGTACAATGAACGCATCTTCGCTTCCGTCTCCCAAGTTGCGTTGCTCTCATCTTCTCCCCATTGCACTTTGACTAGCTGAACCTCTCGATTCCTCAATTTCCTAGTCTCTGACCCAAGGATGCGAGTAGGAGCTCGTCGAATCGTCGCATCACGCTCAACCTCTACATCTCTAAGTAAGCTCGGCTCTACCACCTCTGCGGTCTCGTGTAAGCACTTCCTCAGATGTGATACATGGAATACATCATGAACACCACTAAGTCTGTCGGGCAACTCCACCCTATATGCCATCCGTCCAATCCTTTCCTTGATAGGAAACGGCCCAACAAACCTCGGTGCTAACTTCCCAACGGATCCGAAGCGAACAATATTTCTCAACGGAGATACCTTAACAAAAACCATATCTCCAACCTCAAACTCAAGATCCGTCCTTCTCTTGTCCGCATAAGATTTTTGCCTATCCTGCGCTGCTTTCATCCTTCTTCGAATCAAGTCAATCTTCTCAGAAGTCTCCCTAACCATATCGGGCCCAAGCAAGATCTTATCCGTAGATTCCCACCAACATGTAGGTGATCGACAAGGCCTTCCATAGAGAGCTTCGAAAGGAGCCATACCAATACTGGACTGAAAGCTGTTATTATATGCGAACTCCACCAATGGAAGATGCTCTTCCCATGTACCTCCAAAATCTAAGATACAAAGCCTCAAAAGGTCTTCTAGAACACGATTCACCCTCTCAGTCTGGCCGTCTGTCTGAGGATGATATGCGGTGCTCAGACACAATTGAGTCCCTACTGCTTCTTGCAAACTTCTCCAGAACTCGCTAGTGAAGATAGGATCTCGATCACTTACTATGATAGAGGGTACCCCATGTAATCGAACTATCTCTCGAAGATATACTGAAGCTAGCCATGGAGCAGTCCTCTTGCTCTTCACAGGTATGAAATGGGCGCTCTTAGTAAGTCTATCTACCACTACCCAAATTCCTGTATTACCCTTCCTCGACCTGGGTAACCCATCAATAAAATCCATCGAGACGCTATCCCACTTCCATTGCGGAACCTCCAATGGGTGAAGCAACCCACCTGGTTTCCTTTGCTCCGCCTTCACTTGCTGGCACACCAAACATCGAGCGACATACTCGGCCACATCTTTCTTCATACCGGCCCAGAAGAAAACTCTCTTCATGTCTTGGTACATCTTGTCCCCACCGGGATGAATGGTCATCCTAGAACGGTGTGCATCATCAAGAATAGCCTTCCTCAAACCCTCGTCTTGCGGTACACAAAGTCTACCGTCTCTACGCAAGTACCCCTTATCGTCTAGGGTGTACCTACTCAAATGGCTGGACGACTCCCCCCTTATGAGCTTCCCTATCAACTCAACCAACTGTGGGTCGTCCCTCTGGGCTTCCCCAATCCGCCCCAAAAGAGTAGGCCTAACTTCCAAGGAAGCTAGTAAACCGGGTACATAATCAATGGAAGGTCTGAAATCAAACATCGAGATAAACTCCAAGTTTCATCGTTCCACGAACAACGGACTCAAGGACAACCTCTTCCTACTCAAGGCGTCCGCCACCACGTTACCCTTGCCAGGGGTATACGCTATCTCGAAATCATAGGATGCTAAGAACTCCATCCACCTTTGCTGTCTTAAGTTTAGATCTTTTTGAGAGAACAAGTACTTCAAAGATTTATGGTCAGTGAACAACTCGAATCTCTCACCAAGAAGATAATGGCGCCAAATCTTAAGCGCAAAAACAATAGCGGCCAGCTCTAGATCATGGGTAGGGTAATTTTTCTCATGTGCCCTTAACTGCCTTCCACCATAGGCTATTACCCTTCCCTCTTGCATTAAGACTGCGCCAAGTCCTGTCCCACAGGCATCGGTATAGACAACAAATGGCTTGCTCCCATCTGGCAACACTAAAACTGGAGCGGTGGTTAAAGCTCTCTTTAACCGTCGGAACGCATCATCACAATCTACGTCCCATGTGAAAACAAGATTCTTCTTTGTTAAGCGGGTTAATGGGGCTGATATCTTCGCGAAGTCTTTAATAAATTTCCTATAATAACCCGCCAAGCCCAAGAAACTTCTTACTTCGGTAGCATTTTTCGGAACCTTCCAATCCTGAATTGATACTACCTTCGCGGGATCCACAGCTATCCCTTCCTTGGAGACCACGTGCCCCAAGAATCGTACTTCCTTCCTCCAGAAGTGACATTTAGAGAATTTAGCCTTAAGGCTATGTGCTCGAAGAGTCTTCAACACTTCCCCAAGATGTAGGGCATGCTCTTCTTCACTCTTAGAAAATACCAAGATATCATCCACAAAGACCACCACGAATTTATTAAGGAACTCCCTGAACACCCTACTCATCAAATCAACAAAGTATGCAGGGGCGTTCGTCAACCCAAATGGCATCACCAGCCACTCATAGAAACCATCCGGAGTTCTAAAGGCAGTCTTGTCTATGCTATCCTCAGCCACCCTCAACTGATGAAACCCCGTGGCCAAGTCCAACTGAGAAAATACTGAAGCGCCAACCAACTGATCGAAAAGATCATCTATTCTCGGCAATGGGTGTCTATTCTTCTTTGTGAGCTTGTTGAGTTCTTTATAATCTACACAAAGTCTGAGAGACCCATCCGCCTTCGTAGCAAATACTACTGGAGCACCCCACTCTGATATGCTCCGTCTTATGAACCCCTTCTCAAGCAACTCTCCTACTTGCTTATGGAGTTCCCTCCTCTCACGAGGAGCCATGTGGCGCACTGGTAAAGATACCGGTTTAGCATTATCCACCAAATATATTCGGAAGTCAATCTCCCGCTTCGGAGGTAAGCCCTTCACCTCCTCAAACACATCCGGATATTCCCGGACCACTCTCATAGATTGCAAACTCTCGACCGAAGCGTCAAGCGATTCAAGATAACTTAGCATAATAGAGTCCATGGGATTACAAGAAATCTCGAGAGTGTTACCCAAACGGGTCATGAGCCTAACAACTCTCCTTTCGCAATCAAGAACGGCACCATTACTGGATAACCAGTCCATGCCCAAAATCAACCCATAGCCCGTGAAGCCCAATACAAAAGCATCACATCTAAACTCAATGCTAAGTATAGAAATCTTCAAACCCAAACATATCATGGACAAATAAGTGGAGCCCCCAATTGGGTTTGAAACAACCAAGGGATCATCTACCAGACTGGTGTCTAAGTGCAGTAACTCAACTAATGATGATGAAATAAATGAATGCGATGCGCCTGAATCAAACAATGTACGGACAGGATGGTCAAATAGAAAAACCAGACTTTCAACGGAAATAGTTCTACCTCTCTCCTGAATCGGTGGAACCGCGAGAGCCTGTACTTGCCCCCTAGCCTGACTCGGTGCCATAAGAGCTTGCACCTGTCCTCCTGAGGTAGATCCCGTCCTTTGCCCCTTCTTAGGGCAATCCTTCACTAAGTGCCCTGCTTCGCCACAGTGGAAGCAGCCGGTCTTCTTCTTCTTGCGACAATCCTTGCTTAGGTGGCCAGGTGTCCCACAATTGAAACACTTCTTCTTCTTGCCCTTGCCACCATTGCCTTTCCCACCTTTGCTTTGCTGTTGTTGAGGTCTCTTTTGATCTCCCTTCTTCTCGGGTGCCTTATTAGCATTAGGACCCTTCTCTTCCTCATACATGAGTGCCATGTCAACTAGCTTCTCAAAGGTGACCCCCATAGGGATGTGAGTCATAGCCAACCCATGCATAGGTTCATTCAAGCCTTTCACGAACCTCAAAGCCTTCTTCTCCGGTGTATTCACCATGTCTAGGCCAAACCTTGCCAATTGATTAAACTTGTTGACATATTCCTTCACCGAAAGATTTCCTTGCTTTAGAGTCAAGAATCTTTCCATATACAAGTTTTCCTCCGCCCTTAAGAGAAACTTTGCCACAAATCTTTGCCTAAAATCCGCCCAAGATTCAACGGGGCGTTCTCCACTAGTAACTTCCCACCAGAATGAGGCCTCTCCCTTCATTAACCAAGCAGCCAACTTGACTTTCTTCCCTTCTTCCATCTCAAAGATATCTATCAACTCTTCCACCTCTTTAAGCCAATCTCTAGCCTCCACAAAGGTTTCAGATCCTTGAAAAGGTTTCCCTCCCATAGCTTTAAATTCCTTACAAGTCTTAGCAAAAGTATCCGTGCGAGGAGGAGGGGGAGGAGGAAGATCGGGTGCTACGGTTGGTGGAGGAATATTTGCTGGACCCGCAGTGGTGGCCCTAGCCTCCATCAATCTCCTATACCATACTGGTACCGTCACACCCTCTGGAAGATTAAGATTCTCGGCCATGCTGAAACGAAAAAGGAAAGATTCAAAACGGAGAATTCGAAGGATCTAGATATGGATATTGGGGATTATGCTTTTCTTTCAAAAACTTTTCTCTTAAAAGACATGTTTTTGAAAATATCTTTTCCAAAAATGTTTTAGAAAAATAGTTTTCTAAAAATTTTATCTGTTCCGGTAACCTTTGCTCTGATACCACGTGTAACACCCCACGCCCGCTAGGGTCACTCACAAAGGGAATGCCATAGCATCGGTGGAGTATTTTAGTGAATATAGAACAGAAAAATTACAACAAGACAGATATAAATAGTACTTGAAATTTTAAAACATCATCTCATAGCAGCGGAAATAAACATGTCTGGTTACATCATAAAACCACGATAAAAGTCAAGTACAATATCCATCAAAATAAAGAAGTACATAATCCCACTCTCTCATACAATAGCCATAACAAAAGAAGAGATAACTGGATAACTGGAGCTTTACATCTACCCAAGCTCCTAAAGACTGGAACAACAATCCGATCAAGCTCTACTACCGCTAGGATCCACCGTAGGACCTGAGGGTTGGGGAAAAAGATAAAAACAACGGGGTCAGACATAAGTCTGAGTGAGTCCTATAACTTTAACAATACAATCATTAAAGTAACCAGAGAAGACATAAACTTGACCTACGGTAATATCTGGGGATGAATGGCTACACTAAGCAGCTTGGTAGACTTAGGATAAACTAAGATAACCATCAGGACGCATCTACCCACCCAAGGATAATTACTAACTGCACCACACCAGTCATACTACTTAAAGGTTGATCCCTTCCAAGGACTTAGAAAATTTCCCCAGTAGTTTCATGTACCCCTAGCCCACTACATAGGTGCCGTCTGCCCCTATCTCCACTAGGTGTACCCAGTAATTCTTACCCGGTAGTTTCGTGTACCCCTACATAGGTGCCGTCTGCCCTATCTTCATTAGGTGTACCCACTACTCCCAAGCGATCGGCTCCCTACCGTAGATACCCGTGCTGGTCCCACAGTGGGGTGTATCACTCCCCTAAAGTGGCTACCCAATACTAAAGGCGCACGACTTTATATCTACACGATGCAACAACGGCTTATCTACCAGCCCGGGCCCACACACGCATATGAAACCCGTTGGACTTGCGTTGCCACCGCTAACCCGTTTTGGCCTCTTATAATCAAACCCAATATGCGTGTCCCGTCACTCGACTTGGGTCGAGCCCACAAAGATACGTTTGGGATATTGGTTGAAATGGGCCCCCACAAGCTACCCACTTAAGCTTGTCAAATATCTAGTGTATCCCACTTAACCCTTTAATCATGTTTAATTACATGTTTCCACTTGGTTAAGTATTCTAATCGTATTTTCTATTGCCACCCAAGGCAACCCACTAGATTCCACATGCCACCCAAGGCAACCACCAAATTTCCTCATGCCACCCAAGGCACCCACTTAACCCCTCATGTCCCACTACATGCTATTATGGTTAAGTGTTTCTTAATTAATTAAGACCGTGATCTCCCGTAAAGACCTCCCACATTAGACTGGCTGTTATGACCGCCTGGTTAAGCCGGTAGAATCCGGGCAGTCTTACGTCATAACAGAGTCTAACCTCGTGTCTTTACCTTAATCACGTATTTAATTTATGGCTAAGACCTCTCACATTGGGCTGACATTTGTAGCAACTGGTTAAGCCGGTCGGGTCCGGGCAGTTTTAGACTACAAATGAGTCCAACCTCGTGTCTTAGTCGATTAATTACACCTAATTAATCACCCCCATATTAATTATCCCTAATTAATATCAAGTTTTCCATAACATGGGTAGACCTAACTCAATAGGTAAATTCCCATGGGGTAGACCTAACTCAATAGGTAAATTCCCACTTATGGTAATTTATTTTTATGGTATGCTTAATCATACCCAATCATTCATTTATTAACATATTTACCAACCCCATCGTTCCCCACGTAAATCGTTCTCGTTACATGACATAATAAGGGGAAGATCATCACAAATATCATGGGTTTAACATACAACTTTGTCATGGGTTAAGAGGATGTCAACTTGCATATATGAGCATATATTAACCCAACTACATATAACCCAAACTTGCATATTATCATATACATGATTTGCATAACATGTTGCATATGAGCTTGCATATTATCATACACATATCTTGCATAACATGTTGAACTTGCATATAGGCATTCTCATAACTTGCATAACATGTTAAACATGCATTTAAGCATACACATAACTTGCATAAGCATTCACATACTTGCATAAACATCCACATACTTGCATAAGCATTCACATACTTGCATAACTTGCATATCATGTCATTTAAGCATATACATATCTTACAAAAGCATTCATATACTCGCATAAGCATGCATAACTTGCATATCACATAAATCTTGCATTTAAACATATACATGACTTGCATAAGCATCCATACACTTGCATAAGCATGCATAACTTGCATATCACATTAAACATGCATTTAAACATATACTTAACTTGCATATCACTTTCAACTTGCATAACTCACTTTGCTAAACATGCATAATTCCACTTATTAAATATGCATAAATCCACTTGTTAAACATGCATATATCAACTTGTTAAACATGCATAAATCAACTTATTAAGCATGCATAAACCAACTTATCAAATATGCATAAACATAGAACAACATAGAGTAACATATCATTATACATGATTCAAACTCACTAATCCGCATTTAAGACCATAAGTCTCATTACACCCAATCTACTTACTTTAACAATTGATGTTAAAGTGATAGAAACTCACCAAACTCAAGATTAGCAACCTTATGAAGTAGAATTAGTTGCTAACTATGAAGATAATGATGATTAAAGATTGATTAGAGAGGAATTAGCTTGCAACTTTCTTCTTAGATTAGTGGAGGCTTCTCTTAGGATTTAATTTGGCGGCATGAGGCCATTATTTCTATTTTTGGTAAGGATTAAGGTAGGTTTAGGGTGTATTTATAGATTAAGAGAGTGTTTTAGGCCCTTGGATTAACCCTAGATTAATTTAGGTCCATTAGATTTAGGAAACCTCTAGAACCAAGCCCAGCCCTAACCAGAAAACCAGATCTGGTGCACCCAAGCACCCTGGCTCGACACGCCATGTCGACAGGCAAGTCGACAGGCATGTCGACACCCCTGTCGACAGGCCTGTCGACACCCCTGTCGACATGCTTAGGCGGGAGTCTTCCCGCCTGGCCCCGCTGGTTCTAAATTTAAATTTAAGTTTAAATTCCTAAATCTGTTTTTAGCTCTAATTTTTCTACAAACTTCCTTGGGCCATAACCGGGCCATACGGACTCCGATTTTCGAAAACTCGGACTCTATTTCGCGTATTTTTCCGAGACGAACGCAATAACGCAGCCCGTTACCCCCAATTCCCGCGTCTGAGATTATTTATCCTGTAATTAGTGAATTTTAGTATTAACTAAAATTCGGGGTGTTACAATTCCCATAGTGCCTCTACTTATCATGTACAGTTTTATAAATTTTTTTGTTTTCAATGTGATGCCTTGTTGCTCCATAATTGCATGTGCTATAAGGTGCATATTGCCTCTAGTTATCTTGTACTGTTCTATAATTTTGTTTCCAAGGTGATGCCTCATTGCTACATAATTACATATGTTATACGGTGCAATGTTTTACCTATGGAAATTTTGTTTAGTGATCTGATTTTTTTACTTTATGCGTTGGAGGTCTTTAGATATGATCTTTGCTTCATATGTTAGAGCTCTCGAATTTCATTATTTGAATGCCCTACTCCTTCGTAATGTTTTTCCGCGATGTGGGACTTTTATTATCCTTTTGATTGGTGTTACATGTTATGCAACGAAAGTCGGATTGAGCTCTCCATCTTCACCCGTTATATAAACATATGAGTTCACACTTTACATTAACAAAATGAATCAT
Organism: Allium sativum; assembly: GCA_030737875.1. Taxonomy (NCBI): domain Eukaryota; kingdom Viridiplantae; phylum Streptophyta; class Magnoliopsida; order Asparagales; family Amaryllidaceae; genus Allium; species Allium sativum. The sequence continues at coordinate 50,515,602 of CM060911.1, read as the reverse complement.
CGATGTTACATGTCTACCAATCCATTTTCATATATCTTTTTTAAAAGTTATTTAGCAATGTATGGATTTCAATTTCAAACTCTTGTTCCGCCCTGTCGTAAGCCGAGACAACCCTAACGACGTGTTGTTGCAAGACATAGATTTACAGACCAACCTTATAAATATTTATGGAATGCTTCTTTTTACTTTGTAATGTTATATTTAAATCTTGTTTTTGAGGCAATGCCTTGTTGCTGTATAGCGGATGTACTTTTACCAAGGGAAGCTGGTCTGGTGATATAATTCTGACTTTATGTGTGGGAGGTCTCTAGTTTGATTCCTGGATGCACCTTTTATTTTGTACAACTTTGTTTCAAAAGTAGGGCTTTCTGAAGATTGACATCTTTTAGGATTTTGCATGTTTAGGTTTTTATTTAGTCATCCTTTTTTTTAACCTTGTAAAATAAAATCTATATGTTTCAAGTTTGAGTTTCCGAATACCCATTGTTATGTCTGTTTTATGTTTCACGGTATTTTTGTAGATGTTTTTAAGGACGTAAAATTACAATCACTTTGCAGGTTCCCTTTATGTTTTTCGCTTTGTGCAGGAGTTCTGAAGTTCTGTGCTTTTTCTGAAGTTCTGAAGTTCTTCATCAACAATCAACTTTGAAGATTAATCAACATCAAATTAGAGTTTCTGCAACAACAACGATTCAATTATCTTTTCTAATCCTAGCAATGTAAGTTCATGTTATTTTCAGATTTAAATACCAAATAGTAATCTTGGCATGTAATAAAATGAATCTAAGTCCATGCTTGATGATGAGACAATCTTTTCAGATTTTTCCCTATCTTTCTATTGAATCTATGATTTTACATGCCTAAGAAGTTATTATATCGATTGAATGCCTATTTTTGTTGAACATCGAATATATAATCCTTTTTGGTTCATGATGTTATTCTTATGCCTGCGATAATGATTGTATCAGCTTATTCAAGAATCTATCTTTGTTGGATCCAAATTTCTTGTATTAGGTCTGTTGTTACATGCCTATTTTTATGCCTATTCTTATTTTATGCACCTTCTCTCTCTCTTCCCCTATTTCCTTTTTCTTTTACGAACCTGGGTTTCCTTCGAACCTAGGCTGAAATCGCGAAATACGAACGATTGGAATACAGGGAATATTTTTGGTAAATATGGGGCATAATGTATTCGGTGAAATAATTGGGCATAACATATTCGGTGAAATTGTTGGACATAATTTGTAACTTGTGATTTAGGGGATAATTGTTATTGTTGCGAACTTGGGGTAAATTGGAATATTAAATCTAGATTGGGCGTAAACTGTAAATTGGAATATTAAAATTAGACTGGGCATAACTTTTGGTTGGGGCGCCAAGCATAATGTATATTGTGATTTTGGGGCATGACTATTATTGCAAATTTAGGAAGATTGGGAGTAACCTATTTTGAGTAATAACTTATAATTAAATTTGTGGGGCATATCTTGCAATTGGCTTTGTTAGGCATAACTTGAGAATTGGAACATGACTAGTTTTGTGAATTTGGGATAATTAGCATATAAAATCTAGACTTGGACATGTATAGTAAATATGTAAATTGGCTAAAGATGAACGTGCCTAACCCGAGGTTAGATTGAGTTGTAGTGTAAGACTGCCCGGAACCGCCCGGCACATCCAGCGACCGCAACAATATAGATCTAATGTGAGAGGTTAGCGCATTAAGCCCAAAACACGAGGTTAGAATGAATTTGTGGTTGAAGTCTGCCCGGAACCGCCCGACACATCCAGCAACCGCAAACACCAGTTCCAATGAGAGAGGTTGAGGCATTAATGAATGAATTAGTGCTAACGAACAGACATGCTAAGAATGGTAGGGTTAATTTAACACAAGAGGACAACACTTAACCAATATAACATGATGTGTGATAGGGCAACGCTTAACCAATGTAACATGACAAGTGGTAGGGTTGAGTTAACACAAGAGGGCAACACTTAACCAATATAACATGATGTGTGATAGGGCAACGCTTAACCAATGTAACATGACAAGTGGTAGGGTTAAGTATCACAAGAGGGCAACACTTAACCAGTGTAACATGACAAGTGGTAGGGTTAAGTAACACAAGAGGGCAACACTTAACCAATGTAACATGACAAATGGTAGGGTTAAGTTAACACTTAACCAATGAACGAATGGGGTTAAGTTAATGGGAAACACTTAACCGATATAACGTGATGAACAAATGGGGTTAAGCTAAGGGGATAACCAATATAATATGATGAATGAACAGGGTTAAGTTAATAGAAAACACTTAACCAATTACAACATGATGGACGAGAAGGGTTAAGTCAATAAGAAACACTTAACCAACATGACATGATGAGTGGGTGGGTTAAGTTAACTTGAATGGATGGATAAAACTTAACCAATCTGGGGGGTATACGAATAGACCCTCGGAAACCCTAATAATGGGGACTCATTTCAGCAGTAACCCACATATATGTATCACTGTACCCTGAACTAGGCAGGGTGGGGAACGATTACTGGGCTGATTATAAGCGGTCAAAATAGCGGCAGGTGGTGCAACATTGTAGGTTCCGACGGAGTATGGGCGTGAACGTACTCCAGAGTGGATAAAGCAGGCACTGGGCATCAGTAGTATATACTGTGCATCTTGAATCATGTTGGGTTGCTATCATGGGGATTGATACACCTTATGGTGGGACCAACACAGGGTATCTACACGCAAGAGAGGGACGATTGACACAGACACAAGGAAAATTAATACAAGTAGGGAGCCGATCGATAGTGGAGTAAGGGTACATCTAACACCTACATGGCAATTAGGCTGATTGAGGTAAGATCCACATACTAGATGTACACCTGAAGGCTACCACAATTGCGGGGTTGGGATCACCTTATTACATAACCTAGGATACTAGTTGGGACACTAGTAGGGGATACAGATCCTTTTTCACAGGATACTACTTGGGACACTAGTAGGGAATACAAATCGTTCTATAAAAGACACTAGTTAGGATGCTAGTTGGGTGGTGCAGAGAAAATAGGAAATTAGAGAAAGAACCGACGCGCATTCAGTGCATCTTACCTTGTCATATCTAACGATCATCATTTGTTGTCTTGCTATGCTTATCATCATGGTTATGTCTAGTATCCAGTTTATTCATGTCATGATGCTTTTATCTATTTACATGTTGAAAGTCACTGGACTTACCAGGCTTTATGTCTGACTCTGTTTTGTTTCGCTTTTTTTCCTTCCGTCCCCCCCCCCCCCCCGGTTCATAAGGAGGGAATATTACCACTTAGCTTAGTTTTCCTTCCAAGCTCGAAGATAGTCGATGTATTGCTTTGGACTCTCTTTTAAACTGCTATGGCTGGCTCAAGTTTTATTGGGGAATATCATTGTCATTTTATGCTTCTTTATTTTGTTAAACAAGACAGATGCTTTGTTGTATTGGGTATAGGTGTTTTGGTGTTGGAAAACAATCTTCGTACAAGCTGTTTTACCAGGCTATTGTTTTATCAATAAAGTAAAGTTTAATTTATTTTCCGCTATTTAAATTTTGTCTATTTTGTAATTTATCTGTTCTATACACTCATGACGCTCCACTGAAGTTAATGCATTCCCTTTGTGAGTGACCTTAACGGAGGTGGGGTGTTACACTTGGTATCAGAGCTAAAGGTTACCAGAACAGATAAAAGATTTTTCAAAAGCATATTTTAAAAGGGGTATTTTCTAAAACATGTTTTAAAGAAGCATTTTTCAAGAGAAACGTATTTTTTTTAAAAGGCATATTCCCCAAAGCCATATGCACTATCTTTCGATTCTCTATTCGAATCTCTTCTTCCTTTCTTTTCGCTATTGTTTCGTAGGCATACGGCACATATTGAGGGCGAAGTAGTGCCCAACCTCCATCTGTAGCCACAGTAGTTTTACCTACGACTAATCTTCTTTTCAAGCTTTGTAGGTTGCCGTGCGATGGAGGTAGTTTCGAGAAACTTGTCAACAAGCTACAAAAGTATAATATGGATAAGAATAAAGGAGTTTGGGCTAAGGAGCACAAGCCCAAGGATAAGAAGCTTGTTGATATGGCTTAATCCACGTAGAAGGAGAAAGGTGAAAAGAAAGATGCCAAAGTGGAAGAATCACAAATAAGGGATTGGAATATAAGAAGGGTGGAGGAAATAATAGATCCTGCGACAAGAGGAAGTGTCTTTTTCTGTGGTATATCGGGTCATTTAATTGTAGGAAGAAGAAGACATGTGGATGTTTTCCGTATGGTGAAGCAGGGCATCTTATCAAGGATTGCCCGAAGGACAAGGACAGGGGCAATGGACATAATCTTCTAGAGGGCAATTGCATGCTCTCACTGCTAGTGTACCTAAGAGAGGTAGAAACGTTTTTGTTGAAAGTTTAGTTTTTCTTTTCAATCATAATGTTAGAACTTTGTTTGGTTCTGGCGCTTCACCTTCTTTCCTATCTGCTTCCATAGTTGAGTCTCTGCACCTTAGTGCTTGTATAGTAGAAGATCCCATTATTGTCTCAAATCCAATTGGTGGTTCGGCTCATTTATCTTTGGTTTGCAAGGATTTTAGAATAGTTATATTAAGTATTGAGTTTAAGTGTAATGCTTATGTTTTTGGTTTCATGGGCCATGGGTTGATTCTAGGCATGGATTGGTTAGCTAGTAATTGTGAAAGGAGGGTAGTTAGACTTTTGACTTACCTCGGGAATACCCTCGAGATTCTGTGCGATCCTAAGGGATCAGTTTGGCTTAGCTACCTAGAATCACTTGATGCGTCTATCGAAGATTTGCGATCCGTTGGGGTAGTCCATAAGTAGGCTAATGTTTTGGATTAGGTTAGGGGTTTGTCCCCTAAAACGTGAAATAGACTTCTGCATATATCTAGTTGACAATGCAAAGCCAGTTGCATTACCTGTACGACACATGAATCCAAGGGAAAGGAAGGACTTAGCTAGCAAGTTAAAGAGTTGCTTGAGAAGGGGTTTATTAGGCAAAGTATTTTCGAATGGGGTGCTCCAGTAGTGTTCGCTACTAAGGCGGATGGTTCACTTCGCATATGCGTGGATTATAGAGAATTAAACAAGCTGACTAAGAAAAATAGGCACCCACTTCCAAGAATAGATGATTTGTTTGACCAGCTTGTAGGTGCGTCTGTTTTCTCCTAACTAGATTTGGCTACAGGGTTTCATCAACTAAGTGTAGCTTAGGACAGTATAGACAAGACTGCTTTTAGGACCCCTGACGGTTTCTTTGAGTGGCTCGTCATGCCTTTCAGTTTGCCGAATGCACCTGCTTATTTTGCTGACTTGATGAGTATGGTGTTTTAATAAGTTTGAGTAGTCTGCGTGGACGATATCTTGATTTTCTCAAAGAACGAGGAAGAAAATGCTTTAGAGAAGTCATGGATACACTTCGAACACATCAACTTAAGGCGAAGTTCTCCAAAATGTCATTTTTGGAGAGAAGAAGTAAGGTTTCTAGGACATGTGATGTCTAAAGAAGGGATAGCAGTAGATCCCGCAAAAGTAGTTGCGGTGCAAGACTGGAAGGTCCCAAGGAATGCAACAGAAGTAAGGAGCTTTCTTGGACTAGAAAGCTAATATAGGAAGTTCATTAAGGACTTTGCGAAGGTATTAGTCCCACTTACTGGATTAGTGAAGAAGAATCTAACCTTTGTTCGGGATATTGATTGTGATGTCGCTTTCCATTGATCGAAGAGGGCTCTTACAACGGCCCCAGTTTTGACTTTTACCTTACGGTAGTAAAAGATTTACGGTATACACGGATGCATGAGGCATGGGACTGGGCACCATTTTGATGTATGAAGGAAGGGTAAGGTCGTAGCGGATGCCTTAAGAAGAAAAAGGTTGACTTCAAGTCCTCTTTATGTGAAAAAGAAAAGTTCAGAATACACATCAACCTTTGATTTTAAAACCTTCGGTTAAGTTAGTAGTTGGCATTGCTAGGAGTAAGACCTACGCTTTTGGATCAAATAGGGACTTCACAATGAAAAGACTCTCAGATAGTTGACGCAATGGATAAGTTAAGTAGAGAAGAGACCTCTAATCACCTTAATAACTACACTTGGTAACATGGTTAGCATCTGTTTATTTTCAAGAGATAGTTCTTCCACATGGAATACCCTCTAGTGAATTTTGGAAGACCTTTTGGAAGACCTTTTTAGCATGACACAACAGTAGTTGTAGTGCTGATAATACTAGAAGGAGAAGGGGTGGAACAAGAGGCGACAGTGAAATGAGTTCCAACTCATATTTTGGAAACAGAAATTAAGAAGCTACGCAATCGTGAAGTTAAGACAGCCACAGCACAGTGGGGTAAAGCTCAAGAAGATGCGGCTTAGAAGACTGAAGACTAGATACGCGCATCATACCCTTTTTGAGGGTATATCCTAGATCTCTCTTTTTTGTAAAGTTTATTGCATTCTAGTCTTTATCTTTTAAGTATATCCTCTCAGCCCTATCCTCGATCCTTAGGTAGAAGCCAATGGATGTAAACATGTGTTTGAGACATGTTATGTTTGGTGGATGCAAGTGGATGTAAGTGTTTTCTCGTGGATGCATATACACACACATTAGGCACTAGATCGACTCTGTCACTTCCATATTGCATATGCATGAGTGGATTTTTTTTATATATATGCATTGAAACTTGATGAGATATCATATGGATGTTGCATTTGAATGTATGGTTGTACAGTCATGTAGAAATGATATGTATCAATAGGGTTCTTTAGCATACATAATGGATGCATGACACTATCATGAATTGCATTAAGGAGGTCAACTGAATCAGTGGACCGCCTGATTTTTTATTTAGATAAGGACATATACACACACTTTGCATATGTTCATGAAAAACATTAGAAACCTTTTTAAGGACAATGGATGGCTGTGATTGAAAGGTTGAGTAGATGGATGTTGTATGTTAGGATACATTCTTCTTAACTTAGAGATTTCGGGGACGAAATCCTTTGAAGGAAGGGAGAATGTAACACACTGTATTTACTGTGAATATTAAAGTAACGAATTAAAGAATACTAAATTTTAAAAGTGGGAATTAAGGGAAATGGATTACGCCATTGTGTTTGCCTCGGAATTCTGCTTGAGATAGAGTCCGAGTTTGCGTAAATCGGACACCGTATGAAGAAGTTATTAAGGTTTGAAGTTTATATACGCGCAGGGAGAATATATATATAAGGTCCAGTACTTCAGAAATAGGTCCAGAAAGTCAAAAATGGGTTCGAAATTCAAAATCATCCAAAACAGGCTGAGCGGGAAAATTCCCGCCAGAGGGTGTTGACCCCACTATAGGGGTGTCGACCCCAGTGTCCACCCCCCTATAGGGGAGTCAACCCCGGTGTCGACCCCCCCCCCCCCCAGATCTGGGAGAAATACTTCGTTTTGTACTTGGCTGGCATGGCAGTGACGAATTTCTGAGTCGTAGGGCTACGTGGCAACTGATTGGCCTGATGACGCATTCTCTTGGACTGGATGGTTTGGATGGATCCTCTGTTGATCTAAAGGCTCTTAATAATCCTAGACATCTATATATACATCTCTGAACCTAAACCCTAATTCATAACAATTCCTTATGACACATATATGCTGCTAAACTCTCAATTCTCTTAGTTGTCGCCTCTAAAACCTAAATCATATTAGAAGTTCTTCATCAACAATCAACTTTGAAGATTAATCAACATCAAATTAGAGTTTTTGCAACAACAACGATTTAATTATCTTTTCTAATCCTAGCAATGTAATTTCATGTTATTTTCAGATTTAAATACCTAATAGTAATCTTGGCATGTAGTAAAATGAATCTAAGTCCAAGCTTGATGATGAGACAATCTTTACAGATTTATCCCTATCTTTCTATCGAATCTATTATTTTACATGCCTAAGAAGTTATTATATCGATTCAGTCATGCCTATCTTTGCTGAACATTGAATATATAATCCTTTTTGGTTCATGATGTTATTCTTATGCCTGCGATAATGATTGTATCAGCTTATTCAAGAATCTATCTTTGTTGGATCTAAACTTCTTGTATTAGGTCTGTTGTTACATGCCTATTTTTATGCCTATTCTTATTTTATGCTCCTTCTCTCTCTCTTCCCCTATTTCCTTTTTCTTTTATGAACCTGGGTCACCTTCGAACCTAGGCTGAAATCGCGAAATACGAACGATTGGAATACGGGGAATATTTTGGGTAAATATGGGCATAATGTATTTGGTGAAATAATTGGGCATAACATATTCGGTGAAATTGTTGGACATAATTTGTAACTTGTGATTTGGGGAATAATTGTTATTATTGCGAACTTAGGTTAAATTGGAATATTAAATCTAGATTGGGCGTAAACTGTAAATTGGAATACTAAAACTAGATTGGATATAAGTATTGGTTGGGGCGCCAAGCATAATGTATATTGTGATTTTGGGGCATGACTATTATTGCAAATTTGGGAAGACTGGATGTAACCTATTTTGAGTAATAACTTGTAATTTAATAAGTGGGGCATAAATTGCAATTGGCTTTGTTGGGCACAACTTGAGAATTGGAACATGACTAGTTTTGTGAATTTGGGATAATTAGCATACAAAATCTAGACTTGGACATGTATAGTAAATATGTAAATTGGCTAAAGATGAATGGACCTAACCCGAGGTTAGATTGAGTTGCGGTGTAAAATTGCCCGGAAACGCCCGACACATCCAGCGACCGCAACAATATAGATCTAATGTGAGAGGTTAGCACATTGATCCCAAAACCCGAGGTTAGAATGAGTTTGCGGTTGAAGTCTGCCCGGAACCGCCCGGAACATCCAGCAACCACAAACAACAGTTCTAATGTGAGAGGTTGAGGCATTAATTAATGAATTGGTGTTAATGAACAGACATGCTAAGAATGGTAGGGTTAAGTTAACACAAGAGGGCAACACTTAACCAATATAACATGATATGTGATAGGGCAACGCTTAACCAATGTAACATGACAAGTGGTAGGGTTAAGTTAACACAAGAGGGCAACACTTAACCAATATAACATGATGTGTGATAGGGCAACGCTTAACCAATGTAACATGACAAGTGGTAGGGTTAAGTAACACAAGAGGGCAACACTTAACCAATGTAACCTGACAAGTGGTAGGGTTAAGTAACACAAGAGGGCAACACTTAACCAATGTAACATGACATGCGGTAGGGTTAAGTTAACACTTAACCAATGAATGAGTGGGGTTAAGTTAATGGGAAACACTTAACCGATATAACATGATGAACGAATGGGGTTAAGCTAAGGGGAAACACTTAACCAATATAATATGATGAATGAACATGGTTAAGTTAATAGAAAACACTTCACCAATTACAACATGATGGTTGATAAGGGTTAAGTTAATAAGAAACACTTAACCAACATGACATGATGAGTGGATGGGTTAAGTTAACTTGAATGGATGGATAACACTTAACCAATTTGGGGGGTATACGAATAGACCCTAGGAAACCCTAGTAACAGGGACCCATTTCAGTAGTAACCCACATAGATGTATCACGGTTCCCTGAACTAGGCAGGGTGGGGCACGATTACTGGGCTGATTATAAGCAGTCAAAATAGCGACATGTGGTGCAGCAGTGTAGGTTCAGGCGGAATATGGGCATGCATGTACTCCGGAGTGGATAAAGCAGGCACTGCGCATCAGTAATATACACTGTGCATCTTGAATCATGTTGGGTTGCTATCATAGGGATTGATACACCTTATGGTGGGACCAGCACAGGGTATCTACATGCAAGAGAGGGCCGATTGACATAGACACAAGGAAAATTAATACAATTAGGGAGCCGATCGATAGGGTAGTAAGGGTACATCTAACATCTTCATGGCAATTAGGCTGATTGAGGTAAGATCCTCATACTAGATGTACACCTGAAGCCTACCACAATTGCGGGGTTGGGATCACCTTATTATATAACATAAGATACTAGTTGGGACACTAGTAGGGGATACAGATCCTTTTTCACAGGATACTAGTTGGGACACTAGTAGGGAATGCGAATCATTCTATAAAAGACACTAGTTAGGATGCTAGTTGGGTGGTGCAGAGAAAATAGGAAATCAGAGAAAGAACCAAAGCGCATTCAGTGTATCTTACCTTGTCATATCTAACGATCATCATTTGTTGTCTTGCTATGCTTATTATCATGGTTATGTCTGGTATCCAGTTTATTCATGTCATGATGCTTTTATCTATTTACATGCTGAAATTCACTGGACTTACCAGGCTTTATGTCTGACTCTGTTATGTTTCGCTTTTTTTCTTTTGTCCCCCCCCCCCCCCCCCAGGTTCACAGGGAGGGAATATTACCACTTAGCTCACTTTTCTTTCCAAGCTCGAAGATAGTCGATGTATTGCTTTGGACTCTCTTTTCCACTGCTATGGCTGGCTCATGCTTTATTGGGGAATATCATTGTCATTTTATGCTTCTTTATTTTGTTAAACAAGACAGATGCTTTGTTGTAATGGGTATAGGTGTTTTGGTGTTGGAAAACAATCTTCGTACAACCTGTTTTACCAAGCTACTATTTTATCAATAAAGTAAAGTTTTATTTATTTTCCACTGTTTAAATTTTGTCTATTTTGTAATTTATCTGTTCTATACACTCATGACGCTCCACTGAAGTTAATGCATTCCCTTTGTGAGTGACCTTAACGGAGGTGGGGTGTTACACTTGGTATCAGAGCTAAAGGTTACCAGAACAGATAAAAGATTTTTCAAAAGCATATTTTAAAAGGGGTGTTTTCTAAAACATGTTTTAAAGAAGCGTTTTTCAAGAGAAAAGTATTGTTTTTAAAAGGCATATTCCCCAAAGCCATATGCACTATCTTTCGATTCTCTATTTGAATCTATTCTTTCTTTCTTTTCGCTATAGTTTCGTAGGCATAGGACATGTGTCGAGGGCGAAGTAGTGACCAACCTCCATCTGTAGCCGCAGTAGTTTTACCTGCAGCTAATCTTCTTTTCTAGCTTTGTAGGATGCCATGCGATTGAGGTAGTTTCGAGAAATGTAACGACCTGCATTCTACGCATCGGAAGATCGTAGAATATTTATTTCTTTTTCTTAGTAAGTCGTATGGTCGTGTACTTTTGGGAAACGACTAGTATGGTCATTTCCCATGTTCATGATTTTTGTCGATTTTTAAATGACCATTTTGCCCCTAGTTGAACTTGTTTTGACCATAACTTTTGACTGGAAAAGAATTTTGACCTGAAACCACTTCCATTGGATCCGGATGATGGTTTACAATTTCGTAGAGTGGTCATATTAGCCAAACGGACTCACCGTTTGGGAGATATGGCTGAAACAAGTTTCAGATGGTGAAAAACAGCTTAATTGGGCTTAACCGGGTGATTAACAGCTAGGCCCAAAGGGGGATTTCGGGATTAGGAGTTTAAAAGGGCTGTTAGGGTTTGGAGAATACATTTTTCTCATTTTTCAGCCGTCACTATTCATTCCTCTTAACCTAGCCATGGCCTCCACCCTCTAAATCTCTTCAAAACACCTCTTAATCACTTTCTAATTGAAGATTAGGCTTAGCAAACATCAAATCAAGGAGTATTAGCACGAGAACCGAGGTAGAGCTGCTGTGTAAGATTGGGAACAGCGCCAAATCAGAGAATATTTCAGTTTTGGGGTTTTAGTGGTGGCAAAGGTGAGTGATTAGCTTGCTTTTACACTAATTACGGTTAATTATGGGTAATTAGTGAAGATTAGCGAATTTATACATTAATAAATTCTGGAAAAATTCCTAAAATTCTATAATGATGTTTTATGGCTCTGATAAAAATTTGGGCTAATTTGGATAAGTTTTGCTAATTGTATGCATAATCACGGTTAAGAAGGATTAAGGGGAAAACATGGGTTTCTGGGTATGTTTGATCTAAAGTATTTCATGTAAATGATGTTTTAATGTTTGTGATTGATTCTATATGTTGTTACTACTGTTTGGAATGTTTTGTAATGTCATAGGAAGTTTAGAATGGTTGAAAACGCCGTCGTTTGGCGAAAATAGCTTGCTGGAAAAAGTTGCAGATTTTCAGAACCGGTTAGGAAGAACACCCGATCCGAACCGGATAGGAGGAGGAGATCCGATCCGAACCGGATAGGAGGAGGAGATCCGATCCGAACCGGATAGGAGGAGTAGATCCGATCCGAACCGAATAGAAGGAGGAGATCCGAACCGAACCGGATAGGAGGAGACACCCGAACCGAACCGGATAGGAGGAGACACCCGAACCGAACCGGATAGGAGGAGGAGATCCGATCCGAACCAAATAGAAGGAGGAGATCCGAACCGAACCGGATAGGAGGAGACACCCGAACCGAACCGGATAGGAGGAGACACCCGAACCGAACCGGATAGGAGCAGGAGATCCGACCCGAACCGGATAGAGGAGGAGACCCGAACCGAACCGGATAGGAGGAGGATGCCCGAACCGAACCGAATAGGAGGAAGAGACCCGAACCGAACCGAAGAAGACCATAACCCGAGATGCAAAGGTAGTCCAAATGGGAAGTTTGTACCAAGGATTCAGATGGGAATCAACGAGTTAACTTCATGATTGGGCTTTGCTGCGGGACGTGTGCTAAGGGGCTGTCGATGTCTGTAACTTTGGATCACTATGTATAGGGGGTACGTGAACGGATTCATGGCCACAGTGGTCTAGGTACGACTAAAAGAGCTATAGACCAATGAAGTGGGGTCATTTGTAAAGGTTTAGTCATGACTCCATGGGGTAAGCTTGGTGGTAGCAGTAGTTGTACAAGCCGAACTCCGTCACTACTTCGATGGGTCTAGTGGTTGAAAGCGGTATACATCGTATGCTTTATGCACTGAGTGAGAGATGTGAGATGGTTGCCATGATTGAATTGTTTGCTATCCCTATGACATGCACACCCCCACCCCCGTATTTCTTTACACCATATGTTGATGGCACCTTAGAGTATTGTACAGTATGTAGTGCTAACTCTTTGGTTGCAGGTCCAGGTTCAGGTATGGTTTAGTATACCTGTTATTGTTCTGTTTAGCTGCTTATCGCTCATACCAGACTTTTTGTCTGACCCACAGTTTTATGTCTCTTCTTATTACTCTGGGTGCTCACACGAGCAGACTAGAGACAGGTTAGCTGGTGATGCACGGGTAGATGATCCGGAGACGAGCAGGAGGCTTCCACGTAATATATATATAGTATTCTCCCTGTGTTGTCGAAGATCACTGCTTGGGCATTGGTGGTGCATCTTCCACTTTAGCTTTCTTTTGTTTAGAGACAGTAGATTTTGAAAAGTTGTAATAAGCTGTATTTGGATTTCCGCTGCTCTGATGTTGACCTTTATTATTAGTTATCAGCTTATGCACTGTCTCACCTGTTTTATGTCAAGTATGTTATTATTATATTTTATTCCATGCGCTGTGAGACATTCTACAGGTTCCTTGATTAGTTCATTCTCTTCTTTCTTTTCTTATGACGACCGTTCCGTGCCAGTTGGACATGTGTACAGCGCACACTTGGAGGAAGTTTCGGTTGGTGCGGGGCGGGCCGTCACACTTGGTATCAGAGCTCTAGGTTGCGTAGTTAACCTAGGGAAGTTACCAGGGAGAGATAATATACGTATACGAGAGAGCGTATTTGTGGTTATTTTGGTTTTCAAAAGCTATATATATACTATTAGTAGTATAAGAATGAAGTCGTACTGCACTAGCACCACTATGGAATCGTTAATCGTTTCCTTTTTCAGATTGACGATGAGCCGAGATACTAGAGGTGCTGGTAGGGGAGCCAATAATGGGAATGTTGCTGACATGAGGACGATGTTTACTGACCTCATGAGAGAGATGCTTAGAGATGTACGGAGGGCAGCTCCCAATGGTGGAAATGGCGGTGGTCCAATAGTGCAGGCGCCAAGAGTCGACTTCGCCAAGCTGAATAAGGATTATACTAGCCTTGGTGGGAAGCCGTTCCACGGAACAGAGTCGGCCACAGATGTTCAGGATTGGTTGGATAGTTGCGAACGTATCTTCGAGGATTTGGGTATCGAGGATGCGATGAAGAGAAAGCTAGCGTCCCGTCAGCTGCAAGGGCGGGCAATGAATTGGTGGAATGCTATAAAGGCAGCTACTCCCGAAGATCAGATTACTTGGGAGCAGTTTAAAGCTTGCTTTAGCGAGAAGTTCATTCCAGCTGCTCAGAAGTCAGTGCTGTTTAAGAAATTCTTGGAGCTCAAGCAGAATGGCAGAGCTGTCTCGGAGTACATTGCTGAATTCGACACTTTGTTAAAGTATGGGTTATCTCTTATTGATACTGCCGAGAAGAAGAATGAGAAATTCATAACCGGGTTAGATCAGTACTTAGGGGAAAGGCTTATTAACCACATCGATGAGACGTTTGAGTCGATTGTGGGGAAAGCATTAAGATCAGAGAGTCTCTACCCTAAGCCGAAGACTGAGGTTGCATCCGCAGATGAGCCAAAGCCACAAGCAAGTGGTGGAGGCAAGGGTGGTTCCCAGAATAAAAGAAAGCAGAGTCAGACTAAGGATGGCCAGAAGAAAAAGAACAAACAAGATGTTGAGTGCTTCAGCTGTGGTAAGAAGGGCCATTATGCTAGTAATTGCCGGGCCAAGCCAGCGGATAGGAAGTGCTTCAACTGTGGCCAAATGGGACATCACAAGGACAAGTGTCCGCAACCCCCTAAAGAAAAGCAAATGGTGAAAGCATACGCAATTAATGTTATTCCTTCTTCGTCGAATGCCCCAACTGCGGCGGAGAAGGGAAAGAATGTCGTCATTCAAGGTATGCTTTCTGTTTATGATGTTCCTGTTAGAGTTTTGTTTGATACCGGAGCTTCCAGTTCTTTCATATCTAGTGACCTGGTAGATAGGTTGGGATTGGAGCCCGAGATTGTCGATAGACCTTTAGTAGTGACGAACCCGATTGGTGGTTCTACTAGCATTAGCATGATTTGTCGTAATGTGGTCTTATCGAGTCATGGATGCATGTTTGTTTGTGATTGCTTTGTTTTGGGCTTTACTGGGTTTGGCATTATTTTGGGAGTAGATTGGCTCCGAAGATACGGGGTGGTGGTAGACTGTGAGGGCTTTTTGGTGACAGCTAGAGCGGATGATGGGCGGAGGATAGTGTTTGGTGGTCTACCCAGTGAGGGGGTATTGGCTAGTTTTCTAAACTCCCTCGACATTCCGCATAGTGAGTTGTCAGGTTTGCCCGTGGTTGGCCAGTATCCGGATGTTTTCGAAGAAGTGACCGGACTTCCACCACACCGAGAGATTGAGTTCCGTATTGATTTGGTAAAAGATGCCAGACCTATAGTGATGCCACTTCGTCGTATGGCACCAAGGGAGCAGCGAGAGCTCGAGGTGCAAGTCAGCGATCTTTTGAAGAAGGGATTTATCAGAAGGAGTGTCTCTGAATGGGGAGCACCAGTTGTGTTTGCTACCAAGGCGGATGGTTCCCTTCGTTTGTGTGTAGACTACCGCGAGTTGAACAAGGTGACGAGGAAGAATAAGTATCCTCTCCCGCGGATAGATGATTTGTTCGACCAGTTGAGTGGCGCGAGAGTGTTCTCCCAATTGGATCTCGCGACAGGTTTTCATCAGCTTAGAGTGGAAGCTGTGAGTATAGCTAAAACGGCATTTCGAACGCCGTCTGGATTTTATGAATGGTTGGTTATGCCATTTGGGCTGACTAATGCCCCGGCATATTTTGTGGATCTTATGAATAGGGTATTCAGAGATCAGTTGAATAAGTCTGTTCTTGTGTTCGTGGATGATATTTTGGTTTACTCAAGGAACAAGGAAGAACACAAGGAACATTTGAGGACAGTGATGGAGGTGTTGAGGAAACACCAATTGAAAGCAAAGTTTTCTAAGTGTCACTTCTGGAGGAAGGAAGTGAGATTCTTGGGCCATGTTGTTTCAGAAAATGGTATCGCCGTGGATCCTGCTAAGGTGGCTACGGTGCAAGATTGGTCTACGCCCAAGAATGCAACAGACGTAAGAAGTTACTTAGGATTAGCGGGATATTATCGTAAGTTTATCCAAGGCTTCTCCAAGATAGCAGCACCGTTGACTCAGTTGACAAAGAAGAATCAAGCTTTTGTTTGGAACGAAAGGTGCGAGGATGCATTCAAGAGTCTAAAAGAAAAGTTGACAAGTGCACCAGTGTTAGTCATTCCCAAGGGGAGTGAAGAGATGACGGTATATACAGATGCTTGTGGTACCGGACTAGGTGCTGTGTTGATGCAGGGTGGTAGGGTTGTAGCTTATGCAAGCAGGCAACTGAAACCGCATGAGAAGAGGTATCCTATCCATGATTTGGAATTGGCAGCGATCGTATTCGCATTGAAGATGTGGAGACATTATCTCTTGGTAGAAAGATTCGAGCTGTTTACTGATCATAAGTCGCTGAAGTATCTTTTCTCTCAAAAGGATTTGAATCTTCATCAGCAGAGGTGGTTAGAGTTCTTAGCTTCATATGATTTCGACATCGCATATACACCGGGAAAGGGCAATGCCGTAGCCGATGCGTTGAGTCGAAGACATGCCAGTTTAGGGGCTATGTTCCTTGAATGGAAGCAACTGGAGTATATCGCGGGGTTTGACTTCAGACCAAAGTGCGAATTGGACCCAGAAATGTTAGCAAGTTTGACGATCAGACCCACTTTAATTGAGCGGATCGGCTCTAGTCAGAGGGACGATCCTAACCTATTGGAAATCATCTCCAAGTTAGAGATGGGTATCGATGAGGAGATGAGCAAGTATGGGCTTGATCAAGATGGATGGCTTAGAAAGAATGGAAAGCTCGTTGTACCCAATGTCAATGGATTGAGAGATGAAGTGCTTAGAGAATGTCATCACTCAAAACTGACTATACACCCCAGTGGTAATAAGATGTATCGAGACATGAGACAGAATTACTACTGGGAAGGGATGAAAAGAGACGTTGGGGAGTTTATATCCAAATGCGTAAATTGCCAGCTAGTTAAAGCCGAGCAAAAGAAGCCTAGTGGGTTGTTACAACCATTAGAAATTCCTGAATGGAAATGGGAGCAAGTCTCGATGGATTTCATTGATGGTTTACCAAGGACTAGATCGGGACATGATAGCATTTGGGTGATTGTGGACCGATTAACCAAAAGTGCAAGATTTATACCAGTCATATCGACCAGAACGGCAGCTAAGTTAGCAGAATTGTATATGAAGTGGGTAGTGAGATTCCATGGAGTACCTAAAAGCATTGTGAGTGACCGAGACCCGTTGTTCACTAGTGGGTTTTGGAAGAGCTTACAAGAAGCTCTAGGGTCAGAGTTACATCTCAGTACCGCATATCATCCTCAGACCGACAGTCAGACGGAGAGGGTGAATCGTATTTTGGAAGATCTCTTGAGAGCATGTATATTGGATTTTGGTGGATCATGGGATGACCATTTGCATCTAGTAGAGTTTGCATATAATAATAGCTACCAATCCAGTATCGGTATGGCTCCATTTGAAGCTTTGTACGGAAGACCATGCAACTCACCATCATGTTGGATAGAGACTAGCGAGAAGTTTATGCTTGGACCAGATGTGGTGAGGGAAACTTCAGATAAAATCAAGACCATTCAACAACGAATGAAGGCTGCCCAAGAATGGCAGAAGAGTTATGCCGATAAGAGGAGAAGAGACTTAAAATTCTCCGTTGGCGACTTGGTGTTTGTCAAGATTTCTCCGTTGAAGAGCGTAATACGATTTGGTAGGAGAGGAAAGTTGGCACCAAGATTCGTTGGCTCATTCCCTGTTCTTGAACTAGTCGGGAATTTGGCATATAGAATTGACTTACCAGACAAGATGGCGGGAGTTCACAACGTATTTCATGTTTCCCAGTTAAGGAAGTTTGTGCACGACCCTAATGTGGCTATTTCACCTGATCAGTTGGACGATATCGAGGTTGAACCTGAGGCGGTTGGGAACCGTAGGCCTATGCGTATCGTTGGGAACGATACGAAGCAACTTCGAAGGAAGGCGGTGAAATTAGTCAAAGTCCAGTGGGGTGAGGATGAGAAAGACTGCACTTGGGAAACAGAGGAGGACATAAGGAAGAAGTATCCAGAACTCTTTGCCTGGTAAGATTTAATTAGCGATTTAGTTTTCCGCATGCTAGGTTATGTTTGTTTTGCTTGTTTTGCATGTTTGGTTGCTGTGAATGATTGTTACGCATGCGGGATTCATTGTTTGTTTCTTTGTTAAGGAATTTCGGGGGCGAAATTTCTTAAGGGGGGGAGAATGTAACGACCTGCATTCTACGCATCGGAAGATCGTAGAATATTTATTTCTTTTTCTTAGGAAGTCGTATGGTCGTGTACTTTTGGGAAACGACTAGTAGGGTCATTTCCCATGTTCATGATTTTTGTCGATTTTTAAATGATCGTTTTGCCCCTAGTTGAACTTGTTTTGACCATAACTTTTGACTGGAAAAGAATTTTGACCTGAAACCACTTCCATTGGATCCGGATGATGGTTTACAATTCCGTAGAGTGGTCATATTAGCCAAACGGACTCACCGTTTGGGAGATATGGCTGAAACAAGTTTCAGATGGTGAAAAACAGCTTAATTGGGCTTAACCGGGTGATTAACAGCTAGGCCCAAAGGGGGATTTCGGGATTAGGAGTTTAAGAGGGCTGTTAGGGTTTGGAGAATACCTTTTTCTCATTTTTCAGCCGTCACTATTCATTCCTCTTAACCTAGCCATGGCCTCCACCCTCTAAATCTCTTCAAAACACCTCTTAATCACTTTCTAATTGAAGATTAGGCTTAGCAAAGATCAAATCAAGGAGTATTAGCACGAGAACCGAGGTAGAGCTGCTATGTAAGATTGGGAACAGCGCCAAATCAGAGAATATTTCAGTTTTGGGGTTTTAGTGGTGGCAAAGGTGAGTGATTAGCTTGCTTTTACACTAATTACGGTTAATTATGGGTAATTAGTGAAGATTAGCGAATTTATACATTAATAAATTTTGGAAAAATTCCTAAAATTCTATAATGATGTTTTATGGCTCTGATAAAAATTTGGGCTAATTTGGATAAGTTTTGCTAATTGTGTGCATAATCACGGTTAAGAAGGATTAAGGGGAAAACATGGGTTTCTGGGTATGTTTGATCTAAAGTATTTCATGTAAATGATGTTTTAATGTTTGTGATTGATTCTATATGTTGTTACTACTGTTTGGAATGTTTTGTAATGTCATAGGAAGTTTAGAATGGTTGAAAACGCCGTCGTTCGGCGAAAATAGCTTGCTGGAAAAAGTTGCAGATTTTCAGAACCGGTTAGGAAGAACACCCGATCCGAACCGGATAGGAGGAGGAGATCCGATCCGAACCGGATAGGAGGAGGAGATCCGATCCGAACCAGATAGGAGGAGTAGATCCGATCCGAACCGAATAGAAGGAGGAGATCCGAACCGAACCGGATAGGAGGAGACACCCGAACCGAACCGGATAGGAGGAGACACCCGAACCGAACCGGATAGGAGGAGGAGATCCGATCCGAACCAAATAGAAGGAGGAGATCCGAACCGAACCGGATAGGAGGAGACACCCGAACCGAACCGGATAGGAGGAGACACCCGAACCGAACCGGATAGGAGGAGGAGATCCGACCCGAACCGGATAGAGGAGGAGACCCGAACCGAACCGGATAGGAGGAGGATGCCCGAACCGAACCGAATAGGAGGAAGAGACCCGAACCGAACCGAAGAAGACCATAACCCGAGATGAAAAGGTAGTCCAAATGGGAAGTTTGTACCAAGGATTCAGATGGGAATCAACGAGTTAACTTCATGATTGGGCTTTGCTGCGGGACGTGTGCTAAGGGGCTGTCGATGTCTGTAACTTTGGATCACTATGTATAGGGGGTACGTGAACGGATTCAGGGCCACAGTGGTCTAGGTACGACTAAAAGAGCTATAGACCAATGAAGTGGGGTCATTTGTAAAGGTTTAGTCATGACTCCATGGGGTAAGCTTGGTGGTAGCAGTAGTTGTACAAGCCGAACTCCGTCACTACTTCGATGGGTCTAGTGGTTGAAAGCGGTATACATCGTATGCTTTATGCACTGAGTGAGAGATGTGAGGATGGTTGCCATGATTGAATTGTTTGCTATCCCTATGACATGCACACCCCCACCCCCGTATTTCTTTACACCATATGTTGATGGCACCTTAGAGTATTGTACAGTATGTAGTGCTAACTCTTTGGTTGCAGGTCCAGGTTCAGGTATGGTTTAGTATACCTGTTATTGTTCTGTTTAGCTGCTTATCGCTCATACCAGACTTTTTTTCTGACCCAGAGTTTTATGTCTCTTCTTATTACTCTGGGTGCTCACACGAGCAGACTAGAGACAGGTTAGCTGGTGATGCACGGGTAGATGATCCGGAGACGAGCAGGAGGCTTCCACGTAATATATATATATATATATATATATATATATATATATATATATATAGTATTCTCCCTGTGTTGTCGAAGATCACTGCTTGGGCATTGGTGGTGCATCTTCCACTTTAGCTTTCTTTTGTTTAGAGACAGTAGATTTTGAAAAGTTGTAATAAGCTGTATTTGGATTTCCGCTGCTCTGATGTTGACATTTATTATTAGTTATCAGCTTATGCACTGTCTCACCTGTTTTATGTCAAGTATGTTATTATTATATTTTATTCCATGCGCTGTGAGACATTCTACAGGTTCCTTGATTAGTTCATTCTCTTCTTTCTTTTCTTATGACGACCGTTCCGTGCCAGTTGGACATGTGTACAGCGCACACTTGGAGGAAGTGTCGGTTGGTGCGGGGCGGGCCGTCACAAGAAACTTGTCAATAGGCTACACAAGGATAGTAAGGATAAGAATAAGGGAGTTTTGGCTAAGGAGCACAAGCCCAAGGATAAGAAGCTTGTTGATATGGCTTAATCCACGCAGATGGAGAAAGGTGAAAAGAAAGAGGCCAAAGTGGAAGAATCACAAACAAGGGATTGGAATATAAGAAGGGTGGAAGAAATAATAGATCCCGCGACAAGAGGAAGTGTCTTTTTCTGTGGTATAGCGGGTCATTTAATTGTAGGAAGAAGAAGACATGTGGATGTTTTCCATATGGTGAAGCAGGGCATCTTATCAAGTATTGCCCGAAGGACAAGGACAGGGGCAAAGGACATAATCTTCTAGAGGGCCATAGCATGCTCTCACTGCTAGTAGGGGTGGGCGCGGTTCTGTTCGGTGCGGTTTGAAGCTCAAACCGCTTCCGCACCGCATCAAACGGTTGATAAAAAATGCAAACCATTATACTAACCGTTCAAACGGTTCAGTTTCGGTTTGGTTTCAATGTAATACGGTTCAGTTTTGGTTCGGTTCGGTTTGAACCCGTATTAAATATGAAACAAGAAAATTACTTTCATCAACAAACAATTTACGATTTTATGACGTTGTGCCATCTGAAGGTTAAAACGCATAGTATTATATTTAATTAATATAACTACATAATACATTGAAAATAGAATATATAGCGTTAAATTAAAAGTTAGATAGGAATTTATTAACTTTTTTTATCATAACATTGTCGGTGTAGCTATGCGGTTCAGTTCGGTTTAATACAGTTTGGTAAAAGTTCAAACCGCAACCGAACCGTATCATGCGAGGCGGTTTGGTTTGGGTTGTTTGCTTTAGAGAGAGAATCCGGTGCGGTTTTCCGCACCGTTTTTGCGGTTCGGTCTGGGCGGTTTCCGCATTGCGGTGCGATTTATGCCCACCCCTAACTGCTAGTGTACCTAAGAGAGGTAGGAACGTTTTTGTTGAAAGTTTAGTTTTTCTTTTCAATCATCCTGTTAGAACTTTGTTTGGTTCTAGTGCTTCACATTCTTTTCTATCTGCTTCCATAGTTGAGTCTCTGCACCTTAGTACTTGTAAAGTAGAAGATCCCATTGTTGTCTCAAATCCAATTGGTGGTTCGGCTCATTTATCTTTGGTTTGCAAGCATTTGAGAATAGCTATATTAAGTATTGGGTTTAAGTGCAATGCTTATGTCTTTGGTTTCATGAGCTATGGGTTGATTCTAGGCATGGATTGGTTAGCTAGTAAGTGTGAAAGGAGGGTAGTTAGACTTTTGACTTGCCTCGGGAATACCCTCGATATTTCGTGCGATCCTAAGGGATCAGTTTGGCTTAGCTACCTAGAATCATTTGATGCATCTATCGACGATTTGCGATCCGTTGGAGTAGTCCATAAGTACGCTAATGTTTTTGATTAGGTTAGGGGTTTGTCCCCAAAAACGCGAAATAGACTTCCGCGTATATCTAGTTGACAATGCAAAGTAGGGCTGTCAACGGATACTTTCGGATACGGATAGTGTCGTATCCGTATCCGCATCCGAAACCATTTTCGGATATCGGATATCCGCATCCGCGGATACGGACGGATTTCGGATAATTATCCGCTCCGCTAATGATCGATAAATCAATGAACATAAATGAATTTTTTTAGCTTAATATTAAGCTTTTTCAACCAAACCGATTACTAAAGTGTTAAAAATAAATAAATATGATGATAATATATAATTTTGAGCAATTAACAAGCTATTAGTTAGACTTTTAATTTTGCAAATTAATAGATTAGTATATTTAATTATGTTAAAATACACATAATTTAACCTATAATCAGGAGAAAAAGCGGACGGATAATTTTCGGATGCGGATATGCCTATATTCGCATCCGCATCCGCTTTCCCGGATAACGGATATTTATCCGCTTTTCGGATACGGATTCGGACGGATTTCGGATTTTTCGGATATCCATTGACAGCCCTAATGCAAAGCCAGTTGCATTACCTGTACGACACATAAATCCAAGGGAAAGGAAGGGCTCAGCGAGCAAGTTAAAGAGTTGCTTGAGAAGGGGCTTATTAGGCGAAGTATTTCTGAATGGGGTGCTCCAGTAGTGTTTCTACTAAGGCGGATGGTTCACTTCGCATATGCATGGATTATAAAGAATTAAACAAGCTGACTAAGAAAAATAGGCACCCACTTCCAAGAATAGATGATTTGTTTGACCAGCTTGTAGGTGCGTTTGTTTTCTCCCAACTAGATTTGGCTACAGGGTTTCATCAGCTAAGAGTAGCTGAGGATAGTATAGACAAGACTGCTTTTAGGACCCCTGATGGTTTCTTTGAGTGGCTCGTCATGCCTTTCCATTTGCTAAATGCAGCTGCTTATTTTGTTGACTTGATGAGTAGGGTGTTTTAATAAGTTTGTAGTAGTCTGCGTGGACGATATCTTGATTTTCTCAAAGAATGAGGAAGAACATGCTTTGCATTTAAGAGAAGTCATGGATACACTTCGAGCACCTCAACTTAAGGTGAAGTTCTCCAAAATATCATTTTTGGAGAGAAGAAGTAATGTTTCTAGGACATGTGGTGCCCAAAGAAGTGATAGAAGTAAATCCCGCAAAAGTAGTTGCGGTGAAAGACTGGAAGGTCCCAAGGAATGCAACAGAAGTAAGAAGCTTTCTTGGACTAGCGAGCTAATATAGGAAGTTCATTAAGGACTTTGCGAAGGTATAAGTCCCACTTACTGGATTAATGAAGAATAATCTAACCTTTGCTCGGGATATTGATTGTGATGTCGCTTTCCAACGATCGAAGAGGGCTTTTACAACGGCCCCAATTTTGACTTTTACCTTACGGTAGTAAAAGGTTTACGATATACACGGATGCATGCGGCATGGGACTAGGCGCCATTTTGATGTAAGAAGGAAGGGTAAGGTCGTAGCGGATGCCTTAAGAAGAAAAAGGTTGACTTCAAGTCGACTTTATGTGAAAAGGAAAAGTTCAGAATACACATCAACCTTTGATTTTAAAACCTTCGGTTAAGTTAGTAGTTGGCATCGCTAGGAGTAAGACCTACGCTTTTGGATCAAATAGGGACTTCACAAAGAAAAGACTCTTAGATAGTTGACGCAATGGATAAGTTAAGTAGAGAAGAGACCTCTAATCACCTTAATAAGTACACTTGGTAACATGGTTAGCATCTATTTATTTTCAAGAGATAGTTCTTCCACATGGAATACCCTCTAGTGTTTGGAAGACCTTTTGGAAGACCTTTTTAGCATGACACAGCAGAAGTTGTAGTGCTGAGCATACTAGAAGGAGAAGGGGTGGAACGAGAGGTGGCAGTGAAATGAGTTTCAACTCATATTTTGGAAACAGAAATTAAGAAGCTACGCATCGTGAAGTTAATATAGCTAGAGCACACTGGGGTGAAGCTCAAGAAGATGCTACTTAGAAGACTGAAGACTAGATACGCGCATCATACCCTTTTTGAGGGTATATCCTTGATCTCTCTTTTTTTGTAAAGTTTATTTGCATTCTAGTCTTTATCTTTTAAGTATATCCTCTCGGTCCTATCCTCGATCCTTAGGTAGAATCCAATGGATGTAAACATGTGTTCGAGACATGTTATGTTTGGTGGATGCAAGTGGATGTAAGTGTTTGCTGGTGGTTTCTCGTGGATGCATATACACACACATTAGGCACTAGATCGGCTCCGTCACTTCTATATTGCATATGCATGAGTGGATTTTTTTATATATATGGATTGAAACTTGATGAGATATCATATGGATGTTGCATTTGAATGTATGGTTGTGCACTCATGTAGAAATGGTATGTATCAATAGGGTTCTTTTGCATACATAATGGACGCATGACACTATCATGAATTGCATTAAGGAGGTCAACTGAATCAGTAAACCGCCTAATTTTGCATTTGGGTAAGGACATATACACACACTATGCATATGTTCATGAAAAACATTAGAAACCATTTTAAGGGCAATGGATGCCTGTGATTGAAAGGTTGAGTATATGGATGTTGTATGTTAGGATACATTCTTCTTAACTTAGAGATTTTGGGGACGAAATCCTTTGAAGGAGGGGAGAATGTAACACACTGTATTTACTATGAATATTAAAGTAACGAATTAAAGAATAATAAATTTTAAAAGTGGGAATTAAGGGAAATGGATTACGCCATTGTGTTCGCCTCGGAATTCTGCTTGAGATAGAGTCCGAGTTTGCGTAAATCGGACACCGTATGAAGAAGTTATTAAGGATTGAAGTTTGTATACGCGCAGGGAGAATATATATATATATATATATATATATATATATATATGGAGTCCAGTACTTCAGAAATAGGTCCAGAAAGTCAAAAATGGGTTTGAAATTCAAAATTAGCCAAAACAGGCTGGGCGGGAAAATTCCCGCCAGAGGGTGTCGACATAGGTGTCGACCCCCCTATAAGGGTGTCGACCCCTCCTATAGGGGTGTCAACCCCGGTGTCGACCCCCCTCCCAGATCTGGACGAAATACTTCGTTTTGTACTTGGCTGGCGTGGCAGTGACGAATTTCTGAGTCGTAGGGCTACGTGGCAACTGATTGGCCTAATGAAGCATTCTCTTGGACTGGATGGATCCTATGTTGATCTAAAGGCTCTTAATAATCCTAGACATCTATATATACATCTTTGAACCTAAACCCTAAATCATAACAATTCCTTATGATGCATCTATGCTGCTAAACTCTCAATTCTCTTAGTTGCTGCCTCTAAAATCTAAATCATATTAGAAGTTCTTCATCAACAATCAACTTTGAAGATTAATCAACATCAAATTAGAGTTTCTGCAACAACAACGATTTAATTAACTTTTCTAATCCTAGCAATGTAATTTCATGTTATTTTCAGATTTAAATACCTAATAATAATCTGGGCTGTAATAAAATGAATCTAAGACCAGACTTGATGATGAGACAATCTTTTCAGATTTATCCCTATCTTTCCATTGAATCTATTATTTTACATGCCTAAGAAGTTATTATATCGATTCAATCATGCCTATCTTTGTTGAATATCGAATATATAATCCTTTTTGGTTCATGATGTTATTCTTATGCCTGCGATAATGATTGTATCAGCTTATTCAAGAATCTATCTTTGTTGGATCTAAATTTCTTGTATTAGGTCTGTTGTTACATGCATATTTTTATGCCTATTCTTATTTTATGCTCCTTCTCTCTCTCTTCCCCTATTTCCTTTTTCTTTTATGAACCTGGGTTACCTTCGAACCTAGGCTGAAATCGCGAAATACGAACGATTGGAATACGGAGAATATTTTGGGTAAATATGGGCATAATGTATTCGGTGAAATAATTGGGCATAACATATTCGGTGAAATTGTTAGACATAATTTGTAACTTGTGATTTGGGGAATAATTGTTATTATTGCGAACTTGGGGTAAATTGGAATATTAAATCTAGATTGGGCATAAACTGTAAATTGGAATATTAAAACTAGACTGGTTATAACTATTGGTTGGGGCGCCAAGCATAATGTATATTGTGATTTTGGGGCATGACTATTATTGCAAATTTGGGAACATTGGGTGTAACCTATTTTGAGTAATAACTTGTAATTAAATTTGTGGGGCATAACTTACAATTGGCTTTGTTGGGCATAACTTGAGAATTGGAACATGACTAGTTTTGTGAATTTGGGATAATTGGCATATAAAATCTGGACTTGGACATGTATAGTAAATATGTAAATTGGCTAAAGATGAATGTGCCTAGCCCGAGGTTAGATTGAGTTGTGGTGTAAGACTGCCCGGAACCACCCGGCACATCCAGCGACCGCAACAATATAGATCTAATGTGAGAGGTTAGCGCATTAAGCCCAAAACCCGAGGTTAGAATGAGTTTGAGGTTGAAGTCTGCCCGGAACCGCCCGGCACATCCAGCAACCGCAAACAACAGTTTTAATGTAAGAGGTTGAGGCATTAATGAATGAATTAGTGCTAACGAATAGACATGCTAAGAATGGTAGGGTTAAGTTAACACAAGAGGGCAACACTTAACCAATATAACACAATGTGTGATAGGGCAACGCTTAACCAATGTAGCATGACAAGTGGTAGGGTTAAATTAACACAAGAGGGCAACACTTAACCAATATAACATGATGTGTGATAGGGCAACGCTTAACCAATGTAACATGACAAGTGGTAGGGTTAAGTAACACAAGAGGACAACACTTAACCAATGTAACATGACAAGTGGTAGGGTTAAGTAACACAAGAGGGCAACACTTAACCAATGTAACATGACAAGTGGTAGGGATAAGTTAACACTTAACCAATGAACGAGGGGGGTTAAGTTAATGGGAAACACTTAACCGATATAACATGATGAACGAATGGGGTTAAGCTAAGGGGAAACACTTAAGCAATATAATATGATGAATGAACAAGGTTAAGTTAATAGAAAACACTTCACCAACTACAACATGATGGATGATAAGGGTTAAGTTAATAAGAAACACTTAACTAACATGACATGATGAGTGGGCGGGTTAAGTTAACTTGAATGGATGGATAACACTTAACCAATTTAGGGGGTATACGAATAGACCCTAGAAACCCTAGTAACAGGGACCCATTTCAGTAGTAACCCACATAGATGTATCACGGTACCCTGAACTAGGCAGGGTGGGGCACGATTACTGGGCTGATTATAAGCGGTCAAAATAGCGGCATGTGATGCAGTAGTGTAGGTTCCGACGGAGTATGGGCGTGCACGTACTCCGAAGTGGATAAAGCAGGCATTGGGCATCAGTAGTATATACTGTGCATCTTGAATCATGTTGGGTTGCTATCATGGGGATGATACACTTTATGGTGGGACCAGCACAGGGTATCTACATGCAAGAGAAGGCCGATTGACACAGACACAAGGAAAATTAATACAAGTAGGGAGCCGATCGATAGGGTAGTAAGGGTACATCTAACATCTTCATGGCAATTAGGCTGATTGAGGTATGATCCTCATACTAGATGTACATCTGAAGCCTACCACAATTGCGGGGTTGGGATCACCTTATTATATAACATAGGATACTAGTTGGGACACTATTAGCGGATACAAATCCTTTTTCATAGGATACTAGTTGGGACACTAGTAGGGAATACGAATCGTTCTATAAAACACACTAGTTAGGATGCTAGTTGGGTGGTGTAGAGAAAATAGGAAATCAGGGAAAGAACCGAAGCGCTTTCAGTGTATCTTACCTTGTCATATCTAACGATCATCATTTGTTGTCCTGCTACGCTTATCATCATGGTTATGTCTGGTATCCAGTTTATTCATGTCATGATACTTTTATCTATTTACATGCTAAAAGTCACTGGACTTACCAGGCTTAATGTCTGACTCTGTTTTGTTTTGCTTTATTTTCTTCAGTCCCCCCCCCCAAGGTTCTTAGGGAGGGAATATTACCACTTAGCTCGGTTTTCTTTCCAAGCTCGAAGATAGTCAATGTATTGCTTTGGACTCTCTTTTCCACTGCTATGGCTGGCTCATGCTTTATTGGGGAATATCATTGTCATTTTATGCTTCTTTATTTTGTTAAACAAGACAGATGTTTTGTTGTAATGGGTATAGATGTTTTGGTGTTGGAAAACAATCTTCGTACAAGCTGTTTTACCAAGCTATTGTTTTATCAATAAAGTAAAGTTTTATTTATTTTCCACTGTTCAAATTTTGTCTGTTTTATAATTTATCTGTTCTATACACTCATGAAGCTCCACTGAAGTTAATGCATTCCCTTTGTGAGTGACCTTAACGGATGTGGGGTGTTACATCTTGTGTTTGATTCTTAGAATGATCCTTGTTCATTTAATTATTTAATTTCACATAAATGCTTTGTTTTAAAGAGTATCTTCGAAACATATGGGAAAATTGGCTTTTGTGTTTAGTCATCATTTTTGCAGTTATCAAATTCAATGTGTACTACTTGAAACTTGAGAGGGCCCTTTTGAATCTTATGATAAAATAATGAATTTCTTTACTGCTATACTCAACCTTTTACCAAGTGCACTGTGAACCTACGCTCGTCAAATGGGTGGGTTGGATAATAAATGGATCGGGTAGAATATAGCCCGACTCATGTATAAACAAAACCCAAACCGTTTTTGAGATGTAGTCTGTCAATGGTAAATGGGCTGGGTAAAAAAGAAATGAGAACTAAGTGGCTTGGATTCAACCCTTCTAATTTAAGGTAAATGGGTTTGAAAAATGGGTAAGGATCCGTTTTGTCAGGTCTAACTGTGGTTAAGTAGTATTATTTTACCAAAATATAGTTTCATCCTTATCATTACTTCAATTTATTTAAATCAAATCCATTTGAAATAAGAAAGTTATTTATAGAATAGAGGTGTAATAATATTGTGATAATAACCTTTAAAATTGTAACAACCCGTATTTTCAATAACCTGTAATAACATAAATCGAGGCAGAATTTAATTCTAAAATGGGAATCAAGGGAAACGGGCTATGCCATTGTGTTCGTCTCGGAAAAATACGCGAAATAGAGTCCGAGTTTTCGAAAATCGGAGTCCGTATGACCAAGATATGGCCTCGCGAAGTTTCACGAAAATTCCCAAATTAAAGTATACTTAATTAAGTGAAATGGGTTGTGTAGATATATATATATATATATATATATATATATTGATATATATATATATATAATTGAAAATTTAATAAATAAATATGCAAAAATGCTCAAAACAGCGAATTGGGAGAGGGGAATAACCGAACCGGCCGATTTTTGAAGTCGACCCGAGCCCGCTGGGTCGACTAGGGGTTAATCCAGGGTGTTTGGCTGTCAACCCGTGGGCCGATTCGCTCAAGTGCAGATTTTGCATTTGAATGGTTCTCATGGTCCATCTTTAATCTAAAGGCCCTAGATGGTTCCTACACTTGACTTCTTCCCCAAGACATGCTTTGATGGCTTGGATTGAATCTAGGGTTAATCCTATGGCCTAAAACACTTGCCTAATCTATAAATAAGACCCTAACCTACCCTAATTCATTCATAATTAAACCTAGTGACTAAACTATGGCAAAATGCTAGCTCTCATGGCCTCCACTAATTTTATGAAGAGGGTTGCATACTAATCACTCTCTAATCAACTTCTAATCCCTTCTTAGCATCTTAATCTTCTTCATTTGGTGTTCAAAGTTGCTAGTTGTGAGTTTCTATCACTTTGATGATCTTTTGGTAAACTAATTAGATGAGATGTGATGAGATTTATGGTTTTGTATGTGGGTTAATGAGCTTTGAATCATATGATATGATGTTAGCATTAATCTTATGTTTATGCATGTTGAGTATGTAAGCTTATGCAAGTTTAATATGATGTATGTTATGTTTGCATGATGCTAAATATGCAAGTTGTGGGCTATGTAATCATATGCATGTTATGCAAGTTCATGGTAATATGCTATGCAAGTTACATGTTTGTTAATATGCAAGTTACATGTTTGTTAATATGCAAGTTACATGTATGTAAATATGCAAGTTACATGTTTGTTAATATGCAAGTTACATGTTTGTTAATATGCAAGTTACATGTATGTAAATATGCAAGTTACATGTTTCTTTATATGCAAGTTACATGTTTGTTAATATGCGAGTTACATGTATGTAAATATGCAAGTTACATGTTTATTAATATGCAAGTTCATGATGACACATTATGCAAGTCTATAAGCTAATATGCAAGTTTGTTATGCAAAATGAATATGTAAGTTATGTGACATATTATATGCAAGTTATGTGTTTGTTAATATGCAAGATGGCACCTTTGAAACATGTTCATTCATATGCAAGTTGACACCTTTTATATGTGTTATATCATGAACGAAATTACGTGGGAACGATGGGGTAATTAAATGCATAAGTTAATAAGATTGTGTGAAATTAATATAATTATGCATAACACAAAATAAATAAACATAGTATGGGAATTTGCCTATTTGGTTAGGTGTACCCATACTATGTGTTGGGAATTTACCTATTGAGTTAGGTCTACCCCATGGGAATTTACCTATTAAGTTAGGTCTACCCATGTTAAGAAAACTTGATTAATTAGGGATAATTAATATAAAATTATGAGGGTGATTAATTAGGTGTAATTAATTGACTAAGACACGAGGTTGGACTCAGTTGTAGCGTAAAACTGCCCGGACCCAACCGGCTTAACCAGTTGCTACAAATGTTAGCCCAATGTGAGAGGTCTTAGGCACAAACTAAATACGTAATTAATGTAAAGACACGAGGTTAGACTCTGTTATGACATAAGGCTGCCCGGACCCAACCGGCTTAACCAGCGGTCATAAAAGACAGTCTAATGTGAGAGGTCTTTACAAAGGTTACGTTCTTAATTAATTAATTAAGAAACACTTAACCACATTAGCATGTAGAGGGACATGAGGGGTTAAGTGGGTGCCTCGGGTGGCATGAGAAAATCTAGTGGTTGCCTTGGGTGGCAATAGAAAATACGATTAGAATACTTAACCAAAATGGAACATGTAATTAAAACATGATTAAAGGGTTAAGTGGGATATACTAGAAAAAGGGACAAGCTTAGGTGGGTAGCTTGTGGAGGCCCATTTCAACCAGTAACCCATACGTATCTTTGTGGGCTCGACCCATGTCGAGGACGGGACACGCATACTGGGCTTGACTGTAAGAGGCAAACGGGTTAGCGGTGGCAACGCAAGTCCAACGGGCTTCATATGCGTGAGTGGGCCCGGGCTGGTAGGTAAGCCGTTGTTGCATCGAGTAGATATAAGCCGTGCACCTTTAGTTCCATCAGGTTGCCACATTGGGGAATGATACATCCCACGGTGGGGCCAGCACGGGTATCTACGTTAGGGAGCCGATCGAATGGGAAGTAGTGTGTACACCTAGTGGATTGTAGGGCCCCGTGGCGCCTACTTGGTCACCTAGGGGTACGCAGGTACTAATTAGTAAATTTTATAAGTCCTTGGGTGGGATCAACCTTTAAGTTAGGAACGACTGGTGTGGTGCAGTTTAGTAATTTACCTTAGGGAGGGTAGATGCGTCTTTATCCTTTATCTTCGTTCAGTTGACTGCTTAGGGTAGCCATTCATCCCTATATGTTACCGTATATCAGTTTATGTCTTCTCTGGTTACTTTAACGATTGTATTGTTAAAGTTATAGGACTCGCTCAGACTTATGTCTGACCCCGTTGTTTTTATCTTTTTCCCAACCCTCAGGTCCTACGGTGGATCCTAGCAGTAGTGGAGCTTGATCGGATTGCTGTTCCAGTCTTTAGGAGCTTGGATAGATGTAAAGCTCCAGTTATCCAGTTATCTTTTCTTTTGTTTGGCTATTGTATGAGAGTGGGATTATGTACTTCTTTATTTTGATGGATATTGTACTTGACCTTTATTGTGGTTTTATGATGTAACCAGACATGTTTTACTTCCGCTGTTATGAGATGATGTTTTAAAATTTCAAGTACTATTTATATCTGTCTTGTTGTAATTTTTCTGTTCTATATTCACTAAAATACTCCACCGATGCTATGGCATTCCCTTAGTGAGTGATCATAGCGGGAGTGGGGTGTTACACGTGGTATCAGAGCTTAAGGTTACCAGAACAGATAAAATTTTTGAGAAAAACTACTTTCTAAGAGTATTTTCGAAGAAAGTATTTTTAAAAGCATGTCTTCTAAGAGAAAAAGTTTTTGAAAAAGAAAAGCATAATCCCCAATAGCCATATCTTTATCTTTCGGAATCTCCTTTTTGAATCTTTCCTCTTTCGTTTCAGCATGGCTGAAGATCTTAACATCCCGGAGGGTTTAGTTATACCACTATGGTATAGGAGGTTGCAAGAGGCTAGGGCCGCGGCTGCGGGTCCGGCCAATGCTACTACACCAGAGACAACCGCTCCTCCTCCTCAGCCTAGAGTGGATAATTTTGCTAAGGTTTGCAAGGAGTTCAAGGCTATAGGAGGAAAACCTTTTCTTGGTTCAGAGACTTTCGTAGAGGCTAGAGATTGGCTTAAGGAAGTGGAAGAGTTGCTAGATATCTTTGAAGTGGAAGAGGGAAAGAAAGTCAAGTTGGCGGCTTGGTTAATGAAGGGAGAGGCCTCATTCTGGTGGGAGGTCACTAATGGAGAACGCCCTGTTGACTCTTGGGCAGATTTTAAGCAAAGGTTTGGGGCTAAGTTTCTCTCAAGGGCGGAAGAGAATCTGTTTATGGAGAAGTTCTTGAATTTGAAGCAAGGGAATCTCACGGTGAAAGAATATGTCAACAAATTCAATCAATTAGCAAGGTTTGGCATAGAGTTGGTGAATACACCGGAGAAGAAGGCTTTGAGGTTCGTTAGAGGCTTGAACGAACCATTGCAAGGAATAGCTATGACTCACATTCCTATGGGGGCCACTTTTGAGAAGCTTGTCTACATGGCACTTATGCATGAGGATGATAAGAATTCTAAGGCACCAGAGAAAAAGGGGGATCAGAAGAAACCGCAACAGCAACAACAAGGCAAGGGCGGAAAAGGCAATGGTGACAAAAAGAAGACGAAGAAGAAGTGCTTCAATTGTGGAACACCAGGACACCTTAGTAAGGATTGTCGCAAAAAGAAGAAGACCGGTTGCTTTCATTGTGGTGAAGCAGGGCATCTTGTGAAAAACTGCCCAAAGAAGGGGCAGAAGACGGGGTCTACCTCAGGAGGCCAGGTGCAAGCTCTTATAGCACCACCTCAGTCAGGGGGGCAAGTTCAGGCTCTCTCAGTTCCACCGATTCAGCAGAGAGGTAGAACTATTTCCGTTGAAAGTCTGGTTTTTCTGTTTGATCATCCAGTTCGTACTTTGTTTGATTCTGGCGCATCGCATTCTTTTATCTCATCATCGTTAGTTGAGTCACTGCACTTAGACACCAGTCTAGTTGATGATCCCTTGGTTGTCTCAAACCCAATTGGGGGCTCCATATATCTGTCTATGATATGTTTGGGTTTGAAGATTTCTATACTTAGCGTTGAGTTTAGATGTGATGCTTTTGTATTGGGCTTCACGGGCTATGGGTTGATCTTGGGCATGGACTGGTTATCCAGTAATGGTGCCGTTCTTGATTGCGAAAGGAGAGTTGTCAGGCTCATGACCCGCTTGGGTAACACTCTCGAGATCTCTTGCAATCCCATGGAATCTGTTTTGCTAAGTTATCTTGAATCGCTCGATGCTTCGGTCGAAAGTTTGTGTTCTGTCAGAGTAGTCCGGGAATATCCGGATGTGTTTGAAGAAGTAAAGGGTTTGCCTCCGAAGCGGGAGATAGATTTCCGAATTTATTTGGTGGATAATGCCAAACCAGTGTCTTTGCCAGTACGCCACATGGCTCCTCGTGAGAGAAGAGAACTTCATAAGCAAGTAGGGGAGTTGCTTGAGAAGGGGTTCATAAGGCGAAGTATATCGGAGTGGGGAGCTCCAGTAGTGTTTGCCACGAAGGCGGATGGGTCCCTCAGACTTTGTGTGGATTATAGGGAACTTAATAAGCTCACGAAGAAGAATAGACACCCATTACCGAGGATAGATGATCTCTTTGATCAGTTGGTTGGCGCGTCAGTATTTTCGCAGATGGACTTAGCTACAGGGTTTCATCAGTTAAGAGTGGCGGAGGACAGTATAGAGAAGACTGCTTTCCGGACTCCGGATGGTTTTTATGAGTGGCTAGTGATGCCATTTGGGTTGACAAACGCCCCCGCATACTTTGTTGATCTCATGAGTAGAGTGTTCAGAGAGTATCTGAATAAGTTTGTAGTAGTTTTTGTGGATGACATCTTGGTCTTTTCCAAGAATGAAGAAGAGCATGCCTTACATCTCAAGGAAGTGTTGGAGACTCTTCGAGCGCATAGTATTAAAGCTAAATTCTCTAAATGCCATTTTTGGAGAAGAGAAGTGCGATTCTTAGGGCATGTGGTCTCTAAGGAAGGGATAGCTGTGGATCCCGCAAAGATAGTATCTATCCAGGATTGGAAAGTTCCTAGAAATGCTACCGAGGTAAGAAGTTTCTTGGGGTTGGCAGGATATTATAGGAAGTTCATCAAAGACTTCGCGAAGATATCAGCCCCATTAACCCGCTTGACGAAAAAGAATCTGGTTTTCTCGTGGGATGTAGATTGTGATGATGCTTTCCGACGGTTAAAGAGAGCTTTGACCACCGCTCCAGTTTTAGTGCTCCCGGATGGAAGTAAGCCGTTTGTTGTTTATACCGATGCTTGTGGAACAGGATTAGGCGCAGTCTTGATGCAGGAGGGAAGGGTAATAGCCTATGGAGGGAGACAATTGAGAGTGCATGAGAAGAATTACCCTACCCATGATCTAGAGTTGGCCGCGATTGTTTTCGCACTTAAGTCTTGGCGCCATTATCTTCTTGGTGAGAGATTCGAGTTGTTCACCGACCATAAATCATTGAAGTACTTATTCTCTCAGAAGGATTTAAACTTAAGACAGCAAAGGTGGATGGAGTTCTTAGCATCCTATGATTTCGAGATAGCGTATACCCCTGGTAAGGGTAACGTGGTGGCAGACGCCTTAAGTAGAAAAAGGTTATCTTTGAGTCCATTGTTCGTGGAACGACGAAGCTTGGAGTTTCTTTCTTTGTTTGACTTCAGACCTTCTGTTGATTTTGTACCTGGTTTGTTGGCATCCTTGGAGGTTAGACCTACTCTTTTGAGACGGATTGGCGAGGCTCAGCGAGACGACCCACAGTTGGTTGTGTTGGTAGAGAAGCTTATAAGAGGGGAGTCGTCCAGCCATTTGGGTAGATACACCATAGATGATAAGGGATGGTTGCATAGAGACGGTAGACTTTGTGTACCGCAAGATGAGGGTTTGAAGAAGGCTATTTTGGATGATGCACATCGTTCAAGAATGACTATTCATCCCGGTGGAGACAAAATGTACCAAGACATGAAGAGAGTTTTCTTCTGGGCCGGTATGAAGAAAGATGTGGCCGAGTATGTGGCTAGATGCTTAGTGTGCCAACAAGTTAAAGTGGAGCAAAGGAAACCCGGTGGGTTGCTACACCCATTGGAAGTTCCACAGTGGAAGTGGGATATTGTCTCGATGGATTTCATCGACGGGTTACCGAGATCGAGGAAGGGCAATACGGGAATTTGGGTTGTGGTAGACAGACTTACCAAGAGTGCCCATTTTATACCCGTAAAGAGTAAGAGGACCGCTCCATGGCTTGCTTCAGTCTATGTTAGAGAGATTGTTAGATTGCATGGCGTACCATCCAGCATTGTGAGTGATCGAGATCCTATTTTCACTAGTGAGTTTTGGAGAAGTTTGCAAGAGGCGGTAGGGACTCAGTTGTGTTTGAGCACCGCATATCATCCTCAGACGGACGGTCAGACTGAGAGGGTGAACCGTATCTTAGAAGATCTTTTGAGGCTTTGTATCTTGGATTTTGGAGGTACATGGGAAGAACATCTTCCTTTGGTGGAGTTCGCATATAATAACAGCTTTCAGTCCAGTATTGGTATGGCTCCTTTCGAAGCTCTTTATGGAAGGCCTTGTCGATCTCCTACATGTTGGTGGGAATCTATGGATAAGATCTTGCTTGGGCCGGATATGGTTAGAGAGACTTCAGAGAAGATTGATTTAATTCGAAAAAGGATGAAAGCAGCGCAAGATAGACAGAAATCTTATGCGGATCGGAGAAGGACGGATCTTGAGTTTGAGGTTGGGGACATGGTTTTTGTCAAAGTATCTCCATTGAGAAATGTTGTTCGCTTTGGGTCCGTAGGGAAGTTAGCACCGAGATTTGTTGGGCCGTTTCCTATTAAGGAAAGGATTGGACGGATGGCATATAGGGTGGAGTTGCCCGACAGACTTAGTGGTGTTCATGATGTATTCCATGTATCACATTTGAGGAAGTGCTTACATGAGACCGCGGAGGTGGTAGAGCCGAGCTTGCTTAGAGATGTAGAGGTAGAGCGTGATGCGACGATTCGACGAGCTCCTACTCGCATCCTTGGGTCAGAAACTAGGAAGTTGAGGAACAGAGAAGTTCAGCTAGTTAAAGTGCAATGGGGAGATGACGAAAGCAATGCTACTTGGGAGACGGAAGCAAAGATGCGTTCTTTGTATCCATTTCTTTTTGAGAGTATGTCTTTTAACTTCTCCTTTATTGCTTGTCTAGTACTTATCTTATCTTTAGTATATCCTCTCGCTAATACCTATGACCTTTAGATAGGGTAAAACCTATGGTTGAAACATGTGTTTGAAACATGTTATGGTTGATGGATGCATATGGATGCAATTGTTTGCTAGTGGTTGCTCGTGGATGCATATACACACACATTAGGCACTAGATCGGCTCAGTCACTTCATGTTGCATATTGCATAAATGGATGTGGTAGTTAGATTGATGGATGTATCATGGCTGTGTTATCATATGGATGATGCATTTTTGTGTATGGTTGTGCACGCATGTAGAAATTTGTATGTGTCAATAGGGTTTCGCATACATATTGGATGCATGGCACTATCATGGTTTGCATTAAGGAGGTTTACTGTATCAGTAACCGCCTGATTTTCGCATTAGGTAAGTACATATACACACACTTTTGCATATATCCATCCAGCATTTAGAATCTTGTAAGGACAATGATTGCTCGTGGATGATGCTTTGAGTAGATGGATGATTGGATGGTAGGATACGTTCTTCCTAACTTGAAGATTTCGGGGACGAAATCCTTTAAGGAGGGGAGAATGTAACAACCCGTATTTTCAATAACCTGTAATAACATAAATCGAGGCAGAATTTAATTCTAAAATGGGAATCAAGGGAAACGGGCTATGCCATTGTGTTCGTCTCGGAAAAATACGCGAAATAGAGTCCGAGTTTTCGAAAATCGGAGTCCGTATGACCAAGATATGGCCTCGCGAAGTTTCACGAAAATTCCCAAATTAAAGTATACTTAATTAAGTGAA
The DNA here is from genome assembly GCA_030737875.1 of Allium sativum. Taxonomy (NCBI): domain Eukaryota; kingdom Viridiplantae; phylum Streptophyta; class Magnoliopsida; order Asparagales; family Amaryllidaceae; genus Allium; species Allium sativum. The sequence goes on along the minus strand of CM060911.1, from coordinate 50,477,563 downwards.
ATGGGTTGTGTAGATATATATATATATATATTGATATATATATATATATATATATAATTGAAAATTTAATAAATAAATATGCAAAAATGCTCAAAACAGCGAATTGGGAGAGGGGAATAACCGAACCGGCCGATTTTTGAAGTCGACCCGAGCCCGCTGGGTCGACTAGGGGTTAATCCAGGGTGTTTGGCTGTCAACCCGTGGGCCGATTCGCTCAAGTGCAGATTTTGCATTTGAATGGTTCTCATGGTCCATCTTTAATCTAAAGGCCCTAGATGGTTCCTACACTTGACTTCTTCCCCAAGACATGCTTTGATGGCTTGGATTGAATCTAGGGTTAATCCTATGGCCTAAAACACTTGCCTAATCTATAAATAAGACCCTAACCTACCCTAATTCATTCATAATTAAACCTAGTGACTAAACTATGGCAAAATGCTAGCTCTCATGGCCTCCACTAATTTTATGAAGAGGGTTGCATACTAATCACTCTCTAATCAACTTCTAATCCCTTCTTAGCATCTTAATCTTCTTCATTTGGTGTTCAAAGTTGCTAGTTGTGAGTTTCTATCACTTTGATGATCTTTTGGTAAACTAATTAGATGAGATGTGATGAGATTTATGGTTTTGTATGTGGGTTAATGAGCTTTGAATCATATGATATGATGTTAGCATTAATCTTATGTTTATGCATGTTGAGTATGTAAGCTTATGCAAGTTTAATATGATGTATGTTATGTTTGCATGATGCTAAATATGCAAGTTGTGGGCTATGTAATCATATGCATGTTATGCAAGTTCATGGTAATATGCTATGCAAGTTACATGTTTGTTAATATGCAAGTTACATGTTTGTTAATATGCAAGTTACATGTATGTAAATATGCAAGTTACATGTTTGTTAATATGCAAGTTACATGTTTGTTAATATGCAAGTTACATGTATGTAAATATGCAAGTTACATGTTTCTTTATATGCAAGTTACATGTTTGTTAATATGCGAGTTACATGTATGTAAATATGCAAGTTACATGTTTATTAATATGCAAGTTCATGATGACACATTATGCAAGTCTATAAGCTAATATGCAAGTTTGTTATGCAAAATGAATATGTAAGTTATGTGACATATTATATGCAAGTTATGTGTTTGTTAATATGCAAGATGGCACCTTTGAAACATGTTCATTCATATGCAAGTTGACACCTTTTATATGTGTTATATCATGAACGAAATTACGTGGGAACGATGGGGTAATTAAATGCATAAGTTAATAAGATTGTGTGAAATTAATATAATTATGCATAACACAAAATAAATAAACATAGTATGGGAATTTGCCTATTTGGTTAGGTGTACCCATACTATGTGTTGGGAATTTACCTATTGAGTTAGGTCTACCCCATGGGAATTTACCTATTAAGTTAGGTCTACCCATGTTAAGAAAACTTGATTAATTAGGGATAATTAATATAAAATTATGAGGGTGATTAATTAGGTGTAATTAATTGACTAAGACACGAGGTTGGACTCAGTTGTAGCGTAAAACTGCCCGGACCCAACCGGCTTAACCAGTTGCTACAAATGTTAGCCCAATGTGAGAGGTCTTAGGCACAAACTAAATACGTAATTAATGTAAAGACACGAGGTTAGACTCTGTTATGACATAAGGCTGCCCGGACCCAACCGGCTTAACCAGCGGTCATAAAAGACAGTCTAATGTGAGAGGTCTTTACAAAGGTTACGTTCTTAATTAATTAATTAAGAAACACTTAACCACATTAGCATGTAGAGGGACATGAGGGGTTAAGTGGGTGCCTCAGGTGGCATGAGAAAATCTAGTGGTTGCCTTGGGTGGCAATAGAAAATACGATTAGAATACTTAACCAAAATGGAACATGTAATTAAAACATGATTAAAGGGTTAAGTGGGATATACTAGAAAAAGGGACAAGCTTATGTGGGTAGCTTGTGGAGGCCCATTTCAACCAGTAACCCATACGTATCTTTGTGGGCTCGACCCATGTCGAGGACGGGACACGCATACTGGGCTTGACTGTAAGAGGCAAACGGGTTAGCGGTGGCAACGCAAGTCCAACGGGCTTCATATGCGTGAGTGGGCCCGGGCTGGTAGGTAAGCCGTTGTTGCATCGAGTAGATATAAGCCGTGCACCTTTAGTTCCATCAGGTTGCCACATTGGGGAATGATACATCCCACGGTGAGGCCAGCACGGGTATCTACGTTAGGGAGCCGATCGAATGGGAAGTAGTGTGTACACCTAGTGGATTGTAGGGCCCCGTGGCGCCTACTTGGTCACCTAGGGGTACGCAGGTACTAATTAGTAAATTTTATAAGTCCTTGGGTGGGATCAACCTTTAAGTTAGGAACGACTGGTGTGGTGCAGTTTAGTAATTTACCTTAGGGAGGGTAGATGCGTCTTTATCCTTTATCTTCGTTCAGTTGACTGCTTAGGGTAGCCATTCATCCCTATATGTTACCGTATATCAGTTTATGTCTTCTCTGGTTACTTTAACGATTGTATTGTTAAAGTTATAGGACTCGCTCAGACTTATGTCTGACCCCGTTGTTTTTATCTTTTTCCCAACCCTCAGGTCCTACGGTGGATCCTAGCAGTAGTGGAGCTTGATCGGATTGCTGTTCCAGTCTTTAGGAGCTTGGATAGATGTAAAGCTCCAGTTATCCAGTTATCTTTTCTTTTGTTTGGCTATTGTATGAGAGTGGGATTATGTACTTCTTTATTTTGATGGATATTGTACTTGACCTTTATTGTGGTTTTATGATGTAACCAGACATGTTTTACTTCCGCTGTTATGAGATGATGTTTTAAAATTTCAAGTACTATTTATATCTGTCTTGTTGTAATTTTTCTGTTCTATATTCACTAAAATACTCCACCGATGCTATGGCATTCCCTTAGTGAGTGATCATAGCGGGAGTGGGGTGTTACAAAAATGGTAAACAAAAGCGGTTTCAATAATTTTGTTTGATTTGGTTTCTTAAAAATGGTAAACAAACGTAAAATTTCATTTTGTTGATGGTAAGAAAAGAGGTAGATTGATATAAAAACCATGTAAAACCGTCAAGCTGAAATTTATAAGCTGCATGCATCTTATAGGGCTGAAAACTTATTTAATGTTGATTCTCAAAATGAATCTTTACTGCTTTTTTTTCTTCTGTTATGTAACTGTAACAAAAAGGAGAATTCATTTCAAAATGGGATAATTTTGAAAACATAAATGTACTATGGTTGAGCTGAATTGTATAAAACACACATTTAATAAAAAGGAAACTTATTTTTATTGTCAAACATAGGGCTATCAATGAGTACCCGAAAAATCTGATATCTGTCCGCATTTGTATCCGAAAACACTGAATATATCCATTATCCGAGATGTGGATACGGATATCCGATATCCGAAAATCCTTCCGGATACGGATATGGTTATAGAGATATCCGTATCCGAAAAATATTCTGATGCGTGTGTATATATGTGTGTGTATATATTATATATGTAATTTTTATTTTACACCTAAGCTTAAATTAATATATAAATTTCCTTAAAATAGCTAAACTAATCTCAACTATTGGATTATAAAAGAATACTGTATTTGGTATTATGCAACATTTTAAATCATGTACTCATTTTATTTTGTGGTATGTTTATAATTAAGGCATAATTGTGTATATGCTTATATGATTTATATTTTATTTTGTTTTAGTCTTAAGGTGGTTTATTTCATATTTTAGAGACTTTATCTCTTAAAATATTTATTGTATGAAATTTATTTGATCAATGTCTTACATGTAATTTTTAATTAGACGTATTCATCTTTTCAAAAAATATTCAATGAACCAAATTTTCCTGTGAATGATGTATTTGTAAACTTTTATAGTTTTATTTTCGGATAACCGCATCTAATGTACATTTTTAAGTTTCGGATACAGATATTTTCGAATATTTTTCGGATATCCGTATTCACTAAGGCGGATACAGATATTTTCTGATATTCTAAAATATTCGCAGATACGGATATTCTTAAACGGGTATCCGTAGATATCAGATACGGATACAGATTTTTATTTTCGGATACAGCACTATCTGTATCCGTTTGCATCCGTTTACAGCCCTAGCCAAACATATAAAGGTTGTTTTCCCACGAATTGTGAATCTGGAAGTTTAGATGTAAAACCCTTCGCCTTTTCCCATGAATGGGCTTAATCGAAGGGTAAAATGAATTTTATTTCCTTAAATTTAAATTTTATCTATTTTAATGGAATTTTAGGGAGATTTGTAATTCGCAGTTACGTCTACTGCTTTTAAAAGGTGATTTATTGCAAGTTCAAGTTACTTATTGCTTTGTATTCTATTCTTCATATGTAACTTACTTATCCATTAACCATTGAGGTTTTGGGTAATTTAGGTTATATGAATAACTTGTGTTGATGTGAGATTATGTTGGGTCATGATAAAATAGATGTTATCATTTTTGCTTATTACCTGCTGACAGATATTTCATGTTGGAAAATGCTTTGAAAATGAATTATTAAAAATTGAATAAATGTAAGAATGACTCATATATGTGAATAATTGCACATCATGAGATTATATGAAAGAATCTAGTACTTATACTTGATTCTTAGTAGCTTTGGGGCCTTGGGGCTCCCACATGTGTCTATTGTTGTGAGGAGGGAGATCATACTTGATCATTACACACGCACGACCGATCGGCTCTACTCGGGCTGGACTCGGGCTTTAGCTTGAGCTTGGCAAGGCTAGACTGTGTGGTGTACACACTTATATTTTTAGACGAAAATTGTTTACTGTTTCTGACCATTATTTTTCATTACAAGGTTAAAATAAAACCAAGTATTATGTCTATAATTTCATATTTTTAGACGAGACAGAAAAATAAGAATGACATGCTTTTCTTCTTCTGCAAAAAAAAAGAAAAAAAAAGAAAAAAAGAAAAAAAAACAAGTAATATTACTTTTAGAGTGCAAATCAGAGTCAATTCGTTTGTGCAAGCGAATTAGTATTAAGACGAGGTTGTTTTATCCTAGAAGCGGCAACGATACAAAACGAACTGCTTTGCATCACTGAGCAGATCACTGAAACGTCTTCAAGAAAGTGACGTTGTCCCTCATCCATTGTTTTCCAACAGTTTGAAGATGTTCTCAGAAAAACAACGGCTTCGACTGCAAATGTTGACGATGCTGCACCTTCCTCCATATTCCGGATCCCTCTCATGACCGCTTCCCCGTTCATATTCGAAGAACTGCACTTCAAACGCCAGTGTTAGAAGATAGAGTTCTTTCTAACAATGAGAAAACTGGTCGCAGCGCTCACGACTGACGAGCCGCAACTGTCAGAGAAACCCGACGAAGCTGGCGCAAATCAGATGGCCACCGGGACAGAAAACTCGAAACAGAAAACAGGATTACCACTACAAAAATTTCTTTCTCAACAGACTCAACGACGATCTGTACGACTGCTACAACTCAAACAAATCAGCAAAGGAAATCTGGAAGGTGCAGAAGAAGAAGTACAACACAGAGGAGATAGGGGCGAAGAAGTATGCAGTGAGCCGCTGCCTCAAGTACCAAATGACAGACGACAGGTCAGTAGAGATGCAGTAACGTGAGCTTTAGAAAATAGCTCATGAGATTATCTCCGAAGGTATGGCTTTAGATGAACGGTTTCAGGTTGTTGTTATCATTGACAAACTGCCCCCAAGTTGGAAAGATTTTAAAAATATGTCGAGACATAAGACTAAAGAATTCTCCTTAGAGAGCTTAATTACTCGCCTTCGTATTGAGGAGGAGGCTTGCAAATAGGATCAAAAAGCGAAAGTGTTGGTTGTCACCAACAACTACACTAAAAAAATCAAACTCGTTGTCTTGAAACCAAATTAGAAGAAATTTAAGTATCAGAACCGTCGCAACAAATAGAACTGGAACCCGCAAGGGAACCAATAGGCACAACAACGAACAACACAAAAGAATGATTCTAGACAATTTTTTTTTATGTTACAACTGTGGAAAACCAGGTCATATGGCACGCAAGTGTCGGAACAGACCAGGCCGTGCACCGTAGGTAAGCCTGACTGAGGAGCCTCTTATGACTATGATTATTGAGATTCAACTTATTGGTTGATCAAAGGGTTGGTGGGTGGATACTGGTGCTTCTCGCCATATCTGTTATGATCGTAATATGTTCACTATATACATGAGTGATGATGATAAAAAAGTGTTGTTGGGATATTCTCACACCATTAAAGTCGCAGTGGTTGGTAATGTGAAAACCAAGTTTACCTTTGGAAAGATAGTTATCTTAAAAGATGTGATACATACTCCAGAGATGAGAAAGAATCTGGTTACTGGCTTTCTTCTTAATAAGGTTAACTTTACTCAAGTCATAGGGGCTAATTTGTATATCTTAACTTATAAAGGAATGTTTGTGGGAAATGATTATGCTTGGGAGGGAATGTTTAAGTTGAATGTTGAATCTAATAAAGTGACTAGTTCTGCTTATATGTTATGTGATTTTAGTATTTGGCACTCTAGATTATGTCATGTTAATAAACATATAATTAATAACATGATCACCTTAGATATAATTCATAAAATGTTAGAGACCGATCTTGATAAATTTTAATTCTGTACTCAAGCTAAAATCACAAACAAACCACATAAATCTGTTGATAGAGTATTTGAACCCATATACTTAATTCATTCTGACATATGTGAGCTTGATGACACCTTAACTAAACATGGACACCGCTATTTTATCACTTTTATTGATTACTATTCTGATTTCACTTATGTATATCTTATGAAAAATAAAAGTGATGCATTAGACATGTTTAAAACATTCAAAATTGAAACTAAGAATCAATCCAAAAAGAAAATTAAAAGACTTTGTAGTGATAGAGGAACATAATATGAATCTAGTTCAGTTTTGGATTTCTATAAACTACATGGTATAATACATGAGATACTGCACCTTATTCACCTGAAATAAACGATAAAGATGAAAGAAAAAAATAGGACCTTTAACAATTTTTTGTAACCATTTTATTAAATTCAGATGCAGTGAAACATTTGAGGGGGAATATATTATTAACTGTATGTTATGTTTTAAATAGAATCCGTAAATCAAAAAGTAAAATTTCACATTTTGAAAATTTGAAAAGTTACAAACCCAGTATGTCCTATTTTAGAACTTGAGGATGTTTGACATATGTTCGTATTTCGGACCCTAACAGAATAAAATTGGCAAGTAGAGCATATGAATGTATAACAACCCGTATTTTCAATAAACTGTTATAACATAAATCGAGGCAGAATTTAAATTCAAAAATCAGAATCAGGGGAAACGGGCTATGCCATTGCGTTCGTCTCGGAAAAATACGCGAAATAGAGTCCGAGTTTTCGAAAATCGGAGTCCGTATGACCCGGTTAAGGCCTATTGAAGTTTTCAGAAACTTCTATGCTAAAAACAGATTTAAATTTCAAGTTAAAAACAGGGATTAGGGCTAATCTGGGTTAGGCGGGAAAATTCCCGCCAGGGGGGCCCATGTCGACAGGCATGTCGACAGGGCACCCAGGGTGTCGACTGCCCTGTCGACAGCCCTGTCGACAGGGGGTGCCCAGGCAGTCTAGCCTGGTGCACCATTTCTGATTTGGGTTGGGTCATGTGGCTTGGTTCTGGAGAATTCTGAGATCTGACGGGCCAAACCTAATCTAGGGTTAATCCTAGGGTCTAAAACACTCTAATTCTCTATAAATATACCCCTAATCCTACCCTAAAGCCTCATTAATCAATCTTGCAACTAAACTATGCCAAATTAAATCCTCAAATGGCTTCCATCTAAAATCCCTAGCCTCCACCTTCCTCAAAGTTTAATCCTATGGTGATATGATGATCATACAACCTTTTCTATGTTGTATGAATGCTTAATAACTTGCATACTTCATTAAGATGCAAGTTTGATTTGCTAAAGTTTGTGTTTTTGGGATTTTGCAAAAGGGTTTTCTTATTTGAGGCTTTGTTTTGGTTTAAAAAAAAAGGGCTTCTTCATCTTAATTGGTGGATTTGTGGCTTGTTTATATTTGTAAGCCCTCTTACCTTCACTTTACAAACTTTAAAGTTAATGTTTGGTGAAAGTTGAGATTTATGTGAGTTTAGTTGATTATGCATGCTTATGCGAACTCACTATGTCATGTTTTATATGATTCATAAGTTAGGCATGCATATGCGAGATTTCTATGTCATGTTTTACATGTTTCACAAGTTATGCATGCTTATGCGAGCTTATTATGTCATGCTCTACATGTTTCATGGGTTATGCATGTTTATGCAAGATCACCTTACCATGTTATGCAAGTTTAATGGATTATGCATGTTCATCTCACCATGTTATGCAAGTTTAATGGATTATGCATGTTCACCTTACCATGTTATGCAAGTTTAATGGATTATGCATGTTCATCTCACCATGTTATGCAAGTTTAATGGATTATGCATGTTCACCTTACCATGTTATGCATATTTAATAAGCTATGCATGTTTATGCGAATTCACCATGACATGATTTGCAAGTTTAACATGTATGCATGTTTATTATGACGTGTGAAGTTCACCATGTATGTTATGCCAAGTTACCTTTTATACCCTTATACGTTATGACGAATAAGTAAGCGAGATAATGACGTTGGGAGGGTTTGGGTAAAACTTAAGAATACATGAAACTAAAAGATTGGGAATTTACCTATTAAGTTAGGTCTACCACTTGGGAATTTACCTATTAAGTTAGGTCTACCCAAGTATATGTTAACTTGTAAATATGTTTTGAAGTGGACATGACATTAGATAACATGATATGGCCAACTCGAGGTTAGACCTAGTTGTGGTGTAAATCTTCCCACGTAACCACAACGTGGGGTCTAATGTGGGTAGTTGGTCATGTTGCACCATAAGACCCGAGGTTAGACCTAGACGTGGTGTAAATCTTCCCAGGTAACCACGGATGTCTAATGTGAGAGGTTGGGTGCGTTAAGTAATTAATGCCTCATGATTAGGGTTAAGTCATGGCCCGCTAATACTTAACCAATAATGGGGATGCGAGGATTAGATGGGGATAAGTGGTTACACTTAGCTAATCTAATCCAGGTTTAGTGAGGGGTTAAAACCACACTTAACCCTCTTAGAAACCCTAGCAACGTGGTCTGTTCCAGCAGTAATCCCAGTTTGGTATCATTCACAACCCTAGAGGCTAGGCTAGGGCGGGGCACGATTACTGGACTGATGTAAGCGACCAAAGCGACGGCTGAGTGGTACAGCGGTGCGGGTCCGGCGGGCTACGGACGTGCACGTAGTCCGATGTTGGACAAACTCGAGGCACGGGTACCAGTAGGTTTAGACTGTGCATCATTGCTTAGGTGTCTGGGGTTGACACCTTAGGGCTTGATACACCCGAAGGTGGACCCAGCACAGTCTGACTACATCCATGTGGGCCGTATGGACACCAACACTTGACGTGTTAGGTTTATAGGGAGCCAATCGACTAGACCGTTGGGCTGGGCCTTATACGAAGGTCACTTCATGTTATTGGGCCAAAGTTTGGGCTAAGGGATCAAGATCTGTTTTGTGGGTTTGCTAGTACACTGTGGTGCAAAGTTTAATCTCGTCTATGTGATGTCACCTTTATCTATTGCCAATAGGTTCATCTCAGTTTCCATCACACTGTTAACTTTATTAGTTTATAGATTGATCGTAGTAGGGCTTACCAGTCTTTTTGACTGACCTGTTTCCTTTCGCTTCTTTTCTTCCGTTCCCCCCCCCCCCCCACAGGTTCTCAGGGAGGGACTACATCTGCTTAGTGGATCTTTGACTTGCTTGTTGGATAGCTCATGTATGGATCTGAGCTAGCTGTGGCTTATCTTTTATTTCTGGGGACTAGTACTGATGTTTATTATGTATTTTGTTATCACGTATCTAGACTGGAGTTATATTTTGGATCATGACATTTTGATATTATGTACTTGACTATGTGGGTCTTCTGAGATAATGATGATGGGTTTTTATCTGCTACCGCTGCTTTACTTATGTTTATTTTATATACTCTGTCTGGCTATATCTCTGTGCATATTTACCTTCACAATAACGCCCCTCCAAAGCTAGTACATTCTAAGGAGTGATCCTAGTGGAGGTGGGGTGTTACATTTGGTATCAGAGCACGAGGTTAACAAGATTGAACAAAAACTTTTGAAAAAAAAAAGAAACCCTTTTCGAAAAACTATTTTCAAAAACCTACTAAGTATTTTCCAAAATAAAGTCTAGATTATTTTAAGGCTAATCCCCAAAAGCCATCAGCGTTATCCTTCGTTCCCTTGACCTAATCTTATCTTATCTTTTGTTTCAGTATGGCTGAGAATCTTGACATCCCAGATGGAGTGAACGTACCACTCTGGTATAGGAGACTCCTAGAAGCTAGGGCGGCAGCTGGTCCCGCCAACCCTACTCCCACTCCTCCTCCCGTAGTTGAGAATCCTATCCCTAATATCCCTCCTCCGGTGGTTCCTGCTCCCCCTCCTCCAGCTGCTAATATTCCCCCTCCCGTTGCTAATGTTCCTCCTCCTCCCGTTGCTGAGGCTCCTCTTCCTCCTCCTCCCCCTCAGCATCCTCAGATTGAGTTTACAAAGGTGTGTAAAGACTTCAAGGCAATGGGGGGCAAGAATTTTCTAGGCACAGAATCTTTCGTTGAAGCTAGGAATTGGCTGAAGGACACGGAGGACTTGTTTGCCATCTTTGGAATAGATGATGAGAGGAAGATCTTATTGACCGTATGGCTCTTGAAGGATGAGGCGGCCTATTGGTGGGAGGTCACCAATGGGACGAGGCCCGTTGAGACTTGGGCCGACTTGAGAGCAAGATTTGTGACCAAGTTTCTATCTTCAGCCGAGGCGAATTTACAAATGGAGAAGTTCATTTCATTAAAGCAAGGTGATATGTCGATCAAGGAGTATGTGAACAAGTTTAATCAGCTGGCCCGCTTTGGTTTGGACATAGTAAACACCCCGGAGAAGAAGGCTCTTCGATTTGCCAGAGGATTGAATGAGCCGCTACAGGGCTTAGCAATGTCACATATTCCGCATGGAGCCACTTTCGAGAGTTTGGTCAATATGGCTCTGCTTCAGGGAGAGGGAAAGAAGGAAGTCAAGTCAGGCGATACTCAGGCAAAGAAGGCTGATTCTCAAGGCAAAGGCAACCAAGGTCAAAGCAGTCAAGGAAATCAGAATAAGAACAAGAAGGGCAACAACAAAGGCAAGGGGAAGTGCAATTACTGTGGCATAGCTGGGCATTTTGCTAAAGATTGCAGGAAGAAGAAAAGGAAGCTTAGTGGTGGATGCTTTTCTTGTGGAGAGACTGGGCACTTCAGCAAAGACTGCCCAAAGAAGAAAGGACAGGCTGGATCTTCAGGAGGGCAAGTTCATGCTCTCAATGCCGCTTCAGTTCCCGAGCGAGGTAGTGTTTCTGTTGAGAACCTTGTTTATATCTCTGATCTTCCGGTACGTACCTTGTTTGATTCCGGTGCATCACATAGCTTTATTTCATCTGATCTTGTTGATAGTTTGCACCTCAGTACTAGCTTAGTGGATGATCCCGTTTGTGTTTCGAATCCCATTGGGGGTTCTGCTCATCTATCCATGATATGTGAGGATCTAAGGATCTCTATACTCAGCGTTGAGTTCTTGTGTAGTGCGTATGTTCTGGGTTTCATGGGATACGGATTGATCTTGGGCATGGATTGGCTGTCTAGATATGGAGCCATTCTGGATTGTGAGCATAGGGTTGTAAGGCTTGTGACTCGCCTGGGCAACACCTTAGAGATTTCATGCAATCCGAAGAATCCCGTCATGTTATGCTATCTAGAATCTCTCGACTCATCAGAGGAGGCCCTTCAGTCTGTAAAGGTGGTCCGAGATTATAGAGACGTTTTTGAAGAAGTTAAGGGGTTGCCCCCTAAACGAGAGATTGACTTTCGCATCTATCTGGTAGATAATGCTAAACCTGTTTCTTTGCCCATTCGGCATATGGCTCCGCGTGAGAGACGGGAGCTGAGCAAGCAAGTGAAAGAATTGCTTGAGAAGGGCTTCATCAGAAGGAGTATATCCGAATGGGGAGCGCCTGTGGTGTTTGCAACTAAGGCAGATGGCTCTCTTAGACTCTGTGTGGATTATAGAGAGTTGAATAAGCTGACTAAGAAGAACCGACACCCGTTACCGAGGATCGATGATCTCTTTGATCAACTTGTTGGTGCTTCTGTTTTCTCTCAGCTTGACCTTGCTACGGGTTTTCATCAGCTCAGAGTGGCTGAAGACAGTATAGACAAGACTGCATTCAGAACTCCAGACGGATTCTTTGAATGGCTTGTTATGCCGTTCGGTTTGACGAATGCACCCGCGTATTTTGTAGATTTGATGAGTAGGGTGTTTCGGGAGTTCTTGAATAAGTTTGTCGTGGTCTTTGTTGATGATATTCTAGTCTTCTCCAAGGATGAGGAAGAGCATGCGAGGCACCTGGTAGAGGTGATGGACACACTCAGAGCACACCAGTTAAAAGCCAAGTTCTCCAAGTGCCACTTTTGGAGAAGGGAAGTCAGATTTCTTGGGCATATCGTGTCCAAGCAAGGCTTAGCGGTGGATCCCGCTAAGGTGGTTGCAGTTCAGGATTGGAAGACTCCAAGGAATGCAACCGAGGTGAGGAGCTTTCTGGGTCTTGCGGGTTTCTATCGGAAATTCATTAAAGACTTCGCAAAGATATCTGCTCCTCTTACTAAGTTGACGAAGAAGAACTTAGTCTTTGCTTGGGATATGGATTGTGAGCTTGCTTTTCAGAGACTCAAAAGAGCCCTTACCTCCGCACCAGTTCTAGCCTTACCCGATGGTGGTAAGATATTTACCGTGTACACTGATGCTTGTGGCACGGGATTGGGTGCCGTTCTGATGCAAGAGGGCAGAGTTATATGCTTTGGTGGGAGGCAACTTAAGGTGCATGAGAAGAACTATCCCACTCATGATCTAGAGCTGGCAGCGATTGTATATGCTCTCAAAGCATGGCGTCATTATCTTCTGGGAGAGAGATTTGAGTTATATACTGATCATAAGTCTTTGAAATATCTCTTTTCGCAGAAGGATCTGAACTTAAGACAGCAGAGATGGATGGAATTTTTGGCTTCCTATGATTTTGAGATATCCTATACCCCTGGCAAGGGGAATGTTGTAGCGGATGCATTGAGTAGGAAGAGGTTGACACTAAGTCCTCTATTTGTTGAGATGAAGAATTTAGAGTTCTTAGCGACCTTTGATTTCTCGGTGGCAATGGAGTCAGTGACCGGTTCCTTGGCATCCTTAGAGCTCAGGCCTACCCTCCTAGATCGAGTTGGGGCTTCGCAAAAGGAAGACCCTCAGATAATTGAGATCTTGGATAAGCTGGTTCGAGGGGAGACATCTAGTCACCTTGCTCGATATTCTATAGACGATAGGGGTTGGCTAAGGAGAGATGGAAGGCTTTGTGTTCCGATGGTAGAAGACTTGGTGAGGAAAGTTCTTGAGGAAGCACACCGCTCCAAAATGACCATACATCCAGGTGGTGATAAGATGTATAAAGACATGAAGCGCGTTTTCTTCTGGCCTGGGATGAAGAAGGATGTAGCGGAGTTTGTCTCGAGATGTGTTATTTGTCAGAGAGTAAAAGCTGAGTCGAAGAAGCCTGGTGGGCTATTACATCCGCTGGAGGTCCCGCTATGGAAGTGGGAGAGCATTTCTATGGACTTTATTGATGGGCTTCCAAGGTCCAGGAAGGGGAATACGAGCATATGGGTCATTGTGGATAGGCTCACGAAGAGTGCTCACTTTGTCCCAGTAAAGAACAAAAGGACAGCATCTGGACTAGCATCAGTATATCTTCGTGAGATAGTGCGACTACATGGAGTCCCTTCCAGCATAGTCAGTGACCGAGACCCCATCTTTACTAGTCAGTTCTGGAACAGCTTGCAGGAGGCCATGGGCACGAAATTGAACCTGAGTACGGCCTATCACCCACAAACAGACGGCCAAACAGAAAGGGTGAATAGGGTACTTGAGGACTTGTTGAGGCTTTGCATTCTGGATTTTGGTGGTGCTTGGGAAGACCACCTTCCTCTTGTCGAGTTTGCATACAACAACAGTTATCAGGCGAGCATAGGGATGGCACCCTTTGAGGCTTTATATGGGAGGCCGTGCAAGTCACCTACATGTTGGTGGGAATCCACGGATAAGCTTATACTTGGACCCGACATGATTAGGGATACATCCGAGAAGGTTGAGTTGATTAGAAGACGGATGAAAGCGGCCCAAGACCGGCAGAAATCTTATGCTGACAGGCGAAGGTCCGAATTGGAGTTTGAGGTTGGGGACAAGGTTTTCGTGAAGGTTTCTCCTTTGCGGAATGTGGTCCGATTTGGAGCTGTTGGGAAGCTAGCACCGAGATTTGTTGGACCCTTCCCCATCATTGAGAGAATTGGGAAGATGGCTTATAGAGTGCAATTGCCCGAGAAGTTGTCCGGAGTGCATAATGTCTTTCATGTCTCGCAACTCCGAAAGTGCCTGCATGAGTCCGCCGAGGTGGTTGAGCCTAGCATGCTTGAAGACGTGGAGGTAGAGAAAGAAGCAACTTTAAGGAAAGCTCCGATTCGTATCTTGGGGACAGAGACCAAGAAGCTAAGGAATCGTGAGGTCAGATTAGTGAAGGTGCAATGGGGTGAAGCCGAAGAGGACGCAACCTGGGAAACCGAGGAGAAGATGCGTGGGCTTTATCCATTTCTGTTGGAGGGTACACTCTCAATCTCTTCCCTTTGTTAGTATATCTTTCTCTTTGCTAATCCATATTTATCTAGCCATCGTGCTAAGCTTGTCATGAGAACCTTAGGTAGAAACCCTTTGGATGAAACATGTGTTTGAAGCATGTTATGGTTGATGGTTGCAAGTAGTTGCAAGTGTTTGCAAGTGGTTACTCGTGGATGCATGATACACCTTAGGCACTAGATCGGCTCACACACTCCTCATATTGCATGTGCATGAGTGTTTATGCTTATTCTTGGATGAACTTTGTATGCAATCACATGGATGTTGCATATGGGTGTATGGTTGAGCACGCATATAGACATTATACATTATAGGGGTTTGCATACATATGGATACATTTCACTAACATATTTTGCATTGATCATTGCATTAGATAGGTGCATATACACACACTTTTGCATATGTTCATACAGCATTTAGAATCCTTTAAGGACAATGGTTGCTCGTGGATGATGTTTTGAGTAGATGGATGTTGGATGGTAGGATATGTTCTTCCTAACTTGAAGATTTCGGGGACGAAATCCTTTAAGGAGGGGAGAATATAACAACCCGTATTTTCAATAAACTGTTATAACATAAATCGAGGCAGAATTTAAATTCAAAAATCAGAATCAGGGGAAACGGGCTATGCCATTGCGTTCGTCTCGGAAAAATACGCGAAATAGAGTCCGAGTTTTCGAAAATCGGAGTCCGTATGACCCGGTTAAGGCCTATTGAAGTTTTCAGAAACTTCTATGCTAAAAACAGATTTAAATTTCAAGTTAAAAACAGGGATTAGGGCTAATCTGGGTTAGGCGGGAAAATTCCCGCCAGGGGGGCCCATGTCGACAGGGCACCCAGGGTGTCGACTGCCCTGTCGACAGCCCTGTCGACAGGGGGTGCCCAGGCAGTCTAGCCTGGTGCACCATTTCTGATTTGGGTTGGGTCATGTGGCTTGGTTCTGGAGAATTCTGAGATCTGACGGGCCAAACCTAATCTAGGGTTAATCCTAGGGTCTAAAACACTCTAATTCTCTATAAATATACCCCTAATCCTACCCTAAAGCCTCATTAATCAATCTTGCAACTAAACTATGCCAAATTAAATCCTCAAATGGCTTCCATCTAAAATCCCTAGCCTCCACCTTCCTCAAAGTTTAATCCTATGGTGATATGATGATCATACAACCTTTTCTATGTTGTATGAATGCTTAATAACTTGCATACTTCATTAAGATGCAAGTTTGATTTGCTAAAGTTTGTGTTTTTGGGATTTTGCAAAAGGGTTTTCTTATTTGAGGCTTTGTTTTGGTTTAAAAAAAAGGGCTTCTTCATCTTAATTGGTGGATTTGTGGCTTGTTTATATTTGTAAGCCCTCTTACCTTCACTTTACAAACTTTAAAGTTAATGTTTGGTGAAAGTTGAGATTTATGTGAGTTTAGTTGATTATGCATGCTTATGCGAACTCACTATGTCATGTTTTATATGATTCATAAGTTAGGCATGCATATGCGAGATTTCTATGTCATGTTTTACATGTTTCACAAGTTATGCATGCTTATGCGAGCTTATTATGTCATGCTCTACATGTTTCATGGGTTATGCATGTTTATGCAAGATCACCTTACCATGTTATGCAAGTTTAATGGATTATGCATGTTCATCTCACCATGTTATGCAAGTTTAATGGATTATGCATGTTCACCTTACCATGTTATGCAAGTTTAATGGATTATGCATGTTCATCTCACCATGTTATGCAAGTTTAATGGATTATGCATGTTCACCTTACCATGTTATGCATATTTAATAAGCTATGCATGTTTATGCGAATTCACCATGACATGATTTGCAAGTTTAACATGTATGCATGTTTATTATGACGTGTGAAGTTCACCATGTATGTTATGCCAAGTTACCTTTTATACCCTTATACGTTATGACGAATAAGTAAGCGAGATAATGACGTTGGGAGGGTTTGGGTAAAACTTAAGAATACATGAAACTAAAAGATTGGGAATTTACCTATTAAGTTAGGTCTACCCCTTGGGAATTTACCTATTAAGTTAGGTCTACCCAAGTATATGTTAACTTGTAAATATGTTTTGAAGTGGACATGACATTAGATAACATGATATGGCCAACTCGAGGTTAGACCTAGTTGTGGTGTAAATCTTCCCAGGTAACCACAACGTGGGGTCTAATGTGGGTAGTTGGTCATGTTGCACCATAAGACCCGAGGTTAGACCTAGACGTGGTGTAAATCTTCCCAGGTAACCACGGATGTCTAATGTGAGAGGTTGGGTGCGTTAAGTAATTAATGCCTCATGATTAGGGTTAAGTCATGGCCCACTAATACTTAACCAATAATGGGGATGCGAGGATTAGATGGGGATAAGTGGTTACACTTAGCTAATCTAATCCAGGTTTAGTGAGGGGTTAAAACCACACTTAACCCTCTTAGAAACCCTAGCAACGTGGTCTGTTCCAGCAGTAATCCCAGTTTGGTATCATTCACAACCCTAGAGGCTAGGCTAGGGCGGGGCACGATTACTGGACTGATGTAAGCGACCAAAGCGACGGCTGAGTGGTACAGCGGTGCGGGTCCGGCGGGCTACGGACGTGCACGTAGTCCGATGTTGGACAAACTCGAGGCACGGGTACCAGTAGGTTTAGACTGTGCATCATTGCTTAGGTGTCTGGGGTTGACACCTTAGGGCTTGATACACCCGAAGGTGGACCCAGCACAGTCTGACTACATCCATGTGGGCCGTATGGACACCAACACTTGACGTGTTAGGTTTATAGGGAGCCGATCGACTAGACCGTTGGGCTGGGCCTTATACGAAGGTCACTTCATGTTATTGGGCCAAAGTTTAGGCTAAGGGATCAAGATCTGTTTTGTGGGTTTGCTAGTACACTGTGGTGCAAAGTTTAATCTCGTCTATGTGATGTCACCTTTATCTATTGCCAATAGGTTCATCTCAGTTTCCATCATACTGTTAACTTTATTAGTTTATAGATTGATCGTAGTAGGGCTTACCAGTCTTTTTGACTGACCTGTTTCCTTTCGCTTCTTTTCTTCCGTTTCCCCCCCCCCCCCCACAGGTTCTCAGGGAGGGACTACATCTGCTTAGTGGATCTTTGACTTGCTTGTTGGATAGCTCATGTATGGATCTGAGCTAGCTGTGGCTTATCTTTTATTTCTGGGGACTAGTACTGATGTTTATTATGTATTTTGTTATCACGTATCTAGACTGGAGTTATATTTTGGATCATGACATTTTGATATTATGTACTTGACTATGTGGGTCTTCTGAGATAATGATGATGGGTTTTTATCTGCTACCGCTGCTTTACTTATGTTTATTTTTATATACTCTGTCTGGCTATATCTCTGTGCATATTTACCTTCACAATAACGCCCCTCCAAAGCTAGTACATTCTAAGGAGTGATCCTAGTGGAGGTGGGGTGTTACAGAATGTGTATTTATTGGTATGCTATTAATAGCAAAGCATACAAATTTTATGACTTAAATACACATAACATAATAGAACCAAATGATGCTGATTTTTATGAGTCAAAATTTCCTTTTAAATTAAGGAATAACGAGGGCATATCAAGTAACTCTATGTGTAAAGACCCATATTTTATTAAGAAATGTTTACTACTATTTAAACATTTAAAACGATTTATTTTAAGAATTAACGACTTGAGATTAAATTTATTTAAGGTTTGGACGTATAATTTATAATATAATTAAAAATGAGCTTGTAGCGGCGTAACACTTCGTAATATTATGTTTTGAACTTTAAATGAATATACATAACACAATATAAGTCAAAATTCATTGAAACAAGGAACGTTAAAATCTACTTAAATATATCTTTCTAACGAAGGTGAAAAATCGAGATTTGGTGTAATGGCCCGTAAATCCATACCAATTTGAGCTGACTAATATTCTACACATTCAACTCAATGTGCACAAAAATACAGATTATTAATAGAAAGAAATTAGAGGGTGAGAAAGATAAGATAGAACTGTTAGAATAGAAGAACAAGAAGAAGAACCAATACACAGAGTCTTACATCACAGCGGAACAAAATATAATACAAAAATAAAACTTTATAAATAACTTTACATAAATACTTACATTCATCAGAGTACAGCAGACTATCTGGACAGTTATAATAACCTTTCCTGAAATACATCACACGGCGGAATAAATACTCGATAATATCGTATGTCTGAACTCCTCCAGTTCATCTCTGAATTTCACAGCATCCGATAACCTGAACCTGTACTCGGGCTGACCCGAGACATTACAAACGCCACGGATCAATCTGGTGAACCAATGTGAGAAAAACTCACTAAGTTTAAGTAACATCATACTGATTTAAATCCAAAATCCTTTTGAAAGAAAAGGATAATAGTAAGACTAGTCCACACATAAATACGGACGGTTTTTACCTTACTATAACCCAAACTAGTTTTGATATCAAAATCCAGTGATATTATAATAATGTCTATCAAATAAATAACCAAATAGTAGAACACTTACATCTCACGCTCTACATATATAGTCTATAATCAAAAACCGCGGGGTTCTTATTGGAGATTGGTTCCAACTAGACAAGGTATGGGATCACCTTCCGATCAGTGTACTCTAGAGGGGATACACTCGGGTTCAACAAGAACGTCTTGCAACCCGGCCACACATGACCGACCTGTAACAGCCCGCATTTTACATATCTAAAGATCATAAAATATTTTTATTTCATTCTTTGGGGGTTGGATCATTCTCATCTTTTAATATGTTGCTTATGGGGATGTGAGACATGTCCATAATTTTTACTGATTTTGTTTATGACCATTTTTCCCCTGTCAGCCTTGTACAAGGAATAACTTTTGACTTGGATCGAATCAGAGGGTGAAACCTGTGCCATTGGAAAGGAATTGATGGTTACCTTTCCATAGAGTGGTTACATTAAGGATTTGGCTCAGCGGTTTGGGAGAAATCACTGTTTTAAGGTTTTTCAGTTGGCTGTTCAGATTTGAGAGCCTAATGGGCTGAATTGGGGAGGCCCATTTGTGGGATGGTGGAATCCTATAAATAGGGGGTGAGAGTGGAGGGAAAAGTTTAATTTTCCATTCTCTCATTTTGAAGGCACTGATCTACTTCTTCCCCCTATACCTTTCCACCATTAAAAATCCAAATCCAAGGAAGGAAATCGAAGATCTACACCATCCAAGGCAAGACCTATATCTTTTTAAAGGCGAATTCATCAGATCGAGGAGTTTGATTCGAAGTGCTCGCTGTCCGGATTCTTATTTCTATTGTTTTAGATTACTTCGGCAAATCGGTGAGTGATTTACATCTCTCACATGAATGCAATGAAGTATATGAGTGGTTGTGCATGTTTTTCATCAAATTGGAATGTTTTACCATATATTTACACCATTACACGTCCATTTTCATATGAATCATCCTATGATCCAATTTGGTAAGTTTAAACCGTTAATTCTATGCTATTTTACGTATTTATGTTAGTTAGAACTCTCATTTTGATCATATGTTCATTTTAATGGTTTTTGATGAGATTTACATCATTTTTGTGGTAATCGTGATATCCATGTTGTTAACGATGTTAAGGCATGTTCATGATTGTGTTTGATGATTTTGGTTGAGTTGGTTTCGTCGGATTCGTCATTTGGAGAAGTTTTGGTCGAAATCGGAGTAGAATTGAAGGTGCGCAGAAAGTGGCTCGGGTCGAACTAAAGGGGGTCGGGTCGGGCTCAAATTCTATCGTGGAGGACAAGTCAAAGTTGACTTGGGTCGGACTAAATGGGGTGAGGTCGGACCATTCTGGATTGGGTTAAAGTGAATCAGACCATTTTGGATCGGGCTAAAGTGGATTGGACCATTCTGGATCGGACTAAGGTGGGTCGGGTCGGACAAAAGGGGGTCGGATCGGGACCAAAGTGGGTCGGGTCAGACCAAAGGGGGTCGGGTCGGACCAAAGTGGCTCAGGCTATTCTGGACAGCCGTTTCTGGTCAGCCATTTTTGTCATTTCTGGTCAGCTATTTCTGGTCGGACACTTCCGGTGATGATGTGACTTCAAAGTGAGTTCAATTAGGAAGTTAGGAAGTGTTGAAATAATGCTATGGATTGCTTTGAACCTTATAGAGATGTTGGTTGGTTCAACGATGGTGGTGGCTTCGACGAGAATCCAGAAGGGGATGTTCGAAGTGATGTGATATGTTCGTTGATCGGTGAAAAGCAACGAATAGACAGACAACTCAAAGGTCGTGAGTTGGTGGATAATGGTTGCTCGAGAAGGTCGCTTGAGCAGTAAATAGCCATCAAGGTTGGACGACTAGAGATGCAAAGGCCGAGAAGTCATCGTTGTCGTAAGTTCTAGCAGGCTCAAAGTAGGGGTACAATGGGGGCACCCAATAGACTGGAAGGTTGTTGGTCGAGTATCTTGGGTATCGTTGAAAGGCCTAGTTGTCAAGGTTGGACATATGGAGTTTATGCTAGAACTGGGGTTACCATTAGCCCTTGACATATGGCAAGATTGGCCGTCATACGATTAACGATGGTTTCAAAGCATGATTGGCGGTGATAGCCAGAGTCAGTCATGGATGATTGGTTGTTCTGTGTGAGACTTATATAATCCGGATTTTATGTGTGTTTTCCATGATTGAATGGTTGCTCTGGTTTCCATGTATGAATTGTTATTCCTTTGGTTGAGTGGATTGTAAAGGCTATCACTGTCCGATGTGGGGAAGATAAGGTTAAGTTCTTCTCTGGTGTCATGGGTAGATTAGTATGTTTATCTATCCCCTCTCATACACTTTATTGTTGAAGTTTGTTAGTTGTTTTATCGCTCACTAAGACTGTTGTCTGACTCAAGGTTTTATCTATCCTCTTATTACTTTGGGTTGTTCATCCGATTGTGGATGGGCAGACTAAGTAACAGGTGACAGGTAATGCTTTAGTGAGGACGACGATGCTGATCGATGGCGAGCAGGAGGCTCACGTACCAGTTTTACTACTAGCTAATAATTGAATTTCCGCTGTTTGTTTTTCTGAGTGATGTAGTGTGGAAACTTTGTATAAACACTATTTCCAAGTTTGTGGATCTTACTTTCTAGTTGTATGGAAGTCCAATGTTTCTGCTTCACTAGTACTACATGTTGTATATGTTCTATTATATTTTATCCTTGCGCTGTGAGTTTTATGACAGGTTCCGCTTGTGTTGACCTACTCTGATGATCATCCATGACAGCCTTGCACATCTTTCAGCGCATTATTTCCCTTGTATAGTGCGGGGGTTATGGGCGGTCGTCACATTTGGTATCAGAGCTCTGGCAATGATTTTTGGACTAAGTTCTAAGACGTAATCACGTATGACAGACGTACATGTAGATTTCAATTGGATGCTTACTATATATATAAGCATATATGGTAATAGTGGTTGTATCTCTTTAGCAGTTTTTCTTGAAAGTGGCTAATTATTCTAAATTGCAGATTTAGAATGAATAGACGACCATCAAGACACGTTGCTAGGGGAGCCAATACTGGAGGGGGAAATGGTGGTGAACCTAATTACCCGGCCATGTTTGAAGCCATGGCAGAAGCAGTTATGTGAAGGGTACCCGCTCCAGTGGCGGCAACGGTAGATGTTGGTGTGCGAGTTCCTAGAGTAGTAGATTTTGCAAAGCTGTGCAAGGACTTTACATCTCTAGGGGGAAACCATTCAAGGGAACTGAACAAGCTGGAGAGGTTAAGAGGTGGATGGATTCATGTGTCCGAATCTTTGGAGATTTGGGTATTGAGGATGCAATAAAGAGGAAGCTTGCATCAAGGCAACTGCAAGGCAGGGCCATGGAATGGTGGAATTCTATTACACTCGAGACTCCAGAGGAAGAAATTTCATGGGAGCTATTCCAAGCTAAATTCGAAGCAAAGTTTATCTCCACAGCTCAGAAATCTGCTCTATTCAAGAAGTTCATAGAGCTGAAACAGAATGGTCGTTCTGTGCTTGACTATATTTCTGATTTCGAAGCCTTGTCTAGATATGCTCGTTCATACATTGATACACCATATTAGAAGAACGAGAAGTTTGTCTTGGGTTTGGATGCTTATATCGGAAAACCGTTAGTGGACCGTCTTGATGGTTCATTTGAGAAGATTGTGGAAAAAGCTATTCGTCATAAGAGCTTGTTTCCTAAGGAAGTAAATGTTGTCGTTGCAACCAAAGAGGCTCAGAAGCCACAACATGGTGGTAATAATAAGAAGAGGAAGCAACAACAACAGAAGCGAAAAGATGGCCAAAAGAAGCCCAAGAGTGAGGTTGTTTGCTTTAACTGCCAACAGAAAGGCCATTTTGCTAGTGAGTGCAAGAATCCCAAAGCTAAGAAGAAGTGCTTCAAATGTGAGAAGCCTGGACATGAGAAGAAAGATTGTCCAGAATAATCTAAGGGCAAGCAAGTTGTGAGGACATATGCTTTGGAAGTCGTGCCAACTTCTTCGAAAGGTCCTACTGCAGAGGAGAAGGGAAAGGGTGTCGTGGTGCAAGGTACTCTTTCAGTTAACGGTGTTTCAGTTCGTGTACTTTTCGATACTGGAGCATCGCATTCCTTCATTTGCAATGAGCTTGTGTGTCTCTTGGGTTTGGAACCTGAGATTTGTGATATACCCTTCGTAGTGACTAATCCAATGGGAGATTCGTCAAATCTTTGCATGATATGTCGTTGTCTAGTGCTGTCAAGTCATGGTTGCACTTTTGTGTGTGATTGCTTTGTTATTAACTTCGCTGGGTTTGGGATCATCTTGGGCATGGATTTGCTCAAGAGGTATGCAGCAAGGGTGAATTGCGAGAAGCTAGAGGTGAGGGTCGGGGATGTGGAAGGGCGAAATGTGTTGATTAGATGTAAGCGCGAAGACGGGGTCCTCGTAAGTTATCTATATTAACTTGGGATTCCACAAGAAGACCTGTCATCAGTACTGATCGCTAATGAGTATGTAGATGTCTTTGATGAGGTCAAAGGGTTGCCGCCGCATCATGAGATTGAGTTTAGGATCAATTTGGTCGAAGGTGCTAGACCAATCGTTATGCCACTTAGGCGGATGGCGCCTAGGGCACAGCGAGAGTTAGAGGTGCAAGTACGAGACCTTTTGGGAAAAGGATTCATTCGGAGAAGTGTATCCGAATGGGGTGCACCGGTCGTATTTGCAACCAAGGTGAATGGCTCGTTAAGATTGTGTGTGGACTATTGTGAGCTGAACAAGGTGACAAAGAAGAACAAGTATCCATTGCCAAGGATAGATGACTTGTTCGATCAGCTTCACGAAGCCAAAGTGTTTTCTCGGATGGATTTGGCAACACGATTTCACTAGTTGAGGGTGGCTAAGGATAGTGTGTCAAAGACTGCTTTTAGGACACCATCTGGTTTCTTCGAATGGTTGGTGATGCCATTCGGGTTGACTAACGCGCCAACGTATTTTGTGGATCTTAAGAATAGAGTGTTCAGAGATCAGTTGAACAATTTCACGTTTGTGTTCGTGGATGATATTCTGGTTTACTCTAGAAATGAGGAAGAACATAAGACGCACTTGAGAGTTGTGTTAGAGATCTTGCGGAAGCATCAGCTTAAGGCTAAGTTCTCAAAGTGTCACTTCTGGAAGGATGAAGTGAGGTTCTTAGGTCATGTAGTTTCTGGAAAAGGGATAGCGGTTGACCCCGCTAAAGTAGCGGCAATCCAAGACTGGGATAGACCTAAGAATGCGACAGATGTTAGAAGTTTCCTTGGGTTGGCCGGTTATTACCGACGGTTTATCAAGGATTTCTCCAAAGTAGCTGCATCGTTGACAGGATTGACGTAGAAGAACCAAGTGTTCACATGGGATGCAAAGTGTGAACAAGCGTTCGAAATCCTGAAGGAGAGATTGACGAGTGCTCCAGTGTTGACCATTCCAAGCGGGAATGAAGAGATGGTGGTATATACCGATGCATGTGGTACTGGACTTGGAGCAGTACTAATGCAAAAGGATAAGGTTATGGCCTACGCGAGTCGACAGCTAAAGCCGCATGAGAAAAATTATCCAACTCATGATTTGGAGTTGGTGACGATTGTATTTGCTCTGAAGATGTGGAGACATTACCTGCTGGGAGTTCGAATTCGAGTTATTTACGGATCACAAATCATTGAAGTATCTTTTCTCCCAAAAGGATTTGAATCTTCGGCAGCAAAGATGGTTAGAGTTTCTGGCGTCATATATTTTGGCATAGCCTATACTCCGGGCAAGGGTAACACAGTTGCAGATGCGTTAAGTCGAAGACACGCAAGTTTGGGAGCGATGTTTTCGGAATGGAAGAGCCTCGAGTATTTAGCAAGGTTCGATTTCAGGCCAAGGTGTGAGTTGGAACCTAAAATGTTGGCAAGCTTATTGATAAGACCAACCATTATCGAAAGGATTGGTGAGAGCCAAAAGAAAGATGCGAAGCTTGTCAAGTTCATTCAGAAACTGGAACCAGAAGATAAAGAGTTCAAGGTCGATCGAGAAGGTTGGCTTCGAAAGCAAGGGCGATTAGTTGTTCCTGATATCGACGGATTAAGGGATGAGGTTCTGAGAGAATATCATCACTCGAAGTTGACGATTCATCTCGGTGGAAATAAGATGTATCAGGACATGAAGAGAGTCTACTACTGGGAAGGGATGAAGCGAGATATTGGGAAGTTCATTTCTAAGTGTATGAACTGTCAATTAGTGAAAGCTGAACAGAAGAAGCCGAGTGGTTTGCTTCAGCCATTGGAAGTTCCTACGTGGAAGTGGGAGAAAGTATCGATGGATTTTATCGATGGACTACCTAGAACCAGGGCAGGAAACAAAGGGATTTGGGTCATTGTGGATCGTTTGACCAAAATTGCGAGATTCATTCATGTTAAGTCGACTAGGACAACATCAAAATTGGCTGAACTTTATGTGAAATGGATAATTCGATTCCATGGTGTCCCAAAGAGTATAGTAAGTGAGCGAGATCCATTATTCACGAGTGGATTTTGGAAAGTTTGCAAGAAGCTTTGGGAAACAAGTTGTTCTTAAGTATGGCATATCATCCCCAAACTGATGGTCAGACCGAGAGAGAGTCAACCGAGTTTTAGAAGGTCTCCTAAGGGCTTGTGTGTTAGACTTCGAAGGATCATGGGAAGACCATCTACATCTAGTTGAGTTTGTGTATAATAATAGCTACCAGTCTAGCATTGGGATGGCACCATACAAAGCATTGTATGGAAGGCCGTGCAATTCTCCAGCATGTTGGTTAGAAACTGGAGATAAGTTGGTACTTGGGCCTGAGATGATTAGAGAAACCTTGGATTGTATCGAGATAGTTCGACAACGAATGAAGGCAGCCCAGGACCGTAAGAAGAGTTACGCCAACAAGCGTCGTAAGGACTTGGAATTCGACGTGGGCGATATGGTTTTCGTGAAAGCTTCGCCATTGAAGCACATGGTTAGATTTGGTAAGAAAGGAAAGTTAGCTCCAAGGTTTGTTGGACCATTTCTGATAGTCGAGCGAATTGGAAAGCTCGCATATAGATTGGAGTTACCTGAGAAGATGTCGAGTGTGCATAATGTGTTCCATGTGTCATTTCTACGGAAATTCGTGCATGATTCGAATGTGGTGGTATCTCCAAAGCAGTACGAAGACTTAGAAGTAGAGACCATAGTTTCGAGACCTCGTAAGCCACTTCGGGTTGTGGGGAATGACATGAAACAGCTCAGGAGGAAGACGGTTATGCTAGTGAAGGTACAATGGAGTGAAGATGGCGACGATTGTACGTGGGAGACAGAAGAGAGTATTAGAGCGATTCATCTAGAACTCTTCGTCGATAGGACCATTTGATATCGTATCTTCGTTATATCGTTGTATCTTGTTATTATTTGTTAGAATTCTGCATACTAGATAAGGCTATGGATGTATGGCTTGATGGTTGCTAGTTTGGATGATAGAATTGGCTTTTCATGGATGATAGGCATCCAGAATCGTTGTGTTTGCTTGGAATTTCGGGGGCGAAATTATTAAGGGGGGGGAGAATGTAACTGCCTGCATTTTACGTATCAAAAGATCGTAAAATATTTTTATTTCATTCTCTGGGGGTTGGATCATTCTCATCTTTTAATATGTTGCTTATGGGGATGTGAGACATGTCCATAATTTTTACTGATTTTTTTTTGTGATCATTTTGCCCTTGTCAGCCTTGTACAGGGCATAACTTTTGACTTGGATCGAATCAGAGGGTGAGACCTGTGCCGATGGAAAGGAATTGATGGTTCCCTTTCCGTAGAGTGGTTACATTAAGAATTTGGCTCAGCGGTTTGAGAGAAATCATTGTTTTAAGGTTTTTCAGTTGGTTGTTCAGATTTGGAGAGCCTAGTGGGTTGAATTGGGGAGGCCCATTAGTGGGATGGTGGATTCCTATAAATATGGGGTGAGAGTGGAGGGAAATTTTTTACTTTCCCATTCTCTCATTTTGAAGGCATTGATCTCCTTCTTCCTCCTACACCTTTCCACCATTAAAAATCCAAATCCGAGGGAGGAAATCGAAGATCTACACCATCCAAGGCAAGATCTATATCTTTTCAAAGGCGAATTCATCGGATCGAGGAGTTTAATTCAAAGTGCTCGCTGTTCGGATTCTTATTTCTATCGTTTTAGATTGCTTCGGCAAATCGGTGAGTGATTCACATCTCTTACATGAATGCAATGAAGTATATGAGTGGTTGTGCATGTTTTTCATCAAATTGGAATGTTTTACCATAGATTTACACCATTACATGTCCATTTTCATATGAATCACCCTATGATCCAATTTGGTAAGTTTAAACCGTTAATTCTATGCTATTTTACGTATTTATGTTAGTTAGAACTCTCATTTTGATCATATGTTCATTTTAATGGTTTTTGGTGAGATTTACATCATTTTTGTGGTAATCGTGATATCCATGTTGTTAACGATGTTAAGGCATGTTCATGATTGTGTTTGATAATTTTGGTTGAGTTGTTTTTGTCGGATTCGTCGTTTGGCGAAGTTTTGGTCGAAGTCGGAGTAAAATTGAAGGTTCGCAGAAAGTGGCTCGGGTTGGACTAAAGGGGGTCGGGTCGGGCTCAAATTCTGTCGTGGAGGACAAGTCAAAGTTGACTCAGGTCGGACTAAAGGTTTAACACCCCGTATTTTCGGTGGACATGAAAGTAACATATCAAAGTATAATTAATTTGTAAAAGAATAATTAAGGGAAACGGGTTATGCCATTGCGTTCGACTCGGAATTCTGCTTGAGATAGAGTCCGAGTTTGCGTAAATCGGACTCCGTATGAAGAAGTTATGGCCTTCAGAAGTTTCAGAATATATAAAACAACTCGAAACTGGATTCAAAATTCAAAACAAAACCCAGAAGCGGGCTGGGCGGGAAATTTCCCGCCCAGGTCCCAGGTCGACCAGGGGGTCGTCCTTAGTGTCGACCTCCACCCCCCATAGGTCGACCTGGGGGTCGACCTAGGCCTGTTTTGCTAGATCTGGACTGCAGCGATTTTAACCTATTCTGGACGGATCGGATGGCTTCTAGGGCGATCTAATGGCTCTAAAACACTCTCTACACCTATAAAAGAATGTCTAGACCTAAGATTTCTCCACACAAATTCTTTGAGGCGTCTACATGCTGTTTTTCTCTATTCTAGCCTCCACCATTAAAATAAATCTTATTCTCTACTAAAACAAGTTATAATTCTTCAAATTGGAGAGTCAAATCAAGTTAAAGCTTCAAACTGGACCGTAGACATTCCGCTTCAAGTAATGTCACTCGAATCGTAGCAAATCGCTGCAACACTATCTTATTATCCTTTCTAAACCGATCACTGTAAGTTCGGTTATTCTTTAGATTTGAACGTGTAACTGGACTCGTGAATGTAATAAATTAAAATATAGAACTGTGCCTATTTGCAAGTTAATTATCTTTGATTTATGTTTATGTCAAATCTAACATTATCTATGCCTTTGGATCTGATTCTCGATTGTGGCCTAGAACTTATTGTGGCTAATTGCCAATGACTATGATTATGGGACTTTTTCCTAATACTATGACTATGAAACTGTTGCCCATGAAACTATCGCCTACGACTATGATTCATGACAAAGAGACTATTACATATGACTATGACTATAAGACTATTGCCTATGACTATGACTATGATTCATAATTTTGGAGACTATTGCGTATGATTCATGACTATGAGACAATTACCAAGATTCATGACTATGAGACTATTGCCTATGACATTGATTAAGAAACTATTGTGATTAGTCGCCCATGACTATTGTGGTTAATTGCCTATAACTATTGTAGTTAGTTGCTTATGCCTATTCCCATTGTTACAATTAACCAATCATGTTGTACCTTGAACTGGCATTATGTTGGATCAAATCACCTATGCCTATTCCCTTAATTATGTTGGATCTCATAATTAGTGTGTGACTTGGCTAGTTTATTCCTATTCACTATTATGTACATCGAACATGTTGGAGCCATTATTTTTGCATTCCTATTCTTTTATATCAATTCTTGTGCTTATCCCCTATTCCTTTTGTTAGTGACATTTCATGAGTACTTAGAATACTTGTAAAATCATGTTATACGTACGATAATGATGCGGGGATTGGGCGCAGCTTAATTAAGATAATTTGGCATAATAAATATGTTGGCATAATCTGAATTGGCTATAATAGTGAATAATTTACATGCATATTAGACTAAGGCAAAAATGATAAATTTTAATTGGCCGCAAAGTATGTAAATGGGCATGTAAACCAAGTTTTGGACACAAACGGTAAACTAGAATATTGAATCTAGTTTTGGCATGAACTGTAAAAGGGGAATATTAAATCTAAATTGGTATAAACTGCAAGTTGGGTTAATTGATAGGTAAATCAAGTTTTGGGCATAGAATATAAGTATGTTAATTTGCATGAAAAATGAATATGATCTAGGCTAAATTGAATTATGGAAAATTTACATGAATAGTAAATATGTAAATTAGAGAAGAGGAAAATGCCTAACCCGAGGTTAGACTGAGTTATGGTGTAAAACTGCCCGGAACCGCCCGACACATCCAGTAACCACAACAATACCTGTCTAATGTGAGAGGTTAGTGCATCAATCCCACAAAGACCCGAGGTTAGACTGAGTTGTGGTGTAAAACTGCCCGGAACTGACCGACACATCCAGTAACCACAACAATACCTGTCTAATGTGAGTGGTTGGTGCTTTAATTAATCAGTTAAAGCTCATGAACAATCAAGCTAGGAATGGTGAGGTTAAGTAATTAAGGAAACACTTAACTAACTTAAAATGTTAACAAGACAAGAAGGGTGGGGTTAAGTAATTGAGAAAACACTTAGCCAATTCGACATGTTAACTAGACAAGATTGATAGGGGTTAAGTTAATCTGGACACTTAACTAACTTAACATGTTAACAAGGAAAAATTTGTGGGGGGTAAGTAACTAAGGGAATACTTAACCATTATAACATGTTAACTAGATAAGTGGGTAAGGCTAAGCACATGTTTAACATGCTAACTAGACTAGATGGTGGGGTTAAGTAAACTTAGAACAATTAGCCATTATAACATGATAAATAAATAGGGATAAGTTAATGAGAGACACTTAACCAGTATAACCTGATAAACGAGTAAGGTTAAGGAACACTTAACCAATTTTACATGCTATATGGGTAGGTTAAGTCAACGTGAACTACTGGATAACACTTAACCAATTTAACATGACAAGTGAATGAGTTAAGTTAACTTGAATTGACTGAGGACACTTAACCAATCCAACATAACGAGATAGAGAACTAAGTAGTAAACCTTAGTTAAGAGAACAATAAACCTTAGTCAAGGAAGCCACGTAGAACACGAGAAGGAGCGATCGTACGTTTGATCATGAAGAAGGCTCCAACGAACTGGGTTACGAAGCACGCGGCTTCAAGGGAACGTGAGGGTACTCTTGGTGTCCCTCTGTGAGGCTGCAGATGATCCTCCTGGGCTCAGGTTAAGGTCTGCGTTAGAAGAGCCAAGGGTATGCCTTGGTTGAAATAATAAGGCAACCTAAAGACTAGGATGGACCTGCGTGATTCGGCGAGACCAGTTTTTGCCCTGTGATAGCAACTCGTCATCTACCTACCATCTTGAGTCAGTCAAGATACGTGAAGCGGAAAGGCGGGGAACTGCAACAGACCATATACTTGCTATCTAGTTATGGGTGAGGTTGGCCCATAGGTTTGTGGGGGCATAGAGGGGCCTGCGTACAGTTCTCATTCTTGGTTTTCTTGGGTGCCTTCCATTTGTTTGTTGAGGGAGGGGTCTAGTGGGACCATAGCCACTGCAAAAACAGACCTTAGCATCTACATCGGCAAATATCTGAAAGCTCCCGACCAAGTTCCGTGTTTCTTGATTAGCCCTGCCACGGGACTCGGGTCGCACATATAGAGGACATGTGCATCTAGACATCGATAACGATTCACGACACAAACGTGGGGAAAATCTAGGAACATATACCGCTCTGGTTAGTGTGTCCTAGACTAGGGGGCATCGTCCGATAGGTAGCATAATCCCTAGTTGGACCTAGGTCGTGTAAACCTTGAATCCGAGAAGCGTTCAATAGGTAGCATAAACCCTAGTGGCCCTGGGTAGCGTAAACCCTAGTTGAATTTAGGAAGCGCTCGGTAGAAAACCCTAGATTAGATCTAGGTAATAAATGGAATCCCCATAATAGATGTACACCTGAAGGCAACCACAATTACGGGGATTGGGATCACGTTATCATATGATCATTTTATATAGATTACTAGTTGGGACACTAGTTAGGTGGTGCAGAGATATAGAAATCAGTATAACAGGGTAGTCGCGAAGTAGAGAAGGAGTAGAAGCACATTCAGTTTATCAGTATATTCAGTTTATCTTGCCTTGTCATATCTCATATTTATCCCATGTTA
Organism: Allium sativum; assembly: GCA_030737875.1. Lineage (NCBI taxonomy): Eukaryota > Viridiplantae > Streptophyta > Magnoliopsida > Asparagales > Amaryllidaceae > Allium > Allium sativum. Next base: position 50,445,591 of record CM060911.1, on the reverse strand, counting down.
TCTTGTTACTATGGTTTAGTTTTATATTTAGTTTATTCGTGTCATAACCTTTTTTCCCGTTTAAATGCTAAGAATCACTGAGCTTACCAGACTTATGTCTGACCTAGTTTCCTTTCGCCTCTTTTCTTTCATCCCCCCCCCCCCCAAGGTAGTCAGGGAGGGAATAACTCAGCTTAGTTTGGACCACATCTCCTTCCAAGCTTGAAGGTTAGTCGAAGTTTTGCTTGGATTCTCTTTTCCATTGCTATGGCTGGCTCATGCTACATTGAGGAATATAAATGTTATTTTACGCTTCTTTATTTTGTTATGTAAGATAGATACTCTTGTATTGGAAAACAATTGTTGTACAAACTGTTTTATCAATGAAGTAAAGTTTTATTTTCCGCTGTTTAAATTTTTTTGTCTTGTAATTTATCTGCATCTTTTACCTAAAGCGCTCCACTGAAGTTAAGGCATTCCCTTTGCGAGTGACCTTAACGGAGGTGGGGTGTTACACTTGGTATCAGAGCTGAAGGTTACCGGATCAGATAAAAGATTTGAAAAATTATTTTCAAACGGTTAAAAAAGAAGCATTTTCTAAAGAAAAGTTTCATTTTAAAAGCATTTTCCCTAAATCCATATGCACTATCTTTTGTCCCTCTGCTTGAATCCTTGTTTCCTTCTTTCTTGAGTCTCCGGAGCTCCTGGCTTTCTGGGAGGTAACCTCATCGCGGCATGGTTCCATAGGCTTGATGAGACTACGACACTTGTCAGAGGGCAAATAAGCGCCTAACTTCCATCTGTAGCCGTAATTTTCTTTCGAGCTTGGTAGGATTCTCCGTGCGATGGAGGCAGCTTTCGAGAGACATGTCAACAAGTTACACAAGGATGGCAAAGTTGAGAATGAGGGAGTTTGGCTAAGGAGCACAACACAAGGATGAAGAACCCATGGATATGGACTTGGTTCACAAAGGAGGGGAGGAAAGAATAGTAAAACCTAAAACAAGAGAAAGTATCTTTATTTCGGTATAACGGGTCGTATAATTAAGGGCAAGGGCAAGAATAAAGGACAGGATTTTCCGGAAGGCAAGTGCATGCTCTCACCACCAGCATACCTGAGAGAGAGGCAGTAAGATTTCTGTTGATAGAGTTTTTCCCTTTGATCATCCTATTAGTACTCCTTCTGATTTTAGCGCTTCGCATTCATATATACCTGCTTCCATAGTTGAGTCTCTACACCCTACATATTGTATAGTAGAGGATCCCACTATAGTCTCAAATCCAATTGCTGGTTCGGCTCATTTATCTTTGACTTGTGAGGACTTGAGAATAGCTATATTAATGCTTATGTTTTTGGTTTCATGGGCTATGGGTTGATTCTAAGCATGGATTGGTTAGCTAGTAAATTGGAAACGAGGGTAGTTAGACTTTCGACTTGCCTCGGGAATACCCTCGAGATTTCGTGCAATCCTAAGGGATCAGTTTGTCTTAGCTACCTAGAATCACTTTATTTATCTATCGACGATTTTCGATCCGTTGGAGTAGTCCATGAGTACGCAAGATGTTTTGATTAGGGTAAGGGTTTTCCCCCTAAAACGAGACAGACTTCCGCATATATCTAGATGACACTGCAAAGCCAGTTATGCGATCAACGATAATTTTGGGAGCAAGATTGGCAAGGATAGCCAGAGTCGGTAAAGTGCTCCATTGTTTGGTTGTTTTGCTAGTATCATCTCACATAGATCGTCCAAATTCGGAGGAGGTATCCCTTGGGTGCTTGTCTGATATTGGTTTAGGCCTTTGGGGCTTGTACTTGAGGGATGTCGAGTTCAACTAGGATGGTTTGCGTGAAAAATAAATGGTTGGGGCTAGCACCCTAAGTAAGACTGACCTTAAAAGGTAAAAGGAACATAGCAACCAATAGCTTTAGACCCTCAGATTTGTAACATGATGGATAAGCTAAGTAGAGGAGACACCTCTAATCATCTTAGGATATATACTTAGTATCATGCTTAACATATGTTTATCTTGGAAGGGTAGTTCGACTACATTGGATACCCTCTAGCACAGTGAGTGACCAAGGTCCTATCTTTACTAGTGAGTTGTGGAAATGGAGGTCAAGAAGCTTCGCAACCGTGAAGTTAAGGTACAGTGGAGAGAAGCTCACGAAGATGGAACTTAAAAGACTGAAGATTAGATACGCATCATACCCTTTTTAGGGTATATCCATAATCTCTCTTTTTCTGTAGAGTTTATTTGCATGACTAGTCTCTATCTTTTAAGGTATATCCTCCAAGTCATATCTTCGATCCTTAGGAAGAAGCCAATGGATGTAAACATGTGTTTGAAGCATGTTATGATTGATCGTTGCAAGTGGTTGATCATGGATGCATATGCACGCATTAGGCACTAGATCAACTCGTTCACTTTCATATTGCATTTGCATATATGCATTTGTTGAACTTGATGTATTATCCTATGGACGTTGCATTTGAGTGAATGGTTGTGCACTCATATAGAAATAATATGCATCATTAGGATTGCATACATATTGGATGCATGACACTGACATAATTTGCATTAAGGAGGTCAACTGAATCAGTAGACCGCCTGATTTCTCACTAAATAAGGACATATACACACACTATGCATATGATCATGAAAGAATTAGAAATCTTTTTAAGGACAATGGATGCTTGTGATTGAATGGTTGAGTAGATGGATAATTGGATGGTAGGACACATTCTTCCCAACTTGAAGATTTCGGGGACGAAATCCTTTAAGGATGGGAGAATGTAACACCTCGTATTTTCGGTGGACATGAAAGTAACAAATCAAAGTATAATTAATTAGTAAAGACGAATTAAGGGAAACTGGTTGTGCCATTGCGTTCGTCTCAGAATTCTGCTTGAGATAGAGTCCGAGTTTGCGTAAATCAGACTCCGTATGAAGAAGTTATGGCCTTCAGAAGGTTCAGAATGTATAAAACAACTCGAAACTAAAATCAAAATTCAAAACAGAACCCAGAAGCGGGCTGGGCGGGAAATTTCCCACCCAGGACCCAGGTCGACCAGGGGGTCGACCTTAGTGTCGACCCCCCTCCCCCATAGGTCGACCTGGGGGTCGACCTTAGGGTCGACCTGGGCCTGTTTTGCCAGATCTGGACTGCAGCGATTTTAACCTATTCTGGACGGATCAGATGGCTTCTAGGGCGATCTAATGGCTCTAAAGCACTCTCTTCACCTATAAAAGAATGCATAGACCTAAGATTTCTCCACACAAATTCTTTGAGGCGTCTACATGTTGTTTCTCTCTAGTCTAGACTCCACCATTAAAATAAATCTTATTCTCTACTAAAACAAGTTATAGTTCTTCAAATTGGAGATTCAAATCGAGTTAAAGCTTTAAGCTGGACCATAGGCATTCCGCTTCAAGAAACGTCACTCGAATCGTAGCAAATCGCCACAACACTATCTTATTATCCTTTCTAAACCAATCACTGTAACTTCGGTTATTCTTTAGATTTGAACGTGTAATTGGACTCGTAAATGTAATAAATTAAAATATAGAACTGTGCCTATTTGCAAGTTAATTATCATTGATTCATGCTTATGCCAAATCTAACATTATCTATGCCTTTGGATCTGATTCTCGATTGTGGCCTAGAACTTATTGTGGCTAATTGCCAATGACTATGATTATGGGACTTTTGCCTAAAACTATGACTATGAAACTGTTGCCCATGAAACTATTGCCTATGACTATGATTCATGACAAAGAGGCTATTACATATGACTATGACTATAAGACTGTTGCCTATGACTATGACTATGACTATGATTCATAATTTTGGAGACTATTGCATATGCTTCATGACTATGAGACAATTACCAAGATTCATGACTATGAGACTATTGCCTATGACATTGATTAAGAAACTATTGTGATTAGTCGCCCATAACTATTGTGGTTAATTGCCTATAACTATTGTAGTTAGTTGCTTATGCCTATTCCCATTGTTACAATTAACCAATCATGTTGTACCTTGAACTGGCATTATGTTGGATCAAATCACCTATGCCTATTCCCTTAATTATGTTGGATCTCATAATTAGTGTGTGACTTGGCTAGTTCATTCCTATTCACTATTATGTACATCGAACCTGTTGGAGCCATTATTTTTGCATGCCTATTCTTTTATATCAATTCTTGTGCTTATCCCCTATTCCTTTTGTTAGTGCCATTTCATAAGTACTTAGAATACTTGTGAAATCATGTTATACGTACGATTATGATGCGAGGATTGGGCGCAGCTTAATTAAGATAATTTGGCATAATAAATATGTTGGTATAATCTGAATTGGCTATAATAGTGAATAATTTACATGCATATTAGACTTGGGCAAAAATGATAAATTTTAATTGGCCGCAAAGTATGTAAATGGGCATGTAAACCAAGTTTTTTACATAAACGGTAGACTAGAATATTAAATCTAGTTTTGGCATCAACTATAAAAGGGGAATATTAAATCTAAATTGGTATAAACTGCAAGTTGGGTTAATTGATAGGTAAATCAAGTTTTGGGCATAGAATATAAGTATGTTAATTTGCATGACAAATGAATATGATCTAGACTAAATTGATTTATGAAAAATTTACGTGAATAGTAAATATGTAAATTAGAGAAAAGGAAAATGCCTAACCCGAGGTTAGACTGAGTTGTAGTGTAAAACTGCCCGGAACCGCCCGACACAACCAGTAAACCCAACAATACCTGTCTAATGTGAGAGGTTAGTGCATCAAGCCCACAAAGACCCGAGGTTAGACTGAGTTATGGTGTAAAACTTCCCGGAACCGACCGTCACATCCAATAACCACAACAGTACCTGTCTAATGGGAGTGGTTGGTGCTTTAATTAATCAATTAAAGCTCATGAACAATCAAGCTATGAATGGTGAGGTTAAGTAATTAAGGAAACACTTGACTAACTAAACATGCTAACAAGACAAGAAGGCTGGGGTTAAGTAATTGAGAAAACACTTAGCCAATTCGACATGTTAACTAGACAAGATTGATAGGGGTTAAGTTAATCTGGACACTTAACCAACTTAACATGTTAACAAGGCAAGATTTGTGGGGGTTAAGTAACTAAGGGAACACTTAACCATTATAACATGTTAACTAGATAAGTGGGTAAGGTTAAGCACATGTTTATCATGCTAACTAGACTAGATGGTGGGGTTAAGTAAACTTAGAACACTTAGCCGTTATAGCATGATGAATAAACAGGGATAGGTTAATGAGAGACACTTAACTAGTATAACCTGATAAACGAGTAAGGTGAAGGAACACTTAACCAATTTGACATGATATATAGGTAGGTCAGGTCAACGTGAACTACTGGATAACACTTAACCAATTTAACATGACAAGTGAATGAGTTAAGTTAACTTGAATTGACTGATGACACTTAACCAATCCAACATGACGAGATAGAGAACTAAGTAGTAAACCTTAGTTAAGAGAACTAAGTAATAAACCTTAGTCAAGGAAGCCACGTAGAACACGAGGAGCGAACATCCGTCTGATCATGGAGAAGGCTCCAACGAACGGGATTTCGAAGCACGCGGCTTCGAGGGGACGTGAGGGTACTCTTGGTATCCCTCTATGAGACTGCAGATGATCCTCCTGGGCTAACAATGGTTAAGGTCTGGGTTAGAAGAGCCAAGGGTATTCCTTGGTTGCAATAATAAGGAAACCTAAAGACTAGGATGGACCAATGTGATTCGGCGAGACCAGTTTTTGCCCTGTGATAGTAACTCGTCATCTACCTACCATCTTGAATCAGTCGAGATACATGAAGCGGAAAGGCGGAGAACTCCAATAGACCATATACTTGCTATCTAGTTATGGGTGAGGTTGGCCCATAGGTTTGTGGGGGCATAGAGGGGCATGCGTACAGTTCTCATTCTTGATTTTCTTGGGTGCCTTTCATTTGTTAGTTGATGGAGGGGTCTAGTGGGACCATAGCCACTGCAAAAACAGACCTTAGCATCTGCATTGGCAGATATCTGAAAGCTCCCGACCGAGTTCTGTGTTTCTTGATTAGCCCTGCCACGGGACTCGGGTCGCACATATAGAGGACATGTGCATCTAGACATCGATAACGATTCACGACACATACGTGGGGAAAATCTAGGAACATATATTGCTCTGGTTAGTGTGTCCTAGACTAGGGGGCATCGTCCGATAGTTAGCATAATCCCAAGTTGGACCTAGGTCGCGTAAACCCTGAATCCGAGAAGCGTTCAATAGGTAGCATAAACCCCACTGTCCCTGGGTAGCGTAAACCCTGGTTGAATTTAGGAAGCGCTCGGTAGAAAACCCTAGATTAGATCTAGGTAATAAATGGAATCTCCATAATAGATGTACACCTGAATGCAACCACAATTACGGGGATTGGGATCTCGTTATCATATGATCATTTTATATAGATTACTAGTTGGGACACAAGTTAGGTGGTGCAGAGATATAGAAATCAGTATAACAGGGTAGTCGCGAAGTAGAGAAGGAGTAGAAGCGCATTCAGTTTATTAGTATATTCAGTTTATCTTGCCTTGTCATATCTCATATTTATCCCATGTTATCTTGTTACTATGGTTTAGTTTCATATTTAGTTTATTCATGTCATGACCTTTTTCCCCGTTTAAATGCTAAGAATCTGTAACAACCCGTATTTTAAATAACATGTTATAACATAAATCAAGGTAGAATTAAATGATAAATTCTGAATCAAGGGAAACGGCCTGTGCCATTGCGTTCGTCTCGGAAAAATACGCGAAATAGAGTCCGAGTTTTCGAAAATTGGAGTCTGTATGACCCAGTTAAGGCCCATGGAAGTTTTCAGAAAAATTAAATTTAAAAACAGATTTCAAATTCAGCTGGGCAGGTAGGCGGGAAAGATCCCGCCACTTCCCAAGTCGACAGGAGTGTCGACTTGGGAGTCGACACACCCGAGGCTGTGTCGACTGCCAAGTCGACACCCCTGTCGACTTGGGTGGTCGGCCAGTCTGGCCTGGGTGCACCTGACTTGTTTCTGAAGACATGTTTGGAGGCTAGTGACGTCGATTGATCGCTCAGATCCGATTTAGGGTTAATCCTATGGCTAAAACTAATCCTAACTTCTATAAAAAGACCCTAAGACCTAGCCTAAACCCTCATTAATCATTCCTACAACTAAACTATGCCAAAATGCTTCTTGATCATAGCCTCCACTTTCATATCATGGCCTCCATCCTCTTTATGAAAATTTGAGTGTCCTAAGCTAGTAAAAGAGCCACCTTTCTTCATCAAAATAAGGATCTTTCTTCATACAAGTCAAAGGAGCATCTTGTTTCTCAAGACAACTTGGAGCTTACATTCATTTAGAGATTTGCTAGTGGCTTCGTCTCAATCTTGTTTTATTTTATAGTCTTCATAGCATTGTAAGCCCTATACTACTCTTAGATTCTAACTATGAAGTTAAATGTGACATGTTGCAAGTTTGAGTTTGGGCCTAAGTATGATTTGTGCTTTGATTCTATCATGTTATGCATAGATTTATTCTATGCATGTTTGTAAAGCTATCACCTTGACTTCGTGCATAGAAAACTATGAGCTTTGATCCTATCATGTTATGCATAGATGCATGTTTGTAAAGTTATCACCTTGACTTTGTGCATAGAAAACTATGAGCTTTGTTCCTATCATGTTATGCATAGATGCATGTTTGTAAAGCTATCACCTTGACTTTGTGCATAGAAAACTATGAGCTTTGATCCGATCATGTTATGCATAGATGCATGTTTGTAAAGCTATCACCTTGACTTTGTGCATAGAAAACTATGAGCTTTGATTCTATCATGTTATGCATAGATTTATTCTATGCATGTTTGTAAAGCTACCACCATGACTTTGTGCATAGAAAACTATGAGCTTTGATCCTATCATGTTATGCATAGATGCATGTTTGTAAAGCTATCACCTTGACTTTGTGCATAGAAAGCTATGAACTTTGATTTGAAATGTTGCATAAAGCAACATAAAAACTCTCATAAACCTTATGTTAACTTGCATATGATGTTATATGTGAATCACTTGCTATCATCTCATGGTATTTATGGTCATGTTTCACCTATTTTGCTAGCGTTGATATCATGCATGTTTTGAGGCTTATAATGTAATATGCAAGTTTATGAACACATTTGCCTCAAATATCACCATGTTTAACTTGTGATAGACTTTTCCATCTTATACCCACCTTGTCATGTTGTTTTGTTCCCTCTTTGATCTATTTGCGTGATGCGAATTTACGTGCGATGGGAATACGTATGGGTAGTTGGGCAAACTTAAATAACATGAGAACATGACTTGAAAATATGACATGAAAGTTTGACATGTGTTTATGCTTGAAAACACGAACGTGGACATGACATGTAGAAAACATGAAAGTGGCCAACTCGAGGTTGGGTTGAGTTTGTAGCATAAATCTACCCGGAACCGACCGGCTTAACTAGTGGCTACAAACAATAGGACCCAATGTGAGTAGTTGGTCATATCGCACTTAAAACCCGAGGTTAGACTAGGTTGTGGTGTAAAGCTACCCGGACCCGCCCGGCTCAACTAGTAACCACAACAAAGTCTAATGTTAGAGGTTGGGATGCATTAAGTTAATTAATGCCACATGGTAGGGTTAAGTCATGGACTACTTGAATATACTTAACCAATTAAACACGATGGATTGGTAGGGTTAAGTCATGGACTACTTGAATATACTTAACCAATTAAACACGATGGAATGGTAGGGTTAAGTCATGGACTACTTGAATATACTTAACCAATTAAACACGATGGATTGGTAGGGTTAAGTAATGAACTACTTGAATATACTTAACCAATTAAACCCGATGTATTGATAGGGTTAAGTCATGAACTGCTTGAATACACTTGACCAACTCAATACATGGTTAGGATAGGGTTAACCACACTTAACCCGCTTGAAACCCTAGTTACGTGGTCCTTTTCAGCAGTAACCTACTAAGAAGTATCATGGGTACCCTGGACTAGGCTAGGGTGGGGCACGATTACTGGACTAATTGTAAGAGACCAAAAGAGACGGCTGAAGGATGCACCGGTTGTTCAGGCGGACCATGGTCGTGCACATTAAGTCCGGAGTTGAACATGGGCACCAGTAGGTTAGACTGTGCGTGCTTGAATTGTGTCTGTGGTTTACACCTTAGGGCTGGATACACCCTGGGGTGGACCTAGCACAGTTAACTACATTCCACGATTAAGCCGTATGACACTGATACACGACGAGTTAGGCTTATAGGGAGCCGATCGACTAGACCGAGTAGTTGGACCTCGATTTAGGTTACCTCATGATATTGGGCCAGCTTTGGGCCAAGGGATCACTTCTTGTTTATACTTGACATGGACTGGAATACTAGTACACACCTGGTGCAACTTAACCTTGAATATGCGATGCCACTCTTGATCTATCTTGTTAACTTTTCACCATGTCAGTTATCACCCTATGTTTCATCTCTGCTTTACATGTTCAGTTAACTTTATTAGTTTTTATACTGATAGTAGATAGGACTTACCAGTCTTTTGACTGACCCGTTTTCTTTCTCCTCTTTTCTTCCGTTCCCCCCCCCCCCCCCGGGTTTACAGGGTGGGAACACTGGTACCTAGCTTGGATCTTTAGCCGCTTTTCTGGATAGCTCATGTACGGCTTGGACTTGAGCATGCTATGGCTTTATTCTACTTTGGGGATAGTTACTTCATGTTGTTTTCAGTTTATGTTTTCTAGACTTGTAGTAGTAGGAAAATAATGACAATACTTTGATGTAACTTGACTATGGTTTTGAAATAGTAGTTTTATCCGCTGCTTTATTTACTCTGTTTTACTTATATGTTCTGTCTTGTGATATCTGCATGCATGTTTACCTCGTTTAACGCCCCTCCAAAGCCAGTGTACTTGCAAGAGTGACCCTGGCGGAGGTGGGGTGTTACATTTGGTATCAGAGCATAAGGTTTGCAAGATTTGAGCAAAAGGTTTTTTAAAACTTACCTTTTGAAAAACTATTTTCAAAACCAATTAAATATTTTCCAAGAAAAGTCTAGTTTATTTTAAAAGGCTGTTACCCAAAAGCCATTAGCACTATCCTTTGTTTCCTCGATCTCAATCTATCTTTTTCTTCGTTTCAGTATGGCCGATAATTTTGCCATTCTGGAGGGCGTACCAGTACCTATTTGGTTTAGAAGGTACATGGAGGCAAGGGCGAATGAAGCCGGCCCCGCGAACATTCCTCCTCCTTCCCCCGTGGCTAACATTTCTCCTCCTCCTGTAGCTGAGGTTCCTCCTCCTCCTCCTCCTCAGCATCCGCAAGAGGTTTTCGCAAAGGTTTGTAAGGACTTTAAGGCGATGGGTAGCAAGAATTTTGTCGGGACAGAGACTTTTGTTGAGGCAAGAAACTGGTTGAAGGAAATTGAAGACCTCTTTGCTATCTTTGATATAGAAGACCGTAGGAAAGTTCTATTAGCGGTATGGCTGTTGAAAGGGGAAGCTGCATATTGGTGGGTGGTCACCACCACTACTAGGCCAATTCAGACTTGGGATGACTTTAGGAGAAGGTTTGGACTGAGATTTCTATCATCAACAAAAGAGAACCTTCAGATGGAGAGGTTCCTATCACTAAAGCAAGGGGACATGACCGTTAGAGAATACGTGGATAAGTTTAATCAACTTGCTCCGTTCGGTCTAGAATCGGTTAACACAGCTCGGAAGAAGGCCCTACACTTTGCTCTAGGATTGAATGAGCCATTGCACGGTTTGTCCATGTCTCATATACCCCTGGGGGCGACCTTCGAGAGTTTGGTGAATATGGCCCTACTTCAAGAGGAAGATAAGAGTGGCAAGAAGGAGATCAAGGCAAATGAGTCCCAAGGCAAGAAGGAAGATACCGAGAAAACAGACAAGAACAACAAGAAGGGGAACAAGGGCAACAACAACAACAAGGCAAGAGAGACAAGAAAGTGCAACTTCTGTAGGATCACTGGGCACATAGCCAAAGACTGTAAGAAGAAGAAGAGGAAGCTGGGCGTATGCTTTCATTGCGGAAAGTCTGGACACTATAGCAAGGATTGCCCGAAAAAGCGAGGACAAGGAAAAAGGCAAACTCAGCGAGCAGGACCCTCTGGAGGGCAGTTGCAGGCTCTCCTCGCTCTTCCAGCTTTTGATCGAGGTAGTGTTTCTATAGAAAGTCATGTTTACATTTCTGATTTCCCTGTTCGCACCTTATTTGATTCTGGCGCATCGTATAAGTTTTATTTCTGATCTTGTTGAAAGTGTGCACCTAAGTACTAGTCTAGTTGAAAATCCCATTAGTATTTCAAATCTGATTGGGGGTTCCGCCCATCTATCTGCGATTTGTATGGATTTGAAAATCTCTATCTTGAGAGTAGAATTCGTGTGTGATGCTTATGTTCTCGGGTTTATGGGACACGGGTTGATGTTGGGTATGGGTTGGTTGTCCAGTTATAGAGCCATTCTTGACTTTGAACATAGGGTTGCGAGACTCATGACTCGCCTCGGTAATACCCTCGAAATCTCGTGTGACCTTTAGGGTTCCGTCATGATTAGTTATCTAGAAACCCTTGGCACTTTTTGGAAATTTGCAATCCAATCGAGTAGTGTTCACCACTAAGGCGGATAGTCCATTCCGCTTAAGCATGGGTTATAGAAATCACCCTAGTAAGAACATTTGGCAACGTGGAGTGGCATTTGTTTTCAAGAGATAGTTCTTCTGCGTGGAATACAGTATGCTATGTAAACGGGATCCAGGATTCACTAACAAATTTTGGAAAGCTTGCATGAAACCATGAGCACGCAGTTATGTTTAAGCCAAGTATTTTAGGCAAAGAATAAGTGGAAGTGGAACGAGAGGCAACGGTGAAATGAGTTCTAACTCATATTTTGGAAATAAGAATTAAGAACTACGGAATTGTGAAGTTAAAAGACGGTCAAGGCACGATGGGATTAAGCACAAGGAAATGCGGCTTAGAAGATTGAAGACTAGATACGCGCATTAAATCTCTTTCTAAGAGTATATCCTTGATCCCTATTATTCCGTAGAGCTTACTCGCATGCTATCTTTTAAGTATATCCTCTCGGTCCTATCCTCAATCTTAGTTCTGTTGCAAACCCCATAAGGAGTATGACTCGCCTGTTTGTGATATATTGTTGGGGTGAAGATGTTCGTCACCAAACTATTTGGGATTTATGGGATATGGGTGATAATTGATAGACTTACAAAGAGAGCCCATTTTATTCCGGTGAAAAGCAAGAGGACCGTATCATGGCTAGCATCTGTTTATCTTCGAGAGATAGTGCGGTTGCATGGAGTTCCTTCTAGCATAGTTACCGATTGTGACCCAATTTTCACTAGCCAGTTCTGGAATAGTTTGCAAGAAGCGATGGGTACGCGATTGAATCTGAGTACAGCCTATCACCCCCAGACGGATGGCCAAACCGAAAGGGTGAATAGAGTGCTAGAAGATCTTTTGAGGCTTTGTGTTCTTGACTTTAGTGGTACTTGGGAAGACCACCTTCCTCTTGTAGAGTTTGCTTATAATAATAGCTATCAGGCTAGCATAGGGATGGCACCATTTGAAGCTTTGTATGGGAGGCCGTATAGGTCACCATCTTGTTGGTGGGAGACAACGGATAAGCTTATACTTGGGCCCGATATGATACGGGACACACACGAGAAAGTTGAATTGGTGAGAAGACGGATGAAAGCGGCCCAAGACAGACAGAAATCCTATGCTGACAAGCGAAGGACAGATTTGGAATTCGAAATTGGGGATAAGGTCTTCGTGAAGGGTTCTCCTTTGCGTAATGTGGTACATTTTGGAGCAGTTGGGAAACTGGCACCAAGGTTCGTAGGACCCTTCCCTATCATAGAGAGAATTGGAAAGATGGCTTATAAGGTGGAATTGCCCGAGAAGCTGGCCAGAGTGCATAATGTCTTTCATGTCTCGCATCTCCGGAAGTGTTTTCACAGATTCGCCGAAGTGGTTGAACCAAGTATTCTTGAAGACATGGAGGTAGAGAAAGAGGCGACCTTGAGGCGAGCTCCGATTCATATCTTGGGAACGGAGATCAAGAAACTGAGGAATCGAGAAGTCAAGTTAGTAAAGGTTCAGTGGAGTGAAGCCGATGAAGATGCAACTTGGGAAACCGAGGAGAAGATACGTGGGCTTTACCCATTCCTTTTTGAGGGTACATTCTCAATCTCTTTTCCTAGTTAGCATATCTTTCTTTTGCTATCCATGTTTATCTTGTTACCTTGTTAATCTTGTCTCAAGGACCTTAGGTAGAAACCCTTTTGATGAAACATGTATTTGAAACATGTTATGCTTGATGTTTGCCAGTGGTTGCAAGGGTTTGCAAGTGGATACTCGTGGATGCATGATACACATTAGGCACTAAGATTGGCTCACACACTTTCATATTGCATATGCATGAGTGCTTGTACTTATTCATGGCTGAAATTGTTATGCTATCGCATGGATGTTGCATATAGATGAATGTTATGTGCACTCATATAGAGATTATGAATTATGTTAGGAATTTGCATACATATGGACTCATTACACTAACATACTTTGCATTAAGGAGGTTTACTGAATCAGTAACCGCCTGATTTTCGCATTAGATAAGTACATATACACACCTTTGCATATGATCATACAGCATTTAGAATATGTTAAGGACAATGACTGCTCGTGGATGATGTTTTGAGTAGATGGGTGATGGATGGTAGGATACGTCCTTCCTAACTTGAAGATTTCGGGATGAAATACTTTAAGGTGGGGAGAATGTAACAACCCGTATTTTAAATAACATGTTATAACATAAATCAAGGTAGAATTAAATGATAAAATCTGAATCAAGGGAAACGGGCTGTGCCATTGCGTTCGTCTCGGAAAAATACGCGAAATAGAGTCCGAGTTTTCGAAAATCGGAGTCCGTATGACCCAGTTAAGGCCCATGGAATTTTTCAGAAAATTTAAATTTAAAAACAGATTTCAAATTCAGCTGGGCAGGTAGGCGGGAAAAGATCCCGCCACTTCCCAAGTCGACAGGGGTGTCGACTTGGGAGTCGACACACCCAAGGCTATGTCGACTGCCCAATCGACACCCCTGTCGACTTGGGTGTTCGGCCAGTCTGGCCTGGGTGCACCTGACTTGTTTCTCAAGACATGTTTGGAGGCTAGTGACGTGGATTGATGGCTCAGATCTGATTTAGGGTTAATCCTATGGCTAAAACTAATCCTAACTTCTATAAAAAGACCCTAAGACCTAGCCTAAACCCTCATTAATCATTCCTACAACTAAACTATGCCAAAATGCTTCTTGATCATAGCCTCCACTTTCATATCATGGCCTCCATCCTCTTTATGAAAATTTGAGTGTCCTAAGCTAGTAAAAGAGCCACCTTTCTTCATCAAAATAAGGATCTTTCTTCATACAAATCAAAGGAGCATCTTGTTTCTCAGGACAACTTGGAGCTTACATTCATTTAGAGATTTGCTAGTGGCTTCGTTTCAAACTTGTTTTATTTTATAGTCTTCATAGCATTGTAAGCCCTATACTACTCTTAGATTCTAACTATGAAGTTAAATGTGACATGTTGCAAGTTTGAGTTTGGGCCTAAGTATGATTTGTGCTTTGATTCTATCATGTTATGCATAGATTTATTCTATGCATGTTTGTAAAGCTATCACCTTGACTTCGTGCATAGAAAACTATGAGCTTTGATCCTATCATGTTATGCATAGATGCATGTTTGTAAAGTTATCACCTTGACTTTGTGCATAGAAAACTATGAGCTTTGTTCCTATCATGTTATGCATAGATGCATGTTTGTAAAGCTATCACCTTGACTTTGTGCATAGAAAACTATGAGCTTTGATCCTATCATGTTATGCATAGATGCATGTTTGTAAAGCTATCACCTTGACTTTGTGCATAGAAAACTATGAGCTTTGATTCTATCATGTTATGCATAGATTTATTCTATGCATGTTTGTAAAGCTACCACCTTGACTTTGTGCATAGAAAACTATGAGCTTTGATCCTATCATGTTATGCATAGATGCATGTTTGTAAAGCTATCACCTTGACTTTGTGCATAGAAAGCTATGAACTTTGATTTGAAATGTTGCATAAAGCAACATAAAAACTCTCATAAACCTTATGTTAACTTGCATATGATGTTATATGCGAATCACTTGCTATCATCCCATGGTATTTATGGCCATGTTTCACCTATTTTGCTAGAGTTGATATCATGCATGTTTTGAGGCTTATAATGTAATATGCAAGTTTATGAACACATTTGCCTCAAATATCACCATGTTTAACTTGTGATAGACTTTGCCATCTTATACCTACCTTGTCATGTTGTTATGTTCCCTCTTTGATCTATTTGCGTGATGCGAATTTACGTGCGATGGGAATACGTATGGGTAGTTGGGCAAACTTAAATAACATGAGAACATGACTTGAAAATATGACATGAAAGTTTGACATGTGTTTATGCTTGAAAACACGAACGTGGACATGACATGTAGAAAACATGAAAGTGGCCAACTCGAGGTTGGGTTGAGTTTGTAGCATAAATCTACCCGGAACCGACCGGCTTAACTAGTGGCTACAAACAATAGGACCCAATGTAAGTAGTTGATCATATCGCACTTAAAACCCGAGGTTAGACTAGGTTGTGGTGCAATGCTACACGGACCCGCCCGGCTTAACTAGTAACCACAACAAAGTCTAATGTGAGAGGTTGGGGTGCATTAAGTTAATTAATGCCACATGGTAGGGTTAAGTCATGGACTACTTGAATATACTTAACCAATTAAACACGATGGATTGGTAGGGTTAAGTCATGGACTACTTGAATATACTTAACAAATTAAACACGATGGATTGGTAGGGTTAAGTCATGAACTACTTGAATATACTTAACCAATTAAACCCGATGTATTGATAGGGTTAAGTCATGAACTGCTTGAATACACTTGACCAACTCAATACATGGTTAGGATAGGGTTAACCACACTTAACCCGCTTGAAACCCTAGTTACGTGGTCCTTTTCAGCAGTAACCTACTAAGAAGTATCATGGGTACCCTGGACTAGGCTGGGGTGGGGCACGATTACTGGACTGATTGTAAGAGACCAAAAGAGACGGCTGAAGGGGGCACCGGTTGTTCAGGCGGACCATGGTCGTGCACATTAAGTCCGGAGTTGAACATGGGCACCAGTAGGTTAGACTGTGCGTGCTTGAATTGTGTCTGTGGTTTACACCTTAGGGCTGGATACACCCTGGGGTGGACCTAGCACAG
The DNA here is from genome assembly GCA_030737875.1 of Allium sativum. Lineage (NCBI taxonomy): Eukaryota > Viridiplantae > Streptophyta > Magnoliopsida > Asparagales > Amaryllidaceae > Allium > Allium sativum. The sequence continues at coordinate 50,429,151 of CM060911.1, read as the reverse complement.
TTAACTACATTCCACGATTAAGCCGTATGACACCGATACACGACGAGTTAGGCTTATAGGGAGCCGATCGACTAGACCGAGTAGTTGGACCTCGATTTAGGTCACCTCATGATATTGGGCCAGCTTTGGGCCAAGGGATCACTTCTTGTTTATACTTGACATGGACTGGAATACTAGTAAACACCTGGTGCAACTTAACCTTGAATATGCGATGCCACTCTTGATCTATCTTGTTAACTTTTCACCATGCCAGTTATCACCCTATGTTTCATCACTGCTTTACATGTCCAGTTAACTTTATTAGTTTTTATACTGATAGTAGATAGGACTTACCAGTCTTTTGACTGACCCGTTTTCTTTCGCCTCTTTTCTTCCGTTCCCCCCCCCTCCCCCCCAGGTTTACAGGGTGGGAACACCGGTACCTAGCTTGGATCTTTTGCCGCTTTTCTGGATAGCTCATGTACGGCTTGGACTTGAGCATGCTATGGCTTTATTCTACTTTGGGGATAGTTACTTCATGTTATTTCCAGTTTTCATTTTATGTTTTCTAGACTTGTAGTAGTTGGAAAATTATGACAATACTTTGATGTAACTTGACTATGGTTTTGAAATAGTAGTTTTATCCGCTGTTTTATTTACTCTGTTTTACTTATATGTTCTGTCTTGTGATATCTTCATGCATGTTTACCTCGTTTAACGCCTCTCCAAAGCCAGTGTACTTGCAAGAGTGACCCTGGCGGAGGTGGGGTGTTACAGAATCACTGAGCATACCAGACTTATGTCTGACCAAGTTTGCTTTCGCCTCTTCTCTTTCGTTCCCCCGGTAGTTGTGGAGGGAATAGCTCAGCTTAGTTTGGACCATATCTCCCTCCAAGCTTGAAGATTAGTCGAAGTTTTGCTTGGATTCTCTTTTCCATTGCTATGGCTGGCTCTTGCTACATTGGGGAATATAAATGTTATTTTATGCTTCTTTATTTTGTTATGTAAGACAGATACTCTGGTATTGGAAAACAATTGTTGTACAAACTGTTTTATCAATAAAGTAAAGTTTTATTTTCCGCTGTTTAAATTTGTCTGTCTTGTAATTTATCTGCATCTTTTACCTAAAGCGCTCCACCGAAGTTAAGGCATTCCCTTTGCGAGTGACCTTAACGGAGGTGGGGTGTTACAAAAGGAGGTCGGGTCGGACCATTCTGGATTGGGTTAAAGTGAATCAGACCATTTTGGTTCGGGCTAAAGTGGATTGGACCATTGTGGATCAGACTAAGGTGGGTCGGGTCGGACAAAAGGGGGTTGGGTCGGGCCTAAAGGGGGTCGGGTCGGACCAAAGTGACTCGGGATATTCTGGACAGATATTTCTGGTTAGCCATTTTTGCCATTTCTGGTCAGCTATTTCTGGTCGGACACTTCTAGTGATGATGTGACTTCAAAGTGAGCTCAATTAGGAAATTAGGAAGTGTTTAAATAATGTTATGGATTGCTTTGAACCTTATAGAGATGTTGGTTGGTTCAACGATGGTGGTGGCTTCGACGAGAATCCAGAAGGGGATGTTCGAAGTGATGTGATATGTTCGTTGATTGGTGAAAAGCAACTAATAGGCAGACAACTCAAAGGTCGTGAGTTGGTGGATAATGGTTGCTCGAGAAGGTCGCTTGAGCAGTAAATAGCCGTCAGGGTTGGACGACTAGAGATGTGAAGGCCAAAAAGTCATCGTTGTCGTAAGTTCTAGCAGGCTCAAAGCAGGGGTACAATGGGGGCACCTAGATTTTGATAGTCGGTGTTTTAACTATCAAAATAAACAACCATCATCCATAGAAAATAAAGTGGGTTTACTGGTTCAGTATACATCGTCACTTGGCCCTTTAGTTAACAGTTGTTAATTGAATTTCTAAATCTCCTAACATTTGGAATACCGTCTTTTCCCTTCTATTTCTAAACCAATTTATTCGACTTATAACTCTCGAATTATAGTTTATAATATCCTTGACGGAGATACTAATTTTAACTCCCTTAACTACCCTTGTTTCTAAACTAATATCATCCTTGGGTAATCATGAAGTCGTTATAAGTTGGAGTATTTTATTTACCTCTCAGATCTTGAGACGACAACATTCTTACCTTCGGAATGGATAAAAGTTTATCAATGAATATTATTCCAATAAATCACTAACGCTTTTATTTACCCTTCGATTTAAAATATTAGGTTTTAATTCCGTCTAATTACTTTTGAAAACCCCTTTTCCCAATTCCAATATCACGTTTTCCCAATTTGAAACATCTCTATCTCCCCACCGTTAGGCTTTTAATTTCCCTTTCTCTTCCTTCAGATTGCCAATCCCCCTTTGAACTCGTTTCGATTTTGTAACATAACTCCATTTATAACTTGTCTTTATAATTGTCCAATTTGGATTCATAGAAATCCGACCAATGGAATTCTAAATATACATTCATATTAAATATAAATTCACTTACTAATCAGTTAAACTACACATGAGGCTATACGACTTCATAACTTCTAGTTGCGGCACTTAACTTCAAGAATTATCACTTTGACTATTATTATATAATAATCATTTTACAAATCAATTTATTAACTATTATTATAATAGTTCATCTTCCCCTTTAAGGTTATTTAAATAATGATTAAAAATTCAATAATTATCCAAAAATCAATTCTGGATAAGCAGTTGACTTAGTCAACTCAAAACACGGTTAATTCGTTAACCATTTCCATTTAGTTATTTTCTTTAAATTAATAAATAAAATTAATGTAAACAATTTCAATTGATTTAATTAACAATCTAATTAATTTAAATAATTGCAATTAATTGTTTATTTGAAACAATTAATTTGATCCTTCCTCTAAATTTATTTAAAAATCAATTTAAATAATCTTATTTAATTTAATTAATAATCAAATTAAATTAAATAATTCTAATTAATTGTTATGGAAACATTTAACTCCATCCTTAACCATTTGGTTAATTTCTATTCATCTGCTTATAAAACAGAATAAACTTTGATAATAATAAATAATAAGTATTTATTTTCGTTAATAAACTTTCGTCAAAAATAATCTATATAAAATAGATTTCACATCTGCCTTTAGTTATAAAACAATTTTATAACTTTCCTACTATTGATTTCCCTAATGGTAAATCAATCTTTATAAACCGGTTCATTTATAGGTCATCCGCCGATAATTACAAAACCAATATCACCCATTGGTTAATATCACACGTATGTTGGGTTTGGAGTCAACATTCAACAATCAATAATCAATCAGGTTGATTAACAATTCATATAAGTAAACAATATACTTGAGGAATCCGGTTGGATCCCTCCAACATGTCCGTCACCTGCATCACAATGGGTTATATCAATTCAATATGATAATATTTTTGTATATCACGATAGACAGAATTTACAGTTCACTAATAACAACCAATAAACAATTTGTAACGGTCGCTCAAACATCAAATGATTTGTTTAATACGTTTATTATTATAAACGTAACCAACAAGATAAGTTACCTCGTTTGGAAATTTACCATTAAAAATAATGATTTAATCTGATTAAATTAAACAAACGTTTAATTTAATCACATCAAAACATCAATCAACAACAAATATTGTACACAAAATAAAAACCCGATTTATAAAAATATAAATAGGATAAACTGAGTGAGTCAACTCACCTTGGATTTCCATTTGTCGTCAAACTGGTTTGTTTCCAATTGCGTCCAACTTTGTCTAAAACAGCTCTACAACGTTGTGCTTTCCGATACCGTTCCAAATGCGATTGTTTTTATCCAATTTTGATAACCATTGAATATGTTACTAAATTTATATGCATTGGTTTACATTAAAATAACTAAATCCTAAATTAATATCTTTAATTAATTTACTCTTTAAATCTTCTTTGCATGTGTATGTATGTATGTGTGTGTATGTATATGTGTGTGTGTATATATATATATATATATATATATATATATATATATATATATATATAAAACTGCCTTACCCAAGCTTATATATATATATATATACATATATATATATATATATAAAACTGCCTTACCCAAGCTTATATATATATATATACATATATATATATATATATATATATATATATATATATATATACATATATATATACATATATATAAAACTGCCTTACCCAAGCTTATATAAAACTACATGTTAGAACCTTAATATAATAATAGGTCATATAAGCTACTGGTGTAGGCACCATTTATTTTAAGAGCATAACAAGACATAACAATGAGGTAATTAGGCACATTATCTTACCCAACCCTATTATATAAACCATTAATACTTAACAGTTAACCCTATCAAATACTTGGATAGGAGATCACGTTTATACATCAAATTACAGGCCACTTCTATACGTTTTATAGTTCCCAGATGTATGAAAATAAGCTAAAATAAAAACTTAAACTTAAAAGATAAGTATGCAGGGCCTTACCCACTTTCATCGACCCGATGACTATACGCGCCCGCAAACCTTTCCACCGAATGCTCCCAGGTACCCCCACTGTTTCTCTTTCTTCTTCATGCCAAAATACCATGCACAGCTCCATTTCTTTGAACCCCCGAAAGAACGCAACGACTTCTCTCCACACTTTTCACCTTCTCCCATATTATTTCATTTCTAAACCTGCTTCTTTCGACTTTGAAGCTTCCCTGCCGCCCTTTCACTTCTTTTCCACATGCTAGTAGTTTCCACGTTCTGCCATTTGAATGCAAACTTCCTCTGTCCTTCTTCACGTCCAGAATAGACCCCCCCCCCCCTACATGCACTACTTCGATAGCCTCCCGGTGTCAAACGTCTTCCCATGCACACTTCTCTCCGCCTGTCTACCACTGAAGAACAGTACCTGTCACCCCACTCCAAATGCACACGCTCATTTTTCCCGAGCTGCTCCTCACATTTTACCACACCCTATCACGCACAAGATCCACCACCTGCATGCTTCCCCCTTTCATAAAGTACTACTTCGTATACCAAGCTACTCCGCCCTCGTCACTTCACCAGACCACCATGCCATCGCCTGAACCCTGCTAGAAACTTGAGAGTCGGCTGTTCTTTTGTTTGCGGGATTTTCGAAAAGATAGGAAGAAATTGAAGTGGCTTCGTGTTTTGAAGCGGAAACAGGTTTTCGAAATTAACAGATGAACATAAGGGACGAAAATGGTATATAAGAATGACGAAGCCCTGGTGCTATTTAAAAAGAAGTAGAAAAGAGATAGAATCGAAGTCACTTCGTTGGGTACAATATAGAGGAATGGTTAGCATGAGGTTGTTGCGTGTTTTCTTTTCCATAGGGTAAGACCATAACCAACCATCCGTTCTGTTCAGTTATTCTCTCTCATGTTCTGAAACTGGTCCAACGAGCCGAGCACCCAGAAGGGAAGAACCAGCCACGGACTGGTTGGGAGTAGTGGATACGACGGCAAAGATATTGCCGTTATAAATATTACAACGGCAAAGTCTTTGCCGTTGTAATATTATAACGGCAAACACTTTGTCGTTATAACATTATAACGGCAAAGTGTTTGCCGTTATAATGTCCCCCCCTCAAAACCCTCGCCGCCACCCCCTCAGCTTCATTTCTCCTTCCCCTTCTTCAAACCCGAAAACTCATTTCCCTCCTCCATTTTTCACCCAATTTTCTCCACCAATTCACTAATCCGTCAGTTTTTAACCAAATTAACTAGCTTGTGTGAGATATTAGTTCGAAAATATGGCTAGATTACTAAAAAAATTCGCAAAAAAATTCATGCATGGCGACGATCGTGGCGCCGGCGGGAGTGGTGAAGGTGCTAGTGGCCAACAGCCAGTGCTCGGAATAGAAGACTTACTTGTAGCCGCCGAAAACATGGAGAACGAAGAAGCAGAGGTGCAACAGGGAGGCGGTCATCGGGGACGTGGCGGGCGTAGAGGCGGACGAGCAGGCAGGGCACGTAGGGGTGTTGGATCAGTTGCCGCTAGAGAGGGCCAACTCGATGGCTATGTGGATATGAACCTCAGCGCCGCGAAGCTTCCTGCGCTATCCAACTTTCGCATTCTTCCAGATGACGAAGTACACGTTAGCACGCAGTCGAGTTTGGCTGTAAGTATTTTTAATATTATTTACATAGTATTCTTTGAGTGTTATATATTGGGTAGATGGTATAACATTTTGTTGAACCGTTAACAGTCGCGGAATATACGTCCACGTGGTTCGTTAGCGACCACACTTAGATATTATCATGCACACTTGGCGGGTAAGGAGGGTGTCGCAGGACTGTTACATGCTCTTGGATTTCAATTTTTTCTAGGTAATATTATAGACCTTTTAATGAAATAAGTGGATAATTTAGTAGTCATATTTTATCTTATTGTGCGATTTGCTATTTTAGGAATAAACCATGTTATAAATGCCGATGTCCAATTGTGTGCGGCCATTGCTCTACGGTGGTACAAAACCACCCACACATTTCACTTTCCTTGTGGTGAGTTAGGACTTACACCGCTTGATTTCTCCATGCTTACTGGTATTAGCATTGGAGTAAGTGCTTATCCCCAACTGCCTTATGACGATGGTCGATGGCGTGATCGTGCACTTGTTCATGATCTACTGCCTCATTTGGATGTTTCTGCTACGTCGTATCAGGCAGAAGGCGCTATTAGAGTGAGCGCGATCCGTGCGGCTATGGACAGGATACTCGAGCACTACTCTGTTGATGACGACTTGGAGCTTGCTCGATTATTTGTGTTATACCTTATGGGTAACCTTTTCTTTAGTTCTTCGAGCAGTAGCGTTCCTGTGGGGGTTTTTTGCGGTCGCGGCTGAGATAGATGCCGATGGGGCGATTTTATATGATTGGGGCACACCTATCCTTGCATACCTATACAGATGTCTCGACATGCAGTGCACCATCACTGATTCTCAGGTTTCTTTATTTGGATTCTGGGAGTTGTTACAGTATTGGTACTTTGAGTACTCTAGGAACTTTCATTTTATCACCCGTATTGCTGACCCATCGACCTTTTTCCCCCGTATATGCTTTTGGACTGCGGACAACCGGGGGCCCAGAGATAATGAGTCACGCCATGTGTTTCCCGTTGCCCATAACCAGATTGAGCTGAGGATGTATAGGGATCAGATTCTATGGCATCCATTTGAGCAGAGTACATCCATCGATCTTGAGATCATACAGATTGCTAGGATGCTTGCCGGACGGAGATTTCCACTTATATCTTGTCCCGTGGCGCTAGGTGCTTATTGGTATCTTGGTGAGAGGTGCTGGAGACAGTTGTATGACTTCGATGCTATTCCGGATGATCCACACCCACATACTTATCGGTGTATGATTTACCCGACGGAGCAGCTAGATATAGCCAGGACAGCAGGCTGGTGGACGGCTGAGAGCTTTGTTATTATCGGGGAGTGTTACCTTACCTTCTGGCGTAGATTTTTCACCGGGTCCTCAGATACGATTACGCATGCAGCATCGATTGATTTAGTAGGGCCATCTGCTATACGACACGGCATACGTCCACCTGTTGTCGAGGATGTTACCCAGTCCAGTCAGAGTTTTCGTGCAGCTGATGATGTGGCGGCCGCCAGTCATTTTGGATGGACCATGGCAGTGCCCACCATTGGACCGGGTCATTACATTGACGTGTTTCATCCTCCGGCCCATCACGATTACCCGGATCCTACACAGGTATCATATCATGATCTGTATGATATGCAGATGGGGATTAGACATACAGGCTATATAGAGCATAGGCGTAGCCTAGATTACTATGATGGTGAGCTACGTCGTGTTGCAGAGGAGGCACGACAGCAGCAGGCGCATTTAGAGGCCCAGCTTGAGGCAGAGCGCAAGAGACTTCAGGACTTGCAGATGTATTACCACCATAGGTCTAGTGCTGGGTCCAGTCAGCCTCCAGATGTTGGTGATCATGAGAGACGTCATCGGCGCCGCACACGTCCACGTACACATTCAGATGACTCGGACGAGTGAGTTACTATCACTTTTATGTACTTTCACAGTTGTCAGGTGTGTGGTCCTACTGTTGGAGTAGACATTCTGCATTTTTTGAGTACCAGTGTTATGTACCAGTGTTATGTACTTTTGTTGTATTACCACTGTTATGCATTTTTTGGTCCTACTGTTATGTACTTTTGTTGTTCTACGTATTCCTAGTTGATAGTTGTCTGTTCTTGTTGTTTGAGTAGACGTTCTTGTATTTGTTCACTACCATGATTATGTACTTTCGATGTTTTACGTTTTCGCAGTTGTCAGTTGTATGTTCCTATTGTTTGAGTATGCGTTCTGTATTTGTTGACTACCGCTATTATGTGCTTTCGATGTATTTTGTGTACGTTTTGATTATGTTTCTGTGTAGAGACTACATTTGGTTATGTGTAGACACTGTATTTATGTGTAGAGAATGTTTTTGTGTAGAGCCGGTATCTTCTGTTGTTCTAGTTCCTGTAAGAGTTATTTGGAATGTAATAACGTTTGAATTTGATGTTGAACAAGGTTTCCCTCTTCTCGTGTAGAAATGCAAAATTCTTAAACAGCACGCCAACATAACAAGGTTTACATATAACTCCATATTCTACGCACAAACAGCAAAGTAAATAGACAGTAAAACAACAATAAAATCACAATACCATAAGCCTACTCAGTTCCATAGCGGGTCAACCAACTGTAGCGTAGTTTATACGCTTCGTAACCAACGAACTCCTCACCATACTCGAAAAGGTAACGAGAATCATATGTTGCTTGATTTGTTTTAAATATGTTCTCGTCTTCAACAGTTTCGATAATCTTTGTGTACCGATCACAAGCGTCTGCAAAATGACGATTAGCCATTTGGATTTCAACCGATGTTCGTGTAGTGGGCCGGGAACGATGGTTGTTGTATAGCCTCGTGATCATTGCCCATCTTTCTTCATATGTTAAACCCCCTCCACTTTGCATTAGCAACTCATCTCTCTTTTCAACCTCAATATAGGATTTTACGAGGGCCAGCAAATCCTTAGACGAAAAATCTGGAGTAGGAGAATTATTACAAGCACTATTACTAGGTCGTTGATGTACTGGAGAAGGACGCGGAGCTGTAACCGCTCGATGCTGAATCGCGACGGGCACCTCTTCAACTTGTGTATCATGAACTAAACTCTTTTCGTTATCGTTCACTAAGTTTCGTTCGTACTCATCAAAAATCCTTCCCATTTCTTCATCACTTATTTTTGAATTGTCCATGTAACCTGTGCATCAGTAGAATTAGTAGAGTAACTAGAAGTACGAATTTTGTTGATAATAAACGTTACCTTTAAGAAAACAAGAAAATAAATTTTCTCCCTTTACTCTACAACGGTGCTGCTTGAAGCTGTAGAAGGTATGAGATGGATTATCAGATATGGAGTACTTATAAGGGCAATGTACGACCAACATTTACAATTCAACATACTTGAATACGGTTTACAGGGTTCTCGTGTTATTATGGTTGATTCTGTACAATGTCCGGTCACATCATTGCAATTAAGCTCTCAGTCTGTAGCCACAGGGGGTCGTCCTCGATACACTTTATCACTAAAAAGCAGATTCCCTACAGTGTTCCCTACAGTCGTACCAGTGACCGGTTACATCAGTATTTTGTTTGTTTACCTACACAAGCTTTGAAAATCGCAAAGTGTAGCTAGTGACCATTCACGCCATAACTAATATTGCAGCTATATATACATTTGTTACTTAGTCACAACTTACCGCACTCAAACACCTTCGTTCTCATTCTTAGAGCACATCCTTCTATTAGAACTCACTGAAGATGTCTTCGTGGTCATCTTCTATAGACTCCGAGGAACAGGCGTACAACGAAATGAGGCTACAGGAGCTTCAAGACGAATTTCAGTTCCTAAACCAAATTAGACCGCAAACTGAACCGTCGTACGAACAGCTGAACGTTCAACCTCCATATGAAACTCAAGTCCCACCTGTTCAAGTATCATCTGAACAAGTTGTCACTCAGTCAACTCAGGAAGCAGAGTTCTTTCGTGTACCACTGCAGGAACAAATAGTTGATTCCTATCCAGTTCATTGCTACTGCGGGTACGCGGTTGAAGTTGTGGTTCAAGCAGAGGGAAACAATATAGGTCGGCGCATTCAGCGATGCCCAGCCTTTCCAAATGGTTGCAATTACACGGAATGGATAGACCAACCTTTGTGTCCTCGGGGAATAGCATATTGTAACGAACTCGAACGGGAAAATAGACGTGTTCGAAGTGATAATGAGCAATTGCGATTGAACATCAGGCGACGCCCGTAAGACTAAACGTAAAATGCATTTTAATGAAGTTACTAATTCCTACTCCATGCTTTGATTGAGCTAGTTCGCATGTACTATCGTCAGTTGTTGTGTCTGTATGAACTATTTCAATGGTGCCATCACATGAAATGTTGGCATTTACTATTAATCTCATGATATTACGTTAGATTCCCTACAGTGTCCGGTCACATCATTGCAGCACGATAAATGGTGCCATCACAAGAAATGTTGGCATGCACTATTAACCTCGTGATATTATGTTAGATTCTCTACATTGTCCAGTCACATCATTGCAGAACGAAAAATGGTGCCATTACTATTAATTTCGTATACTGTTGTCATTTAATTCGGAAGAGACTACCAGCACCAAAAAAAGGGTCGTCCACCAGTGCTTTAACCATTTCAATTCACGAAATGGTTACGAAAAATGGGCCGTTCCCAGGTGCCTTATTTCTGCTTGCGACATAATGAAAACAACTATAATATCATGACAACTAGTAGAACTATTGACAAACCATAATCATACAAACTTCAACAACTAGTACAACTATTGAGCAATTGAAACAACTGGAACAATGACAACTAGTAGAACAGAAGGAAATGCCAAACCATAATCATACAAACTACAACAACTGAGCACACCAGCATCAAATTCAAACACGTACACCTACCATGGTTTAGGGAAAGGACCATCTCTTGTCTTACCAGCATTAATCTTGCTCAAGCGTCTTATTTTTGCTTGTGCTTCGAGTGCATACTGACGTCCACGTTCGCAAATGGGAGGGTCAATCCACTCCCTAAAGCAACAACAATCAATGGCATCAGGATAATTCATGTGGTCGTTGAAGGCTTCACAACCGAAAAATCGACGACCGGCATTTGTTTCGGTCTCGTCAACAACAACGACCGACACTTGTCCACAATAGCAAACAGGGTTGGATCCAATCGTCCCTAGTGGCTCGGAAACCTTCCCTTCGCGTACAATTTCTTTTCCAGCTCTTTGATAAACAGAATGAGCATCGTCATTTGAACACTGTTGGTGTTGGGATAGGGGTTTCTTGCTTACACCTTTTTTTCCGCTTCGCTTGGGTGCAGAAGAAGACATTTTTTGGGTTGTACAACTTGAAGTTGAAAAGGTAGTGTGTTAGTGTGGAAGAAGGAGGAGGTAGGTTGATATATAATGGGAGGGATTGCGACCGTTTAAGTAGCCGTTGGGGCGCAACGGCTATAAAATAAAAAAGCAAATAGTTTGCCGTTATATTTTTATAACGGCTAACAATTTGCCGTTATATTTTTATAACGGCAAACTCCTTTATGCATTGGTAACTGCATCTCCTCCTACATATATCGAATGTCGTTTCACTAAAACCCTATCCATCTACTTAGAGCGTAGTCATGCCAATTTCTTATCCATCTTCTTACAATTACACGGACCTTATTTCTGGACCATCAAATCCTAATCCGTCCGCATCTAGAGAACCAACCGAGTGGTATATTGAAATGGAAGAGCGACACAATGACGAGGTGCGACAATTAGAGCTCGAAGCAGGAATGCACGAAATGGAAATAAGCAATCAGCAAGACAATCCAGCACGACAACATGACCGTAGGGCTAACCTTGTAATTCCTCGTGTAAGAGCCACGGTTGAAGAAGGCGAGGTGCAATCCGCAAATATTGTATGCTTTTGTGGTTTTGAAGCACCGCAATTAGTCGTCCGTCATGGAAAAGACGTTGGACGACGATATTATACTTGTCCAGTACGAAACAACGGATGCGAGTTCGGACAGTGGATAGATGATCGCTTTCCCCGTCGAGCAATTACGTATGCTTTGGAACTAGAGGAAGAAATAAGAAAGCTGCGAAATCAAGTTAACGACCTAAGTAATTCAAATTATCGACTCCAACGTGGATTAAATTAGGATTTAAATATTTTATGTTATGCTAATATGTACTGTATCGTTACGCATCCTATCACTTGTATCGTATCGCTTGTATCGTATCACTTGTATCGTTATTTGATGTTACTATGTTCTGCTGTTCTAGTTCCTGTATGTGTTGTTTGAAATGTATTAACGTTTCGTAACCATCTGTAGTTGGTCGACGGACTGTAGCACATTGACTGGTCACGTCTTGCACAGTTCGCATAGTGCAGTCATCTTTTATGTGACAGTGGCGTCATGTCACTCTTTGTCGAGAGTTATTGGAATATAGTCCAGCTCTCAGTCTGTAGCCACAGGGGGTCGTCCTCGATACACTTTATCACTAAAAAGCAGATTCCCTACAGTGTTCCCTACAGTCGTACCAGTGACCGGTTACATCAGTATTTTGTTTGTTTACCTACACAATCTTTGAAAATCACAAAGTGTAGCTAGTGACCATTCACACCATAACTAATATTGCAGCTATATATACATATGTTACTTAGTCACAACATACCGCACTCAAACACCTTCGAAAAATTATGAAATTTGCCACGCTCACATATTGATTCGAAAAATTATGAAATTTGAAATCTAGCAATAACTTGACATCACGGATCCAACAAAAGTGGTTTCGTCGAAATCCGAGGTCATTTGCAAAATTTTCATTTTTAAGGGCCTGAATTCCATAACGACTGTTAAGAATTTTCAATTGGACATATCTTTTGATTCCCGCTATGAAATCTTGATTTTTCGGATTCGTTGGAAAGATATTCTCGATTAGATCCTAATGTTTTTGGTTTCACTAAAATCCAGATTGTTTTGCACCCGGTACATTCAATTGAAGTTTGAAATCGAATTATCGAACTACCGCGCCATTTTCAATTCTATTTATAATTATATATAATTATTTATATTCTAACGACGACGTATATAATATATACGTTCGAATTATATTCAAAATAAATTTCTCGTCGATATTATTTAAAATATTCTATTTTAAATGTCCAAAATTCACATCACAACAACTGGCCGAATTGACTACTCAATGGCAGAGCCATTATTGGCAACCAATTAGTGCCAACCTTTCACATCACAACAACAGTCCGAATTGAGTACTCAATGACAGAACCATTATTGCCAACCATTTAGTGCCAACCTTTCACATCACAACAACTATCCGAATTGACTACTCAATGACAGAACCATCATGTTGGAACCATTATTGCCACCCATTATTGCCTACATGTACTCTATGTCAGAGATATTTAGTTTACCATCCCTGCTTATATATATCTCTCGTTCGGATACGCTTAGAGATAACAACGAAACTCAACTTATAAAAAAGCAAGCAATGGATCCAAATCTATACTACCATTACTACAAAAACAAGAAGAATCAAACTGATAATTCCAAACTAGAAGTGGAGCAAGAGACGGAGGAGGAGCTGGAACAGCACGCAATGGTTGCGTATTCCAATTATTTCGCTGAAGGCTCAACTAGCAACCATCGGGGTAGCATGCATGGCCGGATTGACCGACGGTATAAGAGAGACTACAAGGATGGACATGAAAGACTAATGAGGGATTACTTCATCGACAATCCAACCTTTGATATAACTTTGTTCCGCCGTCGTTACCGTATGAGTCCGACTATTTTCTCAAAAATATATCTTAAACTTCACCAGTCAAATCCATATTTCACTTATAGACTGAACGGAGCACAAGAAATCGGCCATTCACCACACATCAAAATCACCTTGGCGTTGAGGATGTTAAGCTATGGAACATCTGGCGATCAAATGGATGAATATTTCAGAATCGCAGCATCAACAGCAATAGAGTGTCTGAAAGAATTCTGTAAAACAGTTGTTGCAGAGTTTGGGAAGGAGTATCTACGGACGCCTGGACCTAACGATATAACCAGGATACTATGCAGGGCAGAAGCCAGAGGATTTCCAGGTATGATTGGAAGTTTAGATTGCATGCATTGGGCTTGGAAAAACTGCCCAACGGGATGGAAAGGAATGTTCACCGGACATAAGAAAGTGCCATCAATGATCCTTGAAGCAGTAGCAACAGACGATTTATGGGTTTGGCATGCTTTTTTTGGAGTCCCAGGTTCATTGAATGATATAAATGTTTTAAAACAATCATATCTTTTCACAGAACTTGCTAACGGATTGTCAACAGATGTTTCATATAAACTTGGTAATATCGAACACAAAACTGGGTACTACCTAGTCGATGGAATATACCCAAAGTGGAGAACTTTGATGCAAGGGTACAAAGTTCCATCAAATGATAAAGAAAGGTATTTCACTGAAAAAGTAGCTAGCTATAGAAAGGACATCGAACGTACGTTTGGTGTTTTACAAGCCCGATTTCATATTTTACGAAATCCTACTCGTTTTCATGATGCAAGAGTGCTTTCAGAAATCATGTATGCTTGTATAATAATACATAACATGATTGTGGAGTCTGAAAGAGGCGGATATAAGAATCAAAAGTCTAATTATCCTGACATGTTTACGGGCTCAAATGCAAAACCCCATAAAGATGTAAACTCAATGGAAGAATATGTTGATATGGTTCAACACATTGAAGATCAAGCTGCACACTTCCAATTGTGTGACCAGTTGGTGGAACATTTGTGGGCGCATAAAGGAAGGAATAGTCGGAATCAGTAGTTGGTACTAGAACTATGTATCAGTGTGTAGTCGTGTACTATGTATCATTTGAACTATCTATCAGTGCGTACTTGAGTCAATAAATGTGGTTTCCAATCATATTGTAGATTGTATCATTATTTCAACTCAACCCAACATATATAGCTCGTACATAAACAACAACTACTACATTAATACTAGAAACTGGTCACAATCATATTACAACTCACCCCAACATATATAGCTAGTACATAAACACCTACCAGCACATAAATACTACAAACAGTTCACAATCATATTACAGCTTAACCCAACATACATAGCTAGTCCATATACGAGCCACTAACGCTTCCGCTTCTGCTTCCTTTGTTTTTTCTATACTCTCCAATCTGCTCGGCTACTAGTTCTTGCTGTAGAGGGGTAAGCTTACTAAAATCACATGTAATCATTTTAACATAATTATTCTCTCGCGCCAAAGCTTTCTGCTCCTCCAGCTTCTTTTCTTCCATGGCTTGTTTCTCCGCATGTTCTTGTCTGCGGAGCTCTCGATCATCCCTAACTGCCTTTTGGAAATCTTCGTCGCTACGGTTTCTTTCCACCGAAAATCGAGCTCTATGCTCTTTTGTTGCCTTAGATGAACTCTCCATTGTTTCCATAAATCTAGCAAACACTACACCTCGTTGCTACAGCTGAATTGCCTTGGATCTGCCGACAGGTCGTCCATCACTACTTCCAAATAAAGGGTTTCTTTCTTGCGAACTCAGGCCACTTCCTGGACTAGAATCAGAGTAGTTCATCCTTCTAGCTTTGTTCTGCTGCTCAAACATGAAGTTGCTGGGGTTCTTCCACTTCGGCAACCTAGATAGAAGCTCATAACAGTCTTGGAATTTAAATGGATGACCATACTTTTGCTGGTAGGCCTTTCGTGACTCTTCAATCTGTAACACAAAGTGGATATTGTATGAGCGTATGTCATTTCTAACTAATCGATCATAGTATAGTAAGTTATTTTTCAAAGTAATCTACGCTACTTACAACGTCATAAGGTGCAGCACCGCTTTGCTGTCTATTCTCCAAGGCTGTCAGTATTGCAAGATAGTTCTGACACGCGGCATTCATAACTCTATAACCGCCTCTAAGTGATGCCCATGTTCTATTCCTCGCTTCCAACGAATTGTAGAACTCTGCTACTCTTTCCCAAAATTTCTCACCTTTCATATTATTTCCAACAATGCTGTCTTGTGAAATGCGTATCCACGATTTAGCAAGTGAAACGTACTGCTCGGAAGTAAACTTACATTGTTTTCTTCTTCCATCCGCTGGTATATCTTCCCCTTCAGCATTATCATCCTCAATATCTTCTATTCCGTGATTCGGCTCCGATTCAACTTCGGTTTGGTGTCGTTTACTGAAAATGCTCCTTAAAGACTTCACCTTCTTCTTCTTCTTTTGGTTATATTCGGGACTGATAGGTGCAACGTATTCTTCATTCAATTCTTCAGAATTTGTAACATTTACTTCCTCATTTGCATCTTCCTCCTCCTCCTCCGTAGAAGTCCCAACATTTTCTTCGGTAGTAGGAGAGACATACCCATACGAAAACTGTCTTTGCAGATTTTGCATCGCTTCGCGGTCACAAACCTCGGTCTGTTGCGGAGTTAGATGAGGTTGTTGACTTTGCTCGGTCTGCATCATCATTGACATATACGACGAATGATCGTCGTACACGCCTACCCCGGGCCGTCGTTGGTAAAACTGTGGCGGGACGGACGATTGGATGGGAGAAAAATTAGGATGATCGAGCGGTTGGTACGGTGGACGGTATGGATAATTTGAATACGGCGAGTAGCCATATTCGTGAGATGGCTGCAACGATTGCTGTTGTTGGATTGACCGTTGCATCGCATACGATGACGAGTGCGGTTGGGACATGAGTTTCTTGTTTATGGTTTTTTTTCCGCTTCGCTTGGGTGCAGACGAAGACATTTTGTTGATGAAGAAGTTGGGAAGGTGGAGTGGTTGTGTGGAGGAGGAAGAAGAAGGAGATAGGGTGGTTTATAGGGAGGAAGTGAACTAGCCGTTTGGTTGCAACGGCTAGTTCTTATAACGGCAAACTGTGTGCCGTTATAAGATTATAACGGCAAACACTTTGCCGTTATAATCTTATAACGGCAAAGTGTTTGCCGTTATAATCTTATAACGGCAAACAGTTTGCCGTTATAAGAACCAGCCTCTGTTGGGTGAACCAGCCACGGAGGAGCTCAAAACTAGCCACAGACCAGCCACGGGTGAGTGAACAAGCCACACCTGGTTGCTCCGTGGCTTGTTTAGTAAGTGAATAAGCCATTGTTGGTTGTGCTCTAATGGCTGGGCATACAGTTCGGTATGGAGAGTATTAGTTTGAAAAGAATGATCATGTTGTCCCATTCTTTAGATTTTTAGGGGTTGAAAAGAACACTAAGGATAGCTGGCGCAGTTAGAGTTTTGGAGTAGGCGATATTTTCCTTACTTTTGCGGTGAAGTAATAAGTGTGAATAAATTTATTTATTTTATTTTGGTCTGTTTGGGGTTCCTTTGTACTGCTATTACGTGTTCGTTTAATATACGCTCTGCCATACACATACTCCAACCGCAACAAAAATGGACATCATAATATAATTTGACGTTACGCTCCCAATGAAACCAGTTTCGTTCAAAACAGACTCCGTTTACATAAATAGCGTGTTTTAATTCAAATTATAACTATCGGTTCACCCTTAAATTTCGTTAATCGACAAAACATCTCCGTTTGGAACCAAACTGGATATATAGCAATAATTAATTGTACGCATTTCAATAAATTTTGTTTGGAAACGAAGGTCGTTTTAATTATATTATAAATTATATATATTCGAACTCCATTTTATAAAATAAATTCGATAAAATCCATTATATTCCCAATATAATACATAAACAAATTTAAATATTCCTATTTAAATGGCAGGAAAAATCCGGGACGTTACATTTCGTTGTATAAATTGTAAGTTATATCCAAATCAAATATCCAAAAAAGTTATGGAATCGTTTATAAATCATAACGTTTTATTTAATAAAATAAAAGATTTTTATTATAAATGGAATATCATTTTCACTAAAAAAAATGGAAATATCAAGTTATAAACCCAAGTATGTTCATTTTAAAGCTATATGACATTTTATTTGGATATATACGATAATATTGATTTATTATTATTAAACTGGTTTTTCTTTTTTTTGAATTTATTGGTTTTAATTAAGCCCTAAAAATAGTCATTTTGCAAACAGCTTCCGTTTTCAAACGAAACAAATTTTATTAGATCCGTAGTGACTAATCTTGCTAGATTTCAAATTTCACGCCATTCAAAGTTAGTATGTGGCTGTGCGAGCTTTAAACATTCAACGTAAATAATCGACAAATAATTTGAGCTCGAACTAGCGCCATTTGAGCAAACGGACTTGGAATTCGATGAAACAAATTTCATTAGGAACGTAAAAACAAACCATAGCTGCATGTCAATTTTCACCATAAACGGAGCTCGTACGTGCCTGTGCGAATTTTTAAACGATGAATATGGGTAGCGTTACAATAAAATTTTATAAATTAATACCCGAGGCTTACCCTATAAGCTAATCTCAACCCTATAAGTATACACCCATCTCTACCCCAAAACCCAAATTCATTTCAGCATTCACATTTTTGAAATAGGGCCCCTTCTCCATTTTGAATTTTTCTCACATACCGTAGAGAATTAGCTGAAAGTCCCAACATGAAAGTTGTAGTGTATGTTGAGGGCTACTTGGTATAAAAATTTGGTGGTGAACAGGTGATGGAGTTCACCGGAGTTTGAGATCGACGGTGACGGGGTAGCTTTCGGATTTCTGTGAATTTGTGGGCAAACACTCGAGAGTTAAACAAAGTGGTCAACTAGGAAGTTGTAGAGGGGAGACAGGACTACAAGTTTATAGTTGGGGGGTTTGTCCCGAAAGCGACCGTGGTGGCCGTGGTTTATAGGTGATAGCAAATGGTCACGTTTTTGGAGCAGTGTACCTATTTTTGATATTTTCGGCGAATAGAGGCAACGATGGGTGATGGCCCCAATAGGAAGTTCTTCATCGTGGTAATACGGAGGTGCTCGTCTAATTTCGTGGCGATTGGTCAAGCGAGGCGGCAGCTAGGGTGTTCGAATTGGGCTCGCTTCGTGGGCATTTTTCTGGTTGTCGATGGCACGGGGAGGTCGGCGCCGGTTAAGGTAGAGGTGCGGTGGAGCCGTGCGTCAAGTGGTGGGGTGCGACGGCGCTCTGGTGCCCCTTGGTTATCGCGACAGTGAAGAGGGGGGAGGGAACACGTTCGAACGAACATGGGGAAGAAAGGTTTAAATTAAATTATTTCACTAATGGCATGATTAATCTATCTATGTATAAACATGTATAATTTATTCATACAAACTCAGAATTGGACGAAACTAGACCCATTGGAATCATGAAGTCGAGAGCTTCACAACAAAACTGATTTGGACAAATTTGGAGCTAGTTGGAAATTTGGGTGAAATTAAACTCACGTTTACTTTAATCCAAAAAGCGGTTGTTATTATAACGATCAAAACTTAATGTGAGAACTCCCTGAACTGATTTAAAAGTTATTACAATCCTATTTGATTATTATTGATTGTTTGTGGCTGCAATGGTTGCTTTGTGATTGATGGATGTTTATTTATAGTTTTATTTATACTATTTATGTACATTTAAGCGTTAAAAGTTATAACGCTAATCTTATGACTGCGTTTGATGGATGATGAACTATTGTGGTTGTTGTTATTATTGTTCACAAAATTTACACCACGAATATGAAATTATTTTGGAATTGATTGAGTCGAGTTCCATTGGGATTTTAAATGAATATTATATTCATTTAAATAAAATAAGGTGTAAAAATGGAAATGGGATCTTTGAACCCAAAACGATTTGGAAATAAAGTAGATATGATTTCAAATAACTAAGGATTTAGAGAATGGGTCTCTGAATTTTGAGAAAATTAGTTAGCGAATGTGGTGCTTATTCCTAAAAAAGAAGGTTGCTTGACTCCTGCTGATTTCAAACCCATAAGTTTTCTTAATTGCACAACAAGCTTATGACAAAGGTGTTGGCAAATCGGCTAAAGCTGACGATGGATAGATTAATTGATAAATCACAATCTGCATTCATTAAAGGAAGACATATTTTGGAAGAAGCTGCTTTGGTCCAGGAGGTTGTCTCCTTTTGTTCTAATAATAACGTACCTTGTGCAATTCTGAAATTGGATTTTGCAAAAGCATTTGACATAGTGGATTGGAGTTTTATTATTGATTTGTTGACTGCTAGAGGCTTTGGAGAAAGATGGATTTCATGGATTAAAGGTATTTTCTCTGGATGTAAAGATGATATTTTTGTTAATGGTGTGGCTGGAAGTACAATTAGCTCTAAAAGAGGGTTGAGACAATGAGATCCCCTGTCACCCTTGCTATTTGATTTGGCAACAGATGTATTTTCTCAAATTTTGAAATTTAGCCTCACTAGTGGATTATTGAAGGGTTTTGGAGATGATTTCATTTCTGGTGGGATCTCTTCATTACGCTATGCTGATGACGCTATTGTTTTTAGTAGTCTAGAGTGAAAATATATTGCTTCTTTGAAATCTATTCTATATGCTTTTGAAAGTTTTTCTGGCCTTAAGATTAACATTCATAAGAGCTCGGTACTGGGGATTGGTATTGTGATGAAGTGAGTCATAGTATTATGGATATGTTGAATTGCAAAGTTGGCTCTTTTCCTATCAATTACTTGGGTCTTTGTATTCGGCCAGGATAACTCTTTAAAGATGATTGGTTCTCTCTCATTAATAAGCTGGATTCAAGACTTTCAAAATGGAAGGGTAATTCTCTATCTAAAGCGGGTAGGCTGATATTGGTGATTTTAGTTTTATCAACAACTTCATTGTATGGGCTTTCATTCTATAAGTTCCCGGAGTGGGTCTTGAATAAGATTGATTGCATTAGAAGAAGTTTTCTCTGGTCAGGGAAGAATAATGTGAGCTCTACTTTATGTTTAGTTTCATGGAAGCATGTGTGTAAATCGAAGATGCAAGGTGGACTCTCAATCTGAAGGAGATGAACTGTGCTTTGCTGTGCAGATGGTTGTGGAGTATTTTCGTCTCATAAAAAGGCTTTGTGGTGTGAATGGGTGTCTAATGTGTACTATGAAGGAGTGTTCTCCTTGTATGTAAATGTTGGCCACCCTTCAGCTTTCTGGAAAGGAGTCCTTAGCACATTTTATGTCTTTAGACTTAATATCAATCTAAAGGTAAATAATGGCAGATGGTGTTCCTTTTGGTGGCATAAATGGTTATTAACTATTCCTTTGGCAACAGAGTTTGATCTTCTGGTTGAGATAGCGTGTGATAGGAATGTTTGTGTGGCTGATTTGTTTGATGCTTCTCTGCCTGGTTTTAAATGGAAGCTATGTTTCAATCGTATTATTGAAGGGATGGCATTATTTTAGCTTTTTGATCTATTCAAATTGCTTGAGTTTGTGTTGATAAATGATGAAGATGATGTGATTTGGTGGGGAGATAAGCAAGTATTTAAAGTGAATAAATGCTACAGTCTGTTGAATTTTTCTAGGAGGAAATTGGTTGGTTTTGAGAGTATGTGGAAATTTCCTAAGATTCCAACTAAGGTGAAGATACATATGTAGACGTTGATGCATGGAAAGTTGAATACAAGAAGTATGCTAAGAAGGAAGAATATGAATATAGAAGAGAAATGTCTTTTCTGCGGTGATCTGGTGGAGGATTACGTGCATCTATTTTGTGATTGTGATGTAGCTTTCTATGTGTAGAGTAAATGTTTAGTTCATCTAAATATTGATTTATGTTGGAGAGCTTCTATTCGAGACTAATTTTGCTTTTGGGAAACCTGTAGCTCTAAGGAGCTTGCTTTCATTAACTTTTCCTATTGTTGGGTTCTATGGCATGAGAGAAATAATAGATGTTTTAACAGTATTGCTAAATCATCTAAGGCAATACTTTTTCAAGTTTTAAAGTTTTTCTATAAATGGGCAAGAGTTGATCATTGGGAGTTCACTGATTTGCTAGATGGTAGCTTTGATGGCAGCATGCAAAGCAGATGGATGATGTAGTTTGATTTTCTTTACTGTTTTCTTTAGTTTGCATGAGATATATTTTGGCTCTTGCATGAGCACTATTTGTATGTATTGCTGTTTTATTTTGGACTACACTGAATGTAACACTCTTTTTTGGCTGCTGCATATATTTAAGTATGGCGTGAAGTGTTGTTGAGCTTCATTACCTTTTGGCTCAAAAAAATGATTTCAAACAACTATTGTTAAGGATGAAATGATTTTGAAAGAGATTTGAATTAAAAATGGCTTGTTTTAATTCAAATTAGAATTTGAACAGTGAATGCAAAAAGTGAATTTGAGTTAGGTACATAAACGACGTTTTTAACTCGAACGGATTGTTCCGATGATCTTACTTATTTTTATAATGGATTTTAGGAAAGTTTGGATTTCAAAATACTATATTTTGAAAAATATTATTATTTTAATATTATAATAATATTGAATGTCCAAATTTAATATATAATTGAATTTGAAGTTTAAATCGCTTTTAAACGATTTTATAAATGTTTTATAAAACATATTTGAACTGAATCGGTGAATTTTATGTTAAATTATAATATGGTTTGAATAGGATGTGCCGCGCAACGATAGCTCGCGAATTTCAACCATGAACTTCAAACAACTATAAACACTGCAATTTAAATCAGATTTCCCCGAAACTGGAAATGTTTGTTTCCTATGAGTGATAGCTTTCAAATGAAAGAATAAATTTAGAATTTCAACTTATGTTTAAATCTATTTTTGAAAAGGTCGTTGTAAACGTAGTTCGATGACCATAATTGGAAATTATTCGAAACAACCATATACAAACTATTAAAAATATGAAAAAAATTATGATATCATAATAAGTGATTTTAAAGAGATTTGAAAAACAAATATGAAGTTTCGATCTATATTTCAATTTTTGGGTTTTCAGTCTAACTCGCTGAATACGGTAAACGATGTTTTGACATTTAAAGTTAAATACCGAATATATAGTTTTTAATAGCTATTATCTATGGTTTATATAATTAATCAATCATTTGGAAAGTAATTTGATTTGATTTTAAAATATAAGTTGAGTTTGGTCTAAGTAGGACTAGTCGCACAACGACAGTTCGCGAACGTTGATCATTGACTTCAGATTGATGTACCGGGGAATCCGACCATCAGATCTTCCTGAAACGAAAAGAGATTGGTTCATAACGAAAAGAGTTTTCAAATGAAAAAAAAAAGTTCAAAGATTCAACAGTTAGATCTTGAAATATGTGCAAATCAAATTTGAATAAAATTGGATTTTAATAAAAAATGATCTTCAGATATTTGATATTGATTAACGTTGTGTAGACGTTTACTATTTTGAGGAATTTGGAAGATGTTTTACATCGTTACTCCACTTGTAGTATTCATTGATTACGAGAAATGGTGTTGAATATTAGTTCATGAAAATTTTGTTTAAGTCTTATATTTGATATTAATTGGATTTTGGGTTTGTTGTGAATGATGTCTTAAATAACGTTATTCTTTTAACCTAACTATGACGAAGATATGATTTGGAATAGAATGATAAATATTTTAATTATGATTTAATGAAGTTTTCCAAAATGAAGTTTTCCAATTAATTAGTTAAATCGGAAGTATGATTTTGGGTTTATTGTGAACGGTGTTTTAAATAGCGTTTGTTCTTTAACACTGTAAAAGGAGAAGATGATTTCTCAAAGTTATTTGAAAGTATATCTTTATTAAATTTGAAAATAAAGATCGAATGAAAGAGTTTTCCCCAACAAATGATAATGGGAACCAACTTTAAAGATCGTTTGAAGATAAACGAGTTTTTCTTAATGGGAAGATTTAAAGAAATGGAATTTGGATTTAACAAATTTTCAAATATGAACTTTGTTAAGAATGAGAAATTGTATGTACAATTTTGGGCGAGAGGTATGATTGAGGAAAGATTTAAACAATGGTTTAAAGAGTGTAAATCTTTGATAAGATTTAAGGGAGTACATCCTAATAGAAAGAATGATTTGAGTAAATGAATGTTCCAAAATGGAACGAGAATCATGGTATGTTTATACATCAAATTTAGTTTTAATGAGGCGCTAGTTATTTTAAAATCTGGGTTTCGACCCATTCTGAATAACTATACGACGAGTATCGAAAATATTGAAGACGATGGCTGAATACCGGGGATCTTCACATTGTTTGGATTATTGCTGATGTCTCGATTGGGAGGTACACCCAAGATGCGGTTACAAGTAGTGGTCGTCCAGACGTACTTGGAGATTGTCCGGATATGCAAGGGCCTCTCTCCTTTATTGAACGAGGAATAAGGTGCCTTCTATTTTGTTCAGACTCGGAGCGGACATGTGTGTCTGTCGTTGTATTTTACAACATAACCAGTTGATTTCTACTGATGTTATATCACTTGGAGACATAGAATTTATTATCTTAGCTTAACTCCCTCCTCTGAGACTTGTGTACTCAGAGGGTTATATATTAGTAAACACCGATTAAATGTTGTGAATTGACAATGTGATATGCTAAGTGCTGAGCCTATCAAAGCTTTTTATTGAAAAGCAGAGCTTTGTTGATGATGATCAAAACATGGCTGATATAGCATAGCTTTGTGTTAAAACATGACTTTAGAGCCTCACGACATGTGAATGGCCGAAAATAGGATGGTGGGCAGCAAAGATATGGACTAATGTTTCCTTCTAGCTACAAAGTGACGCTACGAATCCCAGGCAGATTTACTTATGTGTATGATAGATTGAGGCGCCTCGGATGACGGTCAAATACGACCGGGGGGCGTTATGTTCAGTAAAGATTCCAATTAGCCCGTTAGTGCTAATCGGCTCTGCCGATCTGAAGGATGATCTACATGTGATTCTTAGGACATATTGCAAGGTGTTTCGAACGGTTAAGGAAGATCCTTTGCCTTGGTCATTGATGGAATCCAACTTACAATATGAGCTGTGCATTTTTGATGTAACCTAATAGTCAACATAATGGGATGGGGCATTATGCAATCTCAGATTTATACATTTACTTTCGAAAGTGATTTCGACACTATGCACTGGTAATAATAAAAGAGAATTTCACGTATCAAGCATGTTTGGTTATTATAAGGTAAAACTCTTTCCTCTGGTATGTGTTGCATTGTGTGATGAAACTTGAGTCTTATAATAGCTTTAATTTTATCACAAAGCATTGCGATTGGTTTATGATTTGTATTCATATGGAGAAAACTCGTTTCGTGTTATACGGCGTGGTCCTGTGATTTACCCATATTTAAATTAAAAGTAAATAACTATTTTAGTTCTAGCACCAGTCCCATGACTGATCCACACTTTATTGTTTCCTACCTAAACTCTAGGTGCCCATATTTTCCACATAGGCAGTCTAGTGGTTTTGGTTTGCAGATACTTTATAGAGTAGGTGTTGGATTGAAGCTAAAGCTGTGTCTAGAACATTTTATTTCTTCCGCCCGGTTTATGTTTTCCACTATGTACATGTTATCTTCTGATATAGTTATTTCCGTTGTGCGTTGTATTTATTATTGTACTCTGATGTAAAAGTTATTGTAATGATAATGAAAAAATTGTTTTGTTTAGTTCTTATTAGTCATAATCCCAAGCGATACGTTTTGTTGATCGGTTTAAGCCCGTTTAACCACCGGTTTTAATCGACCAAAAAGGTGGGTCGCCACACTTGGTATCAGACCTTTGGTATTATACAAATCTTTGGGTTACAACTCGTTTGAATTGAAGGAAAGAACTCATCAGAGGTAGGATTAGTAATATCCTATAAGAGTGACTCATTAGAGATAGTTTTAGTAAACTCTAGAATGAGTTTGAAGAGTATTATATATAGACGAGAATGAATTTACGTGTATATCTAAAAATGAATTTGGTTTTGAAAGATTATCTTATAATAAGGGTTTGAGTATTTTATTTGACTTTGAGGTCGGACCATTGAGTATAAGAAGATTTTGAATATACGCCTTGCAAACGTATATCTGAAGTCTTAAATATTCTTGATAGATATAGAATCACATTCTAGTCGCTTAGGGACGATCATGTTGATGATTGCAACATCATCAGTGTTTATTTTCGAGTTTCGAAAGTGGTATGACTATATAATTCCAATTGAAACGTCAAGATATTCTTAGACCAATTAAAATGATTTGAGTTTTAAATTTAACTAATACAAGTTAAATAGATTGAAAGGATAAAAGTGAATCAAACGGATTAAAATTTACCTTAAGTGAAGTCAAATAAATTTGGAATGATAAAACCAATATAAGAATGGAAAATAAGTTGAGATAAGTCAAATTTAACATTAATGTTGAATTGAAAATTAGGTGGAACTTGATGTATACATACATATTGGATAGGTTATCGAATGGAAGCTAAGAAGAGAAATAAAATTGAATACCCGACACAAAGGTACATATTTATTGTACTGATTAGGTTTGATGGTTTTATGAGTTGATTGGAAAGTCGTTTGGCTTTTCTTTTTAATTGATGAGGGCCTAGAGAGGCGAGTTATAGTTTTACCGATAGGGTTGTACGAAGGAGGTATGGAAAAAAATTCAAAAATTTAAGGCGTTAGCCAAATTTTGAGAAATGGGAAGTTCTTAGAAACTAAAAAGTTGAAGAACTTGAGTTAATAAAATGAAAGCTAAGTTGAATATGTAAACGAGCTTCAGTTCCATCTTCGATTTTGAGGATGAAATCATTTTAAGTGGGAGAGAATGTAACAACCCAATTTTTTTAAGAAATATTTAAAATTATTTAAATATTTAAAAAGATTTATTTTAAGAATTAACGACATGAGATTCAATTTATTTAAGGTTCGGATGTATAATTTATAATATAATTAAAAACAGCTCGCAGCGGTGCGACAGTTCATAATATTACATTTCGATCTTTAAATGAATATACAGAATTCAATTTAAGTCAGAACTCATTTAGAAAGATAAACATTAGAATCTATTTAACTATATATTTCTAATAAAGGTGAATATTTGAGATTTTATTGTATTAATTATAATTTATGTCTAAATCAAATTTCCGAAAGTCGCTATGGAATCATTTATAAACCATAACATTTTATTTAATAAAATAAAGCATTTTTATTATAAATGGAATATTGTTTTCACTAAAAATGGAAATATCGAGTTATAAACCCAAGTTTGTTTATTTTGAAGCTATATGACATTTTATTTGGATATATACGATAATATCAATTTATTATTATTAAATTGTATTTTTTTTGAATTTATTAATAATTTATTGGTTTTATTTAAGCTTTAAAAGTAACCATTTTGCAAACGACATTCGTTTTCAACGAAACAAATTTTAATAGATCTGTAATGACTAATTATTGTTCGATTTCAATTTTCCTATCAATTGGAGTTAATATGTGGCCATGCGAGCTTTAAACGTTCAATGTAAATAATCAATCAATAATTTGAGCTCGAACTAGCGCCATTTGAGCAAACAGACTTGGAATTCGACGAAACATGTTTCATTAGGACCGTGATGACAAACCATAGCTGCATGTCAATTTTCACCACAAACGGATCTCATATGTGCCTATGAGAATTTTTAAATGACGAATATATGTAGCGTTACAATAAAATTTTATAAACTAATACCTGAGGCTTACCCAAATTTTATAAACTTTTTTTTTAAAACGACGAATATAGATGTGAATTTAATAGTGCATGTCAAATCTTATATTGGTTTTGTAATCCCAATTTCATTTAACTTTACTTAAGTTAAATTTTACTTCATTTGATTCATCTTTATCTCTTCAATCAATCTAACTTAAGCTAGTTAAATTTAAACCCCAAATCATCTTAATCATTTCCCAAATTATAATCATTAAATTATTACCATGTTCTTTATTTAGGCTATTCTTTCCTTTATCTTGGCTTTTTAAATCATTTTCAAACACTTATCTAAATGGGTTTAAGTATATCTCGACATTTCACTTGGAATCATGTAGTTATCCCACTTTTCGAAAGTAAACATTGGTGATGTCGTGATAATCACATGAATCATCCCAAAGCGACTAGAATGTGATTCTATATCTGTATAGTATATCTAAGACTTCGTATATACGTTTTCAAGGCGTATATTCAAGATCTTCTTATACTCGATAGTCCAATCCTCAACGTCAAATAAAATACTCAAATTCTTATTATAAGATAATCAGGTAGGTTAACCATATTTACTTTTTAAACCCTCTTTTCAAGAGTATTATCTTTCAAAGTCAAATTCATTTTTATGAATATGCAAATTCATTCTTTTCTATATATAACACTTTTCAGACTCATTCTAGGGCATTACTAGCCCTATCTCTAATGTGTCACTTATTTAGGATATTACTAATCCTATCTCTAATGAGTTCTTTCCTTCTGTTCAAACGAGTCATACCCCAAAGCTTCGTATAAACCAAAGCTCTAATACCAAATGTAAAATCCTAAAAATTCCTACCTTTTGAATCGACTATAAACCACACAAGTTCGATCCAAACGACAAAAATCCTCGAAAATTTAACTAAGCCTATACGATGCATAAGGACTGGAAAAAACAACTTTTTTCATTATCCTTGCAATAACTTTTACATCAAAGTACAAGAGATATCAGATTACAAAAATATTTTCAGAGTACAATAATAAATAGATGCACAACGAAAATATCTATATCAGAGTGCAACATGTACACAGTGGAAAACAAAAACTCTCAGCAGAAGAAACAAAATGCTCTGGATACAGCTCTAGCTTCAATCTAGCACCTGCTCTATAAAATATCTGTAAATCAAAACAACTAGGCCGCCCGTGCGGAAAATATAGGCACCCAGAGTTCATGTGGAAGAACAATAAACTCTACATCAGTCATGGTGTGAGAACTAAAACAGTTATTTACTTTATTTTAAAGTGGGGTAAATCATAAGACGACTCTGTATAACACAGAACGTTTTTCCTCTTATGAATACCAGTCGTAGAACTTCTCACAATGCTTTCTAAAAATGAAGCTACCATAAGACTTGAGTCCCATCACACAATGCAACACAAACCAGAGGAGCAAGTTTTTCCTTATGATAACCAAATATGCTTGGTACGCGAAGGTCTCTTTTATTATTACTAGTGCGTAGTGTGGGAATCACTTTAGAAAGTAAATGTATAAATCTTAGAAGACGTAGGTACCCATATATTACGTCTACATACATATATTACAACCAAAACCGTAAAGGCTCTTATTGGAAATTGGATCTCCATCATGATGGTTCCTGATTCGAAAGATCTATCGTGGAGGTGTGTATCTGTAACACCCCGCAAATTCTATAACTGTGAAATTAACAAATTAAAGTATAATTAATTTGAAATCAAAGAACTAAGGGAAACGGGATACGCCATTGCGTTCGTCTCGGAAAAATACGCGAAATAGAGTCCGAGTTTTCGAAAAACGGAGTCCGTATGAAGAAGATATAGCCTTCGGAAGTTTCTAAATTAAATTTAAAATTCAAACAGAATAAAACAATTAAAAATTCCGAAGTGGGGCCCAATGGGCTAGGCCCGCCTGACGCACCCAGGTCGACTGGGCTGTTGACCTGGTCTAACCAGGTCGACAGGGCTGTCGACAGGGCTGTCGACAGGGGCGTCGACCTGGTCCAGAGCCAGGTCGAACCCAGTCTAACCCGGCTGGCCTATTCTCTGTTAGTCGATTTTCTGTGGTCTGCTTGGTCATTAGGGCTAGGTGGCAGGCTCTAATTGGTCTCTCCTTAGGATGAATGGCTACGATCAATCCAAGCAACATCAATGGTCCTAATCAGTTCATTTCCCCTATAAAAACAACCCTAGACTAACCCAAATCTATTCATTCAAAAATAAGAGCAAAGCCGCCATGTTGCTGAGGAACGACTAGGGGTAGCCACCAAATTGGAGAGAAGATTAGGAGGAAAATTCTAAAGCCTAAAGCAATTCAAACGAATCAAATCAACGCCTACGTCAAAAGGAGTCGCATCTCTAATTTCCTAAATTTGAGAATTCGCCTCACCATTGTAAGTAGAGTATTACTTTGGTATGAATAAATAACTGTGTTGGTTTGTATACTTGATTGTGGTGATAAATAATTCATAATTTGTGCGTTACTATGATATTGTATACATTTGGATATTCTCGAATTATGTTATTCATTATAAAGAACTACATGCGGTAGTTCTATGCAAGTATACGCTTGGAATATTCGCAAATTATGTAATCCATGTTGAAGCTACATGTATGTAGTTGATTGTAATTCATGCAAGTTTGGGGCTTTGCTACTATGCCATCATAATGTGTATTTTTATACAAACATCATTTTTGTGAAGTAATTGGAATAAGTTTGGATTATCATAATCCACATGAAATTATGTTGAGAGTTTGGCATCATGTATTAAGCCATGCTTTTGTACTAGAAAACCTATTTGCAAAATTATGAATATGACTAGGCTATGGTTGATAATTTGCATAGTTGAAATTGTTAACAAGATGACATATGTGGTACATAGCTAGGTTAGGTTCCAAAAATCCCTTTTTGCAAGTTTGCATGACTAAAGTAAAAATCATGATTTCATGTTAGAAATATTTATGCCCTGGTTATGTGAACAAATTTAACTACACTTATGCCATGCTTATGTTTGACATTATGCCATGCTTATGTTTGACATTATGCCATGCTTATGTTAGAAATATTTATGCCATGCTTATGTTTGACATTATTCCTAAATAAAAGTATAGGTTCATGTTGTAGTTATGACTATGTGCCAATAATGATACCCAATTTAGATTCATATCATAACTACAAGTTTACATGCTTTGATTCATGTCACCTATGCTTTATGACCAAAGTATATGTTACCACTATGCAAGTACACCAGTTTCTATTTTGTATTTCCAACGTCATATTGCAAGTTCATGCGCTCACATTCCCCTTTTTGTGTATGTAATCACGCTTTAAGCCTCCCCTTTTCGCATGGCTAAGTTGGGCTTTAAAAGGCTAAGCCCAACATATATATAATAAACGGACGTGTAAAACGGGGGAAAATAACGTTGGGTTAAAATTACTAATGAATGGAAATATAAAATAGAAGGGCCCAAATTCAAGTATGGGTTGGGCCCATGGTTGGTGTAACCTTTACACCATTAACTTAATAATTGGCCGCAAATATTTACATATAAGAAAATAAAGAAGAAAGATAAAATATGTAAATGTAGAACATACGATGTGTTTAACCCGAGGTTGGATTGAGTTGTGATGTAAACCTGCCCGGAACCGCCCGGCTGTCCAGTAGTCACAACAATACCTATCCAATGTGGGAGGTTAAACATGGAGCCCAATAAGGACCCGAGGTTAGACTGAGTTGTGGCGTAAGACTGCCCGGAACCAACCGGCAACAGGCAGCCACAACAATACATGTCTAATGTGAGAGGTCAGGGCCTTAATAAGACAATTAAGGCTGAGTCAGGATTGTTAGGATTAAGTAAACTAAAGACTTAATCAAAATGGAACATGCTAAACTAAACGGACTGGTGGGGGTTAGGTTAGAAAACACTTAACCAACTTAGCATGTTGGCTAGAGATAGAAAACCTAGTAACGGGGGACCCTTTTCAGCAGTAACCCTAGAAGGTGTATCAGGATACCCTGAAACTAGTCAAGGTGGGGCACGATTACTGGGCTGATTGTAAGAGGTCAAATCGACGGCGGTGGTGTAGCAGTGTAGGTTCTAACGGGGTGCGGGCGTGCACACACTCCGGCGCAGAAAAATAAGGCACTGGACACCAGTAGCATACCTGTGCACTCTAGGATTGTGTCGGGTTGCCACTATGGGACTTGATACACCCCATGGTGGGACCAGCATAGGTAACTACAACATCGGGGGCCGTAAGACACATGAACTATGCGAGTAGGAGCCGATCATCGTAGAATGGATCACTTTACCCTGATTATGGGGTGCCAGTTGGAAACTAGTTTATACGGGTTCAGAGATTAACATGGGGTACGATAGTATATTCGACCCTAGACAACTTAACCAAGTTAGAGTGCTTTTCCACTTCTTGTTTATACTTATCATACCCAGTTCTTTATTCATAGACAAAATAGTACTAGACTTACTCAGGCTTTATGTCTGACTCTACTTTTCTTTCGTCTTCTTTTCTTCCGTTCCCCCCCCCCAGGTCCACAGGTAGGGAACACAGCAGCTTGACCAACCTGAACATCCAGCTTGAAGAAGAGAAATGTATTGCTTGGACTTTCCTGTCTTGAACTATGGCTTTGGACAATCCACTATGGGGACTTTTGCAGTTTATCTATGTTTTATTTATGCTTCTTTAAACAATGTACTCAAGACAGATTATGAAAGTGTTATGTTATGTTTTTGGAAAAAGATGTAAGACAATCATGGTGATGTTTTGTAACACGTATTTGCTTTTATGAAATAAAAGTTTGTTGTTTTTCCGCTGTTTACAAATATGTGTTCTTATATCTGTCTTGTATATCTGTGACTTATACTTATAAACCTCCACCAAAATTAGGGCATTCCCTTTGAGAGTGACCCTAACGGAGGTGGGGTGTTTCACTTGGTATCAGAGCATAGGTTTACCAGATAAGATAAAAAGTTTTGAAAAATTATTTTCAAAAAAAAGGAAATTTAAAGAAGCATTTTTAAAAAGAAAAATGTTATTTTATTTTAAAAAGGCAAAGTCCACTCCCCAAAGCCATAGGTACTATCTCTTATCCTTCGTTTTGAATCTATCCTTTTTGTTTCAGCATGTCCCAAGATCTTAACTTGCCGGAAGGGGTGCCAATACCTGGTTGGTTTAGACGGTTCTTAGAAGCAAGAGCCACTCAGCCAGGCCCTACCATTCCTCCGCCCCCAGCGGAAGGAAATCATCCAGCTGCAGCAGCACCTTTTCCTCCACCTCCTCCTCGGGGAAACACATTTGCTAAGATATGTAAAGATTTTAAAGCTATGGGAGGAAGGGATTTCCATGGAACTGAGTCCTTCGTGCCAGCTAGAAATTGGCTGAAAGAGACGGTGGACCTATTCATTATCTTTGAGGTAGAGGATAGACAAAAAGTACAATTGGCAGTGTGGCTATTGAAGGGCGAGGCTTCCTACTGGTGGGAAGTCACTAATGCTGAAAGACCAGTGGAGACATTGGAGGACTTTAGGGCAAGGTTTGAGACTAAATTTCTCTCAGATGTGGAAAGAAGTTTGCAGTTGGAAAAATTCTTATTACTTAAGCAAGGGGACAAGACAGTTAGAGAGTATGTGAATCAGTTCGATGAGTTGGCTAGGTTTGGGCTTGACCTAGTCAACACCCCGCACAAGAAGGCTCTCTGTTTCGTCAAAGGGTTGAATGAGCCATTACACAGTTTGGCCATGACCCATATACCCATGGGAGCCACGTATGAAAGATTGGTGCAAATGGCATTGCTGAATGAAGAGGATAAGGGCAAGAAGGAGCCAAAGGCAGAAAGCTCTCAAGGGAAGAAAGAGGGTTTGCAGCCTAAGAAGACAGACTTTAAGAAGGGCGGGAAAGGCAACAAAGAGAAGAGGAAGTGTAATTTCTGTGGCAAAGTGGGGCACTTAGTAAAGGATGCCGGAAAAAGAAGGCCAAGGAGAATGGTGGGTGCTTTTCTTGCGGTGAGACAGGCCACAGGGCTAAGGACTGCCCAAAGAAACGAGGACAGGGGCAGAGGGCTGGATCCACCCCAGGGGCACAGGTTCATGTGCTGGAAGCGCCACCTCTGCAACAGCGAGGTATAAATACTTCTGTAGAAAGTGTAGTTTATCTTTGTGATCACCCCGTTCGCACTTTATTTGATTCTGGCGCATCACACTCCTTTATCTCGTCTGCTTTAGTAGAATCTCTGCACCTAAAAACTAGTATGGTAGAGGACCCCTTAATTGTTACAAACCCAATTGGGGGCCCAGCTCATTTGTCTATGATCTGTGTGGGATTGAAAATTTCCATTCTAAGTGTAGAATTTCAATGTAGTGCCTTTGTTTTGGGCTTTTCGGGTTATGGTTTGATTTTGGGTATGGATTGGCTATCCAGTAATGGGGCCATCCTTGATTGTGAGAAAAGGGTTGTTAGGCTCCTAACCCAACTCGGTAATACTTTCGAAATTTCTTGTAATCCCTCGTATGCGGTTATGCTTAGTTATCTTGAATCGCTAGATGCCTCTGTTGAAAATTTGCAATCAGTTAGAGTGGTCCGGGAATATCCGGATGTCTTCGAAGAGGTGAAGGGCTTGCCTCCGAAGCGGGAAATAGACTTCCGCATATATCTTGTAGATAATGCAAAGCCCGTTGCGTTGCCCGTCAGACACATGGCTCCACAAGAAAGGAAAGAGCTCAGTAAACAGATTAAAGAGCTTCTAGAAAAGGGGTTCATTAGGAGGAGCATTTCAGAATGGGGCGCTCCAGTGGTGTTCGCTACAAAGGCGGATGGTTCACTCCGTCTATGTGTTGACTATAGGGAGCTCAACAAGCTAATGAAAAAGAATAGGCACCCACTCCCTAGAATTGACGATTTATTTGACCAGCTTGTAGGAGCGTCTGTTTTCTCCCAACTCGATTTAGCGACCGGTTTTCATCAGCTAAGGGTGGCTGAAGATAGCATCGATAAAACGGCATTCAGAACCCCAGACGGCTTCTTTGAATGGCTTGTCATGCCTTTCGGCTTGACAAATGCACCTGCTTACTTCGTGGACCTAATGAGTAGGGTATTTAGAGATTTCCTCAACAAATTCGTAGTGGTCTTCGTAGATGATATCCTTATCTTCTCAAAGAGTGAAGAGGAACATGCTCAGCACTTAAGGGCAATCATGGAAACTTTGCGAGTCCATCAACTAAAAGCCAAATTCTCCAAATGCCACTTTTGGAGGGAAGAGGTGAGGTTCCTTGGGCACATAGTATCCAAACAAGGGTTAGCAGTGGACCCTGCTAAGGTAGTGGCGGTACAGGATTGGAAGACACCAAGGAATGCGACTGAGGTCCGAAGCTTCCTAGGACTAGCAGGTTTCTATCGAAAATTCATAAGGGATTTTGCGAAAATCTCAGCTCCGCTCACGAAATTAACTAAGAAGAATCTAGTGTTCAATTGGGATTTGGATTGCAAGTTTGCTTTCCAAAGACTAAAAAGGGCTCTCACAACAGCCCTAGTTTTGACGCTGCCAGATGGGAGCAAAATGTTCACTGTTTATACGGATGCATGTGGGACAGGGCTAGGCGCCGTCTTAATGCAAGAAGGAAGGGTAGTAGCTTATGGCGGGAGGCAGTTGAAAGTGCACGAAAAGAACTACCCAACCCACGATCTTGAGTTAGCCGCCATCGTCCTTGCACTCAAGTCTTGGCGACACTATCTCCTAGGTGAGAAGTTCGAACTTTACACTGACCATAAATCATTGAAATATCTTTTCTCGCAGAAGGATCTTAACTTGAGGCAACAAAGATGGATGGAGTTTCTTGCCTCGTACGATTTTGAAATCTCCTATACTCCGGGCAAAGGCAACGTAGTGGCAGACGCGTTGAGCCGAAAGAAATTGACCCTAAGCCCGTTGTTTGTTGAAAGACAAAGCCTAGAGTTTATAGCCAGCTTCGACTTTAGGCCTTCCTCCGATTTCGTACCAGGCTTGCTAGCATCTCTCGAAGTGCGCCCAACTTTAGTGGACTCAGTAGGGACAGCACAACGCGAAGACCCTCAGCTTGTGGAAACAATTGATAGGCTAATTAGGGGTGAGACTTCAAGTCACCTCAACAGATACTCCATCGACGATAAGGGTTTGCTAAGGCGAGACGGAAGACTATGCGTCCCACAGACGAAAGATTTAGTAAAGAAGGTTCTCGAAGAAGCACATCACTCCAAGATGACGATACACCCAGGCGAAGATAAAATGTACAAAGACATAAAAAGGACTTTCTTCTGGAACGGCATGAAAAAGGACGTGGCAGAGTTCGTTTCTAAGTGTATGGTGTGCCAACAGGTTAAGGCGGAACAGAAAAAGCCTGGCGGACTGCTACATCCTTTGGAGGTCCCGTAGTGGAAGTGGGATAGCATCTCAATGGACTTCATCGATGGGCTGCCTAGGTCTAGGAGAGGCAACACTAGCATTTGGGTAATAGTGGATAGGCTTACTAAAAGCGCCCACTTTTTACCTGTCAAAAGTAAAAGAACTGCCTCATCCCTAGCATCACTTTACCTCAAGGAAATCGTTCGACTCCATGGAATACCATCTAGCATTGTTAGTGACCGAGACCCCATCTTCACCAGTGAGTTTTGGCGAAGTCTGCAAGAAGCAGTAGGAACGCAGTTATGCTTGAGCACATCCTATCATCCCCAAACCGACGGCCAAACAGAGAGAGTGAACAGA
This sequence comes from Allium sativum, assembly GCA_030737875.1. Lineage (NCBI taxonomy): Eukaryota > Viridiplantae > Streptophyta > Magnoliopsida > Asparagales > Amaryllidaceae > Allium > Allium sativum. The sequence goes on along the minus strand of CM060911.1, from coordinate 50,392,597 downwards.
GTTTTGGAAGACCTTTTAAGACTATGCGTCCTTGACTTCGGAGGGACATGGAAGACCACCTTCCTTTGGTGGAATTTGCCTACAACAACAGCTATCAAGCAACCATCGGAATGGCGCCCTTCGAAGCTTTATATGGAAGACCGTGCCGATCGCCCACTTGTTGGTGGGAGTCTACTGATAAGCTCATACTTGGACCAGATATGATCTGAGAGACTTCAGAGAAAGTAGACTTAATACGAAGAAGGATGAAGACGACCCAAGACAGACAGAAGTCCTACGCCGACAAGAGAAGGACCGACCTTGGATTTGAGGTTGGAGACAGAGTTTTTCTCAAGGTATCACCGCTAAGAAAAGTTGTTCGTTTTGGAACCACAGGAAAACTTGCACCAAGGTTCGTAGGGCCATTCCCTATCATCGAGAAAATTGGGAAAATGGCCTATAGATTAGAGCTACCCGAGAAGTTGGCTGGAGTCCACAGCGTTTTTCACGTTTCACATCTCCGAAAATGTCTACATGAGTCTGCTGAAGTGGTAGAGCCAAATATTCTCGAAGAGGCCGAAGTGGAACGCGAAGCAACCATAAGGAAAGTTCCAACCCGCATATTAGGAACGGAAGTGAAGAAGCTACGCAACCGTGAAGTCAAGCTCGTCAAAGTTCAGTGGAGCGACGCCGAGGGAGACGCGACTTGGGAAACTGAAGCTAGAATACGCACTGCCTACCCTTTTCTGTTCGAGGGTACATCCTTGATCTTTCATTTTCCTTAAGTTGCGCTTTTATCTATCTTTTTAGGTATATTTCCTCGACCTTATCTTTTAGGTAGAAACCCTTTGGATGGAAACATGTAATTGAAACATGTTATGGATGATGGTTGCAAGTGGTTGCAAGTGATTGCTAGTGGTTGCTCGTGGTTGCATATACACACACAATCTAGGTCTTAGATTGGCTCAGTCACTTCATATTGCACATGCATATATGTTTGCATTCATATGTGGTTGGACTTTAATATGTTGTCATGTGGATGCTGCATTTGTACTGAATGGTTGTGCACTCATGTAGAATCATGAATAGGAAAAATTTGCATACATGATGGATTCATGGCACTTACATAATCCGCATTAAGGAGGTCAACTGAATCAGTAGACCGCCTGATTTTGCATTAGATAAGTACATGTACACACACACTTCGCATATGATCATGAAGCATTAGAAGTCTTTTAAGGACAATGGATGCTCGTGTTTGATGGATGAGTAGATGGATGATTGGATGTTAGGATATACATTCCTCCTAACTTGAAGATTTCGGGGACGAAATCCTTTTAAGTGGGGGAGAATGTAACACCCCGCAAATTCTATAACTGTGAAATTAACAAATTAAAGTATAATTAATTTGAAATCAAATAACTAAGGGAAACGGGATACGCCATTGCGTTCGTCTCGGAAAAATACGCGAAATAGAGTCCGAGTTTTCGAAAAACGAAGCCCGTATGAAGAAGATATAGCCTTCGGAAGTTTCTAAATTAAATTTAAAATTCAAACAGAATAAAACAATTAAAAATTCCGAAGTGGGGCCCAATGGGCTAGGCCCGCCTGACGCACCCAGGTCGACTGGGCTGTTGACCTGGTCTAACCAGGTCGACAGGGCTGTCGACAGGGCTGTCGACAGGGGCGTCGACCTGGTCCAGAGCCAGGTCGAACCCAGTCTAACCCGGCTGGCCTATTCTCTGTTAGTCGATTTTCTGTGGTCTGCTTGGTCATTAGGCCTAGGTGGCAGGCTCTAATTGGTCTCTCCTTAGGATGAATGGCTACGATCAATCCAAGCAACATCAATGGTCCTAATCAGTTCATTTCCCCTATAAAAACAACCCTAGACTAACCCAAATCTATTCATTCAAAAATAAGAGCAAAGCCGCCATGTTGCTGAGGAACGACTAGGGGTAGCCACCAAATTGGAGAGAAGATTAGGAGGAAAATTCTAAAGCCTAAAGCAATTCAAACGAATCAAATCAACGCCTACGTCAAAAGGAGTCGCATCTCTAATTTCCTAAATTTGAGAATTCGCCTCACCATTGTAAGTAGAGTATTACTTTGGTATGAATAAATAACTGTGTTGGTTTGTATACTTGATTGTGGTGATAAATAATTCATAATTTGTGCGTTACTATGATATTGTATACATTTGGATATTCTCGAATTATGTTATTCATTATAAAGAACTACATGCGGTAGTTCTATGCAAGTATACGCTTGGAATATTCGCAAATTATGTAATCCATGTTGAAGCTACATGTATGTAGTTGATTGTAATTCATGCAAGTTTGGGGCTTTGCTACTATGCCATCATAATGTGTATTTTTATACAAACATCATTTTTGTGAAGTAATTGGAATAAGTTTGGATTATCATAATCCACATGAAATTATGTTGAGAGTTTGGCATCATGTATTAAGCCATGCTTTTGTACTAGAAAACCTATTTGCAAAATTATGAATATGACTAGGCTATGGTTGATAATTTGCATAGTTGAAATTGTTAACAAGATGACATATGTGGTACATAGCTAGGTTAGGTTCCAAAAATCCCTTTTTGCAAGTTTGCATGACTAAAGTAAAAATCATGATTTCATGTTAGAAATATTTATGCCCTGGTTATGTGAACAAATTTAACTACACTTATGCCATGCTTATGTTTGACATTATGCCATGCTTATGTTTGACATTATGCCATGCTTATGTTAGAAATATTTATGCCATGCTTATGTTTGACATTATTCCTAAATAAAAGTATAGGTTCATGTTGTAGTTATGACTATGTGCCAATAATGATACCCAATTTAGATTCATATCATAACTACAAGTTTACATGCTTTGATTCATGTCACCTATGCTTTATGACCAAAGTATATGTTACCACTATGCAAGTACACCAGTTTCTATTTTGTATTTCCAACGTCATATTGCAAGTTCATGCGCTCACATTCCCCTTTTTGTGTATGTAATCACGCTTTAAGCCTCCCCTTTTCGCATGGCTAAGTTGGGCTTTAAAAGGCTAAGCCCAACATATATATAATAAACGGACGTGTAAAACGGGGGAAAATAACGTTGGGTTAAAATTACTAATGAATGGAAATATAAAATAGAAGGGCCCAAATTCAAGTATGGGTTGGGCCCATGGTTGGTGTAACCTTTACACCATTAACTTAATAATTGGCCGCAAATATTTACATATAAGAAAATAAAGAAGAAAGATAAAATATGTAAATGTAGAACATACGATGTGTTTAACCCGAGGTTGGATTGAGTTGTGATGTAAACCTGCCCGGAACCGCCCGGCTGTCCAGTAGTCACAACAATACCTATCCAATGTGGGAGGTTAAACATGGAGCCCAATAAGGACCCGAGGTTAGACTGAGTTGTGGCGTAAGACTGCCCGGAACCAACCGGCAACAGGCAGCCACAACAATACATGTCTAATGTGAGAGGTCAGGGCCTTAATAAGACAATTAAGGCTGAGTCAGGATTGTTAGGATTAAGTAAACTAAAGACTTAATCAAAATGGAACATGCTAAATTAAACGGACTGGTGGGGGTTAGGTTAGAAAACACTTAACCAACTTAGCATGTTGGCTAGAGATAGAAAACCTAGTAACGGGGGACCCTTTTCAGCAGTAACCCTAGAAGGTGTATCAGGATACCCTGAAACTAGTCAGGGTGGGGCACGATTACTGGGCTGATTGTAAGAGGTCAAATCGACGGCGGTGGTGTAGCAGTGTAGGTTCTAACGGGGTGCGGGCGTGCACACACTCCGGCGCAGAAAAATAAGGCACTGGACACCAGTAGCATACCTGTGCACTCTAGGATTGTGTCGGGTTGCCACTATGGGACTTGATACACCCCATGGTGGGACCAGCATAGGTAACTACAACATCGGGGGCCGTAAGACACATGAACTATGCGAGTAGGAGCCGATCATCGTAGAATGGATCACTTTACCCTGATTATGGGGTGCCAGTTGGAAACTAGTTTATACGGGTTCAGAGATTAACATGGGGTACGATAGTATATTCGACCCTAGACAACTTAACCAAGTTAGAGTGCTTTTCCACTTCTTGTTTATACTTATCATACCCAGTTCTTTATTCATAGACAAAATAGTACTAGACTTACTCAGGCTTTATGTCTGACTCTACTTTTCTTTCGTCTTCTTTTCTTCCGTTCCCCCCCCCCCCCAGGTCCACAGGTAGGGAACACAGCAGCTTGACCAACCTGAACATCCAGCTTGAAGAAGAGAAATGTATTGCTTGGACTTTCCTGTCTTGAACTATGGCTTTGGACAATCCACTATGGGGACTTTTGCAGTTTATCTATGTTTTATTTATGCTTCTTTAAACAATGTACTCAAGACAGATTATGAAAGTGTTATGTTATGTTTTTGGAAAAAGATGTAAGACAATCATGGTGATGTTTTGTAACACGTATTTGCTTTTATGAAATAAAAGTTTGTTGTTTTTCCGCTGTTTACAAATATGTGTTCTTATATCTGTCTTGTATATCTGTGACTTATACTTATAAACCTCCACCAAAATTAGGGCATTCCCTTTGAGAGTGACCCTAACGGAGGTGGGGTGTTTCACTTGGTATCAGAGCATAGGTTTACCAGATAAGATAAAAAGTTTTGAAAAATTATTTTCAAAAAAAAGGAAATTTAAAGAAGCATTTTTAAAAAGAAAAATGTTATTTTATTTTAAAAAGGCAAAGTCCACTCCCCAAAGCCATAGGTACTATCTCTTATCCTTCGTTTTGAATCTATCCTTTTTGTTTCAGCATGTCCCAAGATCTTAACTTGCCGGAAGGGGTGCCAATACCTGGTTGGTTTAGACGGTTCTTAGAAGCAAGAGCCACTCAGCCAGGCCCTACCATTCCTCCGCCCCCAGCGGAAGGAAATCATCCAGCTGCAGCAGCACCTTTTCCTCCACCTCCTCCTCGGGGAAACACATTTGCTAAGATATGTAAAGATTTTAAAGCTATGGGAGGAAGGGATTTCCATGGAACTGAGTCCTTCGTGCCAGCTAGAAATTGGCTGAAAGAGACGGTGGACCTATTCATTATCTTTGAGGTAGAGGATAGACAAAAAGTACAATTGGCAGTGTGGCTATTGAAGGGCGAGGCTTCCTACTGGTGGGAAGTCACTAATGCTGAAAGACCAGTGGAGACATTGGAGGACTTTAGGGCAAGGTTTGAGACTAAATTTCTCTCAGATGTGGAAAGAAGTTTGCAGTTGGAAAAATTCTTATTACTTAAGCAAGGGGACAAGACAGTTAGAGAGTATGTGAATCAGTTCGATGAGTTGGCTAGGTTTGGGCTTGACCTAGTCAACACCCCGCACAAGAAGGCTCTCTGTTTCGTCAAAGGGTTGAATGAGCCATTACACAGTTTGGCCATGACCCATATACCCATGGGAGCCACGTATGAAAGATTGGTGCAAATGGCATTGCTGAATGAAGAGGATAAGGGCAAGAAGGAGCCAAAGGCAGAAAGCTCTCAAGGGAAGAAAGAGGGTTTGCAGCCTAAGAAGACAGACTTTAAGAAGGGCGGGAAAGGCAACAAAGAGAAGAGGAAGTGTAATTTCTGTGGCAAAGTGGGGCACTTAGTAAAGGATGCCGGAAAAAGAAGGCCAAGGAGAATGGTGGGTGCTTTTCTTGCGGTGAGACAGGCCACAGGGCTAAGGACTGCCCAAAGAAACGAGGACAGGGGCAGAGGGCTGGATCCACCCCAGGGGCACAGGTTCATGTACTGGAAGCGCCACCTCTGCAACAGCGAGGTATAAATACTTTTGTAGAAAGTGTAGTTTATCTTTGTGATCACCCCGTTCGCACTTTATTTGATTCTGGCGCATCACACTCCTTTATCTCGTCTGCTTTAGTAGAATCTCTGCACCTAAAAACTAGTATGGTAGAGGACCCCTTAATTGTTACAAACCCAATTGGGGGCCCAGCTCATTTGTCTATGATCTGTGTGGGATTGAAAATTTCCATTCTAAGTGTAGAATTTCAATGTAGTGCCTTTGTTTTGGGCTTTTCGGGTTATGGTTTGATTTTGGGTATGGATTGGCTATCCAGTAATGGGGCCATCCTTGATTGTGAGAAAAGGGTTGTTAGGCTCCTAACCCAACTCGGTAATACTTTCGAAATTTCTTGTAATCCCTCGTATGCGGTTATGCTTAGTTATCTTGAATCGCTAGATGCCTCTGTTGAAAATTTGCAATCAGTTAGAGTGGTCCGGGAATATCCGGATGTCTTCGAAGAGGTGAAGGGCTTGCCTCCGAAGCGGGAAATAGACTTCCGCATATATCTTGTAGATAATGCAAAGCCCGTTGCGTTGCCCGTCAGACACATGGCTCCACAAGAAAGGAAAGAGCTCAGTAAACAGATTAAAGAGCTTCTAGAAAAGGGGTTCATTAGGAGGAGCATTTCAGAATGGGGCGCTCCAGTGGTGTTCGCTACAAAGGCGGATGGTTCACTCCGTCTATGTGTTGACTATAGGGAGCTCAACAAGCTAACGAAAAAGAATAGGCACCCACTCCCTAGAATTGACGATTTATTTGACCAGCTTGTAGGAGCGTCTGTTTTCTCCCAACTCGATTTAGCGACCGGTTTTCATCAGCTAAGGGTGGCTGAAGATAGCATCGATAAAACGGCATTCAGAACCCCAGACGGCTTCTTTGAATGGCTTGTCATGCCTTTCGGCTTGACAAATGCACCTGCTTACTTCGTGGACCTAATGAGTAGGGTATTTAGAGATTTCCTCAACAAATTCGTAGTGGTCTTCGTAGATGATATCCTTATCTTCTCAAAGAGTGAAGAGGAACATGCTCAGCACTTAAGGGCAATCATGGAAACTTTGCGAGTCCATCAACTAAAAGCCAAATTCTCCAAATGCCACTTTTGGAGGGAAGAGGTGAGGTTCCTTGGGCACATAGTATCCAAACAAGGGTTAGCAGTGGACCCTGCTAAGGTAGTGGCGGTACAGGATTGGAAGACACCAAGGAATGCGACTGAGGTCCGAAGCTTCCTAGGACTAGCAGGTTTCTATCGAAAATTCATAAGGGATTTTGCGAAAATCTCAGCTCCGCTCACGAAATTAACTAAGAAGAATCTAGTGTTCAATTGGGATTTGGATTGCAAGTTTGCTTTCCAAAGACTAAAAAGGGCTCTCACAACAGCCCTAGTTTTGACGCTGCCAGATGGGAGCAAAATGTTCACTGTTTATACGGATGCATGTGGGACAGGGCTAGGCGCCGTCTTAATGCAAGAAGGAAGGGTAGTAGCTTATGGCGGGAGGCAGTTGAAAGTGCACGAAAAGAACTACCCAACCCACGATCTTGAGTTAGCCGCCATCGTCCTTGCACTCAAGTCTTGGCGACACTATCTCCTAGGTGAGAAGTTCGAACTTTACACTGACCATAAATCGTTGAAATATCTTTTCTCGCAGAAGGATCTTAACTTGAGGCAACAAAGATGGATGGAGTTTCTTGCCTCGTACGATTTTGAAATCTCCTATACTCCGGGCAAAGGCAACGTAGTGGCAGACGCGTTGAGCCGAAAGAAATTGACCCTAAGCCCGTTGTTTGTTGAAAGACAAAGCCTAGAGTTTATAGCCAGCTTCGACTTTAGGCCTTCCTCCGATTTCGTACCAGGCTTGCTAGCATCTCTCGAAGTGCGCCCAACTTTAGTGGACTCAGTAGGGACAGCACAACGCGAAGACCCTCAGCTTGTGGAAACAATTGATAGGCTAATTAGGGGTGAGACTTCAAGTCACCTCAACAGATACTCCATCGACGATAAGGGTTTGCTAAGGCGAGACGGAAGACTATGCGTCCCACAGACGAAAGATTTAGTAAAGAAGGTTCTCGAGGAAGCACATCACTCCAAGATGACGATACACCCAGGCGGAGATAAAATGTACAAAGACATAAAAAGGACTTTCTTCTGGAATGGCATGAAAAAGGACGTGGCAGAGTTCGTTTCTAAGTGTATGGTGTGCCAACAGGTTAAGGCGGAACAGAAAAAGCCTGGCGGACTGCTACATCCTTTGGAGGTCCCGCAGTGGAAGTGGGATAGCATCTCAATGGACTTCATCGATGGGCTGCCTAGGTCTAGGAGAGGCAACACTAGCATTTGGGTAATAGTGGATAGGCTTACTAAAAGCGCCCACTTTTTACCTGTCAAAAGTAAAAGAACTGCCTCATCCCTAGCATCACTTTACCTCAAGGAAATCGTTCGACTCCATGGAATACCATCTAGCATTGTTAGTGACCGAGACCCCATCTTCACCAGTGAGTTTTGGCGAAGTCTGCAAGAAGCAGTAGGAACGCAGTTATGCTTGAGCACAGCCTATCATCCCCAAACCGACGGCCAAACAGAGAGAGTGAACAGAGTTTTGGAAGACCTTTTAAGACTATGCGTCCTTGACTTCGGAGGGACATGGAAGACCACCTTCCTTTGGTGGAATTTGCCTACAACAACAGCTATCAAGCAACCATCGGAATGGCGCCCTTCGAAGCTTTATATGGAAGACCGTGCCGATCGCCCACTTGTTGGTGGGAGTCTACTGATAAGCTCATACTTGGACCAGATATGATCTGAGAGACTTCAGAGAAAGTAGACTTAATACGAAGAAGGATGAAGACGACCCAAGACAGACAGAAGTCCTACGCCGACAAGAGAAGGACCGACCTTGGATTTGAGGTTGGAGACAGAGTTTTTCTCAAGGTATCACCGCTAAGAAACGTTGTTCGTTTTGGAACCACAGGAAAACTTGCACCAAGGTTCGTAGGGCCATTCCCTATCATCGAGAAAATTGGGAAAATGGCCTATAGATTAGAGCTACCCGAGAAGTTGGCTGGAGTCCACAGCGTTTTTCACGTTTCACATCTCCGAAAATGTCTACATGAGTCTGCTGAAGTGGTAGAGCCAAATATTCTCGAAGAGGCCGAAGTGGAACGCGAAGCAACCATAAGGAAAGTTCCAACCCGCATATTAGGAACGGAAGTGAAGAAGCTACGCAACCGTGAAGTCAAGCTCGTCAAAGTTCAGTGGAGCGACGCCGAGGGAGACGCGACTTGGGAAACTGAAGCTAGAATACGCACTGCCTACCCTTTTCTGTTCGAGGGTACATCCTTGATCTTTCATTTTCCTTAAGTTGCGCTTTTATCTATCTTTTTAGGTATATTTCCTCGACCTTATCTTTTAGGTAGAAACCCTTTGGATGGAAACATGTAATTGAAACATGTTATGGATGATGGTTGCAAGTGGTTGCAAGTGATTGCTAGTGGTTGCTCGTGGTTGCATATACACACACAATCTAGGTCTTAGATTGGCTCAGTCACTTCATATTGCACATGCATATATGTTTGCATTCATATGTGGTTGGACTTTAATATGTTGTCATGTGGATGTTGCATTTGTACTGAATGGTTGTGCACTCATGTAGAATCATGAATAGGAAAAATTTGCATACATGATGGATTCATGGCACTTACATAATCCGCATTAAGGAGGTCAACTGAATCAGTAGACCGCCTGATTTTGCATTAGATAAGTACATGTACACACACACTTCGCATATGATCATGAAGCATTAGAAGTCTTTTAAGGACAATGGATGCTCGTGTTTGATGGATGAGTAGATGGATGATTGGATGTTGGGATATACATTCCTCCTAACTTGAAGATTTCGGGGACGAAATCCTTTTAAGTGGGGGAGAATGTAACACCCCGCAAATTCTATAACTGTGAAATTAACAAATTAAAGTATAATTAATTTGAAATCAAAGAACTAAGGGAAACGGGATACGCCATTGCGTTCGTCTCGGAAAAATACGCGAAATAGAGTCCGAGTTTTCGAAAAACGAAGCCCGTATGAAGAAGATATAGCCTTCGGAAGTTTCTAAATTAAATTTAAAATTCAAACAGAATAAAACAATTAAAAATTCCGAAGTGGGGCCCAATGGGCCAGGCCCGCCTGACGCACCCAGGTCGACTGGGCTGTCGACCTGGTCTAACCAGGTCGACAGGCCTGTCGACAGGGCTGTCGACAGGGGTGTCGACCTGGTCCAGAGCCAGGTCGAACCCAGTCTAACCCGGCTGGCCTATTCTCTGTTAGTCGATTTTCTGTGGTCTGCTTGGTCATTAGGGCTAGGTGGCAGGCTCTAATTGGTCTCTCCTTAGGATGAATGGCTACGATCAATCCAAGCAACATCAATGGTCCTAATCAGTTCATTTCCCCTATAAAAACAACCCTAGACTAACCCTAATCTATTCATTCAAAAATAAGAGCAAAGCCGCCATGTTGCTGAGGAACGACTAGGGGTAGCCACCAAATTGGAGAGAAGATTAGGAGGAAAATTCTAAAGCCTAAAGCAATTCAAACGAATCAAATCAACGCCTACGTCAAAAGGAGTCGCATCTCTAATTTCCTAAATTTGAGAATTCGCCTCACAATTGTAAGTAGAGTATTACTTTGGTATGAATAAATAACTGTGTTGGTTTGTATACTTGATTGTGGTGATAAATAATTCATAATTTGTGCGTTACTATGATATTGTATACATTTGGATATTCTCGAATTATGTTATTCATTATAAAGAACTACATGCGGTAGTTCTATGCAAGTATACGCTTGGAATATTCGCAAATTATGTAATCCATGTTGAAGCTACATGTATGTAGTTGATTGTAATTCATGCAAGTTTGGGGCTTTGCTACTATGCCATCATAATGTGTATTTTTATACAAACATCATTTTTGTGAAGTAATTGGAATAAGTTTGGATTATCATAATCCACATGAAATTATGTTGAGAGTTTGGCATCATGTATTAAGCCATGCTTTTATACTAGGAAACCTATTTGCAAACTTATGAATATGACTAGGCTATGGTTGATAATTTGCATAGTTGAAATTGTTAACAAGATGACATATGTGGTACATAGCTAGGTTAGGTTCCAAAAATCCCTTTTTGCAAGTTTGCATGACTAAAGTAAAAATCATGATTTCATGTTAGAAATATTTATGCCATGGTTATGTGAACAAATTTAACTATACTTATGCCATGCTTATGTTTGACATTATGCCATGCTTATGTTTGACATTATGCCATGCTTATGTTAGAAATATTTATGCCATGCTTATGTTTGACATTATGCCTAAATAAAAGTATAGGTTCATGTTGTAGTTATGACTATGTGCCAATAATGATACCCAATTTAGATTCATATCATAACTACAAGTTTACATGCTTTGATTCATGTCACCTATGCTTTATGACCAAAGTATATGTTACCACTATGCAAGTACACCAGTTTCTATTTTGTATTTCTAACGTCATATTGCAAGTTCATGCGCTCACATTCCCCTTTTTGTGTATGTAATCACGCTTTAAGCCTCCCCATTTCGCATGGCTAAGTTGGGCTTTAAAAGGCTAAGCCCAACATATATATAATAAACGGACGTGTAAAATGGGGGAAAATAACGTTGGGTTAAAATTACTAATGAATGGAAATATAAAATAGAAGGGCCCAAATTCAAGTATGGGTTGGGCCCATGGTTGGTGTAACCTTTACACCATTAACTTAATAATTGGCCGCAAATATTTACATATAAGAAAATAAAGAAGAAAGACAAAATATGTAAATGTAGAACATACGATGTGTTTAACCCGAGGTTGGATTGAGTTGTGATGTAAACCTGCCCGGAACCGCCCGGCTGTCCAGTAGTCACAACAATACCTATCCAATGTGGGAGGTTAAACATGGAGCCCAATAAGGACCCGAGGTTAGACTGAGTTGTGGCGTAAGACTGCCCGGAACCAACCGGCAACAGGCAGCCACAACAATACCTGTCTAATGTGAGAGGTCAGGGCCTTAATAAGACAATTAAGGCTGAGTCAGGATTGTTAGGATTAAGTAAACTAAAGACTTAATCAAAATGGAACATGCTAAACTAAACGGACTGGTGGGGGTTAGGTTAGAAAACACTTAACCAACTTAGCATGTTGGCTAGAGATAGAAAACCTAGTAACGGGGGACCCTTTTCAGCAGTAACCCTAGAAGGTGTATCAGGATACCCTGAAACTAGTCAGGGTGGGGCACGATTACTGGGCTGATTGTAAGAGGTCAAATCGACGGCGGTGGTGTAGCAGTGTAGGTCTAACGGGGTGCGGGCGTGCACACACTCCGGCGCAGAAAAATAAGGCACTGGACACCAGTAGCATACCTGTGCACTCTAGGATTGTGTCGGGTTGCCACTATGGGACTTGATACACCCCATGGTGGGACCAGCATAGGTAACTACAACATCGGGGGCCGTAAGACACATGAACTATGCGAGTAGGAGCCGATCATCGTAGAATGGATCACTTTACCCTGATTATGGGGTGCCAGTTGGAAACTAGTTTATACGGGTTCAGAGATTAACATGGGGTACGATAGTATATTCGACCCTAGACAACTTAACCAAGTTAGAGTGCTTTTCCACTTCTTGTTTATACTTATCATACCCAGTTCTTTATTCATAGACAAAATAGTACTAGACTTACTCAGGCTTTATGTCTGACTCTACTTTTCTTTCGTCTTCTTTTCTTCCGTTCCCCCCCCCCCCAGGTCCACTGGTAGGGAACACAGCAGCTTGACCAACCTTAACATCCAGCTTGAAGAAGAGAAATGTATTGCTTGGACTTTCCTGTCTTGAACTATGGCTTTGGACAATCCACTATGGGGACTTTTGCAGTTTATCTATGTTTTATTTATGCTTCTTTAAACAATGTACTCAAGACAGATTATGAAAGTGTTATGTTATGTTTTTGGAAAAAGATGTAAGACAATCATGGTGATGTTTTGTAACACGTATTTGCTTTTATGAAATAAAAGTTTGTTGTTTTTCCGCTGTTTACAAATATGTGTTCTTATATCTGTCTTGTATATCTGTGACTTATACTTATAAACCTCCACCAAAATTAGGGCATTCCCTTTGAGAGTGACCCTAACGGAGGTGGGGTGTTTCAGTATCTCTACGATTTAGTCCAGGCATCCGACACTGTAATGCACATCCACAATTTACTTCAGGAATCAAGTATCACGCTCAGTGGCTTTAGTCCTGGCTCAGAACACCGCTATACTCTATCCACTTTAGGCATGGCTCTCTAATGCTGCTTAAATCATCTTGATCGACCGAATCCATTCACAACCTCGAAAGTTGTTCATTCTCAACTTGAAAGTCATGCTGATCTGACCATCAATTTACCATCATACAGGGGTGCGAGGCTTTCAACTCACGTCTTACATAAATCACCGTTTTCAACAAAAAGCTTTGATCATCGATAGCTCATCACTTAGCATGCTACATTGTCATCTCATAACATACAATCGTTATCGCTAACTGTATCACCTTTGAGCTTGTACATCTCAAAAAAGGGTGTTAAGCTAACAGAAAAAAAATTCTCCACTAATAGAAATATGTTTAGCAAAAACCCATCACACACTACAAAGTACAATGTTAGACACACATCCATACAAGTCCGTTTTGGGTTGTGAATGAAATCAAAGGCACCTTATTCCTCGTCCAATAAAGGAGAGCAGCCTTTTCAAATTCGGACAATCGATAAGTACATACAGACCATTTGCCACTATAACCTCGCCTGGGGTGTACCTCCAAATTGAGACATCAATAATCAATCCAAACGATGTGAAGATCCACATTCTTTATCCATCGTCTTTAGTATCATCGATACTCGTCGTATTGTTATCCAGAATGGGTTGGAACCCGGTCTATTCGAAATAACTAGCACATCTTAAAACCAAATTGATATATAAAGATATCACGAGTCTCATTCCATTTCAGAATATTCATTTACTAAAATCATTCTTTTACATTGGGAATTACTCTCTTAAATCTTATGTAACAACCAGCCCTTTCGACCGCTCTAAATCGCTAATTAAACCAACTCAGAACATTCAAAATGACATTTCATTATTAGCTTACAGGGTTTAACAAAACATCACACAAAATCATAAATAGATTTTTATATAATATTTAATAGTGGAAAAACATTTTTATAACAAATATCAGAGTTTATACAAAATATTCGGTACAATGGAAAATATAAAAATATACATGAATTTTAAATAAAATTACAGTTTTGTCGTCTTGCATGCGCGTACGCGTTTTCACATTCCTCTCCAGTTTGCAAGCTGAATATCCTTAAATCTGGAATACTCGTATCTGACCTGAGCGTATTGCATAAAAAACACACAACAAACACTCGTATCGGGATTACTTATTCAAGTAAGATAATTTCAATAGAAACTGAATATAATAGAAAATTCCGGTCTAGTCTTGAAGTTACAAGATCCTGAATATAAGTAGTCCATTCACGGTCCAAGTAAAGTGTTCAGGATGGGTTTCAAAGTGTGAACATACAGGCAATTTCACATCTTAATATACAGAAAATACGGAGTGCAACTTTATAATATATTAGACAAGATTTCACAATGAATACTTCTAACTGTATACACGAGCCATTTTTATACACGCAAAACCAAAATTTTCCAAGTACACTTATAACTATAAATCACAGGTAAACACACTGCTTCCTTTTTTATATAAAGTCAGCCTTCTATTTTGAACGCAACATTGTATAGATTCCATCTAAAACATCCCTACACCGCACAGACCTGAACGCAAGTGCTAAAACATTATTCATATATGTAATTTCCATTCTAATTGAACCATACATAACCAAGGGTGCCTACATAGGTTGTGCTTCATAGGTGGCACTATAAAGTTTCAAAGGGCATGATTCTCAGTAGTATATATTGAGCGACTCAGTAGGTTCATGCATAAAGAGGCAACAATATTTAAATTAAAGAAGTACAATATTGGACATAAGGTAACCTTAAATGGCAACCATGTTTCTAAACAAAGTGAAAGGTGATTAAATGGGAGTACATTTCGAATTACAGGGCCGGAAAACAGAGGAGGCTTATGCCTTCTTTCACATTCAATAAGACATTCCAATACTTGTATATCGTATGAACATCTTTTCCATTCAGTTCCCTTTTAATGACATAATGAACACACTTGGGATCTACACAGGTTCTCGAGATAACGGTAAAAGATGGAAACATATACATATAGTGACACAAAGGTTTGCATGCATTAGAATATTTTAGATCTAACTTACCGGTAGCATTTACATGATATATTCACTTATTGATACAAAAACATGCTTGTGCCTATGGATTATGAACCCAGCATACACAAATAAGTGGCCAAGCACAAATACAATTAGACAAGCTTCCAAAAACATATATATCAGTTCAAAGCATAACCACAAAATTGCACAAATGGATTGCATTCAACACATAAACCATATAACCGTCCAAAACAAAATCAGGGTTTTCACAATGTACTAATCGATAGAATTCCTACTATTATACTCTAGTTTAAAACAAAATTAAACTACTTGAAACAATAATCGATCATGAGAAAAATACTCACCTATAACAGCAGACAATGCAGCAGATAACGGCCAGCAAGCGACGTTGAGCCAGGCGTGGCGCAGCGGCTTTGGTCACGGTGGTTGCACAGGACTATGCGGCGCACCAGTTCAATGCCGGCGTGGACAGGTTTAAGAAGGTCGAACAACGGCGCGCAGGACCGACAGACGATTGCTAGCGGAGGAGGCGGTTTGCGGTAGAAGGGGGTGGTTCGAATTATATTTGAGGAAATGATTTTTTTTCTTTGTAGCAGCCATTATTAGGTCTGGCTAGGAATTGATGTTGGCTGCCATTTTCCTTGATTTGGAAAAGAACGTGATTTTTGGGGAAAGAAGTAAATAGGGTATTTATAGATGAAAAGAAGGGCAGTTTGAATGGAAACTTGAACATATAATGTGTGTAGCCATTTGAACGTGTCTCCCTAAATACAAAAAGAACCGGATAATAAATTACCAATTCAAACATTTACTTTCTTCTTTTAAACTAATGCGTTGGACAACAAGGAAGCATGCATTGAATAATGAAGGGGAGAGGAATGTTATACAAGAAACACATGCATTTATGCCATACATTAAAATGAGGTGCATGTCCTTCTACTTTTCTATCTTACGTTTTATTTATTTATTATTATTCTTTCTCATTAATTGCTTAACTTAAAGTTTATACAAGCATACCAAATTCAACTCAAAATTAAATTTTTAAGGAATGAAAGTACATAAATTGAATAAGATGTATGAAAATAGAATGAAGGGAAAAGAAATGAAAGATGCATTAAGGAAACATTAAACAGGGAAAGCTTTGAAAATAAAATGCAAGTTTTTTTAATATAAATGAAAAAAATTATGTAACATGGATGCATGCCTTAAAATATAAAAAAGGGAAGACGCAGGTTATAAAATCTTTCATATTTTACTTAGAAATGATGAAACACATGCATGAAAATAAATGAGAATGAATGAATGCCACATGGTATTTGAAAAGTTTTTTTTTAAATATAGACAACATGATATTGAAGAGAAGGGAAACATATATATACATGGAGATGGTTCATTTTTGAAAAAAAGATAGTGGTGGGAAAGAAAACAGGAAAGGAGAAATAAGATGCAAATTTAAGAAATAAAAATATGTAAATAAAATAGGATGTGTAAAATGGAATGAAGTGAAAGAAATTAATAGAATGAAGGAAAATAAATAAATATATAAAGAAATGAAATGAATGCGTAATTCACATTGCAAATTAAATTAATTAATAAAGGTTTAATTGGACATGTAATCCACGTTCTGGGGCTGTCAATGGATACCCGAAAAATCCGAAATCCGTCCGCATCCGTATCCGAAAAGCGGATAAATATCTGATATCCAGAAAAGTGGATGCGGTTGCGGATATAGGCATATCCGCATCCGAAAATTATCCGTCCGCTTTTTTTCTTAATTATAGCTTAAATTATGTGAATTTCAACATATTTAAATATATTAATTTATGATTTTGCAAAATTGAAAGTCTACTAAAAGCACACTAATTGCTCAAAATTATATATTATCATCATATTTATTTATTTTTAGCACTTTTGTAATTGATTGGGTTGAAAAAACTTAATATTTAGCTTTAAAAAACCGTTTACGTTCATTGATTTATCAACCATTAGCGGAGCAGATAATTATCTGATATCCGTTTGTATCCGCGGATGCAGATATCCGATATCCGAAAATGCTTTCGGATGCGGATACAGATGTGGCACTATCCGTATCCGAAAGTATTCGTTGACAACCCTATTTAATCCTAAAATTTACACTTTGAACAAACAAGGAAAGAATTAAAGACGCTAGCCGAAGATATATACATTTATGTATTAGAATTTATTTCCCCTAGAATGTACACATTATTTTCAATCAATCTTTTACCAGAAATTAATAAATTTCAGTAATAACATCATAATTTTATTTAAAAACCGTTTTAAATTCAACAACTTAATTTAATTTAATAACTTAAATGATCAAAATATACGGGATATTGACGATGTTAAAAATATGCTTATGTATACAACAAAATACATACTAACACAAAATTTAGTTTAAACAAAATAAAAATAGGCTTTTAAACAAACTTAAAATATTTATAACAAAACTTAAAATTTGAAAATATGATTCTCGTTTTTGAAAACAACTTTTAAAATAGGGAATAAGAATTTTATTGAAAATTTAAAGTTGTTGTATTTCTTAAGGCGTTTAAAACTTTTCTTTCTTAATTTATTATGTTGAAGTTATATAAATTTAATTGCTGGTTATTGGTTTGTTATTTAACGTTTTAAAATACTTGATAACTCAAAGTTTAACAAGTTTAATGTCATTCTTACAGACGTTAGGCATACGCTGGTCAGGCGCATGACTAAAATCTCTAAGTACTAAATATACTTGTTTCAACTCCTAGTGAACATACTTAAAACATTTAAAATAGATATGGAAAATATGTTCCCCGATGGATTGTGATTACTTGGCGGTTACGCTACTATCCCAGTAGAATCGCTTGTAACCATAGGTATCATATCCCTTGAATTTCGCCATGGTTGTTGCCATAGATCTTAGTTACACAGCAGTTACGACCACTATCTCTGTGGAACCTCTTGTACTGTAGGCATCGCGCCCCTCGGATTTTGCTATGGCGTCTAGATCGTAGTTACGCGATGGTTACGACCACTATCTCATTGGAACCGCTCGTAACTGTAGGCTTCACGCCCCTCGAATTACGCTAGAACAGATAAGTAATAATAATCAATGTGATCTCACCGATTTTGGGATTCCAATATCGATGGATAATCCAATTAATGGAGCACCAACGTAGCTATGATTTTCACTTTTCGATTTTCAATTTTTAGTGGAAGACACTTTCCATATCTTCATTTGGAAAACACACACACTAAATATATATAGTACTTCATTTCATGTTTCGCATATATCGCACTTATATTACTATCAATTTACATAAGATTTTCTTTTCAAATCATGTTTTTTTCCCAACATATCATTCTCATATAAATTCTATTATATAAAACTATTATTTCAAACAATTATCTTCCAAATCAGTGGGTTTCGATTAAGCTCATACTTATATAATTCATATAAGTTTCAAGCATTTTGAATCACAATATTCATAAGTTGATAAATCTTCAAAATTTTCATTTCAATATCAATTTACTTTTGATTTCACAATTGATTTGAATATTTAATATCATTTCAAATGATAGTTCATATTGACAATCAACTCATTTTTAAAAACTTTTGATTTGGGTTACATATCACAAGTATCATTATTCAATTAAATATTTACATTCAATCATTTGTTATCAAGATATCGCTTCAAGATGTATAATTACACTATCCTATAATAATAGGATTACCATTCGACCAAACTCGAGAATCAATTCTATATATTCTTTCAATCATTCAAAATATACATATATATATATATATATATATGATATCAAATCATGCTTCATAAATCAAGCTTTGTTAAATAAAGATAAACAAGTAGCAAAGCTATTAAAGTAGTATCCCCCACTTTGAGAATCGAGAATAAATTCCAATGAAGTAAAATTGTCATTGAAATTATTTTCTAGCGTCAAAAGTCGGTTCTCCGTTCATATATTTTCCTTTTTGAAAATAATTCAGGAAAATACTTCAAACATTTTTATTCGAAGATATTTGTATATACTACTAGTATTTTCTTCAAAACATTAGAAATTAATTTCACAAATTTCAAGAATCAAATTCTAAAATTTTAGTCAAACGATCTCCTTTGGTTTAACAAAATTAATATTTCATTTTTTTCACGATATACATTTCATATTTCATCAATGTTTTAACATTTGTAATTTATTAATCCGAATATCAGTTATCTCCCATTAGTATATCTTAAATATACTACAATAAAGACAAACATCAATTTACTCCTACGAATATATATTTTCGAAAATACGTAACTTTCTTTATATTTAACGTCGATATTTTCTATACGCAGTTTATATAATAAAACTCATTTGTTGGAATTCAAACACAATCATTTTTCTAAACTATTAAGAGATTTCAAAATACTTAATTCAATATCAGATTTGTTAATCATACTCATACTACATTACTAAACAACTTATAAAACATAAATTGATTCAATCAAATTAGTTAATACACTAAACTTACATTTCCAAATAATTTACAAAACATAACCTTACTTATGAAGGATTATCAAGATTCCCATTCAATTCAAAAGACATTTTATTTGATATACAAACTCATTTTGGTCACACTAACGTCTAAAAATTTATTTGGAAGTTTTTTATGCTACAATTTATTTCCAACTTATTTCTCATCATAAGATCTCAAAATTTCAAAATACTTCATATTTCAGATTAACTTATATTCCAAAATGTTTTATGTTTCATGTCAATTTATACTTCTGAACAAACTTTATTTCCAAACCAATTTATACTTTTAAATACATTATATTTTCCAATTAATATACACTTCAAAAGTACTTTATAATTTCAGTTCAATTTTTTTTTCAAATTAATGTATACAAAAAAAACATAAACTTTCAAAATACGTTGTCCCTAGAGATTCTGGTGATAATGCTTGTTAAACCCCATAAGTTAAGCTTTGTATAAACCTAGCTCAGATACCAACTGCAACAACTTGCCTTTTTGACCGCTCCAAATCGCTAATTAAACCAACTCAGAAAATTAAAAATGACATTTCATTACTAGCTTCCAGGGTTAAACAAAACATCACACAAAATCATAAACAGATTTTATACAATATTTAACAGCGGAAAAACATTTTTATAACAAATATCAGAGTTTATACAAAGTATTCGGTACAACAGAAAAATATAAAAATATACATGAATTTTAAATAAAGTTACAGTTTTGTCATCTTGCATGCGCGTATGCGTTTTCACGTTCCTCTCCAGTTTGCAAGCTGAATATCCTTAAATCTGGAATACTCGTATCTGACCTGTGCGTATTGCATAAAAAACACACAACAAACACTTGGATCAGGATTACTTATTCAAGTAAGATAATTTCAATAGAAACTGAATATAATAGAAAAATTCGGTCTAGTCTTGAAGTTACAAGATCCTGGATATAAGTAGTCCATCCACGGTCCAAGTAAGGTGTTCAGGATGGGTTTCGAAGTGTGAACATACAGACAATTTCACATGTTAATATACAAAAAATACGGAGTGCAACTTCATAATATATTAGACTAGATTACACATTGAATACTTTTAACTGTATACACGAGCCATTTTTATACACGCAAAACCAAAATTTTCCCAGTACACTCATAACTATAAATCACAGGTAAACACACTACTTCCTTTTTTTTATAAAGTTAGCCTTCTATTTTGAATGCAACATTTTATAGAATCCACCTAAAACATCCCTACACCGTACAGACCCTGAACGTAAGTGCTAAAACAATATTCATATATGTAATTTCCATTCTATTTGAACCATACATAACCAAGGGTGCCTACATAGGTTGTGCTTCACAGGTGGCACTATAAAGTTTCAAAGGGCATGATTCTCAGCAGTATATATTGAGCTGCTCAGTAGGTTCATGCATAAAGAGGCAACAATATTTAAATTAAAGCGGTACAATATTTGAAACGATACAGATTTCGCTCGGACCTAATCGATTGCTAAATCGACCAAGACCGTTCAAAACCCGGATATGCTAACTTTGGACATACAACACACTAGAACAAATAACATAAAACTTTTATAAACATTACAATAATGTTACATCAAAGTACAGAATATATCAGAGTACATCGAATTATATTCATCGGAAGATTAAATTACAATAATTTAATACTATGCAGCGGAAATGAATAAAATAGTACAACACAAGACTCTCAATGCTCTGGACACAACTTTAAGCTTCAATCCAGAATCCAGCTCAATACATCTGCAAAATAAGCTACTCGACTGCCCATGTAGAAAATATGGGCACCCGAGTTTGCAAGTGAAACAGACTACAGGTCAATCATGGAACTGGTATGAGAAATCTTTATTTAACTTATCTAATAATAAGGCTAATCACAGGACCACGCTGCTAACGTGGAACGGGTTTACTACATTGAATTGCCAATGCAAGAAATAAAGTAAATTGTTAAACAACGTAATGCTTTTTAGAAAAATGAAACCATTATAAGAATCAAGTCCCATCACACAATGCAACGCAAACCGCAGGATAGAGTTATACCTTATAATGGTCAAAAATGCTTGATACGATAAAACGAATCTGATATTATTATTAGTGTATATATGTTTCAAAAACATTTCAATCATAATATCAATCATAGACGGCATAGCTACTATATACTATGTGGCCGTACTAGTTATATAATCAAAACCGCATGGGTCATATTGGAAGTTGGGTTTTCATCATGAACTAAGACAAAAGATAGTCCTTACCGAATTCGAGACACTCCAGCCCGTGCCTCAAGATCAGTCGCAACTGCACTGTGGATCTTCAGGGCCGGTCCATAAATATGTTAGTGGATTGGTAATGCTTGAACAATACGTTTCCCCGCCCTATGGGGCGTAAATAGAGCCACTACGGACTCAAATAATAGAGGTGCCTCATTCCATCATCCACATAAGTAAAAATGTCAGGCCTTGTAAAAACCATGACACCACTTCTAGCTAGAAAGAAATGTATGTCCTCCCTGCCGTCCATACTCCCATTTTTGGTTCATACCGGGGTGTGAGGCTCGCGAAGTAACACTATACATAAAGCTATGCTATTTAAAGTTGTGCTTTGATCATCAACCACAAGACTCTGCTTTTCAACAATAAGCCTTGATCATTTGCATCTTGGTATGCCACATTGACAATCTATACCATACCATTGATTTCTGCCAATATATAACCCCTCAGCTCATACGTCTTAGAGAAGGGTGTTAGACGCCAAACAGATATATATTTAGCAGAGATCAATAAATACAACATAAAGGAACACAACGTCGGACATACATCCATATACAAGTTCGTTCTGGGTCTGAAAGAAACCAGAGACACCTTATTCCTCCCCATATGTCCAATACAGAAGAGAGGTTCTCGCATATCCATCGATCTCCAAGTACGTCTGGATATCACCACTTATTAGCTTGTCTTAGGTTGTAACAACCCAACTTTCGAACACATCGGAAGTCGTACCATTAATAAGAATAAGAATAGATAGAAGAAAAAATCACAGAAACATCAGAATCTCACAGCGGAATTTTTACAAAAGATAATACTTTATACCATTACACAGCGTAATATATTACATCAGAAAATCATAGGTCTAGTAATACAACCATTCATAGTACATCTGTAATTGTACATATCATGATGACCCAAACTTGCAGACTTGATTATACAGTAGATTGGATAAGCAGACCAGCATACAGAAAATCTCCATCCAGCTTCTCAAGTTTCATCAATCCTGATTCACTTGTCTATTCATAACAAGTGTTATGAATACCCAAGAGTTTAAGGGAAAACACAGAAAAATAAACTCCGGGTCAGTTAGGGGACTGGTATGAGTAAACAGTTTAAAACAGTTTGAAGAAATCAAAATATCTCATAAGACCACGCCGTAAATACGGAACGGGTTTTTACCTTATGAGATCAAAACACTTGGTATACTTTAAACCAGATATTATCATAGTATCTATTTGATTTTTACAAATAAATTAGAATCTAGAAGAATGCTTGCATCTCACATTCTCCTATATAGTATACAAATAAAAACCGCTTGGCGCTTAGGGAAATTGGATTTCCAACTATGACAAGGTATGTGACCACCATCCGATGATGTACCTCTAGAGGCGAATACACCTGGGTTCAACAAGAACATCTTGCAACCCGGCCCTCACATGACCGACCA
Source organism: Allium sativum (assembly GCA_030737875.1). Taxonomy (NCBI): domain Eukaryota; kingdom Viridiplantae; phylum Streptophyta; class Magnoliopsida; order Asparagales; family Amaryllidaceae; genus Allium; species Allium sativum. The sequence goes on along the minus strand of CM060911.1, from coordinate 50,369,114 downwards.
CTCATTTCTCTTGAGTGTATCGAATGTATATCACCAATGGTTTTGTACGACAACCATTCCCGGATGGGCAGAATTGATAGATTAAGAAACAAAAGGAATTTCTCTAGATAGGTGATGCTACATCCTAATGGGAGCGACCCACATAGCCATGCTGCCTGCCTGATTTTTGTCATTTCCTGGGTGTGAGGCTTGAGGCTAGAATTACCTTCCCTCATTACTGTTTATTTTCTTTGAATGTCACATCGTCAAATCCATCGTAAATCATAATTAAATTCCACAAAAATACTCTGGTTGACAGGCTAAAGAAGTTTCCCTTCTGTGCCAGCAAATGGAAAATTTGAAGAAAATAATGTACGTGATTCTTTTGGAAATACTCTGTTAGACATTCGTCCATACAAGTTGTCCTGGGACTGGACAAACCGAAGACACTATTCAAGAATAGTCCTTGTATATCACCGTCTTCACTTTAAAAATATTTGATGCACAGTGTATAATCAAATCAAAGTGAAATATTTATTTCGGCCTCTTTGAAATGATTTACGAACATTTTTCTTTTTAAATTATAAATCTAACATGATTATGATCTAATTACAGTCAAACTGCACAGTATATGATCATCTTGAATTTATTTGGTATTTTGATCATCTTTTAAAATGGACAGTTTCAGTGTGTGCATCGCACACGGCTTTTCTTTTCATCTTGTTCGTCGCTTCTAAAATAAATACTTACATTTATCCTTTAGCAAAATCATTTTTCCATAATCATTACTTAATCAGATTATTCAAAAATGCCTGAAATCTATGATTTATAATTTATATTTCAATTTTTACACTTCGTATTATTCATCAAATTTCCCTTTGTTCTCTTATAGTCAATTCACTTATATTTCTTCCTATTATGATGAAGTTTATCTTTTAATTTTTTTCAATCTAAACACAAAAATATTAATCATATTTTATAAAATACAGAACTGTACTCGACAAGTTCCTTGTATGAAGGAATACTGTTTAAAGCTGACAAATCTAGCATATGTTTGACATACAGTTCCTCTTTATCTTGTTTGTTTCAAATTTAAATATTTCATTTAAATTCTAATTTAAATTATAACTAAATTTATAATTAAATAAAATTATAGCTTTTGTGTTAACTGCTCGACTTTCTGTCAAAATCATGTCCGACCTTCTACACTTGATCGACTACTTTTTGTTTGACTTTACAGTTCGAATATTCTTTAAAAATTCATCTCTAATTATATTTATAAATTAAATATATAATTTAATTTAAAATTATAGTTTCTGTATTTGAATTTCAGTTCTTGACAAAAACTGTATTTCCTTCCTGATTCACTTCTTTCTTTTTTTATTTTTGTAAATTTAAGTAAAAACTTTATTTTTAAATACTAAATTTTTTCCTTTTTGATATCTTATACCCAATCTAATTCTTATTTCCTCATAATAAGAATTTCTCTTTTTATTGATCAATCTAAACATGATTAACATAAGATTTACAGTTCTTAATCAATACAGAACAGTATATAACCATTTTCTTGCATTAGAAAATCCAGTTAACAGACACTTCTAGTGTATGGGTAGCGTACGGTTTTTTTTTCTTCTTCTTTGACTTTACAGTTTTAAATTTTTTCACAAGAAAATAAATGCTAATTTAATTTGTAAACTCCAGGTTACTCACTCGTATTTCGAGAGCGATTCGAGAATATATCTTTATTTAAATTATTCAAGACGAGTATTTTGACTGCTACTTAAGGTAATCATGCTTTGATAAATGTTTAACTTCACATATTAATTTGACTAATTTCAACTTTCTATCTCATTCCGATATTACTAAGCCAAAACAATTTGCATCACTTCATATATATATCGTTATTTTATATAAATTTTATTAAACAAACAAATTAATTAAATCATAAAAATTTTAAGATTTAAACAAAGCAAGTGTTTTCGTTGATTTCCACTAACTAATCCCTTGCCCGGTACCACCATTACCTCTTACTAGAATACACTTCCTGGCATAACAAAATACATGATCAGTCCATGCTAATCACACAAAACTCCTGCCCCATCCATTCTTATTTTCTTTGCACGATCACAAATCCTGGTACTTCAAAAATGGTGATCAACACTTCTGATCACACCAAACTCACTGCCCGATCCCACTCTTTATCATTTGCCAAACTCCATTTTCTGGCATAATCTAAACCGTGATCAACACAACGATCCATCCATTTTTCCCTTTCCCGATCAAACCCCTTCTTCTTCTTTCATCTTCTGTTGCCATTCCCACATGCACAGCCGTGCATCTATGCACATGCACAGTCCCCACCGTGGCCTCAGCCCTCCTCCGACCACTGCCACGAAATTCTCTCCGCCACCAGAAGCTATCACCAACGCCATGGACCCCAATACTTTCTGTATAAAATTTTGACAGTACCAACCGTACCCTCCCGATGTACCTCGATTCAAGAAAACACCTCCAGCCGCCACCACCCTGCTCCAGTGGCCACCGCAACTTGGTCAGCGACTCGCGACGACCCCCACCTTCGTTTCCCCCTGGTGCACTCCCCTCTATCGCCGTGTTGGTGGTACAGTTTTCCGCAAAAAAAACCATACCCAAAACAGCCATGAACCCTAAATTCATTCAATCCTCTCAATCCACTCATTATAAAAATCGGTTTGTATTTTTCCTTGCTTACTTGAATCTCGATGAAGCTTCACCCTTAACCACACGCCTTCCCTCGGCCTGGATGATCGGAATTTGACCTATGTTCAATTTTCGATCATCGCATGATTTCTCTTGATTCAATGAACTAAAAATCATGATTCTTCTTCTAAAAATCATCATTTTGATCCATCATTCCATTTATAAACACAAAACAAGTTTTTACATCGTTTGAAAATCCAATTGGATTTTAGGAGCCAGAGAGCTTCCTGTTGTTTGTTTTTAAACAACAGTAAAGTTTTGACAAAGCTTGTTTTGTTTTAAGTACTTTAAATAAGTATGTAAAGGTTTTTAAAACATAGTATGCCACCTTACTTTAATCCACTAACATAGACTTTTCTGATCCATTTAGATTTGTAAGATTCAAACAAGTTAACAATGTCTGGAAAAAAAAACATCAGCCAATACCCCTTGTTAACACTATGATACTTAAGTTTTTTATTAACCATCCATGATTTCATACCAACCAAGCAAGACATACAAGATATAACACTTGAACAATCATACCACAATCACCCAGGTTCACTTATAGTTCACACAGCAAGAAAAATGCAGAAATTTTCAAAACAGAAAAAAAAAAAACAGGTTTACTCACCTGAATAGCTTAGAACCTTTGGCTTTCTTCTCATAACTGATCAAGTATGAAATCTTGTGTGTTTGTGTGTATTAGATGTGTGTGCTCAGGTCCTATTTATAGTGGTAAACATGAATAAAATATGTTGCCAAAAATCAGTTTTAAGATTTTGATGTCGACAAATGATTTGACAAATTCAGGAAAGTGGAAATTAGGCTAAGATCCCTATTTTGAAACTTAATTAGGCTCAGGTCCGATCATAAACTTATTGTAAATTAGGTCCCTATTTTTCTATTTCGAAAAATTGCATACATTTATGCAACAATTCATCAACGTTAGTTCAACTTTATTTGCATACATGTATGCAACAATTCAGAATATTTGCATACATGTATGCAAATATTCGTTCAGAATAGTTGCATACATGTATGCAAATATTTTGAATAGTTGCATACATGTGTGCAACTATTTTGAACGAATATTTGCATACATGTATGCAAATATTCGTTTAGAATAGTTGCATATATGTATGCAAAAATTTAGAATATTTGCATACATGTATGCAAATATTCATTCAGAATATTTGCATACATGTATGCAAATATTCATCAGAATAGTTGCATACATGTATGCAAAAATTCAGAATATTTGCATACATGTATGCAAATATTCGTTCAGAATAGTTGCATACATGTATGTAAAATTTTTGAATATTTGCATACATGTATGCAAATATTCGTTCAGAATTGTTGCATACATGTATGCAACTATTTTGAATATTTGCATACAAGTATGCAACTATTCGTTCAGAATATTTGCATACATGTATGCAACTAATAATCAGAATAGTTGCATACATGTATGCAAAGATTCAAAATATTTGCATACATGTATGCAAATATTCATTCAGAATATTTGCATACATGTATTCAAATATTATGAATAACACGTAAAAATGAAAACAGGGACTAAATTTATAATAATTTTATGACCGGATGTGAGGCTAATTTTGAAACTTAATAGGGACCTGTAGAAAACGCACCCTTCAGGAAATCCTTCTCCTCTCACCAAATTAAAACAGCCCCTCCTCCTTGCACATGGCTTACCTCAGCCCTCATCAACCTTGAAAACCCCTAGGCAAACATCACTCATAAATGCTTAGGTACCATCCTATGATCTTTCACAACTTTCTTCTTGGATTTACAAATTTTAGTATCTTTTATAGCATCCAATAGGTTCAGTTTTGCAAAGGGTTTTCAAACTAAAATCTCCTCATGAAAACTTGATTTAACCCAAAAATATAAAGTATTCTTACTTGCCTTTCAAGGCAAAACAAAATTTGAAAATTTGTACAACAAAATCAATGGCCATGTGATGAAACTGATATGAAATCTCTTGGAAAATCTATGGTTTAGTAGTTATCTAGTGTAGGCAAAATAATAGTATGTATGGAAGATTTTAGCAAGATCTTTAGCACATGTTTTGACAAGATGAATCATGCTTTTGAAAATACCAATTTTCAGAAAATTTATGAGAAAGGACAATGTCTTAAAAACTGAAAATAAATTATACCAAGAATGATTTAAAACTGAAAATATAAGATACAAAAAAGATTTGCCATGTGCTCTTATCACTCTAGATCCATTTTTACTAGTATAATACTAGTGTAGGTTGTTATGTTCATGTATGTACATATATAAAAACATGCTTGCAAATAAAATAATACTTTTATGTTTATGTTTATGGGCTTGTGAATTCTTTTGAACTTGCTTTGCCAAAAAGAAATGAGGCTTTCATGGTTTGATTATGTACTTGTGAACATGAATCTTGCTTTAATCTTGTTTTGATAACAAAATTAGGTTTTGGCATGCTTTAAATTCAAGTGTCGTAGGATTTCAAATTCAAGTATTTGCAAAAAATAAATTCTAAAATACTTTGAAAAATGTAAAATAAAATGGCATTAAAATTTGCTGTTAAAAAGGGTTATCTTTCAAACATGTATAAAATAAAATTAAACAAACGCTATTAAATTCATGTTATCATGCAGGATGTGCAAAAATGGATTTTTGTAAGTGATGTACTATAACCTGTGTAAATGCTATTATACATAAATTAACTTGTTTTGAAATTCAAAGTCTGGATTTTAAATTGTATTTGTGAATATGTACTTACAATAAATCAGTATCTATGTCAGTGATCAGTGTAAATACCCGGGTCATTACATTCTACCCCCCTTATAAAAACTTCTTCTCCGAAATTTGTAAATAGTATATCAGCGTTATCGACTCATATATATAAACACACATCAGTAATATACTATTCAAAACCAAAATATCTGCCCAAATTCCCTTTCTAACTTATCGGTCAATTTACTTAACTTCGTTAAGTGTTACCCAAAATCTTCATTCACATACTTAACAATCTCCATTTTGGGACTCATAATAATGATTTGATTTCACAAATCGACCAATTCACATACCCTGAGTTCATATCCAATGAATACTTAAGCCCAGCCTTAATTTCAGGAAATCCAAATTTTACTTCAATTTCTGGTATCAATATGATTGGATATTATTCTAATTTAATCCAACCATATTTAGTATATCTTGAGGCTGACCCTAGTTAATTAACTCCTTTTATCCTGCCGGACTGGTACAATTTCCTCCACTGTTTCTCCTTGATCATGGGATCCAGCATTACGACCAGTAACAGTGGATGACCCTCTAGCTCGACCCCTTCGTCCTTGGTTACTCATCTTAATTACTAGAATATAACAGGTCGTCAATCCCGACTTGATTGGATATAACTAACTTGGGTATACCATCCAAGTTGATTTAAATTTATTTTAATTTTTTATTATAAAAATACGCTCTCTCACGCTCACCCAAAGCCTAGGTAATCCATAACCTAAGCTCTAATACCTACTGTAACGACCCAACTTTCGAACACATCGGAAGTCGTGCCATTAATAAGAATAGATAGAAGATAAAATCACAGAAACATCAGAATCTCACAGCGGAATTTTTACAAAAGATAATACTTTATACCATTACACAGCGGAATATATGAAATCTGAACATCATAGGTCTAGTAATACAACCATTCATAGTACATCTGTAATTGTACATATCATGATGACCCAAACTTGCAGACTTAATTATACAGTAAATTGGATAAGCAGACCAGCATACAGAAAATCTCCATCCAGCTTCTCAAGTTTCATCAATCCTGATTCACTTGTCTATTCATAATAAGTGTTATGAATACCCAAGAGTTTAAGGGAAAACATAGAAAAATAAACTCCGGGTCAGTCAGGGGACTGGTATGAGTAAACAGTTTAAAACAATTTGAAGAAATCAAAATATCTCATAAGACCACGACGTAAATACGGAATGGGTTTTTACCTTATGATATCAAAACACTTGGTATACTTTAAACCAGATATTATCATAGTATCTATTTGATTTTTACAAATAAATTAGAATCTAGAAGAATGCTTGCATCTCACATTCTCCTATATAGTATACAAATAAAAACCGCTTGGCGATTAGGGAAATTGGATTTCCAACTATGATAAGGTATGGGACCACCTTCCGATGATGTATCTCTAGAGGCGAATACACCTGGGTTCAACAAGAACATCTTGCAACCCGGCCCTCACATGACCGACCACTCATTTCTCTTGAGTGTATCGAATGTATATCACCAATGGTTGTGTACGGCAACCATTCCCGGAAGGGCAGAATCGATAGATTAAGAAATAAAAGGAATTTCTCTAGATAGGTGATGCTACATCCTAGTGGGAGTGACCCACATAGCGATGCTACCTGCCCGATTTTTGTCATTTCCTGGGTGTAAGGCTTGAGGCTAGACTTACCTTCCCTCATTACTGTTTATTTTCTTTGAATGTCACATCGTCAAATCCATCGGAAATCACTAATTGAATTCCACAAAAATACTCTGGTTGACAGGCTAAAGAAGTTTCCCTTCTGTGCCAGCAACTGGTACGTTTGAAGAAAACAGCGTACGTGATTCTTTTGGAAATACTCTGTCAGACATTCGTCCATACAAGTTGTCCTGGGACTGGACAAACCGAAGGCACTATTCAAGAATAGTCCTTGTATATCGCCGTCTTCACTTTAAAAATCTTTGACGCGCAGCGTATAATCAAATCAAAGTGAAATATTTATTTCGACCTCTTTGAAATGATTTACGAACATTTTTCTTTTTAAATTAAAAATCTAATAAGATTATGATCTAATTACAGTCAAACTGCACAATATATGATCATCTTGAATTTATCTGGTATTTTGATCATCTTTTAAAATGGACAGTTTCAGTGTGTGCATCGCACACGGCTTTTCTTTTCATCTTGTTCGTCGCTTCTAAAATAAATACTTACATTTATCCTCTAGAAAAATCATTTTTTCATAATCATTTCTTAATCTGATTATTCAAAAATGCCTGAAATCTATGATTTATAATTTATATTTCAATTTTTACACTTTGTATTATTCATCAAATTTCCCTTTGATCTCTTATAGTCGATTCACTTATATTTCTTCCTATTCTGATGAAGTTTCTCTTTTAAATTTTTTCAATCTAAACAAAAAATATTATTGATATTTTATAAAATACAGAACTGTACTTGATCGACGCTAGAAAAGCGCGATATTTGTAATAAAATTCTGCAAGCGCACAGGTGTGTAGCATACAGGTCGAACACAGGGAGGTAAATTAAAATTAAATTATTTATCTAATCTCTTGGGCGAGTTAGACGAAGCCTGGAGATTTTGTTGAAATAAAAACAAATTGAAATTGCAAACTTAGGATTATCGTTGAATCTAATCAACGATTAATCACTAAAGAAAGTAAATTGCAAAACAAGAACATCAAGGCAGAACATAAAAGTGCAGAATAAGAAGAACAACAAAAAGTAAATTAGGATTGTCATTGAAACTAATCAAACGACTAATCACTAACAAAAATGTAAAATACAATTGGTGTTCTTCCAAAACTAATTGTGAAGACAACACCGATTGCTAAAAAAAAGAAAAATGCAGAAATAATAAAAAGAAGAAGAACTGTTATTAATGGAGAAGAGAAAATAGAATAGGATAGGATGGTGGCTACAATGACATTACAAGGGTATTTATAGGGAATAACAAACCCTAACCCTAATACAATGATAGATGGGCCTTAGGGAATTCACAAAAGAGTTTACAATGAGGGTCTCAAATGGACCTTAGTTAAATCAATTAAATTTTTGGCCTTTCTTCTTTTCCTCTTGGTTCTTTGTCAAGCTTCCCTTGATTTGATATGTGCATGGCCTTTTTATCAATCATTTTCTTGTTCAACAGCAACTAAATGTGGGATCTTCATCTACAATTCTTCAAAATGTAAATATATAGCAATCTGATCTCCATTTCTCTACTTTTCTGGTTGCATGCGGGCTGGGTTGGAATATTTGTAAAAGTAACAAAACAATACCCAAGTAATATTTATTTATATACAAAAGATAAGATATAAGAGCATAAAATAAACTCATTTCTATGTCAATCAAATACCCCCACACTTATCTTTTACTCGTCCTCGAGTAAAACAAGAAATGAAAACCCAAACTAGATAGGTCACACTTTCGTAGGAAACACGATTGCATTGAGCGTATGCAACAAGCCGTTAAACCTCTAGGTGTCCCTAGTAGGACGAGTGGTGTCTCGTGAGGGATTTCAGCGGATAATACCCACAAAATCCAAATGCAGTATGATATGGTTCTAATGAAACTACATGAATGCTGAGAACTTATGCAATTGAAAACAGAAAATGAAAACACGACTTGTTTCGGGAAGTGGTACAACAATTTAAGTTAACAATTTCTAATCAGTTGATTTTATTTTAGATACCTCAACTTATCACAAATTTTCAATATAATTCAAGTTTACAATGTTAAACTCTAGTTTGGCCAGTTGGTTTGGTCGATAACATAGTGCAGCCATGAAATAGATTCTTAGTGTGCTTGGCACAGTTTGTAAAGTGGTATTCTAATTTCCTTGTGTGTGGCTAGCCAAATCAATAAGGTCAAGAAGTGTTTGGGCATCATCGCTTATTCTCCATCTCTATAAAAATTGAAATTTACGATTAATTACATACACCTAACTAAAATGACCAAGGTATACCACCCATACACTGCCTTGCGGACTGACGGAGAGTTGGGACAAAGTTTGGCGGATTGTGCAGACCAACGCTGACTTTGTCAACAACATGTAGGTAATCCTTAGGTGTCCAATCTCATAAAATGAGACCAAGATATTCCAACGCTGACATTGTCAACAACATGTCGGATAGAGCTTGGCGGGTTTGCACACCAACACTAGATATACAAGCAATGTTGGATACCCTTGGATTACTATTATTATTATTGAAAATTTAAGCACAAAAGAGAGTTACGCGAATTCAACTTAACACAACTTAGTTTTAAAGATTCGAAAAGCCAATATAAGTATTTTAAGTCCTCCACTTATTTAAACAAAGTCTACAATATAGAATAGATTTCATGGCCATCACCTAAGAATCTCCCTATGTACCGGTTACACTATTATCCCTCAAAATTAAACTTTTCATTATATTTCTTATTTGATCTAAGCTGAGAGAAAAAAAATAGTATCAACTGATTAATAATCCTTAACTTATTTTGTTGTATAAAATCTAAAATGAGTCGTATTTCAAAAAAAAATAGCATGTTACTACAGTATAAAATGCATGATGGTCCTATTTAAATGGATGAAATTGAAAAAGAAAGAAAAATGAAGAAAAAACGAAAATGAGTGAAATGCAGACTCCCTCCCTCCACACTAGAACTAAACAGTGTCCACACTGTAAACACGTTTCCTAAATGTGAAAGATAGAACCCAAAGATGGATTAAATGTAAAATGATTTGTAAAACGAAATGCAATTTAACTATATGTAAGAAAGGATCGTATGTACAATGATAAATGTGTTTGCGATGCATGCGACGCAAGGATTGCCACCAACCTTTTCCCCCACACTTGGTTCTTTCCCTATGAGTCCCATTCCCACTATGTCTAGGCATGTTTTCTAACAAGCAAGAGTTTTTGAAAACCATCTCATCTTTATATCTCGATTTATATTCTAGTAAATGAATGTTCAGGGTCGTCCTAACATGAAGTTTTTCAACAAAGCTAACATTCCAAAAATAGTTCATGTGTTCAACAAATTTATCAGTGTAATTTTTCAAAAATTTGTGATCGTATATAAATTCAGTGAAATCTGAAATCTGAGTGCTGTTCAAGACTATGTGATCACATTTCTCAATTGACAATGTTTTTTCGACACAGACAATTTCAAGTTCGTTTGAAATTTTGTCAAAGTTAAAATTTTCGAACTCGTGACGTGAATCCACTTCTTCCTCATTTGGCAACTCATCCTCATACAACCCAAAGAATTCATGTTCATTAAAATCCTTTTCCAAATTTGAATTGAAAAATTCAACATTTTTATTTCGTTCAATTTCAAAAATTTCAAGTTTCTCACAGCCCGGAAGAGGAAGATCAAAATCTAAACTTAAATCTTTTTCCTGAAAAGAATCAAAGTCTAAATCATTCGTTGAATTTTGAACAACTTCATTTAGATCGTTATTCTCAATTTTGAAAGTTGTTGTTTGAAAATTTTCAATATCAGTAAAGAATGGATTATTTCCTGATTTATCGCATTGAATATGATTTTGTTGCTCGAGTTGTTCTTTAAAACACGTCATTAAACAAAGAAGTTCATCAACCTGTCTATCTTTTTCACCATGCTGTCTATCTTGCTTTTCTACCCTCTCTCTAAGAATGTTAAGGTGATATTCTTCAGAATCGTTGATTTGAAAGCTCTCGTTGTGGATTTCTTGATTCTCAAAATTATATTCCACATCAATTTCACAATAAAAATTATTTCCAATGTGGTGGTTGTTTGAATTTTCAGAAAAATGACAGTGATATTGGAAATCATTCTGATCATAGAAATTATATTCGTAACCAAAACTATTAAAATTCGAGTGAAAATTGCAATTTTGGTTATTTTCATGATGTTGATATGAGCTATAATTTTGAAAATTTTGGTTTTCAACCCCATATTGATGTGGATCAAAGCTATATTGGGATTCAAAGCTATTTTGATGAGGATGTGGCTCATAATCGAAATTATTGAAGTTTGAATTGAAGTTGCCATTTCGATCATTACATTGAAAATGTTGGTCATTTTGAAAATTTTGAAAATTGTTGACATTTGGCTTGCGAAATTTTGAAAAATCTTGCTTCATGAGTTGCAATTCAAATCATACTCTTCAAGAGGACGTCTACTCCGATTATTATCCCACATATCTCTCAATGATTTTTTTGAATCAGACATTTTAAAGAAGTCACGGTAAGACAGAAATTATTCTCGCTTCAAAATAATATAAAATACTAAGCTGTGCTCTATTAATTAACTGACTCAATTAGAAGGGGGAAGAGGGTCTTATGGTCGTTCATGTATAGTATAAATACTAAGGGATACGACCAATGTTTTACGGGTAGTATGCAACCTCTTTTGCTAAAAGTTCAACAAATTGAACTAATATATATCCGCGATCCAATTATACAAGACATTCAACTTCATAAAACACCACTTTTCAATTATATTATTTTGAAAAATCAAAATTTTATTGTTGAAAAACGATGAGATTGATGATAGTAGCAATGGAAATTCGTTCCTCACCAAATATATTCGGAAAATTCAGTCACGGAACAGTCACAGAATAAATTGCAGAAAATTTAAAATTGTACATAGCAAGCCGCTGCCCCTGCAGAATTTTTTTACAACAATTGTCTATATTTTTTTTCTTTGCAGCAGAGCACCTGTAGAGTTAAAAGAAATTTACAGTGGGGTATGGCTGTCCATCCAGAAAAAATGAGTAGCGTCAATGATTGAAATCTCACTATTTGCAATTTCTTTTGATTTCTGAAATCTTGATTTGTTGCTTGAACTCCAGTCACCTTGTCCTTAGTTCGAAATCTCTTTTTTTTTTTTGGTTTTTTTGAATGAATTGAATAACAAAAAAAAAGCACAAGAAAAAGAAACAAAGAAATTAACAAAAAAACAGAAGCTAACTTTTTGGAGAAGATGGTGCTGAAGTGTGGATTGAAAAAAAAAACTGTGGTGAAATGAGATTATGTGGGAGGAAGGGGTATTTGATTTGAGGGAAGAAATGAAGCAGGGAAAAATAATTGAAACAAAAAAAGAATGAATCTTTTTATGACCTTCCCTTTTTTTTATTATTGTTGAAAAAGTGGACAAATAAGAAAGAAACAAATGACAAAAAAAAAGTGGGAAGAGAGATTTCAGGAAAGAAAGAGAATTGTAAAGGAAGGAAGGAAAGTAATTGTAAAAGATTTGGAAAAGAAATTGAGAAGGGAAAGCAATAAAAGAGAAGACAAAAACAAAAAGAATTTTTTTTCTTTTGTTTATTATTGTAAAATTAGAAGAAGATTTTTCTTTTGAAAAGAAAGGGAATTTGTAAGAGAAGAAAAGAAATCAAATGTATTGAGAACAAGAAAGACAAAAGAAGAAAGGAAAAAAAAATTGCAAAAGAGGAATCTTTTTTTTTTGAAATTTGTAAAAAGAAAAAGAATGTAGATGATTGGAAAGAAAGTGGAAAGATGGAAAGAATAAAGGAAAATTGAAAGTTGTTTTTTTTAATGAAGGAGAGAGCCGGAAAGAAATAAATGAAAAAAAATATGGAAAGAGAGATTGTAGGAGGTGAATGAGAAATGCAATTGGAAAGAAATAAAAAAAAAGAATGCAAGTTTTTTTTTAATGAAAATTTGAACAAGAAGAAAGGGAAAGAAATGAATGGTAAAAACCCAAACAAAAAAGGAAAAAAAAATAAAAGAGGAAGGAAATAAGAGAAAAAAGCAAGGTTTTTTGAGTAGAGAGGAAGGGTAGAAGAAATTGAGGAAAGAAATAAAAGCAGACAAAAACAAGAAAGAAATCAAAGTAGACAGAGAAGAAACTGCAAAAGTTTTTTTTTAGAAAGTTGTAGACAAAAGATGGAAACAAATAAAAAGAAAAGGAAAGGGAAAAGAAAAATGTGAAAATCAGCAAGGTGGTAGAAAGATGGAAAGAAATTGAAGAAAAATTAGCAACTTTCTTTTTTTGTATATTTTTTTTTCTTCTTGAAGGAATTAGATTGGAAGAAATGCAAAATAAAAAAAAGGAAAGAAATAAATGAAAAAAAAGAAGGAAAATTAAAAGAAAAGGTGGCAAGATTTTTTACCTTGTCTTAGAGATTATGATATCAGTATGTGATACACAATCAACTAATCAGGATTTTTATCTATATATATCTACAAGAAAACAATAGGAAAATAAAAGAAAATTTGGCAAGATTTTTTTTTACAAAATCAAACAAAAAGAAAAAAAACTAACACGAATCAGAAATTAAATAAATAATAAGATTCAATTGTTACCTCCCCGGCAACGGCGCCAAAAACTTGATCGACGCTAGAAAAGCGTGATATTTGTAATAAAATTCTGCAAGCGCACAGGTGTGTAGCATACAGGTCGAATACATGGAGGTAAATTATAATTAAATTATTTATCTAATCTCTTGGGCGAGTTAGACGAAGCCTGGAGATTTCGTTGAAATAAAAACAAATTGAAATTGCGAACTTAGGATTATCGTTGAATCTAATCAACGATTAATCACTAAAGAAAGTAAATAGCAAAACAAGAACAATAAGGCAGAAAATAAAAGTGCAGAATAAGAAGAACAACAAAAAGTAAATTAGGATTGTCGTTGAAACTAATCAAACGACTAATCACTAACATAAAAGTGTAAAATACAATTGGTGTTCTTCCAAAACTAATTGTGAAGACAACACCGATTGCTAAGAAAAAGAAAAGTGCAGAAATAATAAAAAGAAGAAGAACTGTTATTAATGGAGAAGAGAATATAGAATTGGATAGGATGGTGCCTACAATGACATTACAAGGGTATTTATAGGGAATAACCAAACCCTAACCCTAACCCTAATACAATGATAGATGGGCCTTAGGGAATTCACAAAAGAGTTTACAATGAGAGACTCAAATGGGCCTTAGTTAAATCTATTAAATTTTTGGCCTTTCTTCTTTTCCTCTTGGTTCTTTGTCAAGCTTCCCTTGATTTGATATGTGCATGGCCTTTTTATCAATCATTTTCTTGTTCAACAACAACTAAATGTGGGATCTTCATCTACAATTCTTCAAAATGTCGATATATAGCAATCTGATCTCCATTTCTCTACTTTTCTGGTTGCATGCGGGCTGGGTTGGAATATCTGTAAAAGTAACAAAACAATACCCAAGTAATATTTATTTATATACAAAAGATAAGATAAAAGAGCATAAAATAAACACATTTCTATGTCAATCAGTACTAGACAAGTTCCTTGTATCAAGGAATACGGTTTAAAGCTGACAAATCTAGCTTATGTTTGACATACATTTCCTCTTTATCTTGTTTGTTTCAAATTTAAACATTTCATTTAAATTCTAATTTAAATTATAACTAAATTTATAATTAAATAAAATTATAGCTTTTGTATTAACTGCTCGACTTTCTGTCAAAACCATGTCCGACCTTCTACACTTGATCGACTACTTTTTGTTTGACTTTACAATTCGAATATTCTTTAGAAATTCATCTCTAATTATATTTATAAATTAAATATATAATTTAATTTAAAATTATAGTTTCTGTATTTGAATTTCAGTTCTTGACAAAAACTGTATTTCCATCCTGATTCACTTTTTTCTTTTTTTTCTTTTTGTAAATTTAAATAAAAACTTTATTTTTAAATACTAAATTTTTCCCTTTTTGATATCTTATACTCGATCTACTTCTTATTTCCTCATAATAAGAATTTCTCTTTTTATTGATCAATCTAAACATGATTAAAAAAAGATTTACAGTCCTTATTCAATACAGAACAGTATATAACCATTTTCTTGCATTAGAAAATCTAGTTAATAGACACTTCCTGTGTATGGGTAGCATACAGTTTTTTTTCTTCTTCGACTTTGTAGTTTTAAATAAGTTCACTAGAAAATAAATGTTAATTTAATTTGTAAACTCCGGGTCACTCTCTCGTATTTCGAGAGCGATTCGAGAATATATCTTTATTTAAATTATTCAAAACGAGTATTTTGACTACTACTTAAGGTATTCATGCTTTGATAAATGTTTAACTTCACATTTTAATTTGACTAATTTCAACTTTCTATCTCGTTACGCTTTTACTAAGCCAAAACAATTTGCATCACTTCATATATATATCGTTATTTTATATAAATTTTATTAAACAAACAAATTAATTAAATCATAAAAATTTTAAGATTTAAACAAAACAAGTGTTTTCGTTGATTTCCACTAACTAATCCCTTATCCGGTACCACCAGTACCTCTTACCAGAATCCACTTCCTGGCATAACAAAATACATGATCAGTCCATGTTGATCACACAAAACTCCTTCCCCATCCATTCTTATTTTCTTTGCGCGATCACAAATCCTGGTACTTCAAAAATGGTGATCAACACTTCTGATCACACCAAACTCACTGCCCGATCCCACTCTTTATCATTTGCCAAACTCCATTTTCTGGTGTTATCAAAACCGTGATCAACACAATGATCCATCCATTTTTCCCTTGCCCGATCAAACCCCTTCTTCTTCTTTCATCTTCTGTTGCCATTCCCACATGCACAGCCATGCACCTGTGCACGTGCACAGCCCCCACCGTGGCCTCAGCCCTCCTCCGACCATCGCCACGAAATTCTCTCTGCCACCCAAAGCTATCACCAATGCCACGGACCCCAGTACTTTCTGTATCAAATTTTGACGGTACCAACCGTACCCTCCCAATGTACCTCGATACAAGAAAACACCTCCAGCCGCCAACACCCTGCTCCAGTGACCACCGCACCTTGGTCAGCGACTCGCGACGACCCCCACCTTTGTTTCCCCCTGGTGCACACCCCTCTATCGCCGTGTTGGTGGTACAGTTTGCCGGAAAAAAAAACCATACCCAAAACAGCCATGAACCCTAAATTCATTCAATCCTCTCAATCCACTCATTATAAAAATCGGTTTGTATTTTTCCTAGCTTACTTGAATCTAGATGAAGCTTTACCCCTAACCACATGCCTTCCCTCGGCCTGGATGATCGGAATTTGACCTAAGTTCAATTTTCGATCATCACATGATTTCTCTTGATTTAATGAACTAAAAATCATGATTCTTCTTCTAAAAATCATCATTTTGATCCATCATTCCATTTATAAACTCAAAACAAGTTTTTAAATCGTTTGAAAATCCAATTTGATTTTTGGAAGCAGAGAGCTTCCTGTTGTTAGTTTTTAAACAACAGTAAAGTTTTGACAAAGCTTGTTTTGTTTTGAGTACTTTAAATAACAATGTAAAGGTTTTTAAAACATAGTATTCCACCTTACTTTAATCCACTAACATAGACTTTTCTGATCCATTTAGATTTGTAAGATTCAAACAAGTTAACAGTGTCTGAAAAAAAAAACATCAGCCAATACCCCTTGTTAACACTATGATACTTAAGTTTTTTTATTAACCATCCATGATTTCATACCAACCAAGCAAGACATACAAGATATAACACTTGAACAATCATACCACAATCACCCAGGTTCGCTTATAGTTCACACAGCAAGAAAAATGCAGAAATTTTCAAAACAGAAAAAAAACAGGTTTACTCACCTGAATTGCTTAGAACCTTTGGCTTTCTTCTCATCACTGATCAAGTATGAAATCTTGTGTGTTAGATGTGTGTGTGCTCAGGTCCTATTTATAGTGGTAAACTTGAATAAAATATGTTGCCAAAAATCAGTTTTAAGATTTTGATGTCGACAAATGATTTGACAAATTCATAAAATCCTTCTGCTCTCACGAAATCAAAATAGCCCATCCTCCTTGCACATGGCTTACCTCAGCCCTCATCAACCTTGAAAACCCCTAGGCAAACATCACTCATAAATGCTTAGGTACCATCCTATTATCTTTCACAACTTTCTTCTTGGATCTACAAATTTTAGTATCGTTTATAGCATCCAATAGGTTCATTTTTGCAAAGGGTTTTCAAACTAAAATCTCCTCATGAAAACTTGATTTAACCCAAAAATATAAAGTATTCTTACTTGCCTTTCAAGGCAAAACAAAATTTGAAAATTTGTACAACAATGGCCATGTGATGAAACTGATATGAAATCTCTTGGAAAATCTATGGTTTAGTAGTTATCTAGTGTAGGCAAAATAATAGTATCTATGCAAGATTTTAGCAAGATCTTTAGCACATGTTTTGACAAGATGAATCATGCTTTTGAAAATATCAATTTTCAGAAAATTTATGAGAAAGGACAATGTCTTAAAAACTGAAAATAAATGATACCAAGAATGATTTAAAACTAAAAATACAAGATGCAAAAAAGATTTGCCATGTGCTCTTATCACTCTAGATCCGTTTTTTACTAGTATAATACTAGTGTAAGTTGTTATGTTCATGTATGTACATATATAAAAACATGCTTACAAATAAAATAATACTTCCATGTTTATGTTTATGAGCTTGTGAATTCTTTTGAACTTGCTTTGCCAAAAAGAAATGAGGCTTTCAGGGTTTGATTATGTACTTGTGAACATGAATCTTGCTTTGATCTTGTTTTGATAACAAAATTAGGTTTTGGCATGCTTTAAATTCAAGTGTCGTAGGATTTCAAATTCAAGTATTTGCAAAAACTAAATTCTAAAATACTTTGAAAAATGTAAAATAAAATGGCATTAAAATTTGCTGTTAAAAATGTTATCTTTCAAACATGTATAAAATAAAATTAAACAAACGCTATTAAATTCATGCTATCATGCAGGATGTGCAAAAATGGATTTTTGTAAGTGCTGTGCTATAACCTGTGTAAATGCTATTATACACAAATTAACCTGTTCTGAAATTCAAAGTCTGGATTTTAAATCGTATTTGTGAAAATGTACTTACGATAAATCAATATTTGTATCAGTGATCAGTGTAAATACCCGGGTCATTACATAGGTGGCCGCCCAATCATCAGTAACCATCTAAACAATGTGAAGATCTCTGGTCTTCAACCACCGTCTTTATCTTCGACTTTCGATCGTCGTAGTAATTATTCAGAATGGGTTAATCCCGGTTTTTTTAAATAACTCGCGCATTTTATAATCAATAATAAAATACTATAAATGCACATCATACGCCTCATTCCAATTCAGAATATTCTTTAAATAAATATTCATAACATTAGGGAAAGGTTCCCATTAATTTATCAAAGATAAATTTTTTAATTTATTCTTTAATCCTCTTTTAAAGATTCATTAAAACCCCAATTTGGTTTTAATATCAAAAATAATTACTTTATGATTATTCAACTTTAAGAAATTAATCTTATCTTTAACTGGGTTAATGAACCAATGTCATTAAAAAACACAGTCCACGATAAACCCAAAATCGTCTTCCATTAAATATGGAATTTTCACAGAAATCAAATCAATATATAATCAATATAAATTTCTGTATCAGACTAATAATATAAATGGAATAATGACAAAGTCTCTTAAATTTCATATATAGTAATAGTCTTCTTTTACAGAAGCTTATCTCGATTATTACCAATCGAATCCCATTCAATTTCAATTTAATATATTAAATTAGAAAACTTTACTTTGGAGAATTTCCAACTAAATCTTAATAAAAGACTTATAATTTCCAAATTATACTTTCACTGATAATTGAGTTAAAAAACAAATGTCGTTTAAAAACACAGTTCACAATAAACCCAATTTACATTTCATTTTATTCCAATTATTAAATATAATTGAAAACTCTAATAATCTTAATTAAAAGATTTATTCTTTTCATACGGGGTTCAAGAATAGTGTTATTTAAGACACCATTCACGACAAACTTAAAATTTAATTCTTTTATATTTAATTCCAATTAAATATTAGTACATTGGAAAACTTCTTTAAATCTAATTTAAATATTTGTTCTTTATTTAAAAGATTCATTACTTTAAAATATTCTTTATATAAAAATGTGTTTTATTTTCAAAAATTATTTATTAAAAAGATATTATGAATCGGAATGCGACTCAATCAATTACCATATAATTTCAGTTATATGGATTTCATACATCACATGTATATAACAATAATAATCGATAATCATTAAACAATCCATTCACATCCAAAGTGAAATTTACAATTGTGTGAGCATTAAAATAAATAAATAAATAACGCTCATCATAGACTGTCAATCCATCGATTGACATATAACTAAATATCGGGACTAGTGTATGACAAATATCATCCCAATGCCCGTGTGGGGTTTTCAAACAACAACAATTTACATAAATAAGTCAATAGTTAATAGATTTAACCAATTATAATTCAGTTTGAATTATTCTCTATTGTTGATAACATAATAATATTAATATTAAACGAATGTAGATTTTTCGAATTCTCTAATATGTTAATGTTAATATTGTACAAATGTGCATTTTTTACTTTTAAACATTTTTATTATGTTAAAACATGTTATCAAACTTGAGTCCTTTTTAATGATTCACCCTTTCACATTAAAAACGTAATTTTTAATGTGAACAAATTTTCATTTCATATAATTATCATTTTTAACCTTTTCTATTATACAATAAAAATGTGATTTTTATTGTTTTACCAATTTATTCAAATATGAATATTTTCATATTTAATATATGAAAATGAGACTTTTACACGACAATTATAATTCACATAAAAGGATATGTTTAAATGACCATTCTAATTCACATAAAAATGATATGTTCGTGTGACAATTCTGGTTCACATGAAAATGATATTTTTATATGACACACATATAATTCAACAGAAATGATATTTTGTTTTGACACAAATATGATTCAACAAAATGATATTTGTTTCGACACAAATATTATAATTTTGTTTTACTCTTTTCTATATAACAAAATAAATATTTTGTTTCACTAGACATTTTCTAATCAAAATGTTATTTTTAATCTAACATGACATTTCTAATGAAAATGGCATTTTATTCTGATATAACATTTCTACCAAAAATGACATTTTACATTAACATAACATTTCAAACTAAAATGACATTTCTACCATGTTGACATTTTTAATATAATGACATTTTATATTCTAACCAAAAATGACCTTTTTATATTCTGACTAAAAATGACATTTTGCTATTCTGACTAAAAATGACATTTTTATATTCTGTCTAAAAAAATGACATCAATATATATTAACATTTCTAACTAAAAATGATATTATATTAACATAACATATCTAACTAAGTGACATTTTATTTTGTTAAAGAAGCTTGTACAGTTTGGGAAGGGGTTTTTAAAAGTAGAATCTACTCTAATTCAACAAAACAAATAAAAGTGATATTTTTATTTAACAAATCATTATTTTAAATAAATGACATATTTATTTACAAAATATGTTTTCTACTTTAAATGACATATTTATTTAGCAAAAACGTATTTTTAGTAAATGACAGTTTTATTTAACCAATGGTCAATTTGTAATAACAACGCTAACATGTAAATGTTATGATCTAAATCTAACAAAGTATATATAACAAATGGTCATTTTATAATAGTAGCGCTAACATGTAAATGTTATGTTCTAAATCTAACAAAGTATATATAACAAATGGTCATTTTATAATAGTGACGCTAACATGTAAATGTTATGATCTAAATCTAACAAAGTATATATAACAAATGGTCATTTTATAATAGTGACGCTAACATGTAAATGTTACGTACATAACATGTACTAACAAAATGTTATTCTACTTTACATAACCTATTCCTAACAAAAATGTTATTTTTATTTACATAACATATCCTAACAAAAATGTTATTTATTTCTAAGGCGACATTATAACAAAAATGATATTTTAATTCTAATAAAACATTTCAAATCAAAGTGACATGTTTCTTCTAATAAACATTTCAAATCAAAATGACATGTTTATTCTAAATAAATATTTCTAACAAAATTGACATTCTTAGTTTAAATAAACATTTTTAATCTAATATAACATTTCTTAAAAAAAATGTTATTTTTAATCTAATAAACATTTCTAAACAAAAATGACAATTTTATTCTAATGTAACATTTTAACAAAAAGGACAATTTTATTCTAATGTAACATTTTAACAAAAAGGAAAATTTTATTCTAATGTAACATTTTCTAACAAAAATGTATTTTTTTCTCTAATGTATATTTTCTAACAAAAATGTATTTTTTTTCTCTAATGTACATTTTATAAAAAAAATATTTTTTTTCTCTAATGTACATTTTCTAACAAAAATGTATTTTTGTCTAATATACATTTCTTAATCAAAAATGTTATTTTTCTTATGCTAACATTTAAAAAAAAAATGTTATTTTACTTAAGCTAACATTTTTTTAATAAAAATGTTATTTATTTTTCTAATGCAACATTTATATGAAAATGTTATTTCTTTTTCTAATGCAACATTTACATGAAAAAGTTATTTTAATTTCAAAACAAACTTCTAACAAAAATGTTATTTTAAATGTTAACATAACCTGATCTAACAAAAGGATATTTTAATGATACATAACATGATGCAACAACGAAGATATTTTAATGTTAACATTACATGATCTAACAATGATGATATTTTAATGTTACATGTTAAAGATTGTATTTCTATCATACAACAACATAATTCAGCAGATCATCACAACAAAATTCAATATAAACATATATTTCTATATACATATATATTTTAATTTTTTAAATCGAGAAATCTCACATTGAATTTTCTGAATTTTCAAAATACTCAGTTCCAGATCTGGCCAGCTTCATGGCATAGATCTCTTCTCTGTGATTTCAACGAACTTCGTTTTGTTCGATTCCGTTCTGATTTGAAAGATATAGATGTTTAAAGTTTATACAATTTTAATTTATAGTTAAATCTCTTAATTAACCTCATTTAGTTAATTACTCTGGCTAATCAGATAAGGGCCGATGCCTTTCTCTTTCGTTCGTATTTTCTAGAGCAAACCGAAACCCCAAAGTCAGCCTTCAACTTCCACCCACACACACCGTTTAAGGCGACTAACCACCGATCCACCTGTACTCCGACCACCGCCTGACTCTCCTCTTCCATCGCCGTGCACCACCCAGTACTCCAGTCCCCCAATGCCACGCAGAACCCCAACGAACGATAGGGCTTTGAGCCGTCCATCCGTGAGAATTTCTACCCCAGATTCCATCTCGACCGTACATTATATAGAGCTTGAATTGCTCTTTCATTTGGTTTTGGAATTTTTGGAATTTGTTTTTTAGATTTGAAGAACAATAAGGAAGAAATCGGATTATTCTGTGCGTTCGTTCCTGAAGTGGCGGCTCTGAATAGTAGAATTAGGGTTTCAACTATATGGGTACTTATATAATATTATATTAATTCATTCATTCATTAAAAAGCCCATTTTATTCTTAATAGCTCCAAACCCAGCCCCAAAAAAGTTGTCCCTAGGCAAATAACCCCATTCTGGAACCAATGGGCTAGGTCCCGTCAGCCCAAACGATCGTTTTCAACCTGTTTTCTTTAATTTAAAATACAAATTATTTATTTAATTAACTCGATCGTACATTTAAATTTGTCGGGGCCACATACTGACTCTAAAAATTACAGAAAAATTATTTCTAGCTATGTTTTGACGATATGGTTCTAACTAGACTAATTTCGTCGAATTCCAAGACCGTTTGAAAAATGGCCATTTTCTGGTCGATCCAATTTGACTAAAATTGACAAAACATGTTTTCTTTTTCCACGCTCACATACTAATTCTAAAAATTATGAAAATCGAAACCTAGCAATATTTGACATTCCGGTTCCAACAAAAGTGGTTTTGTCGAAAATGGAGGTCGTTTGCAAAATTGATATTATTAATATAAAATATATGTATAAACTCTATAGCAACTATTCTGAATATTCAACGGACCATAACTTTTGATTCCCGCTATGAAATTTCAATTTTTCGGATTCGTTTGAAAGATATATTTAAATAGATTTAAATATTATTGGTTTCACTAAAATTCGATTTATTTTGCATTCTGTATGGTCAATCAAAGTTCAATTCTAATTTTCAAACTACCGCGCTATTTCTAACTCCTTTTATAATTAAAATAAATATATTAGTTCTAACTTCGATTTAAATAAATTTTTCAGTCGTTATTATTTAAAATAAATTATTTTCAATATTCAAAATCCATTAAAAATTTCTAAAATAAAAATTTTAAATTGGCTCAGAATTTGCGGGTTGTTACAATCTCCCCCACTTAAAATCTTTTCGTCCTCGAAAAGGAACGGAGCTAAAAGTTGTTTAATTAATCAACCCAATTTTCATTCGTTTATTACCATATAATTTCAGTTATATGGATTTCATACATTGCATGTATATAAAAATAATAATTGATAATCATTAAACAATCCATTCACATCCAAAGTGAAATTTACAATTGTGTGAGCATTAAAATAAATAAATAAATAAATAAATAATGCTCATCATAGACTGTCAATCCATCGATTGACATATAACTAAATATCGAGACTAGTGTGTGACAAGTATCATCCCAATACCCGTGTGGGGTTTTCAAACAACAACGGTTTAAATAAATAAGTAATGGTTAATAGATTTAACTAATTATAATTCAGTTTGAATTATTCTCCATTACCGCTAAAATAATAATGTTAATATTAAACGAATGTACATTTTTCTAATTCTCTAACATGTTAATGTTAATATTATACAAATGTGCATTTTCTCCCGTTAAACATTTTTATTATGTTAAAACATGCTATCAAACTTGAATCCTTTTTAATGATTCATCCTTTCACATTAAAAATGTAATTTTTAATGTGAATAAATTTTCATTTCATATAATTATCATTTTTAACCTTTTCTAATATACAATAAAAATGTGATTTTTATTATTTAACCAATTTTATTCAAACATGAATATTTTCATATTTAATATATATAAAAATGAGACTTTTAATATATATAAATAATGCTCATCACAGACTGTCAATCCATCGATTGACATATAACTAAATATCGAGACTAGTGTGTGACAAGTATCATCCCAATACCCGTGTGGGGTTTTCAAACAACAACGGTTTAAATAAATAAGTAATGGTTAATAGATTTAACTAATTATAATTCAGTTTGAATTATTCTCCATTACCGCTAACATAATAATGTTAATATTAAACGAATGTACATTTTTCTAATTCTCTAACATGTTAATGTTAATATTATACAAATGTGCATTTTCTCCCGTTAAACATTTTTATTATGTTAAAACATGTTATCAAACTTGAATCCTTTTTAATGATTCATCCTTTCACATTAAAAATGTAATTTTTAATGTGAATAAATTTTCATTTCATATAATTATCATTTTTAACCTTTTCTAATATACAATAAAAATGTGATTTTTATTATTTAACCAATTTTATTCAAACATGAATATTTTCATATTTAATATATATAAAAATGAGACTTTTACATGACAATTCTAATTCACATAAAAGGATATGTATAATGACCATTCTAATTCACATAAAAATGATATGTTCATGTGACAATTCTGATTCACATGAAAATGATATTTTTATATGACACACATATAATTCAACAGAAGTGATATTTTGTATTGACACAAATATGATTCAAAAACTGATATTTGTTTTGACACAAATATGATTATTTTGTTTTACTCTTTTCTATATAACAAAATGAATATTTTATTTCACTAGACATTTTCTAATCAAAATGTTATTTTTAATCTAACATGACATTTCTAATGAAAATGACATTTTATTTTGATATAACATTTCTACCAAAAATGACATTTTATACTAACATAACATTTCAAGCTAAAATGACATTTCTACCATGATGACATTTTTAATATAATGACATTTTATATTCTAACCCAAAATGACCTTTTTATATTCTGACTAAAAATAACATTTTGCTATTCTGACTAAAAATGACATTTTTATATTCTGTCTAAAAAAACGACATCAATATATATATATTAACATTTCTAACTAAAAATGATATTATATTAAAATAACATATCTAACTAAGTGACATTTTATTTTGTCAACTCTAATTCAACAAAACAAATAAAAGTGATATTTTTATTTGATAAATCATTATTCTAAATAAATGACATATTTATTTAAAAAAATATGTTTTCTACTTTAAATGACATATTTATTAAGCAAAAACATGTTTTCACTAAATGACAACTTTATTTAACCAATGGTAAATTTATAATAACAATGCTAACATGTAAATGTTATGATCTAAATCTAACAAAGTATATAACCAATGGTCATTTTATAATTGTGATGCTAACATGTAAATGTTATGATCTAAATCTAACAAGGTATATATAACAAATGGTCATTTTATAATAGTGACGCTAACATGTAAATGTTATGATCTAAATCTAATAAAGTATATATAACAAATGGTCATTTTATAATAGTGAAGCTAATATGTACATATTATGATCTAAATCTAACACAAGGTTATTTTTAATTTTACATAACATGTTCTAACAAAATGTTATTTTCCTTTACATAACCTATTCCTAACAAAAATGTTATTTTTATTTACATAACATATCCTAACAAAAATGTTATTTGTTTCTAAGGCGACATTACTAACAAAAATGATATTTTAATTCTAATAAAACATTTCAAATCAAAATGACATGTTTATTCTAAATAAATATTTCTAACAAAATTGACATTCTTAGTTTCAATAAACATTTTTAATCTAATATAACATTTCTTAAAAATAATGGAATTTTTAATCTTATAAACATTTCTTAAGAAAAATGACAATTTTATTCTAATGTAACATTTTAACAAAAAGGATAATTTTATTCTAATGTAACATTTTAACAGAAAGGACAATTTTATTCTAATGTAACATTTTCTAACAAAAATGTATTTTTTTCTCTGATGTACATTTTGTAACAAAAATGTATTTTTTTCTCTAATGTACATTTTCTAAAAAAAAACATTTTTTTCTCTAATGTACATTTTCTAACAAAAATGTATTTTTGTCTAATATACATTTCTTAATCAAAAATGTTATTTTCCTTATGATAACATTTTATAATAAAAATGTTATTTTACTTATGCTAACATTTTTTTAATAAAAATGTTATTTTTTTTTCTAATGCAACATTTATATGAAAATGTTATTTCTTTTTCTAATGCATCATTTATACGAAAATGTTATTTTAATTTCAAAACAAACTTCTAACAAAAATGTTATTTTAAATGTTAACATAACCTGATCTAACAAAAGGATATTTTAATGTTACATAACATGATGCAACAACAAAGATATTTTAATATTAACATTACATGATCTAACAACAATGATATTTTAATGTTACATGTTAAAGATTGTATTTCTATCATACAACAACATAATTCAGCAGATCATCACAACAAAATTCAATATAAATATATATATATATATATATATATTTCTATATACATATATATTTTAATTTCAAAATTTTAAATCGAGAAATCTCACATCGATTTGTCTGAATTTTCAAAATGCTCAGTTCCATATCTGGTCAGCTTTATGGCGTAGATCTCTTCTATGTGATTTCAACGAACTTCGTTTCGTTCGATTCCGTTCTGATTTGAAAAAGATATAGATGTTTAAAGTTTATACAATTTTAATTTATAGTTAAATCTCTTAATTAAACCCATTTAGTTAATTACCCTTGCAAATCAAATAAGGGCTGATGCCTTTCTCCTTCGTTCGTATTTTCTGGAGCAAACCGAAACCCCAAAGTCGGCCTTCAACTTCCACCCATGCACGTCGTTCAAGGCGCCTGACCGCCGATCCACCTGTACCTCGACCACCGCCTGACTCTCCTCTTCCATCGCCATGCACCACCCAGTACTCCAGTCCCCCAACGCTGTGCAGAACCCCCGCTAATGACAGGGTTTTGAGCCGTCCATCCATGAGAATTTCTACCCTAGATTCCATCTCGACCGTACATTATATAAAGCTTGAATTGCTCTTTCATTTGGTTTTGGAATTTCTGAAATTCGTTGTTTAGATTTGAAGAACGATAAGGAAGAAATCGTAAGTATTCTGTGCATTCATTCCTGAAGTGGCGGCTCTGAATAGTAGAATTAGGGTTTCCACTATATGGGTATTTATATAATATTATATTAATTAATTCATTCATTAAAAAGCCGTTCTATTCTTAATAGCTCCAAACCCAGCCCAACAAAAGTTGTCCCTAGGAAAATACCCCCGTTCCGGAACCAATGGGCTAGGTCCCGTCAGCCCAAATGATCGTCTTCAACCTATTTTCTTTAATTTAAAATATAAATTATTTAATTAATTAATTCGATCGTACATTTAAATTTGCCGGGGCCACATACTGACTCTAAAAATTACAGAAAAATTATTTCTAGCTATGTTTTGAAAATACGGTTCTAGCAAGTCTAATTTCATCGAATTCCGAGACCGTTTGAAAAATGGCCATTTTTTGGTCGATCCAATTTGACTAAAATTGACAAAACACGTTTTCTTTTGTCACACTCACATATTAATTCTAAAAATTATGAAAATTGAAACCTAGAAAAAAATTTGAGATTCCGGTTCCAACAAAAGTGGTTTCGTCGAAAACGGAGGTCTTTTGCCAAATTGCTATTTTTAATATAAAAAAAATATATAAACTCTATAGCGACTATTCTGAATATTCGACTGACCATAACTTTTGATTCCCGCTATGAAATTTCAATTTTTCGGATTCGTTTGAAAGATATATTTAAATAGGTTTAAATATTATTGGTTTCACTAAAATCCGATTTATTTTGTATCCTGTACGGTCAGTCAAACTTCAATTCAAAATTTCAAACTACCGCGCTACTTCTAACTCCTTTTATAATTAAAATAAATATATTAGTTATGACTTCGATTTAAATAAATTTTTTAGTCGTTATTACTTAAATTAAATTATTTTCAATATTCATTAAAATTTCTAAAATAAAATTCTTAAATTAGTTCAGAATTTGCGGGTTATTACAATATTGGACATAAGGTAACCTTAAATGGCAACCGTGTTTCTAAACAAAGTGAGAGGTGATTAAATGGGTGTACATTTCGAATTATAGGGCCTGAAAACAGAGGAGGCTTATGCCTTCTTTTCAAATTCAAAAGACATTCCAATACTTGTATATTATATGAACAACTTTTCCATTCAGTTCCCTTTTAATGAAATAATGAACACACTTGGGATCTACACAGGTTCTCGAGATAACGGTAAAAGATGGGAACATATACATATAGTGACCCAAAGGTATGCATGCATTAGAATATTTTAGATCTGACTTACCGGTAGCATTTACAAGATATATTCACTTATTAATAATAAAACAGGCTTGTGCCCACGGATTATGAACCCAGCATACACAAATAAGTAGCCAAGCAAAAATACAACTAGACAAGCTTCCAAATACATATATATCAGTTCAAAGCATAACCAAAAAATTGCACAAATGGATTATAGTCAACACATAAACCGTATAACCATCCAAAACAAAAGTAGGATTTTCGCAATGTATTAATCGATATGATTCCTACTATTATACTCTAGTTTAAAACAAAATTAAACTACTTGAAACAGTAATCGATCGTGAGCAAAATACTCACCTACAACAGAAGATAACAGACAGTAAGCGATGTTGAGCAAGGCGTGGCGCAGCGGCTTTGGTCATGGTGGTTGCACGAGACTATGAGGCGCAGCAGTTCAACGCAGGCAGGGACAGTTTTAAGAAGGCCGAACAGCGGCGCGAAGGACTGACAAATGATTGCTAGCGGAGGAGGCGGTTTGCGGTAGAAGGGGGTA
This sequence comes from Allium sativum, assembly GCA_030737875.1. Classification (NCBI taxonomy): domain Eukaryota; kingdom Viridiplantae; phylum Streptophyta; class Magnoliopsida; order Asparagales; family Amaryllidaceae; genus Allium; species Allium sativum. Next base: position 50,339,680 of record CM060911.1, on the reverse strand, counting down.
GTTCGAATTATATTTGAGGAAATGTTTTTTTTTTCTTTGTGGTAGCCATTATTAGGTTTGGGTAGGAATTGATGTTGTGACGGCCGGGGATTTCGCTCGATCCGAATCAGTCGTTAAACCGATCTAGACCGTTCGAAACCCCTAATCGTTTTGAGAACAGGACAAATCAGAACACAAACAGAAGAACATTTCATTGCTTATTACAACAATTCCATCAGATACAAGAATATACAGAGTATGAATGAATATACATTCGATAAATATTAGAGATTACAATAAATTACATAGCAGCGGAAAATAATACAAAACACAACTGAAAGTAATACACGGATACAGGGCTTTCCGAGCATCATTCCAGCTGTAAATCAGGATCCTGTGGATATAAGTCTGCAAAACCAAAACTACTAGCTTCCCGTGTCGAAAATAGGGGCACCCAGAGTTTAGGTTAAAACAATAAACTCCAGGTCAGTCATGTGACTGGTATGAGAACTAAAACAGTTATTTAAAACTTTGCTTTAAAAGAGAGTAATTCAAGGGACCATGCCGTATAACACGGAACGAGTTTCCTCCCAAGAATACCAGTGCATAGAAAGGACAACGCAATGCTTTTTTGAAAAATGAAGCTATTATAAGACCCAGGTCCCATCACACAATGCAACGCAAGCCGGAGGATAGGGTTTTCCCTTATAATAGCCAAACATGCTTGGTACGTTCAAAACAAATCATTTGATATTATTATAAGTGTATAGTGTCAAAACAATATCAATCATAAATATCAATCATAGACGGCATAAGTGCCCCATACCACTATGTCGCCATACTAGGTTCTACAAATAAAACCAAAATACACGTATTGGAAATTGGATTTCCATCATGAGTCGAGGCAAGGGGCAAGCTCCTCTCCGCTTCGAGACACTCTAGCAAATGTCCCAGGACTACGCACTCTGGGTAACCCTTGGATCGGCTGGGCCGGTCCTCTCTTACGTTTGAGGATTGACAATTCCTGAACACACGTTTCCCGGTCCTATCAGACCTAATATCGAGGCGCCTCATTCCAACAACCACAAAGTTGAAAAGTATATAAATGTCAGGGCTGGTAAGTCACTGACACCACCAAAGCTAGAAAGAAACGTCGTGTTCTCCAAACGGTCCGTATCCCCTTTTTAACTCATACCGAGGTGTGAGGCTCGCGAATTCACGTTATACACAAAGCTATGCCACGTAGTCCGTTCTTTGATCATCAACCACCAGACTTTGCTTTTCAACAGAAGCCTTGATCCATGCAACTCAGCGTGCCACACAGGCAATTCATGCCATGCGATTGATATCTATCGATATATAACCTCTAATCTCGTACGTCTCAGAGAAGGGCGTTAAGCAAGAGAATAAATTCTCCGCCGCCAAACAGATATATATTTAACAGAAATCAATCAACACAGAATAAAATCCAATGTCAGACACACAATCCATTTACAAGTTCGTTCTGGGTCTGAACAAAACTAGAGGCACTTTCCTCGCATATCCATCGATCTCCAAGTACGTCTAAACGACCACCAACTATTTCCATCCTCTTGGGTGTACAGCCCAATCAAGATCATCAGTAATTATCCAAACGATGTGAAGACTTCCGATCTTCTACCATCGTCTTCATCTTCGACATATCGTCGAATCGGTTATTCAGAATGGGTATAAACCCGGCCTTTCCGAACAATCCGCGTATATTAAAACAAATGTTACATAAACACAACATACGCCTCATTCCAATTCATTAGTCACTAACCGTAAATCGTTAAGAGAGAAATTTCCCAAATATTAACCCAGAAGGCCGAAACCAACATCAGATCAATACCTAGGAAACCATTCTTCATAGCTAACCTACGACTAGTTTCTAAATTTCACATTCTTAGGGAAAGATTCCCATTAATTTTATCAAAGATAAATTCTTTTAAATTTATTCTTTAATCTTCATTTGGATGTCATTTCAAACCATATTATGGTTTTCCAAACTAGTTGGGATTAGCGAACCACACAGAAGTAATTATTTATTTTCTTTCCCAATCCCAACCTATTCATCCCATGAAGCAAAACTGGTAATACTCCATATCTAATACCACGGTGTTATCAGTAAAATTAATTACCATTTCACATTCAAATCTAATTAAAGATTTAACTATCGCTTGGAGCAAAACTGGTGATACTCCATTCTCGCTCATTTTCCAAATTTGATAATTTAAATTATCAATTCACATTTCAATCTAATTGCAGATTCATTAAAACTCCTTTTACTGGGTTAAAGAACTAATGTCATTTAAAACACAATTCATGATAAACCCAAATCACATTCTATTTATTATCGGGTTAAAGAACTAGTGTTATTTAAAACACCATTCACGATAAACCCACAAATCATTTCTACTTAAAACTCGTTTCAAATCCAATTTATTTATTAAAAAAAATAAACGGGTTTAATTTTAGTTCAAAACTAGTTCATTTCGATAAAAATCTATTTTTATCCTTTCAAATATGGAGTTTTTCATCCCAATTTTTCCTAAATCATTTCATATGATTTTACATGAATTATTGATATTTTTAATAATTTTATCAAGGCCCGTACAGTCGGTTTCCATCAACGACCATCGAACTGCACTTACAGCGACCTTTTCCAAATTTGTTTTGGACGTATCTCCAAATGCAACCGTTAGATTTTGAATTTCTAATATTCGCTAGAAAGCTCTTTTCGATACGAACCCAACGGTTCCGATTTTAGGAGAATCCGACGGTCGGATCTCCCATAATGTCCGTTCGAAGTCAATGGTCGAAATTTACGAACTGCCGCGGCGCGGCACGTTCTATTCCGGCCATTATATATATAATATATGTATATTATATATATATTTCGTCGATTTTCCTATTTAAAACGAATTTTATAAATCATTTCAAATTTGTTTCAAAAACAATTTCAACATTCATTTCAAATTCAAATCGATTTCAATTTTATTTCAAATTCGTTTTCTATTCAATTCAATTCAAATTTCAATTCATTCTATATTCAATTCAATTCAAATTTGGTTTATATTCAATTCAATTCGAATTTGCTTTATATTCAATTCAATTCGAATTTGCTTTAATTTCAATTCAATTCGAATTTTCTTTATATATATTCGATTTTTATCTCTTTTCAATATTCATTATAAAAATGAATATAATCGATATAAATATCGTTCGCGTCAAAATAGCGCATCTCTAATCAACACGGCTTTATATATTTCAATAATTCCGTTATTCTATTCCACAAATGAATATTTATTCTATTCAATACGTGAATCTATATTTTTGTCAACACATGACTAATCTCAACGAATGAGTACTGTCCACGTGTGACTATTTTTGTTATTCAATATATTTTATAAAAATTATGGTATCTATCGTTTGATTTCAAATCAGACTCCAACTGTAAATTAGTAAGAGAAAGATTCCCTGAATATTAATCCCGAAGGCCGAAACCAACATCAGATCAATATCCAGGAGACCACTCATCTTATCTATTTTCCAATTAGTTTCTAATCTTATATATGATAAAGATGTAAATTTTATTATTAAAATATTTCATTCAACACATGACTAATCTCAGCGAATGAGTACTGTCAACACATGAACCTTTATTTTATACTATTAAAGATGTAAAATTTATTGTTAAAATATTTCGTTCAACACATGACTAATCTCAACGGATGAGTACTGTCAACACATGAACCTTTATTTTATAATATTCTTTATTTTCTAAATTGGAATGAGGCCCAATCAATTACCATACAAAGTTAATTATATGGATTCCATACAACACATGTATATAATAGCAACGATAAATAATCGACCATCATCCAAAGTGCACTACACTGTATAAGCATCAAATATAGATATCTAACGCTTATAACAGCCTGTCGATCCATCGATCGACATACGACTAATTATTGGGATTAGTGTATGCCGAATTTTATCCTAATACCCGTGTGGGGTTTCAAACAATCGAACACAGATTTTATTTGTGCAGTTGGGCGATGTGTAAAATTTATCGTCCCAATCAATGTCAGTCAAATCAGTGTACATAAACAAATCGTTCGATTTGTAAATGAATATTTATTTGTTCGCATTCACGTTAAAAAATATATTTTTAACGATAAAACATTTTATTTCAACACCTGAATTTCTATTCAGTTCATTTACACAATAAAATGGTATCTTTATTTTTCTAACTTATTTTTGGAAATTTCGGCAGCATAACGGCATGATACTAGAAACGGGACAAGGCCTAGCCTTATCCCCGGTCTAGTGATGGCCCACGCCATACACATATCAATCAAATCAATTTCAATTCACCAAACAACCAACTCCAAATCAAATAATTTAACTAATCTATGCAAACAAACAAACAAGTCCATGGTCTGTGGACAGTGGTGTCAGGTGCTACTAAGCACCGTCTGCATCCTAGTATATATATATAACTAGAAAAAGAAATTGAATAGTGAGAAATTCTCACCAACTAGCTAAACCAAACGCCACGACTCTTCTTATGTAGGAATCTTCGTCGTGCTCGCCTTTTTGCCAATTTCACTGCACATAGTCACTACATATATAAAAATCACATTTTTATATTGTTGCTATGTATATAAAAATCACATTTTTATACTACTACTACTACATAGATAAAATTCTATTTTTACATTGCTACTATATAGATAAAAATTCTATTTTTATACCGCTGTTCATATAGTAAAGATCAAATCTTTACTATCTATATAATATAAAAATCGTATTTTTATTATCTCTACTATATAAAAATCATATTTTTATTCTACTTCATTCGTCAAAAACCATAGAAGCTTTAAAGCGGAGAAAACTCACTTTTTTTTTCTAATGCCCGGATTCGCTGTTCGGGTCCTAGAAATTGCAAACGAGCTTCAATCTTCACACCAACTTTTTTCTAGCTTAAACGCGCCATTCCGGACAACTTTCGCCTAGGGGTCTTTTTGCCGAAAATGCTCCAATTCGCCAGAATTCGCGAAAGTACACGAATTTTACCGCTTTTGAACAGCAGACTTCGAACGCGTTTTCCGAGCAACTCCGAACTCCAAAACACGACTTTCATATATCCAAATCGAAGATAATTTCGTGCTCTACAACTTTGGTCTAGAGGGACTTTGGCCAAAAGCGCACCGTTTGGAAGTTATTGGCGAAATACGGTCAGGGGCTTATTTGCAAAATGAGCGATTAGTGTAAAATGGGTTTTTAGTAACCCGGGGGGGGGGGGGGGGCACGGCCGGAGTTGAGGGAGGGATGGGGAGGGGGCGCCGGACCTGATTGGGCGTGGGGAGGGTGCTGGTGGGCCGCGACGGTGGTGGTGGGGCCCGTGGTGGTGGCGGTGGTGTTGTGAGGCTTAGGGTTCTTGAATATAGGAGAGAGAAGGAGGAGGAGGAAGAGGAGGAGGAGGGGAAGAGGAGGAGGGGGTGCGGCGGCCTGAGGTGGTGCGGCGGTGGCGGTGGGAGGAGGGGCAGCGGGTTTGGGGAGGGAGGAGGCCATTTTTTAGTTTCTGAAGAGGAAGAGGAAAAGTGAATTTATGAAATAGAAAAGAAGGAAAAGTGATTATATGCTAGTTTCTCGCGTATCGCCTGAACGCTAACGATCTCCAATCGCCGCGGATTTCGGACACGAGATAGTAGACGTGAAGACGAGTCTAACGAAACAAGTTTCGTCGAATTCCAAGTTCGTTTGACCATTCAAAAAAAATCACGAAAATGCTCAGATAAGCTCTAAAAATGCGATTTTGGCGCACCTTTTCTTCTCACACGCTCACATGCTAACTTCAAAAATCATGCCCTTTTGGATTTAACCATTTTTAGACAATACGAATCCAAAAAAAAAATGAAATCGAGTTCTGAGGTCGTATCAATAATGTTCCTTTGTAAAATGACTGCTCGCTTTACCCTGAACTGTTTTAGCTCGCACGGCCGCATACTAGCTCCGTTTGACATGCCCTTTGGAACATAACAATAATTTGTCATTATGAATCCATAAAAATTTATCTTGTCGAATTCTGAGCTCGTATGCAAAATTTCACTTTTTAAGGGCTATGTTTTGTTAACCGAACAACTCCAGCCCATAGCCACTATTCTGGATATCGGAATATATCGAAGCTTATACTTTTCGGAGTTCTAAATGGCATTTTGAACTCAATGAAAGTGGTTTTGAGTCCAAAATCATCCGTATGCAAAATTTGACTTTTTGGGCCATTATAATTTACATAGCGACTATTCTGAATTTTCAACTGGGCATAACTTTTGATTCCCGCTATGAAATTTCGATTTTTCAGATTCGTTGGAAAGATAATTTCAACTAGATCCTAATATTTTTGGTTTCGCCAAAATCCGGTTTATTTTGCACCCGGTATGTTCAATTGAAGTTTGAAATCGAATTATCGAACTACCGCGCCATTTTCAATTCCTTTTATAATTATAAATAATTATTTATATTCTAACGACGATGTATATAGATATATACGTTCGAATTATATTCAAAATAAATTTCTCGTTGTTATTATTTAAAATAATTCATTTTAAATATTCAAAATTCATTAAAATTGCTAAAATAAAAATTTTAAACTGGCTCAGATTTCGGGTTATTACAATCTCCCCCACTTAAAACTTTTCATCCCCGAAAAGGAATGAAGCCGAAAGTGGTTTGATTAATCAAATCTACGTTCATTCTGGCTTCCATTCTCCAACTTTTCAGTTTCTGAGAATCTCCAAATTCTTCAAAAATTTGGCTAACACCCTGAATTTTCGAAAAATTTCGCCATAACCTCCTTTGTACGGGGAGCACGGGAAAATCCCGAAATTGCCATATAGGACTTCTGATCTTAAAAGAAAAAGAAAAGCCAAGCGGCTAGCTAATCGGCTCATAAAATCATCATCACCCAAACAAAACAATAAATTATGATAAACATGTACCTATTTGTCGGGCAAACAAATTTTATTTCTTTGCTCTAGCCTCCTTGCTATGACCTATTCAATGTAAGTATATGTATATGCAAGCAAATGCGTCTAATTTTCAATACAGTTCAATATTTGATTCAATTAAGCTAAATGGTTCAAAATTATTAAACAAATAAACAAACAACGCAAACATCAATCAATTAGTGAATTAGAGTTTCGAATTCATAAATTTGATACTTATACGGAAAATCATGTTTTTGATGCCAATTCACAACAATAAACCTATCTATATAAGTTTTGGTTCTCACACTAGTCTAATGGAAATATATAGATATCACACCTTCGAAACTCGAATATGAATACTGATGATGATGCACCATCATCAGAATCATCCCCGGATGTCTAGAATGTGATTCTATATCTACCCAGTATATTAAAACTTCGACTATACGTTCATGACGCGTATACGCGAAATCTTTATATACTCGGTTGTCCAAATTCAAAATAAACAAATATCCAAATACGTTTAAAACGAATTAAATTTTCAAAACAAAATTGTTTTCATTTGAAAAATATACTCTTCACACTCGTTCTAGGATACTACTGATCCTATCTCTAACGAGCCATTCTGATTGGATATTACTAACCCAATATCTGATGAATTCTTTCGTATGGTTCTAATGTGTCTTGTCCTCGAGCTCTGTAAACCAAAGCTCTGATACCAAATGTGACGACCGACGAAATCCGGTAGGCTTTGCAACCATCCCTTCATCCCCCAAGCAGCAGGTAATACCCACCCCGGCTCACACTGGTCCCCCAATTCCTTGTTTTACGACGACCCTCTCGAGTCTCGCACCTACTGGCGAACCAACGCTCTAAACTGCGACATGTAGGGATAAGAGTCTCCCGTTCGCCACCAAATCGCGAAGCGAGAACCCCCTATCATGCGTACCCGGCCTGCTCAGGGCCAGTAACAAGAACTGGTGATACTCCATTCTCGCTCATTTTCCAAATTTGATAATTTAAATTATCAGTTCACATTTCAATCTAATTGCAGATTCATTAAAACTCCTTTTACTGGGTTAAAGAACTAAAGTCATTTAAAACACAATTCACGACAAACCCAAATCACATTCTATTTATTATCGGGTTAAAGAACTAGTGTTATTTAAAACACCGTTCACGATAAACCCACAAATCAATTCTATTTAAAACTCGTTTCAAATCCAATTTATTTATTAAAAAAAATAAACGGGTTTAAATTTAGTTCAAAACTAGTTCATTTCGATAAAAATCTATTTTTATCCTTTCAAATATGGAGTTTTTCATCCCAATTTTTCCCAAATCATTTCTTATGATTTCACATGAATTATTGATATTTTTAATAATTTTATCAAGGCTCGTACAGTCGTTTTCCATCAACGGCCATCGAACTGCACTTACAGCGACCTTTTCCAAATTTGATTTGGAGGTATCTCCAAATTCAACCATTAGATTTTGAATTTCTAATATTCGTTAGAAAGCTCTTTTCGGTACGAACCCAATGGTTCTGATTTTAGGAGAATCCGACAGTCGGATCTCCCGTAATGTCCGTTCGAAGTCAATGGTCGAAATTTACGAACTACCGCGGCGCGGCGCGTTCTATTCCGACCATTATATATATAATATATATATTATATATTTCGTCGATTTTCCTATTTAAAACGAATTTTATAAATTGTTTCAAATTTGTTTCAAAAACAATTTCAACATTCATTTCAAATTCAAATCGATTTCAATTTTATTTCAAATTCATTTTCTATTCAATTCAATTCAAATTTCAATTCATTCTATATTTAATTCAATTCAAATTTGGTTTATATTCAATTCAATTCGAATTTGCTTTATATTCAATTCAATTCGAATTTGCTTTATATTCAATTCAATTCGAATTTGCTTTATATATATATTCGATTTTTATCTCTTTTCAATATTCATTATAAAAACGAATATAATCGATATAAATATCGTTCGCGTCAAAATAGCGCATCTCTAATCAACGCGGCTTTATATATAAATAATTCCGTTATTCTATTCAACAAATGAATATTTATTCTATTCAATACGTGAATCTATATTTTTGTCAACACATGACTAATCTCAACGAATGAGTACTGTCCACGTGTGACTATTTTTGTTATTCAATATATTTTATAAAAATTATGGTATCTATCGTTTGATTTCAAATCAGACTCCAACTGTAAATTAGTAAGAGAACGATTCCCTGAATATTAATCCCGAAGGCCGAAACCAACATTAGATCAATATCCAGGAGACCACTCATCTTATCTATTTTCCAATTAGTTTCTAATCTTATATATGATAAAGATGTAAAATTTATTATTAAAATATTTCGTTCAACACATGAGTAATCTCAACGAATGAGTACTGTCAACACATGAAGCTTTATTTTATAATATTAAAGATGTAAAATTTATTGTTAAAATATTCCGTTCAACACATGACTAATCTCAACGGATGAGTACTGTCAACACATGAACCTTTATTTTATAATGTTCTTTATTTTCTAAATTGGAATGAGGCCCAATCAATTACCATACAAAGTTAATTATATGGATTCCATACAACACATGTATATAATAGCAACGATAAATAATCAACCATCATCCAAAGTGCACTACACTGTATAAGCATCAAATATAGATATCTAACGCTTATAACAGCCTGTCGATCCATCGATCGACATACAACTAATTATTGGGATTAGTGTATGCCGAATTTTACACATTTAACCATCATCCAGAGTGCATTCTACACTGCATAAGCATTATATATAAATATACAACGCTTGCACATCTTGTCAACCAATCGATTGACATACAACCAAATATTGGGGTTAGTGTATGTCCAATATAATCCCAATACCCGTGTGGGGTTTTCAAACAACAAACACAGATTTATTTGTGCAGTTGGGCGATGCGTAAAATTTATCGTCCTAATCAATATCAGTCAAATCAGTGTACATAAACAAATCATGGGATTTGTTATTAATATCTATTTTATTCATATACCCGTTAAAAATTATATTTTTAACTATAAATTATTTTATTCCATTCCACATCACATAATCAATTTTCACAACGCAATCAATCAAACAAACAAGTCGTCTATTGTCTCTTGACGATGGGTGTCAGGTGCTGCTAAGTACCGTGTGCATCCTAGTATATATTTTTAAATAGAAAATAAAATAAAAGTGAGAATTTTTCACCTTTGGGTTTCCACTCCGCCATTCTTTGGTTGTCAATTTTCGATTTTTCCCAGAACTCCAGCAAGTCTATTTCATGAATAACATAAATATGATAAAAATCATGTTTTCGTCTATCATTAATTATTTCTTAGTCTGATTATTTTATAAATAATATACATACGATAAAAATTATATTTTTATCAATCTAAAAGTATTTTCTTATATACGACAAAAATCCTATTTTTATCTTCATAAAAATATTTCTAACATACGAAAATATTATATTTTTATCTTTATAAAATCACATTCTATTTTATATTTTCAAAATCAAATTCTATTTTATATTTTCAAAATCAAGGTCTATTTTATATTTTCAAAATCAAAGTCTATTTTATATTTTCAAAATCAAAGTCTATTTTATATTTCAAAATCAAAGTCTATTATATATTTTTAAAATCGAAGTCTATTTTATATTTTCAAAATCAAAATCTATTTTATATTTTCAAACACATTGCTAATTTTATTTTTAAAACCTTATCTATTTTTATTTTTAAAACATTATCTATTTTTATTTTTATTTTAAAAAAAACACACTTCAAAACAATGCTCTTTACATTAACAATTAATTAAACAAACTAACTATTTACTAATGATATCATTAACAAGGGATTACCCCTTAATCTCCTTCTTCCCCTCGTTCAAATTACTGAAGCTCCCAAAACCCAGGTCGACCTCACAATCTTCACCGTACGCGACTCCAGAGGCCATCGGTCTCTAATTGGAGTTCACCTCCATCTCCGACGATGCGTCGCCGGCCACCAGTACCAAGGGTTCGAAGTTCGAACTCCCCTCTTGCCCTTGAAACGCTGGCGAATCCGACCTTTTGAGTGAAAAATTCCAACGCTACCCTTGACTAAATTTGATCCAGTTGGTATGGATCTAAAGAGGGAAGAAAACTCTTTGATCTTCATTCAGATTCCTAAATTAATTCTTCTTGGATTGAAAGAAATTGGGTGGGAAGTTTCGAATCAAATCAGCCGTCGGTTTAAGGGTATGATGGTAGAAATAAGAAATGAACTAGGGTTTCTTGTGATTGGCCGATTTTTGTTTATTTATATATATTTTTAATAATATTTTATTCCAGTTTTTATTTGTTTATCCTTCTAAACTCCTAATCAAACCCAACGACTGTTGCCCCTAGCTAATTACCCTCATTTCGAACACAATAGGATATGTTTCGTAAGCCAATTCTATTGTTTGAATCGGTTTCTCTTCAAATTAAAACATAAATCAATATATATTACATTTAAACGTACATTTCAGTTTACCGGGGCCACATATGGACTCTAAAAATTCTAGAAAAATTCTTTCTAGCTTCGTATTGATGATACGGTCCTAACAAAACTAATTTCGTCAAATTTGAAGACCTTGGAAAAATGGCCATTTTTTGGTCGATCCAAATTGACTAAAACTGTTCAAACATGTTTTCTTTTGCCACGCTCACATATTGATTCCAAAAATTATGAAAATTGAAATCTAGCAATAACTTGACATCCCGGATCCAACAAAAGTAGTTTCGTCGAAAACGGAGGTCGTTTGCAAAATAGCTATTTTTAAGGGCTATATTTTCCATAGACACTATTCTGAATTTTCAACTGGGCATAATTTTTTATTCCGGCTATGAAATTTCAATTTTTCAGATTCATTGGAAAGATATTTTCAAATAGATTCTAATATTTTTGGTTTCGCTAAAATCCTGTTTATTTTGAATCCTGTACATTGATTTGAAATTTGAAGTTGAATTTTCAAACTACTGTGCCATTTTCAATTCCTTTTATAATTAAAAATAAATAATTATATTCTAACTTCGATTCGAATAAATATATACGTTATAATTTTGTTCAAAATAAATTTCTCGCCGTAATTTTTTAAAATAAATCATTTTAAATATTCAAAATTCATTAGAATAATCAAAATAAGTATTTTAAATTGGTTCTGATTTTCTGGGTTATTACAATCTCCCCCACTTAAAATCTTTTCGTCCTCGAAAAGGAATAGAGTTGAAAGTTGTTTAACAAATCAACTCAACTTTCATTATTTTAATTATGGCTTAAGTTCTTCAAATTTTCAGTTTCTAAGAACTTTTCAAATTCTTCAAAAATTTGGCTAACACCCTAAATTTTCGAAAAATTACGCCATTACCTCCTTTGTACGGGAGCACCGGGAAAATGCCCAAACCGCTACACAGCCCTCTCCAATCAAAAAGAAAAAGAAACAGCCAAGCAGCTAGCCAATCGGCACATAAAATCATCAAAAACCCCAAGAAATACAATAAACACGTGCCTATTTATCGGGCAAACAATTTTGTTCCTCTGCTTAGCTTCCCTGCTATAACGTGTTCAATGTATAAACATGTACATATATGCAAATGCAATAAATTTCAATTCAGTTCAAATTTGACTTTATTTGGCTAAATTTACCTTTCATGTACATATTAGTTTCAACAATCTCATTAGTTAAACTAATAATCAAACAACACAATCATCAATCAATTAGTTGATTAACATTTCAAATTTATAGCTTTTATGTATCCCAAAATCATGCTTTTGATGCCAAGTCACAACAAATAAGCCCTATCTAGTTTTGGTTCTCACACCAGTCAATTGGAATCATACAGGCATCCCACTTTCGAAACTCGAACACAAATGCTGATAAAGGTATACCGATCATCAGAATCATCTCCGGGCGACTAGAGTGTGATTCTATATCTATCCTGTATATTTGAGGCTTCAGATACACGTGGATCAGATGTATATTCAAAATCTCTATATACCCGATTGTCCAAATTCAATACAAAATAAATATTCAAATACGTTGAATAAGGTTTAAATTTTCAAAACAAAATTCGTTTTCAATTTTATTTGAAAAATATATTCTTCACACTCCTTCTAGGATACTACTGATCCTATCTCTAACGAGTCATTCACATTGGATTTTACAAATCCAATCTCTGATGAATTCTTTCGTTTGGTTCTAATGTGTCTTGTTCTTGAGCTCTGTAAACCAAAGCACTGATACCACGGTAAGGACCCAAAACTTCCCCGGTCTTCGAGGAGGAGAGGAAGAACGGATTGCCTTGATAACATGACAAATCAGAACACAAACAGAAGAACATTTCACTACTTATTACAACAATTCCATCAAAATACAAGAATATACAGAGTGTGAATAAATATTACACATTTATTAAATATCAGAGATTTACAAGTTACAGTGCAGCGGAAAATAATACAAAACACAACTAAAAAGAATATACACATAAAGAGCTTTTCGGATATCATTCCAGCTATAAACCAGGATCCTGTGAATATAAATCTGCAAAACCAAAACTACTAGCTGCCCGTGTGGAAAATAGGAGTACCTAAAGTTTAGGTTAAAACAATAAACTCTAGGTCAGTCATGTGACTGGTGTGAGAACTAAAACAGTTATTTAAAACTTTACTTTAAATCAGATATATCAAGCGAGCACGCCGTATAACACGGAACGAGTTTCCTCCCAAGAATACCAGTGCCTATAACAAAACAGCGCAATGCTTTTTAAAAAAATGAAGCTATTATAAGACCCAGGTCCTATCACACAATGCAACGCAAGCTGGGGGACAGGATTTTCCCTTATAATAGCCAAACATGCTTGGTACGTTAAAACAAATCATTTGATGCTATCATAAGTTCATAGTGTATAAAACAACTTCAAACATAAATGTATCAATCCTAGACGGCATGGTTACCATATATCATGTCGCCAATACTAGGCTCTACAATCAAAACCGCAAATGTCACGTATTGGAAGTTGGATTTCTGTCTGTGAACTAAGGCAAGGGATCATCCTTACCGCTTCGAGACGCTCTAGCCCGTGTCTCTGGTCAGAGCTCGAGTGATCTTTGGATCGTCAGGGCTGGTCCACTCGATGTGGAATAAAATGCCTGAACACTGCGTTTCCCTGCCCTATGGGGTGTAAACTGGTCATATCCCGACCAAACTATCATCCCCGGAACGACCGATATAACCGAGGCGCCTCGCATCCATCATCCACATAATAAAATGTCAGGGCTAGTAAAACACTGACACCACTCCTAACTAAAGGGAACACATGCCCTCCCTGAAGTCCTCTCCTGTTTCTGGTTCACACTAGGGTGTGAGGCTCACGAATTAATGCTACACAAAGCTACACTATACTAAAGCCGTTCTTTGATCATCAACCACATGACTCTGCTTTTCAATAGAAGCCTTGATCATTTGCATCTCAGCATGCCACACAGGCAATTCACGCTATGCAACTGATGTCTATCAATCACACAGAATGAAATCCGATGTCAGACATACATCCATTTACAAGTTCGTTCTAGGTCTGAACGAAACCGGAGGCACCTTATTCCTCGTCCCATATGTACAATACAGGAGAGAGGCCCTCGCATATCCGGTCGATCTCCAAGTACGTCTGGACGATCACCACTTATTATCATGTCTTGGGTGTACAACCCAATCAAGACATCAGTAATCATCCAAACGATGTGAAGACCTACGGTCTTCAACCACCGTCTTCATCCTTGACATATCGTCGAACCAGTTATTCAGAATGGGATAAACCCGGTCTTTCCGAATAACTCGCGTATATAATAAACAAGTGTTATAAAACACAAGATACGCCTTATTCCAATCTAGAATATTCCTTTATTCAAATATTCTTTTACTTTGGGAAAGGTTCCCATTAATTTTATTAAAGATATTTAAATTTATTCTTCAATCTTCCTTTGATTATCAATTCAAACCAAATTATGGTTTATCCAAACTAGTCGGGATTAGCGATTCTTACCGAATTAATCATTTGTCTAATTTCCCAATCCCAACCTATTCATCCCATGAAGAAAAACCGGTAATACTTCATGTCTAACACCACAGTGTTATTGGTAAATTCAATTACCATTTCACGTCCAAATCTAATTAAAGATTTAACTATCGCTTGGAGCAAAACTGGTGATGCTCCATTCTCGACCAGTTCTTGAATTTGATAATTTTAGTTATCAAATTCACCTTTCAATATATTTAAAGATTCATTAAAACTCTAATTCAGTTTTAATTTCCACAAATCATTACTTAATGATTATTCAAATCCAGGAAATAAATCTTGTCTTTAACTGGGTTAAAGAACTAATGTCATTTAAAACACAGCTCAGGATAAACGCAAAATCACATTCCATTAATTATGGGATCTTCACGGAATACAAATCAATATATATAATCGATATAAACTTCCATATCCGAATAATAATATAAATCGAATAACGGCAAAGCCTTTTAAATTCCATATATATTAGCAGTCTTCCTCCACAGAAATTCACTTCGTTTATTACAAATCAAATTCCATTCCATTCCAATTTATTTTATTAAATTGGAAAACTTTACTTTGGAAAATCTCCTTTAAATCTTAACAAAAGATTTATAAATTCCAAATCACATTTCACTGTAAATCGGGCTAAAGAACGAATGTCGTTAAAAACACAATTCACGATAAACCCAATTCACATTCCCTTTTATTCTAATTATTAAATATAATTGGAAACTCTAACAATCTTAATAAAAAGATTTATTTTCTTCACATGGGGTACAAGAACAGCGTTACTGAAGACACCATTCATGACAAATCCAAAATTCCATTTGATATTAAATACAAGGCTCTGAATAGAAAATATATCGGCTTATATTCAATATCAAATACTACAACCAACAAATGTCGTATTGGAAATAACGATATAAATATATCTTTCAAATTTCTGTAACAATATCTGTATAATCACGAAATCCAACATTGAGATATTTCGAAGTCAATTTCAATTCAAATACATTCTAATTTATATGTTGGAAATTCTGGTTATTTTTAAAACCATTTCAAATCCAATTTATTTATTTTAAAAATAATTGGATTATAATTCCGATTCATAACTAGTTCATTTCGATAAAAATCTATTTTTATCTTTTCAAATATGGAATTTTTTCCAAATCATTTCTTATGATTTTACACTAATTATTAATATTTTTAATAATTTTATCAAGGCCCGTATAGTCGATTTCCATAAACGGCCATCAAACTACACTTACTGCGAGATTTTCCAAATTTGATTTGGACATAATTCCAAATCCAACCATTAGATTTCAAATCTCTATTATTCATTAGAAAGATCTTTTCAATACGAACCCAACGATTTTGGTTTTAGGAGAATCCGACAGACGGATCTCCCGTAATGTCCATTCGAAGTCAATGGTCGAAATTCGCGAACAGCCGCAGCGCGTCACGTTCTATTCAGGCCATTATATTATATATGTAATATATATAATATATATTTCGTCGATTTCCATTTAAAACGTATTTTATAAATCGTTTTAAATTCGTTTTCAAAACGATTACAACTTCATATTCAATTTCAAGTCAAAATTGAATATTCCATATCATTAATATAAAAATTATAATATTTTCAAAACATTAGATTTTGAAATCAATTCCTTTTCGATATTCACTATAAAAATGAATAAAATCAATATAAATATCGTTCACGTCAAAATGGCATTAATCTAATCAACACGGCTTTATATATTTATATATATTCGTGTCCATCCCAAATCGGACATCAAAATCACATTTTGATCTTTTACTGAATATTATTTTAAAATATTCATTATTTTAAAATATTCGTTATTTTAAAATATTTATTCTTCTGAACTGGAATCATACACAATCAAGTACCATATAATGTGATTATATGGATTTCATACAACACATGTACACAACAACAATCAAACACATTCAACCATCATCCAGAGTGCATTCTACACTGCATAAGCATTAAATATAAATACACAATGCTTACACAGCTGGTCAACCAATCGATTGACATACAACCAAATATTGGGATTATTGTATGTCCAATATCATCCCAATACCCATGTGGGGATTTCAAACAACAAACACAGATTTATTTGTGTAGTTGGGCGATGTGTAAAATTTATCGTCCCAACCTATATCAGTCAAATCAATGTACATAAACAAATCGTCCGATTTGTTTATGAATATTTATTTTATTCATATACCCATTAAAAATTATATTTTTAACTATAAAATATTTTATTCTATTCCACATCACACAATCAATTTTCACAACACAATCAATCAAACAAACAAGTCGTCCATGGTCTGTGGACGACGGGTGTCAGGTGTTACTAAGCACCGTCTGCATCCTAGTATATATTTTTAACTAGAAAATAAATTAAAAGTGATAAGTTCTCACCTTTGGGTTTCCACTCCGCCATTCTTTGGATGCCAATTTTATATTTTTTCCATAACTCCAGCACGTCTATTTCATGAATAACATAAATATGTTAAAAATCATATTTTCGTCTATCATTAATTATTTCTTAGTCTGATTATTTTATAAAAAATATACATACGATAAAAATTATATTTTTATATCTAAAAGTATTTTCTTATATACGACAAAAATCCAATCATAAAAATATTTCTAACATACGATAAAAATTCTATTTTTATCTTTATTAAATCACATTCTATTTTATATTTTCAAAATCAAATTCTATTTTATATTTTCAAAATCAAGGTTTATTTTATATTTTCAAAATCAAAGTCTATTTTATATTTTCAAAATCAAAGTCTATTTTATATTTTTAAACACATTGCTAATTTTATTTTTAAAACCTTATCTATTTTTATTTTTAAAACATTATCTATTTTTGTTTTTATTTTAAAAAACCAAACTTCAAAACAATGCTCTTTACATTAACAATTAATTAAACAAACTAACAATTTACTAATGATATCGTTAACAAGGGATTACCACTTAATATCCTTCTTCCCCTCGTTCAAATTACTTAAGCTCCCAAAATCCACGTTGACCTCACAATCTGTGACGACCCCGAACCCCGTACTGACGGTGGAAAGGGTAATCTTTGGAATATAACACAGAAACAGATAATAGCAGAACAGAATTAAATAAATACACCAGATAATGCACAATAGAATATACTGGATAAACGTAATCATCAGAGTTACACAGTATACAGGATCATACTTAGAACAAATACAGTTCAGCTATACATTTATGTCTACAGCGGAAAAAACAAACATAATGTACAACAGGAGCTGAACAGCATAAAAAGAGATAAATAATAGAATACATCTTCAGCTCCAGCTATCCAGAAAGAGCCAGCTAAAACCTGAATACAATGCTGCCCATGTATAAAAAGGGGCACCCGAGTTTGAAAGTGAAACAAACTACGAGTCAGTCATGGGACTGGTATGAGAAATCTACTCAACACATTTATAATATGGCTAATCACAGGACCACGCCACTTTCGTGGAACGGGTTTACTCCATTGGATTGCCAGTGCTTTTAAAACAAATAATTCTTTTAAACATCGCAATGCTTTTTATAAAAATGAAGCCATTATAAGACTCAGTTCCGATCACACAATGCAACGCAAACCGGAGGATAGAGTTTTACCTTATAATGGCCAAAATGCTTGATACGAATAAAGCATTTGATATTATTACTAGTGTTTATATGTTTCAAAAACAATTTCAATCATAACTATCAATCATAGACGGCATGGGTACCATATATCATGTCGCCATATATATATATATATATATATATATATATGTATATATATATATACACACAATCAAAATCGCACAGTCACGTATTTGGAAATTGGATTTCCGTCATGAACCAAGGCAAAAGATAGTCCTTACCAAATTCGAGACAATGTAGCCTATGTCTCAAGGCGCAGACTCAGGTGGGCCCTTGGAGCGACAGAGCCGGTCCACCGATGTGGATTAAAATTCCTGAACACTACGTTTCTCCGCCCTATGGGGCGTAAATGAGCCAATGAATGACTCCATCGGTCTCGGATCGACCGATATATCCGAGACGCCTCGCTATCCATCATCGACATAAGTAAAATGTCAGGCCGTGTAAAAACACCGACACAACTCCTAGCTAGAAAGAAATGCATTCCCTCCTTGAGGTCCTTCTCCCGTTTCTGGTTCATACCGGGGTGTGAGGCTCGTGAATTCACGTTATACACAAGGCTACGCCACGCAGGCGGTGCTTTGATCATCACCACAAGACTTTGCTTTTCAACAGAAGCCCTGATCACTGCATTCTAGCGTGCCACATAGGCAATTCACACCGTGCAAATGATGGCTATCAATCACACAGAATAAATTCCAATGTCAGACACACTATCCATTTGCAAGTCCGTTCTAGGTCTGAACGAAACCGAAGGCACTATATACCTCGCAAACCCATCGATCACCACGTACGTCTGGACGATCACCGCTCATTATCCATATTTCGGGATGCCTCCCAATCAGGACCTCGGTTACCATCCAAACGAGGTGAAGATCTCCGGTCTTCGACCACCGTCTTCATCTTCGATTTCTTATCGTCGATTCAGTAATTCAGAATGGGATAAACCCGGTCTTTCTGAGCAACTCATGTATATAATAAACAAGTGCTACACAAACACTACTACACATCATTTCAATTCATTAGTCATTAACCGTCAATCAGTAAGAGAACGATTTCCCAAATATTAACCCCGAAGGCCGAAACCAACATCAGATCAATACCCAAGAAACCATTCGACTTAGCCAACCTTAAGTTAGTTTCTAAATTTCATATCCATATCGTTTATAATATTTTATAACGATTTATCGCTATTTTTATTTATTTTAAAATAGCCAATTTATTCAAAACGACGCTTCGGGCCATAACGCGGCCGTGGCGCTGTTTTTCTTCAGATTTGATTTACACATATCTGAAAATCTAACCATTGGATCTTCACAAAATTTACATCATTAGAAAGATCTTTTCAAAATGAATCCAACGGTTCTAGTTTTGGGAAAATCAGACGGTCGGATCTCCTGGTACAATCGTTTGAAGTTTCGATTTCAAAATACAAACTGCAGTGTCGTTATTAGATTAAATATAATTATATATATATATATAATCGATTCTGGCGCTGTTTTTCTTCAGATTTGAATTAAACATTCCAGATAATCCAACCGTTGGATTTTTACAAAGTTGTTGCCGTTGGAAAGATATTTCCAAAGCGAACCCAACAGTTGCGGTTTCGGGAAAATCCGATGGTCGGATCTCCCGCACTAATCGTTTGAAATCATGGTTTCAAAATACGAACTGCAGCTTCGTTATTCGATATATTTCAATTCTATTTATATATATATATCGATTCTTCGATTTCAAAACTATATTCTCTTCATACATTTGATAAAAATGATATTTTTATCTAACTGTCTTCTATTTCAACACTTCACTATTTTTAACAATTCATGTACACAGTAAAAATGTGATTTTTATTGTAAAACGGTTTATTTCAAAATCCGACTATTTTATATAGTTCATATAGATGATAAAAATATGATTTTTATTATAAAACAATTTATTTCAAAACACGACTATTTTATATAGTCATATAGATAATGAAAATATGATTTTTATTATAAAATAATTTCTTTCAAAACACGACTATTTCATATAGTTCATATAGATGATAAAAATATGATTTTTATTATAAAACAATTTATTTCAAAATATGAATAACATTCAACACATGAATTTCAATTCAACGAATGAATTTAAATTCAACACATGAAGGATTTCTATAGTTTATATATATAGATGAAAAGGTGATTTTTATATTTAAAACACGGATACCATTCAACACATGAATTTCTATTCAACGAATGAATTCCAATTCAACACATGAAGGTTTTCTATAGTTTGTATATATACATAAAAAGGTGATTTTTATATTTAAAACACGAATACCATTCAACACTTGAATTTAAATTCAACGAATGAATTTCAATTCAACACATGAAGGTTTTCTATAGTTTATATATATATTGATAAAAAGGTGATTTTTATATTTAAAACACGAATACCATTCAATACATGAATTTCAATTCAACGAATGAATTTCGATTCAACACATGAAGGTTTTTTATAGTTTATATATATAGAGATAAAAAGGTGATTTTTATATTTAAAACACGAATACCATTCAACATATGAATTTCTATTCAACGAATGAATTTCAATTCAACACATGAAGGTTTTCTATTCAACTGACGAATATAGTTTCAATACAGGAAAAAAATTCTAACACATGAATATTATTCAAAATTTCGGCAGCCTGACGGCAGGGTAGTTAAAACCGGGACCGTCCCTAGTACGGCTCCTCGCTCTACCTTAAAGCCTCGCAGCTTTTGACAATGGGGAATCATGCATCTAGTTCGCACGCAGGCGGCATGTATATTTTTTTTCCATTTCCACAAACTAATCCTATGTGGTTTCAACCAAATATTTCTTAACCACAAACGGGTATTTTTCAACCCCAATCAATCAATTTCAACCACAAACAATTTCAATCAACCATTCGCTATCAATCTATTTTCACACCAATCACAACCAATAAATATCGTCCATGGTTTTTGGACGAGGGATGTGTGTGTGTGTGTATATATATATATATATATATATATAGCATTTAACTTCTATATCAACACATATATAATTTTTACAACGCATATAAAACTTATACATCGAATGTACAACTTATACAACGCTTATACAAGCGGTGTACAACACTTATATGACTCATACATCGACTATATAATTTATGCATTGTCGTTTTCCATTTCGTTTATAAATTAGAGATCTCACATTGGGTTCCACTCCACCAAAAATAGCAGAAGGCTCATAAAAATATGCGGTCTCCTCTAGAATGTAGATGACGTTCTCACGATCACGATGTTTCCTATTTCATCGCATTTCGTCAAGAAACAAAACATATATGATTTTTCAAAGTTTGCAACGGTTTAAAGGTGTTAAAACAGTTGAAAATTAACTCAGCCGTATACCTTATTTATTTCTTCAAAACTAGGTTTAAGATTTTCGCCAAATCCGTGAAGTTGCAGCTCGATCGAACCATACAGCGTTGAAGAGGGAGGAGGGGGCTTTGCGGCGCCGGTGGTGGGGTCCAGCTCGACGCTGGAATGGAGGCGCGGCGGCTGTTCGAAGTCTCCGACTTCGTGACGTCGGTTCTCCCAAACCACACAATGAAAAAATCCAAACTATATATGGATTTGAAGATCTTCTCGTGCTCTTCAAAATCTTCAACTGGAGGAGGGACTAATTTTGCTTGTAGGAGGAGCAAATGAGGAGAGATGGAGAGAATAGCTTTCCGCCATCGTTCTGGGTGCTATCGGGGAGAAAGAAAATGCAACGACCAATGAATTTTTTTTATTTGTTTATAAATTTTAAAATCTCTAAAATACCCTCCTCCACACACGAACACCAATTCAAACCCAACGACTGTCGTCCCTAGCGTTTTACCCCCATTCCGAACACAATGGGATATGTTTCGTAGGCCCATTCGACTGTTTCAGTCAGTTTTCCTTCAAATTAAAATATAAAACATTCAATATTTGATTTTGAACGTACATTTCAATTTGCCAGGGCCACAAACTGATTCGAAAAATTCCAGAAAAATCAGTCTAGCTATGTTTTGACGATACAGTCGCAACAAAACTAGTTTCGTCGAATTCTGAGACCGTTTGCAAAAAGGCCCATTTTTGGTCGATCCAATTTAACTATAATTGACCAAAACACGTTTTCCTTTGCCACGCTCACATACTAGCTTCAAAAATTATGAAATTTGAAACCTAGAAATAACTTCACATCCCGGATCCAACAAAAGTGGTTTCGTCGAATTCTGAGGCCATTTGCAAAATGGCCAATTTCACGGGCTATATAAATTCCATAGCGACCTTTCTGAAAATTCATTTGGCTATAACTTTTGCTTTCCACAATGAAACTTCGATTTCTCAGATTCGTTAGAAAGGTATTCACTAACATATTTAAATATTTTTGGTTTCACTCAAATCCGTTTTGTTTTGCACCCGGTACAGTCAGTCAAAGTTTGAATTCAGATTTTGAAACTACCGCGCCATTTTAGGCTTTGTTTATAATTAGAATTAATTATATTCCTTTTCAATTGTCGATTCAAACTCAGTTTTCATCGTTATTATTTAAAATATTTATTTTAAATTTTTAAAATCCACATTTTTAGCCAATTTAAAATTTTTAAATTGGTTCAGATTTTCCAGGTCGTTACAATCTCCCCCACTTAAAACTTTTCGTCCCCGAAAAGGAGCAAAGTCGAAAGTGGTTTGATTAATCAACTCCACGTTCAATTTGACTTCCATCCTCCAACTTTTCAGTTTCTAAGAATTTTCAAATTCTACAAAAATTTGGCTAGCACCCGGAATGTTCGAAAATTTTCGCCATAACCTCCTTTGTACGGGGAGAGGTTTGGAAATTTATTGGGCCGTATTAGGTACCCAATAAATCCTATAAAGCATACACATATTTATAGTGATATATTCTGGTATTTACAGGGGAGCGTGTATAGATAATAACTCCAGAGAATAAATTCTCATCACTCTGTCAAAGCTTGAGGGAGTGTGTATTTTAATTGCTCCAGAGGATAAATCCTCGTCACCTCGTCCCGTGTGGGAAATAAATAGTCCATGTGCCGTATCTAATGACTAGAGAGACGTGATTATTGTCAACTCCAGACCTGTGTGGGGTTTTTATTAATCTGGCAGTTTTATCGTTACATTTTAAATAGTCCATAACAGTCATTGGTTCAACCTGTAAAATATAGTCATCGCCATACAAGCCTCTCGCTCGTATGGTAAATCTTCCACCTCGTCACACAAGCTCCAAATGCTTATGTGGTATATGATGAAGTATGCTTATCTTCCAGAGGTATGCCATGCAGTGTAGTTCAAAATTAATTGTTACTATACTATGGCGATGTTTATTATTTCACATAGAACAACCAGCACTCTGCATCCAATGGCGTTCACAGGAGTTGATATAATAATATTTCGCATCCAACTCATTAAGGTTTACCTATTTGTCGGGCACGCAAATAAAATCTTTACTCAACAGCTATCCATTTTCCTGTTCAAACATATATAATGCACATGTATATATATTTCTATCTATTTTCTAATCAGTTCAATGTGTGATTTAAATCAATAAATTCTACCATTATTCTCTTATTGATTAAATTAACTATCATTCTAATAATTTAATTAATCAAATCTGCTATCACACAACACAAACAACAATCAAATTGTTTTTAACTTTTCAACAATATACTAATCAATTTCTATATTTCTTTAAAATCATTTAGACTATAGAATTAAAGGTGCACATCCATGGAAAGAAAATAACAACAGAGTAGAGAACTAATTGGTAATGCAAAGTATGGTAAATGTACCTTGCACCGGAGTCAATCAGAGATATCCACTTGGCATCTAGGATATGCTTTCTAAATGCTCTCCTCAGTTTCCCAAGTACAATCTAGCGGATCCCCACTCCATTGCACTTTGACTAAGTGAACCTTCATGTTGCTCAGTTCTTTGGTTTCTTTGCCAATGATCTTTAGCGACTCTCTTCTCACAGCTAATTCTGGAGTAATTTAAATATCCTGTTGAGTTGCTTCTTCCACGATCAAGTCTGGATCATGAACGTGCTTTCGAAGTTGAGATATGTGAAATACATCATGCACTCCAGGCAACCAATCAGGCAATTTAACCCTATAAGCGAGAGTTCCGATCCGTTCCAGAATAGGAATCGGACCAATGAATTTGGGCGCCAACTTCCCAGTTTTACCAAACCGGATAACTCTCATCGACGATACTTTCAAATATACATAGTCGCCAACAGCAAATGATATATCTCTTCTTCTCCTATCGGCATAGCTCTTTTGTCGGCTTTGAGCAGCGAGTAATCGTTTCTTAATAAAATCGACTTTGTTGGCAGCTTCTCGGATCATATCAGGCCCTAACATAAGTCTATTATCGGGTTCGACCCAACAAGCAGGAGACCGGCACGATCTACCATACAATGCTTTGAATGGAGACATTGTCAGGCTCGCCTGGTAGCTGTTGTTATATGAGAATTCAGCCAAATGCAGATGGTCTTCCCATGATCCACCGAAATCTAGAACACAATCCCGCAATAGATCTTCTAGTATACGTTTCACCCTCTCAGTCTGACCATCTGTCTGAGGATGATAGGCGGTGCTTAAGTTCAGCTTTGTTCCTAGCTCTACTTGAAATGCCTCCCAGAATTTGCTAGTAAATATTGTATCTCTATCACTAACTATACTGAGCGGCACTCCATGTAGCCTTACAATTTCCTTGAAGTATACCTGCGCCAGACTCTAAACAGTTCTGTTTGATCTGACAGGTATGAAATGGGTGGTCTTCATGAAGCAATCTACGATCACCCAAATACTGCCATTTCCTTTTCTGGTTCTGGGCAAACCATCTATGAAGTCCATGGAAATATGTTCCCACTTCCAACCTGGAACGTCTAGCGGTTGTAACAATCCAGCCTGTTTCTATTGGTCGCTCTTGACTAGTTGGCAAGTAGGGCATCGGCTAACATATAAAGAAATGTCCCTCTTCATCGACTTCCACCAGAAAGTGCATTTGATGTCATTATACATTTTGCTTACCCCCGGATGGATACTAAGTGTAACACCCCACCTCCGCCAGGGTGGCTCTAGCAAGCACTCTGACTTTGGAGGGGCGTTTGAATCAGGTAAACCTGCATAATGATATATCAAGGTAGAACAAGAACATATGTATATGTGTAAACAGAGTAAATAACATAGATAAAACAGCGGAAGATTTTCAAACCATTTCAAAACAAGTCTTAGTACAACATCATGTCAATTTTCCAAATAAAATAAGTCTAGTACATAAACAACATCATCTGAAAACTGAAAAGAAAAACATTAGTAGCTATCCCCAAAGCAGAAAAACCATAGCGAGCTCAAGTCCAAAGCATACATGAGCTATCCAAGAAAAGCAGGTAAGATCCAAGCTAAGCTCCTGTATTCCCTCCCTGAGAACCTGGGGGGGAGGGGGGGGGGACGGAAGAAAAGAGGCGAAAGAAAACAGGTCAGTCAAAAAGACTGAGTAAGCCCTACTACAATCAATGAAAACTGATAAAGTTAACTGACATGAGCAGCAGGTATGAACATAAGGATAACAACATGATGATTAACTATTAAGGTAGATAAAGGTATCATCGCATAATCAGGATTAAGGTTTTGCACCACGGGTGTACTAGCAAACTAACATGACTTGATTAAACAAGTATTGATCCCACGGCCCAAGCTTTGGCCCAATAACATGAAGTGACCCTCATACGAGGTCCAATAACATGAAGTGACCCTACCACGAGGTCCAACCCAACGGTCTAATCGATCGGCTCCCTAAGCCTAACTCGTCACGTGTTGGTGTCAATACGGCCCAACCATGAATGTAGTCGAACTGTGCCGGGTCCACCCGTCGGGTGTATCAAGCCCTAGGGTGTCGACCCCTGGACACCATAAACATGAGTGCACAGTCTCGCCCTACCGGTACCCGTGCTTGTTTTCTCCGGCTACGGACTATGTGCACGACCAGAGTCCGCCCAGAACTACACCGGCGTACCACGGCCGTCGCTTTTTGGCCCCTTATCTCCAGTTCAGTAATCGTGCCCCCACCCTAGCCTAGTCCCTAGGGCCATGATGATACAAACTAGGGATTACTGAAGGAGTGGACCCCCATTGCTAGGATTTCTCTAGTGGGTTAAGTATGGTTTAACACCTCCACTAATCATGAATTAACTTGGTTAAGTGTAACGGTGAGTTCACGACTTAATCCCGATTAATCAACCGAGCCCAAATTGGTTAAGTATTAAATGGTCCATGACTTAACCCTAATCATGTGGCATTAATTAATTAATGCGCCTTAACCTCTCACGTTAGACTTTGTTGTGGTTACTAGTTAAGCCGGGCGGGTCCGGGTAGCTTTACACCACAACTTGGTCTAACCTCGGGTCCAAGGTACAACATGACCAACTTCTCACATTGGGTCCTATTGTTTGTAGCAACTAGTTAAGCCGGTTGGTTCCGGGTAGGTTTACGCTACAAACTCAACCCAACCTCGAGTTGGCCACACTTATCTTCTCTAAGTGTCATGTCCATCATGTTACAAATTTTCAAGCAATTGGGTAGACCTAACTTAATAGGTAAATTCCCAATGGGTAGACCTAACTTAATAGGTAAATTCCCAAGCTCATGTTTTTATGTCTTTTAAGTTTACCCAACCCCAAACGCAATCCCATCGCTTACATATCGCAATAGCGCATAAAGGATAGAAAGAGGGAACATGGCATAATCATCACATAAAAATGTTAGAGCCACAAGTTCAACATGGTGGCATATGAAAGGCTCATGTGTTCATACACTTGCATATTACATTTTTAGGCCCAAAAGCATGCATAACATGTTAACATGAACCACATGACCATCCCAAACTTGCATAAACATACTTGCATATCATATGACAACTTGCATATCAAACTTGCATATGACTTGCATAACATATGTCAACGTGCATATCATACTTGCATAACATATGCCAACTTGCATATCATACTTGCATAACAAACTTGCATAAACAAACTTGCACAACATGTGACAACTTGCATATCATACTTGCATAAACAAACTTGCATAACATATGACAACTTGCATATCATACTTGCATAAATAAACTTGCATAACTTATGACAACTTGCATATCATACTTGCATAAATAACTTGCATAACTTATGACAAGTTGCATATCATGCATTTAACTTCAAAGTTCAAGTATGAGAGGAATAGGGCTTACAATGCTTATGCAGACTCAAATGAGTATAGCAAATGTAAGAAACCCCTTATGCAACAAATTAAAACCCCAAAAATGCAAGCAAACTTGATCAAGACTCCTCCTTTATGATGCAAATAGAGAAACAAGACTTTAATGCAAGCTAAAGAGGATCATACAAGTCTAAATACACTTGTATGCATGGAAATCTCTTAGAAATTGATTTAGGAATTTGATGAAGAGAGTGGAGGCCATGAGAGGATTGATTTTGCCATAGTTTAGTTGCTAGGATGAATAATGAGGATTTAGGGTAGGTTAGGGTCTTATTTATAGATTAGGCTAGTGATTTAGACCATAGGATTAAACCCTAGTTCTCATCTCAACCCTCCAAATCGAATCTGGCCCCCAAGCTCAACACAAACCCAAAATGGTGTACCAGGCAGGACCTGTCGTCTGAGCCAAGTCGACAGCCAAGTCAACAGGGCTGTCGACCTGGTCAGACCAAGTCGACTCCCAATTCAGATTTGAATTTGAAATCTGTTTTTACTTAGGAATTTTCTGAAAACTTCGTTGGGCCTTAATCGGGTCATACGGACTCCGATTTTCGAAAACTCGGACTCTATTTCGCGTATTTTTCCGAGACGAACGCAATGGCATAGCCGGTTTCCCTTGATTCAGATTTTAGGATTAAATTCTGCCTCGATTTACATTATTACAGGTTATTGAAAATACGGGTTGTTACATTCTCCCCTCCTTAAAGGATTTCGTCCCCGAAATCTTCAAGTTAGGAAGAACGTATCCTACCATCCAATCATCCATCTACTCAAAACATCATCCACGAGCAATCATTGTCCTTAAAAGATTCTAAATGCTGGATGAACATATGCAAAGGTGTGTGTATATGTACTTATCTAATGCAAATATCATCAATGCAAATTATGTTAGTGAAATGAATCCATATGTATGCAATTCCTAACATAATGTATATCATCTATATGTGTGCACATAACATACACCCATATGCAACATCCATGTGATAACACACAACTTTCATCCATGAATAAGCATAAACACTCATGCATATGCAATATGAGGAGTGTGCGAGCCGATCTAGTGCCTAACGTGTACAATGCATCCACGAGTAACCACTTGCAAACACTTGCAACCACTTGCAACCATCAAGCATAACATGTCTCAAACACATGTTTCATCCAAAGGGTTTCTACCTAAGGTTCTCATGACAAGATTAACCCGAAAAGCTAGATAAACATGGATAGCAAAGAGAAAGATATGCTAACAAAGAAAAGAGATTGAGAGTGTACCCTCAAAAAGGAATGGATAAAGCCCACGCATCTTCTCCTCGGTTTCCCAAGTGGCGTCTTCTTCGGCTTCACCCCACTGAACCTTCACCAACCTGACCTCTCGATTCCTTAGCTTCTTGGTCTCCGTCCCCAAGATACGAATCGGAGCTCTCCTCAAGGTAGCCTCTCTTTCTACTTCCACATCCTCCAAAACACTTGGCTCCACAACCTCTGCTGATTCATGCAAACACTTCCGGAGATGCGAGACATGAAAAACATCGTGCACTCCGGCAAGCTTCTTGGGCAACTTTACTCTATAAGCCATCTGCCTGATCCTCTCTATAATAGGGAATGGTCCAACAAATCTCGGTGCTAACTTCCCAACGGCTCCAAATCGGACCACATTCCGCAAAGGAGAAACCTTTACGAAAACCATATCCCCAACATCAAACTCCAAATCAGATCTTCGCTTATCAACATAGGATTTCTGTCGGTCTTGGGCCGCTTTCATCCGTCTCCGAATCAACTCGATCTTCTCGGATGTATCTCTGATCATATCAGGCCCAAGTATGAGCTTATCGGTAGTCTCCCACCAACATGTGGGCGACTTGGACGGCCTCCCATATAAAGCTTCAAATGGTGCCATCCCTATGCTTGCCTGATAACTGTTATTATATGCAAACTCAACGAGAGGAAGATGGTCTTCCCAAGTACCACCAAAGTCCAGAATACACAGCCTCAACAGATCCTCGAGTACCCTATTCACCCTTTCGGTATGGCCGTCCGTCTGTGGGTGATAAGCAGTACTCAAATTCAACCTCGTGCCCATAGCCTCTTGCAAGCTACTCCAGAACTGACTTGTAAAGATTGGGTCACGGTCACTGACAATACTAGAAGGGACTCCATGAAGTCTCACAATCTCTCGAAGATATACGGACGCTAGCCAAGATGCGGTCCTCTTGCTCTTTACCGGAATGAAATGAGCACTCTTCGTAAGTTTATCTACAATAACCCAAATGCTCGTATTCCCTTTCCTTGACCTTGGTATCCCATCAATAAAATCCATGGAGATACTCTCCCACTTCCAAAGTGGAACGTCTAGAGGATGCAATAGCCCACCGGGCTTCTTTGACTCAGCCTTAACCTGCTGGCAAATAATACACCTAGAGACAAACTCTGCCACATCCTTCTTCATCCCAGGCCAAAAGAAAATACGCTTCATATCTTTATACATCTTATCTCCGCCTGGATGTATAGTCAACTTAGAGCGATGCGCTTCCTCCAGAACTTTTCTTACTAAATCTTCTACCATGGGAACACATAACCTTCCGTCTCTCCTCAGCCAACCCTTGTCATCAATAGAATATCGAGCGAGATGACTAGACGTCTCTCCTCGAATTAGCTTATCCATAATCTCAACTATCTGAGGGTCTTCTCTCTGCGAAGCCCCAACTTGATCAAGAAGGGTAGGTCTGAGTTCCAGAGATGCTAAAGAACCGGTCATCGACTCAACCGCCAAAGAGAAATCAAAGGTTGCCACATACTCTAAATTCTTCATCTCAACGAATAGAGGACTTAGGGTCAACCTTCTTCTACTCAATGCATCAGCTACCACATTCCCCTTGCCAGGGTTATAAGCTATCTCAAAATCATAGGATGCCAAGAATTCCATCCATCTTTGCTGCCTCAGATTCAGATCCTTCTGAGAAAAAAGATACTTCAATGACTTGTGATCGGTATAAAGCTCAAATCTTTCTCCCAGAAGATAATGGCGCCAAGCCTTGAGTGCATATACTATTGCTGCCAACTCTAAGTCATGAGTGGGATAATTCTTCTCATGCACCTTGAGTTGTCTACCGCCAAAGCATATCACTCTTCCCTCTTGCATAAGAACAGCTCCTAACCTTGTGCCACATGCATCGGTATATACCGTAAATAATTTCCCTCCATCGGGCAAAGCTAGAACGGGTGCTGATGTGAGAGCTCTCTTGAGCTTCTGAAAAGCAAGCTCGCATTCTATGCTCCAAGCAAAAACTAAATTCTTCTTCGTCAATTTAGTGAGTGGAGAAGAAATCTTCGCGAAGTCCTTGATGAACTTCCGGTAAAAACCCGCAAGACCTAGAAAACTTCTCACTTCGGTTGCATTCCTTGGAGTCTTCCAATCTTGAACTGCAACCACCTTAGCGGGATCCACCGCTAAGCCCTGCTTAGACACTATATGCCCAAGGAATCTAACTTCCCTTCTCCAAAAGTGACACTTGGAGAACTTGGCCTTCAACTGATGCGCTCTAAGCGTATCCATCACCTCCCCGAGGTGCCTTGCATGCTCTTCCTCATCCTTAGAGAAGACCAAAATATCATCCACGAAGACCACGACAAACTTGTTCAAGAACTCCCTGAACACCCTACTCATCAAGTCCACGAAATATGCGGGTGCATTCGTCAAGCCGAACGGCATGACAAGCCATTCGAAGAATCCATCTGGAGTTCTGAACGCAGTCTTGTCTATACTATCCTCAGCTACCCTGAGCTGATGGAATCCAGTAGCAAGACCAAGCTAAGAGAAAACAGAAGCACCGACAAGATGGTCAAAGAGATCATCGATCCTCGGTAACGGGTGTCTGTTCTTCTTAGTCAGCTTATTCAACTCTCGATAGTCAACACAAAGTCGGAGAGAACCATCTGCCTTGGTAGCAAATACCACAGGCGCTCCCCACTCAGATATACTTCGTCTAATGAAGTTCTTCTCAAGCAGCTCTTTCACTTGCTTGCTTAGCTCCCGCCTTTCACGCGGAGCCATGTGCCGAACGGGCAAAGAAACTGGCTTTGCATTATCCACCAGATAAATGCGGAAATCAATCTCTCGCTTAGGGGGCAACCCCCTAACTTCATTGAAAACATCCGGATACTCTCGGACCACTCTTACAGACTGAAGAGTCTCCACTGACGAGTCGAGAGATTCAAGATAGCACAACATGACGGGACCTCTCGGATCACATGAAATCTCTAGGGTGTTCCCGAGGCGAGTCACGAGCCTCACAACCCTATGCTCACAATCAAGAATGGCTCCATATCTGGACAGCCAATCCATGCCCAATATCAATCCGTATCCCCTGAAACCAAGAACATAAGCACTGCACAAGAACTCTACACTCAGTATAGAGATCCTCAAATCCCCACATATCATAGACAAATGGGCGGAACCCCCAATAGGATTTGAGACACAAACGGGATCCTCTACCAAGCTAGTACTAAGGTGCAAACTATCAACAAGATCAGATGAGATAAAACTATGCGATGCACCAGAATCAAACAAGGTACGAACTGGAAAATCAGAAATATATACAAGGCTCTCAACAGAAATACTACCTCGACCGGGAACTGGAGCGGTAGCGAGAGCATGAACTTGCCCTCCTGCGGGTCCAGCACGCTGAGTTTGACCCTGGCCTTGCCCCTATTTCTTCGGGCAATCCTTGCTGAAATGTCCAGTCTTCCCACATAAAAAGCATTCACCATTATTCCTTTTCCTCTTCTTACAATCCTTAACAAGATGCCCAACTAAACCGCAATAATGGCACTTCCCCTTGTTCTTGCACTTGTTGTTATTCCCCTTGTTGCCTTGACCCTTGTTCTTGCTCTGATTGCCCTGACTGTTTTGACCACCAGTATTTCCCTGATTTCCCTTTCCCTGGGAATCAGTCTTCTTGACTTGTGTATCATTCTTCTTGACATCTCCGTGAAGTAACGCCATATCAACCAAGCTCTCAAACGTGGCCCCATGGGGAATATGCGACATAGCCAATCCCTGCAACGGCTCATTCAATCCCCTAGCAAAACGAAGGGCCTTCTTCTGAGGAGTATTCAACATATCCAAGCCAAAACGAGCTAACTGATTGAACTTGTTCACATACTCCTTGACAGACATATCTCCTTGCTTCAAAGTTATGAATCTCTCCATCTGCAAATTCTCCTCAGCAGAAGATAGAAACTTAAGCATAAACCTTGCCCTGAGATCGGCCCAAGTCTCAACAGGCCTAGTACCATTGGTGACTTCCCACCAATACGCGGCTTCATCCTTCATAAGCCAAACCGCCAACAAGATCTTCGTCTGATCATCTATCCCAAAGATAGCAAACAAATCCTCGGTCTCTTTCAACCAATTTCTGGCTTCCACAAAAGTCTCTGTGCCTTGAAAATTCTTGCCACCCATTGCTTTGAAATCTTTGCAAATCTTGGCAAAGTCAGCCTGAGGATGCTGAGGGGGAGGAGGAAGAGGAACCTCAGCAACAGGTGGAGGAGGAACATTAGCAACGGGAGGAGGAGGAATATTAACTACTAGAGGAGGAGGAGGGACATCTGCGGGGCCGGCTTCGGTCGCCCTAGCCTCCAAAAGTCTCCTATACCAAACAGGTACGTGCACTCCCTCCGGAATAACAAAGTTATCAGCCATACTGAAAAAGAAAAAGACAGATTCAGAATGCAGAAAAATGAAGGGATATTGCTAATGGCTTTTTGGGGAATAGCCCTTTAAAATAAACTAGACTTTTCTTTGGAAAATACTTTATACTTGATTTTGAAAATAGTTTTCAAAAAGTTTTCTAAAAACCTTTTTGTTCCTTCTCGTAAACCATATGCTCTGATACCAAAATTGTAACACCCCACCTCCGCCAGGGTGGCTCTAGCAAGCACTCTGACTTTGGAGGGGCGTTTGAATCAGGTAAACATGCATAATGATATATCAAGGCAGAACAAGAACATATGTATATGTGTAAACAGAGTAAATAACATAGATAAAACAGCGGAAGATTTTCAAACCATTTCAAAACAAGTCTTAGTACAACATCATGTCAATTTTCCAAATAAAATAAGTCTAGTACATAAACAACATCATCTGAAAACTGAAAAGAAAAACATAAGTAGCTATCCCCAAAGCAGAAAAACCATAGCGAGCTCAAGTCCAAAGCATACATGAGCTATCCAAGAAAAGCAGGTAAGATCCAAGCTAAGCTCCTGTATTCCCTCCCTGAGAACCTGGGGGGGGGAACGGAAGAAAAAAGGCGAAAGAAAACAGGTCAGTCAAAAAGACTGAGTAAGCCCTACTACAATCAATGTAAACTGATAAAGTTAACTGACATGAGCAGCAGGTATGAACATAAGGATAACAACATGATGATTAACTATTAAGGTAGATAAAGGTGTCATCGCATAATCAGGATTAAGGTTTTGCACCACAGGTGTACTAGCAAACTAACATGACTTGATTAAACAAGTATTGATCCCACGGCCCAAGCTTTGGCCCAATAACATGAAGTGACCCTCATACGAGGTCCAATAACATGAAGTGACCCTACCACGAGGTCCAACCCAACGGTCTAATCGATCGGCTCCCTAAGCCTAACTCGTCACGTGT
The DNA here is from genome assembly GCA_030737875.1 of Allium sativum. Taxonomy (NCBI): domain Eukaryota; kingdom Viridiplantae; phylum Streptophyta; class Magnoliopsida; order Asparagales; family Amaryllidaceae; genus Allium; species Allium sativum. Next base: position 50,304,852 of record CM060911.1, on the reverse strand, counting down.
TGGTGTCAATACGGCCCAACCATGAATGTAGTCGAAATGTGCCGGGTCCACCCGTCGGGTGTATCAAGCCCTAGGGTGTCGACCCCTGGACACCATAAACATGAGTGCACAGTCTCGCCCTACCGGTACCCGTGCTTGTTTTCTCCGGCTACGGACTATGTGCACGACCAAAGTCCGCCCAGAACTACACCGGCGTACCACGGCCGTCGCTTTTTGGCCCCTTATCTCCAGTTCAGTAATCGTGCCCCCACCCTAGCCTAGTCCCTAGGGCCATGATGATACAAACTAGGGATTACTGAAGGAGTGGACCCCCATTGCTAGGATTTCTCTAGTGGGTTAAGTATGGTTTAACCCCTCCACTAATCATGGATTAACTTGGTTAAGTGTAACGGTGAGTTCACGACTTAACCCCGATTAATCAACCGAGCCCAAATTGGTTAAGTATTAAATGGTCCATGACTTAACCCTAATCATGTGGCATTAATTAATTAATGCGCCTTAACCTCTCACGTTAGACTTTGTTGTGGTTACTAGTTAAGCCGGGCGGGTCCGGGTAGCTTTACACAACAACTTGGTCTAACCTCGGGTCCAAGGTACAACATGACCAACTTCTCACATTGGGTCCTATTGTTTGTAGCAACTAGTTAAGCCGGTTGGTTCCGGGTAGGTTTACGCTACAAACTCAACCCAACCTCGAGTTGGCTACACTTATCTTCTCTAAGTGTCATGTCCATCATGTTACAAATTTTCAAGCAATTGGGTAGACCTAACTTAATAGGTAAACTCCCAATGGGTAGACCTAACTTAATAGGTAAATTCCCAAGCTCATGTTTTTATGTCTTTTAAGTTTACCCAACCCCAAACGCAATCCCATCGCTTACATATCGCAATAGCGCATAAAGGATAGAAAGAGGGAACTTGGCATAATCATGACATAAAAATGTTAGAGCCACAAGTTCAACATGGTGGCATATGAAAGGCTCATGTGTTCATACACTTGCATATTACATTTTTAGGCCCAAAAGCATGCATAACATGTTAACATGAACCACATGACCATCCCAAACTTGCATAAACATACTTGCATATCATATGACAACTTGCATATCAAACTTGCATAATAAAACTTGCATAACATATGTCAACTTTCATATCATACTTGCATAACATATCCCAACTTGCATATCATACTTGCATAACAAACTTGCATAAACAAACTTGCACAACATGTGACAACTTGCATATCATACTTGCATAAACAAACTTGCATAACATATGACAACTTGCATATCATACTTGCATAAATAAACTTGCATAACTTATGACAACTTGCATACAATACTTGCATAAATAACTTGCATAACTTATGACAACTTGCATATCATGCATTTAACTTCAAAGTTCAAGTATGAGAGGAATAGGGCTTACAATGCTTATGCGGACTCAAATGAGTATAGCAAATGTAAGAAACCCCTTATGCAACAAATTAAAACCCCAAAAATGCAAGCAAACTTGATCAAGACTCCTCCTTTATGATGCAAATAGAGAAACAAGACTTTAATGCAAGCTTAAGAGGATCATACAAGTCTAAATACACTTGTATGCATGGAAATCTCTTAGAAATTGATTTAGGAATTTGATGAAGAGAGTGGAGGCCATGAGAGGATTGATTTTGCCATAGTTTAGTTGCTAGGATGAATAATGAGGATTTAGGGTAGGTTAGGGTCTTATTTATAGATTAGGCTAGTGATTTAGACCATAGGATTAAACCCTAGTTCTCATCTCAACCCTCCAAATCGAATCTGGCCCCCAAGCTCAACATAAACCCAAAATGGTGCACCAGGCAGGACCTGTCGTCTGAGCCAAGTTGACAGCCAAGTCGACAGGGCTGTCGACCTGGTCAGACCAAGTCGACTCCCAAGTCGACAGGGCTGTCGACTTGGGTACTGTGGCGGGAATTCTCCCGCCTGGCCCAAACTGGCCCAATTCCCAAATTCAGATTTGAATTTGAAATCTGTTTTTACTTAGGAATTTTCTGAAAACTTCGTTGGGCCTTAATCGGGTCATAAGGACTCCGATTTTCGAAAACTCGGACTCTATTTCGCGTATTTTTCCGAGACGAACGCAATGGCATAGCCCATTTCCGTTGATTCAGATTTTAGGATTAAATTCTGCCTCGATTTACATTATTACAGGTTGTTGAAAATACGGGTTGTTACACTAAGTTTCGACTTGTGACATTCATCCAGTACTTCCTTTCGGAGCTCAGCAATGTTAGGAACACAAATTCGACATTTCAGGCTTAGAATCCCCTCATTATCAACTTGAAAACTCGAGGGTTCGCCTTTCTGAATTATCTCTCTGATCTTCTGAATGAAGTGATCATCCTTCTGAAGAGCAGATATTTTATCTATCAATGAAGTCGTGATAATAAAACTGGCGATCATTTCATTCTTTCGGCTTAACGCATTGGCCACGACATTGGCTTTCCCTGGAGTGTATATAATCTCAAAGTCATATGCTGCAAGAAACTCCATCCAACGTTGCTGCCTCAGATTCAAGTCTTTCTGGGTGAACAGATACTTTAAAGACTGGTGATCTGTAAACAGTTCAAATCTCTCACCCAGAAGATAGTGTTTCCAGATTTTCAAGGCGAATACTATAGCCAATAACTCAAGATCATGAGTTACGTAGTTTTTCTCATGCGGCTTCAGCTGACGGCTAGCATAAGCAATCACTTGACCTCTTTGCATTAGTACTGCACCCAGGCCTTCTCTAGAGGCATCTGTCCAGACTTTTAAATCCTGATTGCCGTCAATAATTGTTAACACTGGAGCAGTCGTTAATCTTAACTTTAGCTCTTCAAAAGCCTCCTCATAGTTGGGAGTCCATTTGAATTTTGAGTGCTTCTTTTAAGCTTCGTTAAGTGACCAGATATCTTCGAAAAGTTTTTAACGAACTTCCAGTAATAACTAGCCAATCCGAGAAAACTGCGGACTTTTGTAGGAGTGCTAGACTGCTTCCAGTTTTGAATAGCTGTGATTTTACTTGGATCCACAGCAATTCCTTCTTTCAATACGACGTGGCCTAGAAATTTTACTTCATCTTGCCAGAATATACATTTGGATAGTTTAGCTTTTAATACATTCCTTCTGAGGATTTCCAGAACCTGTTCCAAATGCTTTTCATGTTCGGCCTTTGATTTAGAGAAGATTAGAATATCGTCAATAAAAACCAGAACAAATTTATTCAAAACCCCTTTGAACACTCTATTCATCAGATCGACAAAATAAGCTGGAGCGTTACGTAAGCCGAACGACATTACTAACCACTCGTAGAATAAGTCTGGACCTCTGAATGCTGTCATTGGAACACACTCTTCGGCAATTCGAAGTGGATGGAAGCCTGTAGCTAGGTCCATCCTTGAGGCTCCATTCAGACGATCCAATAAATCATCGATTCCCGGCAATGGATATTTGTTCTTTATTGTCTGCTTGTTCAAATCTCGATAATCCACACAGCCGTAGAGTACCGTCAGATTTTGGGACAAATACCACTGCTGCTCCCCAATCAGAGAAACTAGGCCAGATTAGACCCTTCCATACTAGCTGTTGTGTTTGATTGTCAAGTTCTACTTTCTCTTTCAAGTACATTCTTCGAATAGCGCGAACTACCGGCCTTGCATTCGGAATCAAAGCAATCTTGAAATCTATTTCTCTCTGTGGAGGTAAGCGAACAACTTCCTCAAACACATCCGCATAATTTTTGACGATAGGAATATCTTTTACGAGGTCGGGAATATTCTCTGTGACTTCAGGGATATTTTCTATTTGAGCAGGAGAAACATCGAGAGCTGTCCGGAAGTCTTTCCTATTTGAATTCGGGCCTTCACATGGTATGGTTATATAATTCCCTGATTGGGCCTTCGCCTTAACAACTCTCTCGGCGCATCTAACCTCAGCTTCATATTTTGTTAGCCAATCCAACCCCAATATAAGATCAAACTCCTTAAAATTCATGACGATGGAGATGGTAGGGAATTTATAGAAGGAAAAAGAGATAGGTACCGCACAAACCCAACTGAGATCGATGGAACCACCAACCGGATTTTGGACAGTCATTGGTTCTTTGAGCTTCTTCAAATTCAAATCCAGTTTCTTAACCACATTCTTGGCAATGAAGCTTCGTGACGCGCCTGTATCAAACAACACTTTGACTGGAATGTTTTCGACATTAAGCGTGCCTTCCAAAACATCTGGTCTTCCCTGGCTATCTGAGGGCTCAGAAGTTTCTGCTACTTCATTTATATGTACTGCTTCAGATTCTTTCTTTAATAGCAGGCAATTTTTTGCAATATGACCGGCCTGGTGGCACTTGTGGCATCCTCTGCCCTCATGAACCCTCTTATTAGATTTAGATCCTTCCTTTCTTTGCTTCTTTAAAGATTTGCATTTTCCTTGCAAATGCCCTTGCTTATGGCAGTTATTGCATATGGCAGTTGTTACTGGCTCTTTCTCAGATCTGGCCCTTTTCCGATTGTCCTTGGACTTCTTGCTCACCTTAGACATCGTACTGGCCTCAGGGCGATCAGTTTCAGACTCAACTTTATTACTAGAACTAACTTCCTCTTCGTCACACAACATGCCTTTCTTATGGAATTCTTCATACTGATAAGCCATATAAATCATTTCTGAAAAAGGAAGCTTCACATGCCCCATTACTTTAATCTGGTATTTCCTTTGAAGCCCGTTAATAAATCTCAGATTCTTTCTCTTAGTATTTTGAATTAGATGGGGAGCATAGTGAGAAAGTTCGTTGAATTTCTTATGATATTTTGGAATGGTCAAATCTCCTTGTATCAGATAAGAAAATTCATCAAATAATCGTTCAGTCGCTTCGGGAGGAGTAAATCTTTCCAGGAAAATCACTTTGAATCTGTCCCAGGTGATATCACCCTCTAGATTATCCTTAATAACCGAATCCCACCAGAACAAAGCTTCGTCTTTGAGTGCCCAGTAGGCCAGTAATCTTTTCTGGTCATCCCTCAGCTTTAAACCCTCAAAGATCTTTTCAGCAGAACGAATCCAAGCCTGTGTCTTCATAATAGATTCTTCACCAGAGAACGGTATTCCGCCCATATTTTGATACTTGATTAATAGGGCCACAATATCTGGTTCTGCATTCCTTCTGTTTCTGACACTCATTTTCTAGTACTTCTGCAAATAGCAGATCAAGTGTCAGTTCACAGAAAAGATATTTTAAAACATCGAAACATATACCTCAAATGTAAATGTGTCTATTGGGGTGTATTTCATTCTGCTACTCATATTAGGATATTACTGATCCTATCTGTAATGAGTTACTCGTCCTAGAACACTACTGGTTCTATTTCTGACGAGTTCATTAATATGTTATATTCCAGAACTAAGCTTAACCAAAGCTCTGACATGTGTGACGACCCCGAACCCCGTACTGACGGTGGCAAGGGTAATCTTTGGAATATAACACAGAAACAGATAATAGCAGAACAGAATTAAATAAATACACCAGATAATGCACAATAAAATATACTGGATAAACGTAATCATCAAAGTTACACAGTATACAGGATCATACTTAGAACAAATACAGTTCAGCTATACATATATGCCTACAGCGGAAAAACAAACATAATGTACAACAGGAGCTGAACAGCATAAAAAGAGATAAATAATAGAATCCATCTTCAGCTCCAGCTATCTAGAAAGAGCCAGCTAAAACCTGAATGCAAGGCTGCCCATGTAGAAAAAGGGGCACCCGAGTTTGAAAGTGAAACAAACTACGAGTCAGTCATGGGACTGGTATGAGAAATCTACTCAACACATTTATAATATGGCTAATCACAAGACCATGCCACTTTCGTGGAACGGGTTTACTCCATTGGATTGCCAGTGCTTTTAAAACAAATAATTCTTTTAAACATCGCAATGCTTTTTATAAAAATGAAGCCATTATAAGACCCAGTTCCCATCACACAATGCAACGCAAACCGGAGGATAGAGTTTTGCCTTATAATGGCCAAATTATGCTTGATATGAATAAAACAAAAGCATTTGATATTATTACTAGTGTTTATATGTTTCAAAAACAATTTCAATCATAACTATCAATCATAGGCGGCATGGGTACCATATATCATGTTGCCATATATATACAATCAAAACCGCACAGTCACGTATTTGAAAATTGGATTTCCGTCATGAACCAAGGCAAAAGATAGTCCTTACCGAATTCGAGACAATCTAGCCCATGTCCCAGGGCCCAGACTCAGGTGGCCCTTGGAGCGACAGGGCTGGTCCATCGATGTGGATTAAAATTCCTGAACACTACGTTTCTCCGTCCTGTGGGGCGTAAATGAGCTAACGAATGACTCAATCGGTCCCGGATCGACCGATATATCCAAGGCGCCTCGCTATCCATCATCCACATAAGTAAAATGTCAGCCCGTGTAAAAACGCCGACACAACTCCTAGCTAGAAAGAAACGCATGCCCTCCCTGAGGTCCTTCTCTCGTTTCCGGTTCATACCAGGGTGTGAGGCTCGCGAATTCACGTTATACACAAGGCTACGCCACACAGGCGGTGCTTTGATCATCACTATAAGACTTTGCTTTTCAACAGAAGCCCTGATCAATGCATCTTAGCATGCCACACAGGCAATTCACACTGTGCAACTGATGGCTATCAATCACACAGAATAAATTCCAATGTCAGACACACTATCCATTTGCAAGTCCGTTCTAGGTCTGAACGAAACCGAAGGCACTATATACCTCGCAAACCCATCGATCACCACGTACGTCCGGACGATCACCACTTATTATCCATATTTCGGGATGCCTCCCAATCAGGACCTCGGTTACCATCCAAACGAGGTGAAGATCTCCGGTCTTCGACCACCGTCTTCATCTTCGATTTCTTATCGTCGATTCAGTTATTCAGAATGGGATAAACCCGGTCTTTCTGAGCAACTCGCGTATATAATAAACAAGTGCTACACAAACACTACTACGCATCATTTCAATTCATTAGTCATTAACCGTCAATCAGTAAGAGAACGATTTCCCAAATATTAACCCCGAAGGCCGAAACCAACATCAGATCAATACCCAAGAAACCATTCGACTTAGCCAACCTTCAGTTAGTTTCTAAATTTTGATCCATATCGTTTATAATATTTTATAACGATTTATCGCTATTTTTATTTATTTTAAAATAGCCAATTTATTCAAAACGATGCTTCGGGCCATAACGCGGCCGTGACATTGTTTTTCTTCAGATTTGATTTACACATATCTAAAAATCTAACCGTTGGATCTTTAAAAAATTTACATCATTAGTAAAATCTTGTCAAAACGAATCCAACGGTTCTAGTTTTGGGAAAATCCGACGGTCGGATCTCCCGGTACAATCGTTTGAAATTTCGATTTCAAAATACGAACAACAGCTTCATTATTCGATTAAATATAATTATATTTATATATATATATATATATATATATATATAATCGATTCTGACGCTGTTTTTCTTCAGATTTGAATTAAACATTCCAGACAATCCAACCGTTGGATTTTTATAAAGTTGGTGCCGTTGGAAATATATTTCCAAAGCGAACCCAACGGTTGCGGTTTCGGGAAAATCCGATGGTCGGATCTCCTGCACTAATTGTTTGAAATCGCGGTTTCAAAATACGAACTGCAGCTTCGTTATTCGATATATTTCAATTCTATTTATATATATATCGATTCTTCGATTTCAAAACTATATTCTCTTCATACATTTGATAAAAATAATATTTTTATCTAACTGTCTTCTATTTCAACACTTCACTATTTTTAACAATTCATGTACATAGTAAAAATGTGACTTTTATTGTAAAACGATTTATTTCAAAACCCGACTATTTTATATAGTTCATATAGATGATAAAAATATGATTTTTATTATGAAACAATTTATTTCAAAACACGACTAATTTATATAGTCGTATAGATGATGAAAATATGATTTTTATTATAAAACAATTTCTTTCAAAACACGACTATTTCATATAGTTCATATAGATGATAAAAATATGATTTTTTATTATAAAACAATTTATTTCAAAATATGAATACCATTCAACACATGAATTTCAATTCAACGAATGAATTTCAATTCAACACATGAAGGTTTTCTATAATTTATATATATAGATAAAAAGGTGATTTTTATATTTAAAACACGAATACCATTCAACACATGAATTTCTATTCAACGAATGAATTTCAATTCAACACATGAAGGTTTTCTACAGTTTGTATATATAGATAAAAAGGTGATTTTTATATTTAAAACACGAACACCATTCAACACATGAATTTCTATTCAACGAATGAATTTCAATTCAACACATGAAGGTTTTCTATATGTTAGATCAAAATTTGGACCTAACACCCAAATTGTCGTATTTAGAGCATAGGATATGAAGAAATAACTGAAAAATAGAGAAAAGAGCAAGACAACAGGATTTTTATAGTGGTTCGGCGTTAACGAGCCTACGTCCACTTTATATTTTCTCATTCCGCCCATAGGTTACAATTACAATGAATGTTGGCTCTCAATCACTTGAATTCAATGAATAATTCTCTCCGAATTCATTGAATTTATTTAGGAAGATGGTGGTTATTCATGGAGAAGTGTTGGCCCTGACAGCCATGGATGTTGAGATGCCAAAAAGTCCCCTGAAAATGCCATCTGAAGGTGTATTTATAGCTGTAGGAAAGCTCCTGGGAGGACTGGGTCGTGGTAGGACACGTGGCATGCGATCCGGAAAAGTAGGAGATCGAATAGCCTTAAGAATAGGTCAAAACAGTGCATGTATCTGCAGGTTCGGTGATCGGTTCGTGGGTCTGGGATCGGTTCGTGATATGGGCTTCACGATCTGAGGCTTGGTTGTGAGCTGGAGTGGACGGATCGTGGCTTGAGGACGCTCCACGAACAGAGGGGGCGATCCGATCCGGTATCCACGATCCACGGTACGCGATCCGACCAGGAATGACACGAGTTGATGCTAATTTGGACCCGTTCACGGAAACGGGCATAACTTTCAAACCGTAAGTCCGATTGAGCCGAACCAAAGCTCAAACTGAAGCTTATTCAGAGGGCTACAAGCATATGATGTGAATAGATCCAAATGAGGTCGTTTGATAAGGGTTTCGGACCAGTTTATACTGGTGTTGTGATTTTTAACAAACTGCCTTGTGTCTTCTGACGATGCCTCCAATGTCGGAGAGTGATGTTATCCAGAGATTCCATATGAGGCAGCATTTACCCAGAGGTGTGTCAACACGATCTTTGCTTTGGGTAGCCTGGTCACAAAGCAGGCTAACATTTTGCCCCCCAAAGTACATCTTATCGAAGATGAGATGTGCTTTGAATATGTTGAGGTAAATCTCTCTTGAACGTCATTTATCCTTGAGAAGGCTTTATCCAATTGTTGCATTGCTTCCATTGGAGCTAGTCAGGCCAAGTTCAAAAAGTCATGCTAAACCGTTGGCTCCCGAGCGTGATTCTACATGCACATATCGTTGCCAAACAACGGCATCATTCCACATAAGTCATGCGCATGGTAGGATCGATCTTTCTTTTATATATGAGTCAATGTATGGAATAGCCACCCGAATAATGGAGTGTTTCAAGAATCTTCGGGCTCTAAGCTACCATCTGGACCATTGGGATGGAGCACGCCAAAATCATCATACGAATTTGTCATTTGTACTCAAGTTTGGACTAGCCTGATTTCTTGATATTGATTCAGGATCTTAAAATCGCATTGAATCGTAAAAGTAAGGAATTCAAAAGCCATGATCACTCTGGATCGTAGTCAAGAGACTCCACAATTGTTACGGATCATTTCTTAATCCAATATTCACATATGAAGCAGGCAGTAAGGGATGTTGTTAAAATTATATGGACCAGTGCCTATAGGATCGTCACCATCGCAAGGTAGTAGATAGGTTTGCCGCTCCTTCCATTCGATGTAGTTTGAGTCTTTAAGTTCACATTTGATCCACAAGCTAGCTCGCTTGGTCGGCAAAGATGAGTAAGGTTGTACTCCGGAGGCATGACATACATGTTTTGAATCCCATTTCATGCCTGGATTGTCTTTAAAGTTAGTCTATGAACCGACGCTTGCGCTCTCAGTGCCATCGGAGGACAAGCGAGGTCAGTATTTATGCCCCCAGTATCGATGGGGGTTGAGTTGATTCAATAAGGCATTTAGTCTTGAAGATTTTATACTTCCTGTCGTTGCATCTGGTAAGAGTTGCAGGTTCAGCAATCTTAGTCCACCCAGATCATTCTGTACTGTTTCTCAATTTAGCAAAAATCGGAATTGTATATGCGAAGGGTTGAACCACATTTGCTTTGATATCATCTCTTCTCTTTAGTCAGATAGTGAGGATTGCCTTATCGGGCATCAGCGACTTCGGTTACTCTCATCAGATCAGTTGTGGAGTTAAGTAAGGTTGTTGAATGCAAGTGAATAAATGTCGTTATGAAGTTAGTTGGGCCCCTCCGTTAATGCTTCGGCATAGTCCGAAATGGTTATCACAGTCTTATTGAGTCTCTTTCTCATACTCGGTTCAATTGTGCTTGACAAACAAGATCATGGGCTCAATAAGTGGTATAGGTTCTCTTTTTAACTGCACATTTTTGTCATTCTTTTCCAGGGCTTTTCCTTTGTCCTCACCGTTTCAGGAATTGAAAGGTGCTCTATTCTTTAGTCGGAAAAGCATCTTGGTTATTCGTCTCGACGTTAACACTTTTTTTTTGTCATAAAGGTCTATCCACCTCAGGGTTGAATTCGTCAGAGCCTCTGAGGAAGTCTCGTTGTGGTGAAGCATTGAAATATGTTGGAATAAGAGGATATTCTAATGTTCCATGTGAAGAGGCTATGATTGTCGTTACCCACATCATCTTGAGAAGAAAAGCTTCTTGAGAGGTGCCGAATCAAACTAGCGAGTAGGTTGCCATCAAAGAATTGATGCATATTATCAAGATCCTGGCTGGTGCCCCCAGCATCGAATCTGAGATTACAAAGGGGGTCTTTGCTGATTTCTTGTTTCCACGTCGATATTGCCCCCGGGTCATGGTTTGAGTCATTCGACCTGACCGGGTTCCTGTTTTTCGAGTTGTTGCGTTCTTTCTTGGAGCTGAGTACGAAATGTCGCTTGAGTATTCATTCGAGTTGGAACTAATGCTGGTCGTGCATGACCTGAGCTTGTTGCGATCCTTGTATTTTCATCTGGGTTATTGCAGGTAGTTGTTCCATTGCCCGTGTTTCCATCCATGATGTTATGAATCGAAGCTGCATGCTGCATGCCTGCTGATTGGTTTGTGTTCAACCCAAGCTGATGGTTGATATCTGACTATGCCTAGTTCGTCATTACTTGAACTTCAATTTTATCATTTCCAGCGAATTGATGATTGTTGCTCGGCCTTCCAGTTCAGTGCTGGCCCTCACCCTCGGGGGTTTGTTCTGAGTAGGGGACTTCAAATCCATATCTTTCATACTCCCTCTTCGCATCATGAGTTAGAGTTGGGTGAAAATCAATTTGTTGGTACGAAATCCACGCTAATCTTTTGTCCTTTATCCAGGCTCTGAGGATCGGCATCAAACGACGAAAGGTTAGACTGTGATCGTCCCGAGTGTTCCGGCTTGCCCCCTGCGTCAAGGGAAAGGTCGGAGATATGATGGTGTGTCACATCTAATGGTTGCATGAGATGTATCTAGTCTCATCTGAGCTTTCAAGTCTGGAAGTAGGTTAGGACCAAAAAACGTTCTCTTTGCATTTGTTTCCTAGTCCTCAAGGAGCCTGTCAAGATCACAACATAAGTCAAATACAGGCATATAAGCTATGTCTTCTGTAAATATTTTCAATAGTCATGCCCCCAATCATAGGGTAAATGTGAAAGACATGCGGTCGGATCACTTCCCTTTTGAATTCAGACATGTAAACATGAGGAGAGGAAGCTGCTTTCAGTCTGACCCCCGAAACTCCGGCGGGGTAAGAGTTCTTGTGGCGCTACGTCTCTAGCGCCTTTATACTCTCCCGTCCAAGCTCTGAGGACAGAAATCAAGCGGTGAAGAGTCAGATTGTAGTCGCCTCGAGTGCTCCCGTTTGCTCTTTGCATCAAGGGAAATGTCGGGGATGAAATGGTTGCATCATGTTCAATTATTACATGGGATATATCCAGCCTTATCTGAGCTTCCTGTTCTGGAAGTAAGTTGGGATGAGCAGATGGACGCTCTCTTTTCATCTGCTTTCTGGTCTTCAAGGGGCCGACATCATCCTTCTGGATGCGACCGTTTGTTCATTTTCCATTAGCATGTTGCCATTGTTGCGAATGAGGCGCTCGCGTTCTTGACTAGTTATCTTTTGTAAACCTGCGTTTAGTAATAAATTTTTTGTTTCTTTCGCATTGTCTTGTACCTGCGAATGGGCAAATAAGTCATGAAGCGCTATAAGTAGTCAATGCAATTATAAATGAAAATGCACTAAAGTAATATGTGTGTATAGGTATGCTTCCAATCAATCATTAACTTAGTGCCTGTCCAGGGCTTTGTTGAGGATTGATTAGGATCTTATTTGTTTTGCCCCCATGTCTGGGCATGGAGGATTCGGGCTCAAAGCTCAGTTAATCCCCCGACACTCTGGCGGGGTAAGAGCCCTCGTGGCGCTAAGTCTCTGGCGCCTTTATACTCTCTCTGGAGTTTAAACTCAGCGGTTCCCCGATCCTTCAGCGGGGTAGGAGTTCTAGTTCGTTTCATGGTATGCTCAACGATCCTTCAGCGGAGCAGAAATTATGGGGGGTGCTGAGTCTCCAGCACATTTCTCAGCGCTCAATCAGAGGGCTTTTATACTCATTCTCAACTCTGGAGAATTAGAGTTCGAGCTCAGCAGTTCCGTCGCTCCCCGATCCTTCAGCGGGGTAGGAGCTCTTTCTCAGCGCTCAATCGCAGACGCTTTTATACTCATTTTCAACTCTGGAGAATTAGAGTTCGAGCTCAGCAGTTCCGTCGCTCCCCGATCCTTCAGCGGGGTAGGAGCTCTTTCTCAGCGCTCAATCGCAGACGCTTTTATACTCATTCTCAACTCTGGAGAATTAGAGTTCGAGCTTAGCAGTTCCGTCGCTCCCCGATCCTTCAGCGGGGTAGGAGCTCTTTCTCAGCGCTCAATCGGAGACGCTTTTATACTCATTCTCAACTCTGGAGAATTAGAGTTCGAGCTCAGCAGTTCCGTCGCTCCCTGATCCTTCAGCGGGGTAGGAGCTCTTTCTCAGCGCTCAATCGGAGACGCTTTTATACTCTCTTGGCAGTCGCCGAAGTTAGAGTTTTGCTCAGGCGGCTCCGATCATGGTACACCGCCACGCCTTGTAGACGTCATCTTCGCGTTCTTTATACTCTCTCTCGGCTCTGGAGAGTTAGAGTCACGGATCAAGCGGTCTGCAATCTTGCATGCCCATCGAACTCGTCCTAGGTTTATATTTTAATCCAAGCTCTGAGGATTAAAACCAGTCGGACGAACAGTTGGAGCATTTGCCAAGGCTTTGAGTTCCTCCGAACAGTCTACGGGAGGAATGGTTGGCACCTGACTTCGGGTACCTGCATTATTCATATCGCATGAGTTAGTCATGTCAATAACTCAAAAAGCATGTGAAAGTAAATTGCATGATTGAAAAGTGAGCATATCAAGGGGCAGTGCCGCCTCCTTTATTCAGATTCGTGCGATTCAGTGGCGTCGAGGACAGGATCGAGCCATATGGGCGGTCACACTGCGTTCTTCTGGAGTCGGACTACGACTTTGCGATTCAATGATTTATGTACGATTGTTTTTTTTTTGTTCTGCCACGCGTGAGCCAAGGATTGGATGGTCATTCTAGAACCACCTTGAGCTATATGATTTTCTTTAGATGGAGGGCGTGGTTTTGTAGACGAGCAGTTCAATCGAGCTCGTTATGGTTCTGTTCCATAATCCCATATGCGGGTGTCAGAAATCTGATCGGTATCAAATCCGGGGTACCTACACCATCCACATATTAGTTCATCTGAGTTAACTACATCAATAACTCATAAATCATGCAAATATAAGAGTCATGGTTATAGAATAATCCTGTTAAAGGAATGAGTATCATTCTGAGTGAAAAATGGCGTTGCATATTCATTGCAGGTCCATTTTGCTTCGCCCTATTTTTGTCAATAAAAGGGCTTGATCGGGGTCTTGAGATGGCAAAGGCGGCTAGGTAGGTACTATAAGCGAGTGATGAGGTCGCATCTCCTTCAAATCGCCTTTTTGCCCCCGTGCTGAGGGTAAGGACAGAGTGTCAGGAAGTCATGACTGGATTGCTAATGGTAGCACATCTTTGCATTGGTGTTAGGTTGTAAATTAGCATGAGAACAATGGATTCATGCTTATAGAAATTTTTGCACTTTCCATGCTAGGAAATAGGATATTACTGCTAGTGGGATAACATATCACATAAATTTGCTGATATACCCTCGATCCCATATCGGGGACAAGGGTTGGTGCGCCGACAATCAACCAGCATTCATGCGTAAGCATTCTAGATCTTCAACTCGCTAACTTTCAGGCAAGACTAAGTCAATTGGCCAGGAAATTTCTTGATGTATCAGCTCCGAATTAGATGATGTAATCTCGAGCAATTTATGCTCAAATCTGTAGTTGCCCCCAGCCTTAGGGGAGTGAGTCACTTGGCAGATAATCGATGAAAAGAGTGGAAGTATGAATCTTCACTTTCTAACTTCAGAACGTCGTTGGCCAGAAGTTTCATTCATGTACATCTCCCATCTAATGGGTGGCTGACTGGTGATTTGGTCGAATCATTTAGGGCGGTGAATTTGGCAATTGCATTCGTTGGTGTTTGTTTTGGGACAACCTTCCAAGAGAAATAGGCAATGTCGAATTGCATGTCATACCTCGAGGCATAAAGAACGATTGCACGCCTTTCACTTCACCTTGTTAGATGCATTTTGTGCTGTAGGAAGTTTATCATGGAGTTAACCATGACTGTCTTCAGGATTTGGTCTCCAAAATTGGATCAACTTCCATTTTATCAATGGTTGTATTTCATAGTGTCTTGATGGGGATCATCTCTATCTTTTCTGGATTATCGGAACTTTCTTATTCGACCAGATGATTCGACTTTAGATCTTTTGTGTATGAAATATGAGGTATGTTGTAACGTTCCAATCCATCCAATAAGTCTTCTGCCCATTCTGGGTAAGCTGCGAGTTGTGGTTTCTCCGACTGGAATTCCTTTCGAGTCGTCCTTCGGGGGTTATCTGCAAAACTTCGGCGTTGTGTTGCCGATCATTTCTTGCACCGTCTGAATACAACTTCCAAGTGGTTGATTTCATCTTTCATTTCGAATGGCAACTCCATATAAAATCCCGCGATAGTGAACTTACTGCATATGTCTTATTTGCTTGACAGGAGAACACTTCAGGTTTATACTCAAGAAATGACTCATAATTTGGGATTAAATCCCGCAAATATTAGCACTGGTTCAAACGAACACATCCAGGCTCGCCTACTGAAAGCATATAAGTTCCCTCGTTCGGAAGAGGTCTAAAGGAGATCCGATGTGAAGACCTTAGTCAGGGCGGCGTCACCAGTCGGAACACGTGCAGTTGCGTTATTAGATGTCACCCTTCTTCATCCCGAATCACCTTCCTCTCTGGAATCTATGTCTTCGGGCAGGTCGTTTGGCAATTCCTTTTGCGATGCTCCCATCATTCGCAATATTGACACCTCCTTCACACTCCATTTCATCTGGAGGGGAAGCGTCTTTGGGTTTCACGCAATCTCTGTTGCGTAGCATATTCCATCCTTCCTAATCAGTCGGCTTCTCCAATAACTTGGTCACCATAGACCAGTCTCACTCCGTCTTTGGTAGGGATATTTAACGGTTAACACCCATATGCTATGTAAGCTCTGAATTCCGCTAGACCTGGTTGGTTGAGACCACGATCAGATAAGCTTGAATGCAATAGCATGGCTTGCAAGGCGTCAAGTAAGGTTCGTATATCCTATCATAACTGTTGTATGAAGTGGAGAGCTAATGGTTGATTCATATTTGCATTGATCTCAAGTTCTCATTTCTTGACCAATGTCATAAGGTGGCTGGTGAGCAGTCAAGTTGTTATCATCCCAGCAATGATCCATATATCCAATCACGGCCTGCGGAGGTTCAATTGGTTCCTAACTCTGGGGACCAAAGTACATCGATCTAACCCTTGGACACGTGGAAATCAATCTATCTCGATGCGGTTGACGGCAAATAGGCGAACCGTAGGACATACGTTTTTCACCATGCCATTCAAGCGAAGGGTAAGTTTGTAGTGCTAGGGTCCTTACTTGCCGTCGGGTATCCCATTATTGAGAATCATGGTCATTGGGATCTTTTGAGTCATCCTCAGAATAGTATCCGGATTGCTCTATGTCAATGTCATCTGGGATTTCGCCTGTAGGACAAGTTTAAGTCACGTAAACTAGGTGATCACTATTTGCTCAGGAGCTTCATCAGTTGCATTTGGGAAATATGCACACCATTGGAGCTCTGGAAGAGGAGGTTGTTATGAGACCATCATTATTTTGAATACTGCCATAGCCAGCGTGTCGAATCTTTTCAACAACTCCTCACATTCAATAACATCGGTAGATAGAGGTCATGGCTTCTGGAAAGAATCCTCAGAATACCTACCGAATCTTGGTCGATAAGCATTTGTGATAATTGTGGGTCAGAATGTACTCCGAGCCGAAGGCGAGCCGTGCTCCGAGCCGAAGGCGAGGCCGTCAGCGGGTCCGGGCGCAGCGCCGGCGGGGGTCCGCACGATTTTTTCGATTTTGGAAGATAGAGCCTTTTCTGAAATGATCTGAAAATTACATTTTTTCCAAAAAATGTCACTTTTTTGGGTCGGATCGCGACCCTTGTTCGTCACCACTTTTCTGGGTCGCGGTTCGCTACTGTCGTCTGGTTCGTGGCTCGGATCGTCAATTAATCATCGTCTTCGGATCGGATCGCGGATCCTACACCAGGTCGGGTCGTGAAGATCATTCTGGGTCCGGGTCGTGGAGGTCGTTCCGCGATCCGCGAATCGGATTGTGATGGCTCCTGCGATCCGCGAACCGCGAATCGGATCGTGATGGCTCTCTGGGCTCCGTTCGCGGAGGTCGTTCCGCGAACCGCGAATCGGATCGTGATGGCTCCTGCGATCCGCGAACCGTGAACCGACCACCTGCTCTAACCTGCTCCTGTGCATTTTCTTTATAATCCTCATTCGTTTCTCAGTGAAAGCACCAAAATGTTAGATCAAAATTTGGACCTAACACCCAAATTGTCGTATTTAGAGCATAGGATATGAAGAAATAACTGAAAAATAGAGAAAAGAGCAAGACAACAGGATTTTTATAGTGGTTCGACGTTAACGAGCCTACGTCCACTTTATATTTTCTCATTCCGCCCATAGGTTACAATTACAATGAATGTTGGCTCTCAATCACTTGAATTCAATGAATAATTCTCTCCGAATTCATTGAATTTATTTAGGAAGATGGTGGTTATTCATGGAGAAGTGTTGGCCCTGACAGCCATGGATGTTGAGATGCCAAAAAGTCCCCTGAAAATGCCATCTGAAGGTGTATTTATAGCTGTAGGAAAGCTCCTGGGAGGACTGGGTCGTGGTAGGACACGTGGCATGCGATCCGGAAAAGTAGGAGATCGAATAGCCTTAAGAATAGGTCAAAACAGTGCATGTATCTGCAGGTTCGGTGATCGGTTCGTGGGTCTGGGATCGGTTCGTGATATGGGCTTCACGATCTGAGGATTGGTTGTGAGCTGGAGTGGACGGATCGTGGCTTGAGGACGCTCCGCGAACAGAGGGGGCGATCCGATCCGGTATCCACGATCCACGGTACGCGATCCGACCAGGAATGACACGAGTTGATGCTAATCTGGACTCGTTCACGGAAACGGGCATAACTTTCAAACCGTAAGTCCGATTGAGCCGAACCAAAGCTCAAACTGAAGCTTATTCAGAGGGCTACAAGCATATGATGTGAATAGATCCAAATGAGGTCGTTTGATAAGGGTTTCGGACCAGTTTATACTGGTGTTGTGATTTTTAACAAACTGCCTTGTGTCTTCTGACGATGCCTCCAATGTCGGAGAGTGATGTTATCCAGAGATTCCATATGAGGCAGCATTTACCCAGAGGTGTGTCAACACGATCTTTGCTTTGGGTAGCCTGGTCACAAAGCAGGCTAACACTATAGTTTATATATATAGATAAATAGGTGATTTTTATATTTAAAACACGAATACCATTCAACACACGAATTTCAATTCAACGAATGAATTTCGATTCAACACACAAAGGTTTTCTATAGTTTATATATATAGATAAAAAGGTGATTTTTATATTTAAAACACGAATACCATTCAACACATGAATTTCTATTCAACGAATGAATTTCAATTCAACACATGAAGGTTTTCTATTCAACAGACGAATATAGTTTCAATACAGGAAAATAATTCTAACACATGAATATTATTCAAAATTTCGGCAGCATAACGGCAGGGTAGTTAAAACCGGGACCGTCCCTAGTACGGCTCCTCGCTCTACCTTAAAGCCTCGCAGCTTTTGACAATGGGGAATCATGCATCTAGTTCGCACGCAGGCGGCATGTATATTTTTTTCCATTTCCACAAACTAATCCTATGTGGTTTCAACCAAATATTTCTTAACCACAAACATGTATTTTCAACCACAATCAATCAATTTCAACCACAAACAATTTCAATCAACCATTCGCTATCAATATATTTTCACACCAATCACAACCAATAAATATCGTCCATGGTTTGTGGACGAGGGGCGTATATATATATATATATATATATATATATATATATATATATATATATATATAGCATTTCACTTCTATTTCAACACATATATAATTTTTACAACGCATATATAACTTATACATCGAACGTACAACTTATACAATGCTTATACAAGAGGTGTACAACGCTTATATGACTCATACATCGACTATATAATTTATGCATCGTTGTTTTCCATTTCGTTTATAAATTAGAGATCTCACATTGGGTTCCACTCCACCAAAAATAGCAAAAGGCTCAGAAAAATATGCGGTCTCCTCTAGAATGTAGAAGACGTCCTCACGGTCACGATGTTTCCTGTTTCATCGAATTTCATCAAGAAACGAAAAAGATATGATTTTTCAAAGTTTGCAATGGTTTAAAGGTGTTAAAACAGTTGAAAATTAACTCAGCCGTATACCTTATTTATTTCTTCAAAATTAGGATTAAGATTTTCGCCAAATACGTGAAGTTGCAGCTCGATCGAACCATACAGCGTTGAAGAGGGAGGATGGGGCTTTGCGGCGCCGGTGGAGGGGTCCAGCGCGACGCTGGCATGGAGGCGCGACGGCTGTTCGAAGTCTCCGACTTCGTGACGTCGGTTCTCCCAAACCACACAATGAAAAAATCCGAACTATATATGGATTTGAAGACCTTCTCGTGCTCCTCAAAATCTTCAAATGGAGGAGGGGCCGATTTTGCTTGTAGGAGGCACAAATGAGGAGAGATGGAGAGAATAGCTTTCCGCTGTCGTTCTGGGTACTATCGGGGAGAGAGAAAATGCAACGACCAATGATTTTTTTTTATTTATAAATTTTAAAATCTCTAAAATACCCTCCTCCACACACGAACACCAATTCAAACCCAACGACTGTCGTCCCTAGCGTTTTACCCCCATTGCGAACACATCGGGATTTGTTTCGTAGGCCCATTCGACTATTTCAGTCAGTTTTCCTTCAAATTAAAATATAAAACATTCAATATTTGATTTGAACGTACATTTCAATTTGCCAGGGCCACAAACTGATTCGAAAAATTCCAGAAAAATAAATCTAGCTATGTTTTGATGATACGATCGCGACAAAACTAGTTTCGTCGAATTCTGAGATCGTTTGCAAAAAGGCCCATTTCTGGTCGATCCAATTTAACTATAATTGACCAAAACACGTTTTCCTTTGCCACGCTCACATACTAGCTTCGAAAATTATGAAATTTGAAACCTGGCAATAACTTCACATCCGGATCCAACAAAAGTGGTTTCGTCGAATTCGGAGGTCGTTTGCAAAATGGCCAATTTCACGGGCTATATAAATTCCATAGCGACCTTTCTGAAAATTCATTTGGCCATAACTTTTGCTTTCCGCTATGAAACTTCGATTTTTCTGATTCGTTAGAAAGGTATTCACTAACCGATTTAAATATTTTTGGTTTCACTCAAATCCGTTTTGTTTTGCACCCGGTACAGTCAGTTAAAGTTTGAATTCAAATTTTGAAGCTACCGCGCCATTTCAGGCCTTGTTTATAATTAGAATTAATTATATTCCTTTTCAATTGTCGATTCAAACTCAGTTTTCATCATTATTATTTAAAATATTTATTTTAAATATTTAAAATCCACTTTTTTAGCCAATTTAAAATTTTTAAATTGGTTCAGATTTTCCGGGTCGTTACACAATCTTCACCGTACGCGACTCCAAAGGCCATCAGTCTCCAATCGGAGTTCACCCCCATCTCTGACGATGCGTCGCCGACCACCAGGACCAAGGGTTCGAAGTTCGAACTCCCCTCTCGCCCCAGAAATGCTGGCGACTCCGGCCCCTTTGAGTGAAAAATTCCAACGCTACCCTCGACTAAATTTGATCCTGTTGGTATGGATCTAGAGAGGGAAGAAAACTTTTTGATCTTCATTTAGATTCCTGAAACAATTCTTCTTGGATTGAAAGAAATTAGGTGGGAACTTTCGAATCAAATCAGCCGTCGGTTTAAGGGTATAACGGCGGAAATAAGAAATGAACTAGGGTTTCTTGTGATTGGCCGATTCTTGTTTATTTATATATATATTTTTAATAATATTTTATTCTAGTTTTTATTTGTTTATCCTTCTAAACTCCAAATCAAACCCAACGACTATCACCCCTAGCTAATTACTCCCATTCCGAACACAATGGGATATGTTTCGTAAGCCAATTCTATTGTTTGAATCAGTTTTTCTTCAAATTAAAATATAAATCAATATATATTACATTTGAATGTACATTTCAATTTAACTGGCCACATATGGACTCTAAAAATTCCATAAAAATTCTTTCTAGCTTCGTATTGACGATATGGCCTTAAAAAACCTAATTTCGTCGAATTTGAAGACCGTTTGAATAATGGCCATTTTCTGGTCGATCCAAATTGACTGAAACTGTTCAAACATGTTTTCTTTTACCACGCTCACATATTAATTCCAAAAATTATGAAAATTGGAATCTAGCAATAACTTGACATCCCAGATCCAACAAAAGTGGTTTCATAAAAAACGGAGGTCGTTTGCAAAATGGCAATTTTTAAGGGCTATATTTTCCATAGCGACTATTCTGAATTTTCAACTGGGTATAACTTTTTATTCCCGCTATGAAATTTCAATTTTTCGGATTTGTTGGAAAGATATTTTCAAATAGATTCAAATATTTTTGGTTTCGCTAAAATCTGGTTTATTTTGAATCTTGTACATTCATTTGAAATTTGAAATCCAATTTTCAAACTACCGCGCCATTTTCAATTCCTTTTATAATTTAAAATAAATAATTATATTCTAACTTCGATTCAAATAAATATATACGTTATAATTTTATTCAAAATAAAATTCTCGTCGTAATTATTTAAAATAAATCATTTTAAATATTCGAAATTCATTAAAATAACCAAAATAAATATTTTAAATTGGTTCTGATTTTCTGAGTTATTACAAGAAATGAAAGTTGCATTACGGAAACATTAAAGAGAGAAAGATTTGAAAATAAAATGCATGGTTTTTTATATAAATGACAAAATTTATGTAACATGGATGCATGCCTTAAAATATAGGGAAGGGAAGTCGCATGTTATAAAATCTTACATATTTTACTTAGAAATGGTGAACACATGCATGAAAATAAATGGGAATGAATGAAAGCCGCATGGTATTTGAAAAGTTTTTTTTTTAAATATAGACAACATGATATTGAAGAGAAGGGAAACATATATATACATGGAGATGGTTCGTTTTTGAAAAAAAATAGTGGTGGGAAAGAAAACAAGAAAGGAGAAATAAGATGTAAATTTAAGAAATAAAAATATATAAATAAAATAGGATTTGTAAAATGGAATGAAGTGAAAGAAATTAATAGAATGAAGGGAAATAATTAAATATATAAAGAAATGAAATGAATGCGTAATTAACATTGCAAATTAAATTATTTAATAAAGGTTTAACTGGACTTGTAATCCACGTTCTGAATTCATAAAATTTACATTTTGAACAAACAGGGAAATAATTAAAGACGCTAGCCAAAGATATATGCATTTATGTATTAGAATTTATTCCTCTAGAATGTACACATTATTCTCAATCAGTCTTTTCCCATAAATTAATAAATTTCATTAATAACATCATAATAATATTAAAAACCGTTTTAAATTCAACAATTTAATAACTTAAATGATCAAAATATACGGGATGTTACATCTTATCAAAGATTTACATTCATTAAACTTTTGTTTAAATCTCTCCTTGGAAATAATTTTAATTGATTATAAAATCTCATTTCACAAACTTAACTCAAATCAAGTTTTCTATGCTTTATCGAGATTAATGAATCGCGCAAAAAAAGGTAATTTCTCAAATCATTATCCTATTCCCATCCTATTCATCTCATGGAACAAAACTGGTGGTACACCGTATCTAATACCACTTGTATTTTGGTAAGTTGAATTACCTTCATTCATTTAAAATCTTATTAAAGATTTCAATTATCTTTGCCGGAAAACCTATTTATCCCAAAGCCAACCCATTCATTGATCATTGATTAAGGTAGATTACTTTATCTTTACTCATTCATGTCTCTTACCCAAAATCATACTTACGATTTTTTATTCGTAACAAAGTTTATGTTTGAAAACTTGTTAATCCAAAATCCATTTCTTTAAATCTTTCCATTAGGGAAAACTCGCTTATCTCTTAAGCGGTCTTTAAACTTCGTCCCCATTGTCGTTTGCTAGGGGGAACTCTTTCATTAAATATTTATATTCATATTAAATAAAGATTACTCTTCAACTAAACTTGGAAAAAACATATTTCCTTTAAACGAGTTAAAGAAAAAATGTTATTTAAAACATCTTCTGCAATAAAACCAAAATCATACTTTCATTTTAAACGAAATCTTCATGGAAACCATATCAGCTCATAATCGATGTGAATTCCCATATCAGACTAATGCTATAAGCGGAACAATGGCAAAGCCTTTTAAATTCCTTAAGTAGTAAAGGTCTTTATCCACAGAGACTCATCTCGATTTTCACTAAATCGATTTCTATTCAATTCCAACTAAATTTATTAATTGGTGAACTTAACTTTGGAAACTCAATAAATCTTAATTAAAATATTTAATTAATCTTAACGTTGATTATAACTTTCTCAAATTCCAAACATAACTTCATGTTTAACTGGGTTAAAGAATGATGTTATTAACGACACCATTCACGACAAACCCAAACTAATTGATATTAAATATAAGATTTAATTTTTTTACATCTAGTTATATTCAACACCCATTCTCGTAATCAACGAATACTATAAGCGGAATAACGATATAAAAATCTTCCAAATTCCCCAGAATAGTAAAGGTCTACACAACGGTAATCAATACCAAATATACGAAGATCATTTCTATCCAAACCCGATTAATTAAATTCGAAAAACTTCCATCTTACTCAAAATATTTATCAAAACATATGTTTCAAAATAGTGTTATATTTGATAACAAATTGACTTAACTTGTTCGGTTAAGGATGATGTTATTCAAGATATCGTCCACATTAACCCAAAAAAAAACGTACGATTTAAAAGAAATCGTATTTGCTTATATCCAATATCAACTTCGCATATTCAACAAATACTATAAGTGGGATAATGGTGTATTCACCTTTCAAATTCCATGAATAGTACGAGTCTCATATACGAAATCAACACCAAACACTTGATGATTAATTCCAATCAAATCCAATAAGTCAAGATTTGCAAACTTCAATTCATTTAACTTGTGTTCCCAAAACATCGTTTTACCGTTTTCAATAGGGGTAGGCGCAACCGGTTAACCAACCCCTTCGTTAAAATTTTCGGTTAACCACTTGAATCAGTCAGATCGGTTAACCACTAGCCAGTTAATCGACAATGAATAGTACCGACCGACCCGTTCGGAATTACCCGCGGTTAACCGCTTAATTCAAACGGTTAACTACCCAACTTAAGTGGTTAACAATTAAAATTAAGCGGTTAACCATTTAAATCAAACTGATAACAAATAACACTTGCACAAACACAAATATTGATACACAATAGCTACATCCCACATATAAGCATACTGCATACATATTACATATAGAGTCACTTATTCACTTACATTAACATTTACACAAATATAATGTTACCACAGTCCATATAAATTCACATACACACAACAGTCCTCCAGTCCACATAAATGTACAAACACAGCGAGATAATAGTCACAAAACATTAACACTAACTCAATGACAGTCCACACTCCACTCCACAGTGACATAGACATAATTGTTTACATAATAGTTAAGTTAATTGTCTAATACTAATAGTGATAAAAAGCATTACTAATATAGTGGTACACATTGCAAATTGCACTGAAAGTTGAAATTGAGAATGAGGTCCTGCTAAAACTCCAAAACATGTTGCTGCTTTTGTCATGTGAAGCTATTACTAAAGGAACCATGGCTGTGATTTGTTCTTTTTATTCTTTTTAAAAAAAGTATTTATTTGTGTTGCTTGGGAAACACTGGATGTAATTCAATAATAAGGGAGAACTATTGTCATAACCGAATATACCATCCTAGTTTAACTGAATACAACACTTTAGTTTTCAGTCCAAATTCAGTATACATCTGTATATATTTATGTGACTATGTTATCGTGTATGCATTTTATTATAATTTAGAGATGACATACAACCACACATAACCAAACATGAAATACACAATCATTTCAAACTCAATAAATGACAGGTTGAGGTTTACATTTGCTGAACCATTAACCAAGACATTAAGGAGCTTCAAGAAATCAATCACTCAAAGAAGAAAAAACAAGTATGATAGCAATAAATGTTGCTTTGAAAATAAAACTTATCTTGAAAAGTATACTTTATAATTAATTAACTTATTTCAACATGAAGCAACCAAGAATTTCTACCATTATTAAGAACACAGCAGGAACAAATGATTGAATGAAATATGAATCGGTGGAAAACTAAAAACTACTTACAAATAACAAATATTTCCTTAATAAAGATGTAGCATACATGAAACACAAACATGGATAAATCTCGAATTATCATACTCATATGCTTTCTTTTTCTTATCACTCTCGTACTCGAAGCCATGTACTGAACTCTCTACTCTGCGATCTGCACAACTTTCGAATTCAAGTACCACGATATGAACAATCGTTGATAGGTGATGTGACGGCCTTCAAGGAAGCAGTGAGAGGCGGAGGTATTGAAGAATCGAATTCAAATAGAAAAGGAAAACTAGGGTTTTTGATTACTTTCGTTTGGTATTGGTAATTTGGTGGAGTGAATCGAAGCCGCCGCAGCTACTTATATTTTCGTGGAATAAACTATGAAGTAGGTTTTACTGGTTTAGCGGCTTTAGCCGATTACTTCTCAAATTTTGGATGTGTTATTCAAAATTGGATTGGGCTTAATAAATTAAATATTATATTGGTTAACGGTTAACCGACAGACAAAAATTTGGTTAACTATTAACGGAACCGAAAATATTTGGCTAAGTCGGTCGGTTAACCGATGTTGTTAGTTAATCGATGTTGTCAGTCAACCGATTATAGCGGTTAAGTCGGTATGGTCGGTTAAATGCCCAACCCTAGTTTTCGGCCAATTGGGCTAAAAATACAAATATCCAAAACATAGTTTGAAACTTCATATTTATTTTTCGAATCACTTATTATGATTTATCAAAAAAAATTCAATATTTTTAATAATTTTTGTATGGCCATTTCTATCGATTTCTAATTACGGTCATCGAACTGCGTTTACATTGACCTTTTCAAAAATAGATTTCATCATAACTTGAAATCTATAAGTTAAAATCTAAAATTTCTTCTTTCATTTGAAAGCTATCATTAATAGAGAGCAAACCTTTTGTTTCAGGGAAATACGATTTAAAGTGCATTAGTTATGCTAGTTTGAAGTTCAAGGACGAAATTCGTGAACTATCGCTGCGCCATGTCCTATTCAAACCATATTATAATTTAATATAAAACTCATCAAATTCATTTGGAATATATTTTATAAACATTTATAAAATATTTTAAAAGCGATTCCAACTTCATATTCAATTATATACCAAAATTGAATATTCTATATTATTATTATATTAAAATAATAATATTTTTCAAAATATAATATCAAAAAAGTCGAAACTTTTCTGAAATCCGTTATAAAAATAAATAAGATCATTGGAACAATCATTTCGAGTTAAAAATGTCGTTCATATGTCTAATTCGAATTCACTTTTGAATTTATTACTCAAAATCTATTTTTAATTAGAACAAGCCATTTCTAATTCAATTCCCTTTCAAATTCAGTTCAACTTTTCAATAGTTGTTTAAAATCATATTAACTTTATTTTCAAATCGCTTCGGATATAAAAATCCAATTTCAATTTTTACGCCTTATTTCATTTAACCAATATATTTTTCATTTAAAACTCAAATGGAACTCGACTCAATCGATTCCAAAATATTTCTATATTCGTGGTGTGAATTGTGTAAACAATTATAATAACAACCACAACAGTTATCATCCATCAAGCAACGGTAATGAGATAAGCATAATAATGGTTAACGCTTAAATGTACATAAATAGTATAAATAAAACTCTAATAAACATCCTATCATCCATGAAGCAATCATAACAACCACAAGCAATCAATATATAATCAGTTGATGATTATAATAACTATTCAAGTTGAAAAGAGTTCTCATAGTGACTTTTGATCATTTCAACAACGATCGTTTTTAAATTAAATTAAACATGGGTTTAATTTAACCCAAAATTCCAACTAGCTCAAATCTCGTCCAAATCAGTTTGTACATGTAGCCTACGTCCATACAATCCCAACGGATCCTATTTCGTCCAAATCTTGGTTCATACAAATAAGATATAATTTTTCGAATATTGAATGATCATTAAATTAATTAAATAATTACTAAACCTTTATCATCTTCTTCAATGTTTTCACGTCACCTACTCACCCCCATTCTTCATCGCGCGTTATCGCCAAAGTGGGCCAGAGCCCCGACCGACCACCACCGCCTCTTCGTCTTGCCAAGGTCGCCACACAAGGAGGTGGGACCCTCAAAGCTTCATCATCGCCATTCAATTGACCCATGAATGGAAAATGGTTCAAATAAGATTTCGGCTGCCACGAGCAACTACACCCCCACCAAATTTGACTTGTAGCTAGCTTTCACCACCACGAACAACTTTTTAGTTGACCATCTCGTCTGAAAGTGACTCCATTCGCCGGAATCATCAAATATACGTTCGCCATTCCTCAAAATTATTCATCCATGTTTATCTCCATGCCACGACCACTGCGGCCACTTTTAGGCTGAACCCCCAACTACAAAGTTGTAGGCCTCTCTCCCCTCTTCAATTACCTAGTGGACACCATTACCTAAATCTTGCTCGTTTGGACGCAATTCCATATAATTCGAAAGTGACCTACTACCGGTCGTGACGACCTTTCGGCCACCTCGGATATCCGGGTGCCATGAAATTTGGTCAGCGTGTCGCCCTCAACCCGATCTACAACTTTCCAGTTGGTAACTTTCATCAATTCTCACTTGTTTGGAAGTAAAAAATTAAAATGGGAAAGAGACTAAATTTCCAATAATGCGGCTGAAATAATGGGTTAGGAATTGGGGTGAACTTGGGGGTTATTTATAGGGTTGATATTTTGGTTTTATTATTATTCTATTCTATTACTATATTGCTATGTGCCTATCGCTCTCTCCATTCATCGTCTAAAAATTCATACGGGCACATACGAACTCCGTTCATGGTAAAAATTGATATACAACTTTGGTTTGTCATTACGGTCGTAATGAAACTTGTTTCATCGAAATCTGATTCTGTTTGTTCAAATATCGATAGTTTGGGCTTTAATTATTGATTAATTATACATACGTATTTACATTGAACGTTTTTATCTCGCACGGACACATACTTATTGCGACTGATCCGAAATTTGGAATATTACAATAATTTATCATTACGGATCCGATAAAACTGGTTTCATCAAAATCCGAGATCATTTGAAAAATGACAATTTTTCCATATTCAATTAAATCGATATAATATAATTTAAGTTCAAAATATTCAAATTCTTTGAAATACAAATTATAATTATCGTATATACTCAAACAGAATTTCATATGGTTCACTATGTTGAATTTTAAGCTTGATACTTCCATTTTTGAGATAAATCGATATTCAATATATTATAAAATCCCTTTATTTTATTTAATAAATCATTACGGTTTATAAACGATTCCATAACGACTTTCTGAAAATTTGATTTGGACATAACTCGCAATTTACAAGACGAAATCTCGATTTTTCAATTTCATTAGAAAACTATGGTTCAATAGATTCAAACGTTTCTTGTTTCATCGAATTCTGAATTATTGGATCCTATACATTCATTTAAAGTTCAAAACGTAATATTACAAACTACCGCGCCATTACGAGCTCGTTATTAATTATATTATAAATTATATGTTCAAACCTTAAATTAAATAAATTTCAAGTCTTTAATTCTTAAAATAAATGATTTAAATATTTAATATTCATTAAATATTTTTTGATTAAATTTGGATCGTTACACATATACTGTTTTATTTCTGTTTTAGTTATATTAGGTTATTAGGGTTTACAATATTCTGGCCTCTTTGCGCAATCGTACTCATCTACTCCCAAGTAAATGAAATATATATATTTAGCTTTATGACCAATATATCTAAGTGCTTCCCATCGTACCCTCCTTGATTGGTCTCTCTTGCATATCTACAAAAGAGTGTTGCTACTACATTTGTAACAGTTTGCTCCGTAAAACCTACAATGCATATGTTTCATCGTTTACTAAGAAAATATGATGCTTTGTCTATATTGGACTGCACCAATACTCGGACATCCATGATCTACTACTCAGTGCGTACACTGAGGATCTACAGTTAATCATTCTATACATACTCTAAGTTTTGCTAATAAGTGGCACAACGTGAGCTTACTATGGAACTCAGTTGGGGATTTTCTACAATATGGAAAAAGGCACCACTAATGCCCATACTTGTTAAACTAGGTCTATCTCTTCTATCGTGGCTATGGCTCAGCGCATCCACTCCTCTACTAGTGGAAGACACTCTAATGGGTTAAGGCTTTGCCCTAAAGTAAACCAATTAAGAAAACAATAAGCGTTTCCACCTTATACAATGTCCCGATAGTGAAAGATCATTATCCTCTTGGTTTAACACACATCTTATACTTGCTATTGGCTGAAAATCACAGGCATCTAACTTTTAACGGTTACCAACCTTCGCTGGTCTTGACCACTAAGATCGTTGTATCCAAAGTCACCAATATGCCATCTGACTACCCTCAATGTAAATACAGTCAAGGCATACCCTCTTAATGGAAACTACAGACCTGACTCCAATGGATTGCCTAACTATTGCCTACATCGGAGGGCCATCCTCGAGGTATCCTCGCTTTGAAGTTTACATTTCATGTCTTCAGCATGGAAAGTCCCGATCTTCCTAAGATCATCAATCCTCGACTGATAGGGAAATGTGTTATAAACGCACCTCGTGAGATTAGCGTGCTCTAGTTAATTTACTGTGGTCTGCATCACTAGGCATATCATCATATTCACTTTGAATTACTCTGAATGAATCTCGCTTTCTTATTAGATATATGACTAAATCGTTTTATGCGTTTTATTTCTCATATCTGATCTTCTTAATCTGCTCTTATTCTATTTACTATGGTATTATTCTCATCTTTTCTTACTTACTTTTTAGGACAATCTTAATCTAGAGCTATATTATCTTTTCAAAAACATTTTATCATTATAATGCTCTTATCTTCTTATTATTTATGATATAATTGCAGATCATAAACCATAATCTTTATTTACTCTTATTTGAGCTATCAAGTATTTAGCTTAGTTATTTATCAATTACCTGACTTGATTTCCTATTCTTTTCTTTTGTTAGACCAAAAAGTGGTTCTAACACCCAAATTGACTTAAAGCAGAATGAAATAAGATCAAAAATAAAATGAAGACACAGAATTTATAGTGGTTCGGCGAAGAAAAGCCTACGTTCACTTGTGAATCACTATTCTCAATGATATTGTTACAATTACACTGAGATATTCACTCAATTTCTCTCACAACTCACGTACATTCACTCAATTGTCTAAAAACAAATGTTGAAAGACGATTTGGATTATCCGGGAGTGTTGGAATTCGGGTTATGAAAGTGGTTGAACTCTCAAAGTGCCAAAAAGAAGATCCTTTTCATTGTCTCCAGACAGGGTATTTATAGGTGAAAATTTGCTTAGAACCCGATCCGGATCGGAGCCACGTGTCTTCCATCCCATCAGCTTCGGGTTCGGATGGATTTCAGTGTTGACAACGCATCAGAGCAGTGGACGTTGTGGGTAGGAACTGGTCATAACCGCTCCGAATAACCAGGCGATCATGGGGGAGAGTGATGTGGAATATGGATTCGGATCGGAGGAGCGTGCAAGAGGGGTTCGGATCGGGGTATCCGATTCGATCCGGATTGTCCCAAGGCTAAGTCTTCATCCACTTCTGCTCCATTCCGATCTGTCTCTGTAGCAGGTAGCCCTCCGTTCCAACTGGCAGTAGGTTGCTCTCCGATCCGAACAGCTGTGCCTCTCTGATTCCAACAATAACAACTCACCGATCCGAACAGCAAGACCTCTCCGATCCGACCCGCTACATCTCTCCGATCCGACCCGCTATAATGCTTTCCAAGTTCTTCAATGTCTCACATCTCGACTTTGTGTTGCCCAGTTCACAAAGTGGGCTAACATTTTGCCCCCTCAAAGGATGCTTCTGTTGGAGACGAAGCATGCTTTGATTATTATTGCACAACATCTTCTAGGTAATTTTTCCTTTGATTTTCCTTGTGTTTTCATCTTCTTCTTCAAACTTCAATTTAATTTACTGCTGAGTTACAGAATTCGGTTCGGTTCGGATTCCGATCCGAACAGACCCCCTCTTCTTTCTTTTTTGCATTGGACTATTGGGCCAAGCTCTGCTACTGGACTGTCGTTCTGGTCCGATCGGGGAGACGAATGGTCACTCTGCTTCTCTATATAAAATGCGTCTTCATCTTCCTCTCATTTCCTTTTATCATTTTACCCTTTCTGCTTCGGAAATCCAGGACTTAGAGAAAAAGAAATAAGAACTTTCCACCATTTTCGTGCGAATTTCCAATTTACATACTCTGGTAGGTTTGAATCCTTCAATTAATTTTGTAACAATGGGTTTCAATTGAGATTTGCGGTTGATTTTGAATGATTTGAGCATGGATCCTCTCCTGCTTCGATATCGTGTCTCCCTCCTCCCCTGTCGTCGCCGTGGGTCGTTCTATCACCATCTCGAGGCGCTGAGAAGTTAAATGAAGCATGCGCTCGTCTTTAACTGGAGCTTTGGAGATGGATGTGGATTTGACTGTGGTTGAGGAAGGGGAAGAAGAAGAAGAGGATTGAGGGGATCGGTTCGGGTTGGAGTATATAAGATGGATAAGAAGGAAAGGAAGAGAGATTCACAAGTCCGGATTTGGTCGGGGCAAAGGTCAAAGATGGAAACAGAGCTCATTTGACTGGATCGGGTCGGAGAGGATTCTCAAAATCGGGTCGGACCGAAAAGTGAAAAGGAGGAGAAAGGTGCTCACCTAACCGGATCGGGTCGGACTGTAAAATAAAGGAGGAGAAGCATGACTACATGGCCCGATCCGAACCGTTAGGGGAATCTACATCCGAGCCGATCCGACTTTGATTTCTGAGTTTCAAAGTTTATTCGAACCCAAGACAAGGCCACGCCCCCGATCCGATCCCAATGAATGTGCCTGAACCGAACCGAAGGGCAGTCCATCTTAATGCACAAAAACTTGTTTAACTGGCCCAATCAACTTTTGGCATAATCTTCAACTTAATGGACAGTTAGGATAGTGCCCAGCGAACGTAACTGGACATCAAGATCTACTTCAATCCTTTATACTTTGCCAAAATATTGCGTCACACTTTTAAACATTTACTTTACACTTTCCGCATACACTGTTTACACTTTAGTTTGCACACATGCACGGGGGGATACGGGCTAATTTACTCTAATTTGTGCTATTGCTTCTTCAATAGTTTTATGACCATGAGACCCAGACGCTCTTCTAGACTAGCTGAGAAGAAAGAGGCCCCGAAGACATCCATCAAAGTTACTCTCGAGGACATATCTTCCCCTTCGGATCCAGAATGGAATGATGAGGGTTCAGATTACGAGGTTGGAAATCGTGAAAGTGACAATGTGTCTTCGGAGGATGAAGTTTCTCTAGGTTTTGAAGAGGAAGGAGGGATTGGTGATGACCGGGCTCCTGATGAGTTTGAATCGGCTGTTATATTGGAATCACCCCAAGATTCTGTTGAATCAACAATCGACAACGACAGACTTATCCGAATTTGTTTAAAATACGGGATACTAAAAAGGGACACCCTGGTGCCTTCGAGAACTGACCGTCCCCACAACCCTCTAGAAGGGTATATGGCCATTACTCGGTTGATGTGCATGGTCGGTGCCATCCCTCCATTTTCTCCCTTTATCGTTGATTTTCTAAGACAAATGCGGATTGCCCCTATGCAGCTGCATCCCAATTCTTATGCTTACTTACACACCTTATATATAGCATACCGTGAGATCTTAGGCATAGAGCTCACTTTCGATGACGTTCATTTCTTCTACAACTTCAAGCATCGGACTCGAGAGACTCCTTCTTTCTGCTATTTTGAGTCCGTCCCTAAGAGAAAGTTAATTTCAGCGCCATTCAGCAGTAAAGCTGAAGATTCCAAGCTGGAATGGTTTTATGTGAAGCGACAACCAGGGTGTGCTAGGAGGTGGATGAAATCAAGTAAAGCACTGGTTTTCTAAATCACGGCTCTATACATTCAAGTCATCACCTTAACTCATTTTTCTTTTGTTTGCAGTCGATAACCCAAAACAAATATCAGACCAAGTATTCTTTGACCGGATGCACCAGCTCCTTAATGGCGATCAGAAGTTCTTGACTATTGATGAAGTCCTTAAGGACGAATATCTTCATTTTCATGGGTTGCTATCTGTTACACGTAGTATTGGTCATGGGACGACTCCATACGTGTATATTCCTCCAGTGGATGCAGTCCTAGAGACAGGGGAAGGTTCGGGAGCTCCTACAGTGCCTCTTCAAACTTCACCCTCTCCATCTTCTACTCAAGATGATGACTTGGCTAACTTGGCCGAAAGGCATCGCGAAGGGTATACTGCTCCTGAGGATGCCATTTCTCCAGAAAGGTCAATGTCTTCTAAAGAGCCGCCAACTGATGCTTCCAAGGGAGATGTCCCTAGCACCGATGACCCATTATTTCAGGGTTTGGGGGATCTCCCCTTACCTGAAACTATATACACTTCAGAGGATTTTAGGAAGGATCCTTTAGTTTTCACCTCTTCTGAAGAGACCACTCCTGCTAAGGCCAAAGAGCCTGCCCGTACTAGTCTAGCTTCGGACTCGGGTTGGTTGGGGGGAAACACACCACTTAAGACACACTTTACACAATAGCATTATCACTCATTGCACCTCTCTCTCTGTGAAACTACTGATTCTGAATTGCATTTGTCTTATCGTGCAGGCACAATGTCCCGATCTTACTATGATATCAGGAAGCTCCGCCGCAGCATGTCTAATCCACCTTATGATATTGAGTATGATCGCCGCGACGATCGCAGTAGGGAGGAGAGAAGGCCTTATGAACCCTATCGCTCTCGAACTTCGCGTTCTCGCTCTCCTGTTCGGACGGACCCAGAAAGATATAAAGGTTATCAAGGCCGTCGGGAAGAGGATAGGCCGCAACCGAAAGACTCCACCTCTTCCCAAGAAAAGCGCAGCAGGGAGAGAAGTCCGCCGAAAGATACTGAGTCGCGAAGTAAACGCAAAGTCTCTGCTAAATGGCCTAGAATAGATAAAGAGACTATTGAATCCTCCACGCATAGGGATACTGAATTGACGATCCCCGCCCCTCCACCACTAGATGCTGAAACTGCAATCAAGCGGACGTATTTGGAGGAGCAATTTCCCGAACATTACTTCGAGATCCTGACTTTTTTACCTGCCCTCAAGCCAATTTCTTCCAGGTGGGCAGATGAGGCCAAAGCAAAAATAGATGCGGTCGAAAAACAGTATTCTGAAATGTTCAAATATTCACGCCAGCTTTCCAGAATCATTGTACTCTAATCACGAATGCTGATTCGATGCAAAAAACCGCGGATGAAGATGCAAAGGCCTTAAAGAATCTAGGAAAAGATTTGGAGGACACACAGGCCCAGCTTGCTGTTGCTCAAAGGTACGCTACTAGCTTCAAACAACAATTTGAAGATATGCAAAAACATTATCATGATTTGATTGAATCTCACACTCAAGAGCGTTCTGAGTTAAAAAAGCAAGCTGAAGATGCTAAGTTAGATGCCGCTAAGACGCGCCTTGCTTACGCTGACCTTGAACGGAAAAATGCCGAGTTAGCAAGGAGGAATGCTGAGCTAGAAAAGAAAAATGCTGACTTGGCTTCTAAGCTAATGGAGGCGGAGAACAGAGCTGCCCTAGCAGAGGGTAACATTGAATGTGCCATCAAATCCGCTGAGGAGGCCCGCAAACAATTGTCAGAGGTGGAGGCAGAGATTCAGGGTTTCGGCGAATTAATGATTTAATTCTTTGCACATATCATCCGTCGCCGGAACATTTCTTGGATTGAGGATTATCCATCTACTGTAGTCCAAGTATGGAGTCAGATCGTTGAGTGGGAGAAAGAGGAGCTCAAGGTTGATTCTATTGATGAGGACAAGCTGATGGAGAAATATTTAAGGGATGATGAGCCAGAACGCCTAGCTGAAGGGCGCCGCCTCATTGCTGATGCTATGGAAGAAGAGAGTCGGAGAACTAAACAGAAGAACGTTCCCGAGGCTGGTTCCTCTTCTACTGCCCCCGTAACTTCTGAAGTAGAGGGGTATGATCCTGAAAACCCGGGAATCCCTCGAGCAACTCTGTTATCCCCTATTCCTAAAATGGCATCAGAGACAGCAGTTACCCCTGCCGAGAAGTCCTTGGAAGGTATCCCTACATTTTCTCCTCAATTCGTCAAGGCTATTTCTACCTTTCACCACGTGATTGAGCAATCGATGAAAAACCCATTATTTTCTCCTGAGTTGATAACTGTTGCTTCTCACTCTGTAGGTATTGAGCCATCCCGAAAGACAGATGTGACTCAGGGAGCCGCCTCTGGGACAGAGCCAACGAAGAAGGCAAAAGGGGGAAAGGACAAGGCTGCTCCTATAGATTTGGGAGAAGGATGCGAACCGTCTAAGGCTGATATTCCCCGTGATGAAGAAATGATAGCCTTCTTAAAGGATGATAGCAGCGACGGAGGACATGAGGAAGATCCAGAGGTGGCAATAGTCGGGGAGTCGAAAAGTGCAGATGATGTTACTTTGGCTGCAATGAAAGCTGACCAAGATAAACGCTTGCAGTTAAAAGCTGAAGATTTAGACCCTGAAATCCTCAAGCCTCTCGCAGTTGTTGATGCGGGATCAAGGTTAGTTGTTAAGCTTTCAACTAGATCTATTACAGAAGAACTTGCTAAAATATCTTCTCTTGATTCCAGCGCTCCGCCCTCCGGGAAGAAGTCAACCGATTCCAGCGCCGCATCTTCAGGAAAGAAAAAATCAAAGCGCATCTTGACAAAGGCCGAGAAAGAGGCAAAGGATGCGGAGAAAGCCGACAAGAAGTCCAAGCCTCACTCGAAATCTAAATAGTGGATTGTCTTGCATTGTTTTAGCATTTGGTAGACCAACAATTGCTGCTATAAGGGTGGCTCTTGCACCTTCTTTTTGGCTATTTTCCTGTACAAATTCATTCATTTGTAAATAAAAAATAATTCATTTTCTGCAATGTCTGTTAGTCATTAGTTCTGGACTTATGTATGAATGCATGTCTTACTATAGTTATGTAATGAAGTTATGGTGGGAGGAAATATGTGTATATATATATGCCCCCTGTCAATCTCAAAAAACTATTCAAGACTGAATCAAGTAGTCTGACTGTCCCCGATTTTCTAACGGGATTGCATTTTCTATGTCGTCAATGCCTGTCGTTTTTTCTGGCATTTTTTTTATACTCTCCTGTCTTATACTCAGGTTAGAGTTCTTACTGAGGCGGTCTCTTGTCTGGGTGCACCTTCACGCCTCAGGGGACGTCGTCTTCTCGTCCTTTTATACTCTCTCTCAATTCTCGAGAGTTAGAGTTAGGAATGTCGTCTTCCCATTCTTTTATGTCTTATCGCACAAGTAGTCATTGTGCTTTTTCTTACGTTTAAACTGTTTTCAACCTTTCAGGTTTTGAATCATCTTATATTCCATAATCACAACAGAATAGTCGATGAATATATATATAATGCATGAAAGTAAATAACACATGATATTTTTATAGTGGTTCGGCTATGTCGTAGCCTACATCCACTTTATAGTCCTTTATTCATATCATCAGATTTTCCTAAGGCAAGTCGTGCCTTTTTATAGAGTTCATAAGAAAGATAACAAAAAATACAACATTTCTAATCCAGATATCGCATCAAGTGTTGGCCATTCCATGCCCTAGGTACTTCTTCGCCATCTACGGTCGTTAACTTGAAGGTTCCTTTTTCAAGTTTCCGTTGGATGACAAAGGGTCCTTCCCATTTTGGACCGAGGTGAGGAAGGGAAGGAAAGATTCTTTTTAGCACCAAATCTCCTGGTTCAAAAGTCCTAAGGCGAACTTTTTTGTCGTAATAGCGTGCCATCTGACGTCGATGTCTTGCTGCACGCAAATCCGCTTCGTCCCTTTTTTCTTCGATTTCATCAAGAGATTCGAGTAAGAGCGCCCGATTCGTCATCGGGTCATAATACGTCACCCGGTGGGAAGGAACTTCAAGCTCTACTGGAATTACTGCTTCTGAACCAAAAGAGAGAGAGAAAGGGGTATGACTAGTAGCTGTCTTAAATGTTGTTTGATATGCCCACAAAGCTAAGGGCAATTCGTCAACCCATTTCGCCTTTGCGCGCTCTAACCGTTTCTTGAGGATGGATTTTATAACATTGTTTATTGCTTCTACTTGCCCGTTCGACTGCGGATAAGCAACCGCAGTATACCGTTTGTCGATCTTATATTTCTGGCAGAAATTTCTGAATTCAGCACCATCGAACTGG
The DNA here is from genome assembly GCA_030737875.1 of Allium sativum. NCBI lineage: Eukaryota > Viridiplantae > Streptophyta > Magnoliopsida > Asparagales > Amaryllidaceae > Allium > Allium sativum. Next base: position 50,266,998 of record CM060911.1, on the reverse strand, counting down.
GTTCCGTTATCGGTTATAATAGTTTTTGGATCCCGAACCGGCATATAAAATTTATAACCACAAAACTTATCACCTTCCTCGCCGTAATCTTGGTTAGGGGCTCAGCTTCCACCCACTTCGTAAAATAGTCCACAACAACTATTGTATATTTCGCCCCTCCTTTAGCAATTGGTAGAACTCCGATGATATCAATTCCCCACGTGGCAAAAGGCCAAGGACTCACCATCGATTTGAGTTGAGTCGACGGTGCTCTTGGGATTTTGGCGAATCTTTGGCACTTATCGCAGCATCGTGAATAATCAGCTGCATCTTTATTAATTGTGGGCCAGAAGTATCCATACCGCAATATCTTTTTCGCTAAATCCTGACCTCCTGTATGATCTCCACACTCACCTTCGTGCACTTCTCTAAGTACACGTTTGATGTCGTCGTGTGCTATACACCGTAACAGGGGCATAGAAAATGCTTGCCTATAAAGAGTATCATCTTGTAGGACATATCTGGTAGCCTTGCGAACTGTAGCCCTTCTCTCACTCTTCTTTGATTGGAGTGTCCCATTCTTAAGGAAGTTCTTAATTGGGGTCATCCACGACTCCTTTTCCGGTTCTGCTTCGAAAGCGAACTCAATTTCCATCGACTCAAAGCTTGGCAATTTCAACATTTCAATTGGAATTATTTCAGTTTCTTCTGGATTATCCGAACTAGCTAGCTTAGCCAGCCTGTCTGCCTTCTGGTTTTCGGCTCTTGGGATATGTGTTATGCTGTACCGCTCCAAGATGCTCAACAGCTTTTCCACTTTCCCGAGGTAGGCGATGAGTCGAGGTCCCCGAGCCACAAATTCCTTTCGCACTTGGAAACAACGATTTTGGAGTCGCAGTATATGTCCAACACTTTTATTCCGAGGTCTTTAGCAAGCTTCAGCCCGGCAATCAGGGCTTCGTATTCAGAGTCATTGTTAGTCGCCGAAAATTCTAATCGTAGAGCGTAATATAACGACCGTCCTTCAGGAGTAACTAAGACGATTCCAGCTCCGGACCTTCGGTCGTTCTTGGCTCCATCTGTGTATAGCTTTCATGGATCTATCTTTAACTCATCTTCGGACTTGACCACTCTGTCATCGATTACTTCCTCCTCTGGGATGGTGAATTCTGCTATAAAGTCTGCCAGAGATTTCCCCCTGATCGATCTTCGTGGCTGAAAATTTAAATCAAACTGACTTAATTCAATATTCCATTTAATCAACCGTCCCGATGCTTCGGGTCTCTGTAACACCTACCTCAGAGGCCGGTCAGTGTATATGGTTATTGGATGAGCTTGGAAATAGTGACGAAGTTTTCGGGAGGCGATTAGGAGGCTGTAAGCGAGCTTCTCAATCTTTGGGTAGTTGCGTTCTGCCGCTGCCAATTTCTTGCTTACATAATATACTGGCCTTTGCACTTTGTCTTCTTCTCGAACCAAGGCTGTGCTAACAGCGTGAGTCGAAACTGCCAAGTAAACAAATAACTCTTAGTGATCCACTGGTTTGGACAAAATCGGTGGTTTTTCTAGCAATTCCAATAAATTTCGGAAGGCCTCAACATAGTCCGGAGTCCATTCGAAGTTCTTCTTTCCCCTTTTAATCAAATCAAAAAACGGGACGCATCTGTCCGTGGCTTTGGAGATAAACCTACTCAACGCAGCTACTTTCCCCGCAAGACTTTGGACGTCTTTAATTCTCCTCGTCTCTTCAATGTTTCTAATCGCTGCTATTTGGCTGGGATTGAATTCAATTCCTCGGGAGCTCACAATGAAGCCTAGAAATTTTCCCGATGCCACTCCAAATGAACATTTCAAAGGATTCAACTTCATCCGATACTTTCGCAGGATACCAAACATTTTTGCCAAGTCTTGCGTATGGCTGGAGGACTGTCTCGATTTGACAAGCATATCATCCACATAAACTTCCATAGTCTTCCCTATTTGATTATACAACATTATGTTTACCAAGCGCTGATAAGTGGCTCCGGTGTTTTTCAATCCGAACGGCATGACCACATAACAGTATAATCCCAAATTTGTAACGAAGCTCGTATGTTCTTGATCTGGCACGTGCATAGAAATTTGGTTGTACCTGGAATATGCGTCCATGAAAGAAAGAAGTTCGTGTCCCGCTGTCGAATCTACAAGCTGGTCAATCCTGGGAAGTGGGAAACTATCTTTCGGGCAAGCTTTGTTCAAATCTGAAAAATCAATGCAAGTCCGCCACTTTCCATTCGGCTTCTTTACTAAGACGGGATTCGATATCCAGTCGGGATATGTCGAATCTCTAATAAATCCGTTCTGTTTTAGTTTCTCCACTTCTTCTTTCAGAGCAACTGACCTCTCTGGGCCCAGCATACGTCTCTTTTGCTTTACAGGCGGGTGTTTCGGGTTTACATTTAGTGAGTGACTTATGATGGATGGCGATATCCCACACATGTCAGCGTGGGTCCAGGCAAACACGTCCAAGTTTGCCTTCAGGAAGTCAGCTAGTTCTTTGGCCCGACGTGGATCCAACTGAGATCCAATCTTCAAAACTCTTGTTGGATCAGCTTCATCAATGGAAATGTCCACTGTCGCTTCATTAGGAGTTGCATTTCTAGTCTCTGGTTCCTCGTCTTTTCTGGGATCCAGGTCTTCAGGCGTTCAACTCCTTCGGGGCCGATCCCTCTAATTGCTACGCCGAGCCTACCTTTGGGGGAGGCGAGGCATCTTTACTCTCGATGTTAAGTCCTTTCATCAACATCTTTAATTCGGCAACATAGCAGGCCCGTCCGGAAACTTGATCCCCTCTCATTACCCCAGTTCCGGCTTCGGTTGGGAACTTAAGCAATAAACACCAAGGGGCGATGCAAGCCCTGAATTCAGCAAGGCAGGCCTTCCCAAAAATGCATTATAAGGCGAATCTATGTCCAACACTACGAACTGAAGCATCCGTATTCTTTGGCGTTCTCCTTGCCCCAAGGTTACGGGCAATTCTATGTACCCCATGGGAGCTGTTGACGCCCCGTTGAAGCCTCGGATCCAACCTTCACATGGATTCAAATCTTCAGATTCAAGCTTCATCTGATCGAATGACTTTTTAAATAAAATATTAACAGAGCTTCCATTGTCTACTAACACCTTATGAACCAAGGCCGGCCCAGTGGTGGTAGTAATGACCAATGGATCATCGGTGGGTGACTGGATCCCGGTATTATCTCTGCTACGGAATACCACGTCATCAAACATTGTCTTCTGTTGCTTTATGGGGGCGATATCTTCCAAATCATCACCTTCATTCACATCTACATGCTTGGCAGCATTTACATATTGATCCATTGCTCTAAAACTACGGATTGCTGGGTGAGGTCCACCCACTATGGAGTTGATAACAATCCCCTTGCCTTTCTGCTGCACTGTAGGCTTGGGAGCAGATTGAATCTGTTTTGGAGCCTGCTCTCCTTGCCCCCTGTCCCTCGGGGCAACCTTATATTCATCTAGTTTCCCTTCGCGCAGCAGCTTCTCAATCACGTCTCTCAAATGTCGACATTCATTGGTTGAATGCCCATGAGTCCCATGAAACAAACAAAACTTCCCAGTTGCCATTTCTTTCTCTGTTGAGTCGCGAGGTGGCGGTCTTTTATATTGCAAAACATTGTATGTATCCAAGTAAATGTTCTCCAGAGTGTCGTTCAATGGTGTATAATTCTCATAAGTATGGAATCGGGGTCTTTTGTTAGGATCACTTCCCCTATTTCTATTTCTTCTGTTACCGTTCGCGTTACGGTTATTGTTGTTGCCCCCATTTCCAGAATTGTCGTTTTCACTCTTGTTTCCGACATTCACTTCAACTTTTCCAGAACTTTCTCCAGACTGCTTCACGGCGACATTACTCTGAACATTCTCTTTTGAAGCCGCTCCAGACTTTCTCTTTCGGTTTGCCCTGGCCTCCTCTCGTCTTAAATAAATATCGGCCTTTTCATAGAATATCTCTCTCGTGGAGGGTGTCTTCCCAGAAAGGAAATCGCCAAACTCGGAGTCAGGATCGACTCCTTCCTTCAAAGCCATCAAGATGGTGGGCTCATGCGGGTCACTAACTTCAGTCACAGCTAAGTTGAAACGGTCAAGATATGACCTCAAAGACTCTCCTGGCGCCTTCTTAATTCTTGATAATTCAATAACACTTTTGGACTTTCGGGTATGTTGTCGGAACTGATTCATAAAACGTTCGCTCAATTCCCTATAATTCGATACCGAACGAGGGGGATGTCGGGTAAACCATAACAGCGCCACATCTTCTAAATAGATCGGGAATGCTTTACACTTCACTGCGTCAGGAGCAGCAGCAGCATTCATGAGCCACGAGTATCGCATCAAATGCTGCCCCGGATCAGTTCTCCCATTGTACTTGTCCATCTGCGGCAGGTGAAAACGTTGGGGAAACTGAAAATTGAGGATGTCGTCAGTGAAAGGAGTATGGCTTCGCTCAATGCCATAATCTTCATTGGTATAGTTCCGACTTTCGGACATAATCTGGCGTACCATCGCCTGTACATCAGCATTAGTCAGGGGCCGTTCAGGTTCCCTGGCCCTGGTATCCGGGTTCCTTCTGGGCTCTTGTTCAGGAGATGCCCTTCTTCTTTGAGCTGCTTCTGCTCTACTTCGTTCCCTACGCTCCCGGTCGATCTCGGGAGGAGGGGCTGGAGCATTTGCCCCTGAGTGGGATCATTGTTTCCTAGTGCTCGTGCAATATCTTCGCGGGACCCCAAAGATCCGAACGTCAGCTGCTCCAAATTCTGAGGTCGTACGAGCGGCCTTCTTTCACGGGGCCTCTCTTCCTCGGAAGAAGAAGACTGATCCATTGGTGTGTGGCGAACCGGGGATGGGGTTCTTTGTCTATGGAGTTCGCTAATTTCCCTGCTCATGAGTCTCATGTTTTCTTGCATCGAGAGATTGGTGCGCTCGTGGATTTTCATAGCCTCCCTAGTAATCTCATGCATGTCAAGTAGGCGCGAGAAATCTCCTTGAGTAATGGGTGCGGATGGATTGACCTGATCATTGACCCTGGTGGCTGGAATCGGAGCATTTGTAGGGGCTCGAGTAGAGGTTCCAACATCACCAAGTGACGAGTCGGTTCAGAGATGGGAAATAGGGTCGGGTCGGAGCTGGGAAGCCTGTTCGGGTCGAAGCTGGAAAGCCAGGTCGGGTCGGTGTAGGGCAAGTTGCTCGGGTCGGTTCAGGTTGGGGGAATGCACTGCTTTAGATTCTCCTACCCGGATCGGATCGGAGCTCTCCCCCTGAAGGCGGTTCAGATTTCCTGTATCGGTCCGTCCTGCTGCTGAGCTCTGCCCACGAGACCTTGTCACGACCGCATTTTGCTGATCTTCGCCAACTCCATTTCCTCGACTAGTTTGAACTTCCTTGCCTTTTCCTTTGGTCATAGTTCTTCAACAATCAATTCAACAAATATTCAAGAGCGTCGAAACTTGAGGATTAACTTCTTTGAACTCAACGGTCCAAAAAGTAGAACGATAATCCCGAAAAACAGAGAATTCAGATGGCTCTCAATGAAAGAATGTTAGACCAAAAAGTGGTTCTAACACCCAAATTGACTTAAAGCAGAATGAAATAAGATCAAAAATAAAATGAAGACACAGAATTTATAGTGGTTCGGCGAAGAAAAGCCTACGTCCACTTGTGAATCACTATTCTCAATGATATTGTTGCAATTACAATGAGATATTCACTCAATTTCTCTCACAACTCACGTACATTCACTCAATTGTCTAAAAACAAATGTTGAAAGACGATTTGGATTATTCGGGAGTGTTGGAATTCGGGTTGTGAAAGTGGTTGAACTCTAAAAGTGCCAAAAAGAAGATCCTTTTCATTGTCTCCAAACAGGGTATTTATAGGTGAAAATTTTCTTAGAACCCGATCCAGATCGGAGCCACGTGTCTTCCATCCCATCAGCTTCGGGTTCAGATGGATTTCAGTGTTGACAACGCATCAGAGCAGTGGACGTTGTGGGTAGGAACTGGTCATAACCGCTCCGAATAACCAGGCGATCATGGGGGAGAGTGATGTGGAATATGGATTCGGATCGGAGGACCGTGCAAGAGGGTTTCAGATCGGGGTATCCGATCCGATCCGGATTGTCCCAAGGCTAAGTCTTCATCCACTTCTGCTCCATTCCGATCTGTCTCTGTAGCAGGTAGCCCTCCGTTCCAACTGGCAGTATGTTGCTCTCCGATCCGAACAGCTGTGCCTCTCTGATTCCAACAATAACAACTCACCGATCCGAACAGCAAGACCTCTCCGATCCAACCCGCTACATCTCTCCGATCTGACCCTCTATAATGCTTTCCAAGTTATTCAATGTCTCACATCTCGACTTTGTATTGCCCAGTTCACAAAGTGGGCTAACATTTTTTTATAATAATTTTTCATTATATTGATTCTTTTACTTATCTTGTTTGTAAACTTTATTTTTAGGAAGTTATGCCTATTCCATTTGGTTGGTTATAGAAACTACACTAAAGTCTATTTCCACACTTTACTATAAAACAAATCTACAAACAATAACCTATAATCGCAAGATAATTCTTTTATTTATTTCTAAATGACTAGAAAGCATAAAATATAGCTATATGCCTATTTTGCACTATTCCCCTTTACCTTTCACTTTGTCTTGCAACTACGTTTAACGTTTCTCTTGTAGATAAACTATGAAAATATATCCCTTTTCCATAACCAAAAAAACATATTGTTGTAGCTTACAATTTAATTTTATATTATATTCCTGTTTTACTTTCCAATCTCAACTTTGGCACAATTACTGTAAATTTACAATATTTGGGTTTACATATACTTTATTTACAATTCTTTAAACCCACAATTACTTATATTCATTTAAGCACAACTCTTAAAAGAATAACCTTTTTCATATAAGTACACCTTTCCAATATTTACTGTTTTAATATAAGAAATTTATATAAACAATTGCTACAAATAATTCATGTTTAACTATGTCAATTTAACTGATTACAGTAGGAATTAAACCATGTCATATATCATTATTCAAAAGATATATAACTTAGATCCCCTCATCTAAAAAAAGCACTCCAAGTTCCAGATTGGATTTGAATCCATATTTATTATCCGTAGATTTTCCCTTTAGTAAATATATTTGAATCTACAAACAAAAATTTACACGGATTTATAGATCTGGATCTAAAAGGAAAGAAAATAAACTAACTAAAACCAGATTTGTATAATTTACCTCATATGAATAAGAATTTCATTATCTATTTTCTAAATCTATAGTTTCTACCTTCAGATCTTGAACCAAAAAAACCTAAATTTAATCTTTTTAATTTGTAAAGATTTAAAGGAGAAAGGAATGGCAGAGCTTCAGCATCCAAACGAAAAAAATATAAGTTAGGAGGCTAGCCCTTCATGTTTATTTATATATTATCAAACGAACCTCATCCATCCAATTTATAATGAATAAATATCACCATCCAAAATAAACAAAACATGTCGTTTTTGACATGGTTGGGTCTAGCCAACACATATATGGGCTGACCCGATCAAAACATGGGTTGACCTAAGCGCGTTCAACCATGTTTTCTTATATGGCTTTCCATCTTTTCTTTGAGTGTATTATTTTGATTAACATTAAATAATTTCCAAACTTCTTCGATTATTATTGTTTTTGACACGTGTTTATTGTCAAATTCAAAAGTGCGTTATTTATGGAATTAATACACGTAAATATTTAAAAAATAAATACATTTATGCATATTTATGCGTATAATTGTTTTTCGATACAGAACTTTGGACACTAATAACTTTTCCGTATGAACTTTATTTGGAACATATTAACTATGTAAATTAATCAGGAAATTGCCACGTACGCAACGGTATATGTTTCGAGGCTAAATTATGACATGCCCAAAAATCTTTATTTTTCACTATAATTTCTGTAATTATTCCAATTATTCTATTATTCAATTATTTAAAAATGCGGGGTGTTACAAGTGTGAATTTATACTTATTTGAAATGGAAATGTAGAATTGTATTTGAAAGAATACTGAGTAGTAATTATAAGTGGAATTTACTTTTCATAGAGTAAAAAATTCCCGATAATGTTTTGTGAATATACCTAAGTCGGTGAGATAGGTATCTAAATTTATTTTCTACCCGTTGAAAATATTATGTGCATATACATAAGTAAGTTATGTGTGTATGTGTGTGTGTGTGTGTGTATATATATATATATATATATATGTACATATTTATACAAAGTATACATTGTGAACTTGCCTTGGTCGGTGAGATAAGTATGAATTGATCTTCTACGAATGGAAAATATGAAGCTTTATACACATGGAAATAATGAATTTAGGTTGGTAAGAAAGTATACATTTCTATTTATGAATCCATTTTAATTACTATCAAAACACTAATTCAAATATTTAAATAACTACTATTTCAACTTATTAATTTACAAAAATCCAATCATTCTAATATTTAAAATTAATTAAATAATTTAAATCCAATAACTGAAATTTTGGATTGCTAAATTTACCTTCCTTAAAAGAATTTCATCCCCGAACTTCCTAAAGGAAAAGAATGACAGTAAACTCTAAAGTTAAGCTACTAATTAAAATGAGTTATAAACTTATTTGACTAACTTCTAAATTTTTCGTGTCAATCCGGAAAACTACAAATTACCCATACAGACCTCAATCCAGCTCAAAAGGAAGTAGTAACAATGGTCTTGTTCGCGTTATATTTTATTTAGCATGTAATTTATTTTCACCGAGCTAATTCAGGTGTGCAAGAAGTCAAATGGAAATCTTTTGCTTTCCTGCACTTGCACAATACAAAATAGAGTCAGACTAACAAAACATTACTGTACGGGTAGTAATGGTGTACCAAAAAAACATAACAAATATATGCAAAAAAAAATACAAAGTATATACTGTAATGAATAATACACATCTAATATTCTACATGGAAATTTTTATAACTACTTTCCTGGGTTTTATATTCGAAACATAAATTAAAATATCTTTGAATACAAACCAAACCAAAAGCAAAATCAATTATGATAAGGAGAGGGCTCCTTCTACCGAAGCGTGGTATGGCTCTGAAAACAACATGGACCATCTGTTGGTATTTCGGTTCCTCCAACAATAAAAACTAGATAAATAAATCTACTTGGCAAGTCTTTCGATCGGAAAACTCCCAAAATCTCAATTTATTCATAACTAAATATTTGAAAATAACTTTACAATTATAATTATTTTCAAATTCCTTTGAAATCGGTTTTTAAAATTCACCGGGATTAAGTCCAATCAAACAATAAAAGTTTAATAAACCTTAGTGTGTAAAAGCACACAATCAACCAATCAAAACAACCAAATTCCTTAAACTAGTAGACTAACACAACAGTTGAACAAATTCCCGAAGGAAAAATCTAGAAATTAACATTTTTCCAAAATATTAAATAAGTACCAATTATATTTAAGATGAGCCACACACCAAACAATCAACTATACTTAGAGAACATAATATACGTAAATCATTCGTACACTAATTTGATCCATTCACTTTCTTAAATACATAAAACTAGTTCCGCTTGACCTCCTTAGTGCAGACTCCGATCGGGTTTCTTGATTAGAACATTTATCTTTCTTAACTTTATTCTATGATATTAAACTTAATGTACTCCAAGAATTTAAATTAAGTTTTTGCCACTAGAATCAAGTGAGAAATCCTTTTTTTCGATTGGTGAAAATTACCACGAAGTTATGTATCCAAACTTCGAATCATAAAACATGAGAACCAAACGATTTACATATATCCTACTTACTCAATTTTATTTGTTCCTTGCTTATGCCAGTCACTTTTAATTTTATTAATAGTATTTTATTCATACTAAATTATTTATAAATTACTTCACGAATTTCAAATAAGTCTAATTCCATTTTATAAAGCGAATCCTTATAAAATATCAAACTCCGACTTACTCTATATAGTACTCTCCAAAAATCCTACGAGTACATACAAAACAGTAATTTCATTTTACTTACCTAGAATATAATTATCTATTCTATGTCGATATTTCAAATTGATACCTAAACAAAATATGGGTTTTAAACAAAGTCAAACTTTCGATGTTTTTATTTTAAGATGTTTAAGGAAAAGCTGCCTATGGATTAGCTCAAATAACATAAAATGGTTTTAAAAAAACATAGACGTTTATACCAATATATAGTTTTAGTAAACTAAGCTTATAAAAACATTCCTATTCAATATAACTCATTTAAACCTGAGTTATAATATCTCTTTACCACTTAAGAACTTTAAACACCTACTTATCAAATTACTATACAAATAGCTTTTACTTCAAACTAGTTTCTTTAAGACAACTTAAAATTTTGATACTTGGTTTTTATTTCATTTTTTTAAAATCATACTTTATTTATTTGAAAGTTTATAAAATAACTTAAACACTTTATTGTCTAAAATTCACCTTGAGGTTTACTTGGACTTGAACTTATTTCGATCGCATAACGATAAGACGAATAATGCACTATAACATTCAATTAAGCATCACTAGAATTAACACAAAATTAATCGATAAATTTCTTCCTGGACTATCCCAGAGAATGCATTTTACTTTAAATTTTGGAATATCAAAACATAAAAATATTTTTAAGTAATATTATTGTTTCTATTCTTAAAATATTTTTGAATTTCTTTGAAATAATACTGGGATTAAAATATCGAAACTGTTTCCAAAATCTATTTCATCTGTCATACTTACTTAGTTTCCATTATACATACAATAAGCTTACATTATAATAATTTTCCTTGTTATAGTAAAATTTCTCAAATGTTTATTATCAAAATATTCTATCTATCATTTAGATTACATTAAAAACATCTATTAGATGATGACTTTTAACTTGCGGTTTCCGTCGAATAACTTATATTCAAAATTTGAAACTAAATTCACAAGGGTTCGATCAAAACACAATTAAAATTATCAATAAGTGTCCATATATCAATATAACATAAATCTACATTAACATACAATGGTCAATGCTCCTAAATTATTTAAGCATGACCAATCAAATAATAAGGATAATAATTTAATATTATCATTAACAAACAACAATATATAGATAACTATAAATTTTTTAAAATTTATGTCTTTATATATAAATGTACCCCAAGAAAAATATTTCATCTACCAATTTATCAAAATAATTAATACCACGTTTGTAGGTCCTGTTCAAATGTTTTAAAACTCTTATTGACAACCAGGCATCCTTAGTCTCAATCAGAAGTCCAAATTTAAACTTAATAGATTACATGCACTACAACAAAAAACGCTTTTAACAGCATTTTGAAAAACGCAGTGGTAGGATATTACTGCATTTTGGTAAACGTTGTATAACAACTTGCGGTCGTAGGCCCATATTTTTCAATAGCACAAAATAAACGTTGTTAAAAATTGAGTCTCACAGCGTTTTTTCTGAGCTGTTAATAATTTATGCACAATGTTTTTTCTGAGCTGTTAATACATTATGGACAACGTTTATACTTAGCTGTTAATAGTTTTCAAGTATGTGTTGCTTCCATTTTAATTAGCAATTGACAAACGCTGTTAACAGATTTAACGGCGTTTTCATTTTTGTTATCAAAAGTTTGCATAGTTGTTTCTACAGTTTCATCAAAAAAAAAATTAACACTATTATTTTGTGTTCGAAGTAATGACAACATCGAATAAACGCCGTCTTTTGTTGTTTCGATTTTATAGCATTTATTTTATGTTGTATTATCACACACACATATCAACAACATTTAAATATAATTCAAACAACCGGTATTCATAACATGTTTGAATCAAACACAAAAATTACCATATAAACACATAAGTATTGATCATTTACATAAAACTATATACCACATAATTCATAAACAAAGACATTGTCTATAAATCATGTTTACATAAACAAAAATAACAACATAAACTAAGTTCGCACATTATCCATTAAACAAAAATACAGCATCTACAAACATGAATACAATATTCTGGAAGCAGTTTGCACCAAATAATGAGAACAAAATGGGCAACCAATATATTTCATATGCATACCATGGAAGAATAACATGTCGCCTTTTATATTTTCGCAACAATGGTCTTTAGTTTCCTAAAATGAAGAAATTCACTAGTTAATGATTCTGTTAGTAGCACATAACATGTTCTAACCTTGGCAGAAATTAACATATTAATTCTGCTAATATTAAATGACATGCAAAGCAAACATTTTTTCTAACTTACCATTATTAATTTAATAATTGTATTAATGATCCATTGTTTATAATGAAACACTATTCTGTGCAACTGCGGTGGTGCAGCAGCACCATTCTGTGGTGCAACTACACCATTGCAGTAGTGGTAAGGCGCACCACCATGGTGAACTGCACCACTGCAGTGGTGCATTTGCAACCACTCTCCAAACATGTATTTTGAACCGGTCGATGAGTAACTCAAACAAAGTTTAATTATTTGTTATAACATTGTTAATGTCTCAATACAAATCAATAAAAAAAAGTCAAAAAAGTTCCAGAGCTTACTTGAATGTCCTTGTTGGAAACTTAAGCACAGTGTCACTCAAATTGTTATAAGACATGTCCCTACAAAAATAAATTTAAATAGTTTAGCTAGAGAAATGACTACAAATTGATATGGGTGCCTTTTTTTGCTTTGTTTCCTTAGTTAACCCGACTTGCAAAAGCATGGATGTAGTGTTTAGCCATTTCAACTTGCAAAAGAATTCATAGTGCATAGCTACCAAGCCATTCCGAGTTCTGGAGAAATAAGCAAGCGCAGCAAAACAGTCTACCTATAATTAAGATTTTTGATAATTCAATTCAGACGAAAAACCAAATTCTTCTTTAATCTTCAGACAATGTCATGTGTACAGTATTCTGGTTTTACAGTAGAAAATTGTGACTTTTCTGTTTTTATTTTATCTATATATATAATGTCTTTATTTAGCTATAAGTTTAGATTTAAAAACTAATAATTAATATTGCTCTTGATTTTGAATCGTTTAAAACTGACAATTAAGTCCTGTAAACCGACAATTAAAATCTAAGGTGATTTTTATTCACAACTAGAATCTAATACTATAATGTTGGGAACATGAAAGGCATGTGTCAAACCATATGATTTTCATACCTCAGCAAGCCAATCAATTAGAATACACCTCATGCACATCTTTCTGCACTGTTTCCATGAAGTTACAATCAAGAGTGCTAAAGAACTTGAAATTTGATATATTTGAGCTGATCATATCATATCATATAAATAACTACACTAGATCTTTCGGAAATATTCAAAAAGCGTATACTTAATAATCAATAATCATATAGCAAAAAACATTCAAAGATGTGTTGGAAAATAATTTTTCTCTTTTGCACAAGTATAAAAAAAACTAGATACCAGGAATGGTGAATGTAATATTTAGTTCAAGTACCAGACCTCAGTAGCATAGTCGAAACTATTAATTTCACGAGAATAAGAACTGCACACAAAGGTGTTTGTACGCAACATAGACAAAATACTTTGTTGGCTTCTGGCACTTTGACTGAGAAGCAAGTAACATTACTTCTTGACGTCGGCCGAACATAGAAGAAAGTTTCCAGGAAACAATTTACATATAAAGCAACTATTGAAATGTACTGTGTTTTTAAATATGATTAACACCAAAACAGGTGATTCCCAATGAGTATAACCGTCGCAAACAATTTCCGCAACACTTATGAGTGTTGCTATGAGGGGGTTGCAATTCAGTACCAACGCTTATAAGTGTTGGTAGATTTTCTCTCCCAACGCTTATAAGCGTTGGTATATTTTCATTCGCAACGCTTATAAGTGTTGTAAGATTTTTGTTTGCAACGCTTATACATGTTACAAAGTTTTTGTTTGCAACACCTATACATGTTACAAAGTTTTAATTCACAACAAATATAAATTTTAATAATAACAAAAATATGTATTAGAAACTCACATATTCTAACATTAATAGTCAATTAACAACCAACATGATGATAATATAGACGATATTTAATATGAACCAAAAAATAATACTAAACTCAATGCATACCAATAGACAACATTCATAATCACATAACGACATAAAATATTAGTTAATTAACAACAAAAAAGTACAATACGTAATTAAGTTGTCAAATTCAATACATAATTAGTTTGCTAAATTCAATACATAAATGAGATTCTACAAATACCGAATACGAAACTCTGGCCATATAACGAAGCATCCATCTGAAAATTCACATAACTTCTGCAATTGGATCATTATCAAGATCATCTATGCACCATTATAACTACCATTTTCTCTTTTCTTTCGCTGCCTCTAGAAGTGCCTGCATTCATTGAATGTGGCATTAAATTGAAAAAGTTAGTTCCTTGTTAAAACAGAAAAACATAAGTTTGCATCACGCACTAAATAACATTTAAAACAGAAAAACATGAGCCTAAACTAAGTCGAACGGCTCAGCAATACTGAGCTTATATCGGCTTAGTATTGTTGAGCCGAAAGGCTCAGCATTGCTGAGCCTATATAGGCTCAGGATTGCTGATCCGTAAAGCTCAGGATTGCTGAGCCGTAAGAGTTCGGCCATGAAATCATATTCAGGTAATGAGGTATTTTACTTTGAATAAAAACTTATAGGTATCATCAATCCTGACTGTCCAAATGAAAGTCAATAGCAGTCGCATTCTTCTATAGTCAAACTATTGTCGCATTCTTCCATGGCCAAGCCGTGTTGCATTTTACGTCGTTTTAAGTATTTTTCTTGAGCCCGTTGCGTTTTTCGCTGCATTTTAAATAGTTTGCAACTGTCCAAATCATATATGTCATTGCTTATCAAACTGATTTCAATTTCTGTTGATGATTGGTTATGAGTTAATAGTATACTAAGTTTTAGGGCTACATGTTTAAGAATTAATTGCTGATGTACATCAAAAGGCTAGGAAAAAACATTTTTTGAAGGGGCTGATTGTTTGTTATTTTGCAGTTAAAGTTTCAATCAATATTTTTTGAAGGGGCTGATTGTTCTCTTTTTAGACGGATCTCTTTGGTTTTTCAATCAATATTTTCTGAAGGGGCTGATTGTTCTCTTTTTAGACGGATCTCTTTGTTTTTCTAAGCTATGGTCTTGTACACAACATGCTTTTCACTACCATGTACATACCAAAAGCATTTTCACTACCATGTACACAAACTGCACATACCAAAAGCAGGGAAATACAAGTGTTCTACACTAGTGTGGACTTGAAACGCTAACCTGTCTTAGACGAAGGAGCTGCAAAATCTTCCGAGACTTCGGATCCATGAATGAAAAAGAAAGCTTAGACGAACATAAAAGGCATTCCTTAGTATAGTTATATCATATCCATGAATAACATAACATGGCAGAATAAGTAAATCTTACTTTTAGTAGTTCAAGCGCGGGAAGCTGGGCTTCAAGTGGAGGAGTAGTGGCTTTGCAGACTAAGAAATAATAGTATAAAGTACCATCTGTATTGAAGGTGATTACTTGGTCTTCGCTTTCTGTAGAAATAATAGTGATATCGTTCAGCAACTTAAAACAGAAAAACAAAGACAGCAAAAATAGCCATATAAAATTGAAATCACTCACCAGAATTGTTTGCACAGCAGCTTGTAGCTGCTGTTTGCACAACAGCTTGTAGCTGCTGTGCAGCAGGCATAGCAGCTTGTAGCTGCTGTACAGATATTGCAAACAGCAGCTTCTATCATCATGATTTCGCACATTCGAAATGTAAATTGCAAGGGAGTGTGCAACTGCAAATAAATTTGAAGTATCCTAAATCTATTGTATATAAAAGTGGACTATGTGTTATACAACCTTTTCACTCTTACATTATTATGTGCAAACAACACATATGTGTGAAGCAAACATCATATTATGTGAATATAAGGACCAAGATAAAACATCTATGAATGACATACTTATCTTTTATTAATAGAACAAAATAGAATTATTTTGATCATCTAAAAAAAAGAGTCAGCCAATGCTAATATGTTTACAATGACTTGAAGGTCATCTTGGATTCATGATCAATAGCAGAGGAGAAATAATACCTTTGAAATCATCAGGTGCTAACAAGGAGATGCCAATGAGCACAAATGTCATTCCTATTATGAACATTGTTAATCTTAATGCATTCAGAACTTGGTATTCCTGGAAGTACACGAATCCTGTACATATGGAGAAAAACATCCATGCAATTTGAAACATAGGTACTATAAGGATTGCATCAAATAGAGACAACTCCTCATTCAATCTTTCCATCTGAAAAGTGATATAACATATCATTCTTGGAAATTTGATAAATGCAATATCAATTTTATTGCAGCTGAGGCATATAAATTACCCAAAATCCCGCAGTACTCAAGAATAGAAGGAGCATGGAATATGTAAACCAACTATGAAACTCATAATCGCTGCTCATTGTCAATCTTAGATACAAATTGTACTGATCCCAGAGCAGCAAGAAGGGACTGCAATTAAACCACAAAAAATCTTATTAGTGATTTGTCAGAATTTTTAATTATATTACTTTAGTGTTTCATAACTTCACCTGTGCAGCATATCCAAAGGAGATGATATTAAGACAGTTCCCAAGAGTAAAGAATATGATGCCTGTATATGATATTTACACACAAGTGAGGCAGCTTAAAATCTGTAATCTTAGTCCAGTGTCCACAATGAATATAGATTAACAATACACACTACACAACAATAATATCAAAGTTATACCAAGCTTCAAAAAATAAATGTAGATGCATGACGACTCAATCCATCAAGCTATAAATTTAAGCTTGCATTAATAAGCTTACAGCCTATAAATAAATCCTAAATTCAATCCGTCAGGCTCAACAATTAGAATATAACTATTCTATACAGTTCTTTAACTAAAGTTGCAAACCAGCCAATAACTTCTAACAATTGAATCCTAGAGTTTCACCCCTATAGTTTTGATTTTTGGATCCTCCAATTAGTTTCATATCAATCACATAAAAAAGAATGGATAATCCGAACTTTTCAACAATATAGATAATATAAATGAACAAAAATAAGCACAAACCTGAAAAACATCAATAAATATTTATTTGTAAAAAAAGGAGGAGAAAAAAAATACCTCCAGAATTAGTAATCTGAATTACCGTGAGCAGGAACAAAAATACTGAAATATGGATGAACAAAACCAAGACTTTTGTCGTATATTTGCTTAGATCATCGCCAAAGGAGCTGTTGAACTCGAATCTGACCTCGACCTCCTTGCCTCGAAACCGAAATCCTTGTTCCTTCTTTGTAATCAAAATCGAAATCCCGGTTAACGCTGCGAAATCGAAATCGAAATATTTCCCTAAATCGAAATCGAAATTTTCCCTAAATCGAAATCGAAATAATTCCCGCTTTGTAATTCATGTTAAGCGGCCGAAATAGTGAAAAGCCTATGGGATGGAAGAGTATAGGGTTACCGAAGAAAACTGATGGGTGTTTACCTTTTTGCCCCCGCGAACCAACCCTACCAACCCATATAAGAGTTGCCAATAAAAAAAAAATATAAATTTGTATTTTTGGTAACACTTTTTTAGCATAGCAACGCTTATTATTGTTATTACCCGGCAACAAAAATAACTGTTGGCGATTGACAAAAAAAAGGGTTGCCAAATGGCCATTATGGTGTAGCTCCAGGAAACAGGATTCTTACCTTCTTATAGTCATTAACAAAGTAACAGTGGAAAGATGGGCGGGCTTCTTAATCACGTGCTACCATGGTCATTGACAGTAAAAAGAATAAATTTTATTGAGAAGTTTGACTAGAAATCCAAAAATAAAATCCAAAATTGGAACAAACAAGAAAACAAAACCTAGCTAATACCACATTGATGCTATAAAATATTCGGATGTAATATACATATTTTTCTTTATATAGTCACATATGCTTTGCAAATTATGATTCCTACATAGTTAGCATGCCTTGCACTTGTGTGGTATTGATTTTCCTGACAATTGCTACCTACATCAAAAGCTAAGCTGGAACGTATATATTATCTCTACTTTTTTCAAAGAAATGAATAATGGAATCAAGAGTAAGCTATCTCAAATAAAGGAAAATAGCTTAAATAATATGATTTTCTTTTCTCCAAATTATCAGTAGTGACGTGTATGTATATGTTTATATGGGCATTGATTGACTGCACCTCATTTTTAGTATCCTCAAATTGATTCAACCATATGAATTATACAAGCACGCATTTGGCATGGCTACAACAAATTATGAGCTTCAATACAGTACAAGAACCATGTAACAAATTGATGTTAACATGGTAACATTTAGTAAAGCCTAAAGATCTGGCTCGCTCATGTATATTACAAGTCAAAAAGCTAGGTTGATTTGCATATATTTGTGCAAAATTTTATTATGAACTCAAAATGAAATGCTTATATATCAACAACTCAATGTTTAAACTGTATATGAGATCAAAGATCTGAAATTTACAAAGTTTTACAAGCTGAAACCGGATCTAACATAGTACAAATCAACTACCTAAAACATCACCTAAAACATATTCAGATTTTCTACGGATCTTGGTCAAACAGTGTAACTTTAAATTTTTATGGGGATTGTTAAAGGGACTCCACTTTTGGTTAAGGGGAGTACCATTTTCAGTTTATTTTATAATCGTTAAGGGGGGTTAAAATAAATTACCCTCCCCGTTAAACATATTAATAAAATTTCCAATACTAACCCTATACTCTACATTAATGCATCCTTAAAACATAAAATCTAATTTAATTCTATACATAGAAAAATAATAATACAAGAAACATAAACGTTCTACAAACATGAAAGTAACATATTCAAGCATTGTTTACTTTAGTTTTCACTATCAAAGTAAGCATGGAACACAACAACAACAAATAAACACATACAAAACACACGTACGCTTAACACAGTATGAACATAAGCATAAATTCACTTAACAAACATTTGTTTTAATGTTGGAATATGTACACTGTTTTAATGTAATTACTTTTGACAACAACGAGGCTGTTTTTCTTACTAAACTGTAAAATCTAAACCGTAACACACTATATTCACCCTCGAACAAAATCAAAACTTTCCATGATGAACTTTATTCATCATTCGCGCAAATGAACGAAATTCATCATCTTTATGCAAATTGTATTCAGCTTTTTCAACAAAATCTAAATTTCAAAAAGGGGATTTATCAACGTTTGAATTTTTTTCTTTTTTTTTTATCCCGCGGCATGTTTGGATCGAACTGAGATTGAATTTTGATTGATAGGGTTAAGGGATGATGAAGCGGGGGTACTTTAGTCTATATTTCATTTTATTTTTAAAATTCCAAACCCCCCTTAACAAATAAAAAATAAGATGGAGTCCCCTTAAATTTATCCTCCTCTTAACAAAAAATGGAGTCCCTTTAACAATCCCCAATATTATATCCTTAAGCATGTTGGTAACATTTAACAAAACTCATTTGAGGCTTTAGGTTAAGCGTTACTTGCTAGCCAGGTAATTTTTTTTTACTACCGTCCATCGAAAAATCAATTTGCATAGAGTTCTACATCAGTAAAATCTACACTTTTCTATTAAGGAAAAACTCACTATTTTGTATAACGTACCTTTTTTATAAATCTCTTCAGGACCTATTTGTATGCTTTAGCTGAGGATAGATGGAAGTTTCTCAGCTGTTTCTATAGGAGATAGAATTTTTCTCAGCTATTTCTACTGATGGAAGGCAAAGAAAAACACAATTTGATGGCAAGATCGTGCAATTCGGGAGTAGCAGTAGCGATGTGAATCGGTGGAATTTCTTAGGGTTCTTTTTCTTTTCTTTTTATTGTAGAGAAAGAGCATGTGCAGTAGAAATAAAGCGGGAAGCAAGAGGGAAAAAGTGTAAAGTGCAAGATAGAAAAATAATAAAGCGAAGCCGCAAAAACAAAGAAACAACCATGCATAATTTTGTTTTATACGTAGGAAAACGCTAAGGGTGCGTTTGATTAAAAGTGAGTTTTGGGTTTTTAGTTTACAAAATTAATTACAAAACATTAAAGTGGTGAAAGGAGGAATGGTAGAATGAAAGGAAGATGGAGGGGGCCGCGGAGGGGATGAAACAATCATGGAAGGAAGAATTGTTCTTCATGTTTCTCTCATTTCTCAAAACATGAAAAATGGATAAAAGTTGTTTTTTATTTTGTGTGTTAGTTTTGTTTTCTAAAATGGTTGTTTTCCATGATACGCATGCATTATGCACATTTTTGTATAGACGAAAACCCAAATTTTAAAATGGTAAACCAAACACTACCTAATGGTTGTTAAAGCCTAGTTTTCTTGTAGTGATGGTATGTTTTTATAACACTAACAAATATGCACTTGTTGAAACTGAAATTTGACTTCAATACCAAAGGTGCAAATGATGCACTTCACCGATTCGGTAAGATTAAAATGTGGAACCGCGTAATCACAAAATAAAATGCATAAAATGGAAAAGACACAAAGTTTTATAGTAGTTCGATCAAACTTGATCTACGTCCACTTTTAAGCCAATTCTCATTATGATATCTCTTTCTACAACATGCATGAAATCTCTTATTACATTTATTTCATCTCTTTTTCCACTCTTTGCTCTCTTTATGATTCAATTTGCACTTGAATTCGCAATGGAAGTGGAGAGATCCCTAGCTTTATGATGATGGATGTATAAATCTCCAATCGTTTAGGTGCTTTGATGCTCTCCCTTGATTTGTAGGAATTTGGTGTTAAATCCGAATCTAGAGAGGATTGGAGAAGATTAGAGACCACTTGAATGTGTTGGAGAAACTTTTCATGATATATGAAGGAGATCTATGGAGCTTTTATTCGCATGAAGTTAGAGAGATGTTGTCTTAATCCTTGGAAGCCATTGATGAAGCTTGGAAAGTAGCTTCAAGATTGAAGAAATGATTTGGCGGCCCTCCGGGGTGGAGAAAATAGGTCCCTCTTAATGTGGGGTTGGACCTCTATTTATAGGTGTGGAGCAAGTGAGGAGAAAGCCAAAAATAGATGGTATAGAGAACCAGTCAGTCGGCCATTTATTTATAGAAATGCCACTGAGTACAGCTGACAACAGCTGAAAAAGTACCGTTAGGTAAAGCTGGCACCGGTCGGCCGATCATGTCTTTAAGACACCGGTCGGTTGGTCCTCATTTTTAGACACCGTCTGCCTTCCATATTATACTTTCCTACCGATCGGTTCATGAAGTGCCAGGCCACACATTGTTTTCATGTACTGTACGTGCTACTGTATGAGCTGTTCTCGGGTGTTTCTCATATTGATCATATAATAAAAATATGACGTTGATCAACACGTCAATAATGAATCATTCTATTGCTCATGTATTGTTCTGCACTAACTTCACAAGTTTATGAACTGTCTACGGGTGAGCATGCATATTCATGAATATATATTGCTGCTGACGTGTCCTTACTTATTCAAGCATTGCTATTGGTTTTGTATTTTATATTTACAAACCAAACGTAAGCTTGTCTTTTAGTGCTTTTGGGTCCAATATTTACAATACTTTCCATAGTTAGTCCATGCAGTTTTTGTCTTGTTGCTCTATACTTTTAGACATAGGACAGACCCCTTCACATGAACATCGATCGATCACATATTAGCACACCTACCGACCAACTAGCATATGGACCAACCAATCAGTCCGATCAGCTGGCATACTGACTGATCCACCGCTTGAAGAGAATGCTCGATCCATGTTGTGGAGATGTGAACACAGCTCCAGTCTTGTCCATGTCTCTTGAAAGTGCCAACACGTGTAACTTTGTATATATAATACGATAATTCAATAGCCATATGTTGGTATAATATTTGTGCAGTCTTCATGTATCCGCATTTACTTATAACCGATCGGTTATATCGTTGCTTCAAGCAGGCTTGCATTATAATGTTCCATACATTTTTGAACTGATGACGTGTATTTTGTTGAAGTTGGCCCACTATGCTTTATTATTTTACTGCCTTCAAATGAATGAAGACCAATCCGATAATATGCATCCAAACAACTGATCACACGAATTGCAACTAATCGATCGGTATGGTTTGCTGGACTTTGTGTTAACCTTCGTAGCCGTGTGTTGATGTCAGTCCATTCTTCTTTGTGTTGAACCTCGTTTTAACAACGGGGTTAACATTTATCCCTGAAAGCTTGCATTTTTCGCTTGCGAGGAATGCGGGTTTCGAAATGAGTATTGCTGTTGATATATTCTGCATTGAAATCCAATTGTAGCATTTTTTGCTATAACAGATTGCACTCTGAATTTGTATGCTTCATGACACATGCCCTGTAATTAAGACAAAAAATTGCACGGTTTTGGACTTATACTCACCATCGATAGTCCACATCGATAGCGTATTAGTTAATCATTTAAAGTGAAATAAAGTGAATTTTTATTTTGAAGTAAATAAAGTGTTTGCACAGAATTGTTCTACTCAACGGTTTAAAACTCGTCAAGGAGTGTCTGTACAAGTACGATATTCGAATTTGAATTCGCATTTAACGTTTGGAATTAACTAATCGTCTAAGGTCAACTGTGTATTCCAAACGCTATCATTTCAATGATTTATGTGATGGCAGACAGCATTTCATACTTTCTGAAAAAGCACACTCATGATTTATTCCTTGCTTCCTTTTGGAGAAGTCTTGGATATTTTGCCCCTAGTTTAGGAGATCGTTGTCAGCCTTCCTCTAGGGAAGTACTTTGGATTTGTGGCCCTTGCTTAGGCTAAAATCTAATACTTGTCGTATCTGAGATTTTCAGACACTACGCAAGTTAATTGGTTAAATCCGAACTCCATCCAAAATCCGGCTTGGTTAATTCAGATATTGGAGAATTTCGCCACTCAATTATACTGATTAATCCAAGCATCGGTAATTTCAAAAGGAATGCACCTAGAAAGGATCACAGTTAAGACCCAATGTTTGTCGTTATCTGATCAGGTACTTTCTGGTTCTGATGATCAAATGGGTGCCCCCGGAGAGGACTTTGGCTGAAACACCAATGTTTGTCATTATCGCATCAGGTACTTCTTGATTCTGACGATCAATCGGGTGTTTGACATTCTTCACATTTAAGACTTCAAATGCTACGCAAATGGATTTCATTCTTCACATCTGGGGATTCCAGATGCTACGCAAATGGATTTATCACTCTTCACATCTGATTCTTCAGATGCTACGCAAGTGGATTTCATTCTTCACATTTGGGGATTCCAGATGCTACGCAAATGGACTTAATTCTTCACATCTGGGGATTTCAGATGCTACGCAAACGGTTTGGCACTTTTCACATCTAAGATTCTAGATGCTACGAAAGTGGATTTCATTCTTCACATCTAGGGATTCCAGATGCTACGCAAACGGATTTCATTCTTCACATCCGGGGATTCCAGATGCTACGCAAATGGATTTATCACTCTTCACATATGATTTTTCAGATGCTACACAAGTGGATTTCATTCTTCACATCTGGGGATTCCAGATGCTACGAAAATGGATTTCATTCTTCACATTTGGGGATTCCAGATGCTATGCAAATGGATTTATCACTCTTCACATCTGATTTTTCAAATGCTACGCAAGTGGATTTCATTCTTCACATCTGGCGATTCCAGATGCTACGTAAATGGATTTCATTCTTCACATCTGGGGATTCCAGATGCTACGCAAATGGTTCGACACTTTTCACATCTGAGATTCCAGATGCTACGCAAGTGATTTGAGCGGTAGTTATATCATTTCATGAGGCAGCTATCAGTTTCTTTGTCATATTTTCGACTTGACAGGATATTTCTACTTAGAAACTAGTGCTGTGAACTTCTCATTTAGGGAAGTGCCCCTTCGATAAAAGCTACAGCTCTCGTGTTTGTTTGTCATGGCGCTTGTTTATTGTTTGGATCTTTGCAACTTTTCCATTCACTTTTCAATGTGTTGCTTCTCTATTTTTGCATTTGTGCATGTTGATATTTAAAGTATTTGGCACTTGAGCTAGCATTGTTGGGGTCGCGATGCTACAAGAACAAGCGCTCAACAGATGGCCTGCAATATGAAATCAATTTTTTTAAGAAAGTTTTGATTTGACATATAATTTTACAAGCAAGTAATTCATTCAGACAGATATGCTCTTAATTGTAGGGCTAATGTTCAGTGCATCACTCGCAGATTATTTCAGACCGTTTACAAGAAGTTTTGAATATAACAGAAAGTAAAATGCAAAGTAAAGCATGAACTAAAGCAGGAAATAGAGCATGAAGTAAGGCGACAACGATGTTGATCGCTTATTCCGAGCCATTGAAATTGGAGCACCGTCAGCGGTTATCAGTTGATAATCAGCCTTGGCATGATTTGAGCAGAAGCTACGTTGCCTGGACCAGATTGATCATTTGATGCCCCTTGCCCCTGGGGAGCTATAGAAGGATTCATGGCTTGCGGATTCTTTACATACTGCTGTAGCCTATTTTTTCTTATCAACTCCTCAATGAGGTTCTTCATGTGTTGTCACTCATTAGTGTTATGACCAAGCTGGTTGTGAAATCTGTAGAATTTTCCTGAGTTTGCTGCTTTATCGCTTATCCTTATCGGATC
This sequence comes from Allium sativum, assembly GCA_030737875.1. Lineage (NCBI taxonomy): Eukaryota > Viridiplantae > Streptophyta > Magnoliopsida > Asparagales > Amaryllidaceae > Allium > Allium sativum. Next base: position 50,242,184 of record CM060911.1, on the reverse strand, counting down.
TGGCTCCGCATACTCTTCAGAATTCTTTGTTGCAAGATAGATATTTTCAGAAGTGTCATTTAAAGGCTTCAGTTCTGATGAGTTGAAAGGTGAGGCTTTTTATTAGCCTTGTTGCCATTCCCATCATTGGTGCGCTTCTGTCCCTGGGTATTATTCTGATTATACTAAGCAACATCATTTTAAGAAGCTTCAGGAAGTTGGTTTGAATTAGAGATCTGAAGAGGTGCAGCCTTATTCTCCAACCTCATGTACTCCTCGACCTTTTTATAAAATTTGTCAAGGATGCTTGGCTCTTTCATTTTGATCCATTTGCCAAATTTACTATTCTCATCTATAGCACCGATTAGAGACATTAAGATTATACGAGGCTCGGGATTTACACCAAAATCAAATCTTTTGAGGAAATCTTTGACAGATTCTTCTGGCTTTTGTTTCATTGACGTAAGAGAAATGACATTCTTCGCCTTTGTAGCTTACAGCTTGAACTGCTCTTTGAATTTCAGAATCAAATCATCGAATTGGTTGATGGATTTGGGCGAGAGACTTGTGAACCATAATGATGCGAAACCTTCTAGATAGAGAGAGAAGCATAGGCATTTGATCTCGTCTGTTGCTTTAGCTCCATTCATATTCCATTCGTATTTGTATAGAAAGTGATTTGGATCAGAATTTCCAAATACGGTGACAAAGTAGGATAAGCGAACTTTTTGGGGAATTCAGCCTTGCGGATCCTCTTTGTGAATGGGTTTTTCCCGAGAGAGAAGTCCCATTCCTTTTCACTATCCTTGCGAGGCATGTTGTCCTTCATAATTTGTTTTACCACATCCGTGATATATTCCTTCGAGTTGTGTTGTTCCGGACAGCGGACCTCGATCTCTTTTCCGGATGCCCGTCGTTTCGAGCGGTCACATTTAGATGATCTAGGTCTTTTACTTCCACTATGGGAAGGTGCCCCCTTAACTGGACTTGCAACTCGTTGGTTATTTCGATCGGAGTGGTTTTTAGCTTTCATTTTTGAGTCTTCGACACTGGCATCGTCTTTGCCAACAAATCCTTCCAAGTTGTCATTATGAGGATCGAAGGCTGATGAATTTGCATTCTCTTCAAGGTTGACATGGATTTCCGGAGGAGGAGCGGGATTTGCTTGAGTGTTTAGGAGAGCGCTCAATTTATCCATCAAAGCTTGATTAGCATCCACGAGAGTTTTATTAGCATCGATTAAAGCTTATTAGAGGCTTCCATGCGTTGATTCAAATTAGTGACGACGGCGTCTAATTCGGCTTTAGTCACTTCTGCCCCAGATATTGAATTTTCTCCACCTTCAAATCGGTTGGTGAGTGGTGTAGTTTTGTGATTAGCAACATTGTCGTTTTCCTCAACTACATTGCTAGTGGTCTTCTTTGGTTTGGCCATGATCTCGGACAAGGCCTTGAATTTTGATGAGAATCCGTCGATTGGCCTTGATCTTAGATTTGCAGAATCTATGGTAGAAGTAGGCTTAGAACTTCAAGGTGAAGGAAGGTGTAACAAACCGAAAATCTGGGCCAGTTTAAAATTTTATTTTGGCAATTTTAGCAAATTTAGATTATTTAAAATGAATTATTTTAAATAATATCGACGAGAAATTTGTTTTGAATATAATTCGAACGTATATATTATACGCGTCGTCGTTAGAATATAAATATTTATATATAATTATAAATAAAATTGAAAATGGCGCGGTAGTTCGATAATTCGATTTCAAACTTCAATTGAATGTATCGGGTGCAAAACAATCCGGATTTTAGTGAAACCAAAAACATTAGGATCTAATCGATAATATCTTTCCAACGAATTCGTCCAATCAAGATTTCATATCGGGAATCAAAGGATATGTCCAGTTGAAAATTCTGAATAGTCGCTATGGAATTCAGGCCCTTAAAAATGGACATTTTGCAAATGACCTCGGATTTCGACGAAACCACTTTTATTGGGTCCGTGATGTCGAATTATTGTTAGATTCCAAATTTCATAATTTTTCGAATCAATATGTGAGCGTGGCAAAGGAAAATGCGTTTGACCATTTTCAGTTGATTTTAATCGACTGGAAATTGGCCATTTTTCAAACGGTCTCAGAATTCGACGAAACTAGTTTTGTTAGGACCGTATCGTCAATACGAAGCTAGAAAACATTTTTCGGGAATTTTTCTAGTTAGTATGTGGCCCCGGTAATTTGAAATGTACGTTTAAAATTCAATATATAGAGTTATATTTTGATTTTGATGAAAACTGATTCAAGCAGTAGAATCAGCCCACGATACATATCCCATTGTGTTCGGAATGGGGGTGAAACGCTATAGGCGACAGGCGGTGGGCCTCGTTTCAAGGTCATATGTAAAAGTCAACTTTTTGTAAATTAAATAATTAAAATATATATATATATATATATATATATATACCTCTCCCCTTAAAACCGCTCTGGCCCCCCCCTTATTTCTTCGAACCGCTCAGAAACAAAAAGAAAGAAAAAAAAACGATCCTTCAAATCGATGGCGGAGGTCGTCATCGCCACCACCGCAGGGAGGCTCCGACCGACTCGCCCACCCCCTCCTCCTCACTCCGACTCCAGCTCTTCCCTCCCCCTTGACGTGAAGAACCGTGACCCCCTCCACCAGAAAAGCCACCGCACCCCAATCCCGATGCCCTGACTCCAATCGCCGCCCCCTTGGACCACGCGCCACCAGATCCCCCCCCCCCCCCCCCCCCGACCACTCGACAGCGCCCCCCTGTAAGTTTTTTTATTTATTTATTTTATTTTTATTTTATTTAAAACATAAAAGAAAACTGTTTTTTTATTATGTTAAAACTGTTTTTTTATTATGTTAAAACTGTTTTTTTATTATGTTAAAACTGTTTTTTTTATTATGTTAAAACTGTTTTTGTATATTATGTTAAAAACTGATTTTTATGATTTTAAAAACTGATTTTATCTTATTTTTTTTTAGAGCAAACGGATATGTAGCGCGTGGCTACACAGCCGGTTAATTAATAGATAACAGTATATATCCAACTGACATACCCAAATACAATCATCACAGGGTTTAAGATACATCATACAACACACATAGAGAGTAATGTGGGTACAAGTACAAAAGCGATCAGAGCAAACTGTAAACCATCATAATTATACAAGTATTATGCTAAGAGGTAAAGCGGCATCATCAGTCATCACACGAGATCCATACTAGTCTCTGTATCATTGCTGTCAACCGAAGTAGCTGGAGAAGAGGCCGCCGGCAGAGCAAAACGGAATGCATCAGCATGATTGGCTCCAGAACCTGATGAGGATGAATAAATATGAATGATACGGTGACAGATAGATATGATCGAGTTAGCCTTGTTGTTAAAAATTCGTGCGTTTCTTTCTTTCCAAATACACCAACTATAAGCAGCCAGTAAGATATCAAGAGAAGGACTAGAATCAGATTCCCAATAGGCAAAAAAAGAAGATATGCTGGGGATGCAACCAATTAAATGGGAACTCACTGCAGCCCAGATTGGGAAGGAAAATTCGCAGGAGAAGAAGAGATGGTGAATGGATTCAGAATGAGAATTACAGAAAGGGCAATTGGGATCAGGAGCGACGTTGCATTTGAAGAGTTTTTCTCTTGTATTGACCTTTTCATGAATCAAACACCATTGGAAGAAGAGAATTCTCGGAGCCAGCTTGCATTTCCATAGTCTTGAGTATTTAAACCGTCTACCCGAAAAATTCAGGTAATTGTAACATGAGGAAACAGAAAAACCTCTAGAAGGAGAGAGCACCCAAACAAAAAGATCATCCATGTTATTTAACTGAGTGTTGCTAATGAGAGCAAAGATATTAAGCAACTGCAAAAGAATACTCCTATCAAAAAGTGAACCTGGAACTAAGCTTACATAATCATCATTAAAAGCATCAGCAACAAAAAGCGAAGGATTAGTTTAAAGAGAAAAGAGTGAAGAAAAGGAAAGAGAGAGAGGTAACTGACCAACCCAAATATCGTGCCAAAATAAACACGATGAACCACACCCCAAAGAGACATGAAACAAGAATTTAATACGAGGAAGACAGGATAGAATCCCATGCAAGAAGGGAGAGATTAAAGAGGAAGGACGATGATGCAAAACAAGATGGGGGTTAGAAGAAAAGTAGCGAGCTAAAATCCAATCTTTCCAAATGAAGTTCCCAGTGTTTAGGAGTCTCCAGACCCATTTGGCCAACAAAGCAGTATTGAAATGGTGAAGGTCAAGTACACCAAGCCCCCCTTGATTAGGGTGAAGGCATACAGTCCTCCAGTTGATTAATTTCTTGATTTTATGACCATTCCAAAGAAATGAACTACGAATTGAATCAATCTTGCAAATTACCCACTTGGGGAGTTTGTGAAAAGACATCCAATGTGTAGGGATAGCGGAAAGCACAGATTTAACTAGAGTTAAACGGCCCATAGATGATAATGAATTTGCCTTCCAAGATGCTAATCTAGATTCAATCTTATTGATAAAGGGAAACCAATCATTTTTATGGAGCTTAGAGGGTCTGAGAGGTAAACCGAGGTAGGTCAACGGGAATTTTGCTACTTTACAGTTGAGAGTAGAAGAAATTGAGTCACCAAGATGATCAGACCTACCAAGCATGTAGATAACACTTTTATTAAAATTAATGGAAAGACCGGATATCGACTCGAATACATATAACAGGATTTTGAGACACTGGATATGGAAAGGATTAGGTGACGAGAAAATAATTGTGTCATCTGCAAATTGTAGATTATTGATGCATAGGGGAGACTTTGGAAGAGATATACCATCCAAGTAACCATGAGAAGAAGCTTGTTTAACCATTTGGTTGAACACATCAGCGACAAGCACAAAAATCAAAGGGGAAAGAGGGTCGCCTTGTCTAAGCCCACATTTAGATTTGAAAAGGTTTCCAGAAGCGCCATTTACTGAAACTTTTGAGCAGCTAGAGTTAAGTATATTAGCAATCCATGAACACCATTTATCTGAAAAGCCCCTGTGTTTAAAAACATCCACGACAAAGGGCCAACTTACTGAGTCAAATGCTTTGGAAAAATCTAGTTTTAGTAAAACACCAGGGGTAGATGAGTGATGACAGAAGGAGATTATTTCTTGAGTTGCGGCGATACAGTCATGAATGTTCCTCCCCAAGATGAAAGCAGACTGTTCTGGTCCAACAAGAGTGGCGATAACAGACTGAAGACGATTTGCTAACACCTTTGTAATGATTTTAAAAGTAGTGTTTAGCAGGCTGATAGGGCGGAAAGAAGATAATGTGTTGGCCCCCGAATGCTTAGGGATGAGGATAATGTTGGCATAGTTTAGTCTGGCAATTGAGGTAGGATCGATGTAAAATTCGTTGCACATGTCAATTATATCATATTTGACCAAGGCCCAAAAATGCTTAAAGAAAACTGGGCCGAACCCATCAGGTCCAGGGGCTTTATCATCCGACATATCCTTCAATGCAGCCCAAATTTCTGATTCATAGAAAGGATGATCGATATGAATAGGCTCGGGATTCAGATAGAGAAGATGCCATTCAACTTCAGGTGCATTTGTATGAGAGCGACCAAGCTGGGATCGGAAGTAATCAGAAAAGAGAGAGAGGATGACATTTTGGTCAGAAAAAGAGTGGCCATCTTTAATTATTTTCGATATGAATGTTGATCTCCGCCTGCCATTAGCCATTCGGTGAAAATATGATGTATTCCTATCACCTTCCTCCAACCATTTAGCTTTGGATCTTTGCTTCCAACCAATTTCTTCTTGTTTCATCAATCTATCCAACTCGTCTTCTAAAGCACTTAATTTTTCACGTTCAGCTTCAAGAAGAGGGCGCTGTTCTTCTAAAATATTGATGTCAATAATATCATTTTGAATAGAGGAGATGCGGGAACGGATGGAACCCCATATGATTTTAGCCCATGGTTTAATAATTTTTCTAAGGGTTTTCAATTTTAGGACTATCCTTTGAGATGCTGATGCTACATTTAAGTTTTGAGACCAAATTGAATGAATAAAGTCTTCAAACGAGGGTTCGAGCAGCCACAACCTTTCAAATCTGAAGGGACGATTAGTGTATGCAGAAATGTCAGAATTTAGTAAAATGGGGCAATGATCTGATATAACAGAAGCCAAACCGTACACAACAGTCAAAGGGAAGAGCTCATCCCAAGCGCCATTATATAGAAAACGGTCGAGTTTAGCCAACGCTGGTAGTGATCTATGGTTTGACCAGGTGAAGGAACGGTTACTTATCGGTTGATCGATCAAGGAACAGTCAAAGATGAAAGAATTGAAGTCATCAGAGTCTTGGGATAGATTGCCTGAATTTCTATCAAAAATAAATCTGGTAGTGTTAAAATCTCCACCAATCACCCAAGGGCCCGAGAATTGGGATGCAAGAGAGCAACAATCCGACCAAAGAAGGGATCTATCAGATACATCTTGAGGGCCGTAAATATTAGAGAAGAAGTAAATTTGGTTTGAAGGGATATGACGTAGTGCAACATGAAGTGCTGATTTATTTTGTATAGACCAACTTAAGGACCATATTGATTCATTCCATGCTGTAATTAAACCTCCACGTGTGTCAATTGCCTTAACAAAAGTCCAACCAGAAAGGAAGGAGCCCCCCACTAATCTAAAGTAGTTTGGAGAAGGGTCATCAAGCTTTGTTTCTTGGAGGAAAAGAATATCGATTTTTAAAGGGAGTAAAACCAGACCAATTGCATGGCATTTTGAGGGGTTGCCCAAGCCCCTAACATTCCATGAAACGATTTTCATTTGGCACCATTGATACGCTCAAGTTCCAAATCATGCATGGAAATATAGTGTGATTCACGTAAATTAACACCCATGCAACGTGACATTTTCCTACATAGACTTTTATTTGCAGAAGAAAAAACAATAGGAGTAAAAAAAACTACCCGAGCCTTCAGGATGGTCCACTTTATTATTGATCCTTGCACTTTGTCTGACAATGACCGGTGAAAGAAACTGGGTCCAGTTCTCTTCTTCAGCATCATGGGTAGAGCCAGTTGGGAGGATTTGTTGGAGGGGGAGAAAAGGTTGAGGTGGCGACTGATTGTCTTGAGGGATCGCGTTGGGAGGGGCAATTGATATGGGGTCTTCAATTTGGAGAGGGGCAATTGGGAGGGGGAAAGAGAACGGGAAGGACATAGGGATGTTTTGAAAGAGCATATCAGTGTTGAAAAGGTGGTTCAAGTTCTGATGAGGGGCTTGGTCAACTTCGGGATCTACATCAGGTATGGCCGTAGCAGCTGTATCATTTGGTGCAATTTCCATAGAATCATCGAAGTTGTCATGCATGCAGGGAATCGTAAGCTCATCAATATTACCAATAAGTAAGGATTCGGGCTTAACTCCTGGGTGTTCATGGATGCAGCGTTGGACTTTTATGAGATGTTTCTTCTTATTGATGTTAACCACAAGAAAAGTGTTCAGGTCAATCCCCTCAAAAAATTGAATTTTGATAAATAGGTTTCTGTGGTCGAAGTGAGCCCATTCACAGTCATCTAAAGCTACAACATTTCCCAAGGGACTAAGTATATTTTTAACTGCAGCAGAATTGTACCTTAGAAATTCTGGAAAACCTACCACCTTTGCCCATGATTCGCACTCTAACACCGCTTCCGGTTCCCATTCTGCCTCAGACCAAGGCTCAAAGTATATAGATCCTCCCGGCTTCGCAAAGAGTTTCCAGAACAAGACTTGGTCTCTGATCCATGCGTTTGGGCAAGAGACGATGAAAGAGTTTTTTCTATATATCCACATGGGCCATTCGTGATAATTAAAAGCTTTAGATAGGATGAACTGAAGCGATGTAATACTCCAACTGCCAGAAATCACGGTACCAACAATGAAATTTGATGAGTCTTCCATTACAAAATGATTCATATTTTCAGTGTTTAGTGAGGGAGAGATGGATGAGGAGGGAATAGGAGTTGGAGAGGGCGTGGATTGCCGACAGCTGGAACGATGTGGACTTTTCTGGGTTCGATCAGATTGAGTTGATGCACGAGGGACCCACGCAGCAGAAGGTGCATCATTCCAATGGACACCTTTACGCACATGTTTTGAGATGCCTCTTTGCATTCTTTTTTTAGGGCAACGTGTACATAAGTGGCCGTAGCCTGAGCAGAAAAAACAAATTTTTGAATTCCTGCAGGCACTTGCCACGTGGCCTCTATCTGCACATTGAATACAGCGACGATCGCTCTTCAGAAAATTGACCATGTTCTGAATTGAAGAGAAAGCAGGTAATCTTGATGATTTTCTCGCAGTCGTGCGATCAGGTGGATCCAACGGAGGAGATGAAGCTACCTCCGCATAGGATTTTTTTGGCCTATCGTCTGAAAGATTTTTCAGAGCATCAAAACGGTTATTACAGGTAAACTCATGAGGAGATGGATGACTTAAACTTTGACGAGAGAAGCTTTTTGCAGCGGGAGGAGAAAACGAATGACCAACATGAGATGATAAGGCATGAGGACGGTGGGAGGAGTAAAAGGTGGGTTTACGAAAGACTGAGCGAGAATGAGGTTGATATGGAGAATGAGGATGATATGGGGGGCGAGAGCGGAAGGAAGGAGGAGGACAATGGAGAGAAGATGAGCGAGGACGATGAGGCGGAGCAGGGCGAGAGCGGATGAAAGAAGGAGGACGATGGACCGAAGGAGGGGTAGAACGGTGAGGCGGAAGAGGAGAAGGAAGGATAGGAGGACGGGGGTGGAACGCGGCACGATATTTAGCTGGGAAGGGGAAAGAGAAGCGGAGGGAGTCCGCCATTATTGTTCAATGAGAGATTGTCTATCTTATTTTTAAAAACTGAAAACTTATTTTCATTTTAAAAACTGAAATTAATGTTTTAGGAAAATAAAGAAAAAGATTGAATTTTTATAAAGAAAAAGATTGAATTTTTATAAAGAAAAAAGATTGAATTTCTATCACGAGAAGATTAGATTTTTCTTCGCTTAAAGAATAGATATTTCTTTGAATGAAAATAGATTTTCTTTGAAGTGGAAAATGGATTTTCCCTAGAATTGAAAAAGAGATTTTCTTTGAAATGAAAGATTAGATTTTCTTGGAATTGAAATATTTTTATGAGAATAAAAATAGAATTTTTATATATTGAACTTCGAAATAAAAATATGATTTTTATATATTGAACTTTGAAATAAAAATATGATTTTTACATATGGAATAGCGAAGTAAAAATTCGATTTTTACATATGTAGAGAATACAGGCGAAAGCGACAAAAAGGCGAGGTCGACGAAGAATTCTGCAAAAGAAGAGTCAAGATGATTGGATAGCTATAAGTGAGAATTTCTCACCTTTCAATTTATTTTTCTAGTTATATATATATATACTAGGATGCAGACGGTGCTTAGTAGCACCCGACACCCGTCCACAGACCATGGACTTGTTTGATTGGTTGTGTAGTTGGTTAGATTATTTGATTTGGATTGGATTGTTTTGGTGAAATTGAAATTGATATGATTGATGTGTGAATGGCGTGGGCCTTCACTAGACCGGGGATAAGGCTAGGCCTCGTCCCGTTTCTAGTATCGTGCCGTTATGCCGCCGAAATTTTCTAAAATGTGTTAGAAAAATAAAAATATCATTTTATTGTGTAAATGAATAATAGAAATTCATATGTTAGAATAAAATGTTTTATCGTTAAAAATATAATTTTTAACGTGAATGTGAATAAAATAAAATATTCATTTACAAACCGGACGGTTCGTTTATGTACACTGATTTGACTGATATTGATTGGGACGATAAATTTTACACATCGCCCAACTGCACGAATAAAATATTTGTTTGATTGTTTGAAACCCCACACGGGTGTTGGGATGAAACTTGAAGTTCACTCATCCTGATTGATTAAATATGTCGATCGATTGATTGACAAGCTGCTACAAGCGTTAAATGTCTATATTTGATGCTTATACAGTGTAGTGCACTTTGGTTGATGGTTGATTATTTTTCAATGCTATTATATACATGTGTTGTATGAAAATCCATATAATTAACATTATATGGTGATTTATTGGGCCTCATTCCAATTTAGAAAATAAAGAATATTATAAAATAAAAGTTCATGTGTTGACAGTACTCATCCATTGAGATTGGTCATGTGTTGAACGAAATATTTTGATAATAAAATTTACATCTTTATCAATATAAAATAAAGGTTCATGTGTTGACAGTACTCATCCATTGAGATTGGTCATGTGTTGAACGAAATATTTTAATAGAAATATTTTAATAGAAATATTTGAAATAGAATATTTGAAATTAGAAATATATAAAGCCGTGTTGATTAGATTGACGCCATTTTAACGTGAACGATATTTATATCGATTTTATTTATTTAGAATTGAATTGAAAACGATTTCGAAATGAATTGAATTGAAAACGATTTCGAAATGAATTGAATTGAAAACGATTTCGAAATGAATTGAATTGAAAACGATTTCGAAATGAATTGAATTGAAAACGATTTCGAAATGAATTGAATTGAAAAAGATTTCGAAATGAATTGAATTGAAAACGATTTCGAAATGAATTGAATTGAAAACGATTTCGAAATGAATTGAATTGAAAACGATTTCGAAATGAATTGAATTGAAAACGATTTCGAAATGAATTGAATTGAAAACGATTTCGAAATGAATTGAATTGAAAACGATTTCGAAACGAATTGAATTGAAAACGAAATGAATTGAATTGAAAACGATTTCGAAATGAATTGAATTGAAAACGATTTCGAAATGAATTGAATTGAAAACGATTTCGAAATGAATTGAATTGAAAACGAATTCAAATTGAATTGAAAGCGAATTGAAATGAATTCAAATTGAATTGAAATTTGAATTGAATAGAAATGAATTTTAAAACGAATTTATAAAGATGAATTCAATTTTGATTTGAATTGAAATGGAAGTTGAAATTGCTTTTGAAACGAATTTAAAACTGTTTATATAATTCGTTTTAAATAGAAATCGACGAAGTATATATTATATATATAATATAATGGCCTGAATAGAACGCGCGGCGCCGCGGCAGTTCGTGAATTTCGACCATTTATTTCAAACGGACATTACGGGAGATCCGACCGTCGGATTCTCCTAAAACCGGAACCGTTGGGTTCATATCGAAAAGAGATTTCTAACGAATATTAGAAATTTGAAATCTAACGGTTGGATTTGGAGATACGTCCAAATCAAATTCGAAAAAGGTCGCTGTAAGTGCAGTTCGATGGCCATTGATGGAAATCGACTGTACGGGCCTTGATAAAATTATTAAAAATAGTAATAATTTGTGTAAAATCATAAGAAATGATTTGGGGAAAATTTGGATGAAAAACTCCATATTAGAAAAGATAAAAATAGATTTTTATCAAAATGAACTAGTTTTGAACTAGAAATATAATTCTATTTATTTTTAAATAAATAAATTGAATTTAAAAAGGGTTTTAAAAATAACCAGAATTTCCAATGATTGCATTGGAGTGGATTTGAATCGAAATTGTCTTCGGAATATTTCGATGTTGGAATTCGTGATTATACAGGTGTTGTTATGGAAATTTGAAAGATATATATTTATATCGTTATTTCCAATACGACATTTGTTAGTCGTAGAATTCGATATTGAATATAAGCCGATATATTTTCTATTCAGAGCCTTGTATTGAATATCGAATGTGATTTGGGTTTGTCGTGAATGGTGTCTTCACTAACACTGTTCTTGAACCCAGTTGAGAAAAGATTAAATCTTTTTATTTAGATTTAATGAAGAGTACCAATCAAATAATATTTAATTGAAATTAAATCGATATTGATTTTTGGGTTTATCGTGGATAGTGTTTTAAATAACACTCGTTCTTTAACCCGATAATTAATGAATGTGATTTTGGGTTTATCGTGGACGGTGCTTTAAATGACACTGATTCTTTAACCCAGTTAACGATTAAAACTAAGTGGAGTTTTAATGAATCTTTAATTAGATTGAAAAGATCGAGAATGGAGTATCACCAGTTTTGCTCCAGGCGATAGTTAAATCTTTAATTAGATTTGAACGTGAAATGGTAATTGAATTTACCGATAACACTGTGGTGTTAGATATGAAGTATTATCAGTTTTACTTCATGGGATGAATAGGTCGGGATGGGGAAATTAAAATAAATGATTACTTCGGTAAGGTTCGCTAATCCCGACTAGTTGAATCGAAATTCAAAAGTAGATTAAATAATAAATTCAAGGAATTTATCTTTGATAAAATTAATGGGAATCTTTCCCTATGAATGTGAAATTTAGAAACTAACTGTCGGTTAGCCAAGCAGAATGGTTTTCTGGATATTGATCTGATGTTGGTTTCGGCCTTCGGGGTTAATATTTGGGGAACTATTCTCTTGATTAATTTGCGGTTAGTGACTGATGAATTGGAATGAGGCGTATGTTGTGTTTGTGTAGCACTTTTATAAAATATACGCGAGTTATTCGGAAAGACCGGGTTTATCCCATTCTGAATAACTGATACGACGATAAGTCGAAGATGAAGACGGTGGTCGAAGACCAGAAGTCTTCACGTCGTTTGGGTGATTACTGATGATCTTGATTGGGCTGTACACCCAAGAAGATGGAAACAGTTGGTGATCGTCCAGACGTACTTGGAGATCGATGGATATGCGGGGTACTAGGTGCCTCCGGTTTCGTTCAGACCCAGAACGGACTTGTAAATGGACTGTGTGTCTGACATAGGATTTTAGTCCGTGTGATTGATCTCTATTAAATATATATCTGTTTGGCGGCGGAGAATTTATTCTCTTGCTTAACGCCCTTCTCTGAGACGTACGAGCTCAGGGGTTATATATTGATGGATATCAAACGCATGGAGTGAATTGCCTGTGTGGCATGCCTAAGTGGCAATTGATCGAGGCTTCTGTTGAAAAGCAAAGTCTTGTGGTGATGATCAGAGCACGGCCTTTGTGGCGTAGCTTTGTGTAGCGTTTACTTCGCGAGTCTCACACCCGGTATGAACCAAAAACGGGAGACGGACCTCAGGGAGGACTTGCGTTTCTTTCTAGCTAAAAGTGGCGTCAGTGGTTTTACACGCCCTGACGAGTTTGACTTATGTGGTTGTTGCTGTTGCGAGGCGCCTCGGATTGATCGGTCATTCTCAAACCGATGGAGTCATTTGATGGCTCGTTTGCGCCCCAAAGGGCGGGGAGACGTATTGTTCAGGCATAATAATCCACATCGGTGGACCGGCCCTGACGATCCAGGGGGCAGTTGCGGCTGTTCCTGAGACATGGTAGGCTAGATTGTCTCGAATCGGTTGAGGACTATCTTTTGCCTCGGTTCATAGATGGAAACCCAATTTCCAAATACGTGACGTTGCGGTTTTAGTTGTAATCCTATATATGGCGACATAGTGGGATGGGGCGCTCATGCCGCCTATGATTGATACTTATGGTTTGAAATTGTTTTATACACTATGCACTTACAATAGTATCAAATGATTTGTTTTAAAACGTATCAAGCATTCTTTGGCTGTTATAAGGGAAAACCCTATCCTCGGCTGCGTTGCATTATGTGATGGGACCTGGGTCTTATAACAGCTTCATTTTTCTTTATTTAGCATTGCGCTGTTTGTTTTATGCACTGGTATTCTTGGGAGGAAACCCGTTCTGTGTTATACAGCGTGGTCCCTTGATTTACCTAACTTTAAAAATAAAGATTAACTGTTTTAGTTCTCACACCAGTCACATGACTGACCTGGAGTTTATTGTTTTAACCTAAACTCTGGGTGCCCTTATTTTGACACGGGCAGCTAGTAGTTTTGGTTTTGCAGATTTATATTCACAGGATCCTAGTTTACAGCTGGAACGGTATCCGGAAAGCTTTGTATCCGTATATCTCATTCTAGTTGTGTATTGTATTATTTTCCGCTGCGATGATTTAAAATGTAATTTAAATCTCTGATATTTCTGTGTAATATTCATTTATACTCTGTATATTCTTGTAATCTGATGCATTGTTGTAAAATACAATGAAATGTTCTTCTGTATGAGTTTTGTTGTGGCTTGTTCTCGAACTATCCGACACTTTCCTTTACGGGGAAGTTACGGGTTTTCACAGTTGGTATCAGAGTTTTGGTTTACAAAGCAGAGAACAAGGCACATTAGAACCTTACGAAAGAATTCATCGGATATTGGATCAGTAATATCCAATTAGAATGACTCGTTAGAGATAGAATCAGTAGTATCCTAAAACGAGTGTGAAGAGTATATTTTTAAAATGATAACAAATTTAGTTTTAAAAATTTAAAATCAATTATATGTATTTGATTATTTATTTGATAATGATTTGGACAGTCCAGTATATAAAGAATTTGCATATACGCCTTGCAAACGTATATTCGAAGTTTTAATATACTGGATAGATATAGAGTCACATTCTAGACACCCGGGGATAATTCTGATGATGTGGCCACATCATCAATATTTATGTTCGTGCTCCGAAGGTGTGATTTCTATATATTTCCTATTGACTGGTGTGAGAACCAAAATTAGATAGGACTTATTGTTGTGAATTGGCATCAAAAACATGATTTTTGTATATGTATCAAAATTATGAATTTCAAACTCTAATCAACTAATTGATTGATGTTAGGGTTGTTTGTTTATTTGTTTGATAATTTTGAATCATTATGCCTAATTTGATCGAATAATGAATGGTATTGAAAATTGGTCTCATCTGCTTGCATATACATGTATATCATTGAACAGGTCATAGCAAGGAGGCTAGAGCAGAGAATAAAATTTGTTTGCCCGACAAATAGGTACATGTTTACTACATAATTTCCTGTTTTGTTTGGGTGATGATGATTTTGTGAGCCTATTGGCTAGCCGCTTGGCTTTTTCTTTTTCTTTTTGAGATCTGAAGGACCGGGGAAGCTATTTGAAATTCCCCGATGCTCCCGGTGCAGGGGAGGTTATGGCGAAATTTTTCAAAAATTTAGGGTGTTAGCCAAATTTTTGAAATTTTGAAAATTCTCAGAAACTGAAAAGTTGGAGAATGGAAGCCAGATCGAGCGTAGAGTTGATTAATCAAACCACTTTCGACTTTGTTCCTTTTCGGGGACGAAAAGTTTTAAGTGGGGGAGATTGTAACAACCCGAAAATCTGGGCCAGTTTAAAATTTTTATTTTGGCAATTTTAGCAAATTTAGATTATTTAAAATGAATTATTTTAAATAATATCGACGAGAAATTTGTTTTGAATATAATTCAAACGTATATATTATACGCGTCGTCGTTAGAATATAAATATTTATATATAATTATAAATAGAATTGAAAATGGCGCGGTAGTTCGATAATTCGATTTCAAACTTCAATTGAATGTATCGGGTGCAAAACAATCCGGATTTTAGTGAAACCAAAAACATTAGGATCTAATTGATAATATCTTTCCAACGAATTCGTCCAATCAAGATTTCATATCGGGAATCAAAGGATATGTCCAGTTGAAAATTCTGAATAGTCGCTATGGAATTCAGGCCCTTAAAAATGGACATTTTGCAAATGACCTCGGATTTCGACGAAACCACTTTTATTGGGTCCGTGATGTCGAATTATTGTTAGATTCCAAATTTCATAATTTTTCGAATCAATATGTGAGTGTGGCAAAGGAAAATGCGTTTGACCATTTTCAGTTGATTTTAATCGACTGGAAATTGGCCATTTTTCAAACGGTCTCAGAATTCGACGAAACTAGTTTTGTTAGGACCGTATCGTCAATACGAAGCTAGAAAACATTTTTCGGGAATTTTTCTAGTTAGTATGTGGCCCCGGTAATTTGAAATGTACGTTTAAAATTCAATATATAGAGTTATATTTTGATTTTGACGAAAACTGATTCAAACAGTAGAATCAGCCCACGATACATATCCCATTGTGTTCGGAATGGGGGTGAAACGCTATAGGCGACAGGCGGTGGGCCTCGTTTCGAGGTCGTATGTAAAAGTCAACTTTTTGTAAATTAAATAATTAAAATATATATATATATATATACCTCTCCCCTTAAAACCGCTCTGGCCCCCCCTTATTTCTTCGAACCGCTCAGAAACAAAAAGAAAGAAAAAAAAAACGATCCTTCAAATCGATGGCGGAGGTCGTCATCGCCACCACCGCAGGGAGGCTCCGACCGACTCGCCCACCCCCTCCTCCTCACTCCGACTCCAGCTCTTCCTTCCCCCTTGACGTGAAGAACCGCGACCCCCTCCACCAGAAAAGCCACCGCACCCCAATCCCGATGCCCTGACTCCAATCGCCGCCCCCTTGGACCACGCGCCACCAGATCCCCCCCGACCACTCGACAGCGCCCCCCTGTAAGTTTTTTTATTTATTTATTTTATTTTTATTTTATTTAAAACATAAAAGAAAACTGTTTTTTTTATTATGTTAAAACTGTTTTTTTTATTATGTTAAAACTGTTTTTTTATTATGTTAAAACTATTTTTTTTATTATGTTAAAACTGTTTTTTTATATTATGTTAAAAACTGATTTTTATGATTTTAAAAACTGATTTTATCTTATTTTTAAAAACTGAAAACTTATTTTCATTTTAAAAACTGAAATTAATGTTTTAACAAAATAAAGAAAAAGATTGAATTTTTATAAAGAAAAAGATTGAATTTTTATAAAGAAAAAGATTGAATTTTTATAAAGAAAAAAGATTGAATTTCTATCACGAGAAGATTAGATTTTTCTTCGCTTAAAGAATAGATATTTCTTTGAATGAAAATAGATTTTCTTTGAAGTGGAAAATGGATTTTCCCTAGAATTGAAAAAGAGATTTTCTTTGAAATGAAAGATTAGATTTTCTTGGAATTGAAATATTTTTATGAGAATAAAAATAGAATTTTTATATATTGAACTTCGAAATAAAAATATGATTTTTATATATTGAACTTTGAAATAAAAATATGATTTTTACATATGGAATAGCGAAGTAAAAATTCGATTTTTACATATGTAGAGAATACAGGCGAAAGCGACAAAAAGGCGAGGTCGACGAAGAATTCTGCAAAAGAAGAGTCAAGATGATTGGATAGCTATAAGTGAGAATTTCTCACCTTTCAATTTATTTTTCTAGTTATATATATATATATACTAGGATGCAGACGGTGCTTAGTAGCACCCGACACCCGTCCACAAACCATGGACTTGTTTGATTGGTTGTGTAGTTGGTTAGATTATTTGATTTGGATTGGATTGTTTTGGTGAAATTGAAATTGATATGATTGATGTGTGAAT
Source organism: Allium sativum (assembly GCA_030737875.1). Taxonomy (NCBI): domain Eukaryota; kingdom Viridiplantae; phylum Streptophyta; class Magnoliopsida; order Asparagales; family Amaryllidaceae; genus Allium; species Allium sativum. The sequence goes on along the minus strand of CM060911.1, from coordinate 50,224,786 downwards.
GGCGTGGGCCTTCACTAGACCGGGGATAAGGCTAGGCCTCGTCCCGTTTCTAGTATCGTGCCGTTATGCCGCCGAAATTTTCTAAAATGTGTTAGAAAAATAAAAATATCATTTTATTGTGTAAATGAATAATAGAAATTCATATGTTAGAATAAAATGTTTTATCGTTAAAAATATAATTTTTAACGTGAATGTGAATAAAATAAAATATTCATTTACAAACCGGACGGTTCGTTTATGTACACTGATTTGACTGATATTGATTGGGACGATAAATTTTACACATCGTCCAACTGCACGAATAAAATATTTGTTTGATTGTTTGAAACCCCACACGGGTGTTGGGATGAAACTTGAAGTTCACTCATCCTGATTGATTAAATATGTCGATCGATTGATTGACAAGCTGCTATAAGCGTTAAATGTCTATATTTGATGCTTATACAGTGTAGTGCACTTTGGTTGATGGTTGATTATTTTTCAATGCTATTATATACATGTGTTGTATGAAAATCCATATAATTAACATTATATGGTGATTGATTGGGCCTCATTCCAATTTAGAAAATAAAGAATATTATAAAATAAAAGTTCATGTGTTGACAGTACTCATCCATTGAGATTGGTCATGTGTTGAACGAAATATTTTGATAATAAAATTTACATCTTTATCAATATAAAATAAAGGTTCATGTGTTGACAATACTCATCCATTGAGATTGGTCATGTGTTGAACGAAATATTTTAATAGAAATATTTTAATAGAAATATTTGAAATAGAATATTTGAAATTAGAAATATATAAAGCCGTGTTGATTAGATTGACGCCATTTTAACGTGAACGATATTTATATCGATTTTATTTATTTAGAATTGAATTGAAAACGATTTCGAAATGAATTGAATTGAAAACGATTTCGAAATGCATTGAATTGAAAACGATTTCGAAATGAATTGAATTGAAAACGATTTCGAAATGAATTGAATTGAAAACGATTTCGAAATGAATTGAATTGAAAACGATTTCGAAATGAATTGAATTGAAAACGATTTCGAAATGAATTGAATTGAAAACGATTTCGAAATGAATTGAATTGAAAACGATTTCGAAATGAATTGAATTGAAAACGATTTCGAAATGAATTGAATTGAAAACGATTTCGAAATGAATTGAATTGAAAACGAATTCAAATTGAATTGAAAGCGAATTGAAATGAATTCAAATTGAATTGAAATTTGAATTGAATAGAAATGAATTTTAAAACGAATTTATAAAGATGAATTCAATTTTGATTTGAATTGAAATGGAAGTTGAAATTGCTTTTGAAACGAATTTAAAACTGTTTATATAATTCGTTTTAAATAGAAATCGACGAAGTATATATTATATATTATATATATATATAATATAATGGCCTGAATAGAACGCGCCGCGCCGCGGCAGTTCGTGAATTTCGACCATTTATTTCAAACGGACATTACGGGAGATCCGACCGTCGGATTCTCCTAAAACCGGAACCGTTGGGTTCATATCGAAAAGAGCTTTCTAACGAATATTAGAAATTTGAAATCTAACGGTTGGATTTGGAGATACGTCCAAATCAAATTCGAAAAAGGTCGCTGTAAGTGCAGTTCGATGGCCATTGATGGAAATCGACTGTACGGGCCTTGATAAAATTATTAAAAATAGTAATAATTTGTGTAAAATCATAAGAAATGATTTGGGGAAAATTTGGATGAAAAAATCCATATTTGAAAAGATAAAAATAGATTTTTATCAAAATGAACTAGTTTTGAACTAGAAATATAATTCTATTTATTTTTAAATAAATAAATTGAATTTAAAAAGGGTTTTAAAAATAACCAGAATTTCCAATGATTGCATTGGAGTGGATTTGAATCGAAATTGTCTTCGGAATATTTCGATGTTGGAATTCGTGATTATACAGGAGTTGTTATGGAAATTTGAAAGATATATATTTAAATCATTATTTCCAATACGACATTTGTTAGTCGTAGAATTCGATATTGAATATAAGCCGATATATTTTCTATTCAGAGCCTTGTATTGAATATCGAATGTGATTTGGGTTTGTCGTGAATGGTGTCTTCACTAACACTGTTCTTGAACCCAGATGAGAAAAGATTAAATCTTTTTATTTAGATTTAATGAAGAGTACCAATTAAATAATATTTAATTGAAATTAAATCGATATTGATTTTTGGGTTTATCGTGGACAGTGTTTTAAATAACACTCGTTCTTTAACCCGATAATTAATGAATGTGATTTTGGGTTTATCGTGGACGGTGCTTTAAATGACACTGATTCTTTAACCCAGTTAACGATTAAAACTAAGTGGAGTTTTAATGAATCTTTAATTAGATTGAAAAGATCGAGAATGGAGTATCACCAGTTCTGCTCCAGGCGATAGTTAAATCTTTAATTAGATTTGAACGTGAAATGGTAATTGAATTTACCGATAACACTGTGGTGTTAGATATGAAGTATTACCAGTTTTACTTCATGGGATGAATAGGTCGGGATGGGGAAATTAAAATAAATGATTACTTCGGTAAGGTTCGCTAATCCCGACTAGTTGAATCGAAATTCAAAAGTAGATTAAAGAATAAATTCAAGGAATTTATCTTTGATAAAATTAATGGGAATCTTTCCCTATGAATGTGAAATTTAGAAACTAACTGTCGGTTAGCCAAGCAGAATGGTTTTCTGGATATTGATCTGATGTTGGTTTCGGCCTTCGGGGTTAATATTTGGGGAACTATTCTCTTGATTAATTTGCGGTTAGTGACTGATGAATTGGAATGAGGCGTATGTTGTGTTTGTGTAGCACTTTTATAAAATAAACGCGAGTTATTCGGAAAGACCGGGTTTATCCCGTTCTGAATAACTGATACGACGATAAGTCGAAGATGAAGACGGTGGTCGAAGACCAGAAATCTTCACGTCGTTTGGGTGATTACTGATGATCTTGATTGGGCTGTACACCCAAGAAGATAGAAACAGTTGGTGATCGTCCAGACGTACTTGGAGATCGATGGATATGCGGGGTACTAGGTGCCTCCGGTTTCGTTCAGACCCAGAACGGACTTGTAAATGGACTGTGTGTCTGACATTGGACTTTAGTCCGTGTGATTGATCTCTATTAAATATATATCTGTTTGGCGGCGGAGAATTTATTCTCTTGCTTAACGCCCTTCTCTGAGACGTACGAGCTCAGGGGTTATATATTGATGGATATCAAACGCATGGAGTGAATTGCCTGTGTGGCATGCCTAAGTGGCAATTGATCGAGGCTTCTGTTGAAAAGCAAAGTCTTGTGGTGATGATCAGAGCACGGCCTTTGTGGCGTAGCTTTGTGTAACGTTTACTTCGCGAGTCTCACACCCGGTATGAACCAAAAACGGGAGACGGACCTCAGGGAGGACTTGCGTTTCTTTCTAGCTAAAAGTGGCGTCAGTGGTTTTACACGCCCTGACGAGTTTGACTTATGTGGTTGTTGCTGTTGCGAGGCGCCTCGGATTGATCGGTTGTTCTCGAACCGATGGAGTCATTTGATGGCTCGTTTGCGCCCCAAAGGGCGGGGAGACGTATTGTTCAGGCATAATAATCCACATCGGTGGACCGGCCCTGACGATCCAGGGGGCAGTTGCGGCTGTTCCTGAGACATGGTAGGCTAGATTGTCTCGAATCGGTTGAGGACTATCTTTTGCCTCGGTTCATAGATGGAAACCCAATTTCCAAATACGTGACTTTGCGGTTTTAGTTGTAATCCTATATATGGCGACATAGTGGGATGGGGCGCTCATGCCGCCTATGATTGATACTTATGATTTGAAATTGTTTTATACACTATGCACTTACAATAGTATCAAATGATTTGTTTTAAAACGTATCAAGCATTCTTTGGCTGTTATAAGGGAAAACCCTATCCTCGGCTGCGTTGCATTGTGTGATGGGACCTGGGTCTTATAACAGCTTCATTTTTCTTTATTTAGCATTGCGCTGTTTGTTTTATGCACTGGTATTCTTGGGAGGAAACCCGTTCCGTGTTATACGGCGTGGTCCCTTGATTTACCTAACTTTAAAAATAAAGATTAACTGTTTTAGTTCTCACACCAGTCACATGACTGACCTGGAGTTTATTGTTTTAACCTGAACTCTGGGTGCCCTTATTTTGACACGGGCAGCTAGTAGTTTTGGTTTTGCAGATTTATATTCACAGGATCCTGGTTTACAGCTGGAACGGTATCCGGAAAGCTTTGTATCCGTATATCTCATTCTAGTTGTGTATTGTATTATTTTCCGCTGCGATGATTTAAAATGTAATTTAAATCTCTGATATTTCTGTGTAATATTCATTTATACTCTGTATATTCTTGTAATCTGATGCATTGTTGTAATATACAATGAAATGTTCTTCTGTATGAGTTTTGTTGTGGCTTGTTCTCGAACTATCCGACACTTTCCTTTACGGGGAAGTTACGGGTTTTCACAGAAGGAGATGTAAACGCGGCCCCACGGTGGGCGCCAAATGTTGAAACCGAAGTTTGACTTCAACACCAAAGGTGCAAACGACGCACTTCACCGATTCGATAAGATTAAAATGTGGAACCGCGTAATCACAAAATAAAATGCATAAAATGGAAAAGACACAAAGTTTTATAGTGGCTCGATCAAACTTGATCTACGTCCACTTTTAAGCCAATTCTCATTATGATATTTATTTCTACAACATGCGTGAAATCTCTCATTACATTTATTTCATCTCCTTTTCCTCTCTTTGCTCTCTTTATGATTCAATTTGCACTTGAATTTGCAATGGAAGTGGAGAGATCCCTAGCTTTATGATTATGGATATATGAATCTCCAATCGTTTAGGTGCTTTGATGCTCTCCCTTGATTTGTAGGAATTTGGTGCTAAATCCGAATCTAGAGAGGATTAGAGAAGATTAGAGACCACTTGAATGTGTTGGAAAAACTTTTCAAGTTATATGATGGAGATCTATGGAGCTTTGATTCGCATGAAGTTGGAGATATGTTGTTTTAATCCTTGGAAGCCATTAATGAAGCTTGGAAGGTAGCTTCAAGGTTGAAGAAATGATTTGGTGGCCCTCTGGAGTGGAAAAAATTGGTCCCCCTTAATGTGGGGTTGGACCTCTACTTATAGGTGTGGAGCAAGTGAGGAGAAAGCCAAAAATATATGGTGCAGGGAACCGGTCGGTCGACCATTTATTTACAGAAAAGCCACTGAGTATAGCTGGCAACAGCCGGAAAAGTACAGCTGGGTACAGCTGGCATCGGTCGGTCGGTCATGTCTTTAAGACACCGGTCGGTCGGTCATGTATTTTGGACACAGGTCGGTCCTCATTTTTGGACACCGTTCGCCTTTCATATTATACTTGTCCACCGATCGGTTCATGAAGTGCTAAGCCACACATTGTTTTTATGTACTGTACATGCTACTGTATGAGCTGTTCTCGGGGAGACCAAATCCTCTGTTCCGAAATTTACTTATACATCTGTCCCCATCCAATCAAAGCACCTGATTTTCACAATTTTGCAATTGAGTCCGAAAGAAAAAAAAGGTTTAACTACAAAAGGTGAAAATCAGGGGGTGTTCATTGGTTGGGTACAGAAGGACAGAGGCATTTGGGTATAGAGGATTATTTTCGGTTCTCGGGTGTTTCTCATATTGGTCATATAATAAAATTATGACGTTGATTGACACATCAATAACGAATCATTCTATTGCTCATGTAATTTTCTGCACTGACTTCACAAGTTTATGAACTGTCTACGGGTGAGCATGCATATTCATGAATATATGTTGCTGCTGACGTGTCCTTACTTATTCAAGCATTGATATTGGTTTTGTATTTTATTTTATATTTACAAACCAAACGTAAGCTTGTCCTTTAGTGCTTTTGGGTCCAGTATTTACAATACTTGCCATCGTTAGTTCATGCAGTTTTTGTCTTGTTGCTCCATACTTTTAGACATAGGACCGACCCCTTCACATGAACATCGACCGATCACATATCAGCACACTGACCGACCAGCTAGTATATGGATCGACCAATGTCACCAATCAGCTGGCATACTGACTGGTCCACCGCTTGAAGAGAACGCTCCATCCATGTTGTGAAGATGTGAACACAGCTCCAGTCTTGTCCATATCTCTTGAAAGTGCCAACACGTGTAACTTTGTATATATAATCCGATAATTCAGTAGCCATATGTTGGTATAATATTTGTGCAGTCTTCATGTATCCGCATTTACTTATAACCGATCGGTTATATGGTTGCTTCAAACAGGCTTGCATTATATTGTTCCATACATTTTTGAACTGATGACATGTATTTTGTTGAAGTTGGCCCACTATGCTTTATTATTTTACTGCCTTCAAATGAATGAAGACCGATCCGATAATATGCATCCAAACAACTGATCAAAAGAATTGCAACTAACCGATCGGTATCTTAAAGAACTGGCCGATCGGTATGGTTTGCTGGACTTTGTGTTAACCTTCGTAGCCGTGTGTTGATATCAGTCCATTCTTCTTTGTTTCGAACCGCGTTTTAACAACATGGTTAACAGCACTTATACATACACATACTCTTTTATACCTACTTAAGAGTCACACTTACCCAATCAAAATAAGTTATCTAACCAAAACCATGGTTCTCGCTTAATCTTCAGTTCTAATATCAAATGTAATGACCCGCTGTGATGACCGTACATTTATACACTTATTAATTATGATAATTAAAGTGAATAAGCACTTTAGAAATGATTATGATCAAATGATTAAATCCAAGTGTGCATGTAGACGTTTTGCATGTTTTAAAGTTTTGTTAAAACTCTGGGAATGGAATGTAAGAAAACATTGATGGTAAAATATGAGTATCCAGATTTAGGAAAAATAATAAACATGTAAATGTGTTTACATAAATAATATAGTAGAGAAATATTATGTTAATATGGATACCTGGGTACGTGCATGTACACTATATGGAGATTAAATAGTCAGGGATATTTATAAATAAAATTAAATGAAAGAAAATTTATACACAACAAATTTCATATGGAAGAAAAAAGGCGTTGTAGCACAGAGGTGATATATTATGTATACACAAATAAAAATTCTCTTGCACATGGATAATATAAGGACCAATGCAAATAACATGACCTAGGAATAAAAATGATAACCTAATTAAAAAGTAGCTTTTCCTGAATAAAACAGCCAACCTAACTTTTTAAACAAACATTGCCTTAACAAATTAAAAGGAAACATGGGTAAAGTGATGGGTCTTATATGAGTGCTTTAAGACTAATATTATTCAGGGTAAAATTGACATTGTTTAATCCTAGAAACTTAGCTAAATGATTGAATAATTTAGTAGCAGCAAGGCATTGCGAGGCTACTATATTTCTCTTACACAAATAAGGAGAAAAATATATTAGAAAGTAGCGGCAACTTCTATAAGAGCTGGAAGATGGATTAAAAGATTATGAAGAGTATTGTTGAGTAAATCTCACTCAAAACATGGTATTAAGTCCTAATGAAGGAAGCCTTAATCTTTTAACAATAATTTTGCATTTCTATGAAATATATGGTTGTGATGGACGAGATAAGTATTTTGATGATTTATATGAAATAACTGTGATTACTGCTTTATTATAACCCTTAATAATAATATTATTGATAATGAATGGTGATTATACATTCATACACCAATTAATCCATTTATTGGTACTCTCTGTTGAATTGAATATAATCAGTGAAGGTAAATATTGTATAGAAAAACTTTGAATAACTAAAGTTGTGTAAATTGTTTTATAGTCATTGCTATCAAGTGTGGTCTGAGCTATGTGAATATAAATGGTAGTTAACACTACTTATGGTCTATATTCAAATAAAAATAAGGAATTAGGTGTGCAATGAATCAATCATGTGCTGGGCTCCTAATTGCTACAGAAATTTCCTTCAATTATATATGTTGTGGTTTAGTTAGACTCATAAATATATTAGATCTATTTAAAGCGTAGACGACTGGAAATAGGGCTTTCAGGTGTGCCTTATAAAAACATCCATAGCCACATATTTGTAGCAACATGAATTTACAAAGATTAAAATATAGAGGAAATACCTACTTCATATCTGTGTTTAATATCTTTTATATGCTTATTAAAAGTGTTTGCTACCTTTTGTGTGAATAAATGGTTATTGCTTGCTGTTGGCTTTTCATATATCTCTTAGAGTAGGTTGACACAAAGGGGTAGTATGATTAAGTAAGAAAAAGGTAAAGGAAAAACTTGGTAAATAAATAAGGACATGAGGTCTAAAAGGCAACATTGAGCAGCTTGGCATGGTGAACAATGAGAGCTTGTATATAGAATAATTATACCCAGGGATCCGAGTGTGTTGAGGTAAGTAATGTATGCACATAGAGTCAAGGCCCTACAAGAAAAGTGGTTATCAACAATAGCAATAGACAGTGTTTTCTCCTCTTTGTTGTCATAAACGGTTGTTGAACACAAGAAAAACCAAACACAACTATGCAAAACGCTGAAATCTTTATTCAGATATTTCTCAAATGGGCGGTCCTCTGAAATTTTCAATGCCGCACAAAATTCATTTCCCTCTTCAACCAAAAATCACGGTCCTTTTCTCAATCAAAAATTGCGACCCTTTTCTCAAAATTCTTTTAAACCTAATTAAAATCATTTGAATCTCCAATGAATTTTTTTTCACGTCGTAATTTCGCCAACAACATCCAGGTTTCTCGATAGAACCCTAAATCCTTTGTATCCGTCATCGGAAACATTAGATGGTGAATCCAATTTTGAGTTCAATCAATAAATAGGAGTGCCTTGTCAATATACTCTCTTCTGAAAGCCGATTTAAGGTTATTTTTTAATATTTGTATTCAATACTGTGTTTGAAGTTGTTTGAAATGAGATATGTGAATGTTACTAACATTATTCAATACTGATAAATGAGATCTGGTAGCTATCCATTGTTTCAGTTTGCAATTGTATCGATTTATGTACCAGTTAATGGTATATTGAATCTCATTTTAATAATTTTATCATAATTTCATCATGGTGTAAAAAATATCCACATGGAATATATTGTGTTGCAAAAATTTGCATTAATCTACACTCAAACTGTCATTGTTTACGATTATGTATGGAAAAATGTTGTAGTAAAGTTTCACCATTATTAGTTTACTTGTTCTTTTTTTATCACTTAGCTTTAGCGCAGTATTTATCATATTACAGTTTAAGCTAATGCTAGTTGCTCTTCTACCAGAATTGGAAATGAGACCATTTGACGAAACAGTTGAAACAGGTTAATGTTTAATTATGTTGAGTATATAACAGTTGAAACAGGTTAGTTTTCCTTTCACTAGCTATGTTTAGAATGTACAACATGGTTATTATTTTGTACTTCAACTTAATTATTCTTTAGTTTCGATGGGGTTTAGAAGAGGTGTTAAATATTATTTTGATGGATCGTGAACATGGAAAAGCTAAATATGTGAAATGGAACTCGATTCCACGGTACATAATACTATGATATTAAAATTCTTTTGACTATTTTCAAGATGATGTTGAACATGATTTCACTTTAAAAAAATTGGATCCTATAAATCATTCTTGTTATACTCGAGCAAGATATTCCTATACATTGAAGCTATAAATGTCTCAATGGTACTTTACATGTAAACATGTGAACAACAGGCGAATGAAGTGGATACGAAACTGGAAAAAAGTGTTCAAAGGAATAAGGTATATATCCAAACTAATTATAATATAGGACAACTTATAACCATTAATAACTACTGTTTTTCATGTTAAATAAGTAAATACGGGCACAAATTAAACAAATAAAAATTATTATATTATATTTTATTATTACACATATACATAAAATTATTTTATTTTATTGATACACAAATATACATAATAATATAGTTAGGCAACAAAGATTTATATAATGGTTTGCATAGTTAAACAACTCATAATACTAGATCTTAGAATAACACTCTCATAGACAAATGCAGATTGTCTGCATTTAGATGCTTAATGCTCCTACTGAGATTTAGTTATTTGTACTATAATATCCAGTTCCTTAAGACACATCAACTGGATGTGAGTAAAAATAAATAAGCCAGTTGTTTCTTATGTGTGGAAAAATAGTACAAAAAGCAGAAGCTAATGTCAAAAGGTTGGTAGTTTCTTGTTTCATTATAATTTAACTTGTTTAATTATCATGAGAATCTATTGAGTTTACTCTGTTTTATAAAAATTAAGTAGTTGGACATTTTTTAGGTTTAACTGGATATTAATAAACCAAATAACTAGACGTAATTTTATGAAAAAAAATCTTTTACTTTTTGCATGACATGTCTACAACTAAATATCTATAATTTTTCGATTTGCATGTTGTTGAAGCTAAGATTTTGATGTACATACTTTAGGTTCTAGCTTGTTTTAGATTGGCTAAGGACTTTAGGTTCATGTTTCTTCGGATTTTAGAGCTGGTCTTTTGAGCTCGGTAGCGCTTGGTTCTTGGTCCCAGGCAATTCAGTTGGTTCTTGGGGTTCTTGGATGCCCTCTTTCTCCTATTTCGTGTCTTCCAAATATAGTACTGCTTTAGTCTCAACTGAAACAAGGTCCTTTGGTAAGTTATCAATTATCATTTTTAATATTTAAGTATGCATGCATGTATATGTGTAAATAGAGGTTCATTAGGCTGACCTAAAACAAAACAGAGTCAATTTGATGTACCACATCCTCTAGAAAGTTAATTCAATAATTTGAAATAGGGAGACTTTCAATGTATTTATGTTTAGTTCCACTTTCATAACATGTCATATTTTAAATTATTTCTTACTCAGTTAATAGAGTTGTTTTACCATTGTTTCTTACAGGTCGCTCAATAATTGGGTCAGATTAAGAAGGTAATAATTGAATGGTATTATGTTAGTTGTTATCATGTTAGCTGTTTTTCCATGTTAATTGAATGGTATCATGTTTCCTGTTAATATTAGGGGAAATCCTATCAAGGATCTGGCCAAAACTGGTTGTTGGATCGCTGCTTTCTTCATTTTTGGTGTGATTCCTTGCTTATATTACTTCGCTGCAGATGTTAACATTAGCAATTTGGTTGTTAGTGCTAATTCTAGATTTTTTTTTTTGCTTTCCTCGAAACAGCAATAAAAGAAATCCTGCAATAATAACAATTATTTGGCTCTCCATTTTGATTTGAAAATTAAATTATACAGGCGTTACCATATTTTCTTCCAAAATGGTTCAAAATAACCAACCATGCATGACATATGGCGATTAAAGCATCATCATCATCTCAAGTGGTATAAAGTATAGTTTTATGAGTAGCTACAAAAGTTGTTAATATAAAATTCTTTGTTTCCTAGAAAATAAACAAGTTAAATGTCTCTAAATTGATAAGCTAATTAAATTTGTATACAGACTAGCGCACAACACATGTCTTGCTTTCTATGCGATTTAAAAGATGCATATACGTGTCAATGGACGTCAAGTAAATTCTGCATATGAGAGAAGTGTGCTTATATTTCCATGTTGCTTGAACAATATGCTATCAAGCTAACCGATCAAGTGGGTGGTGCGCTGCATGGTTACTGGGAACTTGATTCTGCATCTGTGCCTAACATCTAAGGTTCATCCTTCTTTTACTAATTTTGGACAGGATTTCATTATTTATGTAACAAACCGGAAAATCAGAACCAATTTAAATTTTTTATTTTGGCAATTTTAATGAATTTTGAATATTTTAAATGATTTATTATAAATAATTATGACGAGAAATTTATTTTGAATGGAATTAGAACCTGTATATTTATTTGAATCGAAGTTAGGTTATAAATATTTATTTTAATTATAAAAAAAATTGGAAATGGCGCGGTAGTTTGAAAATTCAATTTCAAATTTCAAATTTCAAATGAATGTACAGGATTCAAAATAAACCGGATTTTAGTGAAACTAAAAATATTTGAATCTGTTTGAAAATATCTTTCCAATAAATCCAAAAAATCCAAATTTCATAGCGGGAATAAAAAGTTATGTCCAGTTGAATATTTAATGTACAGGATTCAAAATAAACCGGATTTTAGTGAAACTAAAAATATTTGAATCTGTTTGAAAATATCTTTCCAATAAATCCAAATTTCATAGCGGGAATAAAAAGTTATGTCCAGTTGAATATTCAGAATAGTCGCTATGGAAATATGGCCCTTAAAAATAGACATTTTGCAAATGACCTCCGTTTTTGACAAAACCACTTTTGTTGGATCCAGGATGTCAAGTTATTTCTAGATTCCAATTTTCATAATTTTTGGAATCAATATGTGAGCGTGGCAGAAGAAATCATTTTTTGGCAGTTTTAGTCAATTTGGATCGACCAGAAAATGGCCATTTTTCAAACGGTCTTCAAATTTGACGAAATTAATTTTGTTAGGACCGTTTCATCAATACGAAGCTAGAAATAATTTTTCTGGAATTTTTGGGGTCCGTATGTGGCCCCGGTAAATTGAAATATACGTTAAAAATTCAATATATAGATTTATATTTTAATTTGAAGAAAAAATGATTGAAACAATCGAATTGGCTTATGAAACATATTCCATTGTGTCCTGAATGGGGGTAATTAGCTAGGGGCGACAGTCGTTGGGTGTGATTTAGGGTTCGATTGCAAAAACCGATTTTTGAGAATTAAATAATATATATATATATATATAAATAAATAAATTAAAACCCTAGATTTCTAATTCATTTCCCAGTCGCGCTTCCCCCTTCAAAACCGACAGCGGGATTTCTTCAAAACATTCTCCCCTCCGATTTTCCTCTCCGATCACCTATTCACGTTGCTCCCAAAGGAAAAATCAAAGAACACAGTAGGATCCATCAATCCAATGACCACGATCGTGATTAACTTCGTGGTTTGGGAGAAAATGGTGCTCAAAACATCACCGTTCGCACGTGATTTCCGGTTACTGGGTGAAATCGAACTGACTGTGGTTGGGGGCGCGGGTAGTGGTCGCGAAGGCCGACAAGGTGGAGGGAGTCGATCGACTTCAGGCACCTTGGATTTCGTGAATTCTTGAACCCTAAAGATCGATCAAATTGGGTTTCATTGGCCAGATAATTAACGAGAGGAAGGAGATGTTTTTATATTAATTAATTAATTAATTTAAAGTGTTATTAACGTTTATGTTAGTGTATCTCTCTCATACGGTGTCCAAATCACATGAAACAGGATCCGTTGGAATCCTCTTGATGAGAGCTTCGCAAAAACCTGTCCGGGTCCAATTTGGAGCAAATCAGAATTTAAGGAAAATTCAAATCCAAACTGTACTGAATTCAGAAATTAAAACAGAAGGAGTGAATCCCAATGTGAGAACTCCTCTCTAAAATTTTCTATTCAGTTATTTATTTTATAACTGCATATATGAACTGCTCCCCATCGTCCATAGGCCATGGACGACTTGTTTGATTGTGTTCTGTGTGAAAATTGATTATGTTGTGAAATGGAATGTATAAAATAATCATGTGATGAATAAATTATTTGAACAATAAAAATATCATTTTTATTGTATAAGTGAACTGTATAAACTATTCATGTATGGAATAAAATATTTGAATAATAAAAATATCATTTTTATTGTATATATGGACTATGTGAAATAGTCATGTATTGAAATAAATATTCATAAACAAATCGGACGATTTGTTTATGTACACTCATTTATTTGATACTGATTTGGATGATAAATTTTACACATCGTCCAACTGCACAAATAATAACCAGTAATTGTTGTTTGAAAACCCCACACGGGTATTGGGATGATATTTGACATACACTGATCCCAATAATTATTGGTATGTCAATCGATGGGTTGACAGGCTGTGATGAGCGTTATTTATTTATTTTTAACGCTTATACATTTGTGTAATGCACTTTGGATGATGGTTGATTGTTTATCATTGTTGTTCTATACATGTTTTGTATGAAATCCATATAAATAACATTTTATGCTAATTGACTGTGTCTGACTCCAGTTCAGAAAGAATGAATATTTTAAAATAACAAATATTTTAAAATGATGAATATATTAAAATAGTATGCAGTGAAAGATCAAAATCTGATTTTGATGTCCGATTTGGGATGGACACGAATATATTTAAATATATAAAGCCGTGTTGATTAGATTAGCGCCATTTTAACACGAACAATATTTATATTGAATTATTCATTTTTATAATGAATACTGAAAAGGAAGTGATTTCAAAATCTACTGTTTTGAAAATATTATCATTTATATATCGATGATATGGAATATTCAGTTTTGATTTGAAATTGAATATGAAGTTGAAATCGTTTTGAAAACGATTTATAAAATACGTTTAAATGGAAATCGACGAAATATATAATATATATATTATATATATATAATGGCCTGAAAAGAACGCGCCGCGCCGTGGCAGTTCGCGAATTTCGACCATTCACTTCGAACAGACATTACGAGAGATCCGACTGTCGGATTCTCCTAAAACCAGAACCATTGGGTTCATATCAAAAGGAGCTTTCCAAAGAAAACAAGAGATTTGAAATCTAACGGTTGGATTTGGAATCATGTCCAAATAAAATTTGGAAAGGATCGCTGTTAGTGCAGTTTGATGGCCGTTCATGGAAATCGACCGTACGGGCCTTGATGAAATTATTAAAAATAGCAATAATTTATGTAAAATCGTAATAAATGATTTGGAAAGAATTGGGATGAAAAATCCCATATTTGAAAAGATAAAAATATATTTTTATCGAAATGAACTAGTTATTAACTAGAATTATAATCCAATATTTTTAAATAATCAAATTGGATTTGAAACAGTTTTAAAAATAACCAGAATTTCCAATATATGAATTGGAATGGATTTGAATTGAAATTATCTTCAGAATATTTTGATATTGGATTCCGTGATTATATGGATATTGTGGAGCAATTTGGAAGATATATATATATCGTTATTCCAATACGATATTTGTTGGTTGTAGAATTTGATATTGAATATAAGCCGATGTATTTTCTATTCAGAGCCTTGTATTTAATATCAAATTGGATTTTGGGTTTGTTGTGAACTGTGTTTTAAATGACACCGTTCTTAAACCCAGTATGAAACGAATAAATCTTTTAATTAAGATTATTGGAGTTTCCAGTTAATTAACATTTAATTGGAATAAAATGGAATGTGAATTGGGTTTATCGTGAACTGTGTTTTAACGACATTCGTTCTTTAACCCGGTTTACAGTGAAATATGATTTGGAATTTATAAATCTTTTGTTAAGATTTAAAGGAGATTTTCCAAAGTAAAGTTTTCCAATCTAACATATTAAATTGGAATTGAATGGAATTCGATTCGGTAATAATCGAAGTGAGCTTATGTAGAGGAAGACTGTTAATATATATAGAATTTAAAAGGCTTTGCCGTTATTCCATTTATATTATCGGTTGGATATGGAAGTTCATATCGATTATGTATATTGATCTGTATTCCGTGAAGATTCCATTTTTAATGGAACGTGATTTTGGGTTTATCGTGAGCTATGTTTTAAATGACATTAGTTCCTTAAACCATTTAAAGATAAGATTAATTTCTTACTTGGAATAATCATTAAGTAATGATTTTTGGAAATTAAAACTGAATTAGAGTTTTAATGAATCTTTAAATAGATTGAAAGGTGAATTTGATAACTAAAATTATCAAATTCAAGAAATTATCGAGAATGGAGTATCACCAGTTTTACTCCAGGCGATAGTTAAATCTTTAATTAGATTTGAACCTGAAATGGTAATTTAATCTACAAATAACACTGTGGGGTTAGATATGGAGTATTACCGGTTTTGCTTCATGGGATGAATAGGTTGGGATGGGGAAATATAACAAATGATTACTTTGGTAAGGTTCGCTAATCCCGACTAGTTTGGATAAATCATAATTTGGCTTGAATTGAAATCCAAAAGAAGATTAAAGAATAAATTTAATGAATTTATCTTTGATAAAATTAATGGGAACATTTCCCAAAGTATAAGAATATTTGAATAAAGGAATATTCTGAATTAGAATGAGGCTTATGTTGCGTTTTTAGAGCACTTGTTTATTATATACACAAGTTATTCAGAAAGACCGAGTTTATCCCATTTTGAATAACTGATTCGACGATATGTCGAGAATGAAGACGGTGGTTGAAGACCGGAGGTCTTCACATCGTTTGGATGATTACTGATGTCTTGATTGGGCTGTACACCCAAGACGAGGTAATAAGTGGTGATCGTTCTAGACGTACTTGGAGATCGACTGGATATGCGAGAACCTCTCTCCTGTATTGGACATATGGGATGAGGAATAAGGTGCCTCCGGTTTCGTTCAGACCCAGAACGAACTTGTAAATGGATGTGTGTCCGACATCGGATTTCATTCTGTGTGATTGATAGACATCGGTTGCATAGAGTGAATTGCCTGTGTGACATGCTGAGATGCAAATGATCAAGGCTTCTGTCGAAAAGCAGACTCTTGTGGTTGATGATCAAAGCACGGCTTTAATATAGCATAGCTTTGTGTAGCGTTAATTCGCGAGCCTCATACCCCGGTGTGAACCCGAAACGGGAGAGGACATCAAGGAGGGCATGCGTTTCCTTCTAGCTAGGAGTGGTGTCTTGGTTTTGCACGCCCAGGCATTTTACTTATGTGGATGATGGATAGCGAGGCGCCTCAGATATATTGGCACTGCGGGGACGATGGTATGGTCTTTATACAAACAAATTTTACGCCCCACAGGGTGGGAAAACGTAGTGTTCAGGCATTTAATCCACATCGAGTGGACCGGCCCTGATGATCCAAGCCTTGTCTGCGCGCTTGCCTGAGACATGGGCTAGATTGTCTCGAAGTGGTAAGGACGATCCCTTGCCTTGGTTCACAGATGGAAATCCAACTTCCAATACGTGACATTTGCAGTTTTGATTGTAGAGCCTAGTATTGGTGACATGTTATATGGTACCCATGCCGTCTAGGATTGATACATTTATATTTGAAGTTGTTTTATACACTATGCACTTATAATAGTATCAAATGATTTGTTTTAAACGTACCAAGCATGTTTGGCTATTATAAGGGAAAACCCTATCCTTCGGCTTGCGTTGCATTGTGTGATGGGACCTGGGTCTTATAATAGCTTTATTTTTCCAAAAAGCATTGTGCTGTTTTGTTATATGCACTGGTATTCTTGGGAGGAGACCCGTTCCGTGTTATACACCGTGGTCCCTTGATATATCTGGTTTTAAAGTAAAGTTTTAAATAACTGTTTTAGTTCTCACACCAGTCATATGACTGACCTGGAGTTTATTGTTTTAACCTAAACTCTGGGTGCCCCTATTTTCCACGGGCAGCTAGTAGTTTTGGTTTTGCAGATATTATATTCACAGGATCCTGGTTTACAACTGGAGTGATATTCGGAAAGCTCTGTATCCATATATTCCTTTCAGTTGTGTTTTGTATTATTTTCCGCTGCATTGTAAATTGTAAATCTCTGATATTTATCAAATGTAAATTATTTGTTCATACTCTGTATATTCTTGTACTTTGATGTAAATTGTTGTAATAAGCAATGAAATGTTCTTTTGTTTGTGTTCTGATTCGTCGTGTTCTCAATTCAATCCGTGCTTTCCTTTACGTGGAAGTTCGGGTCGTTATAATTTATCTCCTATGAAGTGATATTTTCATATACAGCTTCCCGTATCATAACATCATTCTTATTACAACATCACCTTCTGCTTCAGATTATCTAGGTAATGTTGTTGTACTATATTCAGATTCTATTATTAGATCACCCTTGATATCAGAGCAGGTCAGACGTCTGAATTAAATTTTAGACTTCTGAACCAGGCCTAGGAATTTCCCTAGAATATTTTTAAGCGTTTCTAATAAATTTCAGACGTCTGAATTAATTTTCAGACGTCTGAAATAATCTCAGGGCATCGGTCGAAATCTATTTCAGACGTCTGAACCAGGTTAGATGTCTGAAAATAGGTTCAGACGTCTGAAATTTGCTGATGTTTCTAGTTTTCCTTCTATCGACCGATTGGTTGTATGCAATGTCAACTTATTACTTGATTTTCTTATGTAGCTTATGGTCTTTTTGTTAATGAGATATGCCTTGAACCTTTCTAATGGCGACGATGATGACGATGCTTCTACATATTCTTCTGTAAGTAATTATATTCATCACACTACATGTTCATGACATTCATGTACTACAATGTGTCATGGCTGTTCCATTGGGTAACTGTGGTACTTCTAATTGATCCCAGTGCATTTGGGAAAATATATTTAGAAAATTGAACTGAATGAGTATGGCAGTCCTAAAAAGTAACATGTTTTAGGTAATAAGAAATATATTTGTAGTATAACCAAATCAAGTAGGTTAATTAATTTTTATAAAAATTAACCAGTTTAGTTCATAAAAGTCAACGAAGTACATAAAAATACAAAATATAACTAAAGTTCTATAATAATAACAATAAGATTTATAATAGTAGTAAATTAGCTAAGATTTATAAAAATTGAATAACTTATGAGAATTAACTAACAATTATAAAAATTAATTAACTGTTATTAAAAATTAACTAAGTTTACTAATTTTATAAAAATTAAGAAGCTTAGTTTATAAAAGTTAACTAAGTATATAAAAATATAAAATATTACCAAGTATTCTATAATAACAATAATTAAAAATTAAATGAGTATTATAAAATTAACCAACTATTATAAAAAATTAACTAAATTTACTAATTGTATAAAAATTAAGAAGTTTAGTTTATAAAAGTTAACTAAATATATAAAAATATAAAATATAACCAAGTATTTTATAATAATCATAGCAATAATAAAAAATTAACTAAGTATTACAAAAATTAACTAACTATTATAAAAAATTAACTAAGTTTACTAATTATATAAAAATTAAGAATTTTAGTTTATAAAAGTTAATTAAGTATATAAAAATATAAAATATTACCAAGTATTCTATAATAATAATAGAAATAATTAAAATTTAACTAACTATTATAAAAAATTAACTAAGTTTACTAATTTTATAAAAATTAAGAAGTTTAGTTTATAAAAGTTAATTAAACTTCTATAATAATAATAATAAGATTTATAATAGTAGCAAATTAACTAAGATTTATAAAAAATTAAATAAACTTATAAAAATAAACTAAGTATTATAAAAATTAACTAACTATTATAAAAAATTAACTAAATTTACTAATCTTATAAAAATTAAGAAGTTTAGTTTATAGAAAAAAGTTAACTAAGTATATAAGAATATAAACTATTACCGAGTATTCTATAATAATTGCAGTAATTAAAAATTAACAAAGTATTATAAAAATTGACTAATAATTATAAAAAATTAACTAAGTTTACTAAATTTATAAAAACTAAGAGGTTTAGTTTATGAAAGTTAACTGGGTATATAAAAATATAAAATATTACTAAGTATTCTATAATAATAATAGCAATAATTAAAAATTAACTGAGTATTATAAAAATTGATTAAATATTATAATAAATTAACTAAGTTTACTAATTTTATAAAATTAAATAGTTTAGTTTATAAAAGTTAACTAAGTATATAAAAATTTAAAATATTACCAAGTATTCAATAATAATAATAGCAATATTAAAAATTAACCAAGTATTATAAAAATTAATTAAGTTTACTAATTTTATAAAAATTAAAAGGTTTAGTTTATAAAAGTTAACTAAGTATATAAAAATTTAAAATATTACCAAGTATTCTATAATAACAATAGCAATAATTAAAATTAACTAAGTATTATAAAAATTAACTAACCATTATAAAAAATTAACTAAGTTTACTAATTGTTAAAAATTAAGAAGTTTAGTTCATAAAAGTTAACTAAGTATATAAAAATATAAAATATTACCAAGTATTTTATAATAATAATAGAAATAATTAAAAATTAACTAAGTATTATAAAAATTAACTAAGTTTACTAATTTTATAAAATTAGGAAGTTTAGTTTATAAAAGTTAACTAAGTATATAAAAATATAAAATATTACCAAGAATTCTATAATAATAATAACAATAATTATAAATTATTAAGTATTCTTCAACTTGCTCCTTCTTGTATTCTTTTTTCTTGTTGTCGAGCATTGTTTTCTTGTTAATGTGTAAGCATGACCAAATGCTAACATGAACACATGTGTATAGGTATTGGAGATGGGCATCGTTGTGCATTTGGCTATAATCAGAATATCGTTAGGCGCTTGTGGCAACTGATTACGAAGAAAGTGGTAACTTTTAGATATTCATTTTGTTGGTATTCGGCGCAAACATGTTTTATGGATACTTTGATTATGGAGAAAGCAGTAACTTTTAGATGTTCATTTTGTTGGTATTCGGCGCAAACGTGTTTTATGTATATTTTGTTTCATTTATAGATATTTTGACTTTGTTCGATCGATATTGTGTAAATTTAGTTTCTGATGTTAATTCTTTTTTATGGAAATTATGTAATGTTGGTTTATTGATGATGTCTTTGTGTATGAATAATGTGTTATATAATTAGTTGGTTGATATATATTTACATGCTGCTGCTGTGTATGTGCATGAATATTTTGATACTACAATATGTAAATGCTGTGATAGATGTAAAAAAACATTGTGATATATGGCAAAATGTTGTGATAGTAAAGAGGATGTAAACTTCCAGAAATGTTGTGATATGTGGCAAAACGCTGTAGTATGTCAATTTTCTACAACATTTTGGTATGTATTGTGATATTTCTAGGGCTTATAACAACTCGCTGGTAGACAACGTTCATCAAAAAGCTGTAGTATGTTAATTTTCTACAGCATTTTAGAATGTATTGTGGTATTTCCATGATCTATAACAACGTGTTGGTAGACAACGTTCATTAAGCCGCTGTTAAAGGATATAACAACGTTTTTTCAATGCTGTCAATGGGCATATTTGTTGTAGTGAGGAGTAGAATACCGAGATAAAATGATAAATTCCTAATTGAATTTATAATAAATGTAGGCTTACTGAATAGTAAGTAAATATGGATGAGTAAGAAGAAAATGGGGCACGTTGAATTAATCTGACATAAAGATTGGTGCTTACTATATTTGTTATTGATTGATATTTGTGTTGATTTAGGTGTTGAATCTTTTATCTGATACAGTAGAATAAATAATCTTGAATGATGCATGTATTAATGAAAGGAACCCTGATATATGCACGTGCACAGTATCATTACTATGACACATGGACATACACAAGAAACTGCGAGTATCCCTAAATAATGGAGCATTACTTTTGGCTAACTTAATAAGTTTGATGTCATGTATTAAGTGAATTTCTCACAGCAGGCTTTAGTCAGACCCTATTTTCTTTTAGGCATCATTGGGGTGTCTCATTTTATGATGAGGCAGTCTTAGGTTTTTATGCAGGGAATCCGGAAGAAAAGTGAAAGTATTTAAAGGATTACTTAGAAAGGAACTTGAAATGCTTAGTAGTTTACTAGTTAAAGACTGCTTAATGTTTTAGCTGAATTACATATGCTTTGATGAATTTCTTTGTTATGTACTGTGTCCCAAGACATATTTATTTGTTATTTGAACTAAAATGAAGTATTTGTAATGATGAAGTGAATATCTATTAATTCTGATGAAATATGGAACCAAAAGGACATGGTTATAGTGATAAATCCTATCTTTGACTTAATATTTACTTTGCACCTAAAATGTTATATGTTTAGATAATTTGAGTATAAACATAGAGAATCTTACTGAAGTTATTTGAAATGAGGACATATGTTTTGATTTATAAATGGAGAAAAATGAGTATGGATAGATTCATACTAAATACATGTTTCAACTCAAAAGTACCAATGTGATAGCTATACTCATACCAAAAGGATATACGCTGCCATATTGGGTATATGCTACTTAAAAGGTACCTAGAAATCCATGACATATGGCCCAACCATAAATTGATTTCAAAAGAGTAATGCTTTGAATGGAACATTCACTTTTCTTTATATAATCTGATACACTAAAAAGAGTGCAAATGCACATCTGTTTTGCATGGCAATAAGCCCGGATATAAGGCAAACTCTTATAAAATATTTCGCATAACAAAGTAGGCACAATGTATACTCCAATACCTAGTGCATATGCAAGATTGTACCTTATATTTTGTAGTACTCAAAGATTAAAAATGTTTTCATTATGGCTACAGGATTTTTTGAAAATAAAAACGGCCTAACTAACCCAATTTTATAATAAGCAAGATTTGGAACATTTTTGTAATAGTTTTATAAACTAATTAAGGTGTTGCAATAATACATCCTTTTATATCCAGGTGGCTTAAAAGATTTGAATATAACTTAATATTTGAAAATTTGCAAGAGGCATTTCTATTAGAAAAATAACCTCTTACACTCTATTTTGCTATGTGTTGTTTGATTAAACTAAAATTAATCAGTTCACTTTTTCTTTTAAAAAGTTAAACTCTGATTTAAGCAAAAGAGACTTGTATATCTTCTTATATACAAATTAAGTTTAATCTGAATTAAACCAGTGTTTTTATATTGGTATGAATAGATCCTGGAAATGAAGGATTGAAGGGGATGACCATTGAGAAGATGACCCTGGTTTTATAGAAATCATACATAAATAAGATTAAAATACTGGAAATTTTTAGGGGACATCTTAATCGCCTTTCTGACTATCGAAAGTCGACACCAAATACGATCATCGTATTTCTATGTTGAACGTCCAACTATCGAAAACACATATTGTTATACTAAAAAGGAAAGAAAAAGAAAATAATGAGAGAAATACATAATCTCACAGTAGAATTGACAATAAATAATAGTAATGACAGATGAACTATCACTCCAAGATATAATGTAAATCAGAGTTAAAACAAAATTTATCAACTGGAAAGTTATAAAAATCTGACCTTATAAATGATGATAGGTAAATATAATATAACAGAAAATAAAAGAAATACCTAAAAACATGCTCGGTTTTATCTCATCATTATAATGAAATAACATACATGTCAGTTTGGAAAACCTACATGATAAATCTCAAGTAAAAGGAAACAATATAATAATTTTACGAGATTGCACCACTTATCGTGAAATGAGTTTTTAATTTACGAGAACAACATATATATATATATATACATACATACATGAAACATATTAGAAGTGCTGAAATAAACAATGGTTGATTGCTAGATATATAAGAATGCCAACATAAAGGAAATAGTAAAACAAAAACATAAAAAGAAGAGTGTACAACACTTCTCGATGGAAAAAACCAGTCCAAATTTGAGATCAAACAAGGAAAAGATTAATTTTCCCACATATATAGGACAACACCGCTAACTAAGGATTAGGAAACTTACAACAACATACCATCTCACCATGGATTCAAATATATAGAAATCGTGAAGGGTCTGTAACTTCCAAATGGAAATTAAAAATAAGAAAAGTTATAAATTTTCAATAAAAGGAAATGGACGAGATTTCCCATCAAATGACTAGGAGGATTCTCCCACCAGATCAAAAATATAACTTTGGAAATATACTTGAGAACTCAACTATTTTTGGAAATGTACCAGCCAGACCCTGCCAGCCTTACCGAGTATTCGAGCACTTCACATGTTGCGTTCATATAATTGAAACCAACCTAAAGTATAAGTGAAATTACTCTAATGAGAGTAACCCAACACAGCTAGATGTCCTTTTGCTTTTTGGATTTAGTCATTTACAACAAAGGGTAACAAAGCTCAAAGAGAAACAAATCATTTCAATTTGAAGATACAACTTAGGAAAGTTGAACTAATAGTTTTTAAGTCAACTATCATGAATATTTAGAATGTTCATATATGGAAATTAAATCATTCGCTTACCATTATTCATCGTTTCCAAACTTGTACTATCTTTTGGTTAAAAATAAAGTTGGGCAAGTGAAGTTAGTGTTACATCTTGGCATCACCCTAATAATGTCATTAGTCTTCGAAATAGGAACAAGTGTCATAATGTAACGCCTAAGGATAAGAGTATAACTAAATATTTTCCATACAAACGATATCGTTTATGGATTTCCATATCCATTTCGAAAACTTTTAAACTTCAAAACTCGAACTTCTGGTGGTTTTCACATTTCAAATATTTCAAAGAAAACAATTATAACAATACTCTTTAAAATATTGTTTTTAAAGAGCTATTCATAATTCAAAGTGTATTTTAATGAAAGGTCAAAATTTTGTATTATTTGAACATCGTTTTCAATCAACCAAAAATAGTTTACACTTAGATTTAATTTCAAATTACTTTTATTATACACGAGACATCCCATTTAGAAACTATCATTTATAAAATTTAATTGAAATCATTTTCCTTTAAAGAATATCAAATCAGAATGAAATACTTTAATAAATGAGACGACCCCAAACCCCGTACAGACGGTGGCAAGGGTAATCCTTGGAATATAACACAGAAACAGATAACAGCAGAACAGAATTAAATAAATACACCAGATAATGAACAAATAATACACTGGATAAACATAAACATCAGAGTTACACAGTATACAGGATCATACTTAGTACAAATACAGTTCAGCTATACATATATGTCTACAGCGGAAAAACAAACATAATGTACAATAGGAGCTGAACAACATAAAAGAGTTAAATGATAGAGTCCATCTTCAGCTTCAGCTATCCAGAGAAAGCCAGCTAAACCTGAATACAAGGTTGCCCGTGTAGAAAAAGGGGCACCCAAGTTTGAAAGTGAAACAAACTACGAGTCAGTCATGGGACTGGTATGAGAAATCTACTCAACACATTTACAATATGGCTAATCACAGGACCACGCCACTTTCGTGGAACGGGTTTTACTCCATTGGATTGCCAGTGCTTTAAAACAAGTAAATCTTTAAACATTGCAATGCTTTTTTATAAAAATGAAGCCATTATCAGACTCAGTTCCCATCACACAATGCAACACAAACCGGAGGATAGAGTTTTACCTTATAATGGCCAAAATATGCTTGATACGAATAAAACAAAAGCATTTGATATTATTACTAGTGTTTATAAGTTTCAAAAACAATTTCAATCATAACTATCAATCATAGACGGCATGGGTACCATATATCATGTCGCCATATATATATACAACCAAAACCACATGGTGTCGTGTTTGGAAATTGGATTTCCGTCCTGAACCAAGGCAAAAGATAGTCCTTAACGAATTCGAGACAATCTAGCCCATGTCTCAGGCGCAGCCGCAACCGTACCTTGGATCGTAAGGGCCGGTTCACAAGAAGTGGATTATAATGCCTGAACAATGCATCCCTCCGCCCTTTGGGGCGTAAATGAGCCAACGAATGACTCCATCGGACCCAGATCGTCCGATCTAACCGAGGCGCCTCGCAACAGTAACAAACACATAAGTCAAACTCGTCAGGGCTTGTAAAACCACTGACGCCACTTCTAGCTAGACAGAAAACGCACGTCCCCCCTGAGGTCCTCTCCCGTTTCTGGTTTATACCGGGGTGTGAGGCTCGCGATTTCACGTTATACACAAAGCTACACCACACAGGCGGCGCTTTGATCATCACCACAAGACTTTGCTTTTCAACAGAAGCCCTGATCACTTCATCTTAGCATGCCACACAGGCAATTCACACCGTGCAACCGATAGTTATCAATCACACAGAATACATTCCAATGTCAGACACACTGTCCATTTGCAAGTCCGTTCTGGGTCTGAAGGAAACCGGAGTCACTATATACCACGCAAACCCATCGACCTCCACGTACGTCTAGACGAACACCACTCATTATCCATATTTCGGGATGCCTCCCAATCAGGACCTCGGTTACCATCCAAACGAGGTGAAGATCTCCGGTCTTCGACCACCGTCTTCATCTTCGATTTCTTATCGTCAATTCAGTTATTCAGAATAGGATAAACCCGGTCTTTATGAGCAACTCGCGTATATGATAAACAAGTACAACACAAATACACATACGCATCATTTCAATTCATTAGTCGCTAACCGTAAATCAGTAAGAGAACGATTTCCCAAATATTAACCCCGAAGGCCGAAACCAACATCAGATCAATACCCAAGAAACCATTCGACTTAGCCAACCTTCAGTTAGTTTCTAAATCTCACATCCATATCGTTTATAATATTTGATAACGATTTATCGCTATTTTTATTTATTTTAAAATAGCCAATTTATTCAAAACAACGCTTCGGGCCATAACGCGGCCGTGGCGCTGGTTTTCTTCAGATTTGATTTACACATATCTGAAAATCTAACCATTGGATCTTCACAAAATTTACATCATTAGAAAGATCTTTTCGAAACGAATCCAATGGTTCCAGTTTCGGGAAAATCCGACGGTCGGATCTCCCGGTATAATCGTTTGAAGTTTCGATTTCAAAATACGAACTACAACGTCGTTATTCGATTAAATATAATTATATATATATATATATATAATCGATTCTGGCGCTGTTTTTCTTCAGATTTGAATTAAACATTCCAGACAATCCAACCATTGGATTTTTACAAAGTTGGTGCCGTTGGAAAGATATTTCCAAAGCGAACCCAACGGTTGCGGTTTCGGGAAAATCCGATGGTCGGATCTCCCGCACTAATCGTTTGAAATCACGGTTTCAAAATACGAACTGCAGCTTCGTTATTCGACATATTTCAATTCTATTTATATATATATCAATTCTTTGATTTCAAAACTATATGAATTTCATACATTTAATAAAAATGATATTTTTATCTAACTGTTTTCTATTTCAACACTTCACTATTTTTATCAATTCATGTATATAATAAAAATGTGATTTTTAATGTAAAACAATTTATTTCAAAACTCGACTAATTTATATAGTTAATATAGGTGATAAAAATAGGATTTTTTATTATAAAACAATTTATTTCAAAACAAGATTATTTTATATAGTTCATACTGATGATAAAAGTAGGATTTTTATTATAAAACAATTTCTTTCAAAATACGAATACCATGCAACACATGAATTTCAATTCAATGAATGAATATCGATTCAACACATGAAGGTTTTGTATAGTTTATATATATAGATAAAAAGGTGATTTTTATATTTAAAACATGAGTATCATTCAACACATGAATTTCAATTCAACGAATGAATATCGATTCAACACATGAAGGTTTTCTATAGTTTATATATATAGATAAAAAGGTGATTTTTATATTTAAAACACGAATACCATTCAACACATGAATTTCAATTCAACGAATGAATATCGATTCAACACATGAAGGTTTTCTATAGTTTTTATATATAGATAAAAAGGTGATTTTTATATTTAAAACACGAATACCATTCAACACATGAATTTCAATTCAACGAATGAATATCGATTCAACACATGAAGGTTTTCTATAGTTTATATATATAGATAAAAAGGTGATTTTTATATTTAAAACACGAATACCATTCAACACATGAATTTCTATTCAACGAATGAATTTCTATTCAACACATGAAGGTTTTCTATTCAACAGACGAATATAATTTGAACACAGGAAAATAATTCTAAAATATGAATATTATTCAAAATTTCGGCAGCATAACGGCAGGGTAGTTAAAACCGGGACCGTCCCTAGTACGGCTCCTCGCTCTACCTCAAAGCCTCGCAGCTTTTGACAATGGGGAATCTTGAATCTAGTTCGCACGCAGGCGACATGTATAATTTTTTCATTTCCACAAACTAATCCTATGTGGTTTCAGCCAAATATTTCTCAACCAAAAATGGGTATTTTTCAACAACAATCAATCAATTTCAACCACAAACAATTTCAATTAACCATTCGTAATCAACCAATTTTCACACCAATCACAACCAGTAAGTATCGTCCATGGTTTGTGGACGAGGGGCGTATATGTATATATATATATTTATATATAGCATTTCACTTCTATTTCAACACATATATAATTTTTACAACGCATATATAACTTATACATCGAACATACAACTTATACAATGCTTATACAAGAGGTGTACAACGCTTATATAACTCATACATCGACTATATAATTTATACATCGTCGCTTTCCATATTGTTTATAAATTAGAAATCTCACATCCATATCGTTTATAAATTAGAAATTTCACATTGGGTTCCACTCCAGCAAAAATAGCAGAAGGCTCAGAAAAACATGCGGTCTCTTCTAGAGTGTAGAAGACGTCATCACGGTCACGATGTTTCCTGTTTCATCGAATTTCGTCAATACACGAAAAAGATATGATTTTTCAAAGTTTGCAATGGTTTAAAGGTGTTAAAACTGTTAAAAATAAACATAGCCGATACCTCAGCAGTTTGGCTCGAAACTAGGTCGGAGTTTTTCTTGCAATCCGTGAGGTTTGGTGACGATCGGAAGATGCCACGTGGAAGAGGACGGAGAGGCGCCTGTTCGCCTGGAGGTGGGGCCAGTTCAGCGGCTCTGGTTGACGGCGGCGGCGAGATGAAGGGCACGACTTTCGAGCTCAAATTCTCCTTCAATTCTGCACAAAAAAGTCCAATACTCATATGGATTTGAAGATCTTCTCTAGCTCTACAAAATCTTCAACTGGAGGTGGGGCTAATTCTTCTTGGATCGATCGGAAAATGTGAGGGAAGGTTTTGAACTATTTGCGCCGTTCGTCGCTGAAGGATATCGGGGAGAGAGAAAATAGTTTGACCAATGATTTTTTTTTAATATTTATAAAATTTTAAAATCCAAAAAAACCCCACTTTACGTACTAACACCAATCCAAACCCAACGACTGTCGTCCCTAGCGTTTTACCCCCATTCCGAACACAATGGGATATGTTTCGTAGGCCTATTCGACTGTTTCAGTCAGTTTTCCTTCAATTTAAAATATAAAACATTCAATATTTAATTTGAACGTACATTTCAATTTCCCAAGGCCACAAACTGATTCGAAAAATTCCAGAAAAATAAATCCAGCTATGTTTTGACGATACAGTCCCAACAAAACTAGTTTCATCGAATTCTGAGACCGTTTGCAAAAAGGCCCATCCAAAACACGTTCTTCTTTGCCACGCTCACATACTAGCTTCAAAAATTATGAAATTTGAAACCTAGCAATAACTTCTCATCCCGGATCCAACAAAAGTGGTTTCATCGAATTCCGAGGTCATTTGCAAAATAGCCAATTTCACGGGCTATATAAATTCCATAGCGACCTTTCTGAAAATTCATTTGGCCATAACTTTTGCTTTCCACTATGAAACTTCGATTTTTCAGATTCGTTAGAAAGGTATTCACTAACAGATTTAAATATTTTTGGTTTCACTCAAATCCGTTTTGTTTTGCACCCAGTACAGTCCGACAAAGTTTGAATTCAATTTTTGAAACCGCAGCGCCATTTCAGGCCTTGTTTATAATTAGAATTAATTATATTCATTTTCAAATGTCGATTCAAACTTACTTTTCATCGTTATTATTTAAAATATTTATTTTAAATATTTATAATCCATTATTTTAGCCAATTTTTTTTAAATTGGTTCAGATTTTCCGGGTCGTTACAATCTCCCCCACTTAAAACTTTTCGTCCCCGAAAAAGAACAAAGTCGAAAGTGGTTTGATTAATCAACTCTACGTTCAATCTGGCTTCCATTCTCCAACTTTTCAATTTCTGAGAATTTTCAAATTCTTCAAAAATTTGGCTAACACCCGGAATTTTCGAAAAATTTCGCCATAACCTCCTTTGTACGGGGAGAGCTTTGGAAATTTATTTGGCCGTATTAGGTACCCAATAAATCCTATAAATCATACACATATTTATAGTGATATATTCTGGTGTTTACAGGGGAGCGTGTATAGATAATAACACCAGAGAATAAATTCTCGTCACCCTTTCAAAGCCTGAGGGAGTGTGTATTTTAATTGGTCCAGAGGATAAATCCTCGTCACCTCGTCCCGTGTGGGAAATAAATAGTCCATGTGCCGTATCTAATAACTAGAGAGGCGTGATTATTGTCAACTCCAGACCCGTGTGGGGATTTTATTAATCTGGTAATTTTATCGTTACAATTTAAGTAGTCCATATCAGTCATCAGCTCAACCTGTAAAATATAGTCATTGCCAGACAAGCCTCTCGCTCGTATGGTAAATCTTCCACCTTGTCACACAAGCTCCAAATGCTTATGTGGTATATGATGAAGTATGCCTATCTTCAGAAATATGCCATGTAATGTAGTTTAAAATTAATTGTTACTATCCTATGGCGACGTTTATTATTACACACAGAATAACCAGCACTCTGCATCCAATGGCATTCACAGGAGTTGATATAATAATATTTCGCATCCAACTCATTAAGGTTTACCTATTTGTCGGGCACGCAAATAATTTCTTTACACAACAGCTATCCATTTACCTGTTCAAACATATAAAATGCACAAGTATATATTTCTATCTATTTTCTAATCAATTCAGTGTGTGATTTATCGAATAAATCCTACCATTCATCCTCTTATTAATTAAATTAACTATCGTTTCAATAATTTAATTAATCCAATTTACTATTACACGACACAAACATCAATCAATTTGTTATTAACTTTTTTGAAATCATACAAATTAATTCATACACTCTTTTTAAATTAAGAAGACTATAGAATTAAAAGTGCACATCCATCGAAAGAAAATAACAACAAAGTAGAGAACTAATTGGTAATGCAAAGTATGGTAAATGTACCTTGCACCGGAGTCAATCAGATATATCCATTCGGCATCTAGGATAGGCTTTCTGAATGCTCTCCTCAGTTTCCCAAGTACAATCTCGTGGATATCTACTCCATTGCACTTTGACTAAGTGAAACTTCTTGTTCCTTAGCTCTTTGGTTTCTTTGCCGATGATCTTTAGTGGCTCTCTCCTCACAGCTAGTTCTGGAGTAATTTGAATATCCTGTTGAGCTGCTTCCTTCACGATCAAGTCTGGATCATGAACGTGCTTCCAAAGTTGAGATATGTGAAATACATCATGAACTCCAAGCAACCAATCAGGAAATTTAACCCTATAAGCGAGAGTTCCAATCCGTTCAAGAATAGGAAACGGACCAATGAATTTGGGCGCCAACTTCTCAGTTTTACCAAATCGGATAACTCCTCTCATCGGTGATACTTTCAAATATACGTAGTCGCCAACAACAAATGATATATCTCTTCTTCTCCTATCGGCATAGCTCTTTTGTCGGCTTTGAGCGGCGAGTAATCGTTTCTTAATAAAATCGACTTTGTCGGCAGCTTCTCGAATCATATCTGGCCCCAACACAGGTCGATTACCGGGTTCGACCCAACAAGCAGGAGATCGGCACGGTCTACCATATACTGCTTCGAATGGAGACATTGTCAGGCTCGTCTGGTAGCTATTGTTATATGAGAATTCAGCCAAATGCAGATGGTCTTCCCATGACCCACCAAAATCTAGAACACAAGCCCGCAATAGATCTTCTAGTATACGATTCACCCTCTCAGTCTGACCATTTGTCTGAGGATGATAAGCGGTGCTCAAGTTCAACTTTGTTCCCAGTTCTACTTGAAATGCCTCCTAGAATTTGCTAGTAAATATTGTATATCTATCACTAACTATACTGATCGGCACTCCGTGCAGTCTAACAATTTCCTTGAAGTATATCTGCGCCAGACTCTGAGCAGTTCTGTTTGATCTGACAGTTATGAAATGGGCGGTCTTCGTGAAGCGATCTATGATCACCCAAATACTGTCATTTCCTTTTCTGGTTCTGGGCAAACCATCAATGAATTCCACGGAAATATGTTCCCACTTCCAACCAGGAACGTCTAGCGGTTGCAATAGTCCAGCCAATTTCTGTTGGTCGCTTTTGACTAGCTGGTAAGTAGGGCATCGACTAACATATAAAGAAATGTCTCTCTTCATCGACTTCCACCAGAAAGTGCATTTGATGTCATTATACATTTTGCTTACTCCCAGATGGATACAAAGTTTTGACTTGTGGCATTCATCCAGTACTTCCTTTCGGAGCTCAGGAATGTTAGGAACAGAAACTCGACCTTTCAGCCTTAGA
The DNA here is from genome assembly GCA_030737875.1 of Allium sativum. Taxonomy (NCBI): domain Eukaryota; kingdom Viridiplantae; phylum Streptophyta; class Magnoliopsida; order Asparagales; family Amaryllidaceae; genus Allium; species Allium sativum. The sequence continues at coordinate 50,192,464 of CM060911.1, read as the reverse complement.
ATCCCCTCATTATCAACTAGGAAACTCGAGGGTTCGCCTTGTTGAATTATCTCTCTGATCTTCTGAATAAAGTGATCATCCTTCTGAAGAGCAGATATTTTGTCTGTCAATGAAGTCGTGATAATAAAACTGGCGATCATTTCATTCTTTCGGCTTAACGCATCGGCCACGACTGGAGTGTATATAATCTCAAAATCGTATGCTGTAAGAAACTCCAGCCAACGCTGCTGCCTCAGATTCAAGTCTTTCTGGGTGAACAGATAGTTTAACGACTGGTGATCTGTAAACAGTTCAAATCTCTCACCCAGAAGATAGTGCCTCCATATTTTCAAGGCGAATACTATAGCCAATAACTCAAGATCATGAGTTACGTAGTTTTTCTCATACGGGTTCAGCTGACGGCTAGCATAAGCAATCACTTGACCTCTTTGCATTAACACTGCGCCAAGGCCTTGTCTAGAAGCATCTGTCCAGACTTTTAAATCCTGAGTGCCGTCGATAATGGTTAACACTGGAGTAGTAGTTAATCTTAACTTTAGCTCTTCAAAAGCCTCCTCACTTTCTGGAGTCCATTTGAATTTAGATTGCATCTTTGTAAGCTTCGTTAAGTGACCAGATATCTTCGAAAAGTTTTTAACGAACTTCCGGTAATAACTAGCCAATCCGAGAAAATTGCAAACTTCTGTAGGAGTACTAGGATATTTCCAGTTCTGAATAGCTGTGATTTTACTTGGATCCAAAGCAATTCCTTCTTTCGATACGACGTGGCCTAGAAATTCTACTTCATCTTGCCAGAATATACATTTGGATAGTTTGGCTTTTAATACATTCCTTCTGAGGATTTCCAGAACCTGTTCCAAATGCTTTTCATGTTCGGCCTTTGATTTAGAGAAGATTAGAATATCGTCAATAAAAACTAGAACAAATTTATTCAAAACCCCTCTGAACACTCTATTCATCAGATCGACGAAATAAGCTGGAGCATTACATAAGCCGAAAGGCATTACTAACCACTCATAGAATAAGTCGGGACCTCTGAATGCTGTCATAGGAACACATTCTTCAGCAATTCGAAGTTGATGGAAGCCTGTAGCTACGTCCATCCTTGAAAATACTTATGCTCCATTCAGGCGATCCAATAAATCATCGATTCGCGGCAGTGGATATTTATTCTTTATTGTTTGCTTGTTCAAATCACGATAATCCACACATAACCGTAGAGTACCGTCGGATTTTGGGAATAACACCACTGCTGCACCCTAATCAGAGAAACTAGGCCTGATCAGACCCTTCCATACGAGCTGTCGTGTTTGATTGTCTTATTCCTCTTTCTCTTTCAAGGAAATTCTTCGAATAGCGTGAACTATCGGCCTTGCATTCATAATTAAAGCAATTTTGAAATCTATTTCTCTCTGTGGAGGTAAGCGAACAAATTCTTCGAACACATCCGCATAGTTCTTGACGACAGGAATATCTTTGATGAGTTCAGGAATATTCTCTGTGACTTCAGGGATATTTTCTATTTGAACAGGAGAAACATCCAAATCTGCCCAGAAGTCTTTTCTATTAACATTTTGACCTTCACAGGGAATGGTTATATAATCACCTGATTTAATCTTCGCCTTTACGACTCTGTCGGCGCATTTAACTTCAGCTTCATATTTGGTCAACCAGTCTAACCCCAAGATAAGATCAAACTCTGTAAAATTCATGATGACCGCGATGGTAGGGAACCGATAACGAGAAAAAGAAACCGGCACTCCACAAACCCAACTGAGATCAATGGAACCCCCAACCGGATTCTGGACAGTCATTGGTTCCTTGAGCTTCTTCAAATTCAAATCCAGCTTCTTAGCTGCATTCTTTGCAACAAAGCTTCGCGACGCGCCGATGTCAAACAATACTTTAACAGAAATGTCTTTGACAGTAAGCGTTCCTTCTAAAACATCTGGCCTTTCTTGAGCAGACGAAGATGCAGGCACTTCGGCTATTTCATTTACCTGAGCTTCTTTGGTTGTTTTTAACAGCCGGCACTCTTGTTTTACATGACCAAACCGATGGCATTGATTGCATCTTTTACTTTCCTGGAGCTTCTTGCCGGATTTAAACCCATCATTATTTTGTTTCTTCAGAGATTTGCACTTTCCTTGCAAATGCCCTTGCTTATGGCAGTTATTGCATATGGCAGTCGTTACTGGTTCTTTTTCAGATCCGACCCTTTTCTGATTGACTTGAGCTTGTTACTGGCCTCAGGACGATCAGTTTTAGGCTCACCTTTCTTACTAGAGTTGACCTCTTCTTCGTAAGGCAACATACCTTTCTTGTCAAGATCCTCATACTGGTAAGCCATGTATATCATTTCAGAGGAAGGAAGTTTCACATTCCGCATCACACTATTCTGATATTTTCTTTGCAGGCCATGAATAAACCTCAGATTCTTCCTCTTTGGATCTTGAATCAAATGAGGAGCAAAGTGAGAAAGTTTGTTGAATTTCTTATGATATTCTAGGATGGTCATATCACCTTGTATCAGATAAGAAAATTCATCACATAATCGCTTGGTTGCTTCGGGAGGAGTAAATCTTTCTAAGAAAATCACTTTGAATTTATCCCAGGTGATATCACCTTCTGGATTATCTTTAATAACTGAATCCCACCAAAACAAGGCTTCTTCTTTGAGTGCCCAAGACGCCAGTAATCTTTTCTGATCGTCTCTCAGCTTTAATCCTTCAAAGATTTTCTCTGTAGAACGGATCCAAGCTTATGTTTCCATAATGTACTCTTTGCCTAAGAATGGTGATCCACCCAGATTTCGAAATCTCTTGAATAGAACTTCTGTATCTGATTTTGGCTAAGGGAGCACAACTGGCACATTAGCTGGTCGAGCCATACGATTATTTCTTCTGTTCCAGTCACTCATTTTCTAGTGCGTCTGCAATTAGCAGACAAAGTGTCAGGTCAACAGAAAAGATATTTCAAAATATAGAGACAAATACTTGAATGTAAATGTGTCTACTGAGGTGTATTTCATTTTGCTTTATTTATACTAGGATATTACTGATCCTATCTGTATAGAGTTACCCATCCTAGAACACTACTGGTTCTATTTCTGACGAGTTCGTTCATATGTTATATTCCTGAACTAAGCTTAACCAAAGCTCTGATACCAAATGAGACGACCCCAAACCCCGTATAGACGGTGGCAAGGGTAATCCTTGGAATATAACACAGAAACAGATAACAGCAGAACAGAATTAAATAAATACACCAAATAATGAACAAATAACACACTGGATAAACATAAACATCAGAGTTACACCGTATACAGGATCATACTTAGTACAAATACAGTTCAGCTATACATATATGTCTACAGCGGAAAAACAAACATAATGTACAATAGGAGCTGAACAGCATAAAAGAGATAAATGATAGAATCCATCTTCGGCTCCAGCTATCCAGAGAAAGCTAGGTAAACCTGAATACAAGGCTGCCCGTGTAGAAAAAGGGAACCCGAGTTTGAAAGTGAAACAAACTACGAGTCAGTCATGGGACTGGTATGAGAAATCTACTCAACACATTTACAATATGGCTAATCACAGGACCACGCCGCTTTCGTGGAATGGGTTTTACTCCATTGGATTGCCAGTGCTTTAAAACAAGTAAATCTTTAAACATCCAATGCTTTTTATAAAATGAAGCCATTATAAGAGTCAGTTCCCATCACACAATGCAACACAAACCGGAGGATAGAGTTTTACCTTATAATGGCCAAAATATGCTTTATACGAATAAAACAAAAGCATTTGATATTATTACTAGTGTTTATAAGTTTCAAAAATAATTTCAATCATAACTATCAATCATAGACGGCATGGGTACCATATATCATGTCGCCATATATATATATATATATATATATATATATATATATATATATATATATATATATATATATATATATATATATATACAATCAAAACCGCACGGTGTCGTATTTGGAAATTGGATTTCCGTCCTGAACCAAGGTAGAAGATAGTCCTTACCTAATTCGAGACAATCTAGCCCATGTCTCAGGCACAACTGCAACCGTACCTTGGATCGTCAGGGCCGGTCAACACGAAGTGGATTATAATGCCTGAACAATGCGTCCCTCCGCCCTTTGGGGGCGTAAATGAGCCAACGTATGACTCCATCGGACCCGGATCGTCCGATCTAACTGAGGCGCCTCGCAACAGTAACAACCACATAAGTCAAACTCATCAGGGCATGTAAAACCACTGAAGCTACTTCTAGCTAGAAAGAAAACGCACGTCGCCCCTGAGGTCCTCTCCCGTTTCGGGTTCATACCGTGGTGTGAGGCTCGCGATTTCACGTTATACACAAAGCTACGCCACACAGGCGGCGCTTTGATCATCACCACAAGACTTTGCTTTTCAGCAGAAGCCCTGATCACTGCATCTTAGCACGCCACACAGGCAATTCACACCGTACAACCGATAGTTATCAATCACACAGAATAAATTCCAATGTCAGACACACTGTCCATTTGCAAGTCCGTTCCGGGTCTGAACGAAACCGGAGACACTATATACCTCGCAAACCCATCGACCTCCACGTACGTCTGGACGATCACCACTCATTATCCATATTTCGGGATGCCTCCCAATTAGGACCTCGGTTACCATCCAAACGAGGTGAAGATCTCCGGTCTTCGACCACCGTCTTTATCTTCGATTTCTTATCGTCGATTCAGTTATTCAAAATGGGATAAACCCGGTCTTTCTGAGCAACTCGCGTATATGATAAACAAGTGCAACACAAATACACATACACATCATTTCAATTCATTAGTCACTAACCGTAAATCAGTAAGAGAATGATTTCCCAAATATTAACCCCGAAGGCCGAAACCAACATCAGATCAATACCCAAGAAACCATTCGACTTAGCCAACCTTCAGTTAGTTTCTAAATCTCACATCCATATCGTTTATAATATTTTATGACGATTTATCGCTATTTTTATTTATTTTAAAAAAGCCAATTTATTCAAAACGACGCTTCGGGCCATAACGCGGCTGTGGCGCTGTTTTTCTTCAGATTTGATTTACACATATCTGAAAATCTAACTGTTTGATCTTCACAAAATTTACATCATTAGAATGATCTTTTCGAAATGAATCCAACGGTTCTAGTTTCGGGAAAATCCGACGGTCGGATCTCCCGGTATAATCGTTTGAAGTTTCGATTTCAAAATACGAACTGCAGCGTCGTTATTCGATAATATATATATATATATATATATATATATAATCGATTCTGGCGCTGTTTTTCTTCAGATTTGAATTAAACATTCCAGACAATCCAACCATTGGATTTTTACAAAGTTGGTGCCGTTGGAAAGATATTTCCAAAGCGAACCCAACGGTTGCGGTTTCGGGAAAATCCGATGGTCGGATCTCCCGCACTAATCGTTTGAAATCACGGTTTCAAAATACGAACTTCAGCTTCGTTATTCGACATATTTCAATTCTATTTATATATATATATCGATTCTTCGATTACAAAACTATATGAATTTCATACATTCGATAAAAATGATATTTTTATCTAACTGTTTTCTATTTCAACACTTCACTATTTTTAACAATTCATTTATATAATAAAAATGTGATTTTTAGTGTAAAACAATTTATTTCAAAACTCGACTATTTTATATAGTTAATATAGGTGATAAAAATTGAATTTTTTATTATAAAACAATTTATTTCAAAACAAGATTAATTTATATAGTTCATATTGATGATAAAAGTAAGATTTTTATTATAAAAAAATTTCTTTCAAAATACGAATACCATTCAACACATGAATTTCAATTCAACGAATGAATAACGATTAAACACATGAAGGTTTTCTATAGTTTATATATATAGATAAAAAGGTGATTTTTATATTTAAAACACGAATACCATTAAACACATGAATTTCAATTCAATGAATGAATATCGATTTAACACATGAAGGTTTTCTATAGTTTATATATATAGATAAAAAGGTTATTTTTATATTTAAAACAAGAATATCATTCAACACATGAATTTCAATTCAACGAGTGAATATCGTTTCAACACATGAAGGTTTTCTATAGTTTATATATATAGATAAAAAGGTGATTTTTATATTTAAAACACGAATACCATTCAACACATGAATTTCAATTCAACGAATGAATATCGGTTCAACACATGAAGGTTTTCTATAGTTTATATATATAGATAAAAAGGTGATTTTTATATTTAAAACACGAATACCATTCAACACATGAATTTCTATTCAACGAATGAATTTCTATTCAACACATGAAGGTTTTCTATTCAACAGACGAATATAATTTCAACACAGGAAAATAATTCTAACACATGAATATTATTCAAAATTTCGGCAGCATAACGGCAGGGTAGTTAAAACCGGGACCGTCCCTAGTACGGCTCCTCGCTCTACCTTAAAGCCTCGCAGCTTTTGACAATGGGGAATCATGCATCTAGTTCGCACGCAGGCGACATGTATATTTTTTTCATTTCCACAAACTAATCCTATGTGGTTTCAACCAAATATTTCTCAACCACAAACGGGTATTTTTCAACCATAATCAATCAATTTCAACCACAAACAATTTCAATCAACCATTCGTAATCAACCAATTTTCACACTAATCACAACCGATAAATATTGTCCATGGTTTGTGGACGAGGGGCGTATATGTGTGTATATATATATATATATATATTTATATATAGCATTTCACTTCTATTTCAACACATATATAATTTTTACAATGCATATATAACTTATACATCGAACGTACAACTTATACAATGCTTATACAAGAGGTGTACAACGCTTATATAACTCATACATCGACTATATAATTTATACATCGTCGTTTTCTATATCGTTTATAAATTAGAAATCTCACTTCCATATCGTTTATAAATTAGGAATCTCACATTGGGTTCCACTCCACCAAAAATAGCAGAAGGCTCAGAAAAATATGCGGTCTCTTATAGAATGTAGAAGACGTCCACACGGTCACGATGTTTCATGTTTCATCGAATTTCGTCAATACACGAAAAAGATATGATTTTTCAAAGTTTGCAACGGTTTAAAGGTGTTAAAACTGTTGAAAATAAACATAGCCGATACCTCAGCAGTTTGGTTCAAAACTAGGTCCGAGTTTTTCTTGGAACCCGTGAGGTTTGGTGACGATCGGAAGATGCCACGTGGAAGAGGACGGAGAGGCGCCTGTTCGCCTGGAGGTAGGGCCAGTTCGGCGGCTCTGGTTGACGGCAGCGGCGAGATGAAGGGCTCGACTTTCGAGCTCAAATTCTCCTTCAATTCTGCACGAAAAAATGCAATACTCGTATGGATTTGAATTTCTTCTCTAGCTCTACAAAATCTTCAACTGGAGGTAGGGCTAATTCTTCTTGGATCGATCGGAAAATGAGGGGAAAGGTTTTGAACTATTTCCTCCGTTCGTCGCTGAAGGATATCGGGGAGAGAGAAAATAGTTTGACCAATGATTTTTTTTAATATTTATAAATTTTTATAATCCAAAAATACCCCTCTTTACGTATTAACACCAATCCAAACCCAACGACTGCCGTCCTTAGTGTTTTACCCCCATTCCGAGCACAATGGGATATGTTTCATAGGCCCATTCAACTGTTTCAGTCAGTTTTCCTTCAATTTAAAATACAAAACATTCAATATTTAATTTGAACGTACATTTCAATTTGCCAGGGCCACAAACTGATTCGAAAAATTCCAGAAAAATAAATCCAGCTATGTTTTGACGATATGGTCCCAACAAAACTAGTTTCGTGGAATTCTGAGACCGTTTGCAAAAAGGTCCATTTCTGGTCGATCCAATTTAACTGTAATTGACCAAAACACGTTCTTCTTTGCCACGCTCACATACTAGCTTCAAAAATTATGAAATTTGAAACCTAGCAATACCTTCTCATCCCGGATCCAACAAAAGTGGTTTCGTCGAATTCCGAGGTCGTTTGCAAAATGGCCAATTTCACGGGCTATATAAATTCCATAGCGACCTTTCTGAAAATTCATTTGGCCATAAATTTTGCTTTCCGCTATGGAACTTCGATTTTTCAGATTCATTAGAAAGGTATTCACTAACAGATTTAAATATTTTTGGTTTTACTCAAATCCGTTTTGTTTTGCACCCGGTAGAGTCCGACAAAGTTTGAATTCAATTTTTGAAACTACAGCGCCATTTCAGGCCTTGTTTATAATTAGAATTAATTATGTTCGTTTTCAAATGTCGATTCAAACTTACTTTTCATCGTTATTATTTAAAATATTTATTTAAAATATTTATAATCCATTATTTTAGCCAATTTAAATTTTATAAATTGGTTCAGATTTTCTGGGTCGTTACAATAAATTTGAAAAGAACAAATACTAGTCATCCCAAAGGATAATTTTAAATATTTCTATTAACTTTAAACCAATATTATTTTTCCTAAAGGAAAATAAATTAGTTAAAAACTTTAATTATAAATTATAAAAAAATTATTATCCGGTAAGATAATTAATCACATTTATGATCTTTTAAAATAACATAATTGGTTAATTAAAAATGTAGCGACCCAGACTTCCCTGCCAGCGTAAACCGAACAAGAAGGCGGACTGCTGTGAGAACATGACGCATCAGAACACGAACATGAGAACATTTCATTGCTATTACAACAATTTACATCAAAGAACAAGATATCAGAGTTTAAATAAATAATGTACAGTGGAAAATATCAGAGATTAAAATACATTGCAACGAAAATAAAAATGTATAAATACAATGCACAGTAGAAATACATCAACTTCCACAACTTAAAGAAATACACGGATACAAAGTATTTCGAATATGTCTCCAACCATAATCCAAGATCTTGTGAAAAGAAATATCTGCGAAAACCAAAACTACTAGCTGCCCATGTGGAAAATATGGGCATCCAGAGTTTAGGTGAAAATAATAAACTCCGACTTAGTTATGGGACTGGTGTGAGAACTAAAAATAGTTATTAACTTTATTTTTATGTTGGGTAAATCAAGGGAACATGTGGTATAGCACGGAACAGGTTTCCTCCTGTGAATACCATAAAACAAAACTCGCAATGCCAAATAAAAGAACAATGAAGCTATTATAAGACTCAGGTCCCATCACACAATGCAATGCAAGCTGGAGGATAGAGTTTTATCTTATAATAGCCAAATATGCTTGATACACGAAATTTTATTACTATAAGTGCATGTTGAAGAAGTCAACTTAAATATAAATGTATCAATCGTAGACGACATAGGTACCATATATTATGTCGCCATACATTGGTTTACAACTAAAACCGAAAAATGTCGTATTGGAAGTTTGGATTTCCATCATGGTGGTTGCTGATTCGAAAGATCGATCACGTAGTGTAATGCTCAATGGCTTAAGTCCAGGTCATTGGAAAACACCGTAATACACATCCGCCTATATCTAAGAAACAAGTATCACTGCGGCTTAAGTCCAGGTCATTGGAAAACACCGCTTACTCTATCCTTCTAGGAATCAGGTATAAGCCATATCCCTACTAGGTGTGGAGTGACCACACCCAGCATAATCTCGGTCGACTAAATCCATGACAACCCTAAAAGTTGTTGTCTATCCTCATCTCGAATGTATACTGATCTAACCATCAGTTCACCATCATACCGGTGTGTGAGGCTCGCGAATTAATGCTACAAAAAGCTATGCTAATTAAAGCTATGCTTTGATCATCATCCACTAAGCTCTACTTTTCAACAAAAGCTTGGATCACTAAACCTCAACATGCCACGTTGTCAATGCGTACCATACCATTGATTTCAACCAATATATAACCTCTAAGATCGTACGTCTCAGAGAAGGGTGTTAAGCAAGGGAATAAATTCTCTGCCACCAATCAGATGTATATTTATCAAAGATCAACGAATACAGCAAAAAGGGAATACAATGTCAGGCATATAATCCATTTGCAAGTCCGTTCTAGGTCTGAACGAAACCGGAGGCACCTTATTCCTCTTCGCAAATGTCTAATATAGGAGGGAGGCCCTCGCGTATCTGGACAATCAACAAGTACGTCTGGACAACTACCACTATAACCCCTTCCTGGGAGCTAACTAATCTAGGGCATCAATAGTAATCCATTCGATGTGAAGATCGTCGGTCTTGCACCATCTTCAATATCTTCGACTTTTAGTCATCGTATCAGCTATTCATAATGGGTTAAACCCGGACTTTCCAATAACTAGCATATCTTATAATCAAGTGCTATAAAAACACATCATATGCCTCATTTCAATCCAGAATATTCTTTTATTCAAATATTCTTTACACTGGGAACTATTCCCATAAATCTTATCAAATATTTAATTCATTTAAACCTCTTTTTTTTTAAATCTTCACTTGGAAACCATTTCAAAGGATTTTGTGTAATCTTTTCGCAACTTTAAACCAAATTAAGGTTTATCAAACTTGTCGGGATTATCAAGCCTTACCGAAGTAACCATGTATTTTATTAATCCCAATCCCAATCTATTCATCCCATGGAGCAAAACTGGTAGTACTCCATATCTAACACCTACTTTGTTATCGGAAATTTAATTACCATTTCATGTTTCAAATCTAATTAAAGATTTAACTATCGCCTGGAGTAAAACTGGTGGTACTCCATTTTCGAACACTTCTTGAATTTGATAAATTTAATTATCACATTCACATTTCAATCTAATTAAAGATTCATTAAAACTCCATCTTAGTTTTAATCTTCAAAAATCATTATTTAATGATTATTCAACTTAGGTAATAGATATTGTCTTTAACTGGGTTAAAGAACAAATGTTATTTAAAACACAGTTCACGATAAACCCAAAATCATCTTCCATTAAAATGGAACCTTCACGGAAATCAAATCTGTCGTAATCAATATGAATTTCCATATCAGACTAATAATATAAATGGAATAATGACAAAGCCTTTTAAATTCCATATATAGTAACGGTCTTCCTTTACAGAAGCTTATCTCGATTATTCCAAAATCGAATTCCATTCAATTCAAATTTAATATATTAAATTGGAAAACTTTACTTTGGAAAATTTTCCATTAAATCTTAATTAAAGGATTATAAATTCCAAATCCTAACTTCAATGTTAATTGGGTTAAAGAACAAATCTTATTTAAAACATTGTTCATGATAAACCCAAAATCAACTTTCATTTCAATTCCAATTAAATTAATTAATTGGTAAAGTTCTCTAAATCATAATTAAAAGATTTATTCTATTCTCAACTGTATTTAAGAACAATGTTGTTGAAGACACCACTCAGGACGAACACAAAATCCAATTTGATATTAAATACAAGGCTCTGAATAGAAATTAATATCGGCTTATATTCAATATTAAATTCTGAAACCAACGGATATCGTATTAGGAATAACGATGTCTGTATCTTCCAAATTCCTCAACCATATCCGTATAATCATAGAATCCAATATCAAAATATTCCGAAGATTATTTCCATTCAAATCCATTCCAATTTATATATATTGGAAAATTTTTGGTTATATCAAAACAATTTACATTCATTTACGTTCTTTACTTAAGTTGATAAACAACTTATTCTGATAAACACATCTTTTATCTTTACAAACGTGGAATATTTCATCCAAAATCTTTCCAAATCATTTATTATGATTTTTCATAATATATTCATACTTTAATAATTTTATTAAGGCCTTTACAGTCGGTTTCCAATAATGGCCACCGAAATGCGTCAATAGCGACCTTTTCTGAAATTGATTTGGACATAATTTCAAATCCAACCGTTCAAATTTATATCTCTTATATTCATTGGAAAGATATTTTCGATACGAACCTAACGGTTCCAGTTTTAGGAGAATCCGACGGTTGGATCCCCCAATACATCAATTTGAAGTCCATGGTTGAAATTCGTGAACGGTCCTGCGCGGCGCTTTTTAATCAAGCCATTTAAATATATACAATATGTATATATGTATATATGTATATATATATATATATATTGCCGATTTCCATTTAAAACGTATTTTATAAAATGTTTTAAATTCATTTAAAAACGATTTCAAGTTCCGTTTCAATTTTAAGTTAAAATTGAATATTCCATATCGTTATAATATTAAAATGATAATATTTTCGAAATATCAGATTTTGAAATCAAACCATTTCGATATTCATAGTAAAACGAACAAAATCGACATAAAATCCCGTTCGAGTTAAAATAGCATTCATATACTTAACTTTGCTTCATATTCATTTCAGTTACGAATATTTCAATATTTTCGTGTCCATCCAAAATCGGACATTAAAATCATATTTTGATTCTTCACTGAATATTATTTAGAATATTCATTATTTCTGAATTGGAATATAACTCAATCAATTACCATATAATTTTATTTATATGGATTTCATACATCGCATGTATTAAAACATAATGATAAACAACTATTAAACATTTCGTTCACATCCAGAGTACAATTTACAACTGTATAAGCATTAAATAATTAAATAACGCTTATAACAGTCTTTCAATCAATCGGTTGACATACAATTAATTCCAAGGGAGATGCGAATTAATTATCATAACCAGACCCATGTGGGGTTTTCAATTATCAACAAATAATTGGGCCATGTGTAAAATTGTCGTCCCAATACCCATGTGGGGTTTACATCACAATCCATGTGAACATTATTCATAATATAAACGTTTTATTTTTAAACATTTATATTCACAGTTTAATAATGATAATAATATTAAAACTGTAAACAAACATCAACCACCAAACAAATATTGCAATCACAGACAATAAATACATATTCAGTCATAGATATACTAACTATAAAAATAATTTGAGTGAGAGAGTTCTCACTTTGGTTTCGTCTCCGTCAGTGTTTATTGGAGGATTTTATTTTTAAACTAAATTTAAAAGTTGTTTAATTTAGCTAAAAATTCAACTTGCTCCGTTTCTGTTCCAGTCAGTTCTGAAATGTAGCACTTGTCTTCACGATTCCAACGCAGTTCGTTACGTTGAATTCTGTTGTCATTTGGATAAGATACGAACGTTTAAAGTTTTGATTACATAAATAAAATAATTATAATTATAATTAACTTAATAATTTCCTTAACCCATCATTAATTATCCCTTTCCTCCTGTATTTCTTTCTGGATAAAACCGAACCCGCTAAACCCAATTTCATGACCTAGGGCTTCAATTCGCCACCCCTAGAAGCCTCCGTTCAACGATCGCCAATCACCACTAGAAGAACGCCTCCCTCCTCCCCCACCGTAGGCAAGCGCAGCCAGCTCGCCGCTACCTTAGCATCGGGAATTGAACCAAAACGGCAATGGTTTCCGGCCCCAAATCGAACATTTCGCGGAACGAAATTTGATCTCCACCATTCTTGTAGAAGATCTCATTGTGCTCCTTAACTTTCACATTAGAGGATTCACTAATTGCTGTGTTGATTTCGAGATTTAAGGGGTTAATTTTAGGAAGAAATCGGCCCTTGAATAAGTAACAGGCGGCGGCGCATTTCTGTTTGAAGGGAGGCTAGGGTTTGTGGAAAATGTGGGCTATATATACTATATTGTTTTGTATTAAATTCATTCATTATTTGTCTAACGCTCCGACCTCTAAATGAATCTCAAAGACTGTCGCCCCTTGCTAAATACCCCCATTTCGAACACAATTGGATATGTTTTGTGACGACCCCAAAACCCCGTACGACGGTGTTAAGGGTAATCTTTAGAGTATAACACATAAACAGATAATAGCAGAACAGAATTAAATAAATACACCAGATAATGTACAATAGAACACACTAGATAAACATAATCATCAGAGTTACACAGTATACAGGATCATACTTAGTACAAATACAGTTCAGCTATACATAAATGTCTGCAACGGAAAACAAAACATAATGTACAATAGGAGCTGAACAACATAAAAAGAGATAAATGATAGAATCCATCTTCAGCTCTAGCTATCTAGAAAGAGCTCGCTATAAACCTGAACAAAAGACTGCCCATGTAGAAGAAGGGCACCCGAGTTTGCAAGTGAAACAAACTACGAGTCAGTCATGGGACTGGTATGAGAAATCTACTTAACACATTTTATAATATGGCTAATCACAGGACCACGCCACTTTCGCAGAACGGGTTTACTCCATTCGATTGCCAGTGCTTAAAACAAGTAAATCTTTTAAACAACGCAATGCTTTGTATAAAAATGAAGCCATTATAAGACTCAGTTCCCATCACACAATGCAACGCAAACCGGAGGATAGAGTTTTTACCTTATAATGGCCAAAATATGCTTGATATGAGTAAAACAAAAGAATTTGATATTATTACTAGTGTTTATATGTTTCAAAAAAAACAACTTCGAATCATAAGTATCAATCATAGACGACATTTATGCCCCATACCACTATGTCGCCATATATAGGTATACAATCAAAACCGCACGATGTCATATTTGGAAATTGGATTTCCGTCATGAACCAAGGCAAAAGATAGTCCTTACCGACTTCGAGACAATCTAGCCTACCATGTCTCACGATCAGAGCTCGAGTGACCCTTGGATCGTCAGCGCCGGTCCACCGATGTGGATTAAACTTAAACCCTGAATAATACGTCTCCCCGCCCTATGCGGTGCAAATGAGCCAACAAATGACTCCATCGGTCCCGGATCGACCGCTAAAACCGAGGCGCCTCGCAACAGCAACAACCAACACAGGTGAAAATAATATAAATGTAATCCAGTTCAAGCACTGACACCACCTCTAGCTAGAAAGAGACGCATGCCCTCCCTGATGTCCTCTCCTGTTTCTGGTTCATACCGGGGTGTGAGGCTCTCGAATTAACGTTATACACAAAGCTATGCCACACAAGCGATGCTTTGATCATCAACCACAAGTCTTTGCTTTTCAACAGAAGCCTTGATCACTGCATCTTATCATGCCACACAGGCAATTCACACCATGCAACTGATGGCTATCAATCACACAGAATGAATTCCAATGTCAGACACACAATCCATTTGCAAGTCCGTTCTGGGTCTAAACAAAACCGGAGGCACTATATACCTCGCATACCCATCGATCTCCACGTACGTCTGGATGATCACCACTCATTATCCATATTTCGGGATGCCTCCCAATCAGGACATCAGTTATCATCCAAACGAGGTGAAGATTTCCGGTCTTCGACCACCGTCTTCATCATCGATTCCTTATCGTCGATTCAGTTATTCAGAATGGGATAAACACGGTCTTTCTGAGCAACTTGCGTATATAATAAACGAGTGCCACATAAACACAACATACGCTTCATTCCAATTCATCAGTCACTAACCGTAAATCAGTAAGAGAACGATTTCCCAAATATTAACCCCGAAGGCCGAAACCAACATCAGATCAAAACCCAGGAAACCATTCGACTTAGTTAACCTTCAGTTAGTTTCTAAATTTCACATTCCATATCATTTATAATATTTTATAACGATTTATCGCTATTTTTATTTATTTAAAAATAGCCAATTTATTTAAACGACGCTTCAGGCCATAACGCGGCCGTGGCGCTGTTTTTCTTCAGATTTGATTTACACATACCTGAAAATCTAACCGTTGGATCTTCACAAAATTTATATTATTAGAAATATATTTTCAAAACGAATCCAACGGTTCCAGGTTTTGGAAAATCCGACGGCCGGATCTCCTGGTACAATCGCTTGAAGTTTCGATTTCAAAATACGAACTACAGCGTCGTTATTCGATTTAATTTAATTATATTTATATATATATATATATAAATATAATCGATTTTGGCGCTGTTTTTTTTTAGAATTGAATTAAACATTCCAGACAATCCAACCGTTGGATCTTTACAAAGTTGGTGTCATTGGAAAGATATTTCCAAAGCGAACCCGACGGTTTCGGTTTCGAGAAAATCCGATGGTTGGATCTCCCACACTAATTGGTTGAAATCACGGTTTCAAAACACGAACTGCAACTTCATTATTCGATTTATTTTAATTATATTTATATGTATATATAAATATAATCTATTCTTCAATTTCAAAACCATATTCTTTTCATACCTTTGATAAAAATTATATTTTTATCCAACCGACATTTATTTCAACACTTCACTATTTTTAACAATTCATGTATATGATAAAAATGTGATTTTTTTATTGTAAAACAATTTATTTCAAAACGTGACTATTTTACATAGTTCATATAGATGATAAAAATATGATTTTTATTATAAAACAATTTATTTCCAAAACACGAATACCGTTCAACCCATGAATTTCTATTCAACACATGAATGTTTTCTATAGTTCGTATATATACAATAAAAAGGTGATTTTTATATTTAAAACAATTTATTTAAAACACGAATACCATTCAACACATGAATTTCTATTCAATGATTGAATTTCTATTCAACACATGAATGTTTTCTATAGTTTATATATATACAATAAAAAGGTGATTTTTATATTCAAAACAATTTATTTAAAACACGAATACCATTCAACACATGAATTTCTATTCAACGAATGAATTTCAATTCAACACATGAATGTTTTCTATAGTTTATATGTATACAAAAAAAAGTGATTTTTATTGCAAAACAATTTATTTCAAAACACGACTATTTTATATAGTTCATATAGATGATAAAAATATGTTTTTTATTCTAAAACAATTTATTTCAAAACACGAATGTCGTTCAACACATGAATTTCTATTCAACACACGAATATAGTTTCAACACATGAAAATAATTCTAACACATGAATATTATTCAAAATTTCGGCAGCATAATGGTAGGGTAGTTAAAACCAGGGCCGTCCCTAGTACGACTCCTCGCTCTACCTTAAAGCCTCGTAGCTTTTGACAATGGGGATTTCATGCATCTAGTTCGCACGCGGGCGGTACGTATATTTTTTTCTTTCTTTTCCACAAACTAATCCTATGTGGTTTCAACCAAATAATTCTCAACCACAAACGGGTATTTTTCAACCACAATCAATCAGTTTCAAACCACAATCAATTCAAATAAACCATTCGCTATCAACCAATTTTCACACAAATCACAACCAATATATATATATATATATATATATATATATATATATAAGTATATTTCACTTCTATTTCAACACATATATAATTTTTACAACGCATATATAACTTATACATCGAACATTCAACATATACAACGCTTATACATGAGGTGCACAATGCTTATATATCTCATACATCGACTATATAATTTATACATCGTCGTTTTCCATATCGTTATAATTTAGAAATCTTACATTGGGTTCTACTCCACCAAAAATAGTAGAAGGCACAGAAAAATATGCGGTCTCTTCTAGAATGTAGAAGACGTCCACACGAGTCAACTGTCTCTTATTTCACTGAATTTCGTCAACAAATGAAAAGGATATGATTTTTACAGTGAAATCAAAAACCGTAGCGCTTTAAAGTGCTATAATATAGTTTAAAATTATTTCAGCCGTACCTTTCAAAATCTGTTCAAAACTAGGTTTTGATTTTACTCGAAATCCGTGAAGCTTGAAGAGGATCGGGCTACGAAGTGTCGAAGGGGGAGAAGAGGTGCTCAGGGGCCGGGGGAAGTGGGCCCACTTGGTGGTGCCAGCTGTCGGCGGCGGCGGCTGAAAGCCCCGAACTTCCCGAGCTTGATTCGAGCTCTACAGGTCATAAAAAAATCCAAACTTCATATGGATGTGAAGCTCATGAGATGATCGACAAAAACCTCAACTGGGGCATGGGTTTTTATTGAGTGTGGAAGGAGAAATCGGAGGGGAAGAAATGAATGGTTTCCGTCGTCGATCGGCTTTTGTCGGGGAGAGAGAAATAACATTGACCAATGATATTTTTTTTATATTTATAAATTTTAAAAATCCTAAAATACCCCTTGTCACACACGAACACCAATTCAAACCCAACGACTATCGTCCCCAGCTAACTACCCCCATTCCGAACATAATGGGATATGTTTAGTAGGCCCATTCGACTGTTTCAATCAGTTTTCCTTCAATTTAAAATATATAACATTCAATATTTGATTTGAACGTACATTTCAATTTGTCGGGGCAACATACTGATTCTAAAAATTCCCGAAAAATAAATCTAGCTATGTTTTGATGATACGGTCCCAACAAAACTAGTTTTGTCGAATTCTGAGACCGTTTGAAAAATGGCCCATTTTTGGTCGATCTAATTTGACTGTAATTGACCAAAACACGTTTTCCTTTGCCATGCTCATATATTAACTTCAAAAATTATGAAATTTGAAACCTAGAAATCATTTGACATCCCGGATCCAACAAAAGTGGTTTCGTCGAATTCCAAGGTTGTTTGCAAAATGGCCCTTTTCTGGTCGATCCAATTTAATAAAAATCGACCAAACACATTTTCCTTTGCCACGCTCACATACTAGCTTCAAAAATTATGAAATTTGAAACCTAGCAATAACTAACAGATTTAAATATTTTTGGTTTCACTCAAATCCATTTTTTTGCACCTGGTACAGTAAGTCAAAATTTGAATTCAAATTTTGAAACTATCGCGCCATTTCAAGCCTTGTTTATAATTTAAAGTAATTATATTTATTTTCAAGCGTCGATTCAAACACCATTTTCGTCATTATTATTTAAAATATTTATTTGAAATATTTAAAATACACCAAAATAGCCAATTTAAATTTTTTAAATTGGTTTAGATTTTCTGGGTTGTTACAATCTCCCCCACTTAAAACTTTTCATCCTCGAAAAGGATCAAAGTCGAAAGTGGTTTGATTTATCAACTCTACTTTCAATCTGGCTTCCATTCTCCAACTTTCCAGTTTCTGAGAATTTTAAAATTCTTCAAAAATTTGGCTAACACCCGGAATTTTCAATTTTTTTTGCCATAACCTCCTTTGTACGGGGAGGAGTTTGGAAATTTATTGGGCCGTATTAGGTACCCAATAAATCCTATAAAGCATACACATATTTATAGTGATATATTCTGGTATTTACAAGGGAGCGTGTATAGATAATAACTCCAGAGAATAAATTCTCGTCACCCTGTCTAAGCCTGAGGGAGTGTGTATTTTTAATTACTCCAGAGAATAAATTCTCATCACTTCGTCCCGTGTGGGAAATAAATAACCCATGTGCCGTATCTAATAACTAGAGAGACGTGATTATTGTCAACTCCAGACCCGTGCGGTTTTTTTATTAATCTGGCAATTTATCGTTACAATTTTATATGGTCCATACCAGTCATCAGTTCAACCTGTAATATATAGTCATCGCCATACAAGCCTCTCGCTCGTATGGTAAATCTTCCACCTCATCACACAAGCTCCAACTGCTTATGTGGTATATGATGAAGTATGCCTATCTTCAAGACGTATGCCATGTAGTGTAGTTCAAAATTAATTGTTACTATCCTATGGCGACGTTTATTATTACACACAGAACAACCAGCACTCCGCATCCAATGGCATTCACGGGAGTTGATATAATAATAAAATTGCACATCCAACTCATTAAGGTTTACCTATTTATCAGACACGCAAGTAAAATCTTTACTCAACAGCTAATCCATTTAACTGTTCAAACATATATATGCACATGTATATATTTCTATATATTTTTAAATCAGTTCAATGTGTGATTTAATCGAATAAATTCTACCATTCATTCACTTATTGATTAAATTAACTACTGTTCTAATAATTTAATTAATAAAATCCACTATCACACAACACAAAAAACAATCAATTTTATTTTTAACTTCTCAAAAATGTACTAATCAATTCCTATACTCTTTTAAAATTAATTAGACTATAGAATTAAAAGTGCACATCCATGAAAAGAAAATAACAACAAAGTAGAGAACAAATGGAAATTTCAAAATATGGTAAATGTACCTTGCACTGGAGTCAATCAGAGATATCCAACCGACACTTAGGATAGGATTTCTGAATGCTCTCCTCAGTTTCCCAAGTACAATCTTGCAGATATCACTCCATTGCACTTTGACTAAGTGAACCTTCTTGTTCCTCAGTTCTTTGGTTTCTTTGCCAATGATCTTTAGCGGCTCTCTTCTCACAGCCAATTCTGGAGTAATTTCAATATCCTATTGTGCGGCTTCTTCCACGATCAAGTCTGGATCATGAACGTGCTTTCGAAGTTGAGATATATGGAATACATCATGCACTCCAGGCAACCAATCTGGCAATTGAATTCTATAAGCGAGAGTTCCAATCCGTTAAAGAATAGGAAACGGGCCAATGAATTTGGGCGCCAATTTCCCTGTTTTACCGAACCCGATAACTCCTCTCATCGACGATACTTTCAAATATCGCCAACAGAAAATGATATATCTCTTCTGCTCTTATCAGCATAGCTCTTCTGTCGGCTTTGAGCAGCGAGTAATCGTTTCTTAATGAAATCGACTTTGTCGGCAGCTTCTCGGATCATATCAGGTCCCAATACAAGCCTATTACTAGGTTCGACCCAACAAGCAGGGGATCGGCATGCTCTACCATACAATGCTTCGAATGGTGACATTGTCAGGCTCGCTTGGTAGCTGTTGTTGTATGAGAACTCAGCCAAATGTAAATGGTCTTCCCATGATCCACCAAAATCTAGAACACAAGCCCGTAATAGATCTTCTAAAATACGATTCACCCTCTCAGTCTGACCATCTGTCTGAGGATGATAGGTGGTGCTTAGATTTAGCTTCGTTCCCAGTTCTACTTGAAACGCCTCCCAGAATTTGCAAGTAAATATTGGATCTCTATCACTAACTATACTGATCGGCACCCCGTGTAGCCTAACAATTTCCTTGAAATAAATCCGTGCCAGACTCTGAGCAGTTCTGTTCGATCTAACATGTATGAAATGTGCGGTCTTCGTGAAGCGATCTACAATCACCCAAATACTATCATTTCCTTTCCTGGTTCCGGTCAAACCATCTATGAAGTCCATGGAAATATGTTCCCACTTCCAACCTGGAACGTCCAGCGGTTGCAACAATCCAACCAGTTTCTGTTGGTCGCTTTTGACTAGTTGGCAAGTAGTGCATCAACTAACATATATTGAAACGTCCCTTTTCATAGCCTTCCACCAGAATGTTCGCTTGAGATCACTATACATTTTGGTCACACCTGGGTGGATACTCAGATTGGACTTGTCACACTCGTCTAACACTTCCCTTTTTAGCTCTGGAATGTCGGGAACACAAATCCTTCCTCTCAATCTCAGGATTCCATCGTTATCTATTTGAAAACACGAGGGTTCGCCTTTCTGAATCCTTTTGATCATATCCTTAATAAAATTATCATCCTTCTGAAGAATAGATATTTTGTCAATCAAGGAAGTCGTAATAATAAAGTGGCGATCATTACATTCTTTCGGTTTAACGCATTGGCCACGACATTGGCTTTCCTGGAGTGTATAGAATCTCAAAATCTAATGCTGCAAGGAACTCTAGCCAACGTTGTTGCCTCAGATTCAAGTCTTTCTGGGTGAACAGATACTTTAACGACTGATGGACTGTAAACAGTTCGAATTTCTCACCCAGAGGATAATGCCTCCAGATTTTCAAAGCAAATATGATGGCCAACAACTCAAGATCATGAGTGACGTAGTTCTTTTCATGTGGCTTCAGCTGACGGCTAGCATAAGCAACAACTTGACCTCTTTGCATTAATACTGCACCAAGGCCTTCTCTAGAGGCATCTGTCCAGACTTTCAAGTCCTGATTGCCATCGATTATCGTTAACAGTGGAGTCGTTGTTAATCTTGACTTTAGCTCCTCAAAAGTGTCCTCACATTCTGGAGTCCACTTGAATTTTGAGTGCTTCTTTGTAAGATTTGTTAAGTAACTAGATACCTTTGAAAAATCTTTAACGAACTTCCGGTAATAACTATCCAGCCCGAGAAAACTTCGGACTTCTGTGGGAGTACTAGGCTATTTCGAGTTTTGAATAGCTGCAATTCCCTCTTTTGATACAACATAGCCAAGAAACTTTACTTCATCTTGCCAGAATATACATTTGGAAAGTTTGGGTTTCAATACATTCCTTCTCAGAATTTCTAGAACCTGCTCCAAATGTTTTTCATGTTCGGCCTTCGACTTATAGAAGATTAGAATATCGTCAATAAAAACCAGAACAAACTTATTCAAGACTCCTCTGAACACTCGATTCATCAGATCGACGAAGTAAGCTAGAGCATTACATAAGCCGAACAGCATTACTAACCACTCATAGAATAAGTCTGACCTCTGAATGCTATCATAGGAACACACTCTTCGGCAATACGAAGCTGATGGAAACCTGTAGCTAGGTCCATCCTTGAAAATACTTGTGCTCCATTCAGACGATCCAATAAACCATCGATTCGCAGCAATGGATATTTATTCTTTTTTGTCTGCTTATTCAAATCACGATAATCCACACATAGTCGCAGAGTACTGTCAGATTTTGGGACAAACACCACTGCTGCTCCCCAATCAGAGAAACTAGGCCTGATCAGACAATTCCATACTAGCTATCGAGTTTGAATGTCTAGTTCTTCTTTCTCCTTTAGAGTCATTCTCCGAATAGCGTGCACTACTGGCCTTGCATTCGGAATTAAAGCGATCTTGAAATCAATTTCTCTCTGCGGAGGTAAGCTGACAACTTCTTCGAACACATCTGCATAATTCTTTACGACGGGAATTTCTTTGATGAGGTTGGGAATATTCTCTGTGACTATAGGGATATTTTCTATTTGAGCAGGAGAAACATCTAGAGCTGACCAAAAGTCTTTTATATTTGAATTCGGGCCTTCACATGGTATGGTTATATATTCTCCTGATTTGGCCTTTGCCTTAACAACTCTCTCTGCGCATTTAACCTCAGCCTCGTATTTGGTTAACCAATCTAATCCCAGTATAAGATCAAATTCGGTAAAATTCATGACGATCGAGATGGTAGGGAACTTATGACAGGAAAAAGAGACAGGCACCGCACAATTCCAGCTAAGATCAAGGGAACTTCCAAACGGATTATGGACAGTGATGGGTTCTTTGAGCCTTTTCAAATTCAAATCCAGTTTCTTAACCGCATTCTTTGCAATAAAGCTTCGCGACGCGCTTGTGTCAAACAGTTCTTTAACTGGAATATTTTTGACATTGAGCGTGCCTTCCAAAACATCAGACCTTCCCTGACTAGCTGAGGGTGCTGAAGTTTCTGCCACTTCATTCACTTGTACTTCTTCAGGCTTTCTGAATAGCGGGCATGCCTTTGAAAGATGACCAGCCTGTTGCCATTGACTGCACTTTCTATTCTCTTGAAACTTCTTTTCGGATTTAGACCCATCATTCTTTCGTCTGTTCGAGGATCTACAGTTCCTCAACGAATGCCCTTTCTGATCACACTTTAGACATACGACTGTCTTTACCTTTTTCTGACCGACCTTTGGCCTTTTTCTGACCTCGGCCTTCGTACTTACCTCAGGCTGCACACTTGTCTCCGGGCTATCAGCTTCGAATTTTCTTTTGTTGCTAGAACTGATTTCTTCTTCGTCTCGCAACATACCTTTCCTATCGAAATCCTCATACTGGTAGGCCATGTATATCATTTCGGAAAAGGGAAGCTTCACATTCCTCATTACACTATTCTGATATTTTCTTTGCAGGCCATGAATAAACCTCAGATTCTTCCTCTTTGGATCTTGAATCAGATGAGGGGCAAAATGAGAAAGTTCTTTGAATTTCTTATGATATTCTGGGATGGTCATATCTCCTTGTATCAGATAAGAGAATTCATCACATTACCGCTCAGTTGCTTCGGGAGGAGTAAATCTTTCTAGGAAAATCACTTTAAATCTATCCCAGGTGATATCACCTTCTGGATTATCCTTAATAATCGAATCCCACCAGAACAAAGCTTCTCTTTTGAGTGCCCAAGACGCCAGTAATCTTTTCTGATCATCTCTCAGCTTTAACCCTTCAATGATTTTCTCAGTAGAACGAATCCAAGCTTGTGTTTCCATAATGGATTCTTTGCCCAAGAATGGTGATCCACCCAGATTTCGATACCTCTTTACTAGAGCCTCAATATCTGGTTCTGTATTCCTCCTGTTTCTGATACTCATTTTCTACTGCATCTGCAATTAGCAGACAAAGTGTCAGGTCAACAGAAAAGATATTTCAAAACTTAGAGACAAATACTTGAATGTAAATGTGTCTACTGGAGTGTATCTCATTCTGCTATTATCATACTAGGATATTACTGATCCCATCTGTAATGAGTTACTCGTCCTAGAACACTACTGGTTCTATTTCTGATGAGTTCATTAATGTGTTATATTGCAGAACTAAGCTTAACCAAAGCTCTGATACCACGTTGTGACGATCCCAAAACCCCGTACGATGATGTTAAGGGTAATCTTTAGAATATAACACATAAACAGATAATAGCAGAACAAAATTAAATAAATACACTAGATAATGTACAATAAAATACACTGGATAAACATAATCATCAGAGTTACACAGTATATAGGATCATACTTAGTACAAATACAGTTTAGCTATACATAAATGTCTACAGCGGAAAACAAAACATAATGTACAATAGGAGCTGAACAACATAAAAAGAGATAAATGATAGAATCCATCTTTAGCTCCAGCTATCCAGAAAGAGCCCGCTAAAAACCTGAATACAAGGCTGCCCGTGTAGAAGAAGGGGCACCCGAGTTTGCAAGTGAAAAAAAGTACGAGTCAGTCATGGGACTGGTATGAGAAATCTACTTAACACATTTTATAATATGGCTAATCACAAGACCACGCCACTTTCGCGGAACAGGTTTACTCCATTGGAATGCCAGTGCTTAAAACAAGTAAATCTTTTAAACAACGCAATGCTTTTTATAAAAATGGAGCCATTATAAGACTCAGTTCCCATCACACAATGCAACGCAAACCGGAGAACAGAGTTTTTACCTTATAATGGCCAAAATATGCTTGATACGAATAAAACAAAATAATTTGATATTATTACTAGTGTTTACATGTTTCAAAAAAAAAACAACTTTGAATCATAAGTATCAATCATAGACGACATTAATGCCCCATACCACTATGTCGCCATATATAGGTATACAATCAAAACCGCACGATGTCGTATTTGGAAATTGGATTTCCGTCATGAACCAAGGCAAAAGATCGTCCGACTTCGAGACAATCTAGCCTACCATGTCTCAGGATCAGAGCTCGAGTGACCCTTGGATCGTCAGGGCCGGTCCACCGATGTGGATTAAACTTAAACCCTGAACAATACATCTCCCTACCCTATGGGGCGCAAATGAGCCAACGAGTGACTCCATCGTCCCGGATCGACCGATAAAACTGAGGCTCCTCGCAACAGCAACAACCACACAGGTGAAAATAATATAAATGTCAGCCAGTTCAAGCACTGACACCACCTCTAGCTAGAAAGAGACACATGCCCTCCCTGATGTCCTCTCCCGTTTCTGGTTCATACTGAGGTGTGAGGCTCGCGAATTAATGTTATACACAACGCTATGCCACACAGGCAATGCTTTGATCATCACCCACAAGAATTTGCTTTTCAACAGAAGCCTTGATCACTGCATCTTAGCATGCCACATAGGCAATTCACACCATCCAACTGATGGTTATCAATCACACAGAATGAATTCCAATGTCAGACACATAATCCATTTGCAAGTCTGTTCTGGGTCTAAACGAAACCGGAGGCATATATACCACGCATACCCATCGATCTCCACGTACGTTTGGACGATCACCACTCATTATCCATATTTCGGGAAGCCTCCCAATCAGGACATCAGTTATCATCCAAACGAGGTGAAGATTTCCGGTCTTTGACCACCGTCTTCATCATCGATTCCTTATCGTCGATTCAATTATTCAGAATGGGATAAACCTGGTCTTTCTGAGCAACTCGCGTATATAATAAACAAGTGCCACAAAAAAACAACATACGCTTCATTCCAATTCATCAGTCACTAACCGTAAATCAGTAAGAGAACGATTTCCCAAATATTAACCCCAAAGGCCGAAACCAATATCAGATCAAAACCCAGGAAACCATTCGACTTAGCTAACCTTCAGTTAGTTTCTAAATTTCACATTCCATATCGTTTATAATATTTTATAATGATTTATTGCTATTTTTGTTTATTTAAAAATAGCCAATTTATTTAAATGACGCTTCAGGCCATAACGCGGCCGTGGCGCTGTTTTTCTTCAGATTTGATTTACACGTATCTGAAAATTTAACCATTGGATCTTCAAAAATTTATATCATTAGAAAGAAATTTTCAAAACGAATCCTACGGTTCCAGTTTTGAGAAAATCCGATGGTCGGATCTCCCGGTACAATCATTTGAAGTTTCGATTTCAAAATACGAACTACAGCGTCGTTATTCGATTTAATTTAATTATATATATTTATAAATATATTCGATTCTGGCGCTGTTTTTCTTCAGATTTGAATTAAACATTCCAGACAATCCAACCATTGTATCTTTACAAAGTTGGTGATGTTGGAAAGATATTTCCAAAGCGAACCCGACGGTTTCAGTTTTGGGAAAATCCGATGATCAGATCTCCTGCACTAATCGTTTGAAATCACGGTTTCAAAACATGAACTGCATCTTCGTTATTTGATTTATTTTAATTATATATATAAATATAATCTATTCTTCGATTTCAAAACCATAATCTTTTCATACCTTTGATAAAAATTATATTTTTATCCAATCGACATTTATTTCAACACTTCACTATTTTTAACAATTCATGTATATGATAAAAATGTGATTTTTATTGTAAAAAAATTTAATTCAAAACACGACTATTTTATATAGTTCATACAGATGATAAAAATATGATTTTTATTATAAAACAATTTATTTCCAAAATATGAATACCATTCAACACATGAATTTCTATTCAATGAATGAATTTCTATTCAACACATGAATGTTTTCTATAGTTCATATATATACAATAAAAAGGTGATTTTTATATTTAAAACAATTTATTTAAAACACGAATACCATTCAACACATGAATTTCTATTCAACGAATGAATTTCTATTCAACACATGTATGTTTTCTATAGTTTATATATGTACAATAGAAAGGTGATTTTTATATTCAAAACAATTTATTTAAAACACGAATACCATTCAACACATGAATTTCTATTCAACGAATGAATTTTTATTCAACACATGAACGTTTTCTATAGTTTATATATATACAAAAAAATGTGATTTTTATTGCAAAACAATTTATTTCAAAACACGACTATTTTATATAGTTCATATAGATGATAAAAATATGATTTTTATTATAAAACAATTTATTTCAAACACGAATGTCGTTCAACACATGAATTTCTATTCAACACACGAATATAGTTTCAGCACATTAAAATAATTCTAACACATGAATATTATTCAAAATTTCAGCAGCATAACGGCAGGGTAGTTAAAACCGGGGCCGCCCCTAGTACGGTTCCTCGCTCTACCTTAAGGCCTCGCAGCTTTTAACAATGGGGATTTCATGCATCTAGTTCGCACGCAGGCGGCATGTATATTTTTTTCTTTCTTTTCCACAAACTAATCCAATGTGGTTTCAACCAAATAATTCTCAACCACAAACGGGTATTTTTCAACCATAATCAATCAATTTCAAACCACAAACAATTCAAATCAACCATTCACTATCAACCAATTTTCACACCAATCACAACCAATATATATCGTCCATGGTTTGTGGACGAGGTGTGTGTGTGTGTATATATATATATTTATATATACGTATATTTCACTTCTATTTCAACACATATATAATTTTTACAATGCATATGTAACTTATACATCGAACGTACAACTTATACAACGCTTATACATGAGGTGTACAATGCTAATATAACTCATACATCGACTATATAATTTATACATCGTCGTTTTCCATTTCGTTTATAATTTAGAAATCTCACATTGGGTTCCACTCCACCAGAAATAGCAGAAGACTCAGAAAAATATGCGGTCTCTTCTAGAATGTAGAAGACGTCCACATGAGTCCACTGTCTCTTGTTTCATAGAATTTCGTCAACAAACGAAAAAGATATGATTTTTACAGTGAAATCAAAAACCGTAGCGCTTTAAAGTGCTATAATATAGTTTAAAATTATTTCAGCCGTACCTTTCAAAATCTGTTCAAAACTAGGTTTTGATTTTACTCAAAATCCGTGAAGCTTGAAGAGGATCGGGCTACGCAGTGTCGAAGGGGGAGGAGAGACGCTCAGGCGCCGGGGGAAGTGGGCCCACTTGGTGGTGCTAGCTGTCGGCGGCGGCGGCTGAAAGCCCTGAACTTCCCGAGCTCGATTCGAGCTCTATAGGTCATGAAAAAAAATCCAAACTTCATATGGATGTGAGGCTCATGAGACGATCTACAAAAACCTCAACTAGGGCATGGGTTTTTATTGAGTGTGGAAGGAGAAATCGGAGGGGGAAGAAATGAACAGTTTTCGTCGTCGATCGATTGTCGGAGAGAGAGAAAAAGCATTGACCAATGATATTTTTATTATATTTATAAATTTTAAAAATCCGAAAATACCCCTTGTCACACACGAACACCAATTCAAACCCAACAACTGTCATCCCTAGCTAAACGCCCCTGTTCCGAACACAATGGGATATGTTTCGTTGGCCCATTCGACTGTTTCAGTCAGTTTTCCTTCAATTTAAAATATATAACATTCAATAATTGATTTGAATGTATATTTCAATTTGCCGGGGCCACATACTGATTCTAAAAATTCCCGAAAAATAAATCTAGCTATGTTTTGATGATACGGTCCCAACAAAAATAGTTTCGTCGAATTCTGAGACCATTTGAAAAATGGCCCATTTTTGGTCGATCCAATTTAACTATAATTGACCAAAACACGTTTTCCTTTGCCACGCTCACATATTAACTTCAAAAATTATGAAATTTGAAACCTAGCAATCATTTGACATACCGGATCCAACAAAAGTGGTTTCGTCGAATTCCGAGGTCGTTTGCAAAATGGCCCTTTTTTGGTCGATCCAACTTAATAGAAATCGACCAAACACATTTTCCTTTGCCACGCTCACATATTAGCTTCAAAAATTATGAAATTTGAAATCTAGCAATAATTTGACATCCCGGATCCAACAAAAGTGGTTTCGTCGAATTTCAAGGTTGTTTGCAAAATGGCCATTTTCACGGTCTATGTAAACTCTATAGCAACCTATCTGAAAATTCATTTAGCCATAACTTTTGCTTCCCGCTATGAAACTTTGATTTTTCAGATTCATTAGAAAGATATTCACTAACAGATTTAAATATTTTTGGTTTCACTCAAATCCATTTTGTTTTGCACCCGGTACAGTCAGTCAAAGTTTGAATTCAATTTTTGAAACTACCGCGCCATTTCAGGCCTTGTTTATAATTCAAAGTAATTATATTTATTTTCAAGCGTCGATTCAAACACCATTTTCGTCATTATTATTTAAAATATTTATTTTAAAATTTAAAATCCACCAAAATAGCCAATTTAAAACTTATTAATTGGTTCAAATTTTCCGGGTTGTTACATGTTTCGTAAGCTAATTCTACTATTTTGATCATTTTTTATCAAAATTAAAATATAAATTAATTTAACGGTCAATATTGAATTTGAACGTACATTTTAATTTACCGGGGCCACATACTGGCTCCAAAAATTATGAAAATTGAAATCTAGCTATGTTGACGATACAGTCCTAACAAAATTAATTTCGTCGAACTTGGAGGTCATTTGAAAAATGCCTTTTAACTGGCTTATTAAATTCAAAATGAAAATGCGTTTAAATTTACCACGCCCACATATTAATTCCAAAAATTATGAAATTTTAAACCTGACAATAATTTGACATTCCGAATCCAACAAAAGTGGTTTCTTCGAAAACAGTGGTCATTTGCGAAATGGCTATTTTTAAGGGCTATATATAATATTAAAAAAATATATAAATTCTATAGCGACTATTTCGAATTTTAAACTGGACATAACTTTTAATTTATAAAGTGAAATCTCAGTTCCTTACATTAGTTAGAAAGATATAGTTAAATAGAATTTGACATTTCTTGTTTCATCCAATTCTGATTTATTGAATTCTGTACATTCATTTGAAATTAAAAATCGAATTTTCAAACTACCGCACCATTTCGAGTTCGTTTTATAATAAAAATAAAATTATACGTTCTAACTTCATTTTAAATAAATTTTAATTAATTAATTCTCAAAACAAATCATTTTAAATTCTTAAAATCTATTAAATCAATTAAAAATAAAATTTTAAATTGGTTCCAAAATCTAGGTTGTTAGAAAAAAAACCTTTATTAATTTAATTAATTATGTTCAAACCCATTTATAAAACAGTTAATTATTCTAAATCATTTTTATTCAATCAATTAAATTAGTTTTACTCATTTTCATTAAATCAATTCAATTTCATTTTAAAAGAAACTTAACGAGAATAGATTAATTGTATCCAAATCTCATTAGTGTAATGACCCGAAAAATTTGAACCAATTTAAAATTTTTAAATTGGCTAAAATAGTGGGTTTTAAATATTTAAAATAAATATTTTAAATAATAGCAATGAAAAGTGAGTTTGAATCAACATTTGAAAACGAATATAATTAATTCTAATTATAAACAAGGCATGAAAAGGCGCTGTAGTTTCAAAAATTGAATTCAAACTTTGTCGGACTTACCAGGTGCAAAACAAAACGGATTTGAGTGAAACCAAAAATATTTAAATCTGTTAGTGAATACCTTTCTAACGAATCTGAAAAATCGAAGTTTCATAGCGGAAAGCTAAAGTTATGCCCAAATGAATTTTCAAAAAGGTCGCTATAGAATTTATATAGCCCGTGAAATTGGCCATTTTGCAAACGACCTCGGAATTCGACGAAACCACTTTTGTTGGATCCGGGATGAGAAATTATTGCTAGGTTTCAAATTTTATAATTTTTGAAGCTAGTATGTGAGCGTGGCAAAGGAAAACATGTTTTGGTCAATTACAGTTAAATTGGATCGACCAGAAATGGGCCTTTTTGCAAACGGTCTCATAATTCGATGAAACTAGTTTTGTTGGGACCGCATCGTCAAAACATAGCCAGATTTATTTTTCTGGAATTTTTCAAATTAGTTTGTGGCCCAGGAAAATTGAAATGTACGGTCAAATCGAATATTGAATTTCATATATTTTAATTTGAATGGAAACCGACTGAAACAGTCGAATGGGCCTTCGAAACTTATCCCATTGTGTTCAGAATGGGGGTAAAACGCTAGGGACGATAGTCGTTGGGTTTGGATTGGTGTTCGTGGGTGGAATAGGGTATTTCAGAGATTTTAAAATATATAAATAAAATAAAAAAAATCTCATTGGCCAGAAATTTAATTTTCTCTCTCCCCGACAGTCGATCGAAGGCAAAAAACCCTTCAAACCTTCCCCCTCATTTTCCGATCAATCCACACCGAATTAGCTCGTGCCACAGTTGAACTTTTTGAAGATCTTCCCGAGCTCTTCAAATCCATACCTGGTTTCGATTTTTTCATTTTGTATTTTGGGAGAACGGACGCCAAGAAGATCAAGTCTTCAAACCGCCATCGACCGCGATTCCGACCACCGAGCGCCGCCGCACCCCCATGCGCACGTGCGCCTCCCCTCCCCCGTCGACGCTGCGAAGGCTGATCGACGAATTGCTACACGGATTCGAAGAAAAATCCTAACCTAGTTTTGAACGAAACAGCTAAGGTACGACCTTGTTTATCTTCAACTGTTTTAACACCTTTAAACCGTTGCAAACTTTGAAAAATCATATCTTTTTCGTGTGTGATCGAAATTCAGTGAAACAAGAGATAATGGACTCGTGTGGACGTCTTCTACCTTCTAAAAGAGACCGCATATTTTTTTTAGCCTTATGCTATTTTTGGTGGAATGGAAACCAATGTGAGACTTCTAATTTATAAACGATATGGAAAACGACAATGTATAAATTATATAGTCGATGTATGAGTTATATAAGCGTTGTACACCTCTTGTATAAGCGTTGTATAAGTTGTACGTTCGATGTATAAGTTGTATATGCGTTGTAAAAATTATATATGTGTTGAAATGGAAGTGAAATGCTATATATATATATATATATATATATATATATATATATATATATATATATATATATATATATATATGCCCCTCGTCCACAAACCATGGACGATATTTATTGGTTGTGATTGGTGTGAAAATTGATTGATAGCGAATGGTTGATTGGAATTGTTTGTGGTTGATATTGATTGATTGTGGTTGAAAAATACCCGTTCGTGGTTAAGAAATATTTGGTTGAAACCACATAGGATTAGTTTGTGAAAATGAAATAAATATATATGCCGCCTGCGTGCGAACTAGATGCATGATTCCCCATTGTCAAAAATCACGAGGTTTTAAGGTAGAGTGAGGAGCCGTACTAGGGACGGTCCCGGTTTTAACTACACTGTCGTTATGCTGCCGAAATTTTGAATAATATTCATGTGTTAGAATTATTTCCATTTGTTGAAATTATATTTATTCGTTGAATAGAAAACCTTCATGTGTTGAATTGAAACTCATTCATTGAATAGAAATTCATGTGTTGAATGGTATTCGTGTTTTAAATATAAAAATCACATTTTTACTCTATATATATAAACTATTGAAAAACCTTCATGTGTTGATTCGATATTCATTCGTTGAATTGAAATTCATGTGTTGAATGGTATTCGTGTTTTAAATATAAAAATCACCTTTTCATTGATTTATATAAACTATAGAAAACCTTCATATGTTGAATCGATATTCATTCGTTGAATTGAAATTCATATGTTGAAAGGTATTCGTGTTTTAAATATAAAAATCACCTTTTTATCTCTTTATATAAACTATAGAAAACCTTCATGTGTTGAATCGATATTCATTCTTTGAATTGAAATTCATGTGTTGAATGTTATTCATATTTTGAAAGAAATCGTTTTATAATAAAAATCCCATTTTTAACATCAATATGAAATGTATAAAATAATCTTGTTTTGAAATAAATTGTTTTATAATAAAAATCCTATTTTTATCACCTATATTAACTATATAAAATAGTCGTGTTTTGAAATAAATTGTTTTACATTAAAAATCACATTTTTAATTATATAAATGAATTGTTAAAAATAGCGAAGTGTTGAAATAGAAGACAGTTGGGTAAAAATGTAATTTTTATCAAATGTATGAAAAGAATATAGCTTTGAAATCGAAGAATCGATATATATATATATAATTAAAATATATCGAATAACGAAGCTGCAGTTCGTATTTTGAAACGTGATTTCAAACAATTAGTGCGGGAGATCCGACCATCGGATTTTCCCAAAATCGTAACTGTTGGGTTCGCTTTGGAAATATCTTTCCAACAGCACCTATTTTGTAAAAATCCAACGGTTGGATTGTCTGGAATGTTTAATTCAAATCTGAAGAAAAACAGCGCCATAATCGATTATGTTTATATATTTATATAAATATAATTATATATAACCGAATAACGACGCTGCAGTTCGTATTTTGAAATCGAAACTTCAAACGATTATACCGGGAGATCCGACCATCGGATTTTCCCGAAACTGGAACCATTGGATTCGTTTTGAAAAGATCTCTCTAATGATGTAAATTTTGTGAAGATCCAACGGTTAGATTTTCAGATATGTGTAAATAAAATATGAAGAAAAACAGCGCCACGACCGCGTTATGGCCCGAAGCGTCGTTTTGAGTAAATTGGCTATTTTAAAATAAATAAAAATAGCGATAAATCGTTATAAAATATTATAAACGATATGGATGTGAAATTTAGAAATTAACAGGAGGTTGACTAAGTCGAATGGTTTCTTGGGTATTGATCTGATGTTGGTTTCGACCTTCGGGGTTAATATTTGGGAAATCACTCTCTTACCGATTGACGGTTAGTGACTAATGAATTGAAATGATGCGTATGTGTATTTGTGTTGCACTTGTTTATCATATACGCGAGTTGCTCAGAAAGACCGGGTTTATCCCATTCTGAATAACTGAATCGACGATAAGAAATTGAAGATGAAGACGGAGATCGAAGACCGGAGATCTTCACCTCGTTTGGATGGTAACCGAGGTCCTGATTCGGAGGAATCCCGAAATATGGATAATGAGTGGTGATCGTCTAGACGTACGTGGTGATCGATGGGTTTGCGAGGTATATAGTGCCTCCAGTTTCGTTCAGACCCAGAACGGACTTGCAAATGGATAGTGTGTCTGACATTGGAATTTATTCTGTGTGATTGATAACTATCAGTTGCACGGTGTGAATTGCCTGTGTGGCATGCTAAAATGCAGTGATCAGGGCTTCTGTTGAAAAGCAAAGTCTTGTGGTGATGATCAAAGCACCGCCTATGTGGCGTAGCTTTGTGTATAACGTGAAATCGCGAACCTCACACCCGGTATGAACCAGAAACGGGATGAAGGACCTTAGGGAGGACATGCATTTCTTTCTAGCTAGAAGTGGCGTCAGTGGTTTTACACACCCTGATGAGTTTGACTTATGTGGTTGTTACTGTTGCGAGGCGCCTCGGTTTGATCGGACGATCCGGGTCCGATGGAGTCATTCGTTGGCTCACTTACGCCCCATAGTGCGGGGAAACGCATTGTTCAGGAATTTTAATCCACATCGGTGGACCGGCCCTGACGATCCAAAGGCTTGACTGAGTACTTTCCTAAGACACGGGCTAGAGCGTCTCGAAGTTGGTAAGGACTATCTTTTGCCTTGGTTCATGACGGAAATCTAATTTCCAAATACGTGACTGTGTGGTTTTGATTGTATACCTATATATGGCGACATAGTGGTATGGGGCATTAATTCCATCTATGATTGATACTTATGATTTGAAATGGCTTTTGAAGTATATAAACATTAGCAATAATATGGAATTTTTTTGTTTTATTCGTATCAAGCATATCTTGGTCGTTAAAAGGTAAAACTCTATCCTCCAGTTTGCGTTGCATTGTGTGATGGGAACTGAGTCTTATAATGGCTTCATTTTTATAAAAAGCATTGCGAGGTTTAAAAGAAAGATTTGTTTTTGAAGCACTGGCGATCCAATGGAGTAAACCCGTTCCACGAAAGTGGCATGGTCCTGTTATTAGCCATATTATAAATGTGTTGAGTAGATTTCTCATACCAGTCCCATGACTGACTCGTAGTTTATTTCACTTTCAAACTCGGGTGCCCCTTTTTCTACATGGGCAGCCTTGTATTCAGGTTTAGCAGGCTTTATCCGGATAGCTGGAGCTGAAGATGGATTCTATCACTTATCTCTTTTTTTGCTGTTCAGCTCCTATTGTACATTATGTTTGTTTTTCGCTGTAGACATTTATGTATAACTGAACTGTATTTATACTAAGTAAGATCCTGTATGTTGTGTAAATCTGATGTTTATGTTTATCCAGTGTATTATTTGTTCATTATCTGGTGTCTTTATTTAATTATGTTCTGCTGTTATCTGTTTATGTGTTATATTCCAAAGATTACCCTTGTCACCGTCAGTACGGGAAATGAGGTCGTCACAACTAGTTAAAATAAGAGACTGGAACTAAGACATCACTCATTAATATTATTTTTAAATTTCAGTTAAATATTAATTAAAATGATTATGAAATTTCACTTAATCATCAATTAAGATGATTATTAAAATTTTAATTATTATTTAAAATAATTTATTACATTTCGGCAACTATAGTAAATAATTAAATTCTATTATCATTGATCAAAATGAATAATACAATTTTAATTCACTAACAAAATGCATAATCCGACTCAATTATTATTAGTTAAAACAAATAATTGAATCCCATTATTATTAACTTGAACCATGAATAAATTTGTAAGTATCATAAATTAAAATGATAATTTTATTCAAACATCATAAGTGTAAATCTCAAGCTTAAGTTTAATGAGATGTTTACTTTACTTTAAATCATCGATAGTATAAGCAATATATGAATATGCATAAGTAAATATGGGCAATAATGAATATAAGCAAATATACGTGAATGGAATGTAAATATAAATCGACGGATTAATGTAAATAATTTATGAACATAAGCAAAGGAACAAATATTTCCTTGTCAATCAGACATAAGTGCGTAAATTTGGAAGTATTCAATCATGACCTAATTTGCTACATTCCCTCTGATTTCCTTTTTATTTTGCCCCCGCAATAAAGTGATTACTTATGTCATCCATTCTAAAAAGGTAAATTAAATCCAATTAAATAATTCAATAGCAGTGCAACTCTTCAAACAAACATCCATCAATAATTTATAGTATCAAGATATTTATGTAAGTAATTTGAGTGAGAGTTAACGCATGGAGATTCCTATTATCGACGAATCTATTTGATTTGAAGTAGAATCAAACAAGTGTTTGATTTTAGTTTCAATTCCTAAAAGATTAGGAAACATCGAATCTAATTACAAAGTGTAGGCAATATGACAAAAAAATTTCGAATCCGACCTCGTATGAGTGAGAAATTGCATTTATCAGTTAACGATTAATTAAAATAATCAATGCACCAACCACCTTAATTAAAACACCAGTTACCCTTTTTTATGATAATCTCTTTTCTCCCTCATCATTAAACTCCCTCCTACATGTTAACCCGTACCCAAAACATTGAGCTTCAATCCTCTCTCCTTCGACAATCCATGAAATCGAACAACGACAACTTGGATGAACTCTTCCTTTCCTTCCCAAGCACTATAACTTCAAGCTCAAACCTCAAGAAAAGAATGAGTCTCCAACCTCGGCCTATAACACGCACAACAAGGTGTGAAACATACTTGAATAGTAATCCACAAAACATTGCTAGATGAGGCTCCTCCCGCTGCTAAATCCATAATCGAACTCCATTTTGCACATCGAACACTGCACAATCATAAAACTAAACCCTAGCTCCTCCTATCAACTCTACGAATCCACAAGAGGCTTCACGATCGTATGCTTCCCGAACTCCAATTCTAGAAGATCTTTACATCAAAAACTTAAAGGCACAAGCTTTTAATTTTTATGTTTTTTTAAATTGTTTACATTTTGAAATGGAGGGATTCAATGTTCTTTTCTTTTCTCTTGCTGGAACACGCCACTTATAGGGGGAAGAGAATTAAAATGGTGTGCTATCTAATTATTAAAAAAGAAGGGGTGCTTGATTTATAATGAATTTTTCAGCATTTTCTCATATAGAGTTATATCCACATATGAGCTCTGAACAATGAATCAACAATATATCTGTGCTAAGAGATCTGGCGTGATTCCAAAGTTATAGAGCTATACATTGGTTATCGAATAATGAAAACAAAAAAATACACAACTATTTGCTTAAAATTGTCGATTTTTAATTCAATGTTTCCCAAAGTAAAATTAACAAAAAAATCTGAAAAATTAATTTAGTAATAAGTCATAAAAATCCAAGTCGTATTATTAACAATTTATTTCATTATTAATTTTATTTTGATTCTAATATTGGTTCAAACTTGTATTATTTGTTATGGAAAATAAACTTATAATTATATCTGTTAACTAAACAGAGTCGAAAAAGATTATTGAATCCATTTTAGTTAGTGTTATATTGTCAATTCAAATGTTAAAGTACTACTAATTGGAATCCAACTTATTAAATTTTAAAATCTAATCATTTAAATATTTACATTAATTATATATTTAAAATCCAATGACTAAATTTTTAGGTTGTTACACTATCCATCATCATTGTCTTTCTTTAAACCCAACAAATGTATGCCCCATCCAACGTATTATCCTAGAGTTTCCTTCGCATACCAGTTGTTAAAATGATTCTATAATTGACAAAGACTATGTGAATATCCGACCCTGGTCTCTTTAACAAACAATCACTATTTTACACATCATTCGGTCATATTAAATTTCAACAAAACATATTGTATTTTCATATCACATATCATATTTGAATTTCAGTTTCCATATCACAAGTATCATTATTTTAATTTCAATCCTTTACATATCAATAGTTTAGACTTTAAACAGATCAAATTAAATAGTTTGGGTTATTTTGTCATTCCCATGCTTTTCCCCAATACTTTTCCTTCTACCTTGGCCTTCTTTCACCCTATTCTCTTGGAGTAAATTTCTAGCTAACATTTAGCCCCAACCCGCAGTGTAAAAGAAGTCTTTGCTCTTTAGGAAAAAGTCTATGCGCACTTTCATCTTATTTCTACCTGTAAGCCTATCTATTTTAGCATTGGTATGGGTTAGAAAATTTGGTAATAGGATATATATATATATATATATATATATATATATCAGCTTAGGATTCTTGTTCATGGCGACAGGCGACTTACCTGCTTTCGTTTCATGAGTGAGATTCCTTTCTCTCCTTGTGTTTCATCTAATTTCTATTTGTTTTACATTTGATTTACGTCTGGTTTCCATCTACGTCATAGATCTTTTCTATCATTCACATCAAAAGTTCGGATCTAGAACATAGATCTGGAGAAAGCCTACCAAATCGCATTTTCAACTTAAGTAATCTGATTTCCTATCGTTGTTTTCCATTTGATTTATATCAGTTTTCTACCACCTTCCACTGGATTTCCATTTGTTTTACTTATTCCACGTTTTAAAGCCGATCTGGGTAGCTTTTCCAGATCTGGGTAGCTTTTGCAGATCTGAGTACCACAAAGCATTCATTTCTAATATACACTATAGATTTCAGTCGATCGTCCTCTTGTAAAGCTTTTTCTCTTCGATGTTAAGCAAACTGATATTCCAGATCTAAGATACCCTTAACTGTTTTCGTAATGGATCTAACGACAAAGACATGATTGTTGCTTCTCCCGGTTTCATATTTGGCGGTGGATGGTTTTCAAGCTGAGTTTATTGGTATCTCTTCAGTTTGGGCGACAATCTGACCAGATCCTAAGCGACTGGCCTAGATTCCAGTCATCTCATCAGATCCATGTCACGAGGTATGATTATAATTTTCGGGTCTGGTGAATGATCATCTGGTAGTTTGGTTTATGGATTAACTGTTGAGATGCTGGTGGAGTTTGTTATGGTCTTTTGATCGTGGTTCTTCATGAGCAGATGAATACAGGACAGCTAAATTGTGTTTACAGTTATATGGTGGGATTATTTCCAGCTTCGAAATCTATATTTAAAATTGTCGAATCTGGCACTAGGATTGATCCATAGGAGTCTGTGGATCATCAACCAGATCTAGAGTTTGGATTTGATTATCTTTTGGGATTCAATTGGCTGAATTTAGGGGTTCATATATCTGTAAAGGTTTTTCTTAGTTTGGATGGAGGGTTGCAATATTGAATACAGTATGTTTGAAATATGGAGTTGGCATGTTCATGTTTTCAGCTTGTCTACGAACAGTTCTTCATAAGTAACATGTTTATAATATCTAATTCTTTCCTGATCTCCTGTGAAATCATGTGAACCCGTTATGGTTTCTATAGGAAATTAAGGGTTGATTAGCTTGTAAGCAGAATTAATGGGTAATTGGTTTGGGATGATCTTGGTAAGAGGTGATGATGGAGAATCTTAGGCAGATCACCTTGCTTGTTCGAAGTAAATGGTGGGAGCGTTATGAGCTTTTTGGCTCAAGGTGGCGAGTTATGTTAGTAATGGCCTCATCATGGGCTAGTTTATCTTAGGTCTGCTTTTTAGATTTTCTTGTATTTTCTAGCTTGTTTTTTCCGCTTTTATCTGTAACAGTTAGTATGCTAACCTGTCTTTTGTACTTCTTTTTAGTAGATAATAAAAGTGAACCAATTTTCAAATATATATATATATATATATATATATATATATATATCAGCTTTGTTATATAACTAGAAGATAGAATTTTTTTGTGCTAAAAACGAATATACTCGATAATTCTCCATAGGTTTTTACTCTTCTAGCTCTGAGAAAATCCTAATTTTTGTAAATGAAAACCTAAAAGTCTTTTTCTGAAATATGTTGGTTTAACCGAAACTGTTTTCGCCGTGTAAGTAATTTATATCATGGATTAAATTTCTTTAATTTAATGAAGACTAGAAATGACGGGAGACAATTTTGTCTTTAATATTCAGAACCTTGGTGTGGATAGAAATTCTGGAAAATTTCCTTTTAGGAAAAATGGACGTGAAACTGTTCTTGGCTTGATGTCCGGCTTGAAATCCCCGATTTAGGAGTTAGAGCTGAAGTCCAAAATTATCTTTCAGGAAGAAACACTAAACCACCATTTTGGATTAATAATAGATCTGAGTTCTATATTTAGGTAATGAAGTATTAGAAGTCCACGAACCATTTTTCAGGAATACAAGCCACCTTTGACTACTTAGAAGACATGAAACCCAGATTTGGGGATTTAGAATATTAAAAGTCAAAAAAACCTTTTTCTGGGAATACGAAGCCTCCTACGGCTATTTAGAAGACCTGAAATCCAGATTTAGGTACTTAGAATATTTGAATTCCAGAATTATTTTTTCTAAAATACGAAGCCTCTTTTGGCTTTTTAAAAGTCCCAAAACCCAGATTCTAGTATTTCGAATAGTAGTAGCGCAGAAACCATTTTTTGGAAATATGAAGCCTCCTTTGGCTGTTAGAAATCCCAAAATTCAGATTTAGGTATTTAGAATCTTAGAAGTCTAAAAACCTTTTTCTGGAAATACGAAGCCTCCTTTGGCTATTTAAAGACCCGGAACCCAGATTCAAGTATTGAAAATATTAGAAGTCCTGAAACCTTTTTTCGGAAATACAAAGCCTCCTTCGGCTATTGAGAAGTTGTGAAACCTAGATTTGGGTATTTAGAATATTAGAAGTCCAAAATCCTTTTTGGAAATATGAAGCCTCTTTCAACTATTTAAAAAATCAGAAAACCATGGGCAATTGAGATCCAGAAATCTTCTTTTGAATGATGAAGATGATTATACGAAAGCGCTTTCGGCTTTGACTGACTCTTTGCCATTTTAGGATTTTCCTAAAGTAGAGGCTTGGCATGCTTTAGGTGCTTCTTTTGAGCTATCGTTCCCTTCTACAAGACGAAACATAAGTAGAGGTAGAGTGTGCTCATCTTTTAGAGAAGAGGTAGGGTGTGCTTATGGTTAACTAGAGGCATGGCTTGTTCTTAAAAAGAACAGAGGTAGGATGTGCTTCATTTAGCACTGAGCGCATCCCTCGGTACTACCCGTCCCTCTTCCAAAGAATATCTTGACGCATCAAGGACTTATGGTGTTCTGTGCATCCCCGGGCATACCCTCCTCTCTCTAGAAGGCGCCTAGCCTATAGGTAAGACTTGCGACTAGACACATTGGCTTTCGATTTATCCCCTTCCCTTTTTGGGTTAGGGCCTTGGTATACCAAGGAATCTCATGGGTACCAGGCGCATCCCCTGGGATTACTCCACCTCCATTTCGGTAAGCGCCTTGAAGCATCAAGGACTTTTTAAGGTTTTCTATTTATGAAAGGGCATTTCACCACCAACCATGTAGAATTTATTATTTTAATTTTCCATTCAAAAGTCGTTTATTCATTATTTTATCCATGCAGGTGGATGACATCAAAAAAACTTATTCGACTCTTATTTTCCCTTTCCTTGCCCTCAGGGCGAATTCCTTTAATCCTGTATAAAATTATTCCGTTTATTCACTTATAGAGGGGAAGTATCATCTCAAGTACTCCTCATTCCATGTTCTTGAAACCATATTATCATCGGGTTAGCATAAGCGGTAAGCTCTTGGGGGTATTATTTTGTGGACGACCACTGATCCTTTATAATTTAGCCCTAATGGTCCATCGGCCAAAATTTTTAGTATTGGCCATTACCCTTTCTGAGAAATAGGTTCGCTTCCTTGAATGGCTTTGACCTTACTCTTGTGTTATAATATCAAGTCATTCTTTTTTGATACTCCGTTGTTCGAACATTGACTTCGCTCCTAAGGTTAGGAATTAAGTCTAAAGATCCTTCTTTAGTTGTTGTTTTTTGTTGAAGGCATAAGCCACCCTTCTGTGTGATGGAATTTCTATTCCAAACAAAAGTAGTGCTTTGCATCCAAAGGTAAGTGAAAAGGGCGTATGACCAGTCGTCGTTTTAGTAGATGTTCGGTAACACTAAATACTGGGGCTAACTCTTCTACCCAATTCTGTTTTGCTTTATTCAACTGTTTTTTTAGTATGGTTTAGATTGTCTTATTAACACCTTTTATAACACCATTTGCCTTCAGATGTGCAACATAGGTGAACTCTTTACTATACCATTATTAAAAAAGAATTGCGAGAAATCATCACTTTTGAATTGTGCTCTATTGTCCAATATAATCATACGAGAGACTCCGAATCGAGTGACAATGTTCTCGACGATGAATCTATAAACTTTGCCGGAAGTGATTTTCGAAAGAGGTTCCGCTTCTACCCGTTTTGTAAAATAGTTGATGGCTACCACAACATATTTTCCACCTCCATTCAAAACCAGTAATGGGTTGATAAGATCTATTCCCCCACACATCGAATGGCCATGGTTTCATTACGGGAGTTAGGTTGCTAGAGAATAGGAGAGGTTTTTTTGAGTACCTTTAGCATTTTTCACTCTTTTAACCAAGTCAATGGTTTGCTTTGTCATTTGTGGCCAGAAGAATCCTTGTCATACCATCCTCTTAGCCAATTTTATTCTATTGTCGAGCAACTCTTTTAGCATTCTTAACCCATCCTCATGTATTACGCATCTTAAGTATGACATTACATATTCCTTCTTGTACAAGATTTCGT
This sequence comes from Allium sativum, assembly GCA_030737875.1. Lineage (NCBI taxonomy): Eukaryota > Viridiplantae > Streptophyta > Magnoliopsida > Asparagales > Amaryllidaceae > Allium > Allium sativum. Next base: position 50,149,325 of record CM060911.1, on the reverse strand, counting down.
CCAAGATAATAAAATTTGAAGGCTGTCTTTTAATTTTCCTAGCCTCATTTTTATCCATAGGTAATACGTTATCATTTAGATATTGAAGGACTGGCGTTATCCAATCAATTTCGACATTATTCCAGGAAGACACTTCCGTTTCGGTTAGAATTTCATGTCTTATGTCTTTTTTGGTTTTCGTTTGGGTCCTTTCGTGGGATCTAGATAATATCAAAAATTCTTACCCTTTTTCAACCACTTTTTCCTCGATGCTTGGTACCGCCTGATATCTAATAGGGACTATCCAACTCTCCAGAGCTCCTCTTGAGGTAGCTAATTAGGCTAAAGAATCTTCTTTGGAATTTTCTCCTCTCGGGATTTGATGTATTGACAAGTCTTTGAAGACTACTAAGATTTCCAACACTTTCTTAACATACCAAGCCAGTTTTGGATCATTTGTTTGATTTGTTTGCTTAAGCTGATTTACAACTAGCTAAGAGTCATTGAAAATTTGGATCCGTGGAATTTCAAGTTGCTTAGCCAAGGTTAACCCAACAACAAAATATACTTATTCCGCCACATTTTGTGGTAGGGAAACCAAGTTTTATTGCATAATGTAGCTAATTTCCATCGGGTGCTATGATAACATAACCTACACCCGTGCCTTGCTCATTAGATGCTCCATCAACAAAAATAGTTGCATTTCAGATTTATATCCTTTTCCTTTTCGGATTGTTGTTCGATAAATACGGTGCATTCTTTTACAAATCCGTTAGGGCTTGGACCTTAATGGTTTTCCGAGGTTTATATTCAATATCATACTGACTTAGTTCAATTCAGCACCTCACATTTTCTGGCATACTAAACACTTGTTTAAGGGGGATGTTCGTTAAAATATTAACCAGATGTGCCTGGAAATATGACCATAGCTTTCTGGCGGTGATGACTAATCTATAAGCCAATTTTCCTATAAATGGATAGTGGGTTTTAGTATCCCTTAGCCTTAAGCATACGTAATAAATAGGAAGTTGGGTTCCGTTTTCTTCTCACATTATGAGCTAACGACATGTTCTGAAACTACCATATAAACATACAATGTTTCTCCATCTTTAGGGCTTGACGTTATAGTTTTTTTTTAAATTATCCTTTAACACTTGGAATGCCCTTCAACATTCTTCTCCCCATTAAAATTTCTTCTTCTTGTTGATTTCATCGAAGAATATCATAGACTTATCAGTTATTTTTAGGATAAATCTACTTAGAGTCGCCACTTTTCCATTAAGGCTCATCACAACTTTGCTTATTTTAGGCTCAGCAATTTCCCTTATTGCCTTAATTTGAGTTGGACTTGCCTCTATTTCTCATTCGCTTATTATGTAACCAAGGAATTTCCATAATTGGACCCCAAAATGGCATTTCTGAGGATTTAATTCGATTTGGTACTTTCTCATTACCCTAAAAAATTTCTCAAGATCCTTCAGATGGCTTTCCACTTCTAAAGATTTGACCAACATTTCATCTACGTAGACCTCCCTATTTCTTTCGATTTGACCTTAAAACATTCTGTTGACTAGCCTTTGTTATGTTGATCCAACATTTTTCAATCCGAAAGGCTATTTGTGATAAAGCTTGTATGTTCTTCATCTGGCTTGAATATTGGTATTTTGTTATATCCCGAATAAGCATGCATGAGGGACAATAACTCATACACACTTGTGGCATCCACGAGTTGATCAATCCTTGGTGGGGGTAACAATTCTTTGGGCAAGCTTTATTCAAATCCATGTAATCAACACACATTCTCTACTTGCCATTAGATTCCTTTACCAATACAGGCTTTGCTAACCACTTAGGCTAAAAGACTTCCCAGATTGATCCATTCTCCACAATTCCCTTACTTCCTTTTTAAGGCTTCGGATTGAATCGTATCAAACTGCCTTTCCTTTTTTCATACGAGTGTAACACTTGGGACGATGCTAAGTGAGTGGCACATGAATAGAGGGTTGATATCTATGATGTTAGAATGTGTCCAAGTGAAGATATCCTTACTATTCTTGAGAAAGCGGATTAACTCATCTTTTACTTTTGACTCGAGGGTTTTACCCACTTTAACCTTTTTTCCTAGATAGTAGGATCTATGCTTATTTCCTCAACTTCTTTGGAGGGTTCTATAACACCCAGAAAATTTTAAGAACATTAATAAACTAAAAGGATACATAATTAAGTATTGGGAATTAAGTAAAACGGACTGTACCATTGTGTTCGTCTTGGAATTCTGGTTCAGATAGACTCCAGCCTATAAGGGAAAATAAGCTGTTGTAGCACCAATAAATAGGTCTGTGTCCTTATGTAGGTTGCCACTTTAGGAAGTAAACACACCCTACCGTGGGGCCGACACAGGGTATTTACACATTAGGGAGCTGATCGTTTGGGTAGTAATTAGGGTAAATCTAGACCTGCTTGTTTCTATTATAGTAACCGTTATTTCTGTTTAGGGTAACACCCGTTATTTCTGTTGAGGTGTTATTTCTGTTTGGGGTAAAACCCGTTATGTAACTAGAGTACACCTAAACCTAGCATTATGTTTCTGTTGGTATCATTCTATTTCTGTTATATTAGGGAACACCTAATCCTGTCATAAATCATATATACTAGTATTGGTGCAAAAAAAAAAAAAAGTGACAAGCATAGCTTGGTCCATATTATCATGTTTATTCTGCTTTTCCTGTTCATCTCGTTTATACCTGTTATATAATACTATTATCTCTCATCCCATTTTATTTACCTGTCTTGATACTTTTATTTCTTTATATGCTAAAATACACTGGACTCACCAAACTTTATGTCTGACCCTTTTTGTTTCCGTTTTCTCTCTCTTCATTTCCCCTCCAGGTTCTCAGGGTGGGAACACTCATTCATGATTAGGAATTCCTTTCTCTTTTGTTTCTGCTTGGATCTGGATTTGCTTTGATGTATCGCTTCGATTACTTGTCTACTTTGTTATGGCTACTTATAGGGATTAAGACTTTACATTTATGTACTCTGCTGGTTTTAGCGCAAGATAGATGTTTTGGTTTGATATATTTGGTTTCAGTATTTTAGTCTGATGTTGTAACTGGTTTTGAGACTATGATGTTTTTCTGTTGAATAATGAAGTTTAAAATTTTCGCTGCTATTTTTATATCTATCTTGTGAGATTTTGTTTCTGTTTACCTATAACGCTTCACGAAGCTTAATGCATTCTGATAAAGAGTAACATTAACGGACGTGAGGTGTCACATTTGGTACCAGAGCTGAAGGTTACAAGATCAGATAAAAGTTTGGAAATTGTTTCAAAACAGAAAACCTGTTTTTGAAAAAAAAAATATTTCCCTAAAGTCATATACAGTATCTTTTCAATTCTCTGTTTGAACCCTTTTTCCTTTCTTTTCAGCATGTCTGGGGAACCAAATCTTCCCGAGGGCGTTCAGATACCGGCTTAGTTCCGTAGATATGTTGAGGCTATGGCAACTGCCGAAGGCCAAGGAGATATCCCTCCCCCTGCTGCAGCTGCTGTTCCTCCACCTCCGCGAGTAGATAATTTCTATAAGATATACAAAGACTTCTGTGCTACGGGAGGAAAACCATTCTGTGGAACTTAGAACTTTGTGGAAGCATGGGATTGGCTGTGAAAGACAGAGAACTTATTTGGACTTTTTGAGGTCAGCGACCATATGAAGATACAGTTGTATGCATGGCAGTTTAAGGACGAGGCTTCGTTTTGGTGGGAGGTGACATAAGCAGGGCATCCAGTAGATACTTAGGATGATTTTCGACAAAGATTCGAGATGAAGTTTCTTTCTCAGACAAATGAGAGTATGCATATGGAGAGATTCGTGGTGCTTAAGCAAGGTAGTATGTCTGTTAAAGAGTATGTCAATTAGTTGGCAAGGTTTGGTCTGGAATTGATGAATACCCGGCATAAGAAAACTTTAAGGTTTGCGAGAGGATTAGTTCAACCTCTCCAAGAATTAGCATTGTCTCATATACCGATGGGGGAAACTTTTTAAAGACTTGTTGACATGGCGTTGATGCACGCAGATTGTAAGGATGAGAAGACAGAGGGTAAGACCGATGAGACGCAAAAAATGAAAGTGTGCCCAAGAAAGAAGCACAAAAGAAGGGTGAAAAGAACGACAAGGCTTAGAACAAGAAGAAATGTCATATTTGTGGGAGCTTGGGTCATTTGGTCAAGGATTGAAGAAAAAAGAAGAATGCTTGTTTCAACTGTGGTGAAGTTAGGCACTATACTAGGGAATGCCCAAAGAAGCAAGGACAAGGGCAAAGGGCAGGATGTTATGGAGGGCAGATGCATACTCTCAAGTCCGGACTTGACAGAGATAGGAAAGTTTCTGTTGAAGGTTTGATTTCCCTTTTCGATCATCTAGTTAGGACTATTTTTGATTCTGGCGCTTCTCATTCTTTTATATATGGTTATGTGGTTGAGTCTTTGCACATTAGTACTAGTATTTTTTCCGATCCCGTTATCATCTCAAACCCCATTAGGGGCACGACTCATTTGTCTATGATATGTCGTGTTCAGGGTTGCACAAAGTATGGGTTGGGTCAGGTTAGACCAAATACTTCATCCGACCCGCATAGTTATGGAATTATGGTAATCCAACCCGAATCCGACCCTATATGAGGTTCGATATGGGTTGGGTTGAAGTATGGGTTGGGTCGGGTTTAGTAGGGTTGGGTTGCTTGAATATATTAAAAAATGAGAATATAGGGGAATTTTTTAAAAAAATATATTTAAATATTTAGGATAATATATCAAATTTTAGCTAGCATATTGCACTAGAAATAACCGATTCATTATGAGACATATTTTATTAGAAATTTCGTTGTAAAACACATCATAATGAATTAATTTTCTGCATAGTAGAACAAGTATTTCATTTTAACATACACTAAAATTCTCTGTAAAATATATTTGCCAAATTCTATTTAGTTTGGATTGACATAAAATATGCTTTTTTGTATATTTACTATAGAATATTTAAACATTATTCTAGGATTATTTTATTCTAAATTTAAATGGACTGATATTAAAATAGTTTTTAATATAAGGTGGGTTAGGTTAAAATATGGTGGGGTTGGAAAAAATATCAAACCTGATCCGTATATAGTATGGGTTACAAATTGTAACCCATATCCGACCCGAACTAGGATGGGTTGGGTCGGGTTGGTGGGTTGGGTCGGATTGGATATGGATTGAGTGCAGCCCTAGTCGGGTTTGAGGATATCTATGTTAGGCGTCGAGTTCGAGTGCGACTCGTATGTGCTTAGTTTTATGGGCTATGGTCTGATTCTAGGGATGGATTGGCTAGCCATGAATGGTGCTATCCTAGGCTGTGAGAAGAGGGTCATTAGACTTTTGATTTACGGAGGGAGGACTCCCATGATTTCCTGTGACCCAAAGGGGTCTGTCATGCTTAGTTACCTTGAATCACTTGATGCTTCTGTCGATGATTTGCTATTGGTACCCATAGTCTATGAGTATCCGGATGTTTTTGATGAGATTAGGGGCTTACCTCTGAGGCGTGAGATTGATTTCCGGAAATACTTGGTGGATAATGCTGAGCCAGTCGCATTGCATGCGCGCCATGTGGCCCCTAGGGAAAGGAGGGAGGTTAGCAAGCAAGTAAGGGAGCTACTTGAGAAGGGGTTTATTAGGCAAAGTATATAAGAATGGTGTGCTCCAGTTGTCTTCGCGACCAAGGCGGATGGCTTACTTTTTCTATGTGTTGATTACAGGGAGTTTAATAAGCTCACCAAGAAGAATGGGCACCCACTCCCAAGGGTTGACGATCTGACCAGCTTGTTGGCACATCTGTTTTCTCATAGTTAGATCTGGCCACTGGATTTCATTAGTTGACGGTGGCTGAGGACAGTATAGATAATACCGCTTTTAGAACTCTGAATGGCTTCTTTGTGTGGCTAGTCATGCCTTTTGGATTGACGAATACACCCGCATATTTTGTGGATCTGATGAGTATGGTGTTTAAGGAGTTTCTGAATAAATTCGTTGTGGTCTTTGTGGATGACATCATGATCTTCACAAAGAGTGAGGAAGAGCATGCCCTACATTTAGGTGAGGTTTTGAAGACACTCAGAGCACACCATCTTAAGGTGAAATTCTCCAAGTGTCACTTTTGTATAAAGGAGGTAAGATTTTTAGGGCATGTGGTCTCCAAGGATGGGATAGCGACAGGTCCCGTGAAAGTAGTTGCAGTTCAAGATTAGAAGCTTCCAAAGAATGCAACGGAGGTGAGAAGTTTTCTTGGTTTAGCGGGCTACTATAGGATGTTTATCAAGGACTTTGCAAAGATATCAGCCCTACTCACTAGACTAATGAAGCAGAATTTGACTTTTCTTGGAGTATCGATAGTGAGGATGCTTTTTAGGGTTGAAGAAGGCTTTGACAATGGCCCCAATTTTGACATTTCCTGATGGGAATAAGTTGTTTACAGTATACACTGATGCCTGTGGTACATGTCTTGGTGTTGTCTTGATGTAAGTGGGAAGGGTAGTATGCTACGGTAGTAGACAACTGTGAGTTCATGAGAGGAACTACCCTACCCATGATTTGGATTTGGCTGCTATTGTGTTCGAACTTAAGACTTGGCAGCATTATCTCCTTGGAGAAAGGTTCGAGTTATACACGGACCATAAGTCGCTCAAGTATATGTTCTCTTAGAAGGATCTCAATTTGAGACAACAAAGATGGATGGAGTTTCTGGCATCCTATGACTTTGAGAATGCTTATACCCCAGGCAAGGGTAATTTAGTGGTAGATGTGTTGAGTATGCAGAGGATGACCTGAGAGGTTGAGTTTGGAGTACATATCGACATTCGATTTAAGGTCATCTACGAATCTTACACCTGGTTTGTTGGCATCTTTAGAAGTGAGACCTACTCTTACAAATCAGATAGGATCTTCGTAGCGAGAGGTCCCACAAATAGCAGGCATCTTAGATAGGCTCAGTAAAGGAGAGATTTCTAATCACCTTAGTAGATATTCCGAGGATGATAGAGGGTGGCTACGACGAGATGGGAGGCTTTGTGTTCCCCGATTTGGAGATTTGTTAAGGACAGTCCTTGAGGAAGCCTGTCATTCTAGGATGACTATCCGTCCGGGCTACGATAAGATGTAACGAGACATGAAGAGGGTTTTCTTTTTGGCCAGGATGAAGAAAGATGTAGTGGAGTTTGTAGCTCGATGTTTAGTTTGCTAACAAGTAAAAGCTATATAGAAGAAGCCTGGAGGTTTGCTTCATCCTTTGGATGTCCCACAATGGAAGTGGGAAAGCGTCTCTATGGATTCATCGATGGTTTGCCTAGATCGAGGAGAGGCAACACCAATATCTGGGTAATAGTAGACATTCTTACTAAGAGCGCTTGTTACATTCTTGTTAAGAGCCAAAGAACTGCAGCATGGTTGGCATCAGTTTCTCTTCGTGAGATAGTCCGTCTACATGGAGTACCTTCTATCATAGTGAGTGATCGTGACCCCATCTTCACTAGTGAGTTTTGGAAGAGCTTACAAGAGGCACTAGGTACAAAGTTATGTTTAAACATAGTATATCACCCTTAGACCGATGGATAGATTGAGAGGGTGAGTAAGGTTCTTGAGGATCTTTTGCGGTTGTGTATCCTAGACTTCAGAGGGACTTGGGAGGAGCAATCCCATTGGTGGAGTTCTCCTACAACAACAGTTATCATACTAGTATAGGTGTGGCACCCTTCAATGCACTATACGGACGACCTTGCAGATCATCGACTTGTTGGTGGGAGTCTACGGATAGGCTTTTACTTGGACCTGAGTTGATTAGAGAGACTTCAGAAAAGATTGATCTTATCCGCAGACGTATGAAGACAGAATAGGACAGGCAGAAGTCCTACGCATATAAGAGAAGGACTAACATTGAATTTGAGGTGGGAGACATGGTTTTCATCAAAGTATCACCTCTGAGGAATGTGGTTCACTTTGAATCTGTAGGGAAATTGGCACCAAGTTTGGTAGGGCCATTTCCCATAATAATGAGGATAGATCAGATGGCCTATAGAGTGAGATTACCAGAGAGATTGGAGGTTGTTCATGATGTTTTCCATGTTTCCCATTTGCTGAAATGTCTTCACGATACAACAAAGGTGGTTGAGCCAAACATGCTTAAGGAAGTGGAGGTAGAAAAGGAGGAAATAGTTAGATGAGTTCCTAACCGAATACTTGGATCCGAGGTTAAAAAACTGCACAACAGAGAGGTTAAGTTAATAAAAGTGCAATGGGGAGAAGACTGCGAAGATGCAACTTGGGAGACTGAAAACTAGATTCGCGCTTCGTACCCTTTTCTTTTCAAGAGTATGCTCCTAACTTTTTTTTTCCGAGCTTTAATTCGTACTTGCTTCTATCATTCGAGTATATCCTATCGATCGAATCTTCAATCGTTAGGTAGAAAACCATTGGATGTAAACATGTGTCCAAGACATGTAATGTTTGATGGACACAAGTGGATGCAAGCATTTGCTAGTGGTTGCTCGTGGATGCATACACACACACTAGGCACCAGATCGGCTCAAACAACTCTCATGCTTCATATGGATATGTGTGAGTTTTGAAATGGAACTTGTTTAATGTATAAAACAAGGAAGAAAATTTATGAATGATGTTTATAAAGTGGAATAATTATCATGGGATAAATGTGGAATTATAAATTCGAGTATGAATTTGAAAGTGAATTGGAAATCATTTCAAAAAGGGAACGACGGTTTTTATTTCGGAATTCGTAATATAAACTGAATTGGAAAAATCCAAAGGATATATATATTTAGAATTTGATTTCATGAATTCTATGTAATAATTTATTCCTAATGGAATTAGAAAATAATAACAGAAATGGAGTTGTAATTGAATCGATAACTGAGTAATGAAAAATCGATGATTAGAGGTAATCGAAAATATTAAGTATGGATTTGCGGGCCATTATAGTTGGTATCAGAGCAAACACTCCCTAAAATAATAGAACTAAACTAACAGACATCGCCCTTTTCCAACTAAACTCCTCCGCTTCATCGTACTGCCAAACCCCATACCGTATTATATAGTTCGCCACTATTGGTGACAAACTCACTGATCGTTGCTAATCTATGAATTAGACAAGCGCGATATTTATAATAAATTCTGCAAGCGTACAGGTGTGTAGCATACAGGTCGAACACAGGGAGGTGTAATTAAAAATTATTATTTATTTCTTCTTAGGTGTGTTAGACGAAGTTTGAAGTTTTTTTTTTATGTTGTTGAAATTACTCTGAATCTAATCAGTATCAAATTCAACAATTGAAAAGAAAAGGAACAATTACTAGAAAAAGAGAATAACAACTAGAACAATAACAGAAGTTAAAAGTAGGATTCTTGTTGAAACTAATCAAACAGTGAATCGCTAACAAGAAGTAATAAAAGAAAATAACAATATGTGTTCTACCCAAACCTAATTAGGTAGATAACACAAACTGTTATGAAATTAAAATAACAATAAAACTAGAAAAGAAAAGACTTTTATTAGAACTACAAGAGAATACAAAATAGAAAAATGAATCCTTTACAATGGGACATCATGTATATTTATAGAGATGTAGACCAAATCCTAATCAAATCAATGACTACATGGCCCTCTTTTCTCAAGAAGTAATATCATATCTCTTGCCTTCCTTGATTAGGCTTGTTTGGAAATAATTCTTTTAAGAATATCTGATGCATATCTTGGTGAATATCTTCCAAATCCTCCGTATGGCTAGTTGATTGGTAATTAGATTGCATGCGATTAATTATTCCAAACAAGGATGTTCTTCGAACTCCCAAGGCAACAAAGGATGAAATCTTCAAAATTGATCTTTTCTTGGCAATAAATCAATCAGAAATTCTTCTAATTGGAAATTGAAAAATGAATGTTCTGAAGTGATTTCAATGACTACTCCTGCAATGTCTATTAGTGAATATCATACATACACATGAATATGTATATATATAATATAACACTAATTAATATTCTTCATGGCAAAGGGCCAGTGTGAACGCGTTCCGTTTCTTTGGCAAAAAGTGAGCTCGACGGGGATCGAACTCAGGTCTCTCAGTACAAATCTCTATGCAATTACCAGTGAGCTACAACGTCTTTTGTAATTGAGATGACTTTAATACGGGGAAGTAGCTTTTTATCTGTAGTTGGCCTTTAATTTGAAACGAAGGAGGCATTTCTTGACAACCTGTAAAAACACACAAAAGTGCCCAAAGTATCACTTATTTATTTACAAAAGATAAAATATAAGAGCATAGAATAAACACATTTCTTTGTTAATCAAATACCCCCACACTTATCTTTTACTCGTCCTCGAGTAAAAAGAAAATTGAAAACTAACTAGATAGGTCACACTTTCGTAGGAAACACGATTGCATTGAGCGTATGCAATAAGCCGTTAAACCTCTAGGTGTCCCTAGTAGGACTAGTGGTGTCTCGTGAGGGTTTTCAGCGGATACTACCCACAAAATCCAAATGCAGTATGCTATAATTCTAATGAAACTACATGAATGCAATGGACATATGCAAATAAAAATGAAAAATGAAAACACGACTTATTTCAGGAAAGTGGTACAACAAATTAAGTTAACAATTTCTGATCAGTTGATTTTATTTTAGATACCTCGACTTGTCACAAATTTTCAACATAAATCAAGTTTTCAAATGTTAAATTCCAGTTTGGCCAGTTAGTTCGGTCGATAACATAGTGCAGCCATGAAACAAATTCTTAGTTTGCTTGGCACAGTTTGCAAAGTGGTATTCTAATTTTCTCATGTATGGCTAGTCAAATCAATAAGGTCAAGAAGTGTTTGGGTATCATCGCTTATTCTTTATTCTATAAAATTTTAAGATTTATGATTAAGTACATACACCTAACTAAAAAGACCAAGGTTTGCCACCCATGCACTGCCTCGCGGACTAACGGAGAGTGGATAAAAGAGCTTGGCGGATTGTGTAGGTCGACTCTGACTTTGTCAACAACGTGTCGGTAATCCTTAGGTGTCCAATCTCATAAAATGAGACCAAGATATTCCAACGCTGACTTTGTCAACAACGTGTCGGATAGAGCTTGGCAGGTTTGCACACCAACGCTTGATATACAAGCAATGTTGGATACCCTTGGATTACTATTATTATTATTGAATTTATAAGCACAAAAAGAGAGTTACGCGAATTCAACTTAACACAACTTAGTTTTAAAGATTTGACAAGCCATTATAAGTATTTTAAGTCCTCCACTTATTTGAACAAAGTCTACAATATAGAATAGATTTCATGGCCATCACCTAAGAATCTCCCTATGTACCGGTTACACTATTATCCCTCAAAATTAAACTTTTCATTATAATTCAAATTCGAACTTAGCTGAGAGAGAAAAATACTATCAACTGGCTAAAAATTGTAAACTTATTTTGTTGTACCAATTGAAAATGAGTCATAAAAAAAAATTTATGGTATGTTACTACGATATAAAATGTATGGTGGTCCTACATGAAAAGAAAGAAAAATTAAAGAAAAATCAAAAGAATGCAATGCAGACTCCCCCTCCCCCACACTTGATTGAGACAGTGTCCCAACTGTCTAAGGCAGAAAAACAAAAAAAAAATAAAAAAAATGAAAAATAAAAAAAAGAACGTGTACCACCTGATTTCATGGTGGATGATCAGGTTCATACAGATCGATAGGGTCATCTTCGTCATATTGCTCGAATTCCAAAAATGGTTTCAGTCGTTGACCGTTTACTTTGAAGACTTTTCCATCCCTAGGATTTTCAATTTCTACCGCTCCATGAGGATGTACTGTTTTCACAACATAAGGTCCAGTCCATCGAGATCCGAGTTTTCCTGGAAACAAGTGAAGTCTAGAGTCGTATAAAAGAACTTTTTGACCTACGTTGAATTCCTTACGAAGTATGTTTTTGTCGTGTTGGGCTTTGGTTCTTTCTTTGTAGATTTTCGCATTTTCATACGCCTCATTTCTTAATTCCTCTAATTCCGAAATTTGTAACTTCCTATGTGAGCCGCCTTTTTCTAAGTCAAAATTCAAAAATTTTATGGCCCAAAGGGCACGTTGCTCTAGTTCAAGAGGCAAGTGACAGGCCTTTCCGAAGACTAATCGATATGGTGACATCTCTAGATTGGTTTTATAAGCAGTGCGAAAAGCCCAAAGTGCATCAATCAGTTTTACGGACCAATCTTTTCTATTGGAATTCACGGTTTTCTCAAGAATTTGTTTGATTTGTCTATTGGAAACTTCTACTTGTCCACTAGTTTGTGGATGGTAAGGTGTTGACAGCTTGTGTGTGATTGAGTATTTCTTGAGCAAGGACTCAAAAGCACGATTACAGAAATGACTGCCATTATCGCTAATGATAGCTCGAGGTGTGCCAAAGCGTGAAAAGATGTTTTCTTTGAGGAATTTGACAACAACCTTGTTGTCGTTGGTTTTGGTCGGAATGGCTTGAACTCATTTTAAGACATAATCTACCGCAAGCAAGATGTAAAGATTCCCAAATGAATTAGGGAATGGTCCCATGAAATCGATGCCCCAAACATCGAATAATTCAATCACTAAAATGCGGTTGAGAGGCATCATGTTTCGCTTAGTGATTCGACCCGTTCTTTGACATCGCTCACATTTAGAGCAAAATTCGAAAGCGTCACGGAAGAGTGTGGGCCAATAAAACCCGCTTTGCAAAACTTTTGCAGCAGTTTTTCTTGCTCCAAAGTGACCGCCACAAGCATGGTCATGTGAGAAAGTGAGAATACTTTGGTGTTCATGATCGGGCACACACCTTCGAATGATTTGGTCTGGACAGTATTTGAAAAGATATGGGTTGTCCCAATAGAAGTTTCGAACTTTCGAGAGAAATTTTTGTTTATCTTGTTCCGACCATTCAGCGGTCATTTGTTGTGTGACAAGATAATTCACAATGTCAGCGTACCAAGGAGTGTTAGAGATGGAAAGAATTTGTTCGTCAGGAAAATAGTCATCGATTTGGGTGTCGTTAACATTTTCGTGCACAATTCGAGAGAGATGATCAGCTACGACATTTTCAGAACCCTTTTTATCTCGTATTTCTATATCGAATTCTTAAAGAAGAAGGATCCAAAGAATCAAGCGGGCCTTTGCATCCTTCTTAGAAAGCAAATATCGTAGGGCAGCATGATCAGTGTAAACTATGACTTTAGATCCTATGAGATATGGTCTGAATTTCTCAAGAGCGAATACAACTGCCAAAAATTCCTTTTCAGTAGTTGAGTAATTCAGTTGGACCTCGTTTAAGGTTTTGCTAGCGTAATAAATGACTCGAGGGAGTTTATCGATACACTGACCTAAGATGGCTCCAACAGCAAAGTCAGAAGCCTCGCACATAAGTTCGAAGGGTAGAGTCCAATCAGGAGGTTGAATGATGGGAGTTGTGGTCAAGATTGACTTAAGAGTTTCAAAAGATGTTTTGCAATCATTGGAAAATTCAAACTTTACGTCTTTGGCAAGTAAATTCGAGAGAGGTTTTGAAATTTTCGAGAAATCCTTAATGAATCTTCTATAGAATCCCGCATGGCCAAGAAATGAACGAACATCTTTAACAGACTTAGGAGGAGGTAAATTAGCAATCAAATCGATTTTGGATTTATCGACTTCTAGGACATCTTTGGAGACGACATGACCTAGAACTATCCCCCTTTTTACCATAAAGTGACATTTTTCCCAATTAAGCACGAGTCATTTCTCCTTACAACGCTTAAGGATGAGTTCTAAATGAGTGAGACATTGGGAAAAAGATGATCCATATATTGAAAAATCGTCCATGAATATTTCCAAGAATTCTTCCACCATATCAGAGAAAATACTCATCATACACCTTTGGAAAGTCGCGGGGGGCATTACAAAGACCAAAAGGCATGCGACGATAAGCAAAGATTCCAAAGGGACAAGTAAAGGTGGTCTTATGTTGATCTTCTAAAGCAACAGGAATTTGGTTATAGCCAGAGTATCCACCGAGAAAACAGTAGTACTCATGTCCCGCTAAGCGTTCGAGCATTTGGTCAATAAAAGGCAAGGGAAAATGGTCTTTCCGTGTGGCTGAGTTAAGCTTTCGATAGTCGATGCACACACGCCATTTGGTTTTGATTTTTGTTGGTACGAGTTCATTACTGTCGTTTTTGATCACTGTGACTCCCGACTTCTTTGGTACAACTTGTACCGGACTCACCCAAGTACTATCAGAGATGGGATAGATGATGTTATTGTCTAGACATTTGATTATCTCCTCCTTGACCCCTTCTCTCATGTTTGGGTTTAATCGCCTTTGAACCTCACGGGTGGGTTTAGCCTGTAATGGCGCGTTTTGTTAGCTGTCGAATAATTAATTTATTTAATGATTTATATATCGATTTGGCGATATCGATAACTTAAAGTAAAACGTTCGAACTTATAATTTATAATTATAATTAAAACGAACCTGAAACGTCGCGACAGTTCGCAATTTGGCGATTTGAACTTCAACTGAATATACATAATTCGTTTTAAATCGGATTTCTGTGAAACAAGAAACGTGTGGAGCTGGTGGAGTATATCTTTCTAGTGGAAGAGAAAAATCAAGATTTCGTCGTGTGGATTTTGAGTTACGTCCAAATCAAATTATCAGAAATGCAGCGCCCTGACCATAACGATTTAATTATATTTTAAAAAAGGATTTAAATAGAAATCGACCATCGATATAACTCTGACGAGGTAATATCGAGCTGTAAATATATACAGGAATATTCTGGAGCTGTATGGTATGCCACTATGAATACAGACGATAATAATTAATTTTAAATAATTAATTTAATAATATTTAAATATATATTTAAATAGGCTATTTAGAGCTTTGAAAAATAGCCACTTTTGCATACGAAGTCGGAATTTGACGAAACCAGTTTTGTTGGATCCGTAATGTTGAATTATTGTTAGATTTCCAGTTTCGTGATTTTTAAAGTCACTGTGTGGCCGTATGGATTTTTAGAGTGAGAAACAATCGGTTTTTCAACAGTTAAAAATATGTTGTGTGAGCATACGGAGTCGGAATTCGACGAAACCAGTTTCGTTGGGACCGTAATATCGAACTCTAGCTACATGTCAATTTTCGTGATTTTTGAATATCGTGTGTGATCACACGGATTTTTAGAAGAATGAAATGAATATAAAATAATAAATACAAAAATATCTAAACCAAATTAAAGGCCAAAAAAAAGCCACATACACCCCTTTTCAACCACACAACAAAGTATGATCCCCTATAACATCATTCCTCAGCCGCCAACCTTTTTCTTTTGTTCTGAGACCCAAACGCAAGAAGTAAAAATCAAAAGAAAACAAAATAAAATTTCTAAAATCAGCAAATGAATATCTTTGAGTTCGTTTAGTGTTGCTCATCATTTTCCCATCCATTTTGCTAAGTTCGAACCCGAGCTTTTGTCGCTGTCAGTGGGATACGCAAGCTAGGGTTGGGGATAATCGTGGATTGAAGCTTTAATATGTGGTTGCAAGGTTGCAATTGAGTTCAAGGGATCGAGAGGAGCTTGTTCGCAAAGTTTTGATGAAATCTAGGCAAATTTGTGTCGCAACCTGTACTGACCACGCTGAGGACGGATTCCGCTTGGAGACGCTGGAGTTTCGGTGATGGTGGTGAGCAAGTCGAGCTCGAGACAAGCGATGCAGTGGTAATTTCAGTTCTTGAATTCATGAAGTGGTTTGTGAGTTATGAGTGATGATCGGCTATGGCTAGTGGGAGTTTACTAGAGTTATTTCCATCGGGGGAGAAGAGGAATTAAAGGGGGAGAGCAGGCTGGGTTACACCGTGGGTTCATGGGCCGAGAAATGAATATGGTGAGGCCCAATAGGATTTTGGTTATTTTAATTTAAGTGTTTGGTTAATTATATAACGTATTTACTTGTTAACACTGTATCTAGCTCGTACGAAGCCCGATTAACGAACCGTAAGTTGCGTTGGGATCATATGGGCGGACACTACACGATGACACTGACAGAAAGTCCATCCGAGCTCGTTAAAATTTATGGTGAAATAAATTGTCCGTCGCAATCAAATAACGCAAACCGTTATTTAACGGTTAACGCGCAAAAGTGAGTAAAACTCACCAACTCTGAACAGTTTATAATTTCATGTTGTATTGTTAGAACTGTTAAAATTGTCTGTTTGACTGTGTGTTGATTGTTTGATTGAACTGCTAGTCAGTTAGTTAAATTTCTATATTGATTCTATTTAACAGAATATATCATATGGAACTGAAAGTGATGTTGTCTATATTGTCTAACATCTGTGATGCAGGGAAACAGGTTGGAGGAATCCAACTGGATTCCTCAACAGTTATTTTATTGTTTTTCATATATTGTTATATGATGTGATATAAAATCTGTGGGCGGTTATGTGTGCTTGGACGATATTGAACATCGTGATTTGATATGATTGAATACCATAACATACCGAAATGTTGATAAGGGGATTTTCAATGTTTATACTGAAAATGAATTTTATTTATAAAATCAATAGGATTTTATAAAAGTAAAACATTTATTTAATTAGAAAATAAATAAATGAGAAAGGAAACATTTATTTAGAAAATAAATGAAATAAAATAGAAACATTTATTTAGAAAATAAATGAATTAGAATATAAAGGAATATTTATTTAGGAAATAAATATAGGAACATTTATTTAGATTATAAATAAATGGAATAAAGGAATATTTATTTAGGGAATAAATAAAGGAACACTTGTTCAGAAAATAAATAGAATTATACAAGGATAGATTTAAACACGTGCTTCGCACACAAGTATAACACGATATGGATTTTAAGGAGATATTGTAGAAGTAGGAATTATAACCAGAGTGTGATAAAAGGATTAAACAAAGTAATTGTTAGGTTAACCAAAGCAAGTTAGTCGAGTTAAACAAAGTAGTTTGTTAGGTTAACCAAAGAAAGTTAGTCGAGTTAAACAAAGTAGTTTGTTAGGTTAACCAAAGCAAGTTAGTCGAGTTAATCAAAGTAATTGGTTAAGTTAACCAAAGTAAATTAGTTAAGATAAACTAAGCGGTTAATCGAAGTGAATTAGTTAAGTTAAACTAATCAGGAAATCAAAGTGAATTAGTTGCGTCAAACTAAGTGACTTAGTTAAGTTAAACTAATTTGTAAATCAAAGTGAATTAGTTGCGTCAAACTAAGTGAATTAGTCAAGTTAAACTAATTGGTTAATTGAAGTAAATTAGTTGGGTTAATCAAAGTGAATTAGCTGAGTTAAACTAAGTAAATCGGTTAGAGTTAATCAAAGTGAATTAACTAAGTTAAACTAAGTGGATTAGTTCAGTTAATCGAGACAAGTAAATCAAGTTAGGTTAAACCATTTGAGTTAACCAGTTAGGTTAAACCATTTGAGTTAACCAGTTAAGATTTACCAGTTAAAGATAAACAGTTAGAGTTGACCAGTTAGAGTTATCCAAGTGGAGTTAATCGAGTAGAGTTGCCGAATATCACTTATTCGAAGTAGAGTTATCGAATATAGAGTATTCGAGGGAAGAGTAATCGAATATAGTTTATTCGAGTGGAGAAATCAAATGTTATTCATTTGAGAAGAGTCACCGAATATTAATTATTCGAAGAGTAGTTATCGAATATTGGTTATTCGAAGTTAGTTAATCCAAAGGAGTTATTCGAAGTTAGTTAATCCAAAGGAGTTATTCGAAGTTAGTAATCCAAAGGAGTTATTCAAAGTTAGTTAATCCAAAGGAGTTAGTCGAAGAGTTAATCGAATATAGTTATTCGAAAGAAAGTGTTAATCGTATATAGTTATTCGAGTAAAGCTAAAAGAGTTAATCGAATATAATTTATTCGAATAGAGTTAGAGAAGTTAATCGAATATAGTTCATTCGAATAGTGTTGGAGGAGATATCGAATATAGTTTATTCGATAGGATAGAAGTGAATATAATTTATCAGTTAAGTTATTCGAATGAGTTATTCGAAGGAGTAAATCAAATTAAGTTAATCGATTAGAGTTGAGTTAATCGATTTGGGTTAAGTTAAGTTATCGAGTTAAGTAATCGAGTTAAGATTTATCGAGTTAAGTAATCGAGTTAAGAAATCGAGTTGAGATAATCGAGTTAAGAAAATCAAGTTGAGTTAATCGAATAAGTTGTTCGATAAAAGTAAATCCATTTAAGTTAAATTGGATGTTAGTTATTCGATAAGAATTGACACATTTAAGAAAATCGAATATTTGTTATTCGATAAGAGTTAATGAAATAGAGCCAACCAAGAAGAGTTATTCGAATATTAGTTATTCGATAGGGGTTAATCGAAATAGAGTTTATCGAATGTAAGTTATTAAAAAGGGAGTTAATCGAATAGAGATTACTCGAAAGAGAGTTATACGTCGAATTCGATTATAGCGAATTCGGGAAAGTACTATTTACTTTCCAGGGTTTGAATCAAGATTTAGTTATTGATTTAGAAATTAGGTGTCTGTTAAATTATTCGAGTTAGGAAATAAATTTATAATTTAGGTTAGATATTTTAGGGGTAGGAATTATAACGTTATAGTTATAATCAAACGTTGTCATATAAGAAGTGGATTCGTAACCTGAATCCGAGAATTTGCGTAAACAGATGATTGTAAAAAGTGAGTGATGAGCTTCATCTATTTCACAGTAAAGGACGTTGTTCAATTAAGGTCTGCGAGGTAATTATACCCCAACTTGATTGACTTCAGAATTGACAAAGGAATAGTTGTGGTTCGATAGAAAAGGTTGATTTGAAATATAGTTAAGTAATAAGCGATTAATGGATTAAGTGTAACGATGTTTTATACAACGTTCATTGGAAATCCGTAAATGAGTTTTGGAAACGTTTTCCAAATATAGTCAGATATGTTTTCTAAACATAGAAAATGAAATGTTTTCATGATAAGAATTTAAGAAATAGAGTTAAGCAAATTCAGAAACTGTCTGGAGAGGGTAAGTTGAACGGTTTTCTAAGTGACGATCTGATGTTGGTTTCGACCTTCCGGATTGATACTTAGAGAATTGTTCTCATACTAGTTACAGTTAGGGACTGATAGTTGCGAAATAATAGTGATGTGAAAATAAGCTATGGAAATGTTTTCCAATGATTAATAACAGATATTTTCTAAATATATGAAATAAGGAAATATGAACATATGATGATTGACCGATCGAGTTTCCATTTGGAAATAAGATCGTTGTTTGTACACCGACATGTTTTCATTTGATAGTTGAATCACAGACTATCAAAGTTTTGACCATATTTACGTTGTAAATATGGAGAGACCGGTTGGATTATTATCCGAAGAACCACTCCGTATTAGCATAAGCGTTGCGAATCAAGTATGCTGAAGATAATTGAAGACGGAGTGAAGTGCAAGGGCTATTGTGAAAAGCCTAGGTAGGATGGATTCACTGAATAGTGCCTTCGGTTTGTTCAGTCCCAGAACAACGTATATGGACGAGTGTCTGACAAAGTATTCTTAACGAATCATATGTTGATCTCTTTAAATGTATTACGTTGGTGGCGGAGAAATTCGTTTCTCTTAGCTTTTATAGTCATGATGCCTTGAGAAATCGATAATGATTTGACGGGTATGACGATGTGGCATTCAAAGTAATTGAAGAAATAATCTGTCAAAGTGATAAACGTGACCTCAAAACCTCACAACCGGGAAATAACAGAAGTTGGGCTAGGCAGCATGGCTAGTTGGGCCATACCCAAGCAGGGTGTATTATCACCATCTAGAGAATATTCAACTGTACTTCTTTATAATCTATTTCAATGCTGTCCCTTATCGGGAAGGATGGTTGCTGATCCCAACCATCGGTGATAATATATTCGTTACACTCAAGCTAAATGAGTGAACGGTCATGTGTGGCCGGGTTGCAAGACGTTCTTGTTGAACCCTAGTGTATCTCCTCTAGAGTACACTGATCGGAAGGTGCTCCCATACCTTGTCTGTTGGAATCCAATCTCCAATAAGCGCTCACGGTTTATTTGTATACTATGTATGTGGAACGTGAGATGCAAGCGTTCTGCTAGATTGATATCTATTTGTATTTAGACATTATTATAATATCAGAAAGATATCCTTTATTTAACCAAGTGTTGGAGTTTTATTCACACCAGTCCTTGTTGCTTGTGCGCTTGGTACGCATGATAGGGGGTTCTCGCTTCGCGGTTTGGTGGCGAACGGGAGACTCTTACCTCTACATGTCCCGACAATGTGGGTTGGTCGAGTCGAGAGGCTGGCCGTAAAACAAGGTGCTGGGGTACCTCTGTAAGCCATGGTGGGATGATAGCCCACTGCCATTTCCAGCCGTTATAGTTGGTATCAGAGCTTAAGTTAAGTGATTACCTTGGCTCTGTGGCGTAACTCAGTAGAGATGGGATTAGAAATATCCTAGATTGAGTTGAGTGTATATATATGAGCGCGTAATTGTTATTCAATATAAAATGGTTTTATATTGTGGAGACTCATTGGTTGAGTGGCTTATGAATTCTGGTCGATCAGTTTGATCCACTGTATCGATAAGGGTTAGTAAACACTCGAATACGATGAACCGTCATGGTATGTTTTGAAAGAGGGTAAATGAAATAATATTTCCCAAAATATATTTGTTTATAGAAGAAATATATATCTTGAAATTATTATAGTATATTGATTGTGTTGGTTGTTATTATAATCGAATAAGATTATAAAAGGGTGAAATGGTTATAAATGACCAATCAGAATTCATATGAATGTAATATATGAAATAGTTTGAATTAAATATGAATTTAAATCAGAATTTGGAATTTAAAATAAGGAAATTTTAAGTTCCTGGGAGATTTTGAAATGTTTTCAAGCAGTGTGAAAAATATTTGAAATGTATTTCAAAATGAAAAGGTTTAAAATGATTTTGAAAAGAAATATACTATTAAACTCACTTGTATCACTGGAAAATAACCCTGATGAGTGTAGCTACATCATTAGCGTTCATTTTTGAGTTCTAAGTGACGGATTACTACTAAAGATTTTGTTTTTGAATTGTTTTGAGAAAACAAGTTGTTTTAGACATTCGAAGGTTTTGAATTGGCATTATGATTTCAAATTAATTTGAAATAAGACCCAGGAACTTAAGTTCTGGAATTAAAATTTAACTAATGTAGTTAAATAAAATGAGATGGTAAAAATAAATTGAAATTTAACTTGAACCGAGTTAAATAAAATTGAATTGGGATAGAGATAATCTAGAATGGAACCAAATTGATAAGTCAATAATTTGGAATTTGATATTAGAGTTCGAATGAAATTCGATTTGGATTTGAGGATATGAACTGATTGGAGATCAATTGGAATGGATAACATTGGTATATGTTGAAGTGGTAGCAGATGAAAGGGATAGAGTTAAATGCCCGAGAAAAAGGTACAAGTTTATATCATATATGAGTTTGGATTTTATGAGCCGAATTGGCAAGCCGCTTGGCTATTTTGATTTCCTTTTGGATTGGAGGAGGCCTAGAGAGGCGAGTTGTGGTTTGACGTATTGAGCCGTACAAAGGAGGTTATGGTGAAATTTTTCGAAAATTTAAGGTTTTAGAAAATTTTCAGGATTTTTGAAAATTTAGTTAGTCGAAATAAATTAATATTTTAGTCGATATTAATTGGTTCAGTTAAAAACTGAAATTTAGAGGTAAACAAAAAAAAGGATTTTTAAATCTTTTTAATACAGTTAGTAGCATTTTTCTAACTTAGCAATTTCGAGGACGAAATTATTTTAAGGGGGGAAGTCTGTAATGGCGCGTTTTGTTAGCTGTCGAATAATTAATTTATTTAATGATTTATATATCGATTTGGCGATATCGATAACTTAAAGTAAAACGTTCGAACTTATAATTTATAATTATAATTAAAACGAACCTGAAACATCGCGACAGTTCGCAATTTGGCGATTTGAACTTCAACTGAATATACAGAATTCGTTTTAAATCGGATTTCTGTGAAACAAGAAACGTGTGGAGCTGGTGGAGTATATCTTTCTAGTGGAAGAGAAAAATCATAATTTCGTCGTGTGGATTTTGAGTTACGTCCAAATCAAATTATCAGAAATGCAGCGCCCTGACCATAACGATTTAATTATATTTTAAATAAGGATTTAAATAGAAATCGACCATCGATATAACTCTGACGAGGTAATATCGAGTTGTAAATATATACAGGAATATTCTGGAGCTGTATGGTATGCCACTATGAATACAGACGATAATAATTAATTTTAAATAATTAATTTAATAATATTTAAATATATTTATATATTTAAATAGGCTATTTAGAGCTTTGAAAAATAGCCACTTTTGCATACGAAGTTGGAATTCGACGAAACCAGTTTTGTTGGATCCGTAATGTTGAATTATTGTTAGATTTCCGATTTCGTGATTTTTAGAGTCACTGTGTGGCCGTATGGATTTTTAGAGTGAGAAACAATCAGTTTTTCAACAGTTAAAAATACGTTGTGTGAGCATACGGAGTCGGAATTCGACGAAACCAGTTTCGTTGGGACCGTAATATCGAACTCTAGCTACATGTCAGTTTTCGTGATTTTTGAATATCGTGTGTGATCACACGGATTTTTAGAAGACTGAAACGAATATAAAATAATAAATACAAAAATATCTAAACCAAATTAAAGGCCAAAAACAAAGCCACATACACCCCTTTTCAATCACACAACAAAGTATGATCCCCTATAACATCATTCCTCAGCCGCCAACCTTTTTCATTTGTTCTGAGACCCAAACGCAAGAAGTAAAAATCAAAAGAAAACAAAATAAAATTTCTAAAATCAGCAAATGATTATCTTTGAGTTCGTTTAGTGTTGCTCATCATTTTCCCATCAATTTTGCTAAGTTCGAACCCGAGCTTTTGTCGCTGTCAGTGGGATACGCAAGCTAGGGTTGGGGATAATCGTGGATTGAAGCTTTAATATGTGGTTGCAAGGTTGCAGTTGAGTTCAAGGGATCGAGAGGAGCTTGTTCGCAAAGTTTTGATGAAATCTGGGCAAATTTGTGTCGCAACCTGTACTGACCATGCTGAGGACGGATTCCGCTTGGAGACGCCGGAGTTTCGGTGATGGTGGTGAGCAAGTCGAGCTCGAGACAAGCGACGCAGTGGTAATTTCAGTTCTTGAATTCATGAAGTGGTTTGTGAGTTATGAGTGATGATCGGCTATGGCTAGTGGGAGTTTACTGGAGTTATTTCCATCAGGGGAGAAGAGGAATTAAAGGGGGAGAGCGGGCTGGGTTACACCGTGGGTTCATGGGCCGAGAAATGAATATGGTGAGGCCCAATAGGATTTTGGTTATTTTAATTTAAGTGTTTGGTTAATTATATAACGTATTTACTTGTTAACACTGTATCTAGCTCGTACGAAGCCCGATTAACGAACCGTAAGTTGCGTTGGGATCATATGTGCGGACACTACACGATGACACTGACTGGAAGTCCATCCGAGCTCGTTAAAATTTATGGCGAAATAAATTGTCCGTCGCAATCAAATAACGCAAACCGTTATTTAACGGTTAACGCGCAAAAGTGAGTAAAACTCACCAACTCTGAACAGTTTATAATTTCATGTTGTATTGTTAGAACTGTTAAAATTGTCTGTTTGACTGTGTGTTGATTGTTTGATTGAATGGCTAGTCAGTTAGTTAAATTTCTATATTGAATCTATTTAACAGAATATATCATATGGAACTGAAAGTGATGTTATCTATATTGTCTAACATCTGTGATGCAGGGAAACAGGTTGGAGGAATCCAACTGGATTCCTCAACAGTTATTTTATTGTTTTTCATATATTGTTATATGATGTGATATAAAATCTGTGGGCGGTTATATGTGCTTGGACGATATTGAACATCGTGATTTGATATGATTGAATACCATAACATACCGAAATGTTGATAAGGGGATTTTCAATGTTTATATTGAAAATGAGTCTTATTTATAAAATCAATAGGATTTTATAAAAGGAAAACATTTATTTAATTAGAAAATAAATAAATGAGAAAGGAAACATTTATTTAAAAAATAAATGAAATAAAATAGAAACATTTATTTAGAAAATAAATGAATTAGAATATAAAGGAATATTTATTTAGGAAATAAATATAGGAACATTTATTTAGATTATACGGAATAAAGGAATATTTATTTAGGGAATAAATAAAGGAACACTTGTTCGGAAAATAAATAGAATTATACAAGGATAGATTTAAACACGTGCTTCGCACACAAGTATAACACGATATGGATTTTAAGGAGATATTGTAGAAGTAGGAATTATAACCAGAGTGTGACAATAGGATTAAACAAAGTAATTGGTTAGGTTAACCAAAGCAAGTTAGTCGAGTTAAACAAAGTAGTTTTTAGGTTAACCAAAGCAAGTTAGTCGAGTTAAACAAAGTAGTTTGTTAGGTTAACCAAAGCAAGTTAGTCGAGTTAATCAAAGTAATTGGTTAAGTTAACCAAAGTAAATTAGTTAAGATAAACTAAGCGGTTAATCGAAGTGAATTAGTTAAGTTAAACTAATTGGTAAATCAAAGTGAATTAGTTGCGTCAAACTAAGTGACTTAGTTAAGTTAAACTAATTTGTAAATCAAAGTGAATTAGTTGCGTCAAACTAAGTGAATTAGTCAAGTTAAACTAATTGGTTAATTGAAGTAAATTAGTTGGGTTAATCAAAGTGAATTAGCTGAGTTAAACTAAGTAAATCGGTTAGAGTTAATCAAAGTGAATTAACTAAGTTAAACTAAGTGGATTAGTTCAGTTAATCGAGACAAGTAAATCAAGTTAGGTTAAACCATTTGAGTTAACCAGTTAGGTTAAACCATTTGAGTTAACCAGTTAAGATTTACCAGTTAAAGATAAACAGTTAGAGTTGACCAGTTAGAGTTATCCAAGTGGAGTTAATCGAGTAGAGTTGCCGAATATCACTTATTCGAAGTAGAGTTATCGAATATAGAGTATTCGAGGGAAGGGTAATCGAATATAGTTTATTCGAGTGGAGAAATCAAATGTTATTCATTTGAGAAGAGTCACCGAATATTAATTATTCGAAGAGTAGTTATCGAATATTGGTTATTCGAAGTTAGTTAATCCAAAGGAGTTATTCGAAGTTAGTTAATCCAAAGGAGTTATTCGAAGTTAGTAATCCAAAGGAGTTATTCAAAGTTAGTTAATCCAAAGGAGTTAGTCGAAGAGTTAATCGAATATAGTTATTCGAAAGAAAGTGTTAATCGAATATAGTTATTCGAGTAAAGTTAAAAGAGTTAATCGAATATAATTTATTCGAATAGAGTTAGAGAAGTTAATCGAATATAGTTCATTCGAATAGTGTTGGAGGAGATATCGAATATAGTTTATTCGATAGGATAGAAGTGAATATAATTTATCAGTTAAGTTATTCGAATGAGTTATTCGAAGGAGTAAATCAAATTAAGTTAATCGATTAGAGTTGAGTTAATCGATTTGGGTTAAGTTAAGTTATCGAGTTAAGTAATCGAGTTAAGATTTATCGAGTTAAGTAATCGAGTTAAGAAATCGAGTTGAGATAATCGAGTTAAGAAAATAAAGTTGAGTTAATCGAATAAGTTGTTCGATAAGAGTAAATCCATTTAAGTTAAATCGGATGTTAGTTATTCGATAAGAATTGACACATTTAAGAAAATCGAATATTTGTTATTCGATAAGAGTTAATGAAATAGAGCCAACCAAGAAGAGTTATTCGAATATTAGTTATTCGATAGGGGTTAATCGAAATAGAGTTTATCGAATGTAAGTTATTAAAAAGGGAGTTAATCGAATAGAGATTACTCGAAAGAGAGTTATACGTCGAATTCGATTATAGCGAATTCGGGAAAGTACTATTTACTTTCCAGGGTTTAAATCAAGATTTAGTTATTGATTTAGAAATTAGGTGTCTGTTAAATTATTCGAGTTAGGAAATAAATTTATAATTTAGGTTAGATATTTTAGGGGTAGGAATTATAACGTTATAGTTATAATCAAACGTTGTCATATAAGAAGTGGATTCGTAACCTGAATCCGAGAATTTGCGTAAACAGATGATTGTAAAAAGTGAGTGATGAGCTTCATCTATTTCACAGTAAAGGACGTTGTTCAATTAAGGTCTGCGAGGTAATTATACCCCAACTTGATTGACTTCAGAATTGACAAAGGAATAGTTGTGGTTCGATAGAAAAGGTTGATTTGAAATATAGTTAAGTAATAAGCGATTAATGGATTAAGTGTAACGATGTTTTATACAACGTTCATTGGAAATCCGTAAATGAGTTTTGGAAACGTTTTCCAAATATAGTCAGATATGTTTTCTAAACATAGAAAATGAAATGTTTTCATGATAAGAATTTAAGAAATAGAGTTAAGCAAATTCAGAAACTGTCTGGAGAGGGTAAGTTGAACGGTTTTCTAAGTGACGATCTGATGTTGGTTTCGACCTTCCGGATTGATACTTAGAGAATTGTTCTCATACTAGTTACAGTTAGGGACTGATAGTTGCGAAATAATAGTGATGTGAAAATAAGCTATGGAAATGTTTTCCAATGATTAATAACAGATATTTTCTAAATATATGAAATAAGGAAATATGAACATATGATGATTGACCGATCGAGTTTCCATTTGGAAATAAGATCGTTGTTTGTACACCGACATGTTTTCATTTGATAGTTGAATCACAGACTATCAAAGTTTTGACCATATTTACGTTGTAAATATGGAGAGACCGGTTGGATTATTATCCGAAGAACCACTCCGTATTAGCATAAGCGTTGCGAGTCAAGTACGCTGAAGATAATTGAAGACGGAGTGAAGTGCAAGGGCTATTGTGAAAAGCCTAGGTAGGATGGATTCACTGAATAGTGCCTTCGGTTTGTTCAGTCCCAGAACAACGTATATGGACGAGTGTCTGACAAAGTATTCTTAACGAATCATATGTTGATCTCTTTAAATGTATTACGTTGGTGGCGGAGAAATTCGTTTCTCTTAGCTTTTATACTCGTGATGCCTTGAGAAATCGATAATGATTTGATGGGTATGACGATGTGGCATTCAAAGTAATTGAAGAAATAATCTGTCAAAGTGATAAACGTGACCTCAAAACCTCACAACCGGGAAATAACAGAAGTTGGCTAGGCAGCATGGCTAGTTGGGCCATACCCAAGCAGGGTGTATTATCACCATCTAGAGAATATTCAATTGTACTTCTTTATAATCTATTTCAATGCTGTCCCTTATCGGGAAGGATGGTTGCTGATCCCAACCATCGGTGATAATATATTCGTTACACTCAAGCTAAATGAGTGAACGGTCATGTGTGGCCGGGTTGCAAGACGTTCTTGTTGAACCCTAGTGTATCTCCTCTAGAGTACACTGATCGGAAGGTGCTCCCATACCTTGTCTGTTGGAATCCAATCTCCAATAAGCGCTCACGGTTTATTTGTATACTATGTATGTGGAACGTGAGATGCAAGCGTTCTGCTAGATTGATATCTATTTGTATTTAGACATTATTATAATATCAGAAAGATATCCTTTATTTAACCAAGTGTTGGAGTTTTATTCACACCAGTCCCATGACTGACCCGGAGTTTATTTTGTTTTGTTTTCCCTAAACTCTTGGGTGCCTAAATTTGTACGGGCAGTCAAGTAGTCGGGATTTTTCAGGTACACTTGGAGAGCTTGGA
This sequence comes from Allium sativum, assembly GCA_030737875.1. Taxonomy (NCBI): domain Eukaryota; kingdom Viridiplantae; phylum Streptophyta; class Magnoliopsida; order Asparagales; family Amaryllidaceae; genus Allium; species Allium sativum. Next base: position 50,121,415 of record CM060911.1, on the reverse strand, counting down.
GCAGGAGGCTTCAGGATTATAGCTATTATTATTCCGCTGTGTTGTTAAGTATTGTACTTTGAAATGGTATGTATATACGAGTACTGATTTGTATTTCAAAGTTATGTTATATTTTATTCGTTCCGCTGTGAGATTCATGTTTACTCTGATGATGTAAGTTCTTCTTCTTCTTCTATTCTATTAGTTCTATCTTTTCTTCCCCACCCTCTACTTTCTTTCACTAACGTCTCGGGATTTTCGACTCTCGAGGAGTCGAAAATTTCCAGCCGTTACATAGCCTCATCAACTAAATGTATGCGATGTTCCACAATTGATGGGCTAATTCCTTTTATATCGCTAATTTCCCACCCCAAGGCGTCCTTATTTTCCCGCAAGATATCCAAAAGTTTTTCTTCTTGGTCCTCGGTAAGATCGGAGGCCAAGATTACGGGAAATTTTTTTGAAGAGTCTAGGTAGGCATACTTAAGGTCTGGTGGCAAGGGTTTGAGGTCTAACTTAGGAAGTTCTTGTGTATCAACATTGGTCAACATTCCTTGGTTATATTCAGGTGACGAATTGTCGGAGTCAAGAATTTTGTTTAGTTCAGAAATGTATTCGAATTCATCGAAATCAGAGTCGAAATGGTCAATACACATTTTCAAGGCTTCAGAAGTGTCACTAGAGGTTTCATCAACTGTGGTTTGAATCATGTCAATTCCATCGATCTCAAAATCCCTAGGTTGCTTGTTGAGATTAAAGATGTTTAGCTCAATGGTTAGGTGCCCGAAGGAAAGTCGAAGCTGACCATTCCTACAATTAATGACAGCATTAGAGGTTGCTAAGAAAGGGCGTCCTAAGATCAATGGTATTTGAACTTTGGGATTTGAGACAGGCTCTGTTTCTAGAACTATAAAATCGACAGGGAAGTAAAACTGTTCGATCTGTATCTAGACGTCTTCGATAATTCCCAATGGCTTTTTGACAGATCGATCGGCTAGTTGAAGTGTGATGTTTGTTGGTTTAATCTCCCCTAGTCCAAGTTGACGATAGACATTATAAGGGAGAAGGTTGACACTGGCACCAAGGTCGAGTAGGGCACGAGAGATGTGAGTGTTTCCTATTTTATAATCTATCGTAGGGCAGCCAGGGTCTTTATACTTGACTGGGGCAAGATTCGAAAGAACAGAGCTTGTATTTGCAGTTAGAAAAGCGGTTTTTGGGACATTGGTCGCACGTTTTTGTGTGCACAATTCCTTAAGACATTTAGCATATTGAGGAATTTGTTCAATGGTGTCTAAAAGAGGAATGTTCACACGGACTTGTTTGAAAATTTCCAGAATTTTATCGAAATTTGCCGCTTTCTTCTTATTATTGAGTCTATGAGGAAAAGGAGCTATTGGTTTTTCGACTCTATGATGAGTTTCATCATTCGAAGAAGAAGGTTTATCCAAGGGAAGAGAAGGTGGTAAGGTTGTAGAAGATGGAATGTTGGTATTGCCAACATTAATTTTCGAAGGTGGGTCGGGTTTGCCGACACTGGGAGAAGAACTGTTGGGATTTCCAACATTTAAGGGAACTTGAGGTTTAGAAAAATTGGCATTCGAAGCCAATGGGTGATCATCAAGATTAGGGATAGGGTCGAGTTAGAAGGATCGCCAGGGTTGCCCATGTTATTATCAATCCTCTTACCAGATCGAAGGGTTGTAATTGCGTTGACTGGATTATGATCTTCGTCCTCACAAGAATTTACAGCACGAGAGTTATATTTTGGATTCACCTCAAGTTGACTTGGCAACTTTCCCCTCTCATTATTTTTCGCCATTTCCTTTATCATATTCATCATTTGGTCCATTTTAGCGTCTTGCAAGTTTATTTTGGCTTCGTAAGAGCTCAACTGTTTTTCTAGACGCACGGTTTCTTATGACGGTTGAGAAGATTGAGAGGATTGGTTTGATGTTTGAAAATTGGGGTGCGATTTTGTCTAGTTTTGGGTGGAAGAGTTTCCAAGTTGTTGTTAGTTTAAGCGGTTGGTTGACTATGAGGAAGATGAGGATGGTAGATCAGCTGTGAACGCGGCGATACGCTGAGTTATTGGAGTTCTGGTGATGAGAATTGCAGTGTGGGGGTTATTTCGGCTTCTGGAATTTTCGGTGATGACTGTGGTTTTGTCGATGGCTGGTTTGGCACAGGATAGCGATGGTGGAAGGGAGAAAAACAAAGTATCAGAAGGTAATGAAAATTTAGGAAGATTCTTTTTTTTATTATTTTGTTTTGTTTTGGAAAAGGGAAAGAAGTTGGAAGATGGCAAGAAATAAATGGAAAAACAGGGAAGAAATTGTATGCAAAACAGGAAAACAAAATCAAGGAAACTTGTTCAATATTTTTTCTCTCTTGTTTTAGAAGATTGCGGTATCAATGAATAATACCGAATCAAACCAATCAAGAATTTTATTCTATATATACACCAAAACAAAAGGAAAATAAAAAATAAAAAAAATAAAAACTAACACGAATTGGAAATTAAATAAATAATAAAATTTAATCGTTATTTCCCCGGCAACGGCGCCAAAAACTTGATCGTTGCTAATCTATGAATTAGACAAGCGCGATATTTATAATAAATTCTGCAATTATACAGGTGTGCAGCATACAAGTCGAACACAGGGAGGTGTAATTAAAAATTATTATTTATTTTTTCTTGGGCATGTTAGACGAAGTTTGGAGTTGTTTTTTTTATGTTGTTGAAATTACTCTGAATCTAATCAGTATCAAATTCAACAATTGAAAAGAAAAGGAACAATTACTAGAAAAAGAGAATAACAACTAGAACAATAACAGAAGTTAAAAGTAGGATTCCTGTTGAAACTAATCAAACAGTGAATCGCTAACAAGCAGTAATAAAAGAAAATAACAATATGTGTTCTACCCAAACCTAATTAGGTAGATAACACAAACTGTTATGAAATTAAAATAACAACAAAGCTAGAAAAGAAAAGACTTTTATTAGAACTACAAGAGAATACAGAATAGAAAAATGAATCCTTTACAATGGGACATCATGTATATTTATAGAGATGTAGACCAAATCCTAATCAAATCAATGACTAAATGGCCCTCTTTTCTCAAGAAGTAATATCATATCTCTTGCCTTCCTTGATTAGGCTTGTTTGGAAATAATTCTTTTAAGAATATCTGATGCATATCTTGGTGAATATCTTCCAAATCCTCCGTATGGCTAGTTGATTGGTAATTAGATTGCATGTGATTAATTATTCCAAACAAGGATGTTCATCGAACTCCCAAGGCGACAAAGGATGAAATCTTCAAAATTGATCTTTTCTTGGCAATAAATCAATCAGAAATTCTTCTAATTGGAAATTGAAAAATGAATGTTCTGAAGTGATTTCCATGACTACTCCTGCAATGTCTATTAGTGAATATCATACATACACATGAATATGTATATATATAATATAACACTAATTAATATTCTTCATGGCAAAGGGCCAGTGTGAATGCGTTCCGTTTCTTTGGCAAAAAGTGAGCTCGACGGGGATCGAACTCAGGTCTCTCAGTACAAATCTCTATGCAATTACCAGTGAGCTACAACGTCTTTTGTAATTGAGATGACTTTAATACGGGGAAGTAGCTTTTTATCTGTAGTTGGCCTTTAATATGAAACGAAGGAGGCATTTCTTGACAACCTGTAAAAACACACAAAAGTGCCCAAAGTATCACTTATTTATTTACAAAAGATAAAATATAAGAGCATAGAATAAACACATTTCTATGTTAATCACTCACTGTGCTTCACATCATTGAACTATCGATCCTGGCTCAAATTATAATATTTAATATCGTTTATTTTAAATATTTAATATCGTTTATTTTCAAATAGTTCATTTTAAATATTTAACATCGTTTAAATTTTGAATTTATAATATAAATGAATTTTTATATTCAGTTATTGATTAAATAATCGAAATACGATTTATTTCGAATATAAATGATTATCGTAATACGAGAATCTGAAATAATTAAATTTGAAATTTAAAACTAAGTTGAAAACAATTCAGATAATTTACAAAAATTCAATTTAAATAGAATCGATAATAATGATATATTATCGAGTAATTAATTGTTTTGAATTTAATTTATATTGATCTAATATTAATATCTTCCCCATATGATCGAACTGGACTTCAAAACCGGTCCCATTGTGTTCATAATAGTAGTTTGACCCTAGGAAGGCATGTTGTTGGGCTCAAACAGGAGTTTGAAATCAAAGTGATAATTTAAATTAAAGGATAACGATTGTAATCAAATTAAATAAAATATAATAATAAAATTATTATAAAATTTATTCCTTCTTTCCTAAGTAAAAACAGTACAGTGCAACACTTCTATCATTTCACGTATATAGGGTCTCCTTCCTTCATAACCAAGTAAAACACTGATTAAATTATTTTGTACTTCTGTTCCCCTGTTATCACTTATAAAACTAAGTCATGGCATTCGATTTCCCAATTTTAAAACCAAACAAAGCAAATTCAATTCATTTTCCATTTTATTACTTCCGTTCCTTTTTAGTCTGCTAAAAAATCAAATCGATATCGTGAGTTGCAATTCAAATCCCTTCAAATTCCCAAAAGACGACATCAAAGGAACTTGCGATTTGTTTTCTAAAGGGTTCGATGTGTTCTCATTTGAGACTAGGAGTTATCGCGATTTGCAATTTGGGGGTAAGAGGGGTTTTCGAGAGCTGTAAATCGATTGCGATGGGGAAAGTTGTATTCGGAGAGAAGGATTTGGAGTCAACGATGGTAGTTGTAGAAACTAGGTGTAGTTCGAGTGATCGACAAGTGTAAGGAGTTACTGTGTTGACTTGGGGTCATGGCGTTCAGACATAGGTGATTATGGAGCCTAGATTAGCAGGAGTTGGGGAAGTAATACACCATTCGCTGTTGTAACTTCAACTATAATGCTGTGAGCATATTCCGAACTGGGTTAAACTAGCTTAAGGGATTCAGCAGTAAAGGGAGTTTAATTAGTGAATTTTTGGGATTTTGACGAATAAAAAAACAGTTATTTTTTTTGTTTGAAGTTTTTGGAGAAATCAATTTCAATAATGATCGTTGCAAAATTTTATGTGATGTGTGAGTTACAGTTCAAAGTCGCGATGGGTTATTTGGGAGAGAAGGGAGATAAATCTAGGATTTTGGCAAATTAAGTATTTTGGTTCGTGGAGTTTCAGGAAGTTGTTTCGAGGAGGGATTTAATGGTTAAGCATTGACAGGGAAGGTGAAGAGGGGAAGATGGGTGTTGAAATAGCTCAGTGTTGATGATTCGTTATTTCATAGTGGAGAGAGAGGCGTGCAGTGAAGTATTGAAATGGAAATCTAGATGCAGGATGTTGGTTCGACGGTGATTCAGGTGGTCGTAGTGATAGGTTGGAGAGATGGAATAAGGTTAAACAGATGATTAAGGTATATGATTTTTACTTTATTTTTATTAGATAAAAATATCAATTTTTGTTAAGCGGAAATTAAAATAAATAGTTTAATAATTCGAAAATATATAAATACTATATTAAATTAATGCAAGGTCCTAATATTACGAAAATCTGTTGTATGGATTCCTAGCTGAAGATTACATAAGCTGGAAATAAACTAAAATCAGAATGGACGAAAATAAAGGCACGGTGAGTAAATCTCACTTAAATTTTATATAGAAATATTTTTATCACTTAAAAATAATTGTTTGTTAGCTGTTTACATGGATTGAAATTTTTCTGTGGTTATAAAATATATATTAGTTATTTAGGATTGGTTTTGTGGCTACTATATATATATATATATATATATATATATATATATTGGTGGTTGGATTCCCGCAGTATCATTAGCGGATGCTCGCAATATCATTAGCGGATGACCCTATACGCCCCACGCTATGATAGTGGATGACCTTCTATACCACGTTATCCTGCCTCGAAGCAAGATGGGTATTATTTATGTTGGCTAACGCCTGTGGATGCAGGAAAAACAGATTAGAGGAATCCAACTGGATTCCCAAAATTTATTATTGTTTGTTCATATATATATTATCGTATATGATGTGTTATAAAACCTGTGCTTTGATAATTGAATGTTTGTGGATGTTTGAATTGTCTCAGAGCCAAAATGTTAATTTATAAAAATATTGTAAAAAGAGATTTCGAGATTTATAAGGAAAATTCTATTTTTCAAAAATAGAATTTGAATTTAAAATGGGCTAAAGATATCAACTTGTTTTGGATAAATAAAACAAGTATTGAATTTATAAACGATGTTTACAAATTGAATAATACAGGAAATTAAGGTAAATTTATAAACAGTGTTTATAAATAAAATGGAGTAATTATTGTTTGATAATTTGAATATTTAAATTCAAATGTGAATTTAAAAATAGAAATGGTGAATCGTTTTAAAGAAGTAAACGATGAAGTTTATTCTGATGTTCAGAATATAAATTGAACAAAAAATAAATCCATATGGATTTATGATTTGAATTCGATTAGATCGAATTTGTTTAAATAAAATATTTTCAGAAAAGATATTAGGATTTTATTAAATGGAAGTTTAAATTTAAATATGAAAATAGATTCTATATTTATATAGATGAGTTATAATAAGTAGAATATTCCAAAATAAGATTTTGGTTTTAGATTTATTTCGAAATGGAACTTATTGGAATTTATAAAACAAGTAAATTTATTAACAATATTTATAAATATAGTGAATTCATTATCTGGAGATATTCTGTAATTTTAAATTCAAGTATGAATTTAAATATAAGTTGAAATCATTTCGAAAAAGGAACGACAGTTTTATTCCAGGATTCGGAATATAAAATGAATTGGGTTTCAGTAGATCTGAAATGGAACTTGTTTCAATATATGAAACAAGGAAGTTGAATTTGTAAATGGTGATATGAATTTAGTGAATTAAATTATCATTTGATAATTTAGGAATTTAAATTCAAATATGAATTTAACAGTGAATTGGAAATCGTTTCGAAAAAGGAATGACGTCTTTACTTCTAAAATTTGGAATATAAACCGAGATGAGATAAATCAGAAGGATTTATAATTTGAAATTCGATATATTGAATTTTATAATTAATTTATTTATAAAGGAATTAGAATTTAATATAGAAGATTGAGTTAATAATAAATTTATAACTAAGATATGAAATAATTGATGACCTGGGATAATCAGGAATATTAAGTTGAATTTGGAAAATTGGTTTAATATATATTAAAATATATTAGAGTGGAGTTAGAATTTATATATAAACAAAGTTTAAAACGTTTATATATTAAATATAATTAAAACGAACTCGCTGAAGCACGACAGTTCGTAAATTGGCATCTCGAACTTCAATTGAGTATATAGAACTCAATTTAAGTCGGAATTCTTTGAAATAAGAATCATCAGGACCAATTTGATAATAGTTTTCTAATGGAAGAGAAAAACCTAGATTTCTCCTTATAGATTTTGAGTTATGTCAAAATCAAGTTTCCAGAAAAACAGTGCTATAATCATTTTTAAACCATAACGGTTTATTAAATAAAATATAATGATTTTGAATAAATAAAAGTCAGATTTCCATTAGCAAAAATCTAGACTTGATCTGTATAATGGATATGAACCCATGAGGATTAAGTGGATTGATTTCTGAGATAAAAATCAAAATTTTTAAATAGAAAATGGAGGTAGCTAATTAAAATGGAATTTAATTGGTTAATGTTGGTTACTTAACCTGGTTAAGGAATATGTGGTGGTGAATTACAATTCGAAACATGAATATGAACATTTGGAATAAAAATATGGAAGTGGGGTTTGACTTGATTAATAGTCAATAATAAGGTGTTTGAATATGGTTGATTCTAATTAAAGGTAAGATACGTGAATAAACAAATGTGAGAATAATTAGCAAATTGAATATAGTTAGATTCAAATATTGGATTTGTGAATTTCATATTTGAAATCGAATAGGAAACTTAAATTAAAAATGGAATTAAATTAGTTTATAAGCAAGATTAAAATATATTTGAACATGATATGTTCAAATAGAAAGTGAAATGGACAAAAGAGTTAATTAAAGAATAAATTAGCGAATTGAGTTAAAATGACCAGATTGAGTTGGAATAAATTAGAAATGGATGCATATGTGTTAAACAGGTAAGGGATGAAGAGAATGAAGTTTATATATTTAGTGCCCGACAAAAGGTACATTTTAAAATTCCATATGAGATTTTATGCGTCGAATCGGCAAGCCACTTGGCTTTTTTGATTTTCTTTTTGAATGGAAAGGGCCTAGAGAGGCGTGTTGAGGATTGAACTATTGACTGGTACAAAGGAGGTGCTGGCAAATTTTTTCGGAAATTTAAGGAGTTAGAATATTTTTAAGGAAATTCGATTATTAGAAATCAATATATCGATATATACAACATTCGTTAATGAAACAAACTTAAAAATAGAATATTATAAAAAAAGGAAATTTATAATTAAATCTGGTAAAAATAGAATAGAGAATCGTATATATGTTTTAAAAATGAATAATTGGTTTTTATGATATTGATTATTCGAGATAAGTAGTCTTGTCCATTTTGAAGTTAAGAATGTTATTCAGTTAAGGTCTGAGAGGTAGTTATACCCTAACTTGATTGATTTCATTTTAAACTGATAAATAACAAGATTCAGTATCGAAGATAAATGTTTGAATAAGATTAGGTTGAATACAGTATTTTGGGTTGTTGTAACGATGTTTTACACAACATTCGTTTTAACCCAAGTAATTGGAATTTTGGAAGTATAACGAATATTTCCTAAGCATAGAAATAAAGGAGTTCGGGAAAGAGAAATAATTGGAATGTTTTCCAATTATAAATAAAAGATATTTTCTAAGTATAGAAAATAAAAGAAGTTGATAGATGAAAATGTTTTCCAAATAGTGTAAGAGGCAAAGATGATTGTCGAAAATACTGTGTTAACGAATATTGATAAGGAAATGGAGATGAATTATATATTAATTAAGGAGCCCAGTGATTGTTTGATTTTATGGATGAATGTTTGTTTGTTTTTCTTCGATAGTTAAATAACTGACTATCGAAGTGTTTTCCAATATCGTTGTCAATATGGAGAGACCGGTTGGATTATTATGTGAGAACCACTCTGTATTGACAGTAGCGTTGCGAATCAGATTATATGAAGATAATTGAAGACGGAGTAAAGTGCAAGGTCTTCTTCTATTAATCCTAGGTAGAAATTGCCTAAGACGGATTAATGAAAATTGTGCCTTCGGTTTCGTTCAGTCCTAGAACGAAGTGTATGAACGAATGTTTGACGGAGTATTTCCAATGATCGCATATGTCGATCTATATAAATATATATGTTGGCGGAGAATTTATTCTCTTAGCATAATATCAATAATATATTTGTGCAAATCAATTAAGGATTAACGGATCTGACAATGTGGCATTCAAAGTGATTATGATAAGCGATCATAGCCTCATGCCTCAGCAACCGGGAAATGAAAAAAATCGGGCGGGCAGCAAGGCTAAGTCGGTAGCTCTCAATTAGGGTGTATTATCACCTATCTAGATAAATTCATTTCATTCTTTATTCTATTCAATGCTGTCCCATTTGGGAAAACGATTGCTGATCCCAACCGTTGGTGATATACATTCGATACACTCAAACGAAATGAGTGGTCGGTCATGTGTGATCGGGTTTTCTCCTCTAGAGGTACACTATCGGAAGGTGGTTCCATACCTTGTCATAGTTGGAAATTCATTACCCAATAAGTGCTCACGGTTTTGATTGTATATATATGTGGAACATGAGATGCCAGCGTTCCACTAGATTTCTATTTATTTGATTTAGACACTATTATAATATCAAAAGAGTTTTGATATAAAGATAATCGTTTCTTTCAAACAGATTTGAAAAGTTAAATCAAGTGGTTTGGATTCTCATAAGAGAAAAACCCGTTCCGTGTTATATGGTGTGGTCTTATGAGATATCTTTTACTTTCTCAAACTGTTTTTGATCGTTTACTCATACTTGTCCCATGGATGACCCGGGGTTTATTTGTTTTGTTTTACCTAAACTCTTGGGTGCCCAAATTTGTATGGGCAGTCAAGTAGTTCAGGATTTTACAGATCTATCTAAAGGATCTTGGAGCAGGTGGCTTCGGTGTTAGATATATAGTGTTTTTATTTCCGATGTGTTGTAATTGTTGTACTCTGATAATTGTATGTTATAAAGTTAAAGTTTTGTATTTCAAAAGTTATGATATATTATATTTTCTTCCGTTGCGATGTGAGATTCTGTATTGTTATTTCTGTTCTTCTTCGACCTTTTTATTCTAAATAAAATAATGCGTATTTTTGTGATATTTGGGTTGGATGTGTGATGTATGTAGTCAACTCAGATAGTGCGAATTTGCGGGCCGTTACAGTTGGTATCAGAGCCAGGTTTCGATCCTGGGGCCTGTGGGTTATAGGCCCACCACGCTTCTGCAGCGCAGTGAGTATATTTTCGAAAGTTTAATTTTTTGGGAGAAATAGATTTTTTTTCTATGTTTATATATTAAATTTGCCTACATACACAATATAAAATTGTAAGGTTTTGGTTGATAGCAATAAAAGATTATTTTTCTATGTCGAAATATAATAAGATTTATTCTTTTAGCATAAATGGCTCTAGAAATAACTTCTGTTGGAAATACAAAATTAAAATGGACTAGTGATTCAGAATATAACTCCAATGATACATTTAATCGAATATAGCTTATTTATTATTAATAATTCATTTTGAAATAATAGATTTATAATTAATATTTCATTAATTAAAATGGAGTAGTGATTTAATTAATGAAATATTAATTAAGGGCCCATTGATTGTTTGATGTTATGGATGAATGTTTGTTTGTTTTTCTTCGATAGTTAAATAACTGACAATCGAAGTATTTGCCAATATTGTTGTCAATATGGAGAGACCGGTTGGATTATTATATGAGAACCACTCCGTATTGCTAGTAGCGTTGCGAATAAAATTATCTGAAGATAATCGAAGATGGAGTAAAGTGCAAGGGCTTTTTCTGTTAATCCTAAGTAGAAATTGCCTAAGATGGAATAATGGAAATTGTGCCTTCGGTTTCGTTCAGTCCCAGAACGAACATGTATGAATGAGTGTCTGAAACAGTATTTCCAATTATCGCATATGTTGGCCTGTATAAATATATAGGGTGGCGGAGAATTTATTCTCTTAGTATAATATCCAAGATATATTTATGCAAATCAGTTAATGATTAACGGATCTGACAATGTGACATTCAAAGTAATTGTGTTATCAATGAATGATAAGTAATCGTAGCCTTAGGCCTCAACAATCGGGAAATGACAAAAATCGGGCAAGCAACATGGCTACGTGGGTAGTTCCCGTTAGGAAATATTATCACCTATCTAGAGAAATTCATTTAATTCCTTATTCTATTTGATGTTGTCCCATTTGTGAAAATGATTTCTAATCCCAATCATTGGTGATATACATTTGATACACTCAAGCGAAATGAGTGGTCGATCATGTGTGGCCGGGTTGCAATATATTCTTTTTGAACCCAATGTATTCTTCTCTAGAGATACACTATTGGAAGGTGGTTCCATACCTTATCATAGTTGGAAATTCATTACCCAATAAGTGCTCGCAGTTTTGATTGTATATTATATATATGCGAGCGTGAGATGTAAACGTTCCACTAGATTGTTATTTATTTGATTTAGACACTATTATAATATCAAAAGAGTTTGATATAAAGATTATTATTTCTTTCAAAAGGATTTTGAAAGTTAAATCAAGTGTTTTGGATTCCCATAAGGGAAAAACCCGTTCTGTGTTATACGATGTGGTCTAATGAGATATCGTTTATTTTCTCAAACTGTTTTAAATTGTTTACTCATACCACTCCCATGACTGACCCAATGTTTATTTTGTTTTGTTTTACCTGAATTCTTGGGTGCCCAAATTTGTACAGGCAGTCAAGTAGTTCAGGATTTTACAGATCTATCTAAAGGAGCTTGGAGCAGGAGGCCTTAGTGTTAGATATATAGTATTTTTATTTCCGCTGTGTTGTTAGTGTGTACTCTGATAATTGTATGTTATACCATTAAATTTTTTATTTCAAAAGTTATGATGTATTATATTTTGTTCCGCTGCAATGTGAGACTATGTGTTATTTCTGTTCTTCTTCTACCTTTTTCTTCTAAAAAAATGATTCGTATTTCTGTGATATTTGGGTTGGACGTGTGATGTATGTAGTTAACTCAGATAGTACGAATTTGCGGGACATTACAGTTGGTATTAGAAATCGGGTAGGTCGCATGGCTAAGTGGTTAGTTGCCAATTAGGGTGTATGGCCTCCTGATCTAGAGAAATTCCATTTACTTCTTTAAACTATTTCGATGCTGTCTCATTCGGGAAACGGTTGCTGATCCCAACCGTTGGTGATAATACATTTGATACGCTCAAGTGAAATGAGTGACCGATTATGTTTAGCCTGGGTTATAAGATGTTCTTGTTGAACCCAGTGTATTACTCTCTAGAGATACACTGTCGAAAGGTGGTTCCATACCTTGCCAGTTGGAATTCATTAACCATTAAGCGCCCGCGGTTTTTGATTATATATTATGTATGTGGAACGTGAGATAAAAGCATTTTTGTAACGATCCATATTTTTAACGGGGAATAAATAATTTATTTAATTATTTAAATAATGGTTTGGTAATTTAAAATGACCATAATTAAATAATATTGAATATTTAATTAATATAATTAATAGAATAATATATTTAATTTACGAAATAATCGGAATTAGTGGAATTCACCATATTATGTGAATTGGATCATTTATAAATATAATTCAGTATAGAGTTGAATTATATTAACGAATGTATTATATAAAAGACCATTGAAGTGTAATTATATTACAATTATAATCGAGCTCGAAATAGCGCGGCAGTTCATAATTTGGCGATTCGAACTTTAAATGAATATACAGAATCCGTTTTAAGTCGGATTTCTGTGAAATAAGAAACGTTCGGAGCTGGTGAAGTATATTTTTCTAATGGAAGAGAATAATCGAGATTTCGTTGTGTAGTTTTTGAGTTATGTCCAAATCAAATTTTTGAAAAGTCGCTATGGAGTTCCTTTATAATTTACGATTTATTTATATTATAAAAGGATTTTTTATATAAATTGGATATCGATTTAACACTGGATTTGAAATATCGAGTTATAAATTCAAATAAGAATATTTTGCAACTATATTATATTCTATGTGAATATATACGATAATATTAATTAATATTAAATTTAATTATTTTTAAATATATTTATATTTAAATGGGTTTATTTAGAGCTTTAAAAATAGCCACTTTTCCAAACGAGCTCCGTTTTCGACGTAACTAATTTTGTTGGATCCGAAATATTAAATTATTGTTAGATTTTAATTTTTGTGATTTTTGGGAGTCAGTATGTGGCTATGCGGGATTTTAATGAGAAAAACAATCAATGATTTGACTTTAAAAATACGCTGTGTGAGCAAACGGATTCGGAATTCGACGAAACAAGTTTCCTTGGGTCCGTAATGTCGAACTGTAGATGCATGCCAATTTTCATGATTTTTGGATGTTGTATGTGATCACAAGGATTTTTAAACAGCATATATAGACAGCGATTCAATAAAAAGTAATATAATAATAAATATAATATTATTTCTTTTTCCTATATATACCCCTTTAACATTTCCAACCCTTAACTTTTTTCTTTCTCTAGTCAAGGGGAAAAAAACAGCCGTCATCCTCTTTCACAAAGAAACCGTGAGTTTAAAAAATGATAGTAAGTTCAAATAAAATCCAGGAAAAAATAAAAGATTGGATCTTTCGATTTTAGGGAAGTAGTTCTGGGTTAATATAGGAGGTCGTGACATCCTGTTGTGGTGTTTGAAGATTTTTTTGAAAGCTAGGGTTAGGTTCTTTTCACTATTAAGGAGGAGTTGGCTCGATTCGATCTTGGATTCAGATTCCTAGTATTATTCTACAGTTGCGTGCATTTTTCAACAAGGTTTGGGCATGAATGATGTCGCAAGTTTTCACTGTAGGGTCGGCCGATGTCAAGACACGCGATGTGTTACGGGAGGGCGAGTTACAGGCTATAGTGATGAGGCGTTAGAGCATGAGATGAGGATGAGTACGGTGATTTTTGTTTAATTTATAGGGGATTGGAGATGGAGTCAGATGGGTTTAACTGTAGTGAAGGGGAGGGAGGCTTACGGTAGCGGTCATGGTGATGTTCAATGGGTCAGCTGGTCGGTTTCTATTGGGAAAACTAAGTGGTGTTTGTCGGTGGAGTTCTTGTTGAGTTTGGTGGTTTATGGAGGGAGTTCTGGTAGGTGTAAAAGTCGGTAATGCTGAAGTAATACAGGAGAACATGGTTCATTTTTTCTGTTTTAGGAAGAGAGAGGGAGACAAGATGCGGGCCTGGTTTATTGAAGGGTGCGTGGGCCGAAATTTGTGAAAAGCCCATACGTATAAGGAAAAAAGAAAGAAGAGGAAATGAAGGGCTGAGGAGTAACCCGACCTGGTGGAACTGCTGAAATAAGATTAGGGAAAGAAGCATAGTAATTGGGCCAGTTTTGAATAGTAAGGCCAAGTTTTAGGTAAAATAAAATAAAACTTGAGATAATTTAATCTAGTTATTATATTAACTTGTTAAATTAATAATTTTGTTGTACGAAGCCAGAATCTGACGAAACCAGATCCATTGGGATCGTACGGACGAGGTCTACACACTGGAACTGACTGGGAGTGAATTGGAGCTCGTTACAATTTATAGCGAAATAAATTGTCTGTCTGAATCAACTGACAGTTATCGTTATTTAACGATGATCGTCCAATGTGAGTAAAACACACTAACTCTTCCAGTTTATATTTTTATAAATATAATCCAGTGTTGATAAATGATGATTGATAGCTGTGTGATGATTGTTTGGTTGAATTGCTGATTTAGTGATTGAAATTATAGATAACGATATATATATATAAATTGTTAATCAAATATTGATTCTGTTTATCGGAATATATCATATTGAATTGAAATCGATGATATTTATATTGTTTAACATCTGTGATGCAGGGAAACAGGTTGGAGGGATATAACTGGATTCCTTAATATTTATAATATTGTTTGTTTTCATATATTGCGATATATGATGTGATATAAAACCTGTGATTGATTATATGACACTAGTCTGGTTAATTGGTATTTTAAATACCATAAAAATTACAGGAATGTAAAAAGAGAATTTTTCAAAGTCTGTTTTGAAAATGAAATATTTATAGGAAAAAAATATGATATTGAAAATGAAATATTTATTTGGAAAATATATAGGATATTATAAAAGGAATATTTATTTGGAAAGTAAATAGAATTTATAAAAGGAAATATTTGTAAAATGGAAAGAATTTTATAAAAGGAAATATTTGGAAAATGAATAGAATTTTATAAAAGGAGAATTTTACAATAGGAAGATTTACAGCCGTACTTCGCACACGAGTGTAACATTGCATGGATTTAAAATTAAATTAAATAGAAATATGTATTAATCGATAAATGGAGACGATTAATTTATAAATAATGTTCTATAAATTAAGTAAAATATTTATCATTTGATAAATGGAATATATAAATCTGAATTTATATAGAGGAGTGAAAATCGGTTTCAACACCAATGTTTTTAATGGAATTTAAACTTAGCATTTTTAAAGAGAATCAAATGAGATTTAGTGTTAGAAGTATAAAATAAGTTTGATATGAAAATTTTATAAATAGAAGTATGAAAAGAAATTGGATTTGGGATATTGTTTTTAAAATACGAAACCAAACTGTTTGATTATATATAGATGTGTTATTCACATTCTATGTGAAAAATTAGATTAAAGTAAATATTTTGCAAATAAAATATTATAAAGGAATTTGGGTTTTTAATTAGGAATTTAAATGGAATTACTGAAATTAGAAACTGACTGGAAATTAGTTCAGTTGAATGGCTTTCTGGGTATCGATCTGATGTTGGTTTCGACCTTCGGGGTTTATGCTTGAGAAGTTGTTCTCTTACTAGTTTACAGTTAGAGACTGATAGAGGTGGGAAGATATTGATGTGTGAATCATAAATGGAAATGTTTTCCAAAGTTAATAACATATATTTTCTAATTTTAGAAAACAAGGAATTTATGAATATATGGAAATGATAAATGGCAAATTGGGAAATGAAATGATGATTGACCGGTAAGATTTCCATTTAGGAATACGACCGTTGTTTGTAGACCTGTTTTTCTTTAATAGTTAAATCATTGACTATCAAAGATTTTGACCATTTCCGCTATAAATACGGAGGGACCGGGATTAGATATATTATCTGAAAACCAATCCGTATGGCATTAGCGTTGCAAATCAAATATGATGAAGATAATTGAAGACGGAGTTATGCAAGGGATGTTCAGTAAATCCTAGGTAGAAATTTCCTAAGATGGATTTACAAAATTGTACCTTCGGTCAGTCTAGTCCAAGGACGACCTGTATGGAAGAATGTATGATAGAGTATATTTAACACATCGCTAAGTTGATCTCTTCAAACGTATTTACCTTTGGTGGAAGAGGAATTCGTTTCTCTTAGCTGTATACCCGTGGTATTTTTGGGGAAATCAATTTGTGATTTGTCGGGTATGACGATGTGACATTCAAAGTAAATAATGGTGTGATCTGTATGTTTTGGCCTCAAGCCTCACAAACAGGAAACGGTATAAAATCGGGTAGGTCGCATGGCTAAGTGGTTAGCTGCCAATTAGGGTGTATTGTCACCTGATCTAGAGAAATTCCATTTACTTCTATAATCTATTTCGATGCTGTCCCTTTCGGTAAACGGTTGCTGATCCCAACCATTGGTGATAATACATTCGGTACACTCAAGCGAAATAAGTAACCGTGAAACACCCCACCTCCGTTAGGGTCACTCTCAAAGGGAATGCCCTAATTTTGGTGGAGGTTTATAAGTATAAGTCACAGATATACAAGACAGATATAAGAACACATATTTGTAAACAGCGGAAAAACAACAACTTTTATTTCATAAAAGCAAATACGTGTTACAACAACATCACCATAATTGTCTTACATCTTTCCCAAAAACATAACACTTTCATAATCTGTCTTGATTACATTATTTAAAGAAGCATAAATAAAACATAGATAAACTGCAAAAGCCCCATAGTGGTTGTCCAAAGCCATAGTTCAAAACGAAAGGTCCAAGCAATACATTTCTCTTCTTCAAGCTGGATGTTAAGACTGGTCAAGCTGCAGTGTTCCCTCCCTGTAGACCTGGGGGGGGGGGGGGGGGAACGGAAGAAAAGACGAAAGAAAAGTAGAGTCAGACATAAAGCCTGAGTAAGTCTAGTACTATTCTGTCTATGAATAAAGAACTGGGTATGATAAGTATAAACAAGAAGTGTGAAAGCACTATAACTTGGTTAAGTTGTCTAGGGTCGAATATACTATCGTACCCCATGGTAATCTCTAAACCCATATAAACTAGTTCCCAACTGGCACCCCCAAATCAGGGTGATGTGATCCGTTCTATGATGATCGGCTCCTACTCGCATAGTTACATGTGTCTTACGGCCCCCGATGCTGTAGTTACCTATGCTAGTCCCACCATGGGGTGTATCAAGTCCCATGGTGGTGGCCCGACACAATCCTAGAATGCACAGGTATGCTACTGGTGTCCAGTGCCTTATTTTTCTGCGCCGGAGTGTGTGCACGCCCGCACCCCGTTAGAACCTACACTGCTACACCACTGCCGTCGATTTGACCTCTTACAATCAGCCCAGTAATCGTGCCCCACCCTGCCTAGTTTCAGGGTATCCTGATACACCTTCTAGGGTTACTGCTGAAAAGGGTCCCCCGTTACTAGGTTTTCTATCTCTAGCCAACATGCTAAGTTGGTTAAGTGTTTTCTAACCTAACCCCCACCAGTCCGTTTAGTTTAGCATGTTCCATTTTGATTAAGTCATTAGTTCACTTAATCCTAACAATCCTGACTCAGCCTTAATTGTCTTATTAAGGTCCTGACCTCTCACATTAGACAGGTATTGTTGTGGCTGCCTGTTGCCGGTTGGTTCCGGGCAGTCTTACGCCACAACTCAGTCTAACCTCGGGTCCTTATTGGGCTCCATGTTTAACCTCCCACATTGGATAGGTATTGTTGTGACTACTGGACAGCCGGGCGGTTCCGGGCAGGTTTACATCACAACTCAATCCAACCTCGGGTTAAACACATCGTATGTTCTACATTTACATATTTTGTCTTTCTTCTTTATTTTCTTATATGTAAATATTTGCGGCCCATTATTAAGTTAATGGTGTAAAGGTTACACCAATCATGGGCCCAACCCATACTTGAATTTGGGCCCTTCTACTTTATGTTTTCATTTATTAATTTAACCCAACGTTATTTTCCCCCATTTAACTCGTCCGTTTATTATATATATGTTGGGCTTAGCCTTTTAAAGCCCAACTTAGCCATGCGGAAAGGGGAGGCTTAAAGCGTGATTACATATACAAAAAGGGGAATGTGAACGCATGAACTTGCAATGTGACGTTGGAACTACAAAATAGAAACTGGTGTACTTGCATAGTGGTAACATATACTTTGGTCATAAAGCATAAGTGACATGAATCAAACCATGTAAACTTGTAGTTAAATTAAGAATATCACTATCGACACATAGGCTTAACTACAACATAAACCTATATTTTATTTAGGCATAATATCAAACATAAGCAATTCATGTTTATAAGATTACTACATGTTTACAAAGGTGTTTACTTTTGTTACTAACACAAAAGTATAGTTCAACTTAATCATGATTTTAAATCTATTCACATGGCATAAATATTTCTAACATGAAATCATGATTTTTACTTTAGTCATGCAAACTTGCAAAAAGGGATTTTGAATCTAACCTAGCTATGTACCACATATGTCATCATATAATTCTTGTAAACAATATAGACTTAATTATGCAAAATATCAATCATAGCCTAGTCATATTCATAAGACTGCAAATAGGTTTTCTAGTACAAAAGCATGACTTAATACATAGATCATGATGCCAAATTTTCAACATAATTTCATATGGACTATGATAACCCCCAACTTATTCCAATTACTTCAAAAAAATGATGTTTGTATAAAAATACACATTATGATGGCATAGTAGCAAAACCCCAAACTTGCATGAATTTCAATTAATCAACTACATACATGTAGCTTCAACAAGGATTACATAATTTGCGAATATTCCAAACGTATACTTGCATAAAACTACCGCATGTAGTTTTTCATAACTGAATAACATAATTCGAGAATATCCAAACGTATACAATATTCCAAATCGATAAGAATCATAGTAACGCACAAATTATGAATTATTTATCACCACAACCAAGTATACAAACCAACACAGTTATTTGTTCATACCAAAGTAATACTCTACTTACAATTGTGTGGCGAATTCTCCAATTTAGGAATTTGGAGATGCGATTTGATTTGATTAAGTTGCTTTATGCCTTTAGAATTTGCCTCCTAATCCTCTCTCCAATTGGTGGCTACTCTTAGTCGTTCCTCAGCAACATGGCGGCTTTGTTCTTATTTTTGAATGAATAGATTAGGGTTGAGTCTAGGGTCATTTTTATAGGGTTTATGAACTGATTAGAACCATTGATGTTGCTTGGTTTGATCGTAGCCATTCATCCTAAAGAGAGACCAATTAGAGCCTGCCACCTAGCCCTAATGACAAAGCAGACTGCAGAAAATCGACCAACATAGAATAGGCCAGCCAGGTTGGGCTGGGTTCGACCTGGCTCTGGACCAGGTCGACAGCCCTGTCGACCTGGTTAGACCAGGTCGACAGCCCAGTCGACCTGGGTGCGTTAGGCGGGTGTTTTTCCGCCCTGGCCCATTGGGCTCCATTTTGGAATTTAAATTTGATTTTCTGAGCTATTTTATTCTGTTTGAATTTTAAACTTAATTCAAAAACTTCCGAAGGCCATATCTTCTTCATACGGACTCCGTTTTTCGAAAACTCGGACTCTATTTCGCGTATTTTTCCGAGACGAACGCAATGGCGTATCCCGTTTCCCTTAGTTATTTGATTTGAAAATAATTATACTTTAATTTGTGAATTTCACAGTTATAGAATTCGCGGGGTGTTACATTCTCCCCCACTTAAAAGGATTTCGTCCCCGAAATCTTCAAGTTAGGAGGAATGTATATACTAACATCCAATCATCCATCTACTCATCCATCAAACACGAGCATCCATTGTCCTTAAGAGACTTCTAATGCTTCATGGTCATATGCGAAGTGTGTGTGTACATGTACTTATCTAATGCAAAATCAGGCGGTCTACTGATTCAGTTGACCTCCTTAATGCGAATTATGTAAGTGCCATGAATCCATTATGTATGCAAATTTTCCTATTCATGATTCTACATGAGTGCACAATCATTCAATACAAATGCAACATCCATATGACAAAACATTTGAGTTCAACCATATACGAATGCAAACATATATGCATATGCAATATGAAGTGACTGAGCCGATCTAAAACCTAGATTGTGTGTGTATATGCAACCACGAGCAACCACTAGCAATCACTTGCAACCACTTGCAACCATCATCCATAACATGTTTCAATTACATGTTTCCATCCAAAGGGTTTCTACCTAAAAGATAAGGTCGAGGAAATATACCTAAAAAGATAGATAAAAGCGCAACTTAAGGAAAAGGAAAGATCAAGGATGTACCCTCGAATAGAAAAGGGTAGGCAGTGCGTATTCTAGCTTCAGTTTCCCAAGTCGCGTCTCCCTCGGCGTCGCTCCACTGAACTTTGACGAGCTTGACTTCACGGTTGCGTAGCTTCTTCACTTCTGTTCCTAATATGCGGGTTGGAACCCTTCTTATGGTTGCTTCGCGTTCCACTTCGGCCTCTTCGAGGATATTTGGCTCTACCACCTCAGCAGACTCGTGTAGACATTTTCGGAGATGTGAAACGTGAAAAACGTTGTGGACTCCAGCCAAATTCTCGGGTAGCTCTAATCTATAGGCCATTTTCCCAATTTTCTCGATGATAGGGAATGGCCCTACGAACCTTGGTGCCAGTTTTCCTGTGGTTCCAAAACGAACAACGTTTCTTAGCGGTGATACCTTGAGAAAAACTCTGTCTCCAACCTCAAATTCAAGGTCGGTCCTTCTCTTGTCGGCATAGGACTTTTGTCTGTCTTGGGCCGTCTTCATCCTTCTTCGTATTAAGTCTACTTTCTCTGAAGTCTCTCGGATCATATCTGGTCCAAGTATGAGCTTGTCCGTAGACTCCCACCAACAAGTGGGCGATCGGCACGGTCTTCCATATAAAGCTTCGAAGGGCGCCATTCCGATGGTTGCTTGATAGCTGTTGTTGTAGGCAAATTCCACCAAAGAAAGGTGGTCTTCCCATGTCCCTCCGAAGTCAAGGACGCATAGCCTTAAGAGGTCTTCCAAAACTCTGTTCACTCTCTCTGTTTGGCCGTCGGTTTGGGGATGATAGGCTGTGCTCAAGCACAACTGCGTTCCTACTGCTTCTTGCAGACTCCGCCAAAACTCACTGGTGAAGATGGGGTCTCGGTCACTAATAATGCTAGATGGTATTCCATGGAGTTGAACAATTTCCTTGAGGTAAAGTGATGCTAGGGATGAGGCAGTTCTTTTACTTTTGACAGGTAAAAAGTGGGCGCTTTTGGTAAGCCTATCCACTATTACCCAAATGCTAGTGTTGCCTCTCCTAGACCTAGGCAGCCCATCGATGAAGTCCATTGAGATGCTATCCCACTTCCACTGCGGGACCTCCAGAGGATGTAGCAGTCCGCCAGGCTTTTTCTGTTCCGCCTTAACCTGTTGGCACACCATGCACTTAGAAACGAATTCTGCCACGTCCTTTTTCATGCCGTTCCAGAAGAAAGTCCTTTTTATATCTTTGTACATTTTATCTCCGCCTGGGTGTATTGTCATCTTGGAGTGATGTGCTTCCTCGAGAACCTTCTTTACTATATCTTTTGTCTGTGGGACGCATAGTCTTCCGTCTCGCCTTAGCAAACCCTTATCGTCGATGGAGTATCTGTTGAGGTGACTTGAAGTTTCACCCCTAATTAGCCTATCAATTATTTCCACAAGCTGAGGGTCTTCACGTTGTGCTGTCCCTACTGAATCCACTAAAGTTGGGCGCACTTCGAGAGATGCTAGCTAGCCTGGTACGAAATCGAAGGAAGGCCTAAAGTCGAAGCTGGCTATAAACTCTAGGCTTTGTCTTTCAACAAACAACGGGCTTAGGGTTAATTTCTTTCGGCTCAACGCGTCTGCTACTACGTTGCCTTTGCTCGGAGTGTAGGAGATTTTGAAATCGTACGAGGCAAGAAATTCCATCCATCTCTGTTGCCTCAAGTTAAGATCCTTCTGCGAGAAAAGATATTTCAACGATTTATGGTCAATGTAAAGTTCGAACTTCTCACCTAGGAGATAGTGTCGCCAAGACTTGAGTGCAAAGACGATGGCGGCTAACTCAAGATCGTGGGTTGGGTAGTTCTTTTCGTGCACTTTCAACTGCCTCCCGCCATAAGCTACTACCCTTCCTTCTTGCATTAAGACGGCGCCTAGCCCTGTCCCACATGCATCCGTATAAACAGTGAACATCTTGCTCCCATCTGGCAACGTCAAAACTGGAGCTGTTGTAAGAGCCCTTTTCAGTCATTGGAAAGCAAACTCGCAATCCAAGTCCCAATTAAACACTAGATTCTTCTTGGTCAATTTCGTGAGCGGAGCTGAGATTTTCGCAAAATCCCTTATGAACTTTCGATAGAAACCTGCTAGTCCTAGAAAGCTTCGGACCTCAGTTGCATTCCTTGGTGTCTTCCAATCTTGTACCGCCACTACCTTAGCAGGGTCCACTGCTAACCCTTGTTTGGATACTATGTGCCCAAGGAACCTCACCTCTTCTCTCCAAAAGTGGCATTTGGAGAATTTGGCTTTTAGTTGATGGACTCGCAAAGTTTCCATGATTGCCCTTAAGTGCTGAGCATGTTCCTCTTCACTCTTTGAGAAGATAAGGATATCATCTACGAAGACCACTACGAATTTGTTGAGGAAATCTCTGAATACCCTACTCATCAGGTCCACGAAGTAAGCAGGTGCATTTGTCAAGCCGAAAGGCATGACAAGCCATTCAAAGAAGCCGTCTGGGGTTCTGAACGCCGTTTTATCGATGCTATCTTCAGCCACCCTTAGCTGATGAAAACCGGTTGCTAAATCGAGCTGGGAGAAAACAGACGCTCCTACAAGATGGTCAAACAAATCGTCAATTCTAGGGAGAGGGTGCCTATTTTTCTTCGTTAGCTTGTTGAGCTCCCTATAGTCAACACATATACGGAGTGAACCATCCGCCTTTGTAGCGAACACCACTGGAGCGCCCCATTCTGAAATGCTTCTCCTAATGAACCCCTTTTCTAGAAGCTCTTTAATCTGTTTACTGAGCTCTTTCCTTTCTCGTGGAGCCATATGTCTAACGGGCAACGCAACGAGCTTTGCATTATCTACAAGATATATGCGGAAGTCTATTTCCCGCTTCGGAGGCAAGCCCTTCACCTCTTCGAAGACATCCGGATATTCCCGGACCACTCTAACTGATTGCAAATTTTCAACAAAGGCATCTAGCGATTCAAGATAACTAAGCATAACCGCATACGAGGGATTACAAGAAATTTCCAAAGTATTACCGAGCTGGGTTAGGAGCCTAACAACCCTTTTCTCACAATCAAGGATGGCCCCATTACTGGATAGCCAATCCATACCCAAAATCAAACCATAACCCGAAAAGCCCAAAACAAAGGCACTACATTGAAATTCTACGCTTAGAATAGAAATTTTCAATCCCACACAGATCATAGACAAATGATCTGGGCCCCCAATTTGGTTTGAAATAATTAAGGGGTCCTCTACCATATTAGTTTTTAGGTGCAGAGATTCTACTAAAGCAGACGAGATAAAGGAGTGTGATGCGCCAGAATCAAATAAAGTGCGAACGGGGTGATCATAAAGATAAACTACGCTTTCTACAGAAGTATTTATACCTCGTTATTGCAGAGGTGGCGCTTCCAGCACATGAACCTGTGCCCCTGGGGTGGATCTAGCCCTCTGCCCCTGTCCTCGTTTCTTTGGGCAGTCCTTAGCCTTGTGGCCTGTCTCACCACAAGAAAAGCACCCACCATTCTCCTTGGCCTTCTTTTTCCGGCAGTCCTTAACTAAGTGCCCTACTTTGCCACAGAAATTGCACTTCCTCTTCTCTTTGTTGCCTTTCCCGCCTTTCTTAAAGTCTGTCTTCTTAGGCTGCAAACCCTCTTTCTTCCCTTGAGAGCTTTCTGCCTTTGTCTCCTTCTTGCCCTTATCCTCTTCATTCAGCAATGCCATTTGCACCAATCTTTCATACGTGGCTCCCATGGGTATATGGGTCATGGCCAAACTGTGTAATGGCTCATTCAACCCTTTGACGAAACGGAGAGCCTTCTTGTGCGGGGTGTTGACTAGGTCAAACCCAAACCTAGCCAGCTCATCGAACTGATTCACATACTCTCTGACTGTCTTGTCCCCTTGCTTAAGAAATAAGAATTTTTCCAACTGCAAACTTCTTTTCGCATCTGAGAGAAATTTAGTCTCAAACCTTGCCCTAAAGTCCTCCCATGTCTCCACTGGTCTTTCAGCATTAGTGACTTCCCACCAGTAGGAAGCCTCGCCCTTCAATAGCCACACTGCCAATTGTACTTTTTGTCTATCCTCTACCTCAAAGATGATGAATAGGTCCTCAGTTTCTTTCAGCCAATTTCTGGCTGCCACGAAGGACTCAGTTCCATGGAAATCCCTTCCTCCCATAGCTTTAAAATCTTTACATATCTTAGCAAACGTGTTTCCCCGTGGAGGAGGTGGAGGAAAAGGTGTCGCTGCAGCTGGATGATTTCCGGCAGCTGGAGCAGGAGGAATGGTAGGACCTGGCTGAGTGGCTCTTGCTTCTAAGAACCGTCTAAACCAACCAGGTATTGGTACCCCTTCCGGCAAGTTAAGATCTTCGGACATGTTGAAACAAAAAAGGATAGATTCAAAACGAAGGATAAGAGATAGTACCTATGGCTTTGGGGAGTGGACTTTGCCTTTTTAAAATAATATTTTTCTTCTAAAATTGCTTCTTTAAATTTCCTTTTTGAAAAAAAAAAAAATTCAAAACTTTTTATCTTATCTGGTAAACCTATGCTCTGATACCAAGTGTAACACCCCACCTCCGTTAGGGTCACTCTCAAAGGGAATGCCCTAATTTTGGTGGAGGTTTATAAGTATAAGTCACAGATATACAAGACAGATATAAGAACACATATTTGTAAACAGCGGAAAAACAACAACTTTTATTTCATAAAAGCAAATACGTGTTACAACAACATCACCATAATTGTCTTACATCTTTTCCAAAAACATAACACTTTCATAATCTGTCTTGATTACATTATTTAAAGAAGCATAAATAAAACATAGATAAACTGCAAAAGCCCCATAGTGGTTGTCCAAAGCCATAGTTCAAAACGAAAGGTCCAAGCAATACATTTCTCTTCTTCAAGCTGGATTTTAAGACTGGTCAAGCTGCAGTGTTCCCTCCCTGTAGACCTGGGGGGGGGGGGAACGGAAGAAAAGAAGACGAAAGAAAAGTAGAGTCAGACATAAAGCCTGAGTAAGTCTAGTACTATTCTGTCTATGAATAAAGAACTGGGTATGATAAGTATAAACAAGAAGTGTGAAAGCACTATAACTTGGTTAAGTTGTCTAGGGTCGAATATACTATCGTACCCCATGGTAATCTCTGAACCCATATAAACTAGTACCCAACTGGCACCCCCAAATCAGGGTGATGTGATCCGTTCTATGATGATCAGCTCCTACTCGCATAGTTACATGTGTCTTACGGCCCCCGATGCTGTAGTTACCTATGCTGGTCCCACCATGGGGTGTATCAAGTCCCATGGTGGCGGCCCGACACAATCCTAGAATGCACAGGTATGCTACTAGTGTCCAGTGCCTTATTTTTCTACACCGGAGTGTGTGCACGCCCGCACCCCGTTAGAACCTACACTGCTACACCACCGCCGTCGATTTGACCTCTTACAATCAGCCCAGTAATCGTGCCCCACCCTGCCTAGTTTCAGGGTATCCTGATACACCTTCTAGGGTTACTGCTGAAAAGGGTCCCCCGTTACTAGGTTTTCTATCGCTAGCCAACATGCTAAGTTGGTTAAGTGTTTTCTAACCTAACCCCCACCAGTCCGTTTAGTTTAGCATGTTCCATTTTGATTAAGTCATTAGTTCACTTAATCCTAACAATCCTGACTCAGCCTTAATTGTCTTATTAAGGCCCTGACCTCTCACATTAGACAGGTATTGTTGTGGCTGCCTGTTGCCGGTTGGTTCCAGGCAGTCTTACGCCACAACTCAGTCTAACCTCGGGTCCTTATTGGGCTCCATGTTTAACCTCCCACATTGGATAGGTATTGTTGTGACTACTGGACAGCTGGGCGGTTCCGGGCAGGTTTACATCACAACTCAATCCAACCTCGGGTTAAACACATCGTATGTTCTACATTTACATATTTTGTCTTTCTTCTTTATTTTCTTATATGTAAATATTTGCGGCCCATTATTAAGTTAATGGTGTAAAGGTTACACCAATCGTGGGCCCAACCCATACTTGAATTTGGGCCCTTCTACTTTATGTTTTCATTTATTAATTTAACCCAACGTTATTTTGCAACGTTTAACTCGTCCGTTTATTATATATATGTTGGGCTTAGCCTTTTAAAGCCCAACTTAGCCATGTGGAAAGGGGAGGCTTAAAGCGTGATTACATATACAAAAAGGGGAATGTGAACGCATGAACTTGCAATGTGACGTTGGAACTACAAAATAGAAACTGGTGTACTTGCATAGTGGTAACATATACTTTGGTCATAAAGCATAAGTGACATGAATCAAACCATGTAAACTTGTAGTTAAATTAAGAATATCACTATCGACACATAGGCTTAACTACAACATAAACCTATATTTTATTTAGGCATAATATCAAACATAAGCAATTCATGTTTATAAGATTACTACATGTTTACAAAGGTGTTTACTTTTGTTACTAACACAAAATTATAGTTCAACTTAATCATGATTTTAAATCTATTCACATGGCATAAATATTTCTAACATGAAATCATGATTTTTACTTTAGTCATGCAAACTTGCAAAAAGGGATTTTGAATCTAACCTAGCTATGTACCACATATGTCATCATATAATTCTTGTAAACAATATAGACTTAATTATGCAAAATATCAATCATAGCCTAGTCATATTCATAATTCTGCAAATAGGTTTTCTAGTACAAAAGCATGACTTAATACATAGATCATGATGCCAAATTTTCAACATAATTTCATATGGACTATGATAACCCCAAACTTATTCCAATTACTTCACAAAAATGATGTTTGTATAAAAATACACATTATGATGGCATAGTAGCAAAACCCCAAACTTGCATGAATTTCAATTAATCAACTACATACATGTAGCTTCAACAAGGATTACATAATTTGCGAATATTCCAAACGTATACTTGCATAAAACTACCGCATGTAGTTTTTCATAACTGAATAACATAATTCGAGAATATCCAAACGTATACAATATTCCAAATCGATAAGAATCATAGTAACGCACAAATTATGAATTATTTATCACCACAACCAAGTATACAAACCAACACAGTTATTTGTTCATACCAAAGTAATACTCTACTTACAATTGTGTGGCGAATTCTCCAATTTAGGAATTTGGAGATGCAATTTGATTTGATTAAGTTGCTTTATGCCTTTAGAATTTGCCTCCTAATCCTCTCTCCAATTGGTGGCTACTCTTAGTCGTTCCTCAGCAACATGGCGGCTTTGTTCTTATTTTTGAATGAATAGATTAGGGTTGAGTCTAGGGTCATTTTTATAGGGTTTATGAACTGATTAGGACCATTGATGTTGCTTGGTTTGATCGTAGCCATTCATCCTAAAGAGAAACCAATTAGAGCCTGCCACCTAGCCCTAATGACAAAGCAGACTGCAGAAAATCGACCAACATAGAATAGGCCAGCCAGGTTGGGCTGGGTTCGACCTGGCTCTGGACCAGGTCGACAGCCCTGTCGACCTAGTTAGACCAGGTCGACAGCCCAGTCGACCTGGGTGCGTTAGGCGGGTGTTTTTCCGCCCTGGCCCATTGGGCCCCATTTTGGAATTTAAATTTGATTTTCTAAGCTATTTTATTCTGTTTGAATTTTAAACTTAATTCAAAAACTTCCGAAGGCCATATCTTCTTCATACGGACTCCGTTTTTCGAAAACTCGGACTCTATTTCGCGTATTTTTCCGAGACGAACGCAATGGCGTATCCCGTTTCCCTTAGTTCTTTGATTTGAAAATAATTATACTTAGTTTGTGAATTTCACAGTTATAGAATTCGCGGGGTGTTACAAACCGGTCATGTTTAGCCTGGGTTACAAGATGTTCTTGTTGAACCTGGTGTATTCCTCTCTAGAGATACAATGTCGGAAGGTGGTCCCATATCTTGCCAGTTGGAATCCATTACCCAATAAGCACCTATGGTTTTTGATTGTATATTGTGTATGTGGAACGTGAGATGAAAGCGTTTTGCTAGATGATTATTATATTGTGGTTGATAGACATTATCATAATGTCAAATGAGTTGATATAAAGATTATCATTTCTTTCAAAAGGTTTTTGAATGTTGGACCAAGTGTTTTGGATTCTCATAAGGGAAAAACCTGTTCCATTATACGGTGTGGTCTTATGAGATATCGTTCGATTGGTCAAACTGTTTTAAATTGGTTTACTAACTCCTGTCCCATGACTGACCCAGAGTTTATTTTTTTTTGTTTTCCCTAAACTCTTGGGTGCCCAAATTTGTACGGGCAGTCAAGTAGTCAGGATTTTACAGATATACTGAGAGCTTGGAGCAGGAGGCTTCAGGATTTTATAGCAATTGTTTATTTCCGCTATGTTGTAAGCGTTGTACTCTGATAAATGTTATTGTATGCATATACTTATTTTATTTCAAAGTTATGTTATATTTTATTCGTTCCGCTGTGAGATTCGTGTTACTCTGATTTTGTTGTTGTGATCTTCTTCTTTTTCTATTCTAATTTTCTATCTTATCTAATCTCACTCTCTAACTTCTTTCTATTACCTATCCGATATTTCCAACGCTTGGATAGTCGACATTGAGTTTATGTCGATAACCAAGTTCGCAAATTTCCCGGGTTGTTACAGTGGTATCAGAGCTAAAGGTTAAGTAATTGCCTTGGATCTTTAGCGTAACTCAGTAGAGATGGGGTTAGTAATACCCTAAATTGAGTTGAGTGTATATATACGAGTGAACATATTTGTGTATTTTATAAAAATTGCTTTGTATTGTGGAGATTTATTTGTTGAGTTGTTTATGAGTTTTGGTCGATCAGTTTGATCCACTGTACCGGTAGGGGTTTCTAAACACTTGAATACGATGGACCGAGACAGTATGTTTTGAAAAGAGGGTAAATGAAATAATTTTATCCAAATTATATTTTGATATAAAAGAACGATTGATATTAGAAAAATTGTAGTATATTAGATGTGTTAGTTGTTATTATAATCGAGTAAGATTATAAATTAAATGATTATAAATAACCAATCCGAATTCGTATAAGTGTAATATAAAAAATCAGATGAATTAAATCTGAAATTAAAATTAGATTTGGAGTTAAAATTCGTAAAAGTTGGAGAAGTGTTAGTGAATAGATTTGGATTAAATATATGGGAATTTTATGATCTTGGGAGATTTTAAATTGTTTACAAGCATTGTGAATAATATTTTGAATGTATTTCAAAATGGAGATGTTTAAATATGGCTTTGAAAAGTGATATAGTATTGAACTCACTTCGATCGCTGGGAATAACTCTGATGATGCTGGCCACATCATCAGTGTTCATTTTCGAGTTCTAAGTGACGGATTACTACCAAGATATTAATTTCAAATTGTTTTGGAAAAACAAGTTGTTTTAAAATTCTGAAAAGTAATAATTTATTTTTGAGAAAATCAAAGTTGATTGAAACTCCCAAGAGAGATGGTTTGATTTAAAAACAAATTTATAAAATTTGTGGAATGGATCTTAACTAGGTTAAGTATATGGGGTTGTGAAGTAGGAACTTGAAATGAAATTGGACTGGTAAGTTAAGAGTTGAAATTGGTAATGGCATTTGAGTTGAGAATGAAATTTGGTTAAGTTATAAGAGAATGATTTGGGTTTGAGAATGAATTAATTGGAGATCAAGTTGGAAAGGTATCAGTATATGCTGATTTAATAGCTGGTGAAAGAAAACGATTTGATATGCCCGACAAAAAGGTACAAGTTTATATTTTATAAAGGGTATGAGTTTCTATAAGCCGATTTGTCAAGCCGCTTGGCTGTTTGATTTTCTTTTGGGTTGGAGAAGGCCTAGAGAGGTGAGTTGTAGTTGTACCGATTAACCAGTACAAAGGAGGTGCTGGCGAAATTTTTCGAAAATTTAAGGTGTTAGAAAATTTTCAGGATTTTTGAAAATTTTAGTTGGTAAGAATAAACTAATATTTTAATTAAAATTTATTGGTTCAGTGAAACTAATATTTAAGAAGTAAACAAATAAAATTGAACCCAGTTAATAGGGTTTGTTTTCTACCTTAGCAATTTCGAGGACGAATTTATTTTAAGGGGGAAAGAATGTAACAACCCATATTTTTAACGGATAATAAATAATTTATTTAATTATTTAAATAATGGTTTGGTAATTTAAAATGACCAAAATTAAATAATATTGAATATTAAATTAATATAATTAATAGAATAATATATTTAATTTTCTAAATAATTGAAATTAGTGGAACTCGCAATATTGTGTGAATTGGATCATTTATAATATATAATTCGGTATAGAGTTGAATTATATTAACGAATATATTATATAAACGATAGTTGAATGGATAATTATATTATATTATAATCGAGCTCAAAATGGCGCGGCAGTTCGTAATTCGGCGATTCGAACTTTAAACGAATATACATAATCCGTTTTAAGTCGGATTTCTGTGAAATAAGAAACGTTCGGAGCTGGTGAAGTATATTTTTCTAATGGAAGAGAAAAATCGAGATTTCGTTGTGTAGATTTTGAGTTATGTCCAAATCAAATTTTTAAAAAGTCACTATGGAATTCCATTATAATTTATAATGATTTATTTATATTATAAAAGGATTTTTTATATAAATTGGATATCGATTTAATGTTGGATTTGAAATATTGAGTTATAAATTCAAATAAGAATATTTTAGAGTTGTATTATATTCTTTGTGAATATATACGATAATATTAATTTATTAATATTTAATTTAATTATTTTTATATATATTTATATTTAAATGGTTTATTTAGAGCTTTAAAAAAAGCCACTTTTGCAAATGAGCTCCGTTTTCGACGAAACTAATTTTGTTTGATCTAGAATATTAAATTATTGTTAGATTTCAATTTTCGTGATTTTTGGGAGTCAGTATGTGGCCATGCGGGATCTTAATGTGAAAAACAATCAATGATTTGACTTTAAAAATACAATGTGTGAGCAAATGGATTCAGAATTCGACGAAACAAGTTTCATTCGGTCCGTAATGTCGAACTGTAGCTGCATGCCAATTTTCATGATTTTTGGATATTGTATGTGATCACAGGGATTTTTAAACAGCATATATAGATAGCGATTCACTAAAAAGTAATATAATAATAAATATAAAATTATTTCTTATTCCTATATATACCCCTTTAGCTTTTCCAAACCCTTAACTTTTCTCTTTCTCTGGTCAAGGGAAAAAATTGCCGTCATCCACTTTCACAAAGAAACCGTGAGTTTGAAAAATGATAATAAATTCAAATAAAATCCAGGGAAAAAAAATAAAAGCTTGGATCTTTCAATTTTAGGGAAGTATGATTTCTGTTCTGGGTTAATATAGAAGGTTGCGGCACCCTGTTGTGGTGTTTGAAGATTTTTGTGAAAGCTAGGGTTAGGTTCTTTTCACTATTAAGGAGGAGTTGGCTCGATCCGATCTTGGATTCAGATTCCTGGTACTGTTCTACAGTTGCGTGCGTTTTTCAACAAGGTTTGGGCATGAATGATGTCGCAAGTTTTCACTGTATGGTCGGCTGATGTCGAGACACACGATGTTATATGGGAGGGCGAGTTACAGGCTACGATGATGAGGCATTAGAGCATGAGATGATGATGAGTACATTGGTTTGTATTTGATTTATGGGGGATTAGAGATGAAGATAGATGGGTTTAATAGTAGTGAAGGGGAGGGAGGCTTAAGGTAGCGGTCAAGGTGATATTCAATGGATCAACTAGTTCGGTTTCTATTGGGAAAACGAAGGGGTGTTTATCGGTAGAGTTCTTGTTGAGTTCGGTGGTTTATGGAGGGTGTTCTGGTGGGTGTAAACGTTGGTAATGGCTGAAGTAATACAGGAGAACACGGTTCGTTTTTTTTCTGTTTTGGGAAGGGAGAGGGAGACAAGACGCGGGCCTGATTTATTGAAGGGTGCGTGGGCCGACATTTGTGAAAAGCCCATACATATAAGGAAAAAGAAGAAGAGGAAATGAAGGCCTGAGGAGTAACGCGGCCTGGTGGAACTGCTGAAATCAGAACTAGGGAAAGCAGCATGGCAATTAGGCCAGATTTGAATAGTAAGGCCAAGTATTAAATAAAATAAAATAAAACTTGAGATAATTTAATCTTGTTATTATATTAACTTATTAAATCAATAACTTCGTCATATGAAATCAGCATTTGACGAAACAAGATCCATTGGGATCGTATGGACGAGGGAAACAAGATCCATTGGGATCGTATGGACGAGGGCTACACACTGGAACTGATAGGGAGTGAATTGGAGCTCGTTACAATTTATAGCAAAATAAATTGTCTGTCTGAATCAACTGACAGTTATCATTATTTAACGATGATCGTCTAATGTGAGTAGAACTCACTAACTCTGCCATTTTATATTTTTATAAATATAATCTAGTGTTGATAAATGATGATTGATTGGTGTGTGATGATTGTTTGGTTGTATTGCTGATTTAGTGATTGAAATTATAGATAACGATATATATACAAATCATTAATCAAATATTGATTCTGTTTATCAGAATATTTCATATTGAAATGAAATCGATGTTATTTATATTGTTTAACCTCTGTGATGCAGGTAAATAGTTTGGAGGGATCCAACTGGATTCCTCAATATTTAAAATATTGTTCGTTTTCATATATTGTGATATATGATGTGATATTAAACCTGTGATTGATTATGATGACACTGGTCTGGTTAATTAGTATTTTAAATACCATAAGAAATACTGGAATGTAAAAAAAGAATTTTCAAAATGTGTTTTGAAAATGAAATATTTATAGGAAATAAATATGATATTGAAAATGAAATATTTATTTGGAAAATAAATAGGATAATATAAAAGGAATATTTATTTGGAAAGTAAATAGAATTTAAAAAAGGAAATATTTGTAAAACGGAAAGAATTTTATAAAAGGAAATATTTGGAAAATGAATAGAATTTTATAAAAGGAGAATTTTACAATAGGAAGATTTACACCCGTGCTTCACACACGAGTGTAACAAGATATGGATTTAAAATAAAAATTAAACAGAAATATGTTTTAACAGATAAATGGAGACGATTAATTTATAAATTATATTTTATAAATTAAGTAAAATATTTGTCATTTGATAAATGGAATATATAAATCTGAATTTATATAGAGGAGTGAAAATCAGTTTTAGCACCAATGTTTTTAATGGAATTTGAACTTAGCATTTTAAAAGGGAATTAAATGAGATTTTAGTGTTAGAAGTATAAAATAAGTTTTGTATGAAAATTCTATAAATAGAAGTATGAAAAGAAATTGGATTTGGGATATTGTTTTTAAAATACGAAATCAAACTGTTTGATTATATATAGACATGTTATTCACATTCTATGTGAAAAATTAGATTAAAGTAAATATTTTGCAAATAAAATATTATAAAGGAATTTGGGGTTTTGAATTAGGAATTTAAATGTAATTTGTGAAATTAGAAACTGACTAAAAATTAGTTAAGTTGAATGGCTTTCTGGGTATCGATCTGATGTTGGTTTCGGCCTTCGGGGTTTATGCTTGGAAGTTGTTCTCTTACTAGTTTACATTTAGAGACTGATAGAGGTGGGAAGATATTGATGCGTGAATCAGAAATGGAAACGTTTTCCAAAGTTAATAACATATATTTTCTAATTTTAGAAAATAAGGAATTTATAAATATATGGAAACGATAAATGAGAAATTGGGAAATGAAATGATGATTGATCGGTAAGATTTCCATTTGGGAATATGACCGTTGTTTGTACACCTGTTTTCCTTTGATAGTTAAATCACTGACTATCAAATATTTTGACCATTTCCGTCGTCAATACGGAGAGACCGGGATCAGATATATTGTCTGAAAACCACTCCGTATGGCATTAGCGTTGCGAATTAAATATGATGAAGATAATTGAAGACGGAGTTATGCAAGGGTTGTTCAGTAAATCCTAGGTAGAAATTGCCTAAGATGGATTTACAGAATAGTACCTTCGGTCTTTCCAGTCCTAGGACGACCTGTATGGAAGAATGTCTGATAGAGTATATTTAATAGATCGTGTAAGTTGAACTCTTCAAACGTATTTACGTTTGGTGGCGGAGGAATTCGTTTCTCTTAGCTGCATACCCGTGATATTTTTGGGGAAATCAATTTGTGATTTGGCGGGTATGACGATGTGACATTCAAAATAAATAATGATGTGATCTGTACGTTTTGGCCTCAAGCCTCACAAATAGGAAACGATATAAAATCAAGTAGGTCGCATGGCTAAGTGGTTAGCTGCCAATTAGGGTGTATTGTCACCTGATCTAGAGAAATTCCATTCACTTCTATAATCTATTTCGATGCTATCCCTTTCGGTAAACGGTTACTGATCCCAACCTTTGGTGATAATACATTCGGTACACTCAAGCGAAATGAGTAACCGGTCATGTTTAGCCTGGGTTACAAGATGTTCTTGTTGAACCCGGTGTATTCCTCTCTAGAGATACAATGTCGGAAGGTGGTCCCATACCTTGCCGGTTGGAATCCATTACCCAATAAGCACCTATGGGTTTTGATTGTATATTATGTATGTGGAACGTGAGATGAAAGCGTTCTGCTAGATAAATATTATATTGTGGTTGCTAGATATTATTATAATTTTAAATGAGTTGATATAAAGATTAGCGTTCCTTTCAAAAGGTTTTTGAATGTTGGACCAAGTGTTTTGGATTCTCATCAGGGAAATGTTGGATCTAGATTAACCCTAGAGAGGGGGGGGGGGGGTGAATAGGGATTATCACAGTTTTTAAACTGAATTGAAAAACTGACAGGATATTAAATAATAAACAGATCACAGAATGCAGCAGAATTAAAAGTGCAGAAAATAAATCACACACAGATGTACCCAGCTTCGGCAAAACCCTGCCTACTACTGCATTCCTAAGGTTTCTACTAGGTGTTATAAACAGATCCCGCATACAAGACCATG
Source organism: Allium sativum (assembly GCA_030737875.1). Classification (NCBI taxonomy): domain Eukaryota; kingdom Viridiplantae; phylum Streptophyta; class Magnoliopsida; order Asparagales; family Amaryllidaceae; genus Allium; species Allium sativum. The sequence continues at coordinate 50,085,436 of CM060911.1, read as the reverse complement.
TACACTCGCAGCGCCTGCTCCTGTCCTAACCCTACGCTCAAAACCCTAGACTGATTGATATTCACTCGATCAGATTTCCCGAATTACAAACCCTGTAACTCGTAACCCATATTTTACAGACTCCAGTGGACTGCCAGTCAACACCCTGACTGGAACTCTTGAATTTTACAGACTTCTAGAAAAAATGTTCAGAGTTGTTTTCAGAAGAAAAATCAAAACAAAACAAAAATTAAATAAACAAAGAAAACCCTAGGTGCTTAAATATAAGGGGTCATCCCCTTTTAGCCTTTAAACAAAACTTGGCCGGCCCAAAATACTTTAGTCCCTTGTCATTTTTATTTGCCCGATTCTCTTCTACTCTGGAAAAATAAATGGCGGCTAGGGTTTCTTCCCCAAATCAAATTGCTTGCTTCGTGGAAATGAATCTCTGTCCCTTCGATTTGTTGTGGCTTTATGATGTGTTCTAGCTCACTGATTTGGGGCTTTCAGGCGATCGAAACTCTTGTGAAAATTGAGAGTTGTTCGAATTTTTTTTTCTGATTGCTCTCGATTTTTTTTGTTGATTTTCAATATCGATGCGTGTGATGATGTGGTGTATAATATAGGATTATATAATCCTCTAGTTTTGCTCTGATTTCAATATATGGCTCTGGTCTGATTGTCCTTGATTTTTGCGTGCTTTCCTTTTAAAATTTTTGGCTTGATTGAATTTGCTAGTTTCCTGAAATGATATTTCTTGTTATAAAAACTGCCGTGAATAAAAAAAATCCCTTGCCAACAAAAATACTTTGTCCCTTTACTGATTGATTTTGGCCGAATAAAAAACTTGCCAAACATGATTCTCTGATCTGTTGCCTGATTTGAGTTGATGAAATGTTTCTGGAAATGATTTTTGCCCTTGTGTTCATTGTGTGATTGCTCCATTGATTTCTTGCCTTGATTAAAGATCCATCTGTGGAAAAGTTTAAAAAATCTTGCCAAAGTTCGATTTCTCAAAGTGAACCGATTTAAACACTTGCCAAAAATTGCTTTGAATTAATTTCTGCAATCAAAAGAATTGATTGATTTCCCAAACAAACGTTTGCACTTGAAATTCTTTGTATAAAGACTCCTGCAGATTTCCTTAAATCATGGAGAATAAATTCATGCTCTTAAATTCCAGAAATGAATTCTTGCCATGTTTTTGCTTGCACATTTATTTAAAAAAAATGTTTTCTTGGCCTTTAAAAAAACTGTGAATATACAAAGTTCTGCCTAAAATATTAGATTGAAAAAACATTACCAAATTTGGATTCTCCATTTTGCTGATTTAATTCTTTCCATAGTGCATGGCTGTGTGAATGCTTGCCTCTTATTTACTTGTCGAGAATGAATTGCTGACTGAACATGTCTCTTAAGTTTTTGCTCATGACTGTGCATCCTTTGTATGCTTTCATATGAGTTGAAACTGATCATTGCTTTTGTTAATCTGCTATCGTTGATCACTTGTAATGCTGCACATGACCACTTGAACTGATTAGAAACTTGTTAAACATTTCATCCATGCTGAACTACACCAATGTATTGGGCTGTGTGACTTTGTTGTAGTACACTTCGACCATGTCTAGGATGCTTGGTGCCATCTTCATAATGCTACTGCCACTTATGTACCATTCTTTCCTTGTTCACATGCTCCATACTGTACTTGAGAAAAATGCCTGTAGCTTGATCATGCCATGCTGTACTGTTTTAACATGTATGTACATACATCATGTTGCAAAACTGATCTGCATCAATGTGTACACCATTTACACACTTGAACTATTATGGCTTAACCACTTTGAGCTTTGCTGAGTTGTATTTCTTGAACCATTGCTGAACTGATTTGAATGTGATCTGGGAATAATTGAATGGTTGTTGCTGTGTCATCATACATCTGAAGTTCCTCACACACATCAATCTGTTTTCACCTTGAGCATGCTGCTACCTTGCATGAACTTCTGTTGCACTGTTGTATTTGTACATGGTCATACTGTTGCACCATCATTTGTTGCCTGCTTTGACTTGCTCTCTGAACCATGTCTCGACCATTTGTACACCTTGTAAGTTCATGTGACCTTGCTGTTCACTTTGACTTTTGCTTGGCTACCTTTCTTTTTGTATTGGCACCATCAATTATATTTTTGCCTCTTTGCTGATTTTATATGCATTTTTGATTTCCATTTCTCCTTTGACCTGTCTTGTGTTGATTTTGACATTTGTGTTTGTATGTATATCAGCAGACTAGTCACACTATGTTGACGCTGATCAAAAATCAGCAAACTAGTGTGATTATGTCGAGGCTGATCAAATCAGATCGAGTCAGATCGAGTCAGAAAAATGATGAGAAACACACCGAAATTCTGAGGCAAATAATTTTTCAAAAATAAAAATTGTATTTGCATGAATTCTATTTCATTTCTATTGCAGTGTACTATGTGTGTGTTTCTATATATGACAGGTATGAAGACTGGACTGACTGTGAAGCTTATAGAAGACAAAAGACAATGAAACTGAAGAACAAAGAGACAGTGTATATGAGTGACTGTGTGACTGTAACTGAGTGTGAGAATTGCAGTGAAGAGGTAGTGTATGAATATGTGAATTGTACTGAATATTGTAATAAACCAGTTTGATCGAAATAAAATATTATTTTATTGTGTTCTAATAAACTTGTCTATTACATTCTGTTTATTTACAAGTACAATGTTCTGTGAATGTATATCAGTGATGTATTCAAATAGTGGAGTTATAAAAGATTGTATTGTTTGAAAGTTGAAATAGAATATTCAATTTAAATAAAAAACTATATAAATATATGAATGTGTATACAGTCGTATTCTATTTAAATATAAATATTATATTACAGTCTGTGTTGTAATTAACAGTACAATAACAAACACATTTATATAAATATATATTTGGTTGTTATCATCAAACAAAAATCATAAAATTGTGTATACAACACCGTTATATACAACAATCTCCCCCTTTTGATGATGACAAACAAATAAAAGATTTTGAATATAATAAATGTGTTATTTCGTGAATATTTGAACTCCCCCTATTTAAATTCTCCCCCTACAACAGAAACTCCCCCTATAACTGTGCATGAGTGAAATGTATGAATAAATTTTCAAAATTAAAGATATTTATATTCAATCATAAATCAAAATCTAATCCATTCTCCCCCTTTTGTTATCATCAAAAGGATACAGATTTTAAAATACAGATGAAAATTGACTAAAAATATAATTTCATCTTAAGAGGAAGAACGATCATCATAAATTTCAATCAGTCAAACAAAAATCATAATATTCTAACAACTGGTGGCATATTTCACATTTTAGAGAATGATGGATATACGATGAATTTTATATAAAATGGAGAGCAGAGAGTTAAAAAAAATATTTCCAATTATTTTCAAAGGATTTTTATAAATAAAGCACAAAAAACAGTGATGGATTTGGACTATAATCAATAATTCAACTTAAGTGAGAAAATCGAATAATCTCAAATCCCAATACCTATCAATCAACAAATCATAATACGTCATAAAATTTCAACATATTTCATAGAATAGAAGATGGATTGATAGGCTGGCTTTTATACTCAGAGGAGAATTTCAAAATTTATTTCTATTTTTAGCACTTTATTTCCTTTTTATTTAAGAGCACACTGACCACGCATAACCAAAGCTTGGATTTTTAAATGGAATCAGTCGCAGCTTAAATAATAAGACATCTCATAACCATGCATAACCAGAGCTTGGATTTTTAAATGAGGTTAGAGACACTCTTATATATTAATTATATTTTTATCATTTTCAGCTTTATAAAAAAAACTCCTCGGTATATGAAACCAATATGGATGATAGAAATGTGGTAGGCACAGAAATGGACTGTGAAATAAATTTCTAAATTGATTATATTATGAAATAAGCTCGACTGTACAGGGATTATTGAAAATTTTCAATTCTTACTAATTCTGAATAATAATATAGTCCCATTTCTATCACAAATAATTTTCACTGTTTTAAAATAAGATGATTTCCCTTAAAAAATAAACCCTCCAAATTAATATTAAATCATGATGGATAGCAGATGGGTGATAGATAAAGGAGATGGTCGTGAAATAATTGCCAGTTCAAAGATATTATAATATATTCAACCATCATGAAAATCCAAATATATTCTCCTCTTGTTGTGAAACATACTGCAGTCACAATTCATCACAGTTTCAAAATCTAATAATAATTTTGATGAATTACAAATACAGTTCAATTTGGATATTGATTTCAATTTCTGAATGAATAATCAATAAATAATTTTAAAATTGAAAATCAATTACAAGAAGAATTTATACAGATTTATACAAGGGGAAAAATGTGTATGATGTCTATACAAGGTGAAAATTTGAATCTCAGTACAGATGGGTGAGACAAATATATGGCGCTTCTGATACCACTTGGTGTCTCTATTTACGAGGAATTTTAACATGATACTAAACAATAATGTCATAGACAAAAGAATTATTAAGTATCAAGCCCAAACAAACGAGATAATAGATTATGCACATGTATCAGAGCAGCAAACAGATGATTCCAAAACAAACATTTTTCAAAAACAATATCAGAGCAGCACAGAAAATAATTTCAAATCATACTTGTCAAGATGACAGTCACATAAGACAATTTATGATCCAATGATTTAAAAAAATACCATTTATTTGAAATCATTTGAGGAATATGAAATTCTCAAGATTCAGTGAATCAATCACACCAGAATATTAATTTTAGATTCAAGATATGTGTGAGATTCAATAAATCAATAATTTCAAATGATTTTAAACAAACATATATTTAAATCAAATACATCATGAAATAGTAGTGAGTTTTAATGACCATTTTTCAAAAGAATTTTTCACAAATTTTTCTGACAATTACAAGACAAATTTCAAATCATTTACATCAAGATTGATTAATAATTCATGATCCAAAAATAGTGGTTTATTTAAAATCACTTGAAAAAAAATGTACATCTTGAGATACAATGAATCAATTACACAAGATAATAAATTCAGATCTGAGAGGTGTGTAAGATTCAAAATATCATAAATTTTCAAGTGATCTCAAACAAACAAAAACAAACAAACTAGGTGATCATGAATAACAACGGATTTCAAGATGTAAGCAAGGATTCAAGACCAAACAAAATATCCAAGCCAATCTGAAAATCAATGAAATTACCACAACTGGTAAATAGCAGAGTGTTGTAATGAGTATAATATTTCAAGCTTTTCTTAAATGAATTAGAATAAACTCAGAACAGCAGAGATGTGTGATATTTCAATTGTTTTTCAGATCTTCAAAAAATTTAGAATTCATATTAACAGTGTTCAAGATATGATATGAATACATCAAAACTGTTATGAATTCAGAAAACAGAAAATAAACCTCAAAACAATTGCAGAATTTACAAGCTTAAATTCAAGATCTGGGAATGGTTAAAACATCAGAGTATTATATAGATGAAGTGAATTTCCAGCATTCTACAATTGGAAGTTTAAGGAAGCGCAGAATAAAAAATAATAATATGGCAGTGACAAATCAAAAACAAAAGATAGAATGGGGTAGAAGGAGGAATAAACAAAATAAAAATATATTTACAAAGTTGAGTTTAGAGATCATACCAGAATATGATGTAAGCAAAAAAAATCTCTAACTCAACATACATGGCTAAGGAACTGGGAATGATACAGAAATATAATCCAGCTTGGTTTCAAATCTCTTTTTGCACAACAATCCCTCCGCCTCCTCCGGTACCTAACAGTTTATAGAATCGAGTGGTCTAACAATGTTTGTAAAACCACTCACAGTTTTATTCACATATTTTGGTACCCAGACTTGTTTATATAACAAACCATCATAATTAACCTTTGTACCCTTTGGAACCCAGATCTGTTTGAAGTTAACTGAATTCGTTTTATTTCCTTTTGGGATCCAGATATGTTTAAGTGATTTATTATAAAATAATTTTTCATTTTGTTTTTGTTTCAAAAATCCTTTGGAATTTTCAAAGTTTAGATTTTTAAGTCCATTCTTTTCAAAGCAGTTTAGAGGATTTTTAAAAACATTTGAATTGCGATTTTCAAAAACATTTGTTTTCCCAAATCCAAGACCATGTTTATTTCCAATAGAATTTTGGTTTTGCAACAGCATATTCAACGACTTTTCACTATTAGAAAATTTAGTCAAAGTTGACTCTAGTCGTTGAATTTTGAATTTAAGATCACCGTTCTCTTTTATTAAATCTAAACAGCGGTTATCAATGATCTTCCTTTCAGCATCATATTGTTTCAAAACCAAATTTTCAGATTCAAGTGATTTAATTTTGGTTTGGGATTCAGCAATTTCAAAATCAAAATGTTTTCGAATTTCAGACTCAAATTTCTTGAAATTTTCAATCTCGTTTTCAAGTTCTTTCAAAATCGAATTCGATTTCAACAAATTTTCCTTTTCAGCAATTTCAAGTTTGGAATGAATATTAGTTTTAAAATTTTCAAATTCCTTTTGCAAATGATTGTTCAAACTTGATAACTCAATCTTGTTGTTTTTTAAGATCAGAATTTCATTTTCAAACTTTTGAATAATTTTATTGAGATGAACAAGATTGGTTTCCAATTTCAAACAATTTTTGCAATCAGAATTTGAAGAATTTTTAAAATATTCAAGCTGTGATTCCAAATCATCAATTTTGCTGGTCAACTCAGAATTCCTAGATTTTAGAGATTTGTTTTTAGATTTGAGTTTATCAACAGATTTAGTTAAATCAACACACATATAAACCAAATCTTCATATGAGAAATTTTCGACTTCAGCATCCGTTGATTCTCCATCATCTGATCCTTCTGAATTTTCATTTGTAAATCCTGTTAAACAGAATTCTGAATCTGAGTTGACAATCTGGGGTTTTGAGCTGTTGTCAGAGTTTCCATACTTCGTGTTGAGAGTATCCCAGATTTCCTGTGCAGATAAACAATGTGAGATCAGACTGTATTGATCATCATCAAGATAAGAATATAGAATATGTGTAGCACGAGAATTAAAAACTTTATCTACCATATCGTACCCATTGATAATAACAACCCAACATTTAATGTTAACAGATTTTAAATAAAATTCCATTCTGGATTTCCAGTTTAAAAAATCTGTTCCAGTGAAAATAGTTGGAGATGAACTGGACCGACTCTCACTAAACTGACAACTAGGATTATCGATCTCTCTAGAGTTAAAGAAAATACCTGCTCTGATACCGATTGTTGGATCTAGATTAACCCTAGAGGGGTGGGGGGGGGGTGAATAGGGTTTATCACAGTTTTTAAACTGAATTGAAAAACTGATAGGATATTAAAATAATAAACAGATCACAGAATGCAGCAAAATTAAAAGTGCAGAAAATAAATCACACATAGATATACCCAACTTCGGCAAAACCCTGCCTACTGCTGCATTCCTAAGGTTTCTACTAGGTGTTATAAACAGATCCCGCATACAAGACCATGTACACTCGCAGCGCCTGCTCCTGTCCTAACCCTACGCTCAAAACCCTAGACTGATTGATATTCACTCGATCGGATTTCCCGAATTACAAACCCTGTAACTCGTAACCCAGATTTTACAGACTCCAGTGGACTGCTGGTCAACACCCTGACTGGAACTCTAGAATTTTACAGACTTCTAGAAAAACTGTTCAGAATTGTTTTCAGAAGAAAAATCAAAACAAAACAAAAATTAAATAAACAAAGAAAACCCTAGGTGCTTAAATATAAGGGGTCATCCCCTTTTAGCCTTTAAACAAAACTTGGCCGGCCCAAAATACTTTAATCCCTTGTCATTTTTATTTGCCCGATTCTCTTCTACTCTGGAAAAATAAATGGCGGCTAGGGTTTCTTCCCCAAATCAAATTGCTTGCTTCGTGGAAATGAATCTCTGTCCCTTCGATTTGTTGTGGCTTTATGATGCTTTCTTGCTCACTGATTTGGGGCTTTCAGGCGATCGAAACTCTTGTGAAAATTGTGAGTTATTCAATTTTTTTTTCTGATTGCTCTCGATTTTTTTTGTTGATTTTCAATATCGATGCGTGTGATGATGTGGTGTATAATATAGGATTATATAATCCTCTAATTTTGCTTTGATTTCAATATATGGCTCTGGTCTGATTGTCCCTGATTTTTGCGTGCTTTCCTTTTAAAATTCTCGGCTTGATTGAATTTGCTAGTTTCCTGAAATGATATTTCTTGTTATAAAAACTGCCGTGAATAAAAAAAAATCCCTTGCCAACAAAAAAACTTTGTCCCTTTTCTGATTGATTTTGGCCGAATAAAAAACTTGCCAAACATGATTCTCTGATCTGTTGCATGATTTGAGATGATGAAATGTTTCCGGAAATGATTTTTGCCCTTGTGTTCATTGTGTGATTGCTCCATTGATTTCTTGCCTTGATTAAAGATCCATCTGTGGAAAAGTTTAAAAAATCTTGCCAAAGTTTGATTTCTCAAAGTGAACCGATTTAAACACTTGCCAAAAATTGCTTTGAATTAATTTCTGCAATCAGAAGAATTGATTGATTTCCCAAACAAACGTTTGCACTTGAAATTCTTTGTATAAAGACTCCTGCAGATTTCCTTGAATCATGGAGAATAAATTCATGCTCTTAAATTCCAGAAATGAATTCTTGCCATGTTTTTGCTTGCACATTTATTTAAAAAAAATGTTTTCTCGCTCTTTAAAAAAAACTGTGAATATCCAAAGTTCTGCCTAAAATATTGGATTGAAAAAACATTACCAAATTTGGATTCTCCATTTTGCTAGTTTAATTCTTTCCATAGTGCATGGCTGTGTGAATGCTTGCCTCTTATTTACTTGTCGAGAATGAATTGCTGACTGAACATGTCTCTTAAGTTTTTGCTCATGACTGTGCATCCTTTGTATGCTTTCATATGAGTTGAAACTGATCATTGCTTTTGTTAATCTGCTATCATTGATCACTTGTAATGCTGCACATGACCACTTGAACTGATTTGAAACTTGTTAAACATTTCATCCATGCTAAACTACACCAATGTATTGGACTGTGTGACTTTGTTGTAGTACACTTCGACCATGTCTAGGATGCTTGGTGCCATCTTCATAATGCTACTGCCACTTATGTACCATTCTTTCCTTGTTCACATGCTCCATACTGTACTTGAGAAAAATGCCTGTAGCTTGATCATGCCATGCTGTACTGTTTTAACATGTATGTACATACATCATGTTGCAAAACTGATCTGCATCAATGTGTACACCATTTACACACTTGAACTATTATGGTTTAACCACTTTGAGCTTTGCTGAGTTGTTTTTCTTGAACCATTGCTGAACTGATTTGAATGTGATCTGGGAATAATTGAATGGTTGTTGCTGTGTCATCATACATCTGAAGTTCCTCACACACATCAATCTGTTTTCACCTTGAGCATGCTGCTACCTTGCATGAACTTCTGTTGCACTGTTGTATTTGTACATGGTCATACTGTTGCACCATCATTTGTTGCCTGCTTTGACTTGCTCTCTGAACCATGTCTCGACCATTTGTACACCTTGTAAGTTCTTGTGACCTTGCTGTTCACTTTGACTTTTGCTTGGCTACCTTTCTTTTTGTATTGGCACCATCAATTATATTTTTGCCTCTTTGCTGATTTTATATGCATATTTGATTTCCATTTCTCCTTTGACCTGTCTTGTGTTGATTTTGACATTTGTGTTTATATGTATATCAGCAGACTAGTCACACTATGTTGAGGCTGATCAAAAATCAGCAAACTAGTGTGATTATGTCGAGGCTGATCAAATCAGATCGAGTCAAAAAAATGATGAGAAACACACCGAAATTCTTAGGCAAATAATTTTTCAAAAATAAAAATTGTATTTGCATGAATTCTATTTCATTTCTATTGCAGTGTACTGTGTGTGTGTTTCTATATATGACAGGTATGAAGACTGGACTGACTGTGAAGCTTATAGAAGACAGAAGACAATGAAACTGAAGAACAAAGAGACAGTGTATATGAGTGACTGTGTGACTGTAACTGAGTGTGAGAATTGCAGTGAAGAGGCAGTGTATGAATATGTGAATTGTACTGAATATTGTAATAAACCAGTTTGATCAAAATAAAATATTATTTTATTGTGTTCTAATAAACTTGTCTATTACATTCTGTTTATTTACAAGTACAATGTTCTGTGAATGTATATCAGTGATGTATTCAAATAGTGGAGTTATAAAAGATTGTATTGTTTGAAAGTTAAAATAGAATATTCAATTTAAATAAAATACTGTATAAATATATGAATGTGTATACAGTCGTATTCTATTTAAATATAAATATTATATTACAGTCTGTGTTGTAATTAACAATACAATAACAAACACATTTATATAAATATATATTTGGTTGTTATCATCAAACAAAAATCATAAAATTGTGTATACAACACCGTTATATACAACAGGAAAAACCCGTTCCGTTATACGGCGTGGTCTTATGAGATATCATTATATTGCTCAAACAGTTTTAAATGGTTTTACTCACACCAGTTCCATGACTGACCTGGAGTTTATTTTGTTTTGTTTTCCCTTAACTCTTGGGTGCCCAAATTTGTATGGGCAGCCAAGTAATCGGGATTTTACAGATATACTAAGAGCTTGGAGCAGGAGGCTTCAGGATTTTATAGCAATTGTTTATTTCCGCTGTGTTGTAAGTGTTGTACTCTGATAAATGTTATTGTATACATATACTGGTTTTATTCCAAAGTTATGTTATATTTCATTTGTTCCACGCTGTGAGATTCATGTTATTCTGTTGTTGTGATCTTCTTCTTCTTCTATTCTAATTTTCTATCTTATCTATTCTCACCCTCTAACTTCTTTCTATTAACTATCTAGTATTTCCAATGCTTGGATAGTCGACATTGAGTTTATGTCAATAATCAAGGTCGCCAATTTCCCGGGTCGTTACAGTTCTGCTAGATGATTAATATATTATGGTTGATAGACATTATAATATCAAAAGAATTTTGATATAAAGATTATTGTTTCTTTCAAAAGGATTTTGGAAATGTTAAATCAAGTATTTTGGATTCTCATAAGGGAAAAATCCTTTCTGTGTTAGGGCATGGTCATATGAGATATTGTTTATTTTCTCGAACTGTTTTAAATTGTTTTACTCACACCTGTCCCATGACTGACCCAGGGTTTACTTTTTTTTTTTAACCCTAAACTCTTGGGTGCCAAAATTTTACATGCAGTCAAGTAGTCAGAATTTTTTAGATATACTCGGAGGGTTTGGAGCAGGAGGCTTTAGGATTATATAGCTATTGTTATTTTCACTGTGATGTAAGTGTCATAATCTAATGATGATATGTATATACAAATGACAGATTTGTACTTAAAAGTTATGTTGTATACTATATTTTATTCGCTCCACTGTGAGATTCGTGTTACACTGATGTTGTATCTATGTTCTTCTCCTTCTTCTATTCTAATTTTCTATCTAGTCTATTCTCACCCTCTAACTTCTTTCATTAACTATCCGGTATTTTCGATGCTTGAATAGTTGACATTGAGTTTATGTCGATTACCGAGGTTGGAAATCCCCCGGGTTGTTACAGTGGTATCAGATATGTAAATAATATTAGTTGGTATGACTTTATATGACAATTAACTATCTATAATAATGGAATTGGAATACGTTTAGTTGGTGTATCGACTCTGATTTCGCTCGGACCTAATCGACCGCAAAATCGACTAAGACCGTTCAAAACTCGGATACGTTAACTTTGGGCATACAACACATCAGAACAAATAACAGAAGACTTTTATAAACATTATAATAATGTTACATCAGAGTACAGAATATCAGAGTACATCGGTAAATAATAATAGAGCGGAAGATTAAATTACAATAAATGTAATACAAGGCAGCGGAACTAATAACACTAACACAACGGAAGGCTACCAGTGCTTTGGACATAGTTTTAAGCTTCGATCTAGAATCCTGCTCAAGAAATGAATATCTGCAAAAGAAGCTACTCGATTTCCCATGCTATTTCTAACTCCTTTTATAATTAAATTAAAAAATTTCGTTCTAACATCGATTTAAATAAAATTTTAATCGTTATTATTTAAAATAAATCATTTTAAATATTCAAATTGTTAGAATAAATTTTTTAAATTGGTTCTGATTTTCCGGGTTGTTACAATCTCCCCCACTTAAAATCTTTTCATCCTCGAAAAGGAATGGAGCTAAAAGCTGTTTACATAACCAACTCAACTTTCATTTTTTTATTTTAATAATTTTATTAGTTGAACTAATAATCACACAACACAATCATCAATCAATTTGTTGATTAGCTTTTCAAATATATATAATCTTTATATATCAAAAATCATATTTTCTAAAATCGAATTATATATGTAATTGTAAATAAGTTAACTATAGATTTGTCACTCTCAACTCATTCTACGGCATTACTAACCCCATCTCTAATGAGTTTTCTCATTCTAGGATACTACTGATCCAATCTCTAATGAGTATTCTTATTGGATATTACTAATCCAATATCTGATGAGTCTTTTGTTCAATTCTAACGAGTTGTACCCCAAAGATTTGAGCTAACCAGAGCTCTGATACCAACTGTAATGATTCGGATTTCGCCTGGACCTAATCGGTCGCTAAATCGACCAAGACCGTTCAAACCCGAATACGTTAACTCTGTGAATACAACACATTAGAACAAATAACATAAGACTTTTATAAACATTATGATAATGTTACATCAGAGTACAGAATATCAGAGTGTATCAAATAAATAATAATACAACGGAAGATTAATTTACAATAAACTTGATACAATGCAGCGAAAGACTATCATTGCTCTAGCCACAGCTTTAAGCTTCGATCCAGAATCCTGCCTAATAAATAGATATCTGAAAAACAAGCCACTCGACTTCCCATATGGAAAAGAGGGCACCCGAGTTTGCAAAGTGAAACAAACTACAGGTTAGTCATGGGACTGGTATGAGAAATCTTACTTAACATATTTAATAATAAGGCTAATCACAGGACCACGCCGCTAATGCGGAACAGGTTTACTCCATTGGATTGCCAGTGCATGAAATAAAGTAAATCGTTAAACAACACAATGATTTTTAGGAAAATGAAACCATTATAAGATTCAAGTCCCATCACACAGTTCAACGCAAACCATAGGATAGAGTTTAACCTTATAATGGTCAAAAATGCTTGATACGATAAAACGGATTTGATATTATTTTTAGTGTATATATGTTTCAAAAACATTTCAATCATAATATATCAATCATAGATGGCATAGCTACCATATACTATGTCGCCATACTAGTTATACATTCAAAATCGTATGGTGTCGTATTGGAAGTCGGATTTCTGTCATGAACCAAGGCAAGAGATAGTCCCTACCAAATTCGAGACAATCTAGCCCATGTCTCAGGCTCAGCCGCAACTGCAACTTGGATCTTCAGGGCCGGTCATCCGTCGATGATTAAGAAGACCTAAACAATACATTTTCCCGCCCTATTTGGCGTAAATAGAGCCACTAGGGACTCAAATAACTGAGGCGCCTCATTCCATCAACCATATAAGTAAAATGTCAGGGCTTGTAAATGCTGACATCACTCCTAGCTAGAAAGAAACGTATGTCCTCCCTGTAGTCCTCTCCCATTGTTGGTTCATACCGAGGTGTGAGGCTCGCGAAGTAACGCTACACAAAGCTATGCTAATTAAAGCTATGCTTTGATCATCAACCACAAGGCTCTGCTTTTCAACAATAAGCCTTGATCATTTGCATCTTAGCATGCCACATTGTCAATCCATACCATACCATTGATTTCTACGAATATATAACCTCTACGCTCGTATGTCTCAGAGAAGGGTGTTAGACACCAAACAGAAATATATTTAGCGGAGATCAACAAATACAGCATAAAGGAATACAACGTCAGACATACCATCCATTTACAAGTTCGTTCTAGGTCTGAACGAAACCGGAGACACCTTATTCCTCGTCCCATATGTCCAATACAGGAGAGAGGCTCTTGCATATCTGTCGATCTCCATGTACGTATGGACGATCACCACTTATTAACTTGTCTTGGGATTCCTCCCAATCAAGACACCAGTAATCATCCAAATGATGTGAAGACCTCCGGTCTTCAACCACCTTCTTCATCTTCGACTCTTGATCGTCGTATTAATTATTCAGAATGGGTTGAACCCAGTCTTTCCGAATAACTAGCGTATTTTATAATCAATAATAAATTGCTATAAAAACACATCATATGCCTAATTCCAATTCAGAATATTCATTTAATACAATATCCACATTATTAGGGAAAGGTACCCATTAATTTTATCAATGATAAATTCTTTAAATTTATTCTTTAATCTTCTTTTTAATGATTCATTAAAACTCCAGTTTGGTTTTCAATATCAAAAATCATTAGTTAATGATTATTCAAATTTAAGAAATTTATCTTATCTTTAACTGGGTTAAAGAACCAATGTCATTTAAAACATAATTCATGATAAACCCAAAATCATCTTCCATTAAATATGGAATTTTCACAGAAATCAAATCAATATATAATTGATATAAATTTCTGTATCAGACTAATAATATAAATGGAATAACGGCGAAGCCTTTAAAATTCCATATACAGTAACAATCTTCATTCACAGGAGCTCATCTCGATTATTAGTAAATCGAATTCCATTCAATTCCAATTTAATATTGAAAAAAAAACTTTATTTTGGAAAATTCCCATTTAAATCTTAAGTAAAGATTTATAAATTCCAAATTATATTTTTTCTATAAATCGGGTTAAAGAACAAATGTCGCTAAAAGCACAGTTCACAATAAACCCAAGTCACATTGCACTTTATTCCAATTATTAAATATAATTTAAATTCTAATAATATTAATTAAAAGATTTATTCTTTTCATACAGGGTTCAAGAACAGTGTTATTTAAGACACCATTCACAGCAAACCAAAATCCAATTTATTTTATTTGTTTCCAATTAAATATGAGTTAAATGGAAACTTCATCAAATCTTAATTTTAAAGATTTATTATAGTTAATAACTAGTTCATATCTATAAAAATATATTTTTATCTTTACAAAATTGGAACTTTTCATCTAAATTCTTTTTAAATCATTTATTATGATTTTACATAATTTTTCCATGTTTGTAATAATTTTATAAAGGCATTTACAGTCGATTTCCATAAACGGTCATTGAACTGCACTTACGGCGACCTTTTCTGAAATTGATTTGGTTATAATTCCAAATTCCACTGTTAGATTTCAAAACTCTTATATTCATTGGAAAGCTCTTTTCGATACGAACCCAACGGTTTTGGTTTTAGGAGAATCCGATGGTCGGATCTCCCGTTGTGCCAAGTTGAAGTTAATGGTCGAAATTCACAAACGGTTGTTGCGCGACACGTTCTATTCAGGCCATTATATATAATATATATATATATATTTATCGTCGATTTCTATTTAAAACGTATTTTATAAATCGCATATAAATTCATTTTAAAACGATTTTAACTTCATTTCAATCTTTAAGCAAAATTGAATAATCTATATTTTTTTATATTAAAGTAATAATATTTTCAAAATATCATATTTTAAAATCACTTCTTTTCGATATTCAATTTAAAATGAATAAAATCGGACGATAAACCCATTCGGGTTAAAAATGGCGTTTGCTACTTAATTCGGCTTCACATTTTCCTTCTTCACTGAATATTATTTAAAATATTTATTATTTTAAAATATTATTTATTTTAAAAGATTCTTTATTTTTGAATATTTTTTATATAATGATATTCTGAATCGGAACGCGACTTGATCAATTACCATATAAATTCAATCATATGGATTCCATACATTGCATAGGTATATAACAGTAATGATAAATAGTCATTAAAAAATCCATTCACATCCAGAGTGAAATTTATAACTATGTGAGCATTAAAATAAACAAACAAATAATGCTCATAACAGACTGTCAATCCATCGATTGACACACAACTAAATATTGGGACTAGTGTATGACAAATATCATCCCAATACCCGTGTGGGGTTTCCAACAACAACAGTTCATCTAAATAAATTATTGGTTTATAAATTTAACCAATTATAATTCGGTTTGAATTATTTTCTATTCAACCAATTTTCACTATTAAATAAAAAATAAATATTTATAATTAAATTTCAACAAGACATATATTTTTGACAAGTAATTATTTTTATTCTTGTCTAACATGGTAACAATATTATGTTAACATGACATGGTTCTATAACATTTTCTAAATAAATGACATCATTATATTAATATGACATTTCCCAATAAAATGACATTAATATTCTAATATGACATTCTCAATAAAATGATATTTTAATATAATGACATTCTATACTAATGACATTTCTAATATGACGGCATTCCTAACATGACATTATCAAATAAATGACATTTCTAACATGACATTATTAAATAAATGACATTTCTAATATAATGATATTTTTAATATAATAACATTTCTAAATAATGACATTTTTAATATAATGACATTTCTAATATAATATGACATTTCTAAATAAAAGGAGGTTTCTTATATAATGACACTATCATGGCATTCCTAATAAAATGATATCTTTTTACATAGATGAAATTTTCTAATAAATAACATTTCTATTAAAATGGTATTTCTAATGAAATGATATTTTTATATAAATGACATTTATCATTAACATGACATTTTTATTCTAAAATGGCAATTTTAACTAAATTGACAATTTAATCCTAACATGATATTTTATACAAAATGACAATTGACAATTTATAACAAAAATGATAATTTTATTCTAATATGACATATTTTACTAAATTGACATTTTTAAACTAAAATGACATTTTTAACTAAAATGACGATTTAATTCTAACATGTCATTTTTAACTAAAATGACAATTTAATTCTAAAATGTCATTTCTAACTAAAATGATAATTTTGTCTACATACAGGTTTTCAAATTCAAGTGACAAAATAAAAAGATAATTTTGTCATATGTACATGTTTATAATTCTAGTGATAAAATAAAAAGATGATTTTGTCAACTTGTATGTTTTATATTTAACACTCCTAATTCAACAAAAGGACATTTTTATTTAGACAATGTATAATTGCCAAAGTTCATACTTTACATGAAAATGTAATCTTTTTATGTTTCAACACTTTTATTTATACAGTGCTATTATTATAAATAAAAGACAATTTTATTTAACATGACAATATTCTAACAAAATGACATTTATCTT
The DNA here is from genome assembly GCA_030737875.1 of Allium sativum. NCBI lineage: Eukaryota > Viridiplantae > Streptophyta > Magnoliopsida > Asparagales > Amaryllidaceae > Allium > Allium sativum. The sequence continues at coordinate 50,067,947 of CM060911.1, read as the reverse complement.
TAACATGACATTTAACATGATATTATTTCAAATAAAAGACATTTTTATTTAAACATGTTATTCTAAATAAAAGATATTTTTTCTAACATGTCATATTTCTAAATAAAAGACCTTTTTTATCTAACATGTTATTCTCTAAATAAAAGACAATTTTTTTTAGCTACCATGTTATTCTCTAAATAAAAGACCTTTCTAAATAAATGACATTATTATTAACATGGAATTTCTAAATAAATGACCCTTTTGTTTACATAACATGATTCAAAACAAAATGATATTTTTAAGCTAACTCAACATTTTATAACAAAATGATGTTTTATTCTAACTCAACATTTTATAACAAAATGATGTTTTATTCTAACTCAACATTTTATAACGAAATGATGTTTTTAATCTATCATGACAATTTTGTTTATCACAACATGATCTAAATAAATGACATATTTTGTTTACAAAATATGAACATAACTAAATGACCTATTTTGTTTATTAAACAAATTCCTATTTTTACATAACAGTTTCCATATTTAACAATGATAAATAAAAGTGAATATTTTTATTTGACAACTATTTTAATTTCAACATGACAATTAAAAAGAAACATTTTTATTTGTTTACAATTTCTATTTGAAACATGGAAAATAAAAGGAAATGTTTTTATTTGACAATAACTCTATTTCTAACAATGACAAATAAAAAGATTTTTTTTTTATTTGACAAAAAACGTGTTATAAAAGGTTGACACTTTTCATCTCACAAGAACATATAATTCTGCAAGTCACCACAACCATCATCAATCAATTTATTTAAATTTTATACAATGCATATGTGTTTTATAGAGCGTATATATTTAATATCACAGACAAAATCAATTCAAGTATATATTTTTATTTTAAAAAAAATCGAGAAATCTCACCGATGGTTTTTATTATGTACAATTCAGGTTTGAATTCTCCCCAAATTCCGATTTGCTCCGTTTCAGTTCTGGTTTGATCCATGTTGTAGATCACGGAAATACGGTTCGAACGCAACGAAAATCATTAAATTCTGTTTTAGTTTGAAAGAGAACAATGGTTTTAATATTAATTACATAGTTTTATAATTAAATATTAATTAAATTCTTTTAAACCTTTAATCCTTCCTTCCTCCGACTCCCATTGCTTAGAAAATACAAACCCATTTGTCGATTTGAACTTCCACCTAGCACGCCGCCACCGTCAGGCCGGACTCCAATCAGACGCCGCCACCATGAAGCCGCCATCGCCACGCACCACCGCTGGCAACCACGTGAGGCTCGAATTCCCAGGCGTTGCGTGAAATGAGCACGAACGGCTCGTCTTCGAGTACAAAATTCTAATAATCCAGGTGATTAAAATTAATCACTACCGTACAGATTATAGATCTTGCAGTGCCCTTCAATATTCGCTTTACAATTTTCGATTGAAATGGAGTGTATTTGAAGATTTTATTGAATCAAGTTTGGAAGGTATCAGCCATTAAAACATTGAACGGTGGCGTAGAATTGGTATTAGGGTTTCAGGAAAAAGGCTTATATTTATAATAATATTTAATTAATATTTAGTCTATTATTTTCAAAAATACATGTTAACTGATACGAACTCCAAATCAAACCCAACGAGTGTCGCCCCTAGCTAATAACCACCATCCTAGACACGTTGGAATATGTTTCGTAACCCAATTCGGCAGTTACGATAGGTTTTTATCAAATTTAAAATATAAAATCAATATATATTGAATTTGAACGTACATTTTAATTTAACGGGGCCACATACTAACTCTAAAAATTCCAGAAAAATTATATATGCCGTTTTTTTGATGATACGGTTCTAACAAAACTAATTTCATCGAATTTTGAGATCGTTTTGAAAAATGGCCATTTCCTGGTCGATCCAAATTGACCGAAACTGACAAAACACATTTTCCTTTTCCATGCTCACATATTGATTTCAAAAATTATAAAAACTGGAATCTTGAAATAAATTGACATTCCGGATCTAACAAAAGTTGTTTCATCGAAAACGGAGGTCGTTTGCAAAACGACTATTTATACGAGCTATATATTCTATAGCGACTATTCAGAATATTTAACTGACCATAACTTTTGATTCCCGTTATGAAATTTTGATTTTTCGGATTTGTTGGAAAATATTTTTAAATAGATTCTAATATTTTTGGTTTCACCAAAATCCGATTTAATTTGAATCCTGTACATTCAGTCAAAATTCGAATTCAAATTTTCAAATTGCCGTGCTATTTCTAACTCCTTTTATAAATATGTTAAAATTCTAACTTCGATTTAAATAAAATTTTAATTGTTATTATTTAAAATAAATCATTTTAAATATTCAAATTGTTAAAATAAAAATTTTAAATTGGTTTTGATTTTTTGGGTTGTTACAGTTGTTATAAATTATACCACTGTAACGAACCGGAATTTTCGAGTTAATTAAATAATAGTTGGAATAAATTATACTACTATAACGAACCGGAATTTTCGACCCAGAAAATCAACACAAAACCCATGTCAATTATTCGGGCTTCGAACATTCCAGATCATTAATGAAAGAAGATAGAGGGTGAGAATAGATAAGATAGAAAATTAGAATATAAGAAGAAGATTACAACCGAATCAGAGTAGCACGAATCTCACAGCGGAATGAATAAAATATAGTATACAAAATAACTTTGAAACACAAATTTATATTTGTATATTTGAGTACAACACTTACATCACAACGGAAATAAACAATAGCTATAAAATGCTGCTGAAGCCTCCTGCCCCTAGCTCCTTCAAGTATCTGTAAATCCCGACTACTTGACTGCCCGTACAAAATTTGGGCACCCAAAAGTTTAGGGAAAACAAAAGAAAATAAACACTGGGTCAGTCATGTGACTGGTGTTAGTAAACAATTTAAAACAGTTTGAGAAAATAAACGATATCTCATATGACCACGCCGTGTACACGGAATAGGTTTTTCCCTTATTAAAATCCAAAACGCTTAATTTGATTTTCAAAACCCTTTTGAAAGAAATGATAATATTTTTATCAAAACATAATTTGATATTATAATAGTGTCTATCAACCATAACTAAATAATCACTAGTAGAATGCTTTCATCTCGCGTTCCACATACATAATATATAATCAAAAAACATGGGTGCTTATTGGGTAATGAACACTCATTTTGCTTGAGTGCACCGAATGTATTATCACAAATAGTTGGGATCAGCAACCATTTCCCGAAAGGGGTAGCATCGAAATAGGTTAAAGAAGTAAATGAAATTTCTCTAGATCAGGTGACAATACACCCTAATTGGCAGCTAACCACTTAGCCATGCGACCCACCCGATTTTATACCATTTCCTAGTTGTGAGGCTTGAGGTCATAACGTACATATCACACCTTTATTTACTTTGAATGTCACATCGTCATACCAGCCAAATCACAAATTGATTTCCCCAAAAATATCACGAGTTTACAGCTAAGAGAAATGAATTGCTCCACCACCAAACGTAAATACGTTTGAAGAGATCAACTTACGCGATCTATTAAATGTACTCTGTCAGACATTCTTCCATACAGGTCATCCTGGGACTAGACAAACTGAAGGCACTATTCTACAAATCTATCTTATGCAATTTCTACCTAGGATTTGCTAGAACAGCCCTTGCATAAAATCCGTCTTCAATTATCTTGATCGTATTTGATTCGCAATGCTAATGCACATACCAGTTTCAAACCCAAAAGGTTCAACTTCTACCGTCCTTCTTCTATCATAATTTTCTTCAACACCCCCCTGATTTAGCTGCTCACATCCACATCTTCTTATAAAATCACTACCTAATAAGCACCCACGGTTTTTGATTATATATTATATATGTGGAACGTGAGATGAAAGCATTCCACTAGATTGCTATTTATTTGATTTAGACATTATTATAATACCAGAAGAGTATGGATTTTAAAAGAATGTTTTGGGTTATTGTAAGGTAAAAACCATCCGTGTTTATGTGGGGATCGGTCTTAAGATTAATCTTTCTTTTAAAATGATTTTTAATAGTTAAACAAATGGTTGAAGTTTATTGACACCAGTCTAATGACTGACCTAGAGTTTATTTTGTTTTGTTTTCCCTAAACTCTTGGGTGCCCAATTTTGTATGGGCAGTCGAGTAGTCAGGATTTATAGATACATTATACGGAGGTTGGAGCAGGAGGATTCAGCAGCATTTTCTAGCTATTGTTTATTTCCGTTGTGTTGTAAGTGTTATACTCTATTGATGATATGTATATACAAATGACCGATTTGTATTTCAAAGTTATGTTGTATACTGTATTTTATTCGTTCCGCTGTGAGTTTCGTGTTACTCTGATGTCGTATTTATGTTCTTCTTCTTCTTCTATTCTAATTTTCTATCTTATCTATTCTCACCCTCTAACTTCTTTCTATTAAGTATCCGGTATTCCCGATGCTTGGATAGTCGACATTGAGTTTATGTCGATTACCAAGATAGCAAATTCCCCGGATAGTTAATGAAAGAAAATAGAGGTTAAGAATAGATAAGATAGAAAATTAGAATAAAAAAGGAAGAGAATAATAACAAAATCAGAGTAACATGAATCTCACAGCGGAACGAATAAAATATACTATATAACATAACTTTGTAAGTGTTGTACTTTGATAATGATATGTATATTCAAGTATATATTTGTATTTCAAAGTTATGTTATATAGTATATTTTATTAGTTCCACTGCGAGATTCGTGTTACTCTGATTTTTTTGTTATTCTCTTCTTCTATTCTAATTTTCTATCTTATCTATTCTCACCCTTTATTTTCTTTCATTAACTATCCGACCACTGTAACGACCCAGGAAATTTGCGATCTTAATAATTGACATAAACTCAATGTCGACTATCCAAGCATCGGAAATACATGGTAGTTAATAGAAAGAAGTTAGAGGGTGAGAATAGATAAGATAGAAAATTTGTAACGACCCGTATTTTTACGGATAATAATTAATTAATTTAATTATTTAAATAGAGATATAGAGATTTAAATAGCTGTTTAATTAAATAATAGTGAATATTTAATTAAATTAAATAATAGAATAATATATTTAATTTCTGAAATAATCAGAAATAGCTGAATTCACAATATTGTGTGAATTGGATTATTTATAATATATAATTCAGTTTAGAGTTGAATTATATTCACGAATATATTGTCTAAACGAAGTTTGAATGTATAATTTTATTATAGTTAAAATCGAGCTTGAAATGGCATGGCAGTTCAATATTTGGCGATTTGAACTTCAACTAAATATATAGGGTCCATTTTAAGTTTGATTTCTGTGAAACAAGAAACGTTCGGGGTTGGTAAACTATATTTTTCTAATGGAAGAGAAAAATCGAGATTTCATCGTATAGATTTTGATTTATGTCCAAATCAAATTTTAGAAAAGTCGCTATGGAATTCCTTTATAATTTATAACGATTTATAAAAGGATTTCTATTTTAGTTGAATATCGAATTGACCCGGATTTGAAATATCGAACTATAACTCCATATATATTTATTATGGAGCTGTATGATATATATTGTGAATATATACGATAATATATATATATTGATATTTAATTTAATTGTTTTTAAATATATTTATATATTTAAAAGGGATATCTAGAGCTTTAAAAATAGCCAGTTTTGCGAACGACCTCCGTTTTCGATGAAACTAATTTTGTTGGATCCGTAAAATTAAATTATTATTAGATTTCAATTTTCGTGATTTTTGGAGTCAGTATGTGGTCGTACGGATTTTAATGTGAAAAACAGTCGATATTTTGACGCTTTAAAATACGTTGTGTGAGCAAACAGAGTCGGAATTCGACAAAACCAGTTTCGTTGGATCCATAATGTAAAACTTTAGTTGTATATCCATATTCATGATTTTTGGATGTTGTATGTGATCACAGGAATTTTTAAAGTGATAAATGGAGCTAATTATCGCATATAAATTAATATAAAAATCATGAAGCTTCTTCTACAAGCCAAGTACATATCCTATAAAAAAAACCAAACCCCCTAAACTAGTTTCTTCTGGTCAAACAAAAAGAACGCCGCTAGTTCTTACTCAAATACCAAAATCGAGACTTCTTAAATTATTATAAATTCTGAATATAATCAATAAATCATTATATTTATATATATATTTAGAAACAGGATGCAATGCTCTTCCTTCTGATATGTAACGACCCGGAAAATCTGAACCAATTTAAAATTTTTAAATTGGCTAAAATAGTGGATTTTAAATATTCAAAATAAATATTTTAAATAATAGCAATGAAAAGTGAGTTTGAATCGACGTTTGAAAACGAATATAATTAATTCTAATTATAATCGAGGCCTGAAATGGCGCGGTAGTTTCAAAATTTAGATTCAAACTTTGACTGACTGTACCGGGTGCAAAACAACATGGATTTGAGTGAAAACAAAAATATTTAAATCTGTTAGTGAATACCTTTCTAACGAATCTGAAAGATCGAAGTTTCATAGCGGAAAGCAAAAGTTATGGCCAAATGAATTTTCAGAAAGGTCGTTATAGAAATTATATAGCTCGTGAAAATGGCCATTTTGCATACGACCTCGGAATTCAACGAAACCACTTTTGTTGGATCCGGGGTGTGAATTTATTGCTAGGTTTCAAATTTCATAATTTTTGAAGCTAGTATGTGAGCGTGGCAAAGGAAAACGTGTTTTGGTCAATTACAGTTAAATTGGATCGACCAGAAATGGGCCATTTTGCAAATGGTCTTAGAATTCGACGAAACTAGTTTTGTTCAGGCCGTATCGTCAAAACATAGCTAGATTTATTTTTCTGAAATTTTTCGAATCAGATTGTGGCCCTGGCAAATTGAAATGTACGTTCAAATCGAATATTGAATGTTATATATTTTAAATTGAATGAAAACTGACTGAAATAGTCGAATGGGCCTACGAAACATATCCCATTATGTTTGGAATGGGGGTAAAACGCTAGGGACGACAGTCGTTGGGTTTGAATTGAAGTTCGTTTGTAAAAATCCTAATTTTTGAAATTATAAAACATCGGACAATCAGAATTTTATATTCATTAAAAAAATAAAATAAAAAAACGCGGAAACCCCCCAGGCATCGCGATCGACGATGGAGGTAGCTCGAAGCTTCCTGGACCTTTTGCCGCCGCCACGTTCATCTTCAGGCCAGGCTCCAGTTGGGTTTTTTGAAGATCTCCTTTCCCTCTTCAAATCAGAACAAGTCTCGCCCTTTTCCATCGCGAGTTGCTCGAGATATCTCGATCGAAAGATGCACCGTTCGGGGCCAAATTCCTCCGCCGATCCTTCGTTGAACTGAGCAGAACCACCACGCGCGAGGAGCCCTTCCGTAGCGCTACATCACAGTGAAGACCGATTTCCCTCTCGTGTTTCTGTTTGGGAGAAAATTCAGACCCTAGTTTTGAATACCACGCTGAAAGGGTACGGTTTATATTATTTAAATTGATTTTCACACTTTTAAGAGTTGCAAACTTTGAAAAATCGTATCTTTGTTGTGTGTTAACGAAATTCAATGAAACAGGAGACATCGTGACTGTGTGGACATCTTCTACATTCTAGAAGAGACCGCATATTTTTCTAAGCCTTCTGCTATTTTTGGTGGAGTGGAACCCAATGTGAGATTTCTAATTTATAAACGATATGGAAAACGACGATGTATAAATTATATAGTCGATGTATGAGTTATATAAGCGTTGTACACCTCTTGTATAAGCGTTGTATAAGTTGTACTTTTGATGTATAAGATGTATATGCGTTGTAAAAATTATATATGTGTTGAAATAGAAGTGAAATGCTATATATATATATATATATATATATATATATATATATATATACATACGCCCCTCGTCCACAAACCATTGAAAATATTTATTGGTTGTGATTGGTGTGAAAATTGATTGATAGTGAATGGTTGATTGAAATTGTTTGTGGTTGAGATTGATTGATTGTGGTTGAAAAATACTAGTTTGTGGTTGAGAAATATTTGGCTGAAACCACATAGGATTAGTTTGTGGAAATTAAAAAAATATACATGCCGCCTGCGTGCGAACTAGATGCATGATTCCCCATTGTCAAAAGCTGCGAGGCTTTAAGGTAGAGCGAGGAGCCGTACTAGGGACGGTCCCAGTTTTAACTACCCTGCCGTTATGGTGCTGAAATTTTGAGTAATATTCATGTGTTAGAATTATTTTCATTTGTTGAAACTACATTTATTCGTTGTATAGAAAACCTTCATGTGTTGAATCGATATTCATTCATTGAATAGAAATTCATGTGTTGAATGGTATTCATGTTTTAAATATAAAAATCACCTTTTTACTATATATAAAAACTATAGAAAACCTTCATGTGTTTAATCGATATACATTCGTTGAATAGAAATTCATGTGTTGAATGGTATTCATGTTTTAAATATAAAATTCACCTTTTTATCTATATATACAAACTATAGAAAACCTTCATGTGTTGAACCGATATTCATTCGTTGAATAGAAATTCATGTGTTGAATGGTATTCGTATTTTGAAGTAAATTGTTTTCTAAATGAAAATCTTATTTTTATCATCAATATGAAATATGTAAAATAATCTCGTTTTGAAATAAATTGTTTTATAATAAAAATCTTATTTTTATCATCAGTATGAAATATATAAAATAATCTCGTTTTGAAATGAATTGTTTTACATTAAAAATCACATTTTTATTATATACATGAATTGTTAAAAATAGTGAAGTGTTGAAATAGAAGACAGATAGATAAAAACATCATTTTTATCAAATGTATGAAATTCATATAGTTTTGAAATCGAAGAGTTGATATATATATATATAAATAGAATTAAAATATATCGAATAACGAAGCTGCAGTTCGTATTTTGAAACCGTGATTTCAAACGATTAGTGCGGGAGATCCGACCATCAGATTTTCCCGAAACCGCAACCGTTGGGTTCGCTTTGGAAATATCTTTCCAACGGCACCAACTTTGTAAAAATCCAACGATTGGATTGTCTGGAATTTTTAATTCAAATATGAAGAAAAACAGTGCCAGAATTGATTATATATATAATTATATTTAATCGAATAACGACGCTGTAGTTCGTATTTTGAAATCGAAACTTCAAACGATTATACCGGGAGATCCGACCGTCGGATTTTCCCGAAACTGGAACCGTTGGATTCGTTTTGAAAAGATCTTTATAATGATGTAAATTTTGTGAAGATACAATGGTTAGATTTTCAGATATGTGTAAATCCAATCTGAAGAAAAACAGCGCCACGGCAGCGTTATGACTCGAAGCGTCGTTTTGAATAGATTGGCTATTTTAAAATAAATAAAAATAGCGATAAATCGTTATAAAATATTATAAAAGATATGGATGTGAAATTTATAAATTAACTGAGGGTTAGCTAAGTCGAATGGTTTCCTGGATTTTGATCTGATGTTGGTTTTGGCCTTCGGGGTTAATATTTGGGAAATCGTTCTCTTATTGATTGACGGTTAGTGACTAATGAATTGAAATGATGCGTAGTAGTGTTTGTGTAGCACTTGTTTATTATATACGCGAGTTACTCAGAAAGACCGGGTTTATCCCATTCTGAATAACTGAATCGATGATAAGAAATCGAAGATGAAGACGGTGGTCGAAGACCGGAGATCTTCACCTCGTTTGGATGGTAACCGAGGTCCTGATTGGGAGGCATCCCGAAATATGGAAAATGAGTGGTGATCGTCCAGACGTACGTGGTGATCGATGTGTTTGCGAGGTATATAGTGCCTCCGGTTTCGTTCAGACCCAGAATGGACTTGCAAATGGACAGTGTATCTGACATTAGAATTTATTCTGTGTGATTGATAGCCATCAGTTGCACGGTGTGAATTTCCTGTGTGGCATGCTAAGATGCAGTGATCAAGGCTTCTGTTGAAAAGCAAAGTCTTGTGGTGATGATCAAAGCACCGCCTGTGTGGCGTAGGTTTGTGTATAACGTGAAATAGCGAGCCTCACACCCCGGTATGAACCAGAAACGGGAGAGGACATCAGGAAGGGCCTGCGTTTCTTTCTAGCTAGGAGTTATGTCCGTGTTTTTACACGGCCTGACATTTTACTTATGTGGTTGTTGCTATTGCGAGGCACCTCGGATATACCGGTGACTATGTGAAGCCGAAGGAGCCATTCGTTGGCTCATTTATGCCCCCATAGGGTGGGGAAACGCAGTGTTCAGGCATAATAATCCACATCGGTGGACCGGCCCTGACAATCCAAGGGGCAGTTGCGGCTGTTCTTGAGGGGCGGGCTAGAGCGTCTCGAAGTCGGTAAGGACTATCTTTTGCCTTGGTTCATGACGGAAATCCAATTTCCATATACGTGACTGTGCGGTTTTGATTGTATATATATATATATATATATATATATATATATATATATATATATATATATATATATGGCGACATGATATATGGTACCCATGCCGTCTATGATTGATAGTTTTGATTTGAAATTGTTTTTGAAACATATGAACACTAGTAATAATATCAAATGCTTTTGTTTTATTCGTGTCAAGCATATCTTGGCCATTATAAGGTACAAACTCTATCCTCTGGTTTGCGTTGCATTGCGTGATGAGAACTGAGTCTTATAATGGCTTCATTTTTATAAAAAGCATTGCAATGTTTAAAAGAAAGATTTGTTTTAAAGCACTGGCAATCCAATGGAGTAAACCCGTTCCACGAAAGTGGCATGGTCCTGTGATTAGCCATATTATAAATGTGTTGAGTAGATTTCTCATACCAGTCCCATGACTGACTCATAGTTTGTTTCACTTTCAAACTCGAGTGCCCCTTTTTCTACCCGAGCAACCTTGTATTCAGGTTTTAGCTGGCTTTCTATGGATAGCTAGAGCTGAAGATGGATTCTATTATTTATCTCTTTTTATGCTGTTCAGCTCCTATTGTGCATTATGTTTGTTTTCCGCTGTAGACATTTATGTATAGCTGAACTGTATTTGTACTAAGTATGATCCTGTATACTGTGTAACTCTGATGATTTCGTTTATCCAGTGTATTCTATTGTACATTATTTGGTGTATTTATTTATTTCTGTTCTGCTATTATCTGTTTATGTGTTATATTCCAAAGATTACCCTTGCCGCCGTCAGTACGGGGTTTGGGGTCGTCACATGATATGAGTTTTGCTGAGATCGATGCCATTTTTCTTCGTTGGAAAAATAGCAAGGAAGATTAGGGTTCAAGTTTTTAGGAAGTTTGAAGCTGAGATGCATGTTGTCTATGTTATTTTTGGATTTAGAAGATGAATTCAAGCTTGTAGGTCGAGTTTCAGGGAATTCTGGGTATTTAGCTGTCGCACTAATTTTGTTGAGCGTGAAGCACCCTGGCGAACTAAAATGTAGATTGTGGTGCGAGTTCAGCCTTGTTGGGTGGAGGTGAAGGTTTGCGAAGAGAGGAGTTCACCCGTGAGGTTCAAGTGGAAGGAATTTGTGGACTTCAGTGATAAAAGTTGACGATGGTTTACTGTAGGAAGCGGAAGGAGTATGAATGACGCATTTGGGTATTGGATTTCGAAATGTATGATTTTGATATGATTTGAAAGGGGATCAAATGAGATGGATTTTGATGAGTTTTGTTTGATTTTTTATGAAGTGAAGGAGAAGTTGTAATCAATGAAATAATCGAATATGGTCGTAGGAGCTTTAACGCGTTGGTTTTGAAGAAGAAGGGTTACTGTTGAATATGGGTGTGGGTTGAACGGATCGACATGGGCCGGTTTAGATGGGTAAAGCCCAAATGGAATTTATTTTAGTTTTATTTAAATTTCGTTAGTATATTAACTTCGTAATGTAATAACTTCTACATACTGTATTAGAATTTCGAACGGTCAGTCACGTTGGGATCGTACGGATGGTGGCTACACTATGAAACTGACTGGGAGTCAATCGGAGCTCGTTATAATTTATAGCAAAATAAATTATCGGATCTGACCAGTGACCGGTTATCGTTATTTAACGATAAACCGACCAATGTGAGTAAATCTCACTAACTCTAATCAATTTATATTTAAAAAATATAATCTAGTAATGATAACTGATTGTTGTGCGTTGATTGGTTGGTTGAATTGCTGATGTATTGGTTAAAATTATAGATAACGTTATATATGTAAATCGTTAATCAAATGTTGATTCTGTTTATCAAAATATTTCATATCGAAATGAAATGGGTGTTATTATATTGTTTAACATATGTGGATGCAGGGAAACAGGTCGAAGGAATCCAGCTGGATTCCTCAACATTTATTTTACTGTTCTTCAAATATGGTAGCATATGATGTGATATATAATCTGTTGTTGATGATGTGTGTTGAATGATATCGATCATTGTTGCTTGGTATTTTAAAATACCATAATTAAATACTGGAATTTAAAAAGGGATTTTTCAAAGTGTATTTTGAAAATAAAATATTTATATACAATCAAAGGATTTTATATAAAAGGAGACATTTATTTAGAAAATAAATAGAATTTGAAAGGGAAATATTTGTAAAACATTTAAAATATAGTTTGAAAGGGAAATATTTTTAAAACATTTACAAATAAAATAGAAAAGGAAATATTTGTAAAACATTTACAAATAGAATTGAAAAGGAAATATTTGTAAAACATTTACAAATAGATTATAAATGGAAATATTTATTTAGAAAGCAAATAGAGTTATAAAAGGAAATATTTATTTATGAAATAAACAGAGTTGTAAAAGGGAATTTTAAATGCGGCTTAATTGTTAGAAATAGAAAGGAGATTTCGTATGAATAATTCTATAAATAGAAGTATATATAGAATTTGGAAATGGAATATTTATTTAAAATATGAATTCAAACTTAGTGGATTGTATATTAGAGTTAATCGAATTAGAGTTAGTCGGGTTAGAATTATTTGAATATAGTTTATTCGAAAGGAGTAACCGAATATAGTTTATTCGAAAGGAGTTATCGAATAGAGTTAAAGGAGTTATCGAATATAGTTTATTCGATTAGAGTTAAAGGAGTTATCGAATATAGTTTATTCAAATAGAGTTAAAAGAGTTATCGAATATAGTTTATTCGAATAGAGTTAAAGGTGTAATAGAATATAGTTTATTCGAAAGGAGTTAATCGAATATAGTTTATTCGAAAGAGTTAATCGAATATAGTTTATTCGAAAGGGAGTCATCAAATAGAGATTATTCGAATGAGAATTATACGTTGAAATTCGATTATATGAAATTCGGGAAAGTACTATTCACTTTCCGTTTTTAATCAAGATTTATTTATTTATTAATAAATTAGTTGTTTGTTTATTTATCCAAATTAATAAATATAAGTTTTTATTTAAAATTAGATATTTAGGAAGTAAGGATTATAAGACTATTGTTATAATCAAATGATTTCTGTAAAAGAAGTGGATTCGTAAATAAAATCTTAGAGTTATGTAAGGAAGTTTATTAGAGGTTTAAAAGGTGAACCTTGTCTATTTAGAAGTCAGAAATGTTGTTCAGTTAAGGTCTGAGAGGTAGTTATACCCCAACTTGATTGGCTTCGTTTTTAACTAAGGAATGGTTAAGGTTCGATGGTGAAGGTTGGTTAAGTGAAACTAGTTAATCAGTGTAATGTTTTGAGTTGCATAACGATGTTTTATTTAAACATCTGTTTAAATCCAAATGTCGGAATTTTGGAAATGTTTTCCAAAGAAGAATCAGAAATGTTTTCTAATATAGAAAACAAGAAATGGAAATGTTTCCCAATGTTAATAACATATATTTTCTAAATTTAGAAAATCGGAAATGTTGCATATATGGAAACAGGAGATGAAAAATGAACTAAAGAGATAAAGGTTAAATGATGTTTGATCGATATAATATCCATATGGAAATAATATCGTTGTTTGAACACGTGTTTTTCTTTGATAGTTAACTCACCGACTATCAAAGTTTTTGACCATTTTTCCGTCGTCAATAAGGAGAGACCGGGATCAGATTCATTATCTGAAAACCACTATGTATGTGCGTTAGCGTTGCGATCAAATATGATGAAGATAATTGAAGATGGAGTTTGTGCAAGGGTCGTTCTATCAAATCCTAGGTAGAAATTGCCTAAGATGGATTTACAGAATAGTGCCTTCGGTTTTTCCAGTCCTAGGACAACCTGTATGGAAGAATGTCTGAAAGAGTATATTTAATGGATCACGTAAGTTGATCTCTTCAAACGTATGTACGTTTGGTGGTGGAGGAATTCATTTCTCTTAGTTGTATACCCTTGTATTTTTGGGGAAATCAATTTGTGATTTGGCGTGCATGACGATGCGACATTCAAAGTGAATAATTGTGTGATCTATCAAAGATAAGCGTGGCCTCTAGCCTCACAATCGGGAAATGACAAAAATCGGGTAGGCAGCATGGCTAAGTGGTTGGCTGCCAATTAGGGTGTATTATCACCTATCTAGAGATATTCATTTCATTCTTTAATCTATTCGATGCTGTCCCATTCGGGAAACGGTTGTTGATCCCAACCGTTGGTGATATACATTCGATATACTCAAGAGAAATGAGTTTTCGATCATGTATGGCCAGGTTGCAAGATGTTCTTGTTGAATCCAGTATATTCCTCTCTAGAGGTACACTATCGGAAGGTGGTTCCATATCTTGTCATATTTGGTAATCCATTATCCAATAAGTGCTCGCGATTTTGATTGCATACTATATATGTAGAACGTGAGATGAAAGCATTTCTGCTAGATGATTATTATATTGTGGTTGATAGACATTATTATAATATCAAAAGAATTTTGATATAAAGATTATTTTGTATTCTCATAAGGGAAAAACCCATTCCGTTATACGGCGTGGTCTTATGAGATATCGTTTTATTGCTCAAATTGTTTTAAATTGTTTTACTCACACCAGTCCCATGACTGACCCAGACTTTATTTTGTTTTGTTTACCCTAAACTCTTGGGTGCCCAAATTTGTACGGGCAGTCAAGTAGTCAGGATTTTACAGATATACATGGAGAGCTTGGAGTAGGAGGCTTTAGGTTTATATAGCTATTGTTTATTTCCGCTGTGACTGTAAGTGTTATACTTTGATAATGTTACTGTATACATATACTGATTTTATTTCAAAGTATGTATCTATTATATATTGTTCGTTCCGCTGTGAGATTTGTGTTTACTATGATGTTATATGTTCTTCTTCTTCTTCTATTCTAAGTTTCTATCTTATCTATTCTCACCCTCTAATTTCTTTCATGGACTGTCCGGTGTTTTTGATGCTTGAATAGTCGACATAGTTTTGTATGCCGATATCCATGATCGCAAAATCCCCGGGTCGTTACAGTGGTATCAGAGTTGAAGGTTAAGTAATTACCTTGGCTCTGTAGCGTGACTCAGTAGAGATGGGGTTAATAATACCTTATGTTGAGTTGAGTGTATATATACGAGAGAACGTATTTGTTATTTGATATAAAATGGTTTTATATTGAGTAGATTTATTGGTTGAGTTGTTTATGAGTTCTGGTCGATTAGTTTGATCCACTGTATCGGTAGGAATTTCTAAACACTCGAATACGATGGGTCGACATGATATGTTTTGAAAAAAGGGGTAAATGAAATAATTTTATCCAAATTATATTTTGATATAAAGAAAATATATATATTGGAAATAGTATAGTATTGGATGTGTTGGTTGTGATTATAATCGAATAAGATTATAGAATGTGAAATGGTTATATAAATAACCGAACAGAATTGAGATAAGTGTAATGAATTGAGTTAAATCTGAAATTAAAATCAGAGTGGGAATTAAAATTCCTAGAATTTGAAAGGTGTTTGTAAATGGATTTCGATTAAATAGATGAGAATTTTAAAATCCTGGGAGATTTTAAATTGTTTTACAAGTAGTGTGAATGGTATTTTGAAATATATTTCAAAGTGGAAATGTTTAGAAATGTTTTCCAAAAGTGATATAGTATTGAACTCACTTCGATCGTTGGAAAATAAATTCTGATGATGACAGCTGCATCATCAGTGTTCATTTTCGAGTTGCTAAGTGATAGATTACTAACAAGGATTTTGTTTTTGAATTTTTCTGTGAAAAGCAAGTTGTTTTGAATTAGAAAAGGGATATCTGGTTTTAGAAAAGCTAAACTATTTAAATTCCCAAGGGAAGATTTTTTGAATCAAAACAAATTTAATTAGAATTTGTAAAAGCAAATAGAAATAGGAATTGAATTGAAAACCGGTGAAGTGGAAAATGAATTAAGATAGAAAATATCGAATTAGATTGGATTAGAGATATTCCGAAATGGTATTGGATTGATGAGTTAAGAAATTGAAAATCGAGAATGGAACTTTGGTTCGAAATGAAATTTGGCTTGGATAAGTGAATGGTTGTGTTGGAGATAAATGGATTGGAGTTTGATTGGGATGACATTGATATATGCTGAATTAATACCAGATTGAAAGTGGTAGAGTTGATTGCCCAATAACAAGGTACAAGTTTACATTCTAATTGGGTAAGAGATTTTGATGAGTCGAATTGGCAAGCCGCTTGGCTATTTGATTTTCTTTTGGGTTGGAGAAGGCCTAGAGAGGCGAGTTGTAGTTATACCGATTGAACCGTACAAAGGAGGTGCTAGCGAAATTTTTCGAAAATTTCGGGTGTTAGAAAATTTTCAGGATTTTTGAAATTTTTTATTAATAAGAATGAATTAATATTTTAGTTGAAATTAATTGGTTCAGTAAAACTGAAATTTAAGAAGTAAACAAATATTTTTAACCAGTCAATAGGGTTAGTTTTCTAGCTTAGCAATTTCGACGATGAAATTATTTTAAGGGGGGAAGAATGTAACGACCCTTATTTTTACGGATAATAATTAATTAATTTAAATATTTAAATAGTGGTATAAAATATTTTCTACGGTAGCACCATGAATAGCGAATAGCAAAGCAGCGCCTAATACTCCGGCCTAATTGGTTACTTCCAATTACGTAAATCAATAGTTCAAACCGCACTCAAAGGTAGGGCTTTTCCCATTGATATAGGGACTTCTGTACCAGAAATAATGGTATCTCCAATTATAGTCCCTCTGGGGTGTAAAATATATCTTTTCTCGCCATCCCCATAATGTATAATCAGAAATAGCTGAATTCACAATATTGTGTGAATTGGATTATTTATAATATATAATTCAGTCTAGAGTTGAATTATATTCACGAATATATTATCTAAACGAAATTTGAATGTATAATTCTATTATAATTAAAATCGATGAAATGGCACGACAGTTCGTTATTTGGCAATTTGAACTTCAGCTGAATATACAGGGTCCGTTTTAAGTTGGATTTCTGTGAAACAAGAAACATTCAGAGCTGGTAAAGTATATTTTTATAATGGAAGAGAAGAATCGAGATTTCGTCGTGTAGATTTAGATTTATGTCCAAATCAAATTTTAGAAAAGTAGCCATGGAATTCCTTTATAATTTATAACGATTTATAAAAGGATTTCTATTTTAATTGAATATCGATTTGACCCGGATTTGAAATATCGAGTTATAACTCCATATATGTTTATTATGGAGCTGTATGATATATATTGTGAGTATATACGATAATATATATATATTGATATTTAGTTTAATTATTTTTAAATATATTTATATATTTAAAAGGGTTATTTAGAGCTTTAAAAATAACCAGTTTTGCAAACGACCTTCATTTTCAACGAAACTAATTTTGTTGGATCTGTAATATTAAATTATTGTTAGATTTAAGTTTTCGTGATTTTTGGAGTCAGTATGTGGTCGTACGGATTTTTAGTGTGAAAAACAGTCGATATTTTGACGGTTTAAAATACGCTGTGTGAGCAAACGGAGTCGGAATTCGACGAAACTAGTTTCGTTGGGTCCGTAATGTCAAACTCTAGTTGTATGTCTATTTTCATGATTTTTGGATGTTGTACGTGATCACAGGAATTTTTAAAGTGATAAATGGAGCTAATTATCGAATATAAATTAATATAAAAATCATGAAGCTTCTTCTACAAGCCAAGTACATATCCTATAAATAATCCCAAACCCTTAGCTAAACCTAAACTAATTTCTTTTTGTCAAACAAAAAGAACGCCGCTAGTTCTTACTCAAATACCAAAATCGAGACTTCTTAAATTCTTAAAAATTCAGAATATAATCAATAAATCATCATATATATTGTAACACCCCATCTCCATTAAGGTCACTCACAAAGGGAATGCATTAACTTTAGTGGGGGTCATAAGAGTATTAAACGGATAAAATTACAAAACAGACAAATTTAAGCAGCGGAAAACAATTAGAACTTTTATTCCATAGTAGCATAATAGGATAAACTTTCATAAGGGTTGTTTCAAACATAAACACCAAAACATCAAAACCCATTACATCAAATATTTGTCTTGTTTCTCGAAAGAAGCATAATACAAAATAACATAACATAATTCCCCAATTAAGCAGTAGCCAGCCATAGCAGTAAAGCAAATAGTCCAAAGCAATACATCACAATATTCGAGCTTGAAAACAATCTGAACAAAGCGGTGGTATTCCCTCCCTGTGGACCGGGGGGACGAAAGAAAGAAGGGGAAACAAAAACAGAGTCAGACATAAAGCCTGGTAAGTCCAGTGACTTTCAGCATGTAAATAGGTAAAGGTATTATGACATGAATAAACTGGATACAAGACATAACCATGACAATAAGCATCGCAAGATAACAAGACAAGCATAAAATAAGACTAGAACATGATAAGGTATCGTACTAATTCCTAATTTCTCTACACCACCTAACTAGTGTTCAACTAATGCCATTTGTTACAAAACAAGATAAGTGATCCCCATTTCCCACATGATAGTTTTATAGGTACAATCTCATGATGAGGGTCCCACCTCATATTGACAATTTACATGTCCCTACCATACCTATCTTAATCGATCGGCTCCTACTCATAACGTTCTGCATGTGTTTGTATCAACCAGGCCCCTACTTGTAGATACATGTGCTGGTCCCACCATAGCGTGCATCATTTCCTAGGGTGGCAACCGGATACAGTTCTAGAGTGCACAGCTTTATACCTACTTGGTACTCAATGTCTAAATTTTCCCATGCCGGTATTACGTGCACGCCCGTAATCCGTCGAAACCTGCACTGCAGTATCACCTGCCGCTATTTTGACCGCTTATAATCAGCCCAGTAATCGTGCCCCGCCCTGCCTAACTCAGGGTCCCGTTGATACCTGATGTGGGTTACTGCTGAAAAGGGTCCCGCTACTAGGGTTTTCCTAGGGTCTATTCATATACCCCCCATATTGGTTAAGTGTCATCAATCAATCAATTCAAGTTTAGTTAACCCACCCATTCATCATGTTATATTGGCTAAGTGTCAATGATCTAGTCGAGTTACTTAATCCACCCACTTGTGATGTCATATTGGTTAAGTGTTGCATGTTGACTTAACCCTACCATACTTAACATGTTTGTTTAGCATTAATTATTTATTAATGCATCAATCTCTCACATTGGACTTATTTGCGGTAGCTGGATTGTGCCGGGCGGTTCCAGGCAGTCTTACACCGCAAACCCATTCCAACCTCGGGTTTAAGCATTTAATGCTCTAACCTCTCACATTAGACTTGTTGTTTGCGGTTGCTGGATGTGCCGGGCGGTTCCGGGTAGTCTTACACCACAAACTCATTCTAACCTCGTGTTAGGCATTATTACCCATCTAATCTTCGCCTTTGACCTCTCACATTAGATTGTTGTCATTGCGGTTGCTGGATGTGCCAGGCGGTTCGGGCAGCCTTACACCACAACTCAAATCTAACCTCGTGTCTTAGTCAGCCATTAGATTTAATTAAATTATATACTTGCCAATTATGTCCAAATTCCAATTTTTACATGCCAATTATCATATGCCCAATTATTGATTTACATGCCAATTTACATATGCCCAATTATTGATTTACATGCCAATTTACATATGCCCAAATATTGATTTACGTGCCAATTTACATATGCCCGAATATTGATTTACATCCCAATTTACATATGCCCAAATATTGATTTACATGCCAATTTTCCCAAACTTTCCATAATAATAATAATAATACCCCATATCCATCACAAATTATGCCCAACAATTCCACCAAACATGTTATGCCCATAAATTCACCCAAATTGGCAATACCCAATATTCTCCGTATTCCAAACGTTCGTATTTCGCGATTTCACCCTAGGTTCGAAGTTAACCTAGGTTCAATAAAAGAAAATAAATAGGGGGATAGAAGTTGCATAAAATGAGAACAGAGAGAAAATAGGCATGAAAATATCATCATAGGCACGAAGGCTAAGACTTGAAAAGAACATCATCACGAACATGAAAAACTGATGTACAACAAGATAAACTATTGATAATAGCATCATGAGAATAAGAATAGAAGAAAAAGAACAACTTAGAATCAGGCATAGTCTCAAATTCATCTTATTACATGTCAAGACTAGATTTAGGTGTTCAAATCTAAAAATAACTGAACTTACAGCGTTTGGATTAGAAAAGATGATTTAATCGCTTATTGTTGTTGAAGAACTCTAACTTGGTATTGATTAATCCTCTAGGCTGATGAAGAACTTTTTGATTTGATTTAGGTTTTAGTGGCGGCTAGGTTTAGATGAGAGTTTGGCGGCATGGAGGCGCCATGAGAGTGAATAATAGAATTAGGGTTTAGGTTTGGATATGTATTTATAGGTGTGTTTGGCAAACCATGGCCTATAGATTAGCATAGGAGTCATCAGAGCCATCTAAACCAAAGAGACATGTCACCCAGACAACCCAATGCGACACATAAGCCCTAAAACACAAAATTTCGTCATAGACCATTCTAGGCCGACGGGGTCGATTCCAAACACCCTGAGTTGACCCTGGGGTCGACCCAGCGGGTCTTGGGTCGACCCATAAAATTGGTTGGTTTGGCGCTTTGCCTTCCCGCTTCCGCTGTTTTGAATTTTTTTCTTGAATTTTAGGTTGATTTTTATTTTATTAATTTATATATGTACATATATTTTCCTTATATGTACACAAACTTCCAAGGTCCATAACTTTCTCTTACATTATCCGTTTAATGCAAACTTTGGGACCATCTTGACTAGAATTTTGAGACGAATGCAGTGGTATAGTCTGTTTTACTTAATTCTCACTTTTAAAATTAAGCATTCTTTTAATTCGTCTATTATTATTTATAGAAAAATATGGGGTGTTACATTCTCCCCTCCTTAAAGTATTTCGTCCCCAGAATCTCTTAGTTAAGAAGAATGCATTCTACCATCCAACATCCATTTACTCAACCATCATTCACAAGCATCCATTGTCCTTAAAAAAATATTTCTAATGCTATATGAATATATGCAAAAGTGTGCGTGTATATATTCCTTATCTAATGCAAAATTAGGCGGTCTACTGATTCAGTTGACCTCCTTAATGCAAATTATGTTAGTGCCATGAGTCCAATTATGTATGCAATTATTCCTAATGTACTTCATAACCTCTACATGAGGCACAATCATTCATCCATATGATAACATGTCCAATTTCAATCTCATCCATAACCAAACATATATATGCATATGCAATGTGAAAGTGACTTGAGCCGATCTAGTGCCTAAGGTGTGTGTGTGTAAATGCATCCACGAGCAACCACTAGCAACCACTTGCATCGACTTGCATCCACCAAACATAACATGTCTCAAACACATGTTTACAATCATAGGATATTCCTAGCTAAAGGTCGATGATATAATCAAGAGGACATCCTAAACGATAGAACAAGTATAAACAAAGCGGTAGAAAAAAGGGAAATTAAGAACCTACCCTCAAAGAGAAAAGGATACAATGTACACATCTGAGCTTCCGTCTCCCAAGTAGTGTCTCCTTCATCACTTCCCCATTGTACTTTGACTAGCTTGACTTCTTTGTTGCGTAACCTCTTGACCTCTGATCCAAGGATGCACGTAGGGGCTCGTCTAATCATTGCATCTCGCACCACTTCAACTTCCTCAAGTATGCTCGGCCCCACCACTTCCGCGCTATCATGTAAGTACTTTCTCAAATGTGCTACGTGAAACACGTTATGTACACCACTAAGCTTCTCGGGCAACTCTACTTTGTAGGCCATCTGTCCAACTCTCTCTGTAATAGGAAACGGTCCTATGAATCTCGGTGCTAGCTTCCCTACCGACCTAAGGCGAACAACATTCCTTAACGGTGATACTTTGACAAAGACCATGTCTCCTACACTGAACTCAAGTTCGGTCCTTCTCGTATCAGCATACGACTTTTTCCTATCTTGCGCGGTCTTCATATGTCTTCGAATTAGATCCACTTTCTCTGAAGTCTCTCTAATTATATCTGGACCAAGTGCTAGCTTATCTGTGGATTCCCACCAACAAGTTGGTGATCTACAGAGACGTCCATACAAAGCTTCAAAAGGGGCCATGCCAATGCTAGACTGATAGCTGTTATTATACGCAAACTCTACAAGTGGAAGGTGGTCCTCCCATGTCTCACCAAAGTCCAAGATATAAAGCCTCAAAAGGTCTTCTAGAATCTGATTCACCCTCTCGGTTTGGCCATTCGTCTGAGGATGATACAACGTGCTCAAGCATAACTAAGTCCCTATGGCTTCTTGCGAACTTTTCCAAAAGTCACTAGTAAAGATAGGATCACGATCACTTACTATGCTAGAAGGCACCCCATGCAAATGAATTATCTCCCTAACATAAATAGGTGCTAACGATGATGCAGTCCTCTTTCTCTTGACACGTAAATAGGTGCTAACGATGATGCAGTCCTCTTTCTCTTGACAGGAATGAAGTGATCACTCTTCGTAAGTCTATCCACTATCACCCAAACACTGGTATTGCCTCTTCTAGACCTAGGCAACCCATCTATAAAGTCCATCGAGATACTCTCCCATTTCCATTGCGGAACCTCTAGAGGATGAAGCAGTCCACCGGGCTTTTTCTGCTCAGCCTTGACTTGCTAACATACCAAGCATTTAGAAACGAACTCAGCTACGTCCTTCTTCATTCCGACCCAAAAGAAAACTCGCTTCATGTCTTTGTACATCTTGTCACCACCGGGATGTATGATTATCTTAGAATGTTGGGCTTCCTCAAGAACTGTCTTCCTCAAGTTCTCATCTTGTGGTACACAAAGTCTCCCGTCCCTATGTAACCAACCCTTGTCATCTAGGGTATCCCTACCAAGATGGCTCGAAGACTCCCCTCCTATGAGCTTTTCTACTAGCTCAAGCAACTGTGGGTCATCTCGCTGGGCCTCTTCAATCCATCCCAAAAGCATAGGTCTCACCTCTAAGGATGCTAATAAACCGGTCACATAATCGACATAGGGTCTAAAGTCAAAGGCTACTATGTACTCTAAGCTCTGCCTCTCCACAAACAGAGGACTCAAAGTCAACTTCTTCCTACTTAAGGCGTCAGCTACAACGTTACCCTTGCCAGGGGTATATGCGATCTCAAAATCGTAGGATGCTAAGAACTCCATCCACCTTTATTGCCTCAAGTTACAATCTTTTTGCGAGAAAAGGTACTTCAATGATTTATGGTCAGTATACAATTCAAACTTCTCACCTAGGAGATAATGGCACCAAGACTTAAGCGCAAAAATGATGGCAACTAACTCTAGATTGTGGGTTGGGTAGTTTTTCTCATGTACTTTCAACTGTCTTCCACCATAAGCTACTACCTTCCCTTCTTGCATCAAGACAGCGCCTAGTCCCGTACCGCATGCATCTTTGTATACTGTAAACATTTTACTCCTGTCTGGCAATATCAACACTGGGGCTGTTGTAAGAGCCGTTTTCAATCGTTGGAAAGCAATGTCACAATCAATGTCCCACGCAAAGGCTAGATTCTTCTTCGTTAGTCTAGTAAGTTGCGCTGATATCTTCGCAAAGTCCTTAATGAACTTCCTCTAATAGGCCGCTAATCCAAGAAAGCTTCGCACCTCTGTTGCATTCTTTGGGATCTTCCAATCTTGCACCGCAAATACTTTTGCGGGGTCTACAGCTATCCCGTCTTTGGACACCACATGTCCTAGAAACCTTACTTCTTCTCTCCAAAAGTGACATTTGGAAAACTTCGCTTTAAGCTGATGTGCTCGAAGGGTATCCATGACTAGCCTCAAATGCAAAGTATGTTCTTCCTCGTTCTTTGAGAAAATCAAGATGTTATCCACGAAGACTACCACAAACTTATTAAAGAACTCCCTAAACACCCTACTCATCAGTCAACCAATTAGGCAGGTGCATTTGTGAAACTGAAAGGATTGACGAGCCATTCAAAGAAACCGTCAGGGGTCCTAAAAGCAGTCTTGTCTATACCGTCCTCAACCACTCTTAGCTGATGAAAACCCATAGCCAAATCTAGTTGTGAGAAAACGGACGCACCTAAAAGCTGGTCAAACAAATCATCTATTTATGGAAGTGGGTGCCTATTTTTCTTATTTAGCTTGTTTAACTCTCTATAATCCACACATAAGCGAAGTGAACCATCCGCCTTTGTAGAAAATACTACTGGAGCACCCCCTTCAGAAATACTTCGCTTAATAAACCCCTTCTCAAGCAACTTTTTAACTTGTTTACTAAGCTCCTTTCTTTCCATAGGAGCCATGCGTTGTACGGGTAAAGCAACTGGTTTGGCATTATCAACCAAGTATATGCGGAAATCTATTTCACGTTTTGGGGGGAAACCCTTTACCTCATCAAAGACATCGGGATACTCACGGACTACTAGAACGGATTGCAAATTATTAACAGATGCATCAAGAGACTCTAGGTAACTAAGCATGACAGAACCCTTGGGTTTACACGAGATTTCGAGGGTATTACCGAGACGAGTCAAAAGTCTAACTACCCTCCTTTCACAATCGAGAATGGCACCATTTCTGGATAACCAACCCATCCCTAGAATCAACCCATAGCCCATGAAACCAAGAACATATGCATTACATCGAAACTCAACCCTAAGTATACATGTTCCCAAATCCAAGCAAATCATAGATAAATGAGCCGAACCCCTAATCGGATTTGAGACAACAATGGGATCCTCTACCATACATGTACTAAGGTGCGGAGATTCAACTATAGAAGCGGATATAAAAGAATGCGATGCGCCAAAATCAAAAAGAGTGTGTACAGGATTATCAGCAAGAAAAACTAAACTTTCAACGGAAATATTTCTACCTCTCTCTTGAGTGGGTGCCATGAGAGCATGAACTTGCCCTCCAGAAGGTCCTGCCCTTTTCCCTTGCTTCTTTGGGAAATCCTTAACCACATGTCCTATCTCGCCACAATGGAAACAACCACCCATCTTCCTCTTCTTCTTTCTACAGTCTTTAGCGATGTGGCCAATGATACCACAATAGTTACACTTCCTCTTGTCGCGTAGCTTGTTGTTCTTTCCACTCTTCTTATTGTCCACCTTCTTGTTTTAAAGTTCATCCTTCTTCACTTCTTTCTTCCCACCCTTGTCTTCTTCATGTAATAGCAACATGTCGACCAATCTTTCAAAAGTTGCGCCCATTGGAATATGGGACATAGCTTGACCATGAAATGGTTCATTCAAGCCTCTAGTAAAATGTAAAGCTTTCTTGTGAGGTGTATCTACCAACTCCTACCCAAATCTTACATGCAAATTGAATTTGTTGACGTATTCCTTGACTGACATACTCCCTTGTTTGAGTGCTAGAAACTTCCATCTGTAGGCTTTGTTCAGCTGGCGAGAGGAACTTCATCTCAAACCTCCGCCTAAAATCCACCTAATTCTCAACTGGTTGCTCAGCACTAGTACTTCCCACCAGTAAGAGGCTTCTTCCTTCATTAGCCAAGCGGCCAATTGTATCTTCCTCCTGTCATCCACTTCAAAGATAGCAAACAACTCATCTGTTTCCTTGAGCCAGTTCCGTGCTTCAACAAACGTCTTAGTCCCTTTAAAGATCTTTCTGCCCATAACACGGAAATCCTTACAAATCTTAGCAAAAGCATCTACGCGAGGAGCGACAGTAGCTGGGGGAGGAGGAGGAACGTTGGCTGGGCCCACGATAGTGGCCTTAGCCTCTAGGTATTGTTTGAACCAAGCGGGTATCGGAACACCCTCAGGTATCTCGGGTTCCCCAGACATGCTGAAAAAAATAAAGGAAAGGATTCAAAACAAAGAAAAGAAGGATAGTGCATACGGCTTTGGGGAATATGGCTTTTTAAAATAACAATACTTTTCCTTGAAAATGCTTCTTTAAATCATGGTTCTAAAAATATTTTCTTTAAAATATGCATCTGAAAATAATTTTCAAAATCTTTAATCCGTTCTGGTAACCTTCAGCTCTGATACCACGTGTAACACCCCACCTTCATTAAGGTCACTCACAAAGGGAATGCGTTAACTTTAGTGGGGGTCATAAGAGTATAGAACAGATAAAATTACAAAACAGACAAATTTAAGCAGCGGAAAACAATTAGAACTTTTATTCCATAGTAGCATAATAGAATAAACTTTCATAAGGGTTGTTTCAAACATCAACACAAAAACATCAAAACCCATTACATCAAATATTTGTCTTGCTTCTCGAAAGAAGCACAATAAAAAATAACATAATTCCCCAATTAAGCAGTAGCCAGCCATAGCAGTAAAGCAAAGAGTCCAAAGCAATACATCACAATCTTCGAGCTTGAAAAGAATATGAACAAAGCGGTGGTAATCCCTCCCTGTGGACCTGGGGGAGAGGGGGAACGAAAGAAAGAAGGCGAAACAAAAACAGAGTCAGGCATAAAGCCTGGTAAGTCCGGTGACTTTCAGCATGTACACAGGTAAAGGTATCATGACATGAATAAACTGGATACAAGACATAACCATGATAATAAGCATCGCAAGATAACGAGCCAAGCATAAGATAAGACTAGAACATGATAAGGTATCGTACTGATTCCTAATTTCTCTGCACCACCTAACAAGTGTTCAACTAATGCCATTTGTTACAAAACAAGATAAGTGATCCCCATTTTCCACATGTTAGTTTTATAGGGAAATATCTCATGATGAGGGTCCCACCTCATATTGACAGTTTACATGTCCCCACCGTACCAATCTTAATTGACCGGCTCCTACTCATAACGTTCCGCATGTGTTTGTATCAACCTGGCCCCTAGTTGTAGATACCTGTGCTGGTCCCACCATAGGGTGTATCATTTCCTAGGGTGGCAACCCGATACAGTTCTAGAGTGCACAGCTTTATACCTTCTTCGTACTCAGTGTCTAAATTTTCCCATGCCGGAATTACGTGCACGCCCGTAATCCGCCGGAACCTGCACTGCCGTACCATATGCCGCAATTTTAACCGCTTATAATCAGCCCAGTAATCGTGCTCCACCCTGCCTAGCTCAGGGTCCCGTTGATACTTAATGTGGGTTAATGCTCAAAAGGGTCCAGCTACTAGGGTTTTCCTAGGGTCTATTCGTATACCTCCCATATTGGTTAAGTGTCATCAATCAATCAATTCAAGTTTACTTAACCCACCCATTCATCACGTTATATTGGTTAAGTGTCATTAATGCAGTCGAGTTACTTAACCCACCCACTTGTGATGTCATATTGGTTAAGTGTTGCATGTTGACTTAACCCCACCATACTTAACATGTTTGTTTAGCATTAATTATTTATTAATGCATCAACCTCTCACATTGGACTTATTTGCGGTAGCTGGACTGTGTCGGGTGGTTCCGGGCAGTCTTACACTGCAAATCCATTCCAACCTCGGGTTCAAGCATTTAATGCGCTAACCTCTCACATTAGACTTGTTGTTTGCGGTTGTTAGGTGTGCCGGATGGTTCCAGGAAGTCTTACACCACAAACTCATTCTAACCTCGTGTTAGGCATTATTACCCATCTAATCATCGCCTTTGACGTCTCGCATTTGATTGTTGTCGTTGCGGTTGCTGGATGTGCCTTGCGGTTCCGGGCAGCCTTACACCACAACTCATATCTAACCTCGTGTCTTAGGTGGCCATTAGATTTAATTAAATTATACTTGCCAATTCTGCCCAAATCCCAATTTTTACATGCCTATTATCATATGCCCAATTATTGATTTACATGCCAATTTACATATGCCCAAATATTGATTTACATGCCAATTTACCTAAACTTTCTATTATAATAATAATAATACCCAATATCCATCACAAATTATGCCCAATAATTCCATCAAACATGTTACGCCCATAAATTCACCCAAATAGGCAATACACAATATTACCCGTATTCCAAACGTTTGTGTTTCGCGATTTCAGCCTAGGTTCGAAGTTAACCCAGGTTCATTAAAAGAAAATAAATAGGGGGAGATAGAGAGTGCATAAAATAAGAACAGAGAGAAAATAGGCATGAAAATATCATCACAGGCATGAAGGCTAAGACTTGATAAGAACATCATCATGAACATGAAAAACTGATGTACAACAAGATAAACTGATGATCATAGCATCATGAGAATAAGAATAGAAGCAAAAGAACAACTTAGAATCAGGCATCGTCTCAAATTCATCTTATTACATGTCAAGACTAGATTTAGGTGTTCAAATCTAAAAATAACTGAACTTACAGCGTTTGGATTATAAAAGATTTTTGAATCGCTTGTTGTTGTTGAAGAACTCTAACTTGATATTGATTAATCCTCTAGGCTAATGAAGAACTTTTTGATTTGATTTAAGTATTAGTGGCAGCTAGGTTTAGATGAGAGTTTAGCGGCACGGAGGGGCCATGAGAGTCAATAATAGAATTAGGGTTTAGGTTTGGATATGTATTTATAGGTGTGTTAGGAAAACCATGGCCTTTAGATTAGCATAGGAGTCATCAGAGCCATCTAAACCAAAGAGACATGTCACCCAACCAACCACAGTGCGACACATAAGCCCTAAATCACAAAATTTCGTCATAGACCATTCTAGGCCGACGGGGTCGATTCCAAACACCCTGTGTTGACCCTGGGATCGACCCAGCGGGACTCGGGTCGACCCATAAAATAGGTCGGTTTGGCTTTTTGCCTTCCCGCTTCCGCTATTTTGAATTTTTTTCTTGAATTTTAGGTTTATTTTTATTTTATTAATTTATATATATACATGTATTTCCCTTATATGTACACAAACTTCCAAGATCCATAACTTTCTCATACATTATCTGTTTAATGCAAACTTTGGGTCCTTCTTGACCAGGATTTTGAGATAAACGCAGTGGTATAGTATGTTTTACTTAATTCTCAATTTTAAAATTAAGTATTCTTTTAATTCGTCTATTAATATTCATAGAAAAAGATGGGGTGTTACATATATATATTTAGAATCAAGATGCAATGCACTTCCTTCTGATACGAGTTTTGCTGAGATCAAGGCAATTTTTCTTCATTGGAAAAATAGCAGGGAAGGTTAGGGTTCAAGTTTTGGGAATTTTGAAGCTGAGATGCATGTTGTCTATGTTATTTTTGGTTTTAGAAGATGAATTCAAGCTAGTAGGTCGAGATTCAGGGAATTCTGGGTATTTAGTTGTCGTACTAAATTTGTTGAGCGTGAAGCTCCCTAGTGAACTGAAATGTAGATAGTGGTGCGTGTTCAGCCTTGTTGGGTGGAGGTGAAAGTTTGCAGAGAGAGGAGTTCATCCGTGAGGTTCAGGTGGAAGGAATTTGTGGACTTCGGTGATAAAAGTTGATGATGGTTTATTGTAGGAAGCGGAAGGAGGATGAACGATGCATCTGGGTATTGGATTTCGAAATGTATGATTTTGATATGATTTGAAAGAGGATCAAATGAGATGGATTTTGGTGAGTTTTGTTTGATTTTTTATGAAGTGAAGCAGAAGTTGTAATCAATGAAATAATCGGAAATGGCCATAGGAGCTTCAGCGCTTTGGTTTGGAAGAAGAAGGGTTACTGTTGAATGCGGGTGTGGGTTGACCGGATGGACATGGGCCGGTTTAGATGGGTAAAACCCAAATAGAATTCATTTAAGTTTTATTTAAATTTCATTAGTATATTAACTTTGTAATGTAATAACTTCTACATACTGTATCAGAATTTCGAACGGTCTGTCACGTTGGGATCGTACGGACGGTAGCTACACCATGAAACTGATTGGGAGTCAATCGGAGCTCGTTACAATTTATAATGAAATAAATTGTCGGATCTGAACCAGTGACCGGTTATCGTTATTTAACGATAAACCGACCAATATGAGTAAATCTCACTAACTCTGATCAATTTATATTTTTATAAATATAATCCAGTGATGATAAATGATAATTGATTGCTGTGTGTTGATTGGTTGGTTGAATTGCTGATGTATTGGTTGAAATTATAGATAACGATATATATGTAAATCGTTAATCAAATGTTGATTCTATTTATCAGAATATTTCATATCGAAATGAAATCGATGTTATTATATTGTTTAACATATGTGGATGTAGGGAAACATGTCGGAGGAATCCAACTGGATTCCTCAACATTTATTTTACTGTTCTTCATATATGGTAATATATGATGTGATATATAATCTGTGGTTGATGATGTGTGTTGAATAATATCGATCATTGTTGTTTGGTATTTTAAATACCATAAGTAAATACTGAAATTTAAAAAGGGAATTTTCAAAGTGTATTTTGAAAATAAAATATTTATATACAATCAAAGGATTTTATATAAAAGGAGATATTTATTTAGAAAATAAATAGAATTTGAAAGGGAAATATTTGTAAAACATTTACAAATAGAATTTGAAAGGGAAATATTTGTATAACATTTACAAATAAAATAGAAAAGGAAATATTTGTATAACATTTACAAATAGAATTGAAAAGGAAATATTTGTAAAACATTTACAAATAGATTATAAATGGAAATATTTATTTAGAAAATAAATAGAGTTATAAAAGGAAATATTTATTTATGAAATAAATAGAGTTATAAAAGGGAATTTTAAATGAGGTTTAAGTGTCAGAAATAGAAAGGAGGTTTCATATGAATAATTATATAAATAGAAGTATATATAGAATTTGGAAATGGAATATTAATTTCAAATATGAAATCAAACTTAATGGATTATATATTAGAGGTAATCGAATTAGAGTTAGTCGGGTTAGAGTTATTCAAATATAGTTTTTTCGAAAGGAGTTATCGAATATAGTTTATTCGAATAGAGTTAAAGGAGTTGTCAAATGTATTTTATTCGAATAGAGTTAAAGGAGTAATCGAATATAGTTTATTCGAAAGGAGTCAATCGAATATAGTTTATTCGGAAAGAGTTAATCGAATATAGTTTATTCGGAAAGGAGTCATCGAATAGAGATAATTCGAATGAGAGTTATACGTTGAAATTCGATTATATCAAATTCGGGAAAGTACTATTCACTTTCCATTTTTAATCAAGATCTATTATTGATAAATTAGTTGTTTGTTTATTTATCCAAATTAATAAATAAAAGTTTTTATTTAAAATTAGATCTTTAGGAATTAGGGATTATAATATTACTGTTATAATCAAATGATTTCTGTAAAAGTAGTTGATTCGAATATAGAATCTGAGACTTACGCAAGGAAGTTTATTAGAGGTTTAAAGGGTTACCTTGTCTATTTCGAAGTCATAAATGTTGTTCAGTTAAGATTTGAGAGGTAGTTATACCCCAACTTGATTGGCTTCGTTTTTAACTAAGGAATGGTAAAGATTCGATAGTGAAGGTTGGTTAAGTGAAATTAGTTAATTAGTGTAATGTTTTGAGTTGGCATAACGATGTTTTATTTAAACATCTGTTTATATCCAAATCTAGGAGTTCTGGAAATGTTTTCCAAAGAAGAATCAGAAATGTTTTCTAATATAGAAAACAAGAAATGGAAATGTTTCCCAATGTTAATAACGTATATTTTTTAAATTTAGAAAATAGGAAATGTTGCATATATGGAAATAGGAGATGAAAAATGAACTAAAGAGATAAATGTTAAATGATGTTTGATCGATATAATTTCCATCTGGAAATAATATCGTTGTTTGCACACGTGTTTTTCTTTAATAGTTAACTCACCAACTATCGAGGTTTTTGACCATTTTTCCGTCGTCAATACAGAGAGACCGGGATCAGATTCATTATCTGAAAACTACTCTGTATGTGCGTTAGTGTTGCGGTCAAATATGATGAAGATAATTGAAGACGGAGTTTGTGCAAGGGTCGTTCTCTCAAATCCTAGGTAGAAATTGCCTAAGATGGATTTACAGAATAGTGCCTTTGGTTTGTCCAGTCTCCGGACAAACTGTATGGAAGAATGTCTGATAGAGTATATTTAATGGATCACGTAAGTTGATCTCTTCAAATGTATGTACGTTTGGTGGCGGAGGAATTTGTTTCTCTTAGCTGTATACCCATTGTATTTTTTAGGAAATCAATTTGTGATATGGCGGGTATGACGATGTGACATTCAAAGTGAATAATTGCGTGATCTGTCAGAGATAAGTGTGGCCTCTCGCCTCACAACCGGGAAATGACAAAAATCGGGAAGGCAGAATGGCTACTGCTAATTAGGGTGTATTATCACCTATCTAGAGATATTAATTTCATTCCTTAATCTATTCGATGTTGTCCCATTCGGGAAACGGTTGCTGAGCCCAACCGTTGGTGATACACATTCGATACACTCAAGCGAAATGAGTGGTCGGTCATGTGTGGCCGGGTTGCGAGATGTTATTGTCGAATCTAGTTTATTCCTCTCTAGAGGTACACTATCGGAAAGTGGTTCCATACTTTGTCATATTTGGTAATCCATTATCCAATAAGTGCTCGTGGTTTTGATTGTATACTATATATGTTGAACATGAGATGGAAGCGTTTCTGCTAGATGATTATTATATTGTGGTTGATAGACATTATTATAATATCAAAAGAATTTTGATATAAAGATTATTTTGGATTCTCATAAGGGAAAAACTCGTTCCATTATACGGCGTGGTCTTATGAGATATCATTTTATTGCTCAACTGTTTTAAATTGTTTTACTCACATCAGTCCTATGACTGACCCAGAGTTTATTTTGTTTTGTTTTCCCTAAACTCTTGGGTGCCAAAATTTGTACGGCCAGTCAAGTAGTTAGGATTTTACAGATATACTTGGAGAGCTTGGAGCAGGAGGCTTCAGGATTATATAGCTATTGTTTATTTCCGCTGTGATTGTAAGTGTTATACTCTGTTAAAGTTACTGTATACATATACTGATTTTATTTCAAAGTATGTATCTATTATATATTGTTCATTCCGCTGTGAGATTCGTGTTTACTTTGATGTTGTGTGTTCTTCTTCTTCTATTCTAAGTTTCTATTTTATCTGTTCTCACCCTCTAATTTCTTTCATGGACAATCCGGTGTTTTCGATGCTTGAATAGTCGACATAGTGTTATATGCCAATATCCAGGATTGCAAAATCCCTGGGTTATTACAAAATTAGAATAGAAGAAGAAGAACATAACAACAGAATTAGAGTAGTACGAATCTCACAGCAGAATGAATAAAATATAGTATAAACATAACTTTGAAATACAAATTTGTAATTTGTATATACGTGTCATCATTAGAGTATAACACTTACATCATAGCGGAAATAAAAAATAGCTAAAAAAATGTTGTTGAAGCCTCCTACTCCAGCTCCATCCAGTGCATCTGTAAATCCTGAATACTTGACTGCCCGTACAAAATTGGGCACCCAAGAGTTTAGGGAAAACAAAACAAAATAAACTCTAGGTCAGTCATGGGACTGGTATGAGTAAACAATTTAAAATAGTTTGAGAAAATAAACAATATCTCATAAGACCACGCCGTATAACACGGAACGAGTTTTTCCCTTATGAGAATCCAAAACACTTGATTTAACATTCAAAATCCTTTTACAAGAAACGATAATCTTTATATCAAAACTCACGTTCCACATACATAATATACAATTAAAAACTGTTGGTGATAATACGTTCGGTACACTTAAGAGAAATGAGTGACCGGTCATGTTTAGCCAGAGTTACAAGATGTTCTTGTTGAACCTGGTGTATTCCTCTCTAGAGATACATTGTCGGATGGTGTCCCATACCTTGCCAGTTGGAATCCATTACCCAATAAGCGATTAAAAATAATTCTAAATAATAAATTATAAGTGAGATTTACTCACAGTGATTTATTTATTTTTCTTCGAATGTCCAACTTGAATTAAATCGAATTCCATTCGATTTAAAACAAATTCTGGTAAATTCTGATTAACTCCAAATGTGTTTCTCCACACTTCCCCAACCTTGTAGAAATTAAGTATGTCGCATTAAAATCTTTAATTTTATTTATATAAAAATAAATGAATTATTTAACTGATTATGAAATTATACCTTAATCCCTTTGCTTACTACTCCGATAATGCATTACGACAGCATCCCCACATTGACAAATCAACTCATTAGCTCCTGGATCTGCAAATAAAAATAGGAGAAAAATGATCTGAATTTTTACAAGAAGAAAACTTGGGAGTTAAGGAATAGCCTGTGTACAGTATGTAGGTAGGTTAGGATAAGGTACAATACAATTAATTTTGATCTGACTTCGATTTAAATTTGAATTGAATTATTCTAGATTCTCATATTTCAAAAATTATACCATTGTAACAACCAGGTGATTTGCGACCTAGAAAATCAACATAAAACCCATGTCAATTTTATAGGCATCAAACATTCCAGATCATTACTAGAAAGAAGTTAGAGGGTGAGAATAGATAAAATAGAAAATTAGAGTAGAAGAAGAAGATCACAATAGAACAAAATCAGAGTAACAGGAATCTCACAGCGGAACGAATAAAATATACTATACAACACAACTTTGAAAAACAAATCTGTACTACGACAAGTTTAAATACCAATTAAATGATCTGGAATCGATATAAATTGAGTAAACGTATACCAATTATATGTAAATGGCAACCTCTTAAATTCGATTTGTGATCTTTGGTAATGTGTACTATGACTAGTTTAAATGCAAATTAAATGATCTGGAATCGATATAAATTGAGTAAACGTATACCAATTATATGTAAATGGCAGCCTCTTAAATCTATACTATGACTAGTTGAAAATCGACATAAAACCCATGTCAATTATTCCAGAATTGAACATTCCAGATCATTAATAGAAAGAAGTTAGAGGGTGAGAATAGATAAGATAGAAAATTAGAACAGAAGAAGGAGAGGAACAACAATAGAATCAAAGTAACATGAATCTCACAGCGGAATGAATAAAATATACTATATAACATAACTTTGAAATATAAATATGTACTTAAATATACACATCATTATCAAAGTACAACATTTGCAACATAGCAAAAATAAACAATTTCTATATAATCCAGAAGCCTCCTGCTCCATCTCTCCAAGTATATCTGTAAAATCTTGACTATTAGACTGCCCATACAAAATTGGTCACCCAAGAGTTTAGGGAAAACAAAACAAAATAAACTCTGGGTCAGTCATGTGACTGCTGTGAGTAAACTCCAACCATTTGTTTGACTTTTAAAAATACTTTTAAAAGAAAGAATAATCATAAGACCAATCCACACATAAACACGGATGGTTTTTTCCTTATGATAACCCAAAATATTCTTTTAAAAATAGATACTCTTCTGATATTATAATAACGTCTAATCAAATAAATAGTAGTCAAGTGGAACGCTTTCATCTCACGTTACACATGTATAATATATAATCAAGATCCATGGGCGCATGTTGGGTAATAGATTCCAACTGGCAAGGTATGGGACCACCTTCCGACAGTGTATCTCTAAAGAGGAATACACCGGGTTCAACAAGAACATCTTGCAACCCAGGCTAAACATGAACGGTCGCTCATTTCGCTTGAGTATACCAAATGTATTATCACTAACAGTTGGGATCAGCAACCGTTTTCACAAAAGGTACATCATCGAAATAGGTTAAAGAAGTAAATGAAATTTCTCTAGATCGGGTGACAATACACCGTAATTGGCAGCTAACCACTTAGCTATGCGACCGACCCGATTTTATACCATTTCTTGGTTGTGAGGCTTGAGGCCATGCTTATCTCTGACATATCACGTAATTATTCACTTTGAATGTCACATTGTCATACCCGCCAAATCACAAATTGATTTCTCCAAAAATACCACGGGTATACAGCTAAGTGAAATGAATTCCTCTACCACCAAACGTAAATACGTTTGAAGAGATCAACTTATGCGATCTATTGAATATACTCCATCAGACATTCTTCCATATTGGTTGTCCTGGGACTGGACAAACCGAAAACACTATTCTGTAAATCCATCTTAGGAAATTTCTACTTAGGATTTGCTAGAGCAGCCCTTGCATAAACTCCGTCTTCAATTATCTTCATCGTATTTGATTTGCAATGCTAATGCCCATACGGAGTGGTTTTCAGATAATAAATCTGATCCTGGTCTCTCTGTATTGACAACGGAAATGGTCAAAAACTTTGATCATTGGTTATTTAACTATGAAAGGAAAACATGTGTACAAACAACGGTCTTATTTCCAAATGGAAATCTTATCGAGCAAATCATCAATCAACACCGGTCCCCTTTAATTTAATGTCATTCAATTATCCATTTCCCTTTTCCATATATTCATAAATTCTTATTTTCTAAATTTAAAAAATATAAGTTATTAATCATTGGAAAAAGTTTACATATTTACTCTCATTTATATTTTTTATATTAGAAAACATTTCTTATTCTTATTTGGAAAATATTTCAGAAACTCCTTCATTGGATTTAAACAGATGTATAAATATAACATTTCTGTGCCAACTCAAACCATTACACTCACTGACTAAATTCACTTAACCAACCTTCACTATTGAACATTTACCATTCCTTAGTTAAAAATGAAGTCAATCAAGTTGGGTATAACTACCTCTCAGACCTTAACTGAACAACATTTCTAACCTCGAAATAGACAAAGTTCACCTTTTACATATTTACAAACTTCCTTACGTAACTCTTGGATTCTATTTATGAATCCACTTCTTTTACAGAAATCATTTGATTATAACAATAATTTTATAATCCCATGCTTCCGAAATATAATAACTTAAATATAACTTTTATTTATTAATTTGGATAAATAAACAAACAACTAATTTATTAACGAATACATAAATCTTGATTTAAAGACGGAAAGAAAATAGTACTTTCCCGAATTTGATATAATCGAATGTCAACGTATAACTCTCTTTTGATTAATCTCTATTCGAGTAAATCTCTTTCAAATAACTTATATTCGATTTAACTCTATTTCGAATAAATTATATTCAATTAACTCTGTT
Organism: Allium sativum; assembly: GCA_030737875.1. Taxonomy (NCBI): domain Eukaryota; kingdom Viridiplantae; phylum Streptophyta; class Magnoliopsida; order Asparagales; family Amaryllidaceae; genus Allium; species Allium sativum. The sequence goes on along the minus strand of CM060911.1, from coordinate 50,030,327 downwards.
TGAATAAATTATATTCGATTAACTCTCTTCGAATAAATTATATTCGATTAACCCTCTTCGAAAAAATAATATTCGATTAACTCTTATCAACTAATATTCGCAAATTCCATTATTACAGATAGTTAGTAGTCATAAATGTATACCAATTATATGTAAATGGAAGCCTTTTAAATTCAATTTTCAAGTTAACGTCCTCCATTCTAATCCTCATATTTTCCCTATTACTCGAATTAAGACATCCCTTTTTACTTCTTCAATTCGAATTCGAACTATCAAATAAAAAAAGGGAAATCACAACCGGAAATGAGGATCGAAGACCATAGAAATCACGAATTAAAAGCGCTCATACTCAAGAGGCACTTGCGATTCACGATTTGAACCCGACCAATTACCAAACCTCGATAGAAGACCAGAGCCGCTCGCTATTTTTTAAGGGAGGTCAAGCTCGATTGTTTTGAGGCTGAACTGGGAAGATTGTGGAGTTTGATTCATTGATCCGAGGAGGAATGGCGAGTAACACAGCAGATTTAGGGGATTCGAACTAGGTTGATTTGGGGAGTACGATGGTGGGACGGATTGCATCTGAGTGGAGTTCGTTTGACTGGTAAACAAACAGGGGTTCGATTTTCTGATGCGCATGCCTGAACATGTGCTTTGGGAAGTTTGATAGTGGCAAATGGAGGAGCATACAGAATTTAATTTGTACATGGTGCGATGGTTACATAATTTCTGCAGTAGCAGGCTTAGGCAACATGTTCTGGTTTAGAGAATCAAATTAAAATGAGGTGAATTCTTTTTTTGATTTAGATTTTTGTTCTTTTGAAATTAGTATATTGGTTAAACTAAAATTAGCATATTGTTGATTGAAAAGAAAATGCCATTTACTGCTAATCCGAAAATTGGGAACTGAAAGGAAAAATTATAAGCTTGATGAGTGAAAAAGTTAAGCTTGAAATTGTTAACTGTTCAAAATTAGGAATTTAGAAAATTTAAGTTTAGTATATTTTAACATAAAACGTTGTTTAAGAAATCCATTATCTTATTTATAGAATTCGGATTTTTCTTAAGCAAAGATAAATCGGATGGAATCATTCGTGTGGAGTTTGGAGATTCGGAAGTCGATGAATAAAAATTTGTACAAGTGCAGATTTAAAAATGCATGGTGAGTAAATCTCACTCAGATTTTTATATTAAAATTTATTTTTATCGTTAAAAATATCTATTGGTTGTTTGGTTGCATTGAAATATTGTAGTGGCTATTAAATATATATTAGTTATTTAGGCTTGGTGTTTGTGGCTATTATATACATATACATATACATATATATATATTAGTGGTTGGATTCCCGCAGTATCATTAGCGGATGCCCGCAGTATCATTAGCGGCCGACCCTATTTGCCACACAATATGATAGTGGATGACCTTCTATACCGCGATATCCTGCCTCGAAACAGGATGGGTATTATTTATGTTGGCTAACGTCTGTGGATGCAGGAAAACAGGTTGGAGGGATCCGACTGGATTCCTCAAAATGTATTATTGTTTGTTCCCATATATATAATTCATAATGATTCGTATTTCTGTGATATTTGGGTTGGACGTATGGTGTATTTAGTCAACTCAGATAGTACGGATTTGTGGTTCATTACAGTTGGTATTAGAACATCCCTTTTACTCAATTTTCGAGTATTACAGTTGGTATACGTTTATGACTATTAACTATCTGTAATAATGGAATTGGAGGACGGGCAGTAAATAATGGTATGCCAATTTACAACTATCCATCCCCATGCAATTGGGTAATGGATTCCAACTGGCAAGGTATACAAACATAACCATTCCCAGGAGATATAGTATTGAACTCACTTCGATCACTGGGAAGGCAAGGGGGGATGGCAGCATGGCTAACTGGGTCACACCCAATTAGGGTATATTGTCACCATATAGAGAATAGTCATATTTGTCACTTCTTTCAATTCTTAATCTCTCGGGAACGGTTATGTTGGTATACCAACTGTAAGGTGATAATATATTTGGAACATGCAAGCGAAATGAATGGCCGGTCATGTGTGGCTGAGTTACAAGAAGTTCTTGTTGAACTCCAGTGTATCGCTTCTAGAGTACACTGATCGGAAGGTGGTTCCATAACTTGTCAGAGTTGGAAATCCATTACCCAATAAGAGCCCATGGTTTTGATTGTGTATTATATATGTAGAACGTGAGATGAAAACGTTCCGCTAGATTGCTAAGCTTGTATTAGACACTATTATAATATCAGAATAGTATTGATATTTGAAAAATGTTTTGGGTTATCGTAAGGCAAAAACTCTCTGCGTTTATGTGTGGATCGGTCTTATGATTATCATTTGCTTTTTGAAAAGGATTTGGAAAAGTTAAACCGAAATGATTGGAGTTTACTCACACTAGTCACATGACTAACCTAGAGTTTATTTTGTTTTGTTTTCCCTCAACTCTTGGGTGACCAAATTTGTACGGGCAGTCAAGTAGTCGAATTTTGCAGATACCATTGAAGGAGCTCGGAGCCGGATGCCTCAGAGTTAGATATATAGAGAGAGTTTATTTCCGCTGTGATGTTAGGTACTCTGATGATGACGAATGTAAGTACAAAAACAGTTTTGTATTTCAAAGTATTGTTGTAATATATTTTATTCGTTCCGTTGTGAGATTCGTGTTTCATCTGTTGTGTTCTTCTTCTATTCTAAGTTTTCTTTCTTTTCTATTTCTCATCCTCTAACTTCTTTCTATTAATGATTCGGTATTTCCGATAGTTGTATAGTCGATATGGTGTTTTATATCGATCTTCTGTGTCAAAAATCGGCATTTGTTACAGTCTACTGTAATAACCCAGCGAACTTGCGACCTTGGTAATCGACATAAACTCAATGTCGACTATCCAAGCATCGGAAATACCGGATAGTTAATGTGGTATCAGAGCAAACACGAATCTTACATCGGAACGAATAAAATATAGTATACAAAATAACTTTGAAACACAAATATGTATTTGTATATTAGAGTACAACACTTACATCACTGCGGAAATAAACAATAGCTAGAAAATGCTACTAAAGCCTCCTGCTCCAAGCTCCATCTAGCGTATCAATAAATCCTGACTACTTGACTTCCCATACAAATTTGGGCACCCAAGTGTTTAGGGTAAAACAAAACAAAATAAACTCCGGGTCAGTCATGGGGCTGTTGTGAGTAAACAAATTAAAACAGTTTGAGAAAATAAACGATATCTCATAAGACCACGCCATGTACACGGAACGAGTTTTTCCCTTATGAGAATCCAAAGCACTTGATTTGACTTTCAAAAATCTTTATAAAAGAAACGATAATCTTTATATCAAAACTTTTTTGATATTATAATAGTGTCTATCGACCACAACTAATATAATCATCTAGCAGAATGCTTTAATCTCACGTTCCACATACATAACATATAATCAAGAAATGCGGGAGCTTATTGGTTAATGAATTCCAAGTAGCAAGGTATGGGACCACTTATCGACAGAGTATCTCTAGAGAGGAATACACCGGGTTCAACAAGACCATCTTGTAACCCAGGCTAAACATGACCGGTCACTCATTTTGCTTGGTGTTCCAAATGTATTATCACCAACGGTTGGGATCAGCAACTGTTTCCCGAAAGGAATAGCATCAAAATATATTATAGAAGTAAATGGAATTTCTCTAGATTAGGTGACAATACACCCTAATTGGCAGCTAACCACTTAGCCATGTGACCTACCCGATTTTATACCATTTCCTGGTTGTGAGGCTGGAGGCCATAACGTATAGATCACAACTTTATTTACTTTGAATGTCACATCGTCATACCCGCCGAACCACAAATTGATTTCCCCAAAAATACCACGGGTATACAGTTAAGAGAAACGAATTCCTTCACCACTAAACGTAAATACATTTGAAGAGATCAGCATACGCGATCTATTGAATATACTGTAACACCCCATAATTTTAAAACAGGACATAAGGGATAATTAAAGAATACTTAATTTTTATAAGAAGAATTAAGGGAAACGGGTTGCGCCATTGTGTTCGTCTCGGAATTCTGCTTGGGATAAAGTCCGAGTTTGCGTAAAACAGATAAAGTATAAAGAAGTTATAAAGCTTAGAAGAGTTCAAGAATTAGTAGAATTCAATAATAATTAAATAAAAAATCAAAAATGAATTTAAAAATCAAAATCAGCCAAATCTGGGTGAGCGGGAAATCTCCCGCTCTAGGGTGTCGACCCCCCTATAGGGGAGTCGACATAGGGGTCGACCCCCCTATAGGGGTGTCGACAGGGGTGTCGACCCCTTATTGTGGTGTCGACCCCATCGGCCTAGATCTGGCCTGATGTGTTTTAGTGGTCTAAGGATGATGTGTCCTTCTGGGATTGGCTGGATGACGTGTTTTTCTGGTCCAGATGGTTCAAATGGATCCTAATCTAATCTAAAGGTCCTAATACACCTAGTACTCCTATATATAAACACCTAGACCTAACCCTAATTTCATTACACTAATCCATGGCGCCTCTATGCTACTAAAATCTAAATTAACCTAGCCTTTCTTCTCCACCAAAGCAAATCAAAATAGGAGTATTCAAATTGGAAGATAAGAATCAAATTCTACAACAACGGTTTAGATAATCAAATTCAGAATACAGAATTCAGATCTATTCTCTCTTTTAAGTCCTGTCGCTGTGAGTCTATGTTACTTTCACATAAAATTAAATTAAAAGTGATTGTGATAAGATTGTAAATTGGATTTTATGAATATGCCTGTAAGATGAATCATATCAAGTTGTGTAAATTCTTATCTTTCAAGATTCATACCCAAATTTCTATTATCATATGCCTCTTAGATCTATTTTATTATTCTATGCCAAGTTCGTATTCCATACGCCTATTGGATCTATTTTATTGTTCTATGCCAATTCATATTTCATATGCCTATTTTTATGCCAGTTTTGATGTCATGGTTCTCTTCCCTCCTTCTCTCCCATTTTATTTTTGAGATTAGGCTAACTTCAAGCCAAATTATATTATGTTGAATTATACGTATGAATGACGTGGGAACATTGCGGGAAAAGTTTGGGAAAATATGGAATAATATGTAATTGGGCATAAATTGATTTGTAATCATGTAGTTGATTTGGGGCATAAATTGGTACAATTTGTATACGTGGAATTATAGGCATAATTTGGATTAGAATTATAAACGTAACTTGAATTGGAAATTGCGGGCAATTGGAATATATGTTTAATTCAGAACTTGAAATTGGGTTTGAATAAAAGAAGAGATAATGAACGCCTAAGACGCGAGGTCAGACTAGTTTGCGGTAGAAGTCTGCCCGGAACCGCCTGGCATATCCAGCAACCACAAATGGAAGTCTAATGTGAAAGGTCAAAGGTAGAAATTAAATGCGTAATAATGCAAAGACACGAGGTTAGATTCGGATTGCGGGATAAGCCTGCCCGGAACCGCCCGACAAATCCAGCAACCGCAAAATGGTAATCTATTGTGGGAGGTCTGGCAAGATTACAGTTATAATGATCTAATGAACACTTAACCAAGATAAGACATGTGGTAAGACATGGGTATGATTGAAGGGTTAAGCGGGTTACATTGGTAGCATGTGAAACATAATTAAAGCACTTAACCAAGATGAGACATGTGATTAGACATGGGGATAAAGAGGGGTTAAGTGGGAATTCCTAGTGGGGACCAAGCTTAGGAGGGAAGCTTGTGTCAAGTGGGTGGACCCTTTTCAACCAGTAATCCATTTTGAGTATCTATGTGAGGACGGGACACGCTTACTGGGTCTGATTGTAAGAGGTCAATAAAGAGTTAGGGATGGCAGTGCAAGTCCAACAGAGTCATGTGCGTGCATGGGTCCGGGCTGGTAGGTAAGACGTTGTTGCATCGTGTAGGTATAAGCCGTGCATTATAGTAGTATTGGGTTGCCACTTTAGGGAGTGATACACCCTACTATGGGTCCAACACGGGTATCTATGAGTTAGGGAGCCGATCGAATGGGGAGGGTAGTGGGTACAACTAGTGGAGATAGGAGCAAGTGGCACCTATGATAGCAGCTAGGAGTACATGTAACACCCCGTATTTTCTGTGAACATATAAGTAACAAATTAAAGTATACTTAATTTTAGGAGAAGAATTAAGGGAAAAAGGTTGCGCCATTGCGTTCGTCTCGAAATTCTGCTTGAGATAGAGTTCGAGTTTGCGTAAAACGGATACCGTATGAAGAAGATATGGACGAACGATGTAACAACCCGGAAATTCTGAGCAAATTTAAAATTTTTATTTTGGAAAATTTAATGAATTTTGAATATTTAAAATTATTTATTTTAAATAATAATGATGAGAAATTTATTTTGATTAGAATTAGAACGTATATATTTATATAGATCGTCGTTAGAATATAAATATTTTATTTTAATTATAAAAGGAATTGAAAATGGCGCGGTAGTTTGAAAATTCGATTTCAAAGTTCAAATGAATGTACATGATTCAAAATAAACCGGATTTTAGCGAAACCAAAATATTAGAATCTATTTGAAAATATGTTTCCAACGAATCCGAAAAATCAAAATTTCATAGTGGGAATCAAAAGTTATGCCCAGTTGAAAATTTAGAATAGTCGCTATGGAATTTTGAGCCCTTAAAAATGGAAATTTTGCAAATGACCTCGGTTTTCAACGAAACCACTTTTGTTGGATCCGGAATGTCAAATTATTGCTAGGTTTCAAAATTCATAATTTTCTGAATCAATATGTGAGCGTGGCAAATGAAAATGCGTTTGACCAGTTTTAGTTGATTTTAATCGACTGGAAAATGGCCGTTTTGCAAACAGTCTCAGAATTTGACGAAATTAGTTTTATTAGGACCTATCGTCAATATGAGGTTAGAAAATATTTTTTGGGAATTTTTAGAGTCCGTATGTGTCCCCGGCAAATTGAAATGCGCGTTCAAATTCAATATATAGATTTATATTTTGATTTTGACGAAAACTGATCGAATCAGCCTACAATACATATCCTATTGTGTTCAGAATGGGGGTAATTAGCTAGAGGCGATAGTCATTGGGTCTCCTTTGGTGTTCATATACAAAGTCAACTTTTAATGGAGAAAAATAATATTAAATTATTATATTTCATACTTAAGCTCTCACTCCCTTTTATTTCTCCCTCCTCCCCCCTTTATTCTCTCAGTCGAAATTGAAAGAGAAAAAAGAAAAATCGTGTCGACCCCTCCCCTGTTCATCGCGCCGCCACGCCAAGAGCACCCCACCGCCGCCCGACCTCCACTCCCCATCTCCTCCCTTCCTCTCGCACTCTCTCTCCTTACCTCCTGAAGTAAACCGCACCCAAAACCAGCCGCCTTGACCATCTCCAGCCCCGCCACGCCTAGCGCCACCCTCCACCAACCTCCAAACCCCACGCTGCACCTCCCCTCCACTTCTGGTCAATTATGGGTCCCCCTCTAGGTTAAAACCCGATTTTTGATGGTTTGAGCGCCGAAACCCCATTTCTCCGCTGTTTCGGACAAAGTTGTACCGCCGCCGGCCGTCGGTGACTTCCCCAAGCTTTCTCCGCCCCCAAACAGTCAATGTGAGTTTTATTATATTTTTATTTATTTTTGGTAATTAAAAATATGACTTTTAAATAATATACTTTATTTTTAAGGTGATAATTTTATGTGTAAGTAGCGAATACACAAAGATAAGATTTTTGACTATGTAAAGACTCAATTTTTAACTATAGAAAGGTTAGATTTTAAAAAAAAACAAGAAGAAATGAGTTTTATACATACAAAGATGCGATCTTTAATTTATAAAGTTATGATTTTTATCTATGTGAGGAAGCGATAAAAATGTAATTTTTATCTATGTAGAGTTGAAATAAAAATATAATGTTTATATGATGTAGGGAATAAAAATATGATTTTTATATTATAAAGATAATAAAAATAAAAAATTTATATATGTATGAAGATAAAAATAAATTTTTTATCTATATAGTAGCAGTATAATTTTTTTTATCTAAATATTAGCAGTATAAAAATGTGATGTTTATATGAGTGGCGATATAAAAATATAAGCTTTATTAGAAGAAGAGTGACATAAAAATATAATTTTTATTATGAAGTTAGCATGATAAAAATATAATTTTTATGTGTAGAAAATTAAAAATGTGATTTTTAATATAGCGATGGTAAAAATATGATTTTTAACATATACCGTGTGAAAAAGGTCTTGTTGGAAAGATGACGAAGATTTTCTATATATGAAGAGTCGCGGTGAATTGGTTTAGCTAGTCGGTGAGAAATTCTCACTTTAATTCTTGTTTTCTAGTTAAAAATATATACTAGGATGTAGACAGTGCTTAGTAGCACCCGACACCCGTCGTCCACAGACCATGGACGGCTTGTATGTTTGATTGTATGTTGTTGTGAAAATTGATTGTGTGTTGTGGAATGAAATAAAATATTTATATAGTTAAAAATATTTTATGGTTAAAAATATAATTTTTAACGTGTATATGAATTAAATAAATATTTATTAACAAATCAGAAGATTTATTTATGTACACCCATTTGACTGATATGGATTGGGATGATATATTTTACACATCGCCCAACTGCACAGATAAAAATCTGTGTTTTTTTGACTGAAACCCCGCATGGGTATTGGGATGATATTTGACGTACACTAATCCCGATTGTTTAGTTGTATGTCAATCGATAGGTTGACAGACAGTTGTGTAGTGCACATTGGATGATGGTTGATTATTTATCGTTGCTATTATATACATGTATTGTATGGAATCCATATAATTAACATTATATGTCAATTGATTGGGCCTCATTCAAATTTGGAAAATAAAAAATATTATGAAATAAAGATTCATGTGTTGAATATAATAAATAGTCATGTGTTAATGATGCTCATGTGTTGAGAATATTCATGTATTGAAACCTATCATGTGTTGAGTAAAATATTTTAACAATAAAAATTTACATCTTTATCATATATAAAATTAGAAACTAACTGGAAACTAGTTAAGATGAGTGGTTTCCTGGGTATTGATCTGATGTTGGTTTCAGCCTTCGGGGTTAATATTTAGGGAATTGTTCTCTTACTAATTTATGGTTAGAATCTGATTTAGAATTAAACGATAGAAATCATAATTTTATAAAATAATATATTAAATAATAAAAATAGTCATGTGTTGATAATACTCATGTGTTGAGAGTATTCATGTGTTGAACGAAATATTTTATACAATAAAATTCACATTTCTATTGTAAGTAAGAAATAATAAATATTCATGTGTTGAAAGAAATATAGATTCATGTGCTGAATAGAATAAATATTCATTTGTTGAATAAAATAACGAAGTTATGGAAATATATAAAGCCGTGTTGATTAGATTTGCGCCATTTTGACGCGAACGATATTTATATCGATGATATTCATTTTTATAATGAATATAGAAAAGGAAGTGATTTCAAAATATAACATTTAGAAAATATTATCATTTAACATATACATATACATATATATATATATATATATTGATGATATGGAATATTCAATTTTGATTTAAAATTGAATATGAAGTTGAAATTGTTTTGAAAACGAATTTAAAACAAATTATAAAATACGTTTTGATTTGAAATCGACGAAATATATAATATAATATATATATTATATATATTAAATGGCCTGAATAGAAAGCACCACGCCACGACAGTGCGCGAATTTCGACCATTGACTTCGAATGGACGTTACGGGAGATCCGACTGTCGGATTCTCCTAAAACCGAAACCGTTAGGTTCGTTTCGAAAATGGCTTTCCAACTAATATAAGAAATCTGAAATCTAACGGTTGGATTTGGAATTATGTCCAAATCAAATTTGGAAAAGGTCGTTGTAAGTGCAATTCGATGGCCGTTATTGAAAACCGACTATACGGACCTTGATAAAATTATTAAAATTATTAATAATCGGTGTAAAATCATAATATATGAATTGGAAAGAACTGGGATGAAAAATTCCACCTTTCTAAGGATAAAAATATATTTTATCGAAATGAACTAGTTATGAACTAGAATTATAATCCAATATTTTTGAATAAATAAATTGGATTTAAAATGGTTTTAAAATAAATAGAATTTCCAATATACGAATTGGAATGGATTTGAATCGAAATTATCTTCGGAATATTTCGATGTTGGATTTCGTGATTACACAGATATGGTGGTGGAAATTTGAAAGATATATTTATATCATTATTTCCAATAAGATATTTGTTGGTTTCAGAATTTGATATTGAATATAAGCCGATATATTTTCTATTCAGAGCCTCGTATTTAATATCAAATGGGATTTTGGGTTCGTCGGGAATGGTGTCTTAAATAACATTGTTCTTGAACCAAGTTTAGAAAAGAACAAATCTTTTAATTAAGATTTAGTGAAATTGTCCTGTTAATTGGTATTTAATTGGAATTGAATTTAAATTAGTTTTTTTGGTTTATCGTGAGCGGTGTTTTGAATAACACCTGTTCTTTGACCCGATTAACAATGGAATGTGATTTTGGGTTTATCATGAACCGTGTTTTAGATGACATTGGTTCTTTAACCCAGTTAAAGACAGGATATTGATTTTTGGGAAGATTAAAACTAAGTGGAGTTTTAATGAATCTTTAATTAGATTAAAGTGATCGAGAATGGAATATCACCAGTTTTGCTCCAAGCGATAGTTAAATCTTTAATTAGATTTGAACGTGAAATGGTGATTAATATTTACCGATAACACCGTGGTGTTAGATAAGGAGTATTACTAGTTTTTCTCCATGGGATGAATTGGTTGGGATTGGGAAATAAAATAAATAATTACTTCGGTGTGGTTCGCTAATCCCGACTAGTTTGGAAAACCTTAACATGGTTTGAAATGATATCCAAAAGAAGATTAAACAATAAATTTAGAAGAATTTATCTTTGATAAAATTAATGGGAACCTTTTCCTAAGAATGTGAATATTTGAATAAAAGAATATTATGAATTGGAATGAGGCATATGTTGTGTTTGTGTAGCACTAGTTTATTATATTCGCGAGTTATTCGGAAAGGCCGGATTTATACCCATTCTGAATAACTGATTCGACGATAAGTCGAAGATGAAGAAGATGGTTGAAGACCGGAGGTCTTCACATTGTTTGAGTGATTACTGATGATCTTGATTGGGCTGTACACCTAAGAGGAGGGAATCAGTTGGTGACCGTCCAGACGTAGTTGGAGATCGATGGATATGCGAGGAATAAGATTCCTCCGGTTTCGTTCAGACCCAGAACGAACTTGTACATGGACTGTGTGTCTGACATTGTATTTTATTCTGTGTGATTGATTTCTATTAAATATATACCTGTTTGGCAGCGGAGAATTTATTATCTTGCTTAACGCCCTTCTCTGAGACGTACGAGCTCAGAGGTTATATATTGATGGATATCAATCGCATGGCATGAATTGACTGTGTGGCATGCCTAAGTGGCAAATGATCAAGGCTTCTGTTGAAAAGCAAAGTCTTGTGGTTGATGATCAAAGCACGGCCTGTGTGGCATAGCTTTGTGTATAGCATTAATTCGCGAGCCACACACCTCGGTATGAGTCAAAACCGGGATCGGACTGCAGGGAGAACACGACGTTTCTTTCTAGCTATGGGTGGTGTCAGTGACCTACCAGCCCTGGCATTTACATTATTTTTCACCTGTGTGGTTGTTGGAATGCGAGGTGCCTCGGATATAGGTCTGATAGGACTGAGAAACGTGTGTTCAGGAATAATTAATCCTCAAAAGTAGGAGAGGACCGACCATGAAGCATCCAGGATCGCTGTGTGTGGTCCTGATACATTTGCTAGAGTGTCTCGAATGGGGAGGAGCTTGCCCCTTGACTCGACTTATGATGGAATCTAATTTCCAATACATGATAATTCGGTTTTATATGTAGAACCTAGTATGGCGACATAGTAGATGGTAGCTATGCCGTCTATGATTGATACTTATGATTGAAATTGTTTTGACATTATACACTTATAGTAATATCAAAATAATCTGTTTTTAAACGTATCAAGCATTATTTGGCTATTATAAGGTAAAACCCTATCCTCCGGCTTGTGTTGCATTGTGTGATGGGACCTAGGTCTTATAATAGCTTCATTTTTCTTTATTTAGCATTGCGCTGTTGTTATATGCACTGGTATTCTTGGGGTAAAAACCCGTTCCGTGTTATACGGCGTGGTCCCTTGATTTACCTAACTTTAAAAATAAAGACTAATAACTGTTTTAGTTCTCACACCAGTCACATGACTTACCTGGAGTCTATTGTTTTAACCTAAATTCTGGGTGCCTTTATTTTCGACACGGGTAGCTAGTAGTTTTGGTTTTGCAGATTTATATTCACAGGATCCTGGTTTACAGCTGGAATGATATTCGGAACGCTCTGTATCCGTAAATCTCCTTTCAGTTGTGTTTTGTATTTTTTTCCGCTGCTATATAATTTATTGTAATCTCTGATATTTAGTAAATGTGTAATATTTATTCATACTCTTTATATTTTTGTATTCTAGTAGAATTGTTGTAATAAACAATGAAATGTTCTTTTGTTTGCATTCCGATTGGTCGTGTTCTCAAAACAATCAGGGGTTTCGAACGGTCTTGGTCGGTTTAGCGATCGATTCGGATCGAGCGAAATTCTCAATTGTTATAGTAAGAACGAAGTTAGGCAGAAAAACCGGAAACAAGCCAGAATAAATTGGCGCTCTTGTGAAGTGCACCAGTACAAAAATACATAGGCGCACCTGCCAAGTGCGCCCATACCGATCCAGCACAAAATTCTAGAGTGTTATGTGATGACGTGTCTTCTTCTGAGTGGCTGGATGACCTTCTTCGAACTGGGTGGTTCTAATGACTTCTGGATTGATCTGAAGGCTCTAAATCACCCTATTCTCCTATAAAAACACCCCCAAACCTCACTTTCTCTCCACACAAGTTCATTCTGCCTATACTTTGCCTCTATTCTAATTAAAATAAAATAATTGTGTCGCTACTCTACTGAAATCTAAGCTAGAACTAGTGCATCTTCTTCCAATCTGAATAGAATTAAAAGAGAATAACTATTTTCTAATCTAATTGATAGTCTATGCCAAAGGAGAGCTATTCAGTGTCAGAATACAGATTCCAGAATATAAGAATCGTTCCCTTTTTGTGCGTACAATTATTTTCAGATATGAACTTTAATTATGATCTTGACATGGCTATAAATCTGAATCTGAGGTTATGCGTATTCTTATCTATCAGATCTGTTTTTATGTGACTATTTTCTTTCTTTCTTTTTCTATTCTATAGCCAGGCTACTACGAGCCTGCGCCAAATCTCATAAGAGATTGACGCACGAACGCTAAATTTTGGAGTAAATAATGAAAAATGCATAATTGGACATGACTGATCTGTGACTGATTTGAGAAAAGGACATATGTTGTAAATTAGTTCTAGATCTATGCATACTCTGTGATTTGGAAGAAGAGGAATCATTGAATGATAACATATGACTTGAAACTTGGGGACATAATGCATATAAAAATTAAGATCTGATTTTGAGAGGATATAATTTAAAGATCTAGATTTTTGGGTATATTTTATATAACGATTCATGACTTGAAAAAGGAATATGAAACTTAGGCGTAAGGACCTATATTAAAATAGGATAACTATAAATGTGAATGTGCCTAAATATGGATTTTTGGATACTGGCATTAAAGGCTATAATTTGGCATAATTCATATCATGATTTGGGGCTTTTAGAGAGTGTTCTGTACTGTGCAAAGTTTAACGAAAATTTGGGGGCATATATTGTATTATGAATTATGACCATGATTTGAGCATGTAAGTTAAGGCTTAATTTATGATTAGGCAAGATATGTAAATAGAATTTTTAAGAAATGTTAAATCTACTAATCTGCTGAATTGCCTAATCTGCTAAATCTGTTGAATTGCCTGTTCTGCTAATCTGCTAAATTTCCTAATCTGCTAGATCTGTTATCTGCTAAATCTGCTGAATTGCTTAATCTGTTGAAAGCTGAATAATTGTAATTTGGAGGCTCGATCTAAAATTGAGCAAAACATGTTAATAGAACTTTGGATAATCTGCCGTAACTTGTAAAGAAGTTAAATCTGCTAAATGGACATAATTAGTTTGATATTTTTTGTAATGGAATAAAGTGGCTATGACATGAGGTTAGACTTCGTTTATGGTAGAAGCCTGCCCGGAACCAACCGACTCAACCAGCGACCGCAAACTGTCAGTCTAATATGAGAGGTCGTAGGCAGAAGTCTGCCCGGAACCTCCCGACATATCCAGCGGCCACAAGCTACCCACCTAATGTGAGAGGTATATGCATTAGTATTTGATTAATGCAAATCTGAGATAAATATGATGTCTAAAACGTGTTGGGTGGATAGGGTTAAACCAACTGGACTGATGAATTTAACAAACCCATTTCATGAATCTGTAGGCCTAATACAAAGTTAGATAATCTGTAAGTCTGTTAAAACTGTACATCTGATCCGTTAGTCTGAAAACTTGTTAACTTGATTGTCTGATCTGTGAACTAGTAAATCTAAACTCTGTATTTCTGAAACTTGTAAACAAGTTAATCTTAAATCTGTTAGTCTGGGGACACAAGGTTAGGAGGGGAAATACTTGTGTCATCTGTTGTTTGAGACCCATATTAGTCAGAAACCTTTTCTGGTATTAAAAACTTTGACCCCACGCTATGTAGGGGTCCGGGCACGCTTACTGAACTAATTATAAGTGGTTCATTCTGATAATGGCGAGGGGTGTTGAGGGTGTGTTCCAACCGGGTCTTGTGCGTGCATCGATCTGGTCTGCTCTGAGGATGTAAAACACCGTGACATCTGTAAATAGGTCTGTACCAATACATTGCCACTTTAGGGAGTGATACACCCTACTATGGTGCCGACACAGGGTATTTATGTATTGGGGAGCCGATCGCTTGGGGTAGGACTTAGGGTGCACTTAGTTCTGTCTGTTTCTGTTGGTACCGTCTATTTCTATTGGGTGGTAACACATGTCTGTTTCTGTATGGTACTGTCTGTTAGGGTGGTAAAGGCCCATTACTAGTGTACACCTAATTCTAACATTTTGTTTCCGTAGGGATTATTCTGTTTCCGTCTCTGATTCCGTTTTCGATTCTGTTTCCATACCTTTTATCTGTTGGGGTGGTAAAGGCCCATTAGTTAGGTGGTATAGGCCCATTATTAGTATTCTGTTTTCGTACCTTCTGTCTGTTGGGGTGGTAAAGGCCCATTATTAGTATTCTGCTTCTGTACCTTCTGTCTGTTGGGGTGGTGAAGGCCCATTACTAGCATTCTATTTCTGTATAGATTATTCTGTTTCGATTCTGTTTCAGTTTAGACATTAGGGTAAAACCTAACCCTGTTATACTAGTATTAGTGCAGAGAAGTAAGATGTAAGTAAGGAACATAACTTGGTTTACATCATTGTGTTTCTTCTGTTAACTTAAAGTATATCTGTTATTCCTGTTGATGTAATCTCCCATCTAGCTTTATTTGCATGTCATGATAATATTATCTGTTTATATGCTGGAAGTCACTGGACTCGCCAGACTTTATGTCAGACCTCATTTGTTTTCGCCCCTTTTCTTTCCGTTTCCCCCACAGGTACTCAGGGTGGAAACATAGGAGCTTGAGTCTGATTCTCTCTACTTGAAGTGCTTGGAGTATTGCTTGGCTTTTACTCTATCTTTTCATGGCATTTTATGTTGGGGATTATGGCTTTGAAACTTTACATTCTGAAGGATTTTGTATAAGACTGATAATTGTGTACTTGAGTTTTGGTACTGTGATTTAGAAAGATGTAGCCAAACTTATATCTGCTTCTGCTGTAATAAAGTTATAATTTTTCAAGTACTACTTATCTGTCTTGTAATATTCTGTTCTGTCTACTATAACGCTCCATCAAAGTTAAGGCATTCCCTTTGTGAGTGACCTTAACGGAGGTGGGGTATTACACTTGGTATCAGAGCTGAAGGTTACCAGATTAGATAAAAAGTTTTTGAAAACTATTTTCAAAATGGTTTTAAAAAGGAAGTATTTTCAAAAGTAAAGCTTATTTTGAAAAACATAATCCTCAAAAGCCATATATCTATCCTTTCTCCGTTTTGAATCCCTTTTCTTTTTCATTTCAGTATGTCTTGGGATCTTAACCTTCCAGAGGGTGTACCGGTACCTAGTTGGTTTAGAAGGTATCTAGAAGTTAGGGCTAATGATGCGGGCCCAGCAGACGTCCCTCCTCCCCCAGCTGCAGCGGTTCCTCCTCCTCCTCCATGCATGAATACTTTCCCGAAGATATGTAGATACTTTCGAGCCATGGGTGGGAAGAACTTTAATGGAACCAAATCATTCGTGGAGGCAAGGAACTGGCTCAAAGAAACTGAGGATTTGTTCGTTATCTTCGAGGTGGACGATAGGCAGAAGATACAGTTGGCTGTATGGTTGCTTAAGGACGAAGCTTCTTTTTGGTGGGAGGTCACAAATGGAGAGCGTCCGATAGAGACATGATGGATTTCAGACATAGGTTCGAGATGAAATTTCTCTCACGAGCAGAAGAGAGTCCATACGTAGAGAGGTTCTTGGCGTTGAAGTAGGGGGATTTATCAGTGAGAGAGTACGTCAACAAGTTTAATCAGTTGGCGAGATTTGGCTTAGATTTGGTAAATACACCGCATAAAAAGGAACTGAGGTTTGCTAAAGGTTTGAATGAGCCGCTACACGGATTGGCGATGTCCCACATTCCTATGGGGGCAACCTTTGAGAAATTGGTGGACATGGAGTTAATGCATGAAGAGGAAGCCAAAAGTAAAAAGAAAGAGGAAAAGCTCGAAGGACCAAAGAACAAGAAGGCGGGGCCCAAAAAGGAAACACAAAAGAAGGATGAAAAGTCTAAAGATAAGAAGGAGAAAAGTGCTTTACTTGTGGAAGCTCGACTCATCTGAACAAGGATTGCAAAAAGAGGAAGGGCACTTGCTTCAACTGTTGTGAGATGAGACACTTCACTAGGGACTGCCCGAAGAAACGAGGGCAAGGGCAGAGGACAGGTCCTACTTCTGGTGGGCAGGCGAATACCCTCGAGGCTGGTGGATAGGATGGAAATAGGAAAAAAAATTCTCTAGATGGTTTAATTTCCTTATCTGATTGTTGAGTTAAAACTCTTTCTGATTCTGGAATTTTGATTATGTAATTGATACTCTGCACTTTAATACTAGTCTTGTTTCTGATCCCGCTGTAGACTCAAACCCATAAGGGTTATGACTCATCTGTTTGTGATAAGTTGGGGTTTGAGGGTATCTGGGTTGGGCGTTAAGTTGACTATGACGCATACATTCTGGGTTTTTTTATCATGCTTGGTTTCCTAAAAATCATTTGATAATCTGAACTGTACCAGTAGTATGTAAGTATCTGAATATTTCTGATAAGGTTAGGGGTTTTTACTCGAAGCGTGAAGTAGATTTCCAGTTTGGCATTGTTTAATGGGAGTAATTCACTGGGTGTCAATATGATGTTGATTTCGGTCTTCAGGGTTGATACTTAGGGAATTATTTTCTTAACCGATGTCTAATAGGAACAGAGCTCCTGTTTTAATCGTACTTGCTTCTATCGATGTATCCTATCTGTAACACCCCGAATTTTAGTTAATACTAAAATTCGCTAATTACAGGATAAATAATCTCAGACGTGGGAAATGGGGGTAACGGGCTGCGTTATTGCGTTCGTCTCGGAAAAATAGGCGAAATAGAGTCCGAGTTTTCGAGAATCGGAGTCTGTATGGCCCGGTTATGGCCCAAAGAAGTTTGCAGAAAATTCAAAGTTAAAAACAGATTTAGAAATTTAAATTCAGATTTCAAATTAGAACCAGGGGGGCCAGGCGGGAGAATTCCCGCCTTGACCATGTCGACAGGGCTGTCGACAGGCCTGTCGACAGGGGGAGTCGACTTGCCTGTCGACACGGCGTGTCGAACCAGGGTTCTTGGGTGCACCAGATCTGGTTTTCTGGCTAGGGCTAGGCTGGGTTCTAGAGATTTCCTAAATCTAACGGACCTAATCTAATTTAGGGTTAATCTAAGGGCCTAAAACACTCTCCTAATCTATAAATACACCCTAAACCTACCCTAATCCATACTAAAAATAGAAATGATGGCCTCATACCGCCAAATTAAATCTTAGAAGGAGCCTCCACTTGTTTATGAAGGAAGTTGCAAGCTAATCACTCTCTAATCAATCTCTAATCATCACCATCTTCATATTTAGCAACTAATTCCACTTCATAAGTTTGCTAATCTTGGTTTTGGTGAGTTTCTATCACTTTAACATCAATTGTTAAAGTAAGTAGATTGGGTGTAATGAGACTTATGGTCTTAGATGCGGATTAGTGAGTTTGAATCATTTGTAATGATATGCTACTCTATGTTTTTCTATGTTTATGCATAATTAATAAGTGAGTTTATGCATGTTTGATAAGTTGGTTTATGCATGCTTAACAAGTTGGTTTATGCATGTTTAATAAGTGGGTTTATGCATGATTAATATGTGGGTTTATGCATATTTAACAAGTGGATTTATGCATGTTTAATATGTGGGTTTATGCATATTTAACAAGTGGATTTATGCATGTTTAACAAAGTGAGTTATGCAAGTTCATATGCAAGTCATATGTATGATGTTATGTAAGTTATGTGTAGGTTGATATGCAAGTTCATATGCAAGTTGTGTATATGCTTAAATGCAAGTTTAACATGATATGCAAGTTATGCATGCTTATGCAAGTATGTGAATGCTTATGCAAGTATGTGAATGCTTATGCAAGTTATGTGTATGCTTAAATGCATGTTTAACATGTTATGCAAGTTATGAGAAAGCTTATATGCAAGTTCAACATGTTATGCAAGATATGTGTATGATAATATGCAAGCTCATATGCAACATGTTATGCAAATCATGTGTATGATAATATGCAAGTTTGGGTTAAATGTAGTTGGGTTAATATGTGCTCATATATGCAAGTTGACATCCTCTTAACCCATGACAAAGTTATATGCTAAACCCATGATATTTGTAATGGATCTTCCCCTTTTCTATGTCATGAGAACGATTTACGTGGGGAACGATGGGGTTGGTAAATATGTTAATAAAAGTATGATTGGGTATGATTAAGCATACCATAAAAATAAATTACCATAAGTGGGAATTTACCTATTGAGTTAGGTCTACCCCATGGGAATTTACCTATTGAGTTAGGTCTACCCATGTTATGGAAAACTTGATATTAATTAGGGATAATTAATATGGGGGTGATTAATTAGGTGTAATTAATCGACTAAGACACGAGGTTGGACTCATTTGTAGTGTAAAACTGCCCGGACCCAACCGGCTTAACCAGTTGCTACAAATGTCAGCCCAATGTGAGAGGTCTTAGCCATAAATTAAATACGTGATTAAAGTAAAGACACGAGGTTAGACTCTGTTATGACGTAAGACTGCCCGGACCCTACCGGCTTAACCAGGCGGTCATAACAGCCAGTCTAATGTGGGAGGTCTTTATGGGAGATCACGGTCTTAATTAATTAAGAAACACTTAACCATATTAGCATGTAGTGGGACATGAGGGGTTAAGTGGGTGCCTTGGGTGGCATGTGGAAATTTAACGATTGCCTTGGGTGGCATGTGGAATCTAGTGGGTTGCCTTGGGTGGCAATAGAAAATACGATTAGAATACTTAACCAAGTGAAACATGTAATTAAACATGATTAAAGGGTTAAGTGGGATACACTAGATAAGTGACAAGCTTAGGTGGGTAGCTTGTGGGGGCCCATTTCAACCAATATCCCAAACGTATCTTTGTGGGCTCGACCCATGTCGAGTGACGGGACACGCATATTGGGCTTGATTATAAGAGGCCAAAATGGGTTAGCGGTGGCAACGCGAGTCCAACGGGTTTTCATATGCGTGTGTGGGCCCGGGCTGGTAGATAAGCCGTTGTTGCATCGTGTAGATATAAAGCCGTGCACCGTTGATATTATCAGGTAGCCACTTTAGGGGAGTGATACACCCCACTGTGGGACCAGCACGGGTATCTACGGTAGGGAGCCGATCGCTGGGGAGTAGTGGGTACACCTAATAAAGATAGGGGCAGACGGCACCTATGTAGGGGTACACGGAACTACTGGGTAAAATTACTAAGTACACCTAGTGGAGATAGGGGCAGACGGCACCTATGTAGTCAGCTAGGGGTATACGAGACTACCGGGGGAAAAATTTTCTAAGTCCTTGGGAGGGATCAACCTTTAAGAAGAAATGACTGGTGTGGTGCAGTTAGTAATTATCCTTGGGTGGGTAGATGCGTCTTTACGGTTATCTTAGTTTATCCTAAGTCTATCAAGCTGCTTAGTGTAGCCTTTCATCCCCAGACATTACCGTGGGTCAAGTTTATATCTTCTCTGGTTACTTTAATGATTGTATTGTTAAAGTTATAGGACTCGCTCAGACTTATGTCTGACCCCGTTGTTTTTATCTTTTTTCCCAACCCTCAGGTCCTACGGTGGATCCTAGCAGTAGTGGAGCTTGATCGGATTGCTGTTCCAGTCTTTAGGAGCTTGGATAGATGTAAAGCTCCAGTTATCCAGTTATCTTTTCTTTTGTTCTGTCTATTGTATGAGAGAGTGAGATTATGTACTTCTTTATTTTGACGGATATTGTACTTGACTTTTATCGTGGTTTTATGATTTAACCAGACATGTTTATTTCTGCTGTTATGAGATGATGTTTTAAATTTCAAGTACTATTTATATCTGTTTTGTTGTAATTTCTCTGTTCTATATTCACTAAAATACTCCACCGATGCTATGGCATTCCCTTAGTGAGTGACCATTGCGGGCGTGGGGTGTTTCATGTGGTATCAGAGCAAAGGTTACCGGAACAGATAAAATTTTTAGAAAACTATTTTTCTAAAACATTTTTGGAAGAGATATTTTCAAAAACATGTCTTTAAAGGGAAAGGTTTTTGAAGGAAAAGCATAATCCCCAATAGCCATATCTATATCCTTCGAATTCTCCGTTTTGAATCTTTCCTTTTTCGTTTCAGCATGGCCGAGAATCTTAACTTTCCGGAGGGTGTGACGGTACCAGCATGGTATAGGAGATTGATGGAGGCTAGGGCCACCACTGCGGGTCCAGCAAATGTTCCTCCACCAACCGTAGCACCCGATCTTCCTCCTCCCCCTCCTCCTCGCACGGATACTTTTGCTAAGACTTGCAAGGAATTTAAAGCTATGGGAGGGAAACCTTTTCAAGGATCTGAAACTTTTGTGGAGGCTAGAGATTGGCTTAAGGAGGTGGAATAATTGATAGATATCTTTGAGATGGAAGAAGGAAAGAAAGTCAAGTTGGCTGCTTGGTTAATGAAGGGAGAGGCCTCATTCTGGTGGGAGGTCACTAATGGAGAACGCCCCGTTGACTCTTGGGCGGATTTTAGGCAAAGATTTGTGGCAAAGTTTCTCTCAAGGGCGGAGGAAAACTTGTATATGGAAAGATTCTTGACTCTAAAGCAAGGAAATCTCTCGGTGAAGGAATATGTCAACAAGTTTAATCAATTGGCAAGATTTGGCCTAGACATGGTGAATACACCGGAGAAGAAGGCTTTGAGGTTCGTGAAAGGCTTGAATGAACTGATGCATGGGTTGGCTATGACTCATATCCCTATGGGGGCCACCTTTGAGAAGCTAGTTGACATGGCACTCATGTATGAAGAAGAGAAGGGTCCCAATGTTAATAGGGCACCCGAGAAGAAGGGAGATCAAAAGAGACCTCAGCAACAACAGCAAAATAAAGGTGGGAAAGGCAACGGTGGCAAGGGCAAGAAGAAGAAGTGTTTCAACTGTGGGACACCTGGCCACCTAAGCAAGGATTGTCGTAAGAAGAAGAAGACTGGCTGCTTCCACTATGGCGAAGCAGGGCATCTAGTGAAAGATTGTCCTAAGAAGGGGCAAAGGACGGGGTCTACCTCAGGAGGACAGGTGCAAGCTCTTATGGCACCGAGTCAGGCTAGGGGGCAAGTACAGGCTCTCGCAGTCCCACCAATTCAGGAAAGAGGTAGAACTATCTCTGTTGAAAGTCTGGTTTTTCTATTTGATCATCCTGTCCGTACATTGTTTGATTCAGGCGCATCGCATTCGTTTATCTCATCATCATTAGTTGAGTCACTGCACTTAGACACCAGTCTGGTAGATGATCCCTTTGTTGTTTCAAACCCAATTGGGGGCTCCACTTATTTGTCCATGATATGTTTGGGTTTGAAGATTTCTATACTTAGCATTGAGTTTAGATGTGATGCTTTTGTGTTGGGCTTCACGGGTTATGGGTTGATTTTGGGCATGGACTGGTTATCCAGTAATGGTGCCGTTCTTGATTGCGAAAGGAGAGTTGTTAGGCTCATGACCCGCTTGGGTAACACTCTCGAGATTTCTTGTAATCCCAGGGACTCTGTTATGCTAAGTTATCTTGAATCGCTTGACGCTTCGGTCGAGAGTTTGCAATCTGTTAGAGTGGTCCGGGAATATCCGGATGTGTTTGAGGAGGTGAAGGGCTTACCTCCGAAGCGGGAGATTGACTTCCGAATATATCTGGTGGATAATGCTAAACCTGTATCCTTACCAGTGCGCCACATGGCTCCTCGTGAGAGGAGGGAACTCCATAAGCAAGTAGGGGAGTTGCTTGAGAAGGGGTTCATAAGACGAAGTATATCGGAGTGGGGTGCTCCAGTAGTATTTGCTACGAAGGCGGATGGGTCCCTCAGACTTTGTGTAGACTATAGAGAACTCAACAAGCTCACAAAGAAGAATAGACACCCATTGCCGAGGATTGATGATCTTTTCGATCAGTTGGTTGGCGCTTCAGTATTTTCTCAGTTGGACTTAGCCACGGGGTTTCATCAGTTGAGGGTGGCTGAGGATAGCATAGACAAGACTGCCTTCAGAACTCCGGATGGTTTCTATGAGTGGCTGGTGATGCCATTTGGGTTGACGAACGCCCCTGCATACTTTGTTGATTTGATGAGTAGGGTGTTCAGGGAGTTCCTTAATAAATTCGTGGTGGTCTTTGTGGATGATATCTTAGTATTTTCTAAGAGTGAAGAAGAGCATGCCCTACATCTTGGGGAGGTATTGAAGACTCTTCGGGCACATAGCCTTAAGGCTAAATTCTCTAAATGTCACTTCTGGCGGAAAGAGGTGCGGTTCTTGGGGCACGTGGTCTCCAAGGAAGGGATAGCTGTGGATCCCGCGAAGGTAGTATCAATTCAGGATTGGAAGGTTCCGAAAAATGCTACCGAAGTAAGAAGTTTCTTGGGGTTGGCGGGTTATTATAGGAAGTTTATCAAAGACTTCGCAAAGATATCAGCCCCGTTAACCCGCTTAACAAAGAAGAATCTTGTTTTCACATGGGACGTAGATTGTGATGATGCGTTCCGACAGTTAAAGAGAGCTTTAACCACCGCTCCAGTTTTAGTGTTGCCAGATGGGAGCAAGCCATTTGTTGTCTATACTGATGCTTGTGGGACAGGGCTGGGCGCAGTCTTAATGCAAGAGGGAAGGGTGATAGCCTATGGTGGAAGGCAGTTGAGGGCACATGAGAAAAATTATCCTACCCATGATTTAGAGTTGGCCGCTATTGTTTTTGCGCTTAAGATTTGGCGCCATTATCTTCTTGGTGAGAGATTCGAATTGTTCACTGACCACAAATCATTGAAGTACTTGTTTTCTCAGAAGGATTTGAATCTGAGACAGCAAAGGTGGATGGAATTCTTAGCATCCTATGATTTCGAGATAGCGTATACCCCTGGCAAGGGTAACGTGGTGGCGTACGCCTTGAGCAGGAAGAGGTTGTCCTTGAGTCCATTGTTCGTGGAACGACGAAGCTTGGAATTTATCTCGATGTTTGATTTCAGACCTTCCATTGATTATGTACCCGGTTTGCTAGCATCCTTGGAGGTTAGACCTACTCTTTTGGGGCGGATTGGAGAAGCACAGAGGGACGACCCACAGTTGGTTGAGTTGGTAGAGAAGCTCATAAGGGGGAGTCATCCAGCCATTTGAGTAGGTACACCCTAGACGATAGGGGGTGCTTGCGTAGAGACGGTAGACTTTGTGTACCGCAAGACGAGGGTTTGAGGAAGGCTATTCTTGATGATGCACACCGTTCTAGGATGACCATTCATCCCGGTGGGGACAAGATGTACCGAGACATGAAGAGGGTTTTCTTCTGGGCCGGTATGAAGAAAGATGTGGCCGAGTATGTCGCTCAATGCTTGGTGTGCCAACAAGTGAAGGCGGAGCAAAAGAAACCTGGTGGGTTGCTTCACCCATTGGAAGTTCCGCAATGGAAGTGGGACAGCGTCTCGATGGATTTTATTGACGGGTTACCCAGATCGAGGAAGGGTAATACAGGAATTTGGGTGGTGGTAGACAGACTTACTAAGAGCGCCCATTTCATACCTGTGAAGAGCAAGAGGACCGCTCCATGGCTAGCTTTTGTATATCTTCGAGAGATAGTTCGATTGCATGGGGTACCCTCTAGCATAGTGGGTGATCGAGATCCTATCTTCACTAGCGAGTTCTGGAGAAGTTTGCAAGAAGCAGTGGGGACTCAATTGTGTCTGAGCACCGCATATCATCCTCAGACAGACGGCCAGACTGAGAGGGTGAATCGTGTTCTAGAAGACCTTTTGAGGCTTTGTATCCTAGATTTTGGAGGTACATGGGAAGAGCATCTTCCATTGGTGGAGTTCGCATATAATAACAGCTTTCAGTCCAGTATTGGTATGGCTCCTTTCGAAGCTCTCTATGGAAGGCCTTGTCGATCACCTACATGTTTGTGGGAATCTACGGATAAGATCTTGCTTGGGCCTGATATGGTTAGGGAGACTTCTGAGAAGATTGACTTGATTCGAAGAAGGATGAAAGCAGAGCAGGATAGGCAAAAATCTTATGCGGACAAGAGAAGGACGGATCTTGAGTTTGAGGTTGGGGACATGGTTTTTGTCAAAGTATCTCCGTTGAGAAATGTTGTTCGCTTTGGATCCGTTGGGAAGTTAGCACCGAGGTTTGTTGGGCCGTTTCCTATTAAGGAAAGGATTGGACGGATGGCATATAGGGTAGAGTTGCCCGACAGACTTAGTGGTGTTCATGATGTATTCCATGTATCACATCTGAGGAAGTGCTTACATGAGACAGCAGAGGTGGTAGAGCCGAGCTTGCTTAGAGATGTAGAGGTAGAGCGTGATGCGACGATTCGGCGAGCTCCTACTCGCATCCTTGAGTCAGAGACTAGGAAATTGAGGAATCGAGAGGTTCAGCTAGTCAAAGTGCAATGGGGAGAAGATGAGAGCAACGCAACTTGAGAGACGGAAGCAAAGATGCGTTCATTGTACCCATTTCTTTTTGAGGGTATGTTTTTACTTTTTCCTCTATCGTTGTCTAGTACTTATCTTATCTTTAGTATATCCTCTCGTTAGTACTGATTGACCTTTAGATAGGGTAAATCTATGGTTGAAACATGTGTTTGAGACATGTTATGGTTGATGGATGCAAGTGGATGCAAGTGGTTGCTAGTGATTGCTCGTGGATGCATGTACACACACTCTAGGCACTAGATCGGCTCAATCACTTCATATTGCATATTGCATAGAATGGTGTGTAGGAAGCTATATTTATGGATGTATAATGATTGTGTTATCATATGGATGATGCATTTTGGTGAATGATTGTGCACTCATGTAGATATTGTATGTGTCGATAGGGTTCTCTCGCATACATAATGGATGCATGGCACTATCATGGTTTGCATATGTTCATACATTAGATAGGGAACATATACACACACTTTTGCATATGCTCATACATCATTAGAAATTGTTTTAAGGACAACGGATGCCCGTGTTTTGATGGATTGAGTAGATGGCTGTTTGGATGGTAGGATATGCATTCTCCTTAGCTTAGAGATTTCGGGGACGAAATCCTTTAAGGAGGGGAGAATGTAACACCCCGAATTTTAGTTAATACTAAAATTCACTAATTACAGGATAAATAATCTCAGACGTGGGAATTGGGGGTAACGGGCTGCGTTATTGCGTTCGTCTCGGAAAAATACGCGAAATAGAGTCCGAGTTTTCGAGAATCGGAGTCCGTATGGACCTGTTATGGCCCAAAGAAGTTTGCAGAAAATTCAAAGTTAAAAACAGATTTAGAAATTTAAATTCAGATTTCAAATTAGAACCAGCGGGGCCAGGCGGGAGAATTCCCGCCTTGACCATGTCGACAGGGCTGTCGACAGGGGGAGTCGACTTGCCTGTCGACACGGCGTGTCGAACCAGGGTGCTTGGGTGCACCAGATCTGGTTTTCTGGCTAGGGCTAGGCTGGGTTCTAGAGATTTCCTAAATCTAACGGACCTAATCTAATTTATGGTTAATCTAAGGGCCTAAAACACTCTCCTAATCTATAAATACACCCTAAACCTACCCTAATCCATACTAAAAATAGAAATGATGGCCTCATGCCGCCAAATTTAATCTTAGAAGGAGCCTCCACTTGTTTATGAAGGAAGTTGCAAGCTAATCACTCTCTAATCAATCTCTAATCATCACCATCTTCATATTTAGCAACTAATTCCACTTCATAAGTTTGCTAATCTTGGTTTTGGTGAGTTTCTATCACTTTAACATCAATTGTTAAAGTAAGTAGCTTGGGTGTAATGAGACTTATGGTCTTAGATGCGGATTAGTGAGTTTGAATCATTTGTAATGATATGCTACTCTATGTTTTTCTATGTTTATGCATAATTAATAAGTGAGTTTATGCATGTTTGATAAGTTGGTTTATGCATGCTTAACAAGTTGGTTTATGCATGTTTAATAAGTGGGTTTATGCATGATTAATATGTGGGTTTATGCATATTTAACAAGTGGATTTATGCATGTTTAATATGTGGGTTTATGCATATTTAACAAGTGGATTTATGCATGTTTAACAAAGTGAGTTATGCAAGTTCATATGCAAGTCATATGTATGATGTTATGTAAGTTATGTGTAGGTTGATATGCAAGTTCATATGCAAGTTGTGTATATGCTTAAATGCAAGTTTAACATGATATGCAAGTTATGCATGCTTATGCAAGTATGTGAATGCTTATGCAAGTATGTGAATGCTTATGCAAGTATGTGAATGCTTATGCAAGTTATGTGTATGCTTAAATGCATGTTTAACATGTTATGCAAGTTATGAGAAAGCTTATATGCAAGTTCAACATGTTATGCAAGATATGTGTATGATAATATGCAAGCTCATATGCAACATGTTATGCAAATCATGTGTATGATAATATGAAAGTTTGGGTTAAATGTAGTTGGGTTAATATGTGCTCATATATGCAAGTTGACATCCTCTTAACCCATGACAAAGTTATATGCTAAACCCATGATATTTGTAATGGATCTTCCCCTTTTCTATGTCATGAGAACGATTTACGTGGGGAACGATGGGGTTGGTAAATATGTTAATAAAAGTATGATTGGGTATGATTAAGCATACCATAAAAATAAATTACCATAAGTGGGAATTTACCTATTGAGTTAGGTCTACCCCATGGGAATTTACCTATTGAGTTAGGTCTACCCATGTTATGGAAAACTTGATATTAATTAGGGATAATTAATATGGGGGTGATTAATTAGGTGTAATTAATCGACTAAGACACGAGGTTGGACTCATTTGTAGTGTAAAACTGCCCGGACCCAACCGGCTTAACCAGTTGCTACAAATGTCAGCCCAATGTGAGAGGTCTTAGCCATAAATTAAATACGTGATTAAAGTAAAGACACGAGGTTAGACTCTGTTATGACGTAAGACTGCCCGGACCCTACCGGCTTAACCAGGCGGTCATAACAGCCAGTCTAATGTGGGAGGTCTTTATGGGAGATCACGGTCTTAATTAATTAAGAAACACTTAACCATATTAGCATGTAGTGGGACATGAGGGGTTAAGTGGGTGCCTTGGGTGGCATGTGGAAATTTAATGATTGCCTTGGGTGGCATGTGGAATCTAGTGGGTTGCCTTGGGTGGCAATAGAAAATACGATTAGAATACTTAACCAAGTGAAACATGTAATTAAACATGATTAAAGGGTTAAGTGGGATACACTAGATAAGTGACAAGCTTAGGTGGGTAGCTTGTGGGGGCCCATTTCAACCAATATCCCAAACGTATCTTTGTGGGCTCGACCCATGTCGAGTGACGGGACACGCATATTGGGCTTGATTATAAGAGGCCAAAACGGGTTAGCGGTGGCAACGCGAGTCCAACGGGTTTTCATATGCGTGTGTGGGCCCGGGCTGGTAGATAAGCCGTTGTTGCATCGTGTAGATATAAAGCCGTGCACCGTTGATATTATCAGGTAGCCACTTTAGGGGAGTGATACACCCCACTGTGGGACCAGCACGGGTATCTACGGTAGGGAGCCGATAGATGGGGAGTAGTGGGTACACCTAATAAAGATAGGAGCAGACGGCACCTACGTAGGGGTACACGGAACTACTGGGTAAAATTACTAAGTACACCTAGTGGAGATAGGGGCATACGGCACCTATGTAGTCAGCTAGGGGTATACGAGACTACTGGGAAAAAAAATTTCTAAGTCCTTGGGAGGGATCAACCTTTAAGAAGAAATGACTGGTGTGGTGCAGTTAGTAATTATCCTTGGGTGGGTAGATGCGTCTTTACGGTTATCTTAGTTTATCCTAAGTCTATCAAGCTGCTTAGTGTAGCCTTTCATCCCCAGACATTACCGTGGGTCAAGTTTATATCTTCTCTGGTTACTTTAATGATTGTATTGTTAAAGTTTTAGGACTCGCTCAGACTTATGTCTGACCCCGTTGTTTTTATCTTTTTTCCCAACCCTCAGGTCCTACGGTGGATCCTAGCAGTAGTGGAGCTTGATCGGATTGCTGTTCCAGTCTTTAGGAGCTTGGATAGATGTAAAGCTCCAGTTATCCAGTTATCTTTTCTTTTGTTCTGGCTATTGTATGAGAGAGTGGGATTATGTACTTCTTTATTTTGACGGATATTGTACTTGACTTTTATCGTGGTTTTATGATGTAACCAGACATGTTTATTTCCGCTGTTATGAGATGATGTTTTAAATTTCAAGTACTATTTATATCTGTCTTGTTGTAATTTCTCTGTTCTATATTCACTAAAATACTCCACCGATGCTATGGCATTCCCTTAGTGAGTGACCATAGCGGGCGTGGGGTGTTACACTATCTATCAAGTCTTCGATCTATAGGTAGAAACTAATGGGGGTAAACACGTGTTTGAGACATGTTATGTTTGATGGTTGCAAGTGGATGCAAGTGGTTGCTAGTAGTTTCTTATGGATGCATATACACACACTAGGCACTAGATCAGCTCAAAAACACTCTCATACTGCATATGAATGTGTGCGCATTTTTCAATTTTTGTTGATGCAAAATAATTGACTCATCACATGGATGCTGCATTTGGATGAATGGTTTTGCACACATATAGAAATGATGTGTATCAAATAGGATTTCTTGCATACATAATTGGACTCAAGGCACCAACATGGTTCACATTGAGGAGGTCAACTGAATCAGTAGACCGCCTGATCTTTGCATTAGATAAGAGACATATACACACTTTTTCATATGTTCATACAACGTTAGAAGTTTTTTAAGGACAATGGATGCTTGTGGATGATGGTTGAGTAGATGGATGATTGGATGGTAGGACACATTCTTCTTAACTTGAAGATTTCGGGGACGAAATCCTTTAAGGAGGGGAGAATGTAACACCCTGTATTTTCTGTGAACGTATAAGTAACAAATTAAAGTATAATTAATTTTAGGAGAATAATTAAGGGACATGGGTTATGCCATTGCATTCATCTCGAAATTCTGCTTGAGATAGAGTCCGAGTTTGCGTAAAACAGATGTCGTATGAAGAAGATATGGACGAACAAAGTTAGGCAGAAAAACCGGAAACAAGCCAGAATACACTGGCGCACTTGTGAAGTGCGCCAGTACAAAAATACACCAGCGCACATGCCAAGTGCCCCCATACTGATCCAGCACAGAATTCTGGAGTGTTATGTGATGACGTGTCTTCTTCTGAGTGGTTGGATGACCTGTCTTCGAGCTGGGTGGTTTTGATGACTTCTGGACTGATCTAAAGGCTCTAAATCACCCTATTCTCCTATAAAAACACCCCCAAACCTCACGTTCTCTCCACACAATTTCATTCTTCCTATACACTGCCTCTATTCTAATTAAAATAAAATAATGGCGTCGCTACTCTGCTGAAATCTAAGCTAGAACTAGTGCATCTTCCAATCTGAATAGAATTAAAAGAGAACAACTATTTTCTAATCTAATCGATAGTCTACACCAAAGGAGAGCTATTCAGTGTCAGAATACAGATTCCAAAATACAAGAATCGTTCCCTTTTTTGT
This sequence comes from Allium sativum, assembly GCA_030737875.1. Taxonomy (NCBI): domain Eukaryota; kingdom Viridiplantae; phylum Streptophyta; class Magnoliopsida; order Asparagales; family Amaryllidaceae; genus Allium; species Allium sativum. Next base: position 49,999,607 of record CM060911.1, on the reverse strand, counting down.
GAGTATAGTTATTTTCAGATATGAACTTTAATTATGATCTTGACATGGCAATAAATTTGAATCTGAGGTTATGTATATTCTTATCTATCAGATCTGTTTTTCTGTGACTATTCACTTTCTTTCTTTTTTTGTTCTATAGCCAGGCTACTACGAGCCTGCACCAAATCTCATAAGATATTAATGCACGAACGCTAAATTTTGGAGTAAATAATGAATAATGCATAATTGGACATGACTGATCTATGACTGATTTGAGAAAAGGACATATGTTGTAAATTAGATCTAGATCTGTGCATACTCTGTGATTTGGAAGAAGAGGAATCATTGAATGATAACATATGACTTGAAACTTGGGGACATAATGCATATAAAAATTAAGATCTGATTTTGAGAGGATATAATTTAAAGATCTAGATTTTTGGGTATATTTTATATAATGATTCATGACTTGAAAAAGGAATATGAAACTTAGGTGTAAGGACCTATGTTAAAATAGGATAACTATTAATGTGAATGCGCCTAAATATGGATTTTTGGATATTGGCATTAAAGGCTATAATTTGGCATAATTCATATCATGATTTGGGGCTTTTAGAGAGTGTTCTGTACTGTGCAAAGTTTAACGACAATTTGGGGGCATATATTGTATTATGAATTATGACCATGATTTAAGCATGCAAGTTTAAGCTTAATTTATGATTAGGCAAGATATGTAAATAGAATTTTTAAGAAATGTTAAATGTTCTAATCTACTGAATTGCCTAATCTGCTAAATCTGTTGAATTGCCTGTTCTACTAATCTGCTAAATTTCCTAATCTGCTAGATCTATTATCTGCTAAATCTGTTGAATTGCTTAATCTGTTGAAAGCTGAATAATTGTAATTTGGAGGCTCGATCTAAAATTGAGCAAAACATGTTAATAGAACCTTGGATAATCTGCCGTAACTTGTAAAGAAGTTAAATCTGCTAAATGGACATAATTAGTCTGATATTTTCTGTAATGGAATAAAGTGGCTATGACACAAGGTTAGACTCTGTTTACGGTAGAAGCCTGCCCGGAACCAACCGGCTTAACCAGTGACTACAAACTGTCAGTCTAATGTGAGAGGTCGTAGGCATAACTAAAATATGCTTAGATGCGAGGTTAGGTCTAGCTTGTGGCAGAAGTCCGCCCGGAACCGCCCGGCATATCAAGAGGCCACAAGCTACCAACCTAATGTGAGAGGTCTGTGCATTAATATTTAATTAGCGCAAATCTGAGATAAATATGATGTCTAAAACGTGTTGGGTGGATAGGATTAAACCAACTAGACTGATGAATTTAACAAACCCGTTTCGTGAATCTGTAGGCCTAATACAAAGTTAGACAATCTATAAGTCTGTTAAAACTGTACATCTGATCCGTTAGTCTGAAAACTTGTTAACTTGATTGTCTGATCTGTGAACTAGTAAATCTGAACTCTGTATGTCTGAAACTTGTAAACAAGTTAATCTGAAATCTGTTAGTCTGGGGACACAAGGTTAGGAGGGGAAATACTTGTGTCATCTATTGTTTGGGTCCCATATTAGTCAGTAACCCTTTCTGGTATCAAAAATTTTGACCTCATGCTATGTAGGGGTCCGGGCACGCTTACTCAACTAATTATAAGCGGTTCATTCTAATAATGGCGAGGGATGTTGATGGTACGTTCCAACCGGGTCATGTGCGTGCATGGATCCAGTCTGCTCTGAGGATGTAAGACACTATGACATCTGTAAGTAGGTCTGTGCTAATAGGTTGCCACTTTAGGGAGTGATACACCCTACTGTGGGGCCGACACAGGGTATTTATGCATTAGGGAGCTGATCGCTTGGATATGACTTAGGGTACACTTAGTTTTGCCTGTTTTTGTTGGTACCATCTGTTTCTATTGGGTGGTAACACCTGTCTGTTTCTGCATGGTACCATCTGTTTGTGTGGTAAAGGCCCATTACTAGTGTACACCTAATTCTAACATTCTGTTTTCGTAGGGATTATTCTGTTTCCGTCTCTGATTCCGTTTCTGATTCTGTTTCCGTATCTTCTATCTGTTGGGGTGGTAAAGGCCCATCAGTTAGGTGATAAAGGCCCATTATTAGTATTCTGTTTCCGTACCTTCTGTCTATTGGGGTGGTAAAGGCCCATTATTAATTAGTATTTTGCTTCTGTACCTTCTGTCTGTTGGGCTGGTGAATGCCCATTACTAGCATTCTGTTTCTGTATAGATTATTCTGTTTCGATTTAGACATTAGGGTAACACCTAACCCTGTTATACTAGTATTAATGCAGAGAAGTAAGATGTAAGTAAGGAACATAACTTGGTTTACATCATTTTGTTTCTTCTGTTAACTTAAAGTATATCTGTTATTTCTGTTGATGTAATCTCTCATCCAGCTTTATTTACATGTCATGATAATATTATATGTTTATATGCTGGAAGTCACTGGACTCACCAGACTTTATGTCCGACCTCGTTTGTTTTTGCCCCTTTTCTTTCCGTTTCCCCCCAGGTGCTCAGGGTGGAAACATAGGAACTTGATTCTGATTCTCTCTGCTTGAAGTGCTTGGAGTATTACTTGGATTTAACTCTATCTTTTCATGGCAGTTTATGTTGGGGATTATGGCTTTGAAACTTACATTCTGAAGGATTTTGTATAACACTGATAATTGTGTACTTGAGTTTTGGTTTTGTGATGTAGAAAGATGTAACCAAACTTATTTCTGCTTCTGCTGTAATAAAGTTATAACTTTTCAAATACTACTTATCTGTCTTGTAATATTCTGTTCTGTCTACTAAAACGCTCCATCAAAGTTAAGGCATTCCCTTTGTGATTGACCTTAACGGAGGTGGGGTGTTATAGTACATGAAACTACCACCATTATTATTATTATGTTTAGTAAGAGGGATCAATTTTCAGTATGGAACTAGTATTGGTGCAATGTGGGAATTATCTTATAGAGATTAGAAGTGCCATCAATGTTATATCTTGTTCATCTTGTTTACCTTGTCATATCTTCTTATGTTACAGTAATCTCTTATATCCAGTTTATGTTCTTATCCTATTACTTTACTAGTTATATTTTTAAAGTCACTGGATTCGCCAGACTTTATGTCTGACTCATTTTGTTTTGCTTCTTTCCTTTCCTTTTTCCCACCCTCAGGTCCTCAGAGTGTGGCTAGTGGAGCTTGACTTGGATTTCTTTCTTCTTGAAGTGCTTTGAAGTGTTGAAAGTAATGATTAGCTTTATCTCTTTTTTATTTTGGCTATTTGGAGTGGGATTATTGTTTTACTTTTGTGTACTCTAATAATAATTTTGTTCAAGATGGATATTTGTGTACTTGGTTTTAATATATGGTTTTGATGTTGTAACCAGACATGTTTTTTTTTTCCGCTGCAATGAATAAATTTTGAATTTTCTTAAGTACCATTTTATATATCTGTCTTGTGATATTCTGTTCTATACTCTTATAATACTCCATGAAAGTTAATGTATTCCCTTAGTGAGTGACATTAATGGACGTGGGGTGTTACACGTGGCATCAGAGCTAAAGGTTACCAGAACAGATAAAAGAATTTGAAAACCATTTTAAAAAGCATTTTTTTAAGAAGTATTTTCAAAAACATGTTTTAAAGAAGATATTTCCAAGAGAAAGTTTTATTATGAAAAACATAATCCCCAAAAGCTATATATCTATCTCTCCATTCTCTGTTTTGAATCTCTACCTTTTTCCTTTCAGCATGTCTGGGGAACCCGTTATACCCGAGGGTGTACAGATACCAGGCAGGTTCAGAAGGTATTTGGAGGTTAGGGCTACTGCCGCAAGCACAGCTGACGTTCCTCCTCCCCCAGCTGTAGCCGCTCCACCTCCTCCTCCCCGTGTATACGCTTTTTCTAAAATATGCAAAGACTTCCGTGCGATGGGAGGAAAACCGTTTTATGGAACTGAGATGTTTTTTGAGGCTTGGAATTGGCTCAAGGAAGTGGAGGACTTATTTGGTATCTTTGAGATAGACGATGGAAGGAAGGTTCAACAAGCTGCATGGTTGATGAAGGACGAAGCCTCATTTTGGTGGGAAGTAACTAATGGAGGACGTGCACTGGAGACATGGATGGATTTTAGACAAAGGTTCGAGTTGAAATTTCATTCACAAGCAGAGGAGAGTTTATACATGGAGAGGTTCTTGGCTTTGAAACAATGGAGTTTGTTTGTGAAGGAGTACGTTAACAAGTTTAACCAGTTAGCAAGATTTGGTATGGAATTAGTTAATACACCACATAAGAAGGCCTTGAGATTTGCCAAGGGTCTTAATGAACCATTACACTGGTTGGCTATGTCCCACATTCTTATAGGGGCTACTTTCGAGAATCTTGTTGATATGACGCTGATACATGAAGAGGAGAAAGGTGCTAGTGTAGTTAAGGCATAGGATTCGAAAGTGGATCCAAAGAAAGCTCAACAACAACGAAAGAAAGGTGGTAAGGATAACAAGGGCCAAGGCAAGAAAAGGTGTTTTAATTGTGGAACACTGGGCCACTTAAGCAAGGACTGTAGGAAGAAGAAGAAGACGGGTTGCTTCCAATGTAGTGAGGCAGGACATATGATTAAAGACTGCCTGAGGAGGCAAGGACAAGGGCAAGGGCAGAGGACAGGGCCCACTTCTGGAGGGCAGGTTCATACTGTCTTGGCATCGGGACAGGAGAGAGGTAGTAACATTTCTGTTGAAAGTTTGATTTTCTTTTTTGATCATCCTATTTGAACTTTGTTTGATTCTGGCACTTCACATTCATTTATATCTGCTTCGTAAGTTGAAACACTGCACCTAAATTCTAGTCTAGTTATGGATCCCGTTGTTGTCTCAAATCCTATTGGGGTTACGGCTCATCTTTCTATGTTATGTCGGGATTTGAGAATATATATGTATAGCAATGAGTTCGAATGTAATGCTTATGTGCTTGGAATCACGGGCTATGGATTGATTCTAGGAATGGATTGGCTAGCCAGGTATGGTGCCATTCTCGATGGCGAAAAGAGGGTAGTTAGACTGTTGACTAGTTTGGGTAATACTCTCGATATTTCTTGTGAACCTAAGGGTTCTGTTATGCTTAGTTACCTAGAATCTCTTGACATTTCTATTGATGATTTGCAATCTGTTCGAGTAGTCCGTGAGTATGCAGATTTCTTTGAGGAGGTTAGGGGCTTACCTCCAAAACTCGAAATAGATTTCCATATATACTTGGTGGACAATGCAAAGCTAGTTGCATTGCCTGTGCGCCACATGGCTCCTAGAGAAAGGAGGGAGCATAGTAAACAAGTGAAAGAGTTGCTTGATAAAGAGTTCATAAGAAGAAGTATCTTGGAGTGGAGTGCTCTAGTTGTTTTTTCTACGAAAGATGATGGTTCGCTAAGATTGTGCATGGACTATAGGGAGCTAAATAAGCTCACGAAGAAGAATAGACACCTATTACCGAGAATAGATGACTTGTTTGATCAGTTGGTTGGTGCTTCGGTTTTCTCACAGTCAGACTTAACTACAGGTATTCATCAGTTGAGGGTAGCTGAAGATAGTACAGATAAGACTACTTTTAGGACTCTCGACGGTTTCTTTGAGTCGCTTGTCATGCCTTTTGGTTTAACGAATGCACCCATATATTTCGTAGACTTGATGAGTAGGGTGTTTAGGAAGTTTCTAAACAAGTCTGTGGTAGTCTTTGTGGCTGATATCTTGATATTCTCTAGAAGCGAGGAAGAGCATGCCTTACATCTTAGGGAAGCCTTAGAGACCCTTCGAGCACATCAACTCAAAGCTAAGTTATCCAAATGTTATTTTTGGAGGAGGAAGTGAGGTTCTTAGGGAACGTGGTCTCTAAGGAAGGGATATCAGTGGATCACACGAAGGTGGTAGAAATCCAAGATTGGAAGATTCCTAAGAACGCTATAGAAGTAAGAAGTTTTCTTGGTTTGGCGGGCTATTATAGAAAGTTCATCAAGGACTTTGCTAAGATATCAGCCCCACTTACACAGTTGATGAAAAAAAATTTGACCTTTTCTTGGGATGTTGACTATGATGATGCTTTCCAACGTTTGAAGAGGGCATTGACGACAACTCCAGTTTTAGTTTTGCCTGATGGAAGTAAATCGTTCATAGTGTATACCGATGCTTGCGGGACAGGGCTTGGCGCAGTTTTGATGCAAGAGGAAAGGGTGATATGTTATGGTGGAAGGCAGTTGAAGGTCCATGAGAGGAGTTACCCTACCCATGACATAGAATTAGCTGCCATAGTTTTTGCGCTTAAGTCTTGGCTCCATTACTTTCTTGGTGAGAGGTTTGAGTTGTATACAGACCATAAGTCACTAAAATACTCATTCTCTCAAAAAGATCTAAACTTAAGGCAACAGAGGTGGATGGAGTTCTTAGCGTCCTACGATTTTGAGATTGCATATACCCCTGGCAAGGGTAACGTCGTGGCTGACGCTTTGAGTAGAAAGAAGTTGACTTTGAATCCTTTGTTTGTCGAGCGGCAAAGTTTAGAGTATATCTCTATCTTTGACTTTAGACCCTCTATCGATTATGTACCCGGTTTGTTGACATCGTTAGAGGTGCGACCTATGCTTTTGGGACAGATAGGTGCAGTACAGCGAGATGACCCATAGTTAATAGAGATAGTAGACAAGCTCATAAGACTGGAGTCTTTGAGCAATCTTAGTAGATATACTATAGATGACAAAGGTTGGTTGCGTAGAGATCATGTGGACTTTGCGTATCACGAGACGAGAGTTTGAGAAAGACAATCTTTGAAAATCACATCATTCTAAGATGGCCATACATCCCAGTGGTGAGAAGATGTATAGGGACAGGAAGCGAGTTTTCTTTTGGGCTGGAATGAAGAAGGATGTGGCTGAGTTCATTTCTAGATGCATAGTGTGCCAGCAAGTCAAGGCTGAGCAAAAGAAGCCTGGTGGTTTGCTTCACCCTTTAAAGGTTCCACAGTGGAAATGGGAGAGTGTTTCCATGGGTTTCGTTGACGGGCTGCCGAGGTCAAGGAAGGGTAAAACGGGGATTTGGGTAGTAGTGGATAGACTTACCAAGAGCGCCCATTTCATTCCCGTCAAGAGTAAAAGAACAACGGCATGGTTAGCATCTGTTTGTCTCCGAGAGATAGTTCGTCTACACGGCATACTACCTAGTATCGTAAGCGATCAAGATCCCATTTTCACTAGTGAGTTTTGGAAGAGCTTGCAAGAGGCAACAGGAACGCAATTGTGTTTGAGCACCTCTTATCACCCACAGATGTACGGCCAAACAGAAAGAGTGAATCAGATTCTAGAAGATCTTTTGAGGTTATGTTCTTGGACTTTGGAGGGACATGGGAGGAGCATCTTCCATTCGTAGAGTTTGCCTACAACAACGGCTATCAGACTAGTATTGGCATGGCACCTTTTGAGGCTATATATGGACAATCTTGCCGATCACCGACTTGTTAGTGGGAGTCTACGACTAAGATTTTGCTTGGGCCCGAGATGATTAGGGAAACGTCGGAGAAGATAGACTTGATTCGAAGATACATGAAGACGGCACAAGACCGACAAAAGTCATATGCTGATAAGAGAAGGAACGATCTTGAGTTCAATGTTGGAGACATGGTCTTTATTAAAGTATCACCATTGAGGAATATAGTTCATTTTGGATCTGTAGGGAAATTGGTACCATGGTTCAGAGGGCCACTCCCCATTACAGAAAGAATTGGACAGATGGCCTACAGAGTGAAGTTTCCTGAGAAGCTTAGTGGCGTTCATGATGTATTTCAAGTGTTGCATTTGAGGAAGTGTTTACACGATACCGCGGAAGTAGTAGAGCTGAGCATGCTTAGAGAAGTGGAAGTAGAGCGAGATGCCATGATTAGGCGAGTTCCTACATGCATCCTTAGGACAGAGGTCAAGAAGTTACGCAACCGAGAGGTCAAGTTGGTTAAAGTCCAATGGGGAGATGATCAAGGAGACGCGACATAGGAGACTGAAGACAAGATACGTGCATCGTACCCTTTCCTTTTTGAGGGTATGTTCTTAACTTCTCATTTTTCTACTGCTTTGTTTATACTTGCTCTATCGTTTAGTGTATCCTCTCGATTATATATTCGACCTTTAGGTATAAGATTCCATGGTTGTAAACATATGTTTGAGACATGTTATGTTTGGTGGATGCAAGTGGATGTAAGTTTTTGCTAGTGGTTGCTCGTGGATGCATTTACACACACGTTAGGCACTAGATCAGCTCAATCACTTTCATATTGCATATGAATGGGTGTGCATATTTAAATTAATGGATGTATATTGAATGTGTTATCATATGGACGCTGCATTTGAATGAATGATTGTGCACTCATATAGAAATTATATATATCATTAGGATTCTTTTGCATACATAATGGACGCATGACACTATCATGTTTTGCATTAAGGAGGTCAATGATTTAGATAAGGAACATATACACACACTTTTGCATATGTTCATATAGCATTAGAAATCCTTTAAGGACAATGGATGCTTGTGGATGATGATGAGTAGATGGATGATTGGATGGTAGGATACATTCTTCTTTACTTGATGATTTTGGGGACGAAATCCTTTAAGGAGGGGAGAATGTAACACCAAGTAATTTTACAACATGAAATAAGGGATAATTAAAGAATACTTAATTTTTATAAGAAGAATTAAGGGAAACAGGTTGCATCATTGTGTTCTTCTCGGAATTCTTCTTAGGATAGAGTCCGAGTTTGCGTAAAACGGATAAAGTATGAAGAAGTTATGAAGCTTAGAAGAATTAGCAGAATTTAATAATAATTAAATAACAAATCAATAATGAATTCAAAAATCAAAATCAGCCAAATCTGGGTGAGCGGGAAATCTCCCGCTCTAGGGTGTTGACCCCCCCAGGGGAGTCGACAAAGGTGTCAACCCCCCTATAGGGGTGTCGACCCCTCTATAGGGGTGTCGACCCCATCGGCCCAGATCTTGCCTGACGTGTTTTAGTGGTCTAGGGCTGATGTGTCCTTCAAGGATTGGCTGGACGACATGTTTTTCTGGTCTGGATGGTTCAGATGGATCCTAATCTAATCTAAAGGTCCTGATACACCTAGTACTCCTATAAATAAACACCTAGACCTAACCCTAGTTTCATTACACTAATCCATGACACGTCCATGCTGCTCAAATCTAAATTAACCTAGCCTTTCTTCTCCACCAAAGCAAATCAGAATAGGAGTATTCAAATTGGAAGATAAGAATCAAATTCTACAACAATAGTTTACATAATCAAATTCAGAATACATAATTCAGATCTATTCTCTCTTCTAATTCCTGTCACTATAGGTCTATGTTACTTTCACATATAATTAAATTAAAAGCAATTGTGATAAGATTGTAGATTGGACTTTATGAACATGCCTGTAAGATGAATCATATCAAGTTGTGTAAATTCTTATCTTTCAAGATTCATACCCAAATTTCTGTTATCATATGCCTATTAGATCTATTGTATTGTTCTATGCCAAGTTCTTATTCCATATGCCTATTGAATCTATTTTATTGTTCTATGCAAGTTCATATTTCATATGCCTATTTTTATGCCAGTTTTGATGTCATGGTTCTCTTCCGTCCTTCTCCTCTTTTACCTTTTATTTTTGAGAATGGGCTAAGTTCGAGCCTAATTATATTACATTGAATTATACGTATGAATGACATGGGAACGTTGTGGGAAAAGTTTGGGAAAATATGTAATAATATGTAAATGGGCATAAATTGATTTGTAATCATGTAGTTGATTTGGATAATAAATTGGTACAATTTGTATACAAGGAATTATAGGCATAATTTGGATTAGAGTTATAAACGTAACTTGAATTGGAAATTGTGGGCAATTGGAATATATGTTATAACTTAGAACTTGAAATTGGTTTTGAATAAAAGAAGAGATAATGAACGCCTAAGATACGAGGTTAGTCTAGTTTGCGGTAGAAGTCTGCCCGGAACCGCTCGGCATATCCAGCAACTGCAAATGGCAGTCTAATGTGATAGGTCAAAGGCAGAAATTAAATGCGTAATAATGCAAAGACACGAGGTTAGATTCAGATTGTGGTATAAGCCTACCCGGAACCACCCGACAAATCCAGCAACCACAAGACGGTAATCTAATGTGGGAGGTCTTGCAAGATTACGGTTATAATGAACTAATGAACACTTAACCAAGATAAGACATGTGGTAAGACATGGGTATGATAGAAGGGTTAAGTGGGTAACATGGGCAGCAAGTGAAACCTGATTAAAGCACTTAACCAAGATGAGATATGTTATTAGACATGGGGATAAAGAGGGGTTAAGTGGGAATTCCTAAAGGGGGCCAAGCTTAGGAGGGAAGCTTGTGTCAAGTGAGTGGACCATTTTCAACCAGTAACCCTTTTTGAGTATCTATGTAAGGACGGGACGTGCTTACTGGGTCTGATTGTAAGAGGTCAATAAAGAGTTAGCGATGGCAGTGCAAGTCCAACGGAGTCATGTGCGTGCGTGGGTCGGGCTAGTAGGTAAGATGCTGTAGCATCGTGTTGGTATAAGCCATGCATTTTAGTAGTATCGGGTTACCACTTTAGGGAGTGATACACCCTACTGTGGGACTAGCACGGGTATCTACGAGTTAGGGAGCCGATCGAATGGGGAGGGTAGTGGGTACAACTAGTGTAGATAGGAGAAAGCGACACCTATGACAGCAGCTAGGAGTATACAAAACTACCATTATTATTATTATTATTATTATTACGTTTAGTAAGAGGGATCAACTTTAAGTATGGAACTACTATTGGTGTGGTGTAGGAATTATCTTATTGTTATTAGAAGCGTAATCAACGTTATATCTTGTTCATCTTGTTTACCTTGTCATATCTGCTTATGTTACAGTCATCTCTTATATCCAGTTTATGTTCTTATCCTGTTACTTTACTGATTATATTATTAAAGTCACTGGACTCGCCAGACTTTATGTCTGATTCTTTTTGTTTCGCCTCTTTTCTTTCCTTCCCCCTAGGTCCAAAGAGTGGGACTAGTGGAGCTTGACTTGGATTTCTTTCTTCTTAAAGTGCTTGGAAGTGTTGAAAGTAATGCTCCGCTTTATCCCTTTTTCATTATGGCTATTTGGAGTGGAATTATGGTATACTTTTATGTACTCTGATAATAATTTTGTTCAAGATGGGTATTTGTGTACTTGGCTTTGATATATGGTTTTGATGTTGTAACCAGACATGTTTTGCTTTTCCGCTGCAATGAATAAATTTTGAATTTTCTTAAGTACCATTTTAAATATTTGTCTTGTGATATTATGTTCTATACTCTTATAATAATCCGTGAAAGTTAATGCATTCCCTTAGTGAGTGACATTAATGGATGTGGGGTGTTACATATACGCTGTCAAACATTCTTCCATACAGATTGTTCTAGGACTGGACAAACCGAAGGCACTATTCTGTAAACCCATCTTAGGCAATTTCTACCTAGGATTTGCCAGAACAGCCCTTACCAAAACTCTGTCTTTAATTATCTTCATCATTTTTGATGCGCAACGCTAATGACCATATGGAGTGGTTTTCAGAAAATAAATCTGATCCCAGTCTCTCCGTATTGACATAATCGTTGCGAATCAAATATGATCAAGATAATTGAAGACGAAGTTTGTGCAAGTGCTGTTCTGGCAAATCCTGGGTAGATATTGCCTAAGTTGGGTTTATAGAATAGTGCCTTCGGTTTGTCCAGTCCCAGGACAACCTGTATGGAAGAATGTCTAATAGAGTGTATTCAATAGATCGCATAAGTTGATCTCTTGAAACATATTTACGTTTAGTGGCAGCGGAATTCGTTTCTCTTAGCTATATACCCATGGTATTTGTAGGGAAATCAATTTGTGATTTGGCGGGTATGACGACGTGACATTCAAAGTAAATAAAGGTTTGACCTATACGTTATGGCCTCTAGCCTCACAACCAGGAAATGATATAAAATCGGGTAGGTCGCATGGCTAAGTGGTTAGCTGCCAATTAGGGTGTATTGTCACCTGATCTAGAGAAATTTCATTTACTTCTTTAACTTATTTTGATGCTGTCCTTTTCGGGAAACAATTGCTTATCCCAACCGTTGGTGATAATACATTCGGTGCACTCAAGTGAAATGAGGGACAGGTCATGTTTAGCCTGGGTTAGTGTATTCCTCTCTAGAGATACACTGTCGGAAGGTGGTCCAATACCTTGCCAGTTAGAATTCATTCACCAATAAGCGCCCGCGGTTCTTGATTATATATTATGTATGTGGAACTTGAGATGAAAGCGTTCCGCTAGATGATTATATTAGTTATGGTTGACAGACACTATTATAATATCAAGAGAGTTTTGATATAAAGATTGTCATTTCTTTCAGAAAGATTTTTGAAAGTCAAATCAAGTGTTTTGGATTCTCATAAGGGAAAAACTCGTTCTATGTACACGGCGTGGTTCGTTTATTTTCTCAAACTGTTTTCAATTGTTTACTCACACCAGTCCCATGACTGACCCTGAGTTTATTTCATTTTGTTTTACCCTAAAATCTTGGTTGCCCAAATTTGTACAGGCAGTCAAGTAGTCAAGATTTACAGATAGACTATATGAAGCTTGGAGCAGGAGGCTTCAGCAGCATTTTTTGGCTATTGTTTATTTCCGCTGTGATGTAAGTGTTGTACTCTAATATAAAAATACAAATTTGTGTTTCAAAGTTATTCTGTATACTATATTTTATTCGTTCCACTGTTAGATTCGTGTTTCTCTGATACCGCATTAACTATTTGGTATTTCCGACGCTTGGATAGTCGACATTGAGTTTATGTCGATTACCAAGGTCGCAAATTCCTCGGGTCGTTACAGTGGGTAGCCAACCTTCACTGTCTAACCTTAACCATTCCTTAGTTAAAAATGAAGTCAATCATGTTGAGATATATCTACCTCTCAGACCTTAACTGAACAACGTTTCTAACCTCGAAAAAGACAAAGTTCACCTTTTAAATCTTTAACAAACTTCCTTACGTAACTCTCGGATTCTATTTACGAATCCACTTCTTTTACAGAAATAATTTGATCAATAGTGTTATTATCCCATGCTTCTGAAATATAATAACTCAAATATCACTTTTTCGGAAATTTAAGGAGATAGAATATTTTTAAGAAAATTTGATAACTAAAAATCAATATATCGATATATAGAATTCGATAAGGAAACGAACTTAGAAATATAATATTATAAACAAAAAGAAAATCTACAGTTAAATCTGATAAAATTAGAAAGAGAAATGTATACGGGTTTAAAATTGAGTAATTGGTTTTTATAATGTTGATTATTCGAAGTAAGTGGTCTTGTCCGTTTTGAAGTTAAGCATGTTTTCAGTTAAGGTCTGAGAGGTAGTATTACCCCAACTTGACGGATTTCATTTTTAACCGATAAATTGAAATATCTAGTCTCGAAGAGAAATGTTTGAACAAGAGTTAATTGAATGCAGTGTTTTGGGTTGTTGTAACGATGTTTTACACAACATTCGTTTTAACCCAAGTAAGTGGAAATTTGGAAAGGATTTTACAACATTAAGAAGGATATTTTGAAATAATTTCAAATTGGAAATTATTAAGAAAAGATTTTGAAAAGTGATATAGTATTGAACTCACTTCGATCGCTGGGAAATAACTCTGATGATGCTGGCCACATCATCAGTGTTCATTTTCGAATTTCTAGGTGACGGATTACTACCACAGAGATTGTTTTTGAATTGTTTTGACAAAAGCAAGTTGTTTTGAATCCTGAAAAGGAATGTTTGATTTTTCTTATATGGTAAACTATTTAAACTCTCAGGGAAAGATTGTTTGAATTAAGACAAATTTAAATAGAAATTGGGAAAGCAAGTTGAATTAAATTCAGTTAAGTGCAATATTGAATTGGAATAAGATGATATCAAGTAAAATTGAATTCTTGAATAAAATTAGACCCATGTGAATTGAGTTAATTTTTGAGATAAAAATTATAATTGAATTATGAGACAAAGATAGCTGATTAGAGAAATTAACCAGTTAATGAAATATATGCATGGAACTTAACGAGGTTAAGTATATTGGAGTGGTGATTTAAGAATTTGAAAATCAAGAATGGTACTTGAGATTGAGAATGGACTTCGACTTGGATATAAGCAAATGATTGGGTTTGAGGTTAAATTAATTGGAGTTTGATTGGGATGATATTGGTATATGCTGAATTGGTAGTATATGGAAATGATAAATGAAATGCCCGACAAAAAGGTACAAATTTATTTTTATGTGAGATTCGTGTTTACTCTGATGTTGTATATTCTTCTCCTTCTTCTATTCAAATTTTCTCTCTTATCTATTCTCACCCTCTAATTTCTTTCTATTAATGATCTGGAATGTTTGATGCCTGAATAATTGACATGGGTTTTATGTAGATTTTCTCGGTCGAAAATCCTCGTTCGTTACAGTGGTATCAGAGTTGAAAGTTAAGTGATTATCTTGCTCTGTGGCATGACTCGGTAGAGATGGGGTTAGCAATACTCTAAATTGAGTTTGATTGTATATATACGAGCGCGTATTTGTTATTTAATATGAAATGGTTTTATATTGTGAAGATTTATTGGTTGAGTTGTTTATGGGTTCTGGTCAATCAATTTGATCCACTATATCGGTAGGGGTTTATAAACACCTGAATACGATGGACTGACACAGTATGGTTTGAAAAGAGGGTAAGTGAAATAATTTTATCCAAATTATATTTTGATATAAAAAAGTATAGATATTCGATATATTATAGCATATTGAATGTGTTGGTTGTTATATTAATCGAATAATATTAAAATTGAGTCGGTTATACATATATAACCAAATAAAATTCGTATAAGTATTACGAAATGAATTAAAACTGAATTTAAACCAGAATTGAAATTTAAAACTCTGGGATTTGGAAAGGTGTTTGTAAATGGATTTGGATTAGGTATATGTGAATTTTAAAATCTTGGGAGATTCTAAATTGTTTTTCAGGCACTGTGAATGGTATTTTGAAATGTATTTCAAAATGGAAGTGTTTTAAAATGGTTGTGTGATTTTTTTAGATTAAATAAAAAATAAAAGTGTCAATGTATAAAATTTCTGTACAGGGAATATGGATTCGATCGCGAGGCTAGTACGTTGTGCGAGTTCGAGGAGGACGAGATAAGCTGAAGGAGATTTTTGAGGAAAGTTCTATGGGGGTGGCCTCATTGAATTCAGTTTATTTTCTTCTAGAGATATACAATCGGAAGGTGGTTCCATGCCTTGTCATAGTTGGAAATTCTTCCGCTTATGGACGGGCAGTAAATAATAAATGTTATATAGTATTAAATCTGATAATGGAAATCCAATTCCATCTATCAATAAGGTTATGTTGGTTAATGCATATTTTATTCAATATACAGGGATTTTCGGCCTAGAAAGTCAACATAGAACCCATGTCAATTAGTCAGGCATCAAACATTCCAGATCATTAATTAAATAATTAAATAAAATTAATTATTAAATCGTTAAAAAATACGGGTCGTTACATTCTTCCCCCCTTAAAATAATTTCGTCCTTGAAATTGCTAAAGGTAGAAAACAAACCTTATTCACTGGGTTAAAAATTATTTGTTTACTTCTTTAACTAATGATCTAGAATGTTCGATGCCTTAATAATTGACATGAGTTTTATGTTGATTTTCTGGGTCAAAAATCCCTGTTCGTTACGGAAATTAAAACTGCCCGTACAAATTTGGGCACCCAAGAGTTTAAGGAAAAAAGACAAAATAAACTCCGGGACGGGTTTTTCCCTTATGAGAATCCAAAATACTTGATTAACATTCAATAATCCTTTTGAAAGAAACGATCATCTTTATATAAAAATTCTTTTGATATTATAATAGTGTCTATCAACCACAACTAAATAATCATCTAGCAGAACGCTTTCATCTCACGTTCCACATACATAATGTAAAATAAAAAATCGTGGGTGCTTATTGGGTAATTAATTCCAATTGGCAAGGTATGGGACCACCTTCTGACAGTGTATCCCTAGAGAGGAATACATCGGGTTCAACAAGAACATCTTGTAACCCAGGCTAAACATGACCGGTCACTCATTTCGCTTGAGTGTACCGAATGTATTATCACCAACGGTTGGGATAAGCAACCGTTTCTCGAAAGGGACAACATCGAAATAGATTATAGAAGTACATGGAATTTCTCTAGATCAGGTGACAATACACCCTAATTGGTAGCTAACCACTTAGCCATGCGACCTACCCGATTTTATAACATTTCTTGGTTGTAAGGTTAGAGGTCATAACATACAGATCACACCTTAATTACTTTGAATGCCACATCCTCATATCCGCCAAATCACAATTTGATTTCCCCAAAAATACCACACTGCTAAGGGAAACGAATTCCTATGCCACCAAATGTAAATATGTTTGAAGAGATCAACTTACGCGATCTGTTAAATATACTCTGTCAGAAATTCATCCATACTGGTTGTCCTGGGACTGGACAAACATACGGCACTATTCTTTAAATCCATTTTAGTCAATTTCTATCGTAGGATTGCTAGAACAACGCTTGTATAAACTCCGTCTTCAATGTCTTCATCATATTTGATTCGCAACGCTAATGCCCATACGGAGTGGTTTTCAGATAATAAATCTGATCCCGGTCTTTCGGTGCTGCAATAATCGACGACTAGGAATAATCGGAGTATTTAAGTTAGATTGGGAAAATTGGATTAATATATATATATATATATATATATATATATATATATATTAAAATATATTAGAATGGAGTTGAAATTTATTTATACACGAAATTTAAACATTTATATCTAAATATAATTAAAACGAACTCACCGCAGCGCCACAATTCGTAAATTAGCGTTTCGAACTTCAATTGAGTATATAGAACTCAATTTAAGTCGGAATTCTTTGAAACAAGAACAGTTAGGACAAATTAGATAATAGTTTTCTAATAGAAGAGAAAATTTTGGATTTCGTCGAATAGATTTTGAGTTATTTCAAAATCAAATTTTCAGAAAAACAACGCCATAACCACTATTAAGCCATAACGGTTTATTTAATTAAATATAAGGATTTTAGGCAAATAAAACTTAGATTTACATTAGAAAAATCCAGATATGAGTTGTAAAATATATCTGAACTAAAGTGGAGTAATGGATTGATTTTTGAAACAAAAATCAAAATTTTAATTATTGAATAGAATTAACTAATTAGAATAATAATTAGTTAATGAGATTTTGAATCAAAATTGGGCTTTGAATAAGTGAATTCGATTTGTAAATTTATATTTGAAATAGAATATGAAACTTAAGTTGAAAACGGAATTTGATTAGTTTATATACAAGTCAAAATTTTATTTGAACACGTTATGTTCAAATAAAAAGTGAAATGGAAAAAATAGCTAACTAAAAAGTAAATTTATGAATTGAGTTAAAAACGATTAGATTGAGTTGAAATAAATTGGGAATGGACGTATATGAGTTAGATAGGTATGGAATGAAGTGTATGAAGATTATAATTCGTGTGCCCGACAAAAAGGTACATGATTAAATTCCATATGAGTTTTTATGCCATGAATCGGCTAGCCGCTTGGCTTTTTAATTTTCTATTTGAATGGAAAGGGTCCAGAGTAGCGTTTTGTAGTTGTACCGAGTGACCCGTACAAAGGATGTTATAGCGAATATTCCAGAAATTTAAGGAGTTAGAATATTTTTAAGAAATTTTGATAGTTAGAAATCAGTGTATCGATATATATAAAATTCGATAAGGAAACGAACTTAAAATAGAATTTATAAACAAAAAGGAAATCTATAACTAAATATGTTAAAATTAGAAAGAGAAACGTATACGGGTTTAAAAACGAATAATTGATTTGTATGGTGTTGATTATTCGAGATAATTGGTCTTGTCTGTTTTGGAGTTAATGATGATTTCAGTCAAGGTCAGAGAGGTAATTATACTCCAACTTAATTGATTTAATTATTAACTGATAAATAGGAGGATTCAGTCTCGGAGATAAATGTTTAAAGAAATTTAGTTGAATGAAATATTTTGGGTTGTTGTAACGATGTTTTACACAACATTCATTTTAACCCAAGTAACTGGATTTTTGGAAATATATCACAAATATTTCATAAGTATAAAAATAACCGAGTTCGGGAAAGAGATAAGTAATTGGAATATTTTCCAATTATAAATAGAAGGTATTTTCTATGTATAGAAAATAAAAGAAGGCGATATATGGAAATGTTTTACAAATAACGTAAGAGGCCAAGATGATTATCGAAAATAGTTAGTTAACAAATATTGATAAAGAAACCGAAAAGTGATTTAATTAATGAAATATTAATTAAGGGGTCCAGTGATTGTTTGATGCTTTGAATGAGTGTTTTTTCTCTTCGATAGTTAAATAACCGACTATCGAAGTATTTTCCAATATCGTTGTCAATATGGGGAAACAGATTGGATTATTATCCGTGAACCACTCCGTATTGGCTGTAGCGTTGCGAATTAGATTATATGAAGATATTCGAAGACGGAGTAAACTGCAAGGTCTTTTTCTATTAATAGAAATTGTGCCTTCGGTTTCGTTCAGTCCCAGAACGAAGTTGTATGGACGAATGTCTGACAGAGTATTTCCAATGATCGCATATGTTGGTCTGTATAAATGTATATGGTAGCGGAGAATTTATTCTCTTAGCATAATATCCAGATTATATTTGTGCAAATCAAATAAAAGTTAACGGAACTGACAATGTGGCATTCAAAGTGATTGTGCTATCAATGAGAAGTAATTAAGCGTAGCCTTAAGCCTCAACAACCGGAAAATGACAAAAATCGGGCAGGCAGCATGGCTAAGTGGGTAGCTCCCAATTATGGTGTATTATCACCTATCTAGAGAAAGTCATTTCATTCTTTATTCTATTCGATGTTGTCCCATTTGGGAAATGGTTGCTGATCCCAACCGTCGGTGATATACATTCGATATACTCAAGCGAAATGAGTGGTTGGTCTTGTGTGGCCGGATTACAAGGTGTTCTTGTTGAACCTAGTGTGTTCTCCTCTAAAGATACACTATTGGAAGATGGTTACATACCTTGTCATAGTTTGAAATTCATTACCCAATAAGTGCTCACGGTTTTGATTGTATATTATGTATATGTGGAGCGTGAGATGAAAGCATTCCACTATATTTCTATTTATTTGATTTAGACACTATTATAATATCAAAAGAGTTTTGATATAAAGATTATCGTTTTCTCTTAAATGGATTTTGAAAGTTAAATCAAGTGTTTTGGATTCTCATAAGGGAAAACCCTATTCGTGTTATACGGAGAGGTCTTATGAGATATCGTTTAGTTTTTCAAACTGTTTTAAATCGTTTACTCATACCAGTCCCATGACTGACCTGAAGTTTATTTTTCTTTTGTTTTACCTAAACTCTCGGGTGCTCAAATTTGTACGGGCAGTGAAGTAGTTCAGAATTTTATAGATTTATCTAAAGGAGCTTGGAGCAGGAGGCTTCAATGTTAGATATATAGTATTTTTATTTCCGTTGTGTTGTAAGTGTTGTACTTTGATAATTGTACGATACAGTTAAAATTTTGTATTTAAAAAGTTATGATATATTATATTTTGTTCCGCTGCGATGTGAAATTCTGTGTTGTTATTTCTGTTCTTCTTCTACCTTTTTCTTCTTAAAAAAATGATTTGTATTTCTATGATATTTGGGTTGGACGTGTGATGTATTTACTCAACTCAGATAGTATGGATTTGCGGGCCATTACAGTTGACACATGACCGACCACTCATTTCGCTTGAGTGTATCGAATGTATATCACCAACGATTGGGATCAGAAACCGTTACCCCGAATGGGACAACATCAAATAGAATAAAGAATGAAATGAATTTCCCTAGATAGGTGATAATACACCATAATTGGGAGCTACCCACTTAGCCACACTGCCTACCGGATTTTTGTCATTTCCCAGTTGTTGAGGCCTAAGGCTACGCTTATTTACTTCTCATTGATAGCACAATCACTTTGAATGCCACATTGTCAGTTCCGTTAATCGTTATTTGTTTTGCACAAATATAATATGGATATTATTCTAAGAGAATAAATTATCGGCCACCATATATATTTATACAGACCAACATATGCGATCATTGGAAATACTCTGTCAGACATTCGTCCATACAACTTTATTTTGGGACTGAACGAAACGGAAGGCACAATTTCCATTAATAGAAAAAGTCCTTGCACTTTACTCCATCTTCGATTATCTTCATATAATCTGATTCGCAACGTTACTGCCAATACGGAGTGGTTCACGGATAATAATCCAATCGGTCTCTCCATATTGAAAACGATATTGGCAAATACTTCGATAGTCATTTATTTAACTATCGAAGAAAAACAAACACTCGCTCAAAGCATCAAACAATCACTGGACCCCTTAATTAAATCACTTCTCCATTTCTTTATCAATATTTCTTAACCAAATATTTTCAGTAATCATCTTGGCCTCTTATGTTATTTGGAAAACATTTCCATATATCGCATTCTTTTATTTTCTATACTTAGAAAATACCTTCTATTTATAATTGGAAAATATTCCAATTACTTATCTTTTTCCCGAACTCGGTTATTTTTATACTTAGGAAATATTTATGATATATTTCCAAAAATCCACTTACTTGGGTTAAAACGAATGTTGTGTAAAACATCGCTACCACAACCTAAACTATTTCATTCAATTAAATTTCTTTAAACATTTATCTCCGAGACTGAATCCTCATATTCATTAGTTAATAATTAAATCAATCAAGTTGGGGTATAATTACCTCTCGGACCTTGACTGAAATCATCAATAACTTCAAAGCAGACATGACCAATTGCCTCGAATAATCAACACCATACAAATCAATTATTCATTTTTAAACCCATATACGTTTCTCTTTCTAATTGTACCAGTTTGATTATAGATTTCCTTTTTGTTTATAATATTCTATTTTAAGTTCGTTTCCTTATTGAATTCTATATATATCGATACATTGATTTGTAACTATCAAAATTTCTTAAAATTATTATAATTCCTTAAAATTCCGAAAAAAATCGCCATAACCTCCTTTGTACGGGTCACTCGATACAACTATAAAATGCCACTCTAGACCCTTTCCATTTAAAAATAAAATTAAAAAGCCAAGCGGCTTGCCGATTCGGCGCATAAAAACTCATATGGAATTTAAACATGTACCTTTTTGTTAGGCACACGAATTTTAATCTTCATTCTCTTCATTCCATACCTGTTTAACACCTATGCATCCATTTCTAATTTATTCCTACTCAATCTGGTCATTTTAACTCAATTTGCTAATTTATCATTAATTAGCCATTTTGCTCATTTCAAAATTTTATTTGAACATATCATGTTCATATACCGTTTTAATTTCCTTACAACTAATTGAATTCCATTTTTCAAATTAGGTTTCATTGTCGAATTCGAATATGAATTCACAATTTTAATTTACTTATCCAAAAACAACTCGATTCAAAATTCGATTATTTAATTATGCTTTAACATTGTTAATTATATTATATTAAATAATAAGTATCTGATTTTTTTCACAAATCAATCCATTTACTTCACTTGAGGTTATATTTATTAAATATCTCAAGTTTGGATTTTCTAATTGAAATTCAGATTTTATTTTCTTAAAATCCTCTTATTTATTTAGATAAACCGTTATGGTTTTAAAATGGTTATGGCGCTGTTTTTCTGTAAATTTGGTTTTGACATAACTCAAAATCTATAAGATGAAATATGGAATTTTCTCTTCCATTAGAAAACTATTATTCAGTCGATCCTAACGATTCTTGTTTCAAAGAATTCCGACTTAAATTGAGTTCTGTATACTCAATTGAAGTTCGAAACGCCAAATTACGAACTACTGCACTGCGGCGAGTTCGTTTTAATTATATTTAATATATAAATGTTTTAAACTTTGTTTACATATAAATTCTAACTTAAGGTTATAGTCGTTACAATGGTATCCCCCGGGTTTTTAATTATTGTCCCGTTATAATACACACTGTAAAATAATCCGTTATAATAAATATATATTGAGTTATAAAATATTCAAACCAACTATAAACCAATCTATTAGAATTATATTAAATATATACGTCCAAACCAAATATCAAAAAAATACGAATCATTTTTTTAAGAAGAAATAAGTAGAAGAAGAACATAAAAAAACACAGAATCTCACATCGTACAAAATATAATATATCATAACTTTTGAAATACAAAATTTTAATTGTATAACGTACAATTATCAGAGTACAACAATTACAACACAGCCAAAATAAAAATACTACATATCTAACATGGAAGCCTCCTGCTCTAAGCTCCTGTAGATCTGTAAAATCCTGAACTACTTAACTGCCCGTACAAATTTGGGCACCCAAGAGTTTAGTTAAAACAAAATAACTCTGGGTCAGTCATGAGAGTGGTATGAGTAAACAATTTAA
Organism: Allium sativum; assembly: GCA_030737875.1. Taxonomy (NCBI): domain Eukaryota; kingdom Viridiplantae; phylum Streptophyta; class Magnoliopsida; order Asparagales; family Amaryllidaceae; genus Allium; species Allium sativum. The sequence continues at coordinate 49,976,903 of CM060911.1, read as the reverse complement.
AATAGTTTGAGAAAATAAAATGATATCTCATAAGACCACGCCGTATAACACGGAACGGGTTTATCTCTTATGAGAATCCAAAACACTTTATTTAACTTTCAAAAATCCTTTTCAAAGAAATGAAAATCCTTATATCAAAACCCTTTTGATATTATAATATCAAATAAATAACAATCTAGTGGAATATTTGCATCTCATTCCAAATATATATAATATACAATCAAAACCGCGGGCATTTTTTGGGTAATGCATTTCCAACTATAACAAGGTATGGAACTACCTTCTGATAGTGTATCTCTAGAAGAAAATACACTGGGTTCAACAAAAACATCTTGTCACCCGGCCACACATGACCGACCACTCATTTCTCTTGAGTGTATCGAATGTATATCACCAACGGTTGGGATTAGCAAGCATTTTCCCGAATGGGACAGCATCGAATAGAATAAGGAATTAAATAAATATTTCTAGATAGGTGATATTACACCCTAATGGGAGCTACCCACATAGCCATGTTGCCTGCCCGATTTTTGTCATTTTCCGGTGGTTGAGGCCTGAGGCTACGATTACTTTCCATTCATTGATAGCACAAACACTTTAAATGGCACATTTTCAGATCTGGTAATCATTCATTGGTTTGCACAAATATATTCTGGATATTATGCTAAGAGAATAACATAATAAGATTGTAACAGCCCGCAAATCCATACTATCTGAGTTGACTACATACATCACACGTTGTATGTTATACAGTTAAAGTTTTGAAAACAAAACCCATTAACTGGATTCCTCGAATATTGTTACTGTTATTTTCATATCTTATTATCTTCATCTTCTATTCTAACTTCTATCTTATCTATTATCACCCTCTAATTTCTTTATATTAACTATATGGTATTTCCGATGCTTGGATAGTCGACACTGAGTTATGTCGATAACCAAGGTCGCAAATTCCCCAGGTCGTTACAGTGATATCAGACTATAATGGACCGTAAATTTGTATTATCTGAGTTGACTAAATACACCACACGAACAACCCGAATATCACAGAAATACGAATCATTTCTTTTAGAAGAAAAAGGTAGAAGAAGAACAAAAATAATAATACAGAATCTCACATCGCACTAGAACAAAATATAATATATATATATATATATCAACTTTTGGAGTACAATTTTTTTAATTTACTTAAAAACTAATCAAATTCCATTTTTAACTCGAGTTTCATATTCGATCCCGAATATTAATTCACAAACCCCGTTCACTTATCCAATGCCCAATTTCGATTCAAAACACGCTTAACTAATTATTCCTTAAATTAGTTAATTCTATTCAATAATTAAAATTTTGAATTTTGTTTCAAAAATTAGTTCACTTATTCCACTTGAGTTCATCTAATTCTATATCTCAAGTCTGGATTTTTCTAATGGACTTTCGGATTTTTATTTACTTAAAATCCTTTTATTTATTTAAATAAACCGTTATGGTTTTTAATGGTTAGGGCGCTGCTTTTCTGAAAATTTGATTTTAACATTACTCAAAATCGATAAGACGAAATACAGATTTCTCTCTTCCATTAGGAAACTATTATCAAATTGGTCCTGACGATTCTTGTTTCAAAGAATTCCGACTTACGTTGAGTTCTGTATACTCAATTGAAGTTCGAAACGCCAATTTACGAACTGCCGCGCTGCGGCGAGTTCATTTTAATTATATTTGAATATAAATGTTTAAACTTCGTTTATAAATAAATTTCACTTCCATTCTAATATATTTTAAATATATATTAAACCAATTTTTCCAATGCAACTTAATATTTCTGATTTCCCTAATCATCGATTATTTTATAATTCAGTTATAAAATATTATTTCGAAATAATCTATTTCTAACCAAAAACTTATTTTAAAATATTATTTCTAGAGTTTATATACACTTGAATAGAGAAATTTGACACAATAATGTTTTAAAGTGGTTAGATAAAATAATTTTACCTAAATTTATATTTTGATATAAAAGGAATAATTTTCTGAAATTATTATAACATATGGATGAGTTGGTTTTTATTATAATCAAATGAGATTATAAAATTGGAATGGTTATATATAACCAGATAGAATTTGTATATGAATGAAATATACAAATAAGATTAAATGAAATTGGATTCAAATCAAAATTTGGAATTCAAATCCTGGGAAGTTGGAAAATATTTTTGAAGTATATTAAAATAATATAGCTTTGTTTTAAAAGGATTTTGAATGGGTTTTGAAACTGATTAAGCACTTAGCTCATTTTAATAGTTGGAAAATAATTCTGATGATGATCGCGACATCATCAGTGTTAACTTTCAAGTTTCTAAGTGTAATGGCGCGTTTTGTTAGCTGTCGAATAATTAATTTATTTAATGATTTATATATCGATTTGGCGATATCGATAACTTAAAGTACAACGTTCGAACTTATAATTTATAATTATAATTAAAACGAACTTCAAACGTCGTGGCAGTTCGCAATTTGGCGATTTGAACTTCAACTGAATATACAGAATCCGTTTTAAGTCGAATTTCAGTGAAACAAGAAACGTACGGATCTGTTGAACTATATTTTTCATATGGAAGAGAAAAATCGAGATTTCGTCGTGTAGATTTTGAGTTATGTCCAAATCAAATTTCAGAAAAGTCGCCGTAGAATTCCTTTATAATTTGCGACGCTTTATATACGTTATAAAAGAGATTTTCAGTATAAACTGAATACCGGGATAATCTGGAATCTGAAATATCAAACTATATATTCTGATATGATATTCTGGAGCTGTACGATATCATATGTGAATATATACGATAATATAAATTTATTTATATTTAATTTAATTTTTATATTTAAATATATTTATATATTTAAGTAGGTTATTTAGAACGTTAAAAATAGCCACTTTTGCAAACGAAGTCGGAATTCGACGAAACCAGTTTTGTTGGATTCGCAATATCAAATAGTTGTTAGATTTACAGTTTCGTGATTTTTAGAGTCACTGTGTGGTCGTACGGATTTTTAGAGTGAGAAACAGTCAGTATTTTGACGGTTAAAAATACGCTGTGTGAGCATACGGAGTCGGAATTCGACGAAACCAGTTTCGTTGGGTTCGTAATGTCAAACTCTAGGTACACGTCCAGTTTGGTGATTTTTGCGTATCGTATATGGTCGCAGGGATTTTTAAGGACATGAGACGAATAGAAAATAAATAAAATAAACTAAATTATCCTAAATTGTGTGAACCAAAGAAAAACACATGTCCTCCTTTCTCATCCACAAACGTTACCAACCACCATATCAGCATATAAGGTAAGCCGAACCCCAAATTATCCTTTTCAATAACAAACGCAGAAAAAGAATGAAGAAGAAAATCAAAAACCAAATCCATAAAATCCCAAAGTAAATCTTCTTGAGTTCCTGAGATGATTTCCAATGTGTTGATGCCGGTTTCGAAGCATTCGATCGTCACTGTCGAGATAGGGTCTTTCAACGTGAGAACTAGGGTTATGGATTCAGGAGGTTATAAGCATCAATACTTGGACTGGTTGTTCGATTTAGGTTCAGGGTTGTGAGGCGAGCAAAATGGGGGAGTTCGATGACATCTCGAACCAAAAAGTGTCGATGCCTGCTGTAGGAATTCCGTCGTCGGTCTCTGGTATAGGGATGCGAGTTCGACCGTATGTATATGGAGAGGAAGAGGATAAGAAGAGAAAGATTTTGGTGTTTGTGGTTTTGATTTCGGTGATGTATATGAGGGGAGGAATGGAGATCGAAGTGGGATCAATGGCATTTGGGATTGTCTGTAGCTTACGGGATGGTTTTTAAGGAAGAAGGGTTGTCGGGTCCGGGTTTATAAAGGTTAGTGGGCCGGGTTAAGGAGGTAAAGCCCGGTTTTTAAATGATTAAAGTTTAATTTAATTTCAATAATATACACTAACTTATAAATATGATATCTCATCCATACGAGGTCAGAATTGAGAATCGTAAGTTGCGTTGGGATCGTATGGACGAGAGCTCCAAAATGAGACGGACTGGAAGTGGATTGGGGCTCGTATGAATTTATGGCGAAACAAATTTGTTTGATTCAAATCAAATAACAGTTTATCGTTCTTTAACGATGAACTGCAAATGTGAGTAAATCTCACTAACTCTGAACAGTTTATAATTTCATGTTGCATTGTTAGAACTGTTAAAATTGTCTGTTTGACTGTGTGTTGATTGGTTGATTGAACTGCTAGTCAGTTAGTTAAATTTCTATATTGATTTTGTTTAACAGAATATATCATATGGAACTGAAAGTGATGTTATCTATATTGTCTAACATCTGTGATGCAGGGAAACAGGTTGGAGGAATCCGACTGGATTCCTCAACAGTTATTTTATTGTTTTTCATATATTGTTATATGATGTGATATAAAATCTATGGACGATTATATGTGCTTGGACGATATTGAACATCGTGATTTGATATGATTGAATACCATAACATACCAAATATTGATAAGGGGATTTTCAATGTTTATATTGAAAATGAATCTTATTTATAAAATCGATAGGATTTTATAAAAGGAAAACATTTATTAAATTTGAAAATAAATAAATGAAAAAGGAAACATTTATTTAGAAAATAAATGAAATAAAATAGAAACATTTATTTAGAAAATAAATGAATTAGAATATAAAGGAATATTTATTTTAGGAAATAAATAAAGGAACATTTATTTATATTATAAATAAATGGAATAAAGGAATATTTATTTAGGGAATAAATAAAGGAACACTTGTTCGGAAAATAAATAGAATTATACAAGGATAGATTTAAACACGTGCTTCGCACACGGTATAACACGATATGGATTTAAATGAGATATTAAATAGGAAATCTGTTTTAAACAGATAAATTGAAGTAGATTAATTTATAAATAATGTTTTATAAATTAAATAAATTATTTATCGTTGATAAATGGAATATATATAAGTATAGAGAAGTAGAAACGTTATTAAAAGGACATTTATAAAGTGAAGAACCGTTACTAAAAGTAAATCTTTATAAATGGATAAACGTTGTAAAAAGTTAATCTTTATAAATGGATAAAGGTTGTAAAAAGGAAATCTTTTGAAATGAATAAACGTTATAAAAAGGAGTCAATCGAATTTAGTTATTCGAAATGAGTTATTCGAACTAGATATTTGAATAGAGTTAAACACATTAGAGTTATTCGAATTAGTTATTCGAATAGAGTTAACCCCGTAAGAGTTAATTGAATATTAGTTATTCAATTTGAGTTAATCGAATTTAATTATTCGAGAATAGTTAAATCGAATTTAGTTATTCGAAAGGAGTTAATCAATTTGAGTTAAGTTAATCGATTTGAATTAAGTTAAATCGAAATGGAGTAAATCGATTAGAATTAAGTTAATCGAGTTAGAGTAAATCGAATATTAGTTATTCGAAGGTAAGTTATTCGAATTAGTTATTCGAAGGAGTTAATCAATTAAGTTATTCGAATGAGTTATTCGAAGGAGTAAATCAAATTAAGTTAATCGATTAGAGTTGAGTTAATCGATTTGGGTTAAGTTAAGTTATCGAGTTAAGTAATCGAGTTAAGTAATCGAGTTGAGATAATCGAGTTAAGAAAATCAAGTTGAGTTAGTCGAATAAGTTATTCGATAAGAGTAAATCCATTTTAAGTTAAATCGGATGTTAGTTATTCGATAAGAATTGACACATTTATGAAAATCGAATATTTGTTATTCGATAAGAGTTAATGAAATAGAGCCAACCAAGAAGAGTTATTCGAATATTAGTTATTCGATAGGAGTTAATCGAAATAAAGTTTATCGAATATCAGTTATTAAAAAGGGAGAGTTAATCGAATAGAGATTACTCGAAAGAGAGTTATACGTCGAATTCGATTATAGCGAATTCGGGAAAGTACTATTTACTTTCCAGGGTTTAAATCAAGATTTAGTTATTGATTTAGAAATTAGGTGTCTGTTAAATTATTCGAGTTAGGAAATAAATTCATAATTTAGGTTAGATATTTTAGGGGTAGGAATTATAACGTTATAGTTATAATCAAACGTTTTCATTTAAGAAGTGGATTCATAACCTGAATCCGAGAATTTGCGTAAATAGATGATTGGAAAAAGTGAGTGACGAGCTTCATCTATTTCACAGTAAAGGACGTTGTTCAATTAAGGTCTGAGAGGTAATTATACCCCAACTTGATTGACTTTAGAATTGACAAAGGAATAGTTGTGGTTCGATAGAAAAGGTTGATTTGAAATATAGTTAAGTAATAAGCGATTAATGGATTAAGCGTAACGATGTTTTATACAACGTTCATTTGAAATCCGTAAATGAGTTTTGGGAACATTTTCCAAATATAGTCAGATATGTTTTCTAAACATAGAAAATGAAATGTTTTAATGATAAGAATTAAGAAATAGAGTTAAGCAAATTTAGAAACTGACTGGAGATTTGTTAAGTTGAACAGTGTCCTAAGTGACGATCAAATGTTGGTTTCAACCTTCGGGATTTATACTTAGGAGTTGTTCTCTTAGTGGTTTACCGTTCGGGACTGATAGTTGTGAAATAATAGTGATACGTAAATAAGCGATGGAAATGTTTTCCAATGATTAATAACATATATTTTCTAAATACATGAAATAAGGAGATATGAACATATATATGTATATGATGATTGATCGATCGAATTTCCATTTGGAAATAAGATCGTTGTTTGTACACCGACATGTTTTCATTTGATAGTTGAATCATAGACTATCAAAGTTTTTACCATATTTACGTTGTAAATATGGAGAGACCGGTTGGATTATTATCCGAAGAACCACTCCGTATTAGCATAAGCGTTGCGAATCAAGTACGCTGAAGATAATTGAAGACGGAGTGAAGTGCAAGGGCTATTGTGAAAAGCCTAGGTAGGATGGATTCACTGAATAGTGCCTTCGTTTTATTCAGTCCCAGAACAACGTATATGGACGAGTGTCTGACAAAGTATTCTTAACGAATCATATATGTTGATCTCTTTAAACGTATTACGTTGGTGGCGGAGAAATTCGTTTCACTTAGCTTTTATACCCGTGATGCCTTGAGAAGTCGATAATGATTTGGCGGGTATGACGATGTGGAATTCAAAGTAATTGAAGAAATAATCTGTCAAAGTGATAAACGTGACCTCAAAACCTCACAACCGGGAAATAACAGAAGTTGGGCTAGGCAGCATGGCTAGTTGGGCCATACCCAAGCAGGGTGTATTATCACCATCTAGAGAATATTCAATTGTACTTCTTTATAATCTATTTCAATGCTGTCCCTTATCGGGAAGGATGGTTGCTGATCCCAACCATCGGTGATAATATATTCGTTACACTCAAGCTAAATGAGTGGACGGACATGTGTGGCTGGGTTGCAAGACGTTCTTGTTGAACCCTAGTGTATCTCCTCTAGAGTACACTGATCGGAAGGTGCTCCCATACCTTGTCTGTTGGAATCCAATCTCCAATAAGCGCTCACAGTTTTATTTGTATACTATGTATGTGGAACGTGAGATGCAAGCGTTCTGCTAGATTGATATCTATTTGTATTTAGACATTATTATAATATCAGAAAGATATCCTTTATTTAACCAAGTGTTGGAGTTTTATTCACACCAGTCCCATGACTGACCCGGAGTTTATTTTGTTTGTTTTCCCTAAACTCTTGGGTGCCTAAATTTGTACGGGCAGTCAAGTAGTTGGGATTTTACAGATACACTTGGAGAGCTTGGAGCAGGAGACTTCAGGATTATAGCTATTATTATTCCGCTGTGTTGTTAAGTGTTGTACTTTGAAATGGTATGTATAAACGAGTACTGATTTGTATTTCAAAGTTATGTTATATTTTATTCGTTCCGATGTGAGATTCGTGTTTACTCTGATGATGTAAGTTCTTCTTCTTCTATTCTATTAGTTCTATCTTTTCTTCCTCACCCTCTACTTTCTTTCACTAACGTCGCGGAATTTTCGACTCTCGAGGAGTCGAAAATTTCCAGCCGTTACAGTTGGTATCAGAGCTTAAGTTAAGCGATTACCTTGGCTCTGTGGCATGACTCGATAGAGATGGGATTAGTAATATCCTAAATTGAGTTTGAGTGTATATATATGAGCGCGTAATTGTTATTCAATATAAAATGGTTTTATATTGTGGAGACTCATTGGTTGAGTGGCTTATGAATTCTGGTCGATCAGTTTGATCCACTGTATCGATAAGGGTTACTAAACACTCGAATACGATGAACCGTCATGGTATGTTTTGAAAGAGTGTAAATGAAATAATTTTTCCCAAAATATATTTGTTTATAGAAGAAATATATATCTTGAAATTATTATAGTATATTGATTGTGTTGGTTGTTATTATAATCGAATAAGATTATAAAAGGGTGAAATGGTTAAAAATGACCAATCAGAATTCATATGAATGTAATATATGAAATAGTTTGAAGTAAATATGAATTTAAATCAGAATTTGGAATTTAAAATAAGGAAATTTTAAGTTCCTGGGAGATTTTAAAATGTTTTCAAGCAGTGTGAAAAATATTTGAAATGTATTTCAAAATGAAAAGGTTTAAAATGATTTTGAAAAGAAATATACTATTAAACTCACTTGTATCACTGGAAAATAACCCTGATGAGTATAGCTACATCATTAGCGTTCATTTCTGAGTTCTAAGTGACGGATTACTACTAAAGATTTTGTTTTTGAATTGTTTTGAGAAAATAAGTTGTTTTAGACATTCAAAGGTTTTGAATTGGTATGTGGTTTCAAATTAATTTGAAATAAGACCCAGGAACTTAAGTTCTGGATTTAAAAATTAACTAATGAAGTTAAATAAAATGAGATGGTAAAAATAAATTGAAATTTAACTTGAACCGAGTTAAATAAAATTGAATTGGATTAGAGATAATCTAGAATGGAACCAAATTGATAAGTCAATAATTTGGAATTTGATATTAGAGTTCGAATGAAATTCGATTTAGATTTGAGGATATGAACTAATTGGAGATCAATTGGAATGGATAACACTGGTATATGTTGAAGTGGTAGCAGATGAAAGGGATAGAGTTAAATGCCCGACAAAAAGGTACAAGTTTATATCATATATGAGTTTGGATTTTATGAGCCGAATTAGCAAGCCGCTTAGCTATTTTGATTTCCTTTTGGATTGGAGGAGGCCTAGAGAGGCGAGTTGTGGTTTGACGTATTGAGTCGTACAAAGGAGGTTATGGCAAAAAAAATTCGAAAATTTAAGGTGTTAGAAAATTTTCAGAATTTTTGAAAATTTTAGTTGGTCGGAAACGAATTAATAAATTAATTAAAATTAAATGGGTCCAGTCGAAACTGAAATTTAGAGGTAAACAAAAAAAAAGATTTTTAAATCTAGTTAGTAGCATTTTTCTAACTTAGCAATTTTGAGGACGAAATTATTTTAAGGGGGGAAGTCTGTAATGGCGTGTTTTGTTAGCTGTTGAATAATTAATTTATTTAATTATTTATATATCGATTTGGCGATATCGATAACTTAAAGTACAACGTCCGAACTTATAATTTATAATTATAATTAAAACGAACTTGAAACGTCGTGGCAGTTCGCAATTTGGCGATTTGAACTTCAACTGAATATACAGAATCCGTTTTAAGTCGAATTTCTGTGAAACAAGAAACGTACGGATCTGTTGAACTATATTTTTCATATGGAAGAGAAAAATCGAGATTTCGTCGTGTAGATTTTGAGTTATGTCCAAATCAAATTTAAGAAAAGTCGCCGTAGAATTCCTTTATAATTTGCGACGCTTTATATACGTTATAAAAGAGATTTTCAGTATAAACTGAATACCGGGATAATCTAGAATCTGAAATATCAAACTGTATATTCTGATATGATATTCTGGAGCTGTACGATATCATATGTGAATATATACGATAATATACATTTATTTATATTTAATTTAATTTTTATATTTAAATATATTTAAATAGGTTATTTAGAACGTTAAAAAAAGCCACTTTTGCAAACGAAGTCGGAATTCGACGAAACCAGTTTTGTTGGATCTGCAATATCAAATAGTTGTTAGATTTCCAGTTTCGTGATTTTTAGAGTCACTGTGTGGTCGTACGGATTTTTAGAGTGAGAAACAGTCAGTATTTTGACGGTTAAAAATACGCTGTGTGAGCATACGGAGTCGGAATTCGACGAAACCAGTTTCATTGGGTTCGTAATGTCGAACTCTAGGTACACGTCCAGTTTGGTGATTTTTGGGTATCGTATATGGTTGCAGGGATTTTTAAGGACATAAGACGAATAGAAAATAAATAAAATAAACTAAATTATCCTAAATTGTGTGAACCAAAGCAAAACACATGTCCTCCTTTCTCATCCACAAACATTACCAACCACCATATCAGCATATAAGGTATGCCGAACCCCAAATTCTCCTTTTCAAAAACAAACGCAGAAAAAGAATGAAGAAGAAAATCAAAAACCAAATCCATAAAATTCTATAAATCCCAAGGTAAATCTTCTTGAGTTCCTGAGATGATTTCCAATGTGTTGATGCTGGTTTCGAAGCATTCGATCGTCACTGTCGAGATAGGGTCTTTCAACGTGAGAACTAGGGTTATGGATTCAGGAGGTTATAAGCATCAATACTTGGATTGGTTGTTCGATTTTGGTTCAGGGTTGAGAGGCGTGCAAAATGGGGGAGTTCGATGACATCTCGAACCAAAAAGTGTCGATGCCTGCTGTAGGAATTCCGTCGTCGGTCTCTGGTACAGGGATGCGAGTTCGACCGTATGTATATGGAGAGGAAGAGGATAAGAAGAGAAAGATTTTGGTGTTTGTGGTTTTGATTTCGGTGACGTATATGAGGGGAGGAATGGAGATCGAAGTGGGATCAATGGCATTTGGGATTGTCTGTAGCTTACGGGATGGTTTTTGAGGAAGAAGGGTTGTCGGGTCCGGGTTTATAAAGGTTAGTGGGTCGGGTTAAGGAGGTAAAGCCCGGTTTTTAAATGATTAAAGTTTAATTTAATTTCAATAATATACACTAACTTATAAATATGATATCTCATCCATACGAGGTCAGAATTGAGAACCGTAAGTTGCGTTGGGATCGTATGGACGAGAGCTCCAAAATGAGACAGACTGGAAGTGGATTGGGGCTCGTATGAATTTATGGCGAAACAAATTTGTTTGATTCAAATCAAATAACAGTTTATCGTTATTTAACGATGAACTGCAAATGTGAGTAAATCTCACTAACTCTGAACAGTTTATAATTTCATGTTGCATTGTTAGAACTGTTAAAATTGTCTGTTTGACTGTGTGTTGATTGGTTGATTGAACTGTTAGTCAGTTAGTTAAATTTCTATATTGATTTTGTTTAACAGAATATATCATATGGAACTGAAAGTGATGTTATCTATATTGTCTAACATCTGTGATGCAGGGAAACAGGTTGGAGGAATCCGACTGGATTCCTCAACAGTTATTTTATTGTTTTTCATATATTGTTATATGATGTGATATAAAATCTGTGGACGATTATATGTGCTTGGACGATATTGAACATCGTGATTTGATATGATTGAATACCATAACATACCAAATATTGATAAGGGGATTTTCAATGTTTATATTGAAAATGAATCTTATTTATAAAATCGATAGGATTTTATAAAAGGAAAACATTTATTAAATTTGAAAATAAATAAATGAAAAAGGAAACATTTATTTAGAAAATAAATGAAATAAAATAGAAACATTTATTTAGAAAATAAATGAATTAGAATATAAAGGAATATTTATTTTAGGAAATAAATAAAGGAACATTTATTTAGATTATAAATAAATGGAATAAAGGAATATTTATTTAGGGAATAAATAAAGGAACACTTGTTCGGAAAATAAATAGAATTATACAAGGATAGATTTAAACACGTGCTTCGCACACGGTATAACACGATATGGATTTAAATGAGATATTAAATAGGAAATCTGTTTTAAACAGATAAATTGAAGTAGATTAATTTATAAATAATGTTTTACAAATTAAATAAATTATTTATCGTTGATAAATGGAATATATATAAGTATAGAGAAGTAGAAACGTTATTAAAAGGACATTTATAAAGTGAAGAACCGTTACTAAAAGCAAATCTTTATAAATGGATAAACGTTGTAAAAAGTTAATCTTTATAAATGGATAAAGGTTGTAAAAAGGAAATCTTTTGAAGTGAATAAACGTTATAAAAAGGAGTTAATCAAATTTAGTTATTCGAAATGAGTTATTCGAACTAGATATTTGAATAGAGTTAAACACATTAGAGTTACTCGAATTAGTTATTCGAATAGAGTTAACCCCGTAAGAGTTAATTGAATATTAGTTATTCAATTTGAGTTAATCGAATTTAATTATTTGAGAAGAGTTAAATCGAATTTAGTTATTCGAAAGGAGTTAATCAATTTGAGTTAAGTTAATCGATTTGAATTAAGTTAAATCGAAATGGAGTAAATCGATTAGAATTAAGTTAATCGAGTTAGAGTAAATCGAATATTAGTTATTCGAAGGTAAGTTATTCGGATTAGTTATTCGAAGGAGTTAATCAATTAAGTTATTCGAATGAGTTATTCGAAGGAGTAAATCAAATTAAGTTAATCGATTAGAGTTGAGTTAATCGATTTGGGTTAAGTTAAGTTATCGAGTTAAGTAATCGAGTTAAGATTTATCGAGTTAAGTAATCGAGTTGAGATAATCGAGTTAAGAAAATCAAGTTGAGTTAGTCGAATAAGTTATTCGATAAGAGTAAATCCATTTAAGTTAAATCGGATGTTAGTTATTCGATAAGAATTGACACATTTATGAAAATCGAATATTTGTTATTCGATAAGAGTTAATGAAATAGAGCCAACCAAGAAGAGTTATTCGAATATTAGTTATTCGATAGGAGTTAATCGAAATAGAGTTTATCGAATATCAGTTATTAAAAAGGGAGAGTTAATCGAATAGAGATTACTCGAAAGAGAGTTATACGTCGAATTCGATTATAGCGAATTCGGGAAAGTACTATTTACTTTCCAGGGTTTAAATCAAGATTTAGTTATTGATTTAGAAATTAGGTGTCTGTTAAATTATTCGAGTTAGGAAATAAATCCATAATTTAGGTTAGATATTTTAGGGGTAGGAATTATAACGTTATAGTTATAATCAAACGTTGTCATTTAAGAAGTGGATTCGTAACCTGAATCCGAGAATTTGCGTAAACAGATGATTGGAAAAAGTGAGTGACGAGCTTCATCTATTTCATAGTAAAGGACGTTGTTCAATTAAGGTCTGAGAGGTAATTATACCCCAACTTGATTGACTTCAGAATTGACAAAGGAATAGTTGTGGTTTGATAGAAAAGGTTGATTTGAAATATAGTTAAGTAATAAGCGATTAATGGATTAAGCGTAACGATGTTTTATACAACGTTCATTTGAAATCCGTAAATGAGTTTTGGGAACATTTTCCAAATATAGTCAGATATGTTTTCTAAACATAGAAAATGAAATGTTTAATGATAAGAATTAAGAAATAGAGTTAAGCAAATTTAGAAACGAATAGTGCCTTCGTTTTATTCAGTCCCAGAACAACGTATATGGACGAGTGTCTGACAAAGTATTCTTAGCGAATCATATATGTTGATCTCTTTAAACGTATTACGTTGGTGGAGGAGAAATTCGTTTCTCTTAGCTTTTATACCCGTGATGCCTTGAGAAATCGATAATGATTTGGCAGGTATGACGATGTGGCATTCAAAGTAATTGAAGAAATAATCTGTCAAAGTGATAAACGTGACCTCAAAACCTCACAACCGGGAAATAACAGAAGTTGGGCTAGGCAGCATGGCTAGTTGGGCCATACCCAAGCAGGGTGTATTATAACCATCTAGAGAATATTCAATTGTACTTCTTTATAATCTATTTCAATGTTGTCCCTTATCGGGAGGGATGGTTGCTGATCCCAACCATCGGTGATAATATATTCGTTACACACAAGCTAAATGAGTGGACGGTCATGTGTGGCCGGGTTGCAAGACGTTCTTGTTGAACCCTAGTGTATCTCCTCTAGAGTACACTGATCGGAAGGTGCTCCCATACCTTGTCTGTTGGAATCCAATCTCCAATAAGCGCTCACGGTTTTATTTGTATACTATGTATGTGGAACGTGAGATGCAAGCGTTCTGCTAGATTGATATTTATTTGTATTTAGACATTATTATAATATCAGAAAGATATCCTTTATTTAACCAAGTGTTGGAGTTTTATTCACACCAGTCCCATGACTGACCCGGAGTTTATTTTGTTTGTTTTCCCTAAACTCTTGGGTGCCTAAATTTGTACGGGCAGTCAAGTAGTTGGGATTTTACAAATACACTTGGAGAGCTTGGAGCAGGAGACTTCAGGATTATAGCTATTATTATTCCGCTGTGTTGTTAAGTGTTGTACTTTGAAATGGTATGTATATACGAGTACTGATTTGTATTTCAAAGTTATGTTATATTTTATTCGTTCCGCTGTGAGATTCGTGTTTACTCTGATGATGTAAGTTCTTCTTCTATTCTATTCTATTAGTTCTATCTTTTCTTCCTCACCCTCTACTTTCTTTCACTAACGTCGCGGAATTTTCGACTCTCGAGGATTCGAAAATTTCCAGCCGTTACACTAAGTGATGGATGCTACTTTAGAAAAGTTTTTGATGGATATTTGTTTGAAGTAAAGAAAATTGATTTGAAGATTCAAATGTTTTGAATTTGAGATGGAAATAAATAAATGTATATACTTATGTCATTTTAGAAGGATTTGAAATGAAACCCGGGAATTTGAATTCTAGAATTAAATTTAACTTAAGTAGGTTAAATGGATCGAGGTGAACAAATTGATTTAGAATCAATTTAAAAGAATTTGAATACACATGAATGGAATAGGTGTAATAACCCGAAAATCCGAGCCAATTTAAAATTTTTATTTTGGCAATTTTTGTGAATTTTGAATATTTAAAATGAATTATTTTAAATAATAACGAAGAGAAATCTATTTTGAATCGATTAGAATGTATCTATTTATTTGAATCGTCTTTAGAATATTAATATTCATTTATATATATATATATAAAAGGAATTGAAAATGGTGCGGTAGTTCGATAATTCGATTTCAAATTTTAAATGAATGCACAGGATTCAAAATAAACCGGATTTTAGCAAAACCAAAAATATTTGAATCTAATTGAGAATATATTTCCAACGAATCCGGAAAATCCAAATTTCATAGCGGGAATCAAAAGATATGTCCAGTTGAAATTTCAAAATAGTCGCTATGGAATTCTGGCCCTTGAAAATGGAAATTTTGCAAACGACCTCGGTTTTCGACGAAACCACTTTTGTTGGAACCATGAGGTCAAATTATTGCTAGGTTTCAAATTTCGTAATTTTTCGAATCAATATGTGAGCGTGGAAAAGGAAAACATGTTTGACCAGTTTCAGTTGATTTTAATCGACTGGAAAATGGCCATTTTTCAAACGGTCTCAGAATTCGATGAAATTAGTTTTGTTAGGACCATATCGTCAATACGAAGCTAGAAAATATTTGTCGAGAATTTTTAGAGTCTGTATGTGGCCCTGGTAAATTGGAATGGGTGTTTAAATTCAATATATAGAATTATATGTTGATTTTGACGAAAACTGATCGAAACAATCGAATCAGCTTACAATACATATCCCGTTGTGTTCGGAATGGGGGTAATTAGCTATGGACGACAGGCGGTGGGTCTCGTTTCAAGGTCAAAATAAAAAGCACCTTTTTGAAATAAATAAATAATTAAATAATATACATATTTTTTCATTTAAACCCCTCCTTTCCTCCTTATCTCCCCTAATTCCCAAATCGAAGACAAAAAAAAATAACGACCACGCCCCTATACTGCTGCTCCCCTCGACGTCGACCACCGCTTCCGACTCCCCACCCTCGCGTCGGCCTCCCCTTCCTCTCCCTCTCCAATCAACGGCTCCCCCACTGCTTCCCTCGCGCGACAGCTCCACCGTGATGGCCCACACCCCGACACCACCTCCTCTGGCAAGCCACCCACCTCGATAGCCTGCGCGCCCCTCCTCGGCCCCCACCTTCGATAGTGAACCCCCTCCAGGCCAGCGAGCAGAAGTAAACCCTCCTACCCCTTTTAAACGGTGAGTATTTTTAATTTATTTGCGTTTACTTTATTTTTCAGGATTAAAATTATAATAGCGTATATAAAAAACTGATTTTTATTCATATGTAGGCGAGTTAAAAATTAGATTTTTTACATTAGAGGAAGATTAAAAATATGATTTTCATATCATAGGAAGTTTAAAAGTATGATTTTCATATCATAGGAAGTTTAAAAATATGATTTTTATGTAATAGAGAATATAAAAATATTATCTTTATATTTGTAGCGAAGTAAAATTTTGATTTTTATTATATATATGTTGAAATAAAAATGTGATTTTATAGCGTTGATATAAAAATTCGATCTTTATATTAGAAGTAGATATAAAAATATATTTTTTATATAGAGAATAGCGTGGTAAAAGTAGAATTTTTATCTATATAGTAGCAGTGTAAAAATGTGATTTTTATATACATGGCAACAAAATAAAATTGATATTTTTATATATGTAGTGAATACGGGCAACGAAGTGACAAAAGGCAGGCACGACGGTGATTTCTACATAAGAAGAGTCGTGGGTTTGGTTTAGCTAATCGGTGAGAACTCCTCACCTTTAATTTAAATTTCTAGTTAAAAATATACTATGATGCAGACGGTGTTTAATAGCATCCGACACCCGTCGTCCACAGACCATGGACGACTTGTATACTTGTTTGTTTGTTTTGATGTGTAGTTGATTGTGTGATGTGATGTGAAATGAAATAAAATATTTATATAGCTAAAAATATTTTATAGTTGAAAATAGAATTTTTAACGTGAATTTAAAATGAAATAAGTATAAACAAATCAGACAATTTGTTTATATATGCACATTTGATAGATATTGATTGGGACGATAAATTTTATACATCGCCCAAACTGCACAAATAAAATCTGTGTTGGTTGATTTGAAACCCCACACGGGTATTGGGATGAGATTTGACGTACACTAATCCCGATTATTTAGCTGTATGTCGATCGATGGATTGACAGACTGTGTAAGCGCTAATTATTTATATTTAGTGCTTATGCAGTTGTGTGGTGCACTCTTGATGATGGTTGATTATTTATCGTTGTTATTTTATACACGTGCTGTAGAAAATCCATATAATTAACATTATATGGTAATTCATTGGGCCTCATTCCAGTTTTGAAATAGAAATATTTGAAATAGAAATATTTTGAAATAAAATTCGAATTGAAATTGAATAGAAATGAATTCGAGTTGAAATTGAATAGAATTGAATTCGAATTGAAATTAAATAGAATTGAATTCGAATTGAAATTGAATAGATTTGAATTCGAATTGAAATTGAATAGAATTGAATTCGAATTGAAATTGAATAGAAATGAATTCGAATTGAATTAATTTGAAATTCAAATTGAATTGAAAATGAACTGAAATTGAAATAAAAAAAATCAATTTGAAATGAATTTAAAACGAATTTGTAAGGGAAAATTCGATTTTGATTTGAATTTGAAAAGGAGGTAGAAATCGTTTTTAAAACGAATTTAAAACAATTTATAAAATACATTTTAAAATGAAATCGACGAAATATATATAATATATATTATAAATATAAAGGCCTGAATAGAACGCGCCGCGCCACGGCAGTTCGCGAATTTCGACCATTGACTTCAAATGGATATTACGGGAGATCCGACCGTCGGATTCTCCTAAAACCAGAAGCGTTGGGTTCGTATCGAAAAGAGCTTTCTAACTAATATTAGAGATTTGAAATCTAACGGTTGGATTTGGAATTATGTCCAAATCAAAATTGGAAAAGGTCGTTGCAAGTGCAGTTCGATGGCCGTTTGTGGAAATCGACTGTACGGGCCTTGATAAAATTATTAAAAATAGGAATAATTTGTGTAAAATCATAAGAAACGATTTGTGAAGAATTGGGATGAAAAACTCCATATTTAAAAAGATAAAAATAGATTTTTATCGAAATGAACTAGTTTTGAACTAGAATTATAATTTTATTTATTTTTAAATAAATAAATTAGATTTGAATGGGTTTTAAAAGTAACCAGAAGTTTCAATAATTGGAATGGATTTGAATCAAAATTGTCTTCGGAATATTTCGATGTTGGATTTCGTGATGAAACAGATATTGTTAGGGGAATTGGAAAGATATATTTATATCGTTATTTCCAATACGATATTTGTTGGTCGTAGAATTTGATATTGAATATAAGCCTATATATTTTCTATTTAGAGCCTTGTATTTAATATCAAATGTGATTTGGGTTTGTCATGAATGGTGTCTTCATTAACACTGTCCTTAAACCCAGTTGAGAAAAAGATTAAATCTTTTATTTAGATTTAATAAAGTGTACCAATTAAATGGTATTTAATTGGATTTGAATTTGAATTGATTCTTGGGTTTATCGTGAACAGTGTTTTAAATAACACTTGTTCTTTAACCCGATAATTAATGGAATATGATTTTGGGTTGTCGTGAACGGTATCTACAATAATACTATTCTTAGACCCAACGGAGTTAAGAAAATCAGAAACTAACTGGAGATTAGTTAAGTTGAATGGTTTCTTGGGTATTGATCTGATGTTGGTTTCGGCCTTCGGGGTTAATACTTAGGGAATTGCTCACTTGCTATTTTACGGTTAAAAGCTGATAGAATGGAATGTGATTTTGGGTTTATCGTAAACCATGTTTTAAATGACATTGATTCTTTAACCCAGTTAAAGATTAAAACTAAGTGGGGTTTTAATGAATCTTCAATTAGATTGAAAAGATCGAGAATGGAGTATCACCAGTTTTGCTCCAGGCAATAGTTAAATCTTTAATTAGATTCGAACGTGAAATGGTAATTGAATTTACCGATAACACCATGGTGTTAGATATGAAGTATTACCAGTTTTACTTCATGGGATGAATATGTTGGGATTGGGAAATGAAATAAGTGATTACTTCGGTGTGGTTCGCTAATCCCAACTAATTTGAATTGATATACAAAAGGAGATTAAAGAATAAATTTAAAGAGATTCTCTTTGATAAAATTAATGGGAACCTTTCCCTAAGAATGTGAAATTTAGAAACTAACTGCAGGTCAGTTAAGAAGAATGGTTTCCTGTGTATTGATCTTATGTTGGTTTCGGCCTTCGGGGTTAATATTTGGGGAATTGTTCTCTTACTAATTTACGGTTGGTGACTGATAAATTGGAATGAGGTGTATGTTGTGTTTGTGTAACACTTGTTTATTATATACGCGAGTTATTCAGAAAGACCGGGTTTATCACATTCTGAATAATGGATTCGACGATGAGTCGAAGATGACGACGGTGGTTGAAGACCGGAGGTCTTCACGTCATTTGGGTGATTACTGATGATCTTGATTGGGATGTATACTCAAGAGGAAGGAATCAGTTGGTGATCGTCCAGACGTACTTGGAGATCGATGGATACGCGAGGAATAAGGTTCCTCTGGTTTCATTCAGACCCAGAACGGACTTGTAAATGGATGTGTGTCAGACATCGGATTTCATTCTGTGTGATTGATACCGGTTGCATAGCGTGAATTGCCTGTGTGGCATGCTAAGATGCAAATGATCAAGGCTTTTGTTGAAAAGCAAAGTCTTGTGGTTGATGATCAAAGCACGGCCTGTGTGGCATAGCTTTGTGCAACGTGAATTCGCGAGCCTCACACCCCGGTTCTGAACTAAAAACGGGAGAAGGACCTCAGGGAGGACATGCGTTTCTTTCTAACTAGAAGTGGCGTCAGTGGTTTGACACGCCCTGACGAGTTTGACTTATGTGGTTGTTGCTGTTGCGAGGCGCCTTGGATATATCGGTGACTATGTGAAGCCGATGGAGTCATTTGTTGGCTCATTTACGCCCCAAAGGGCGGGGAAACGCAGTGTTCAGGCATTTTAATCCACATGGGTGGACCGGCCCTGATGATCCAAGGGTCACTCGAGCTCTGATCCTGAGGCTCGGGCTAGACAGTCTCGAATCGGTAGAGGAATATCTTTTGCCTCGTTTCACAGATGGAAATCCAACTTCCAATACGTGACATTTCGATTTTAATTGTAATCCTATATATGGCGACATAGTGGGATGGGGCGCTTATGTCGTCTATGATTGATACTTATGATTTGAAGTTGTTTTATACACTATGCACTTATAATAGTATCAAATGATTTGTTTTAAACGTATCAAGCATTCTTGGCTATTATAAGGTAAAAACCCTATCCTCCGGCTTGCGTTGCATTGTGTGATGGGACCTGGGGTCTTATAATAGCTTCATTGTTCTTTATTTAGCATTGCGCTGTTGTTTTATGCACTGGTATTCTTGGGAGAAAACCCGTTCCGTGTTATACGGCGTGGTCCCTTGATTTACCTAACTTTAAAATAAAGATTTATAACTGTTTTAGTTCTCACACCATTCACATGACTGACCTGGAGCTTATTGTTTTAACCTAAACTCTGGTTGCCCTTTTTTTGACACGGGAAGCTAGTAGTTTTGGGTTTGCAGATTTATATTCACAGGATCCTGGTTTACAGCTGGAATGATATCCGGAAAGCTCTGTATCTGTATATCTCTTTTGGTTGTGTATTGTATAATTTTCCGCTGCTATGTAATGTATTGTAATCTCTGATATTTTCTGTGTAATATTTATTTGTTTATACTCTGTATATTCTTGTATTCTGATGAATTGTTGTAATTAACAATGAAATGTTCTTCCTTCTGTGTTCTGATGTGGCTTGTTCTCAACTCAATCCATTATTTCCCATAAGGGGGATTTCGGGTCGTTACAATAGGAATTAGTGATTTACGTTCGATGCATTGAAGACAAAGGAGTGGTTGGTCATGTGTGGCTGGTTACAAGATGTTCTTGTTGAACCCTATGTATTCTCCTCTAGAGATACACTTTTGGAAGGTGGTTCCATACCTTGTCATAGTTGGAAATTCATTACCCAATAACTGCCCGCGGTTTTGATTGTATATTATGCATGTGGAGCGTGAGATGAAAACGTTCCACTAGATTGTTATTTATTTGATAAACAGTATTATAATATCAAAAGAGTTTTGATATAAAGATTATTGTTTCTTTCAAAAGGATTTCAAAGTTAAATCAAATGTTTTGCATTTTCATAAGGGAAAAACCCGTTCCGTGTTAAACAACATAGTCTTATGACATATCGTTTATTTTCTCAAACTGTTTTAAATTGTTTACTCATACCAGTCCCATGACCGACCTAGAGTTTTATTTTGTTTTACCTAAACTCTTGGGTGACCAAATTTGTACGGGCAGTCAAGTAGTTTAGGATTTTGCAGATTTATCTAAAGGAGCTTAGAGCAGGAGGCTTCAGTGTTAGATATATAGTATTTTTATTCCGCTGTGTTGTAAGTGTTGTACTCTGACAATTGTATGTTATACAGTTGAAATTTTGTATTTCAAAAGTTATGATATATTATATTTTGTTCCACTGCGATGTGAGATTTTGTGTTGTTGTTTCTGTTCTCCTTCTACATTTTTCTTCTAAAAAAAAATTGATTCGTATTTCTGTGATATTTGGGCTGGACATGTGATGTATGTAGTCAACTCAGATAGTACAGATTTGCGGGCCATTACGGTTGGTATCCACTGTAATGAACTCGAATTTTTGACTTAGAAAATTTACATAAACCCATGTCAATTATACAGGCATCTAACATTCTGGAACGTTAATAGAAAGAAGTTAGAGGGTGAGAAGTAGAAAGAAAGAAAGTTAGAATAGAAGAGGAAGAAGAACATACATCATCATCAGGGTAACATGAATCTCACAACAAAACGAATAAAATATACTATATAACATAACTTTGAGATACAAATATGTACTTGAATATACATATCATTATTAAAGTACAACACTTACAACACAGCGGAAATAAACAATTGCTATAAAATCCTGAAGCCTCCTGCTCTAAGCTCTCAGTATATCTGTAAAATCCCGACTACTTGACTGCCCGTACAAATTTGGGCACCCAAGAATTTAGGGAAAACAAAAGAAAATAAACTCCGGGTCAGTCATGAGACTGGTATGAGTAAACAATTTAATATAGTTTGAGAAAATAAACGATATCTCATAAGTCCACTCCGTATAACACGGTACGGGTTTTTCCCTAATGAGAATCCAGAACTCTTGATTTAAATTTCAAAATCTTTTTGAAAGAAACGATAATCTTTATATCAAAACTGTTTTGATGTTATAATAGTGTTTATCAATCACAAGTATTCATCATCTAGCAGAATGCTTTCATCTCACGTTCCACATACGTAATATATAATTAAAAACCCAGGCACTTATTGGGTAATGGATTCCAACTGGCAAGGTATGGGACCACCTTTCGACAGTGTATCTCTAGAGAGGAATACACCGGGTTCAACAGGAACATCTTGTAACCCAGGCTAAACATGACCGGTCACTCATATCTCACTTGTATTTTGTTTAGAATTATTTTATTCGTCAAAATAATTGTTCGTTGGTTGTTTGCATGCACTGAAATATTATTCTGGGTATTAAATATATATTAGTTATTTAGGATTGGTGTTTGTGGTTATTATATATATTTGTAATGTCCCGTATTTTTTTGTAGTCCAATATTTAATTCAATTTATTATTTTAAATAATGATTTAGAATTTTAAATGGGTTCAAAATATATATTTCGATTATATAATGACATCTGAATGTTAAATTTATATATATATATATATATATAAATACAAACCGGGCTCAAAATGGCGCGGCAGCTCGTAATATGGAGTTTTGAACTTTAACTGAATATACAGGATCCGATATAATTCAGATTTCTATGAAACAAGAAATGTTGGAATCTTGTTGATGATAATTTTCGTATGGAAGGGAAAAATCCAGATTTTGTGTTATAGATTGTTAGTTATGGTCAAATCAAATTTTAAAATAGTCGCTATGGAAATCATTATTTAAAATATAGGCCTTTAAAATGGCCATTTTGCAAACGGTATCTGTTTCCGATGAAATCAGTTTCATTGGAACCGTAACGTTAAATTATTGTATGGTATCAAAATTCAGGACAAACCGATATTGTATGTGACAACGGTGGCCATAAATGTTCATTCGTTGTGTATAGCGCGTAATTAAATTTATTTAATTTAATAAAGTTATATTTAGGTGTAACTTGAGGAGACGATCGAATTAAGCCACGAAACCAATTCTAATGAATTCGTATCGTCGATTAGAGTCAGGATAGGTATATAATTTGTTATTTTTGGAGATCGGGTAATTTGGTGTCCAAAATGGCATTGCGGTGCGTATAAAAATAGCATAACTGAAAACAGTCTCGAGATGCGACGTAACTTGTGCCGTTGGATTCATATTCATAAATTGTTGTAAGAAAATCAAATTTAGTGTCCGTTGGGCTTACCGTTTGATTATGGAAACGATAAATGCCTCCGTTTTTATTTAACCTGTTTTATTATTTGATAGGGGTAACTTTAAACGATTAGACGACTGGCCAAACAAACTTCAAATTTGACGAAACATGTTTCATTGGATCCGTTAGGAAAAGGTCTAGTAAATTGTCTAGGTTTCAATTTTTTTTTTTTGTAATTATAGGAATTTTAAACGCTTGATTTTTCATCGATATTTATAAAGGACTTTTCGCAAACGACCTTGGAATTCGACGAAACCTATCCCATTGGGTCTGGAATATTTTTTATGCTAGGATAAGCTTATTTTGTCAAAAACGGAAGTCGTATAAGATGATGTTTTGGCGAAAAACTCACTGCATGAGTTAGTATAATAAAATAATAATTAAATCATCCCATCCCTTTATAATACACTAATGCACATGAAATCCTCTTTCTAAAAGGAGAAAACACGCGCTACGCTACATAGTGAAATAACACGCACATCTAGGATATATCTACAATTTCTTTCTCAAGCAATTAAATAACGTACTAACCTACCCCCAAATGCAACGTATCAAACATGCTTATCTATCACTACGTACACCCTAAAATATTGAACAATCTACACATAATGTTTCACAAGCCTATGCTATAAAACATACTAGCGTAAAAGACTATTATACAGATCTAAAATATGAAACTTACCGACAAACCTTTTTATATTGGAAATGACATTCCTATTCTCCAACATATGCATACACATGTGCCTATCTAAAAGCGTACCTACCCTATAATTAGAGAAGTCTACCTTGCCTAACCTATTGCCAGCGTTTAGTCTCATCAAAATGTAAACAAACAGCTGGACCTATGAGAGGAAAAAAGAGAACCTGCCAACTTCACGCAGATATCCATGAACCCCATTTCTTTTTCGAATAAAAAACACTCCCATTTCAAAACCAAACCTGCCACCTTCACACAATAACCAAAACTGATGAAAAAAAGAGAGAAAGAAGGCGGGATCAGGGACTTAGATGGAGACGAGTTCTCCGGTGACGACCGTATGAAGGCGCTGACGGTGGTGTATTACTGGACGGGAAAAGGTGGACTCAGATTTGATCTGTACAGGAACATGAAAGAGTGTAAGGGGGTGGCGATGTGAGTTGAAGGGCGAGGTGGCGTGGAGTTTTTCATGGTGACGCAAGGGTGTTGCGAGGCGTGGCGGAGTAGCTCCGGTCTCAGGCCGGAGTTCTGGCGGATGGGAAGATAGTGTGCGGTGGTAGATGAAGAGGATGGAGTCACATGCCAATTGTTGAACACATTAGCTTTCGGTATAAGAAAAAAGAAGGATATTATAAAATGAAACAGAAGAGTGAACAAAAGAAAGAGTGAGGAGACAATGGGGGAGTGTTTGCGTGGAAGAGAGAAGCGTCAGTGGGTAGAAGATGGGATGGGGCGTGCTAAAGTCAGCATGGAGTTTTCTCGGTGTCAGGTTGCAAACGAATGGAAATGAGCAAATGGGCGATAAACTGTTGGCGGTCCTGTATTTCCTTCATCGGCTATTTAAGGTTTAACAAAAATAGTTAGTTTGTTAAAACTTTATCATATCATATTTAAATACAACAGGTACAACGTGGTTTCTAATATAAAGAACACAAAGGCGGCAATGGGGAAACAAATTGAAACAGAATATAGAAGGTATAAGTACAGGCCTAATTATATAAATACTGACAACCGATTTAAATATTATCAAATATATATAAAGGAGGCCGATTGTATCTAACTATGGTATAAATGATTTGGTTACTTTGGTATGTTTCAATTAAGATATAAATTCACCATAACTTATTTTCTTGCATAATCAATAAGTTAATGGTTTGATTAAGTCATGACATGTAATTAAAGTAAATTAAGAATTTATTTAAGGATTAGTTTGGCATGTTTAAATTGTTAACCAAGTAATTAGGTTAGGTTAAACCATGATTTATGAATTTATAAGTTAATTAAATAATATGAACTTAAAACATTAGTAACTCTTTAAAACGTTATCAGAACCAAACAAAACAAATGGTGTTGAGACCATACTGACGAGCAGGACATTCTAGAGTTGGAATGGAAAGAGATGGAAGCAGATGAGATTATTAATTAAATTAAATGACCGTTTAATTTGATTAAACCCAAACCTTTCAACGAATCAGATCAAGGTGAGTTAAACTCAATCGGTTCTTCCTGCTTATATTATATATAAGTTGGGCTTATTTGTTTGCGTGTTATGGATGATTGTTGAATTATATATATATATATATATTGGCTAAACAGTTAAGTTAAACATCCATTTAACTTAATTAAAATAAAATCGTAATTTCTAACGATTGAATCCGATCGAGGTAACTTACCTAAGTGGATACGGTCATAATAATATAAATATTATAACTAAGTAATTGGATATTTGAATTGTTGTTATTTGCTGATTATTGACTGTTACAGTCCATTATTGGCTGTTATTATTAAACTGGTTATTTCATCTGTTTAGAAGGAAATTTAATGTTTATTAACAATGTTAAATTGAATGATTCAAATTAAGGTAACCCATTGTTTTGCAGGGAATAACAGGTTGATATTGATAAAGTTTATCAATGTGTTAGGTTTTGGTTGTTAGATCTGAAATGGTAACATTTCACGGGTTTGGTACTTCAGAGGATATTTCTTCTTTAGTACCACCGGATAAAAAAATGATTTTTTGAAATTGATATCAAATCAATTTCAAACGATTTCGAAGATTTAAATATAACTATATATGAATTTGAAAAACGGTTTTGATCGTAAATATAAATATCAAAGTTAAATTTATTGGTTTTATAATTATTTAAATTTATAATTAATAGAGATATAAGATATTAGTCAATGAATGGTTAAATGGTATAAACTTATTGTATTTATTTTAAAATGGGTAAAATGGTATGTAAAGGCCTTAACGGCCGTAAAGGAAATTTAATTTGATTTCAAAATATTGAACTAGAATAATTGAATAGTGTATTTAGGAGAATATAATAAAGGGAACTAAGAAGTGATATTTTTGTAATAAATGGTCGTTTTTAACAAACATTGTTTTAAAATATACAAAATGAGATTGAATAACATTTCATGAACAAGATTAACGAATTAACAGAGTCGGAAACGAGTACTATTTTGGAAATGAGATTTCAGTTTTTAAATGAAATCGGAATTGAAAATATGTATATTAATTTATAAATATGATACGACCCTAAACCTCGTACTGACGGTGGCAAGGGTAATCCTTGGAATATAACGCAGAAACAGATAATAGCAGAACAGAAATAAATAAATACATCAGAAAATGAACAAAAGAATATACTGGATATACGTAATCATCAGAGTTACACAGTATACAGGATTGTACTTAGTACAAATACAGTTCAGCTATACACAAATGTCTACAACGGAAAACAAACATAATGTACAATATAAGCTGAACAGCATAAAAAGAGATAAATAATAGAATCCATCTTTAGCTCCAGCTATCCGGATAAAGCCTGCTAAACCTAAATACAAGGCTGCCCATGTAGAAAAAGGGGCACCCGAGTTTGAAAGTGAAACAAACTACGAGTCAGTCATGGGACTGGTATGAGAAATCTACTCAACACATTTAAAATATGGCTAATCACAGGACCACGCCACTTTCGTGGAACGGGTTTACTCCATCAGATTGCCAGTGCTTTAAAACAAATAATTCTTTTAAACATCGCAATGCTTTTTATAAAAATGAAGCCATTATAAGACTCAGTTCCCATCACATAATGCAACGCAAACCGGAGGATAGAGTTTTTACCTTATAATGGCCAAGATATGCTTGATACGAATAAAACAAAAGCATTTGATATTATTACTAGTGTTTATATGTTTCAAAAACAATTTCAAATCATAAGTATCAATCATAGACAGCATTAATGCCCCATACCACTATGTCGCCATATATGGGTATACAATCAAAACCGCACAGTCACGTATTTGGAAATTCGATTTCCGTCATGAACCAAGGAAAAAGATAGTCCTTACCGACTTCGATACGCTCTAGCCCGCCCCTCAGGCAAGTACTCTGTCAAGCCTTTGGATCGTCAGGGCCGGTCCACCGATGTGGATTAAAATTCCTGAACAATGCGTTTCCCCACTATGGGGCGTGAGTAAGCCAACAAATGACTACTCCATCGGTCTCGGATTGACCGATATATCCGAGGCGCCTCGCAATCCATCAACCACATAAGTAAAATGTCAGGCCGTGTAAAAACAATGACACAACTCCTAGCTAGAAGGAAATGCATGCCCTCCTTGAGGCCCTTCTCCCGTTTCTGGTTCATACCGGGGTGTGAGGCTCGCGAATTCACGTTATACACAAAGCTACGCCACACAGACGGTGCTTTGATCATCAATCACAAGACTTTGCTTTTCAACAGAAGCCCTGTTCACTGCATCTTAGTATGCCACACCGACAATTAACACCATGCAACTGATGGTTATCAATCGCACAGAATGAATTCCAATGTCATACACACAGTCCATTTGCAAGTCCGTTCTGGGTCTGAACGAAACCAAAGGCACTAAATACCTTGCATATCCATTGATTCCCATGTACGTCTAGACGATCACCACTCATTATCCATATTTCGGGATGCCTCCCAATCAGGACCTCAGTGGCCATCCAAACGAGGTGAAGATCGGTCTTCAACCCCCGTCTTCATCTTCGATTTCTTTTCGTCGATTCAGTTATTCAGAATGGGATAAACCCGGTCTTTCTGAGCAACTCGCGTATATATTAAACAAGTGCAACTCTAACATACATACGCATCGTTTCAATTCATTAGTCACTAACCGTCAATCATTAAGAGAACGATTTCCCAAATATTAACCCCGAAGGCCGAAACCAACATCAGATCAACACACAGGAAACCATTCGACTTAGCTAACCTTCAGTTAGTTTCTAAATTTCACATCCATATCGTTTATAATATTTTATAATGATTTATCGCCATTTTTATTTATTTTAAAATAGTCAATTTATTCAAAACGACGCTTCGGGCCATAATGCGGCCGTGGCGCTGTTTTTCGTCAGATTTGATTTACACATATCTAAAAATCTAACCGTTGGATCTTCACAAAATTTACATCATTAGAAAAATCTTTTCAAAACGAATCCAACGGTTCCAGTTTCGGGAAAATCTGACGGTCGGATCTCCCGGTACAATCGTTTGAAGTTTCGATTTCAAAATACGAACTGCAACGTCGTTATTCGATTAAATATAATTTTGTTTACATATATATATATATATATAAAAATATAATCGATTCTGGCGTTGTTTTTCTTCAGATTTGAATTAAACATCCCAGACAATCTAACCGTTGGATTTTTACAAAGTTGGTGTCGTTGGAAAGATATTTCCAAAGTAAACCCAACGGTTGCGATTTCGGGAAAATCTGATGGTCGGATCTCCCGCACTTTTCGTTTGAAATCACGGTTTCAAAATATGAACTGCAGCTTCGTTATTCGATATATATTAATTCTATTTATATATATCGATTCTTCGATTTCAAAACTATATTCTTTTCATACATTTGATAAAAATGATATTTTTATCTAACTGTCTTCTATTTCAACACTTCACTATTTTTAACAATTCATGTATATAATAAAAATGTGATTTTTATTATAAAACAATTCATTTCAGAACACGATTATTTTATATAGTACATATAGGTAATAAAAATAGGATTTTTATTATAAAACAATTTATTTCAAAACAAGAATATTTTATATAGTTCATATAGATGATAAAAATGTGATTTTTATTATAAAAAAATTTATTTCAAAACAAGATTATTTTATATTGTTCATATAGATGATAAAAATGTGATTTTTATTATAGAACAATTTATTTCAAAATATGAATACCATTCAACACATGAATTTCAATTCAACGAATGAATATCGATTCAACACATGAAGGTTTTCTATAGTTTATATATATAGATAAAAAGGTGATTTTTATATTTAAAACACGAATACCACTCAACACATGAATTTCTATCCAACGAATGAATATCGATTCAACACATGAAGGTTTTCTATAGTTTATATATATAGATAAAAAGATGATTTTTATATTTAAAACACGAATACCATTCAACACATGAATTTCTATCCAACGAATGAATATCGATTCAACACATGAAGGTTTTCTATAGTTTATATATATATAGATAAAAAGGTGATTTTTATATTTAAAACACGAATACCATTCAACACATGAATTTCTATTCAACGAATGAGTTTCAATTCAACACATGAAGGTTTTCTATTCAAGGAATAAATATAGTTTCAACAAATGAAAATAATTCTAACACATGAATATTATTCAAAATTTCGGCAGCATAACGGCAGAGTAGTTAAAACCGGGACCGTCCCTAGTATGGCTCCTCGCTCTACCTTAAAACCTCGTGGTTTTTGACAATGGGGATTCATGCATCTAGTTCGCACGCAGGCGGCATGTATATTTTTTCCATTTCCTCAAATTAATCCTATGTGGTTTCAACCAAATATTTCTCAACCACAAACGGGTATTTTTCAACCACAAACAATTTCAATCAACCATTCGCTATCAATCAATTTTCACATCAATCACAACCAATAAATATCGTCCATATTTGTGGACGAGGGGTGTATGTGTGTGTGTGTGTGTATATATATATATATAGCATTTCACTTCTATTTCAACACATATATAATTTTTACAACGCATATACAACTTATACATCGAACGTACAACCTATACAAAGCATATACAAGAGGTGTACAACGCTTATATAACTCATACATCGACTATATAAGTTATACGTTGTCGTTTTCCATATCGTTTATAAATTAGAAATCTCACATTGGGTTCCACTCCACCAAAAATAGCAGAAGGCTCAGAAAAATATGCGGTCTCCTCTAGAATGTAGAAGACGTCCTCACGGTCCCGATGTCTCTTGTTTCACTGGATTTCGATCACATATGAAAAAGATATGATTTTTATTCTAAAATCATAATTCGTAGCACTTTAAAGCGCTACAAAGCAGTTTAAATATATAAAGGCAGCACCTTTTAGTTGAGCTTTGAATCTAGGGTTGGATTTTTCGTGGAAACCGTGAGGAGGTAGGACGATCGGAGGTTGCAGCGTTGTAGAGGGAGGAAGGGGCTATCCGCGCGTGGTGGGGTGCTTGGTTCGAAGCAGTGGTTGCGGCGGATTTTTTCTCGACGCCAACGATCTTCCTGGGCGCAATTATCGGTGGAGACGAAGCTTGGGGGGTCGAGGATGGTATGGATTGGAAGAGGGGGAGGAGATCTACGAAAAACTTCACTGGAGGGGGTGGTTTCAGGGCGTGGTGTGGCCGGAAATAGCCAGGAAGCTGCGAAGGTGATTTCCGTCGAGAGTTGGGTAGCGGGGAGAGAGAAACGGATTTGGAGAATTGTGATTGGCCCGCCACCTTTTTTATATTTATAATTTTTATAAAATCCGAAAATACCCCTTTCACATACGAACTCCAATCCAAACCCAATGACTGTCATCCCTTGCTAAATACCCCTATTCCGAACACAATGGGATATGTTTCGTAGGCCAATACGACTGTTACATTCACTTATTCTTCAAATTAAAATATAAAACATTCAATATTCGATTTGAACGTACATTTCAATTTGCCGGGGCCACATATTGATTCTAAAAATTCCCGAAAAATAAATCTAGCTATGTTTTGACGATATGGTCCCAACAAAACTGATTTCGTCGAATTCTGAGATCGTCTGTAAAATGGCCATTTTCTGGTCGATCCGATTTAACAGAAATCGACCAAACACATTTTCCTTTGCCACGCTCACATACTAGCTTCAAAAATTATTAAATTTGAAACCTAGCAATAATTTGATATCCCGGATCCAACAAAAGTGGTTTCGTCGAATTCCGAGGTCGTATGCAAAATGGCCAATTTCACGGGTTATATCAATTCCATAGCGACCTTTTTGAAAATTCATTTGGCCATAACTTTTGCTTCCTACTATGAACTTCGATTTTTCAGATTTGTTAGAAATATATTTATTAACAGATTTAAATATTTTTAGTTTCACTCAAATCTGTTTTGTTTTATACCCGGCACAGTCAGTCAAAATTTGAATTCAAATTTTGAAACTACCGCACCATTTCATGCCTTGTTTATAATTAGAATTAATTATATTCGTTTTCAATGTCGATTCAAACTTACCTTTCATTGTTATTATTTAAAATATTTATTTTAAATATTTAAAATCCACTAAAATAGCCAATTTAAAAATTTTTAAATTGGTTCAGATTTTTTGGGTCGTTACAATCTCCCCCACTTAAAACTTTTCGTCCCCGAAAAGTAACAAAGTCAAAAGTTGTTTGATTAATCAACTCTACGTTCAATTTGGCTTCCATTCTCCAACTTTTCAGTTTCTGAGAATTTTCAAATTCTTCAAAAATTTGGCTAACACCCGGAATTTTTGAAAAATTTCTCCATAATCTCCTTTGTACGGGTAGGGGTTTGGAAATTTATTGGGCCGTATTAGGTACCCAATAAATCCTAATAAGCATACACATATTTATAGTGATATATTCTGGTGTTTACAGGGGAGCGTGTATAGATAATAACTCCAGAGAATAAATTCTCATCACCCTGTCAAAGCCTGAGGGAGTGTGTATTTTAATTGCTCCAGAGGATAAATTCTCGTCACCTCGTCCCGTGTGGGAAATAAATAGTCCATGTGCCGTATCTAATGACTAGAGAGACGTGATTATTGTCAACTCCAGACCCGTGTAGGGTTTTTATTAATCTGGCAATTTTATCGTTACAATTTAAATAGTCCATATCAGTCATCAGTTCAACCTGTAAAATATAGTCATCGCCATACAAGCCTCTCGCTCGTATGGTAAATCTTTCACCTCGTCACACAAGCTCCAAATGCTTATGTGGTATATGATGAAGTATGCCTATCTTCAGAAGTATGCCATGCTGTGTAGTTCAAAATTAATTGTTACAATCCTATGGCGATGTTTATTATTTCACACAGAACAACCAGCACTCCGCATCCAATGGCATTTACAGGAGTTGATATAATAATATTTCGCATCCAACTCATTAAGGTTTACCTATTTGTCGGGCATGCAAATAAATTCTTTACTCAACCGCTATCCAATTACCTGTTCAAACATATATAATGCACAAGTATATATATCTATCTATTTTCTAATCAGTTCAATGTATGATTTAAATGAATAAATTCTACCATTCATTCTATTATTGATTAAATTAACTATCGTTTCAATAATTTTAATTAATCAAATCTGCTATCACACAACACAAACAACAATCAAATTGTTTTTAACTTTTCAAAAATATACTAATCAATTTCTATACTCTTTTAAAATCATTCATACTATAGAATTAAAAGTGAACATCCATGGAAAGAAAATAACAACAGAGTAGAGAACTAATTGGTAATGCAAAGTATGGTAAATGTACCTTGCACCGGAGTCAATCAGAGATATCTACGCGACACTTAGGATAGGCTTACTGAATGCTCTCCTCAGTTTCCTAAGTATAATCTCGCGGATCACCACTCCATTGCACTTTGACTAAGTGAACCTTCTTGTTCCTTAGCTCTTTGGTTTCTTTGCCGATAATCTTTAGCGGCTCTCTTCTCACAGCTAATTCTGGAGTAATTTCAATATCCTGTTGAGCTGCTTCTTCCACGATCAAGTCTGGATCGTGAACGTGCTTTCGAAGTTGAGATATGTGAAATACATCATGCACTACAGACAACCAATCAGGAAATTGAGCCCTATAAGCGAGAGTTCCAATCCGTTCGAGAATAGGAAATGGACCAATGAATTTGGGCGCCAACTTCCCAGTTTTACCAAACCGGATAACTCCTCTCATCGGCAATACTTTCAAATATACATAGTCGTCAACAGCAAATGATATATCTCTTCTTCTTTTATCAGCATAGCTCTTCTGTCGGCTTTGAGCGGCGAGTAATCGCTTCTTAACAAAATCGACTTTGTCGGCGGCCTCAAAGATCATATCAGGGCCCAATACAAGTCTATTGCCTGGTTCGACCCAACAAGCAGGAGATCGGCATGGTCTACAATATAATGCTTCGAATGGCGACATTGTCAGGCTTGCTTGGTAGCTGTTGTTATATGAGAATTCACCAAATGCAGACGGTCTTCCCATGATCCACCAAAGTCAAGAACACAAGCCCGCAACAGATCTTCTAGTATATGATTCACCCTCTCAGTCTGACCATCTGTTTGAGGATGATAAGCGGTGCTCAAGTTCAGCTTCGTTCCCAGCTCTACTTGAAATGCCTCCCAGAATTTGCTAGTAAATATTGGATCTCTATCACTAACTATACTGATCGGCATTCTGTGTAGTCTAACAATTTCCTTGAAATAAATCTGCGCCAGACTCTGAGCAGTTCGGTTCGATTTGACAGGTATGAAATGGGTGGTCTTCGTGAAGTGATCTACGATTACCTACATACTGTCATTTCCTTTCCTTGTTTTTGACAAACCATCTATGAAGTCCATGGAAATATGTTCCCACTTCCAACCTGGAACGTCCAGCGGTTGCAACAATCCAGCCAGTTTTTGTTGGTCGCTTTTGACTTGTTGGCAAGTAGGGCATCGGCTAACATATATTGAAATGTCTCTTTTCATAGTCTTCCACTAGAATGTTCGCTTGAGATCGTTATACATTTTAGCCACACCGGGATGGATACTCAGCTTGGATTTGTGACACTCGTCTAACACTTCCCTTTTTAACTCTGGGATGTCAGGAACACAAATCCTTCCTTTCAACCTCAAGGTCTCGTCGTTATCTATTTGAAAACACGAGGGTTCCCCTTTCTAAATCCTTTTGATCATATCCTTAATAAAGTTATCCTCCTTTTGAAGAATAGATATTTTGTCAATCAAGGAAGTCGTAATAATAAAGCTGGCGATCATTACATTCTTTCGACTCAGCGCATCGGCCACGACATTGGCTTTCCCTGGATTGTATATAATCTCAAAGTCATACGCTGCAAGAAACTCCAGCCAATGCTGCTGCCTCAGATTCAAGTCTTTCTGAGTGAACAAATACTTTAGCGACTGGTGATCTGCAAACAGTTCAAATCTTTCGTCCAGAAGATAATGTCTCCAGATTTTTAAAGCAAATACTATTGCCAATAACTCAAGATCATGAGTGACGTAGTTTTTCTCGTGTGGCTTCAGCTGATGGCTAGCAAAAGCAATCACTTGACCTCTTTGCATTAACACTGCTCCAAGGCCTTCTCTAGAGGCATATGTCCAGACTTTTAAATCCTGATTACCGTCAATAATGGCTAACACTGGAGCAGTCGTTAATCTTAACTTTAGCTCCTCAAAAGCCTCACTCTCTGGAGTCCATTTGAATTTAGAGTGCTTCTTTGTAAGCTTCGTTAAGTTACCAGATATCTTCGAAAAGTTTTTAACGAACTTCCGGTAATAACTAGCCAATCCGAGAAAACTGCGGACTTCTATAGGAGTACGCGGCTGTTTCCAATTCTGAATAGTTGTGATTTTACTTGGATCCAAAGCAATTCCTTCTTTAGACACGACGTGACCTAGAAATTTGATTTCTTCTTGCCAGAATATACATTTGGAAAACTTTGCTTTTAATACATTCCTTCTGAGGATTTCCAGATCCTGTTCCAAATGTTTTTCATGTTCGGCCTTTGATTTAGAGAAGATTAGAATATCGTCAATAAAAACCAGAACAAATTTATTCAAAACCCCTCTGAACACTCTATTCATCAAATCGACGAAGTAAGCTGGAGCGTTACATAAGCCGAACGGCATTACTAACCACTCGTAGAATAAGTCTGGACCTCTAAATGCTGTCATTGGAACACACTCTTCGGCAATTCAAAGCTGATGGAAGCCTGTAGCTAGGTCCATCTTTGAAAATACTTGTGCTCCATTCAGACGATCCAATAAATCATCGATTCACGGCAATGGATATTTGCTCTTTATTGTCTGCTTGTTCAAATCACGATAATCCACACATAGCCGTAGAGTACCATCAGATTTTGGGACAAACACCACTGCTGCTCCCCAATCAGAGAAACTAGGCCTGATCAAACCCTTCCATACGAGCTGTCGTGTTTGATTGTCAAGTTCTTCTTTCTCCTTCAAGGACATCCTTCGAATAGCGTGAACTACCGGCCTTGCATTCAGAATCAAAGCAATCTTGAAATCTATTTCTCTCTGCGGAGGTAAGCGAACAACTTCTTCGAACACATCCGCACAGTTCTTGACGACAGGAATGTCTTTAATGAGGTCAGGAATATTCTCTGTGACTTCAGGGATATTTTCTATTTGAACAGGAGAAACATTCAAAGCTGCCCAGAAGTCTTTTCTATTAGCATTCTGACCTTCACAGGGAATGGTTACATAATAACCAGATTTAATCTTCGCCTTAACGACTCTGTCGGCGCATTTAACCTCAGCTTCATACTTGGTCAACCAGTCTAACCCCAAGATAAGATCAAACTCTGTAAAGTTCATGACGACCACGATGGTAGGGAACCGATAACGGGAAAAAGAAACTGGCACTCCACAAACCCAATTGAGATTGATGGAACCCCCGACTGGATTTTGAACAGTCATTGGTTCTTTGAGCTTCTTCAAATTTAAATCCAGCTTCTTAACCACATTCTTGGCAATGAAGCTTCGTGACGCACCGGTGTCAAACAGTACTTTAACTGGAATATCTTTGACAGTTAGCGTGCCTTCTAAAACATCCGGCCTTTCCAGAACATTTGAGCACTCAGAAGTTTCTGCTATTTCATTTATACGTACTGCTTCAGGTTCCTTTGAGAGTTGGCACTCCCGTGCAATATGACCAGCTTGGTGACACTTATGGCATTTCCTTTTCCCATGGGAATTCTATTACTTCTTAGTGGGTTTAGATCCCTTCTTCTTTCGTTCATTCCAAGATTTGCAATTTATCGTCGAATGTCCTTGCCTATTGCAGCTTGAGCATGTGGCAGTCGTTACTGGTCCCTTCCCAGATCTAGCCCTTTTTCTCTTGGCATTGGGCTTCTTACTGACCTCAGGACTATCAGTCAAAGACTCCACTATGTTACCAAAACTGACCTCCTCTTCGTAGCGTAACATACCTTTCTTGTCAAGATCTTTGTACTGATAAGCCATATAATTCATTTCTGAAAAAGGAAGCTTCACATGCCCCGTTACTTTATTCTGGTATTTCCTTTGAAGCCCGTTAATAAATCTCAGATTCTTTCTCTTCGTATTTTGAATTAGATGGGGAGCAAAGTGAGAAAGTTCGTTGAATTTATTATGATATTCTGGAATGGTCATATCACCTTGTATCAGATAAGAAAATTCATCACATAATTGCTTGGTTGCTTCGGGAGGAGTAAATCTTTCTAGGAAAATCAATTTGAATCTATCCCATGTGATATCACCTTCTGGATTATCTTTAATAACTGAATCCCACCAAAACAAAGGTTCTTCTTTGAGTGCCCAAGACGTCAGTAATCTTTTCTGATCATCTCTCAGCTTTAAACCCTCAAAGATTTTCTCTGCGGAATGGATCGAAGCTTGTGTTCCCATAATGGACTCTTTGCCTGAGAATGGCGATCCACCCAGATTTCGAAAGCTCTTGAATAGAACTTCTATATCTGATTCTGGCTGAGGGAGCACAACTGGCTCATTAGCTGGTCGAGCCATACGATTACTTCTTCTGTTCCTGTCAATCATTTTCTAGTGCGTCTGCAATTAGCAGACAAAGTGTCAGGTCAACAGAAAAGATATTTCAAAATATAGAGACAAATACTTGAATGTAAATGTGTCTACTGAGGTGTATTTCATTCTGCTTTACTTATACTAGGATATTACTGATCCTATCTGTATAGGGTTACCCGTCCTAGAACACTACTGGTTCTATTTCTAATGAGTTCGTTAATATGTTATATTCCAGAACTAAGCTTAACCAAAGCTCTGATAACAAATGAGACGACCCCAAACCCCGTACTGACGGTGGCAAGGGTAATCCTTGGAATATAACACAGAAACAGATAATAGCAGAACAGAAATAAATAAATACATCAGAAAATGAACAAAAGAATATACTGGATAAACGTAATCATCAGAGTTACACAGTATACAGGATCATACTTAGTACAAATACAGTTCAGCTATACATAAATGTCTACAGCGGAAAACAAACATAATGTACAATATGAGCTAAAAAGCATAAAAAGAGATAAATAATAGAATCCATCTTCAGTTCCAGCTATCCGGATAAAGCCTGCTAAACCTGAATACAAGGCTGCCCGTGTAGAAAAAGGGGCACCCGAGTTTGAAAGTGAAACAAACTATGAGTCAGTCATAGGACTGGTATGAGAAATCTACTCAACACATTTAAGATATGGCTAATCACAGGACCACGCCACTTTCGTGGAACGGTTTTACTCCATCGGATCGCCAGTGCTTTAAAACAAATAATTCTTTTAAACATCGCAATGCTTTTTATAAAAATGAAGCCATTATAATACTCAGTTCCCATCAAACAATGCAACGCAAACCGGAGGATAGAGTTTTTACCCTATAATGGCCAAGATATGCTTGATACGAATAAAACAAAAGCATTTGATATTATTACTAGTGTTTATATGTTTCAAAAACAATTTCAAATCATAAGTATCAATCATAGATGGCATTAATGCCCCATACCACTATGTCGCCATATATAGGTATACAATCAAAACCGCACAGTCACGTATTTGGAAATTGGATTACCGTCATGAACCAAGGCAAAAGATAGTCCTTACCGACTTCGAGACGCTCTAGCCCGCCCCTCAGGCAAGTACTCAGTCAAGCCTTTGGATCGTCGGGTCTGGTCCACCGATGTGGATTAAAATTCCTGAACAATGCGTTTCCCCGCCCTATGGGGCATGACTAAGCCAACGAATGACTACTCCATCGGTCCCAGATCGACCGATATAGCCGAGGCGCCTCGCAATCCATCAACCACATAAGTAAAATGTCAGGTCGTGTAAAAACACCGACACAACTCCTAGCTAGAAGGAAACGCATGCCCTCCCTGAGGTCCTTCTCCCGTTTCTGGTTCATACCGGGATGTGAGGCTCGCGAATTCACGTTATACACAAAGCTACGCCATACAGGCGGTGCTTTGATCATCAATCACAAGACTTTGCTTTTCAACAGAAGCCCTGTTCACTACATCTTAGCATGCCACACCGACAATTCACACCATGCAAATGATGGTTATCAATCGCACAGAATGAATTCCAATGTCATACACACAGTCCATTTGCAAGTCCGTTCTGGGTCTGAACGAAACCAAAGGCACTAAATACCTTGCATATCCATTGATTCCCATGTACGTCTAGACGATCACCACTCATTATCCATATTTTGGGATGCCTCCCAATCAGGACCTCAGTGACCATCCAAACGAGGTGAAGATCGGTCTTCAACCCTCGTCTTCATCTTCGACTTCTTAGCGTCGATTCAGTTATTCAGAATGGGATAAACCCGGTCTTTCTGAGCAAATCGCATATATAATAAACAACTGCAACAATAACATACATACGTATCATTTCAATTCATTAGTCACTAATCATCAATCAGTAAGAGAATGATTTCCCAAATATTAAACCCGAAGGCCGAAACCAACATCAGATCAACACTCAGGAAACCATTCGACTTAGCCAACCTTCAGATAGTTTCTAAATTTCACATCCATATCGTTTATAATATTTTATAACGATTTATCGCCATTTTTATTTATTTTAAAATAGTCAATTTATTCAAAACGACGCTTCGGGCCATAACGCGGCCGTGGCACTATTTCTCTTCAGATTTGATTTACACATATCTAAAAATCTAAATGTTGGATCTTCACAAAATTTATATCATTAGAAAGATCTTTTCAAAACGAATCCAACGGTTCTATTTTCGGGAAAATCCGACGGTCGGATCTCCCAGTACAATCGTTTGAAGTTTCGATTTCAAAATATGAACTGCAGCGTCGTTATTCGATTATATATAATTATATTTATATACATATATAAATATAATCGAATCTGGCACTGTTTTTCTTCAGATTTGAATTAAACATTCCAGATAATCCAACCGTTTGATTTTTACAAAGTTGGTGTCGTTGGAAAGATATTTCCAAAGCGAACCCAACGGTTGCGATTTCGGGAAAATCCAATGGTCGGATCTCCTGCACTAATCATTTGAAATCACGGTTTCAAAATACAAACTGCAGCTTCTTTATTCGATATATATTAATTCTACTTATATATATATATATATATATATATATATCGATTCTTCGATTGCAAAACTATATTCTTTTCATACCTTTGATAAAAATGATATTTTTATCTAACTGTCTTCTATTTCAACACTTCACTATTTTTAACAATTCATGTATACAATAAAAATTTGATTTTTATTATAATACAATTCATTTCAAAACACGATTATTTTATATAGTTCATATAGGTAATAAAAATAGGATTTTTATTATAAAACAATTTATTTCAAAACAAGATTATTTTATATAGTTCATATAGATGATAAAAATGTGATTTTTATTATAAATCAATTTATTTCAAAACAAGATTATTTTATATAGTTCATATAGATGATAAAAATGCGATTATTATTATAAAATAATTTATTTCAAAATATGAATAACATTCAACACATGAATTTCAATTCAACGAATGAATATCGATTCAACACATGAAGGTTTTCTATAGTTTATATATATAGATAAAAAGGTGAATTTCATATTTAGAACACGAATACCATTCTACACATGAATTTCTATCCAACGAATGAATATCGATTCAACACATGAAGGTTTTCTATAGTTTATATATATAGATAAAAAGGTGATTTTTATATTTAAAACACGAATACCATTCAACACATGAATTTCTATCCAACGAATGAATATCGATTCAACACATGAAGGTTTTCTATAGTTTATATATATAGATAAAAATGTGATTTTTATATTTAAAACACAAATACCATTCAACACATGAATTTCTATTCAACGAATGAGTTTCAATTCAACACATGAAGGTTTTCTATTCATTGAATAAATATAGTTTCAAAAAATGAAAATAATTCTAACACATGAATATTATTCAAAATTTCGGCAGCATAACGGCAGGGTAGTTAAAAACGGGACCGTCCCTAGTACGGCTCCTCGCTCTACCTTAAAACCTCTCTTTTTTTTACAATGGGGATTCATGCATCTAGTTCGCACGCAGGCGGCATGTATATTTTTTCTATTTCCACAAACTATTCCTATGTGGTTTCAACCAAATATTTCGCAACCACAAACGGGTATTTTTTAACCACAATCAA
The DNA here is from genome assembly GCA_030737875.1 of Allium sativum. NCBI lineage: Eukaryota > Viridiplantae > Streptophyta > Magnoliopsida > Asparagales > Amaryllidaceae > Allium > Allium sativum. Next base: position 49,935,660 of record CM060911.1, on the reverse strand, counting down.
TCAATTTCAACCACAAACAATTTCAATCAACCATTCACTATCAATCAATTTTTACACCAATCACAACCAATAAATATCGTCCATCGTTTGTGGACGAGGGGCATGTATGCGTGTGTGTATATATATATATATATATATATATACACACATAGCATTTCACTTCTATTTCAACACATATATAATTTTTGCAACGCATATAAAACTTAGACATCGAACGTACAACTTCTACAATGCTTATACAAGAGGTGTTCAATGCTTATATAACTCTTACATCGACTATATAATTTATACATCGTCGTTTTCCATATCGTTTATAAATTAGAAATCTCACATTGGGTTCCACTCCACCAAAAATAGCAGAAGGCTCAGAAAAATATGCGGTCTCTTCTATAATGTAGAAGACGTCCTCACGGTCCCGATGTCTCTTGTTTCATTGGATTTCGATCACATATGAAAAAGATATGATTTTTATTCTAAAATCATAATTCGTAGCGCTTTAAAGAGCTTAAAGCAGTTTAAATATATAAAGGCAGCACCTTTTAGTTGAGCTTCGAATCTAGGGTTGGATTTTTTGTGGAAACCGTGAGGAGGTAGGACGATCGGAGGTTGCAGCGTTGTAGAAGGAGGAAGGGGCTATCCGCGCGTGGTGGTGGCACTGGGTTCGAAGCAGTGGTTGCGGCGGATTTTGGCTCGACGCCGACGATCTTCCTGGGTGCGATTCTCGGTGGAGACGAGGCTTGGGGGGTCGAGGATGGTATGGATTGGAAGAGGGGGAGGAGATCTATGAAAAACTTCACTGGAGGGGGTGGTTTCGGGGCGTGGTGTGGCCGGAAAATGGCCAGGAAGCTGCGAAGGTGATTTCCGTCGAGAGCTAAGTAGCGGGGAGAGAGAAACGGATTTGTAGAATTGTGATTGGCCCGCCTCCTTTTTTATATTTATAAATTTTATAAAATCCGAAAATATCCCCTTTCACATACGAACTCCAATCCAAACCCAACGATTGTCGTCCCTAGCTAAATACCCCTATTCCGAACACAATGCGATATGTTTCGTAGGCCAATATGACTGTTACAGTCACTTATTCTTCAAATTAAAATATAAAACATTCAATATTCGATTTGAACGTACATTTCAATTTGCCAGGGCCACATATTGATTCTAAATATTCTCGGAAAATAAATCTTGCTATGTTTTGACGATATGGTCCAACCAAAACTGATTTCGTCGAATTCTGAGACCGTTTGTAAAATTGCCATTTTCTGGTCGATCCGATTTAACAAAAATCAACCAACATATTTTCCTTTGCCAAGCTCACGTACTAGCTTCAAAAATTATGAAATTTGAAACCTAGCAATAATTTGACATCCCGGATCCAACAAAAGTGGTTTCGTCAAATTCCGAGGTCGTATGCTAAATGGCCAATTTCACGGGCTATATAAATTCCATAGCGACCTTTCTGAAAATTCATTTGGCCATAATTCTTGATTCCTACTATGAAACTTCGATTTTTCAGATTCGTTAGAAAGATATTTACTAACAGATTTAAATATTTTTGGTTTCACTCAAATCCGTTTTGTTTTGCACCAGGCACAGTCAGTCAAAGTTTGAATTCAAATTTTGAAACTACCACGCCATTTCAGGCCTTGTTTATAATTGGAATTAATTATATTCATTTTCAATGTCGATTCAAACTTACCTTTCATCGTTATTATTTAAAATATTTATTTTAAATATTTAAAATCCACTAAAATAGTCAATTTAAAAAATTTTAATTGGTTTAAATTTTCCGGGTCGTTACAAAATAGGATTGGGATTTATAAATAGAATTTGGGCTGAAATGATAATTAGGAATTTATAATGGGATTTAAAACCGATAGATGGAATAAATTGTTAATTCAAGATTTTACAAAAATAGTACAACTTGATATACAAATATGAGTTGATTTATACGTAAAGAAGTGATAAAATAAATTCCAAGTATAACGGGATTGGACAAGTATAATCGGAGAATGGGAAATGATGTGAAATGGCTTAGATAAGTTTTATTCCTAGGTTCGGAATGTTGTATTTCAAAGTTTGAAATGTTTATTGAGTTGATATTTATTCCGAAGTTCGGAATGATTAATCGAAGATGAGGTTTATTTCGAAGTTCGAAATGTTAAACGGAGAAGCTAAGTAAGGAGATAATGACATTAGAATTTATAATATTTCATTGAATGATAAGTTGGTCTGATATGGCTAAAAGAAATAGAAGATAGTTATAATGAACTGATTTGAGACAACGAATTATATCGTCACTAATGATTTACAATTGAAATTTGTAATGAAGAGTTTTGGAAATATAATTTGTAACAATTGTTACAGATGTCAAGTTGAATTATTTTGATAAATAAAAATTTATAATAATTACTGAAATGATTTGTAAAATATAACCATAAAGAGATATTGAAGAAGTTTATAAAAGGATTCGAATTATAATTGAATCATGACTCATGTATTATATACTATAAAGGATTTGTAAAGTATTAAAGAGAGTTATAACTAAGAGTTTGCTTAATAAATTAAGTAAACGTGTTTGAGATTTTAAATAGAGTTTTTTTTAAAAGAAACAGAAGTGTTAATAAACCTATGTCTATTCTAAAGATATAAATGTTGTTGGTCAAGGTCTGACAGGTAAATAAAATACCCCAACTTGAGTGACTTCATGATTATACAAGGATGCTATTAGTATATAAACGAGAGGAATTGAGGGAAATATAAGCTATGATTCCCGTGAATGATTTTATAAACTTTATTAAAAAGTTTACAAGTTGAATGAATGGTTTCAAGAATATTCTTATTCGATATTAAGAAATAAAAGTTATATTTCAAATATTTGAAGATGTTAAGAATTTAATTAACAGACATTTAATTAAAGAGGCTAAATGATGTTGGGTACTGAATCTGTGAATTCATTTTATTTCTACGGATGAATGGTTTTTATTTAAGTTTTATTTGATAGTTAAATAACCGACCATCAAAATCTGGCATATACGCTTGTTGGTACGGAAAGACCGGGAACGATTTTATATTCGAAAACCATTTTGACCAAAAAATACGTAAAGATATCAGATGATAAACGAGATGGAGTGTAACGACCCAGGGATTTTCGGCCCCGAAAATCGACATAAATACCCTTTACCGTACTCATACCGACCTCCCAATACCGAAAATACTGGAAGGTTTATGGAAAGAAATTAGAGGGTGAGATAAGAGAGAAAGAAATATTAGAATAAAAGAAGAAGTACAACACAGAGTCTCACATCGTAGCGGAACAAAATATAATACAAAAAAATCTTTATTGAGAGCTTTAAAAAATACTTACAATATCAGAGTACAACACACATCTGGAGAGTTTGATAATCTGTCCTCATATAAACAGCGGAATAAATACTAGCTTTTATATGTCTGAACATCTCCAGCTCGTCTCTGGACTTCTCAGTACCTGATAACCTGAACCTGTACATCCGAGCTAAACCGAGCATTTACAAAACACCGGGTCAGTCTGGTGGACCAAAGCGAGAAAACTCGCACAGCAATAAGGTATCACACAACTTGATTTTAAATTCAAAATCCTTTCGAAAGATAAGGATAATCGTAAGACCAAATCCACACATAAATACGGACGGTTTTTTTACCTTACGATAACCCAAAACGGTTTTCGAAATCAATATCTTTTCTGCTATTATCATAGTGTCTAAATACAAGTAAATATCAATCTAGTGGAACGATTGCATCTCACGCTCCACACACACACACACACACACACACACACACACAGATATATATATATATATATATATAAAACCGTGGGCACTTATTGGAAATTGGATTCCGACTATGACAAGGTATGGGACCACCTTCCGCTCGTGTATCTCTAGAGGCGAACACACTGGGTTCAACAAGAACGTCTTGCGACCCGGCCCTCACATGACCGACCACTCATTTCGCTTGAGTGTATCAAATGTACATCACCAACGGTTGGACTCAAACCACCATTTCCCGATAAGGGACAGCATCAAAATAGATTCAAGAATGAAATGGATTTTCTCTTGATAGGTGATTATACACCCTAATGGGAGTGACCCATATAGCCATGCTTCCTGCCCGATTTCTGTCATTTCCCGGTTGTGAGGCTTGAGGTCAGAATTATCTTTTAGAACACCTAGCCACCATTCACTTTGAATGCCACATCGTCAGATCCGCTAGATATCACTAATTGACGTCAACAAACATATCTATTTGGGAGCTATCCAGGTACGTTTGTAGAAATCAACGTACGTGATCCTTTGGTAAATACTCTGTCAGACATTCGTCCATACAAGTCATCCAGGAACAGGATGAACCGAAGGTACTCTCCTACTGCATCCATATAGGAACCACCCATTGGATCAATAGCGAGAAGTCCTTGCAATCCACAGATTTCCAACCATGACAGAACCCCAGTATATCTCCGGGTCGAATCAGAGATTGTAAGTGGTTCTTCCGCTTTATGAAAACTATGGTCTTCAAATGCTCCATCTCGATCGTTGCCTGATCTTCCTTTATATATTTCGTATTTGTTGGTTGGAATGGTTTTCGAATATACATCTGATCCCGGTCTTTCCATACCAACAATTGCAAAGGTCAGACTTGATAGTCAGTTATTTAACTATCAAGTAAAACATCCATAAAATCACAAAAATAGATACATTGGTCTGGTACTCAGCATCACTTGACTTTTAAAAATTATCACCCAATATTTTAATTCCGTTAATAGGGAAATGTCATCTCATCTCATTTCTGTTACTTTGGAAATCTTATCACACACTTTCGCCATTACCAACTAGTATCATCCTTGGATAGTCCCGAAGTCGTTCAAGTTGAGGTATTTTAATTACCTCTCAGACCTTGATCAACAACGTTCTCATCTTCAGATAAATACGAGTTGTAATTCGAAAACCCGATATTATTATTTCAATTTCTATTTCCAACTTCGTTTACTAAACTTTAATCAAATCCTTTTTTCCCCAATTACTCTTTTCTTTCGGGAAACCCCTTTCAAATCCATTGATTCAACTTAATGCTATTATTAAGTATTTCCAATTTAAAACGTCGTTTACATTCATATTCATTTATAAACCTCGTTTATAAATTTCAGGTCTTATCTATAAACCCTTTTTACCTCCCTTTACTTAATTCAAATATTAAGTAAAACTCTTCATTTAAACTAGGTATTCGCTTAGTCCTCTTATTTCTTTATTTTAAGAATCGAGCTCAAATATGAGAACCCATCCTTTAGCCTTTTACCAGCACTCGACTATTTCGTGTCAAATTCGGTTGCTTAAATATATCTCATCTGATTAATGATTACTATAACAACTCAACACTTACCATTTCAAAACAATTAACTCCTTTATAATAAATTTCCTTTTTAAAATCTTACAAAGATAAAACAATTAGTTATTTCACTAATTTAAAATCTATCCTAGTTTAAATGGTCGACACACAAAACCTGGTTATCCTTTTAACCAATTCTATTTAATTCCTTCTTTAAATCAATTAAAATATAATTAATTTAAATAACCTTATTTAATCGATCACGATTAATCAAATACTTAACTGCTAGGTATTCCTTGCTTATTTGTTTTATGATTCTTATAAACGTAAGAAATTTGTTTTATACAAATCATTTCATAAATTCTGTATAAACTTTAAATAAATAAATAATTAAATATTTATTTCCCTTTTTAAATACCCTTTCGATGTAATAACTTCCAGAATCTATTTTCATTAAAAAATATATTTATGACTCAAATATTATCGATTCACTGTTGATAAAACCCATATTTTATAAATCGATTGATTTATAAGCTAGGTGATGCCAATTACCCAACCACACTACCCATTGATTTATATCAGATATATATATATATATATATATATATATATATATATATATATATATTGAAATGTATCTCAACAATCCACAACAACCAATCATTTCTGATAATTTCTATAACGATCATAAATCAACTAACAGCCAATTCAAACAATTCAACCAATTAAATATGTTTATTTTATAAACGCGACCAATCAATGAAAATTTCCTTATTCGGGTCAAATCAAAATGTTTGGTGTTTTACTGAAATTAAACGACCGTTTAATTTCAGAAATTGAATCAACAATAAATATATTTAACCAGCAATCAGTCAACAACAAGCAATCAGAACACGCAAAATAAAAACCCAATTTATATAAAATATAAATGGGAAGAGCTGTGACAACAAGGAATTTCGCTCGATCTGAATCAGTCGCTAAACAGATCTAGACCGTTCGAAACACCTGATTGTTTAGAGAACACGACAAAATAGAACGCAGACGGAAGAACATTTCATTGTATATTACAACACTTCCATTAGATTACAAGAATATACAGAGTAAGAATAAATAAAATACATCAGAGAAATATCACAGATTATAATACATTACATAGCAGCGAAAAATAATACAATACACAACTAGAAGAGATATACAGATACAAAGCTTTCCGGATATCATTCCAGCTGTAAACCAGGATCCTGTGAATATAAATCTGCAAAACCAAAACTACTAGCTGCCCGTGTCAAAATAAGGGCATCCAGAGTTTAGGTTAAAACAATAAACTCCAGGTCAGTCATGGGATTGGTGTGAGGACTAAAACAGTTATAAATCTTTATTTTAAAGTTAGGTAAATCAAGGGACCACGCCGTATAACACGGAACGGATTTCCTCCCAAGAATACCACTGCATATAACAATAGCGCAATGCTAAATAAAGAAAAATGAAGCTATTATAAGACCCAGGTCCTATCACACAATGCAACGCAAGCCGGGGGACAGGGTTTTCCCTTATAATAGCCAAACACGCTTAGTACGTTTAAAACAAATCATTTGATACTATTATAAGTGCATAGTGTATAAAACAACTTCAAATCATAAATATCAATCATAGGCGGCATGGGTACCATATATCATGTCGCCAATACTAGGCTCTACAAATAAAACCGCAAATATCACGTATTTGGAAGTTGGGTTTCCATTTGTGAACCGAGGCAAAACATAGTCCTCAACCGATTAGAGACTGTCTAGCTGTAACAACCCGAAAATCTGGGCCAGTTTAAAATTTTTATTTTGGCAATTTTAGCGAATTTTGAATATTTAAAATAGATTATTTTAAATAAAATCGACGAGAAATTTATTTTGAATAGAATTCGAACGTATATATTATACGCGTCGTCGTTAGAATATAAATATTTATATATAATTATAAAAGGAATTGAAAATGGCGCGGTAGTTCGATAATTCGATTTCAAACTTCAATTGAATGTACCGGGAGCAAAACAATCCAGATTTTAGTGAAACCAAAAATAATGGAATCTAATTGATAATATCTTTCTAACGAATCCGACCAATCGAAATTTGATAGCGGGAATCAAAAGATATGTCCAGTTGTAAATTCTGAATAGTCGCTATGGAATTCAGGCCCTTAAAAATGGACATTTTGCAAATGACCTCGGATTTCGACGAAACCACTTTTGTTGGGTCCGCAGTGTAAAGTTATTGCTAGATTTCAAATTTCATAATTTTTCGAATCAATATGTGAGCGTGGTAAAGGAAAACGTGTTTTGACCATTTCAGTTGATTTTAATCGACTGGAAATTGGCCATTTTTCAAACGGTCTCAGAATTCGACGAAACTAGTTTTGTTAGGACCGTATCGTCAATATGAAGCTAGAAAATATTTTTCTGGAATTTTTCTAGTCAGTATGTGGCCCCGGTAATTTGAAAAGTACGTTTAAAATTCAATATAGTGATTTAAATGAAAATTCAAAAGGAAACCGATTGTAACGATCAAACCAGCTTGCGATACATATCCCATTGTGTTCGAAATGGGGGTTAAACGCTATGGACGACAGGCAGTGGGCCTCGTTTCGAGGTCGTGGATGAAAGTCAACCTTTTTTCGAAATTTAATAATTAAATAATAAAAAAAAAAATCATTTCCCTCTCCCCCTTTTCCTTCTGCTTGGCCCCCCCCGTTCAATATAACTTCAAACAGAATAAAGAAAAAAAAAAAAAAAAAAAAAAAAAAAAACCCTAAAGCCAGCGACACCGCCCCCCCCTGAATCGATCCACCGCCTACTCCTCCAAGCCCACGCCGCCGCCTCCCCTCAGATCACCGAACACCCCCCCCTCCATGGATCGAAGAGCCGAAGCCCTCGAGCCTCGACGCAAATCGTAGCCATCGCGAGCCCCGTTCGAATCGAAGCCGCCGCCTGCCCCTCCAGCCGCCGACGAAGACGAGCATCGCCCCTCCCCTTCTTCGCAGTTCGGTGAGCGTTTCCTTTTTTTTTATTTTTTATTTTTATGTATTTTATTTTCTTTTTTATTTTTATTTTATTTTAATCTGTAAAACTGATTTGATTTTATGAAATAATAAAAAAAAAACTGTTTTAAAAATAAAGTAAAAACTGAATTTTTATAAAATTAAAACTGATTATATAAAATATTAAAAACCGATTTGTTTAAAAAGAATTGAAATATGGATTTTTTAAAAAGTATTTTAAAACTGAAATGAATTTTAAAGTATTTTAAAACTGGATTTTTTAAAAGTATTTTAAAACTGGATTTTTAAAAAGTATTTTAAAACTGGATTTTTTAAAAAGTATTTTAAAACTGGATTTTTAAAAAGTATTTTAAAACTGAAATGATTTTTTTTATAAAAGATAAAAGAAAAAGGGTTGATCTCTTAATAGAAAAAGATTGGAACTTGAAAATAAAAATCATATTTTTAAAAAACAGAAAAGATGGAATTTTTGTTAAGTAGAAGAAGTAAGATGTGATTCTTATATTTTTAAAGTAATAAAAATATAATTTTTACATCATAGAAATATTAAAAATATAATCTTTGTTTTTAAAATATAATCTTTATAAATTGAATAACATAGTAAAAATTCGATTTTTACTTATGTAGAGAATAAGGGAAACGAAAGCGACAAGAAGACGAAATAGACGAAGATTTCCATAAAGGAAGAGTCGTGCAGTTGGATAGCTATTGGTGAGAATTTCTCACCTTTCAATTTATTTTTCTAGTTATATATATATATACTAGGATGCAGACGGTGCTTATTAGAAGCACCCGACACCCGTCCACAGACCATGGACTTGTTTGATTGGTTGTGTAGTTGGTTAGATTATTTGATTTGGATTTGATTGTTTTGGTGAAATTGAAATTGATATGATTGATGTGTGAATGGCGTGGGCCTTCACTAGACCGGGGATAAGGCTAGGCCTTGTCCCGTTTCTAGTATCGTGCCGTTATGCCGCCGAAATTTTCTAAAAATATGTTAGAGAAATAAAAATATCATTTTATTGTGTAAATGAATTGAATAGAAATTCATAGGTTGAAATAAAATGTTTTATCGTTAAAAATATAATTTTTAACGTGAAGTGAATAAAATAAAATATTCATTTATAAACCGGACGGTTTGTTTATGTACACCTATTTGAATGACATTGATTGGGACGATAAATTTTACACATGCCCAACTGCACAAATAAAATATGCGTTTGATTGTTTGAAACCCCACACGGGTGTTGGGATGAAATTTGAAGTTCACTCATCCTGATTGGTTAAATGTGTCGATCGATTGATTGACAGGCTGTTATAAGCGTTGAATATCTATATTTGATGCTTATACAGAGTAGTGCACTTTGGTTGATGGTTGATTATTTTTCAAAGTAATTATATACATGTGTTGTATGAAAATCCATATAATTAACTTTATATGGTAATTGATTGGGCCTCATTCCAATTTGAAAAATAAAGAATATTATAAAATAAAAGTTCATGTGTTGACAGTACTCATTCATTGAGATTGGTCATGTGTTGAACGAAATATTTTAGTAATAAAATTTACATCTTTATCGATATAAAATAAAAGTTCATGTGTTGACAGTACTCATTCATTGAGATTGGTCATGTGTTGAACGAAATATTTTGATAATAACAACTATTTTGAAAAAGAAATATTTGAAATAGAATATTTGAAAATAGAAATTTATGAAGCCGTGTTGATTAGATTGACGCCATTTTGACGTGAACGATATTTATATCGATTTTAAACGATTTCGAAATGAATTGAATTGAAAACGATTTCGAAATGAATTGAATTGAAAACGATTTCGAAATGAATTGAATTGAAAACGATTTCGAAATGAATTGAATTGAAAACGATTTCGAAATGAATTGAATTGAAAACGATTTCGAAATGAATTGAATTGAAAACGATTTCGAAATGAATTGAATTGAAAACGATTTCGAAATGAATTGAATTGAAAACGATTTCGAAATGAATTGAATTGAAAACGATTTCGAAATGAATTGAATTGAAAACGATTTCGAAATGAATTGAATTGAAAACGAATTCAAATTGAATTGAAAGCAAATTGAAATGAATTCAAATTGAATTGAAATTTGAATTGAAATTTGAATTGAATAGGAATGAATTTTGAAACGAATTTATAAAGAAGAATTCAATTTTGATTTGAATTGAAAAGGAAGTTGAAATTGCTTTTGAAACGAATTCAAAACTATTTATAAAATTCGTTTTAAATAGAAATCGACGAAATATATATTATATATATTTTATATATAATATAATGGCCTGAATAGAACGCGCCGCGCCGCGGCAGTTCGCGAATTTCGACCATTTATTTCAAACGGACATTACGGGAGATCCGACCGTCGGATTCTCCTAAAACCGGAACCGTTGGGTTCGTATCGAAAAGAGCTTTCTAGCGAATGTTAGAAATTTGAAATCTAACGGTTGGATTTGGAATTATGTCCAAATCAAATTCGAAAAAGGTCGCTGTAAGTGCAGTTCGATGGCCATTGATGGAAATCGACTGTACGAGCCTTGATAAAATTATTAAAAATAGTAATAATTTGTGTAAAATCATAAGAAATGATTTAGAAAGAATTGGGATGAAAAACTCCCTATTTGGAAAGATAAAAATAGATTTTTATCGAAATGAACTAGTTTTGAACTAGAATTATAATTCTATTTATTTTTAAATAAATAAATTGAATTTGAAAAGGGTTTTGAAAATAACCAAAATTTCCAATGATTGCATTGGAGTGGATTTGAATCGAAATTGTCTTCGGAATATTTCGATGTTGGAATTTGTGATTATACGGATGTTGTTACGGAAATTTGAAAGATATATATTTATATCGTTATTTCCAATACGACATTTGTTAATCGTAGAATTTGATATTGAATATAAGCCGATATATTTTCTATTCAGAGCCTTATATTGAATATCAAATGGGATTTGGGTTTGTCGTGAATGGTGTCTTCACTAACACTGTTCTTGAACCCAGCTGAGAAAAGATTAAATCTTTTGATTTAGATTTAATAAAGTGTACCAATTAAATAATATTTAATTGGAATTGAATTGATATTGATTTTTGGGTTTATCGTGAACAGTGTTTTAAATAACACTTGTTCTTTAACCCGATAATTAATGAATGTGATTTGGGTTTGTCGTGAATGGTGTCTTCACTAACACTGTTCTTGAACCCAGCTGAGAAAAGATTAAATCTTTTGATTTAGATTTAATAAAGTGTACCAATTAAATAATATTTAATTGGAATTGAATTGATATTGATTTTTGGGTTTATCGTGAACAGTGTTTTAAATAACACTTGTTCTTTAACCCGATAATTAATGAATGTGATTTGGGTTTGTCGTGAATGGTGTTTTCACTAACACTGTTCTTGAACCCAGCTGAGAAAAGATTAAATCTTTTGATTTAGATTTAATAAAGTGTACCAATTAAATAATATTTAATTGGAATTGAATGGATATTGATTTTTGGGTTTATCGTGAACAGTGTTTTAAATAACACTTGTTCTTTAACCCGATAATTAATGGGATGTGACTTTGGGTTTATCGTGGACCGTGTTTTAAATGACACTGATTCTTTAACCCAGTCACAGATTAAAACTAAGTGGAGTTTTAATGAATCTTTAATTAGATTGAAAAGATCGAGAATGGAGTATCACCAGTTTTGCTCCAGGCGATAGTTAAATCTTTAATTAGATTTGAACGTGAAATTTAGAAACTAACTGTCGGTTAGCTAAGTAGAATGGTTTTCTGGATATTGATCTGATGTTGGTTTCGGCCTTCGGGGTTAATATTTGGGGAATTATTCTCTTGATTAATTTACGGTTAATGACTAATGAGTTGGAATGAGGCGTATGTTGTGTTTGTGTAACACTTTTATAATATATACGCGAGTTATTCGGAAAGGCCGGGTTTATCCCATTCTGAATAACTGATACGACGATAAGTCGAAGATGAAGACGATGGTCGAAGACCGGAAGTCTTCACGTCGTTTGGATGGTAACTGATGATCTTGATTGGGCTGTACACCCAAGAAGATGGAAACAGTTGGTGATCGTCCAGACGTACTTGGAGATCGATGGATATGCGGGGTACTAGGTGCCTCCGGTTTCGTTCAGACCCAGAACGGACTTGTAAATGGACTGTGTGTCTGACATCGGATTTCATTCTGTGTGACTGATATCGGTTGCATAGGATGGTTTGCCTGTGTGGCATGCTAAGATGCAAATGATCAAGGCTTCTGTTGAAAAGCAAAGTCTTGTGGTTGATGATCAAAGCACGGCCTTTGTGGCGTAGCTTTGTGTAACGTTTACCTCGCGTGTTTCACACCAGGTATGAACCAAAAACGGGAGACGGACCTCAGGGAGGGCCTGCGTTTCCTCCTAGCTAGAAGTGGCGTCAGTGGTTTTACACGCCCTGACGAGTTTGACTTATGTGGTTGTTGCTGTTGCGAGGCGCCTCGGTTATATCGGTTTCGGCCGAATGCATCCTGGTCGGCTGACGGACCAGACTTACGCCCCAAAGGGCGGCGAAACGCAGTGTCCAGGGTTTAAGTTTAATCCACTCCGTGTGGACCGGCCCTGTCGCTCCAAGGGTCGATGCGTTCTGATCCTGAGACTCGGGCTAGGCAGTCTCGAATCGGTTGAGGACTATCTTTTGCCTCGGTTCATAGACGGAAATCCAATTTCCAAATACGTGATTTTGCGGTTTTATTTGTAAACCTATATATGGCGACATGATATATGGTACCCATGCTGCCTATGATTGATACTTATGATTTGAAGTTGTTTTATACACTATGCACTTATAATAGTATCAAATGATTTGTTTTAAACGTATCAAGCATTCTTTGGCTGTTATAAGGGAAAACCCTATCCCCCAGCTTGCGTTGCATTGTGTGATAGGACCTGGGTCTTATAACAGCTTCATTTTTCTTTATTTAGCATTGCGCTGTTTGTTTTATGCACTGGTATTCTTGGGAGGAAACCCGTTCCGTGTTATACGGCGTGGTCCCTTGATTTACCTAACTTTGAAATAAAGATTAACTGTTTTAGTTCTCACACCAGTCACATGACTGACCTGGAGTTTATTGTTTTAACCTAAACTCTGGGTGCCCCTATTTTGACACGGGCAGCTAGTAGTTTTGGTTTTGCAGATTTATATTCACAGGATCCTGGTTTACAGCTGGAACGATATCCGGAAAGCTTTGTATCCGTATATCTCTTCTAGTTGTATATTGTATTATTTTCCGCTGCTATGTATTTAAATGTAATTTAAATCTCTGATATTTCTGTGTAATATTCATTCGTACTCTGTATATTCTTGTAATCTGATGCATTGTTGTAATATACAGTGAAATGTTCTTTTATATGCGTTCTATTTTGTCGTGTTCTCAAACGATAGGGCGTTTCGAACGGTCTGGGTCGGTTTAGCGACTGGTTCGGACCGAGCGAAATTCTTTGCCGTCACATTTGGTATCAGAGCTTTGGTTTACAAAGCAGAGAACAAGACACATTAGAACCATACGAAAGAATTCATCAGATATTGGATTAGTAATATCCAATTAGAATGACTCGTTAGAGATGGGATCAGTAGTATCCTAGAACGAGTGTGAAGAGTATATTTTTAAAATGAAAACGATTTTTGTTTTGAAAATTTAAATCAATGATTCGTATTTGATTATTTATTTTTGATTAGGACAATCCAAAATATAAAGATTTTTGCGTATGCGCCTAGCTAGCGTGTATTCGAAGTTTTAATATATTGGATAGATATAGCACCACACCCTAGTCGCCCGGAGATGATATTGATGATAGCGATCGCATCATCAACATTTATGTTCGTGCTTCGAAGGTGTGATATCTATATATTTCCTATTGACTGGTGTGAGAACCAAAACTTATATAGTTAGAATACATTGTTGTGATTTGGCACCAAAACATGACTTTTTGTATATGTATCAAAATTAGGAATTTGAAACTCTAATTCACTAATTGATTGGTGTTTGTGTTGTTTGTTTATTTGTTTGCAAATTTTGAACTATTATGCCTAATTCAACCAAATATTGAATTGTATTGGAATTTGGTCGCATCTGCTTGCATATACATGTATATCATTGAACAGGTCATAGCAAGGAGGCTAGAGCCAGAGAATAAAATTTGTTTGCCCGACAAATAGGTACATGTTTACTACATAATTTCCTGTTTTGTTTGGGTGATGATGATTTTGTGAGCCTATTGGCTAGCCGCTTGGCTTTTTCTTTTTCTTTTTGAGATCTGAAGGACCGGGGAAGCTATTTGAAATTCCCCGATGCTCCCATTGCAGGGGAGGTTATGGCGAAATTTTTCGAAAATTTAGGGAGTTAGCCAAATTTTTGAAATTTTGAAAATTCTCAGAAACCAAAGGGTTGGAGAATGAAAGCCAGATCGAACATAGAGTTGATTAATCAAACCACTTTCGACTTTGTTCCTTTTCGGGGACGAAAAGTTTTAAGTGGGGGAGATTGTAACAACCCGAAAATCTGGGCCAGTTTAAAATTTTTATTTTGGCAATTTTAGCGAATTTTGAATATTTAAAATAGATTATTTTAAATAAAATCGACGAGAAATTTATTTTGAATAGAATTCGAACGTATATATTATACGCGTCGTCGTTAGAATATAAATATTTATATATAATTATAAAAGGAATTGAAAATGGCGCGGTAGTTCGATAATTCGATTTCAAACTTCAATTGAATGTACCGGGAGCAAAACAATCCAGATTTTAGTGAAACCAAAAATAATGGAATCTAATTGATAATATCTTTCTAACGAATCCGACCAATCGAAATTTGATAGCGGGAATCAAAAGATATGTCCAGTTGTAAATTCTGAATAGTCGCTATGGAATTCAGGCCCTTAAAAATGGACATTTTGCAAATGACCTCGGATTTCGACGAAACCACTTTTGTTGGGTCCGCAGTGTAAAGTTATTGCTAGATTTCAAATTTCATAATTTTTCGAATCAATATGTGAGCGTGGTAAAGGAAAACGTGTTTTGACCATTTCAGTTGATTTTAATCGACTGGAAATTGGCCATTTTTCAAACGGTCTCAGAATTCGACGAAACTAGTTTTGTTAGGACCGTATCGTCAATATGAAGCTAGAAAATATTTTTCTGGAATTTTTCTAGTCAGTATGTGGCCCCGGTAATTTGAAAAGTACGTTTAAAATTCAATATAGTGATTTAAATGAAAATTCAAAAGGAAACCGATTGTAACGATCAAACCAGCTTGCGATACATATCCCATTGTGTTCGAAATGGGGGTTAAACGCTATGGACGACAGGCAGTGGGCCTCGTTTCGAGGTCGTGGATGAAAGTCAACCTTTTTTCGAAATTTAATAATTAAATAATAAAAAAAAAAATCATTTCCCTCTCCCCCTTTTCCTTCTGCTTGGCCCCCCCCCGTTCAATATAACTTCAAACAGAATAAAGAAAAAAAAAAAAAAAAAAAAAAAACCCTAAAGCCAGCGACACCGCCCCCCTGAATCGATCCACCGCCTACTCCTCCAAGCCCACGCCGCCGCCTCCCCTCAGATCACCGAACACCCCCCCCTCCATGGATCGAAGAGCCGAAGCCCTCGAGCCTCGACGCAAATCGTAGCCATCGCGAGCCCCGTTCGAATCGAAGCCGCCGCCTGCCCCTCCAGCCGCCGACGAAGACGAGCATCGCCCCTCCCCTTCTTCGCAGTTCGGTGAGCGTTTCCTTTTTTTTTTTATTTTTTATTTTTATGTATTTTATTTTCTTTTTTATTTTTATTTTATTTTAATCTGTAAAACTGATTTGATTTTATGAAATAATAAAAAAAAAAACTGTTTTAAAAATAAAGTAAAAACTGAATTTTTATAAAATTAAAACTGATTATATAAAATATTAAAAACCGATTTGTTTAAAAAGAATTGAAATATGGATTTTTTAAAAAGTATTTTAAAACTGAAATGAATTTTAAAGTATTTTAAAACTGGATTTTTTAAAAGTATTTTAAAACTGGATTTTTAAAAAGTATTTTAAAACTGGATTTTTTAAAAAGTATTTTAAAACTGGATTTTTAAAAAGTATTTTAAAACTGAAATGATTTTTTTTATAAAAGATAAAAGAAAAAGGGTTGATCTCTTAATAGAAAAAGATTGGAACTTGAAAATAAAAATCATATTTTTAAAAAACAGAAAAGATGGAATTTTTGTTAAGTAGAAGAAGTAAGATGTGATTCTTATATTTTTAAAGTAATAAAAATATAATTTTTACATCATAGAAATATTAAAAATATAATCTTTGTTTTTAAAATATAATCTTTATAAATTGAATAACATAGTAAAAATTCGATTTTTACTTATGTAGAGAATAAGGGAAACGAAAGCGACAAGAAGACGAAATAGACGAAGATTTCCATAAAGGAAGAGTCGTGCAGTTGGATAGCTATTGGTGAGAATTTCTCACCTTTCAATTTATTTTTCTAGTTATATATATATATACTAGGATGCAGACGGTGCTTATTAGAAGCACCCGACACCCGTCCACAGACCATGGACTTGTTTGATTGGTTGTGTAGTTGGTTAGATTATTTGATTTGGATTTGATTGTTTTGGTGAAATTGAAATTGATATGATTGATGTGTGAATGGCGTGGGCCTTCACTAGACCGGGGATAAGGCTAGGCCTTGTCCCGTTTCTAGTATCGTGCCGTTATGCCGCCGAAATTTTCTAAAAATATGTTAGAGAAATAAAAATATCATTTTATTGTGTAAATGAATTGAATAGAAATTCATAGGTTGAAATAAAATGTTTTATCGTTAAAAATATAATTTTTAACGTGAAGTGAATAAAATAAAATATTCATTTATAAACCGGACGGTTTGTTTATGTACACCTATTTGAATGACATTGATTGGGACGATAAATTTTACACATGCCCAACTGCACAAATAAAATATGCGTTTGATTGTTTGAAACCCCACACGGGTGTTGGGATGAAATTTGAAGTTCACTCATCCTGATTGGTTAAATGTGTCGATCGATTGATTGACAGGCTGTTATAAGCGTTGAATATCTATATTTGATGCTTATACAGAGTAGTGCACTTTGGTTGATGGTTGATTATTTTTCAAAGTAATTATATACATGTGTTGTATGAAAATCCATATAATTAACTTTATATGGTAATTGATTGGGCCTCATTCCAATTTGAAAAATAAAGAATATTATAAAATAAAAGTTCATGTGTTGACAGTACTCATTCATTGAGATTGGTCATGTGTTGAACGAAATATTTTAGTAATAAAATTTACATCTTTATCGATATAAAATAAAAGTTCATGTGTTGACAGTACTCATTCATTGAGATTGGTCATGTGTTGAACGAAATATTTTGATAATAACAACTATTTTGAAAAAGAAATATTTGAAATAGAATATTTGAAAATAGAAATTTATGAAGCCGTGTTGATTAGATTGACGCCATTTTGACGTGAACGATATTTATATCGATTTTAAACGATTTCGAAATGAATTGAATTGAAAACGATTTCGAAATGAATTGAATTGAAAACGATTTCGAAATGAATTGAATTGAAAACGATTTCGAAATGAATTGAATTGAAAACGATTTCGAAATGAATTGAATTGAAAACGATTTCGAAATGAATTGAATTGAAAACGATTTCGAAATGAATTGAATTGAAAACGATTTCGAAATGAATTGAATTGAAAACGATTTCGAAATGAATTGAATTGAAAACGATTTCGAAATGAATTGAATTGAAAACGATTTCGAAATGAATTGAATTGAAAACGAATTCAAATTGAATTGAAAGCAAATTGAAATGAATTCAAATTGAATTGAAATTTGAATTGAAATTTGAATTGAATAGGAATGAATTTTGAAACGAATTTATAAAGAAGAATTCAATTTTGATTTGAATTGAAAAGGAAGTTGAAATTGCTTTTGAAACGAATTCAAAACTATTTATAAAATTCGTTTTAAATAGAAATCGACGAAATATATATTATATATATTTTATATATAATATAATGGCCTGAATAGAACGCGCCGCGCCGCGGCAGTTCGCGAATTTCGACCATTTATTTCAAACGGACATTACGGGAGATCCGACCGTCGGATTCTCCTAAAACCGGAACCGTTGGGTTCGTATCGAAAAGAGCTTTCTAGCGAATGTTAGAAATTTGAAATCTAACGGTTGGATTTGGAATTATGTCCTAATCAAATTCGAAAAAGGTCGCTGTAAGTGCAGTTCGATGGCCATTGATGGAAATCGACTGTACGAGCCTTGATAAAATTATTAAAAATAGTAATAATTTGTGTAAAATCATAAGAAATGATTTAGAAAGAATTGGGATGAAAAACTCCCTATTTGGAAAGATAAAAATAGATTTTTATCGAAATGAACTAGTTTTGAACTAGAATTATAATTCTATTTATTTTTAAATAAATAAATTGAATTTGAAAAGGGTTTTGAAAATAACCAAAATTTCCAATGATTGCATTGGAGTGGATTTGAATCGAAATTGTCTTCGGAATATTTCGATGTTGGAATTTGTGATTATACGGATGTTGTTACGGAAATTTGAAAGATATATATTTATATCGTTATTTCCAATACGACATTTGTTAATCGTAGAATTTGATATTGAATATAAGCCGATATATTTTCTATTCAGAGCCTTATATTGAATATCAAATGGGATTTGGGTTTGTCGTGAATGGTGTCTTCGCTAACACTGTTCTTGAACCCAGCTGAGAAAAGATTAAATCTTTTGATTTAGATTTAATAAAGTGTACCAATTAAATAATATTTAATTGGAATTGAATTGATATTGATTTTTGGGTTTATCGTGAACAGTGTTTTAAATAACACTTGTTCTTTAACCCGATAATTAATGAATGTGATTTGGGTTTGTCGTGAATGGTGTCTTCACTAACACTGTTCTTGAACCCAGCTGAGAAAAGATTAAATCTTTTGATTTAGATTTAATAAAGTGTACCAATTAAATAATATTTAATTGGAATTGAATTGATATTGATTTTTGGGTTTATCGTGAACAGTGTTTTAAATAACACTTGTTCTTTAACCCGATAATTAATGAATGTGATTTGGGTTTGTCGTGAATGGTGTTTTCACTAACACTGTTCTTGAACCCAGCTGAGAAAAGATTAAATCTTTTGATTTAGATTTAATAAAGTGTACCAATTAAATAATATTTAATTGGAATTGAATGGATATTGATTTTTGGGTTTATCGTGAACAGTGTTTTAAATAACACTTGTTCTTTAACCCGATAATTAATGGGATGTGACTTTGGGTTTATCGTGGACCGTGTTTTAAATGACACTGATTCTTTAACCCAGTCACAGATTAAAACTAAGTGGAGTTTTAATGAATCTTTAATTAGATTGAAAAGATCGAGAATGGAGTATCACCAGTTTTGCTCCAGGCGATAGTTAAATCTTTAATTAGATTTGAACGTGAAATTTAGAAACTAACTGTCGGTTAGCTAAGTAGAATGGTTTTCTGGATATTGATCTGATGTTGGTTTCGGCCTTCGGGGTTAATATTTGGGGAATTATTCTCTTGATTAATTTACGGTTAATGACTAATGAGTTGGAATGAGGCGTATGTTGTGTTTGTGTAACACTTTTATAATATATACGCGAGTTATTCGGAAAGGCCGGGTTTATCCCATTCTGAATAACTGATACGACGATAAGTCGAAGATGAAGACGATGGTCGAAGACCGGAAGTCTTCACGTCGTTTGGATGGTAACTGATGATCTTGATTGGGCTGTACACCCAAGAAGATGGAAACAGTTGGTGATCGTCCAGACGTACTTGGAGATCGATGGATATGCGGGGTACTAGGTGCCTCCGGTTTCGTTCAGACCCAGAACGGACTTGTAAATGGACTGTGTGTCTGACATCGGATTTCATTCTGTGTGACTGATATCGGTTGCATAGGATGGTTTGCCTGTGTGGCATGCTAAGATGCAAATGATCAAGGCTTCTGTTGAAAAGCAAAGTCTTGTGGTTGATGATCAAAGCACGGCCTTTGTGGCGTAGCTTTGTGTAACGTTTACCTCGCGTGTTTCACACCAGGTATGAACCAAAAACGGGAGACGGACCTCAGGGAGGGCCTGCGTTTCCTCCTAGCTAGAAGTGGCGTCAGTGGTTTTACACGCCCTGACGAGTTTGACTTATGTGGTTGTTGCTGTTGCGAGGCGCCTCGGTTATATCGGTTTCGGCCGAATGCATCCTGGTCGGCTGACGGACCAGACTTACGCCCCAAAGGGCGGCGAAACGCAGTGTCCAGGGTTTAAGTTTAATCCACTCCGTGTGGACCGGCCCTGTCGCTCCAAGGGTCGATGCGTTCTGATCCTGAGACTCGGGCTAGGCAGTCTCGAATCGGTTGAGGACTATCTTTTGCCTCGGTTCATAGACGGAAATCCAATTTCCAAATACGTGATTTTGCGGTTTTATTTGTAAACCTATATATGGCGACATGATATATGGTACCCATGCTGCCTATGATTGATACTTATGATTTGAAGTTGTTTTATACACTATGCACTTATAATAGTATCAAATGATTTGTTTTAAACGTATCAAGCATTCTTTGGCTGTTATAAGGGAAAACCCTATCCCCCAGCTTGCGTTGCATTGTGTGATAGGACCTGGGTCTTATAACAGCTTCATTTTTCTTTATTTAGCATTGCGCTGTTTGTTTTATGCACTGGTATTCTTGGGAGGAAACCCGTTCCGTGTTATACGGCGTGGTCCCTTGATTTACCTAACTTTGAAATAAAGATTAACTGTTTTAGTTCTCACACCAGTCACATGACTGACCTGGAGTTTATTGTTTTAACCTAAACTCTGGGTGCCCCTATTTTGACACGGGCAGCTAGTAGTTTTGGTTTTGCAGATTTATATTCACAGGATCCTGGTTTACAGCTGGAACGATATCCGGAAAGCTTTGTATCCGTATATCTCTTCTAGTTGTATATTGTATTATTTTCCGCTGCTATGTATTTAAATGTAATTTAAATCTCTGATATTTCTGTGTAATATTCATTCGTACTCTGTATATTCTTGTAATCTGATGCATTGTTGTAATATACAGTGAAATGTTCTTTTATATGCGTTCTATTTTGTCGTGTTCTCAAACGATAGGGCGTTTCGAACGGTCTGGGTCGGTTTAGCGACTGGTTCGGACCGAGCGAAATTCTTTGCCGTCACACTAGCCCGAGCCTCAGGCAAGTACTTAGTCAAGCCTTGGATCCTCTGGGCCAGCCCACCGATGTGGAATAAACTTAAACCCTAAACATGCGTTCCCCCTCCCTATATGGCGTAAATGAGCCAATGAATGACTCCATCGGACCCGGATTATCTGATCAAACTGAGGCGCCTCGTAACAGAAACAACCACATAAGTCAAACTCGTCAGGGCATGTAAAACCACTTGCGCCACTTCTAGCTAGAAAGAAACGCATGCCCTCCCTGACGTCCTCTCCCGTTTTGGTTCATACCGGGGTGTGAGGCTCGCGAATCAACATTGCACAAAGCTTTGCCACACAGGTCGTGCTTTGATCATCAACCACAAGACTTTGCTTTTCAACAGGAGCCTTGATCATTTGCCACTTAGGCATGCCACACAGGCAATTCACTCTATGCATTTGATATCCATCAGTATATAACCCCTGAGCTCGTACGTCTCAGAGAAGGGCGTTAAGCAAGAGAATAAATTCTCTGCCGCCAAACAGATATATATTTAATAGAAATCAATCACACAAACTGAAATCCAATGTCAGACACACATTCCATTTACAATTTCGTTCTGGGTCTAAACGAAACCGGAGGCACTTAGTACCACGCATATCCATCGATCTCCAAGTACGTCTGGACGATCACCAACTGTTTCCCTCCTCTTAGGTGTATAGCCCAATCAAGATCATCAGTAATTATCCAAACGACGTGAAGACCTCCGGTCTTCAACCACCGTCTTCACCTTCGACTTATCGTCGTATCAGTTATTCAAAATGGGATGAAACCAGTCTTTCCGAATAACTCGCGTTTATAATAAACAAGTGTTACACAAACACAACATATGCCTCATTCCAATTCATCAGTCACTAACCGTAAATTAACAAGAGAATAATTTCCCAAATATTAACCCCGAAGGCCGAAACCAACATCAGATTAATATCCAGAAAACCATTATGCTTAGCTAACCGAAGTTAGTTTCTAAATTTCACATTCTTAGGGAAAGGTTCCCATTAATTTTATCAAAGATAAATTCTTTGAATTTATTCTTTAATCTTCCTTTTGAATATCACTTCAAACTAGTCGGGATTAATGAATCTTACCGAAGTAATCATTTGTTTTAATTTCCCAATCCCAACCTATTCATCCCATGAAGTAAAACTGGTCATACTTCATATCTAACACCACAGTGTTATCGGTAAATTCAATTACCATTTCACGTTCAAATCTAATTAAAGATTTAACTACCGTCTGGAGTAAAACTGGTGATACTCCATTCTCGATCTTTTCAATCTTATTAAAGATTCATTAAAACTCCACTTAGTTTTAATCATTAACTGGGTTAAAGAATCAGTGTCATTTAGAACACGGTTCATGATAAACCCCAAAATCATATCACATTTCAATCAGTCCCTAACCGTAAATTAGCAAGTGAGCTATTCCCTAAGTATTAACCCCGAAGGCCGAAACCAACATCAGATCAAAACCCAAGAAACCATTCAGCTTAACTAATCTCCAGTTAGTTTCTGATTTTCTTAACTCCTTTGGGTCTAAGAATAGTATTATTGAAGATACCGTTCACGACAACCCAAAATCACATTTCATTAATTATCGGGTTAAAGAACAAGTGTTATATAAAACACTGTTCACGATAAACCCAAAAATCAATACCAATTCAATTCCAATTAAATATTATTTAATTGGTACACTTCATTAATTCCAAATAAAATGATTTAATCTTTTCCTCGGCTGGGCTTAAGAACAGTGTTAATGAAGACACCATTCACGACAAACCCAAATCACATTTGATATTAAATACAAGGCTCTGAATAAAAAATATATCGGCTTATATCCAATATCAAATTCTACGACCAACAAATATCATATTGGAAACAACGATATAAATATATCTTTCAAATTTCCATAACAATATCCGTGTAATCACGAAATCCAATATCAAAATAATTCAAAGACAATTTCGATTCAAATCCATTCCAATTCAATTATTGGAAATTCTGGTTACTTTTAAAACCCTTTTCAAATCGAATTTATTTATTTAAAAATAAATAGAATTTTAATTCTAGTTCAAATATAGTTCATTTCGATAAAAATCTACTTTTATCTTTTCAAATATGGAGTTTTTCATCCCGATTCTTCCCAAATCATTTCTTATGATTTTTCACAAATTATTGATATTTTTAATAATTTTATCAAGGCCCGTACAGTCGATTTCCATCAACGGCCATCGAAATGCACTTACATCGACATTTTCCAAATTTTATTTGGACATAATTCCAAATCCAACCGTTAGATTTCTAATTTCTAATATTAATTAGAAAGCTCTTTTCGATACGAACCCAACGGTTGAATCCGACGGTCGGATCCCCCACAATATCCATTTGAAGTCAATGATCGAAATTCACGAACTACCGCAGCGCGGCGCGTTCTATTCAGGCCATTATATTATATATAATATATATACTTCATCGATTTCCTTTTTAAAACGCATTATATAAATCGTTTTAAATTCGTTTTCAGAACGATTTCAAATTCTTTTCAAATTCAAATCAAAACTGAATTTTCCTTTACAAATTCGTTTTAAATTCATTTCAAATTGATTTCAATTCAAATCGATTTTGAATCCAATTTCAGTTCGTTTTCAATTCAATTCAATTTCAATTCGAATTCCTTTTTATTCAATTTCAATTCGAATTCATTTCTATTCAGTTTAATTCGAATTCATTTCTATTCAGTTTAATTCGAATTTCAATTCTTTTCAAAATATCAGATTTTGAAATCACTTTCGATATTCATTATAAAATGAATAAAATCGATATAAATATCATTCACGTCAAAATGGCGTCAATCTAATCAACACGGCTTCATATATTTCTATTTTCAAATATTATATTTCAAATATTTCTTTTTCAAAACTGGAATGAGGCCCAATCAATTACCATATAATGTTAATTATATGGAATTTCTACAACATATGTATACAATAACAACGATGAATAATCAACCATCATCCAAAGTGCATTCTACACTGTATAAGCAGCAAATATAATTATTTAACGCTTATAATACCCTGTCAATCAATCGATCGACATACAACTAAACAATCGGGATTAGTGTACGTCAAATATCATCCCAATACCTGTGTGGGGTTTCAAACTATCAAATACAGATTTTATTTGTGCAGTTGGGAGATGTGTAAAAATTTTCATCCCAATCAATATCAGTCAAATGTGTGTATATAAACAAATCGTCCGATTTGTTTATATTTATTTATTTCATTTCATATACACGTTAAAAATTCTATTTTTAACTATAAAATATTTTCCACTATAAAATATTTTATTTCAAGTATATAAATATTTTATTTCATTTCACATCACACAATCAACTACACATCAAAATCATACAAACAAGCATACAAGCCGTCCATGGTCGGTGGATGACGGGTGTCGGGTGCTACTAAACACCGTCTGCACCCTAGTACATATTTATAACTAGAAAAATAAAATTAAAGGTGAGAAGTTCTCACAGAGGGTTCCACTCCGCCATGCTTTTCTTTTGAACTGTTGAATCATCTGAATCTGTTTGCAATTCCAATGCAGTTCTTTCCACGCTGTTCAAATAAAAATTATATTTTTATTGCTTCATTCAATAGATAAAAATCATATTTTTATTTTTCTACTTCATATATTTTTCGATGCTTCATTCCATATAAAAATTATATTTTTATCTTCACTTCATATATATAAAAATCGTATTTTTAAGAGAATAAAAATTAGTTCTTTCACATGCTACCCATATAAAAATCATACCTTTAATATGTTACAAGCATAAAAATCATATCTTTAACTAAACAAAGGTTATATTTTTCTCTCCTAAGCAAAGATTTTTATTTTTGTAAAGACTGATTTTATATTTTCAAAATCAAATTCTCTTTTATATTTTTAAACATCTTCTATTTTATATTTTCAAACATCTTCTACTTTATATTTTTAAACATCTTCTACTTTATATTTTTAAACATCTTCTACTTACAAACATAATGTTATTTTTATATATTCTTAAAGCACTTGCTGTTTTATTTTTAAAACATAGGTATGTAAATTAAAACAAATAAAAATAATAATTACCCTCATTTCCTCTAATCACGTCATTAAGGGATTAAACCCCTTCTACTTCATTCCAGGTCGAGTTCTACCTTGTTCCTCCGCCAAATCAACTAAGAACGCCTCCAGGAAGAGAAGGAAGGGGTGCTCACGGAGTTGCTGTCAGCGTCGGAAGAGGTACGGCGGGCGATGGAGGCAAGGGGGGTTTGTTGATGGTCGTCACGGTTTACTGGAGGTGGGAATTTCGTTTGAGGGGATGTCGAAGAGGGAGGCTGGTGGCGGCCTATTTGGTGGCGACGAGGGCGGTGTACTGGCGGCGGGCTAGGGTTGGAGGTTACGACAATTTTTTTTTTAAATTGAAATCCATCGTTGACCGATAGAGGATGAGGGAGGGAGAATAGAAGAAAAAGGGGTGAGTTGGATTATATTATACAATATATATATATATATTTAATTAATTTAAATTCTAAAAGCAACTTTTCTTTTCAACTCGAAATCGAACCCAGCGACTGTCTCCCCTAGCGTTTCACCCCCATTCTGAACACAATGGGATATGTATTGTAGGTTGATTCGATCATTTCGATCAGTTTTTGTCAAAATCAACATATAACTCTATATATTGAATTTGAACGCGCATTTCAATTTACTGGGGTCACATACTAACTCGAAAAATTCGAGAAAAATATTTTCTAGCTTTGTATTGACGATACGGTCCTAACAAAACTAATTTCGTCAAATTCTGAGACCGTTTGAAAAATGGCCATTTCCCAGTCGATTAAAATCAACTGAAACTGGTCAAACACGTTTTCCTTTGCCACGCTCACATATTGATTCGAAAAATTATGAAAATTGGAATCTTGCAACAACTTGACATCACGGATCCAACAAAAGTGGTTTCGTCAAAAACCGAGATCGTTTGCAAATGGCTATTTTCAAGGGCCAAAATTCCATAGCGACTATTCTGAAATTTCAACTGGACATATCTTTTGATCCCCGCTATGAAATTTCGATTTTTCGGATTCGTTGGAAAGATATTCCCAATTAGATTCAAATATTTTTGGTTTCACTAAAATCCGGTTTATTTTGCACCCGGTACATTCATTTGAAATTTAAAATCGAATTATCGAACTACCGTGCCATTTTCAATTACTTTATATATATATAAAAATAAATATTTATATTCTAACAACGATGTATATAATATGTACATTCGAATTCTATTCAAAATAAATTTATCGTCAATATTATTTAAAATAATTCATTTTAAATAATCAAAATTCGCTAAATTCACCAATTTAAAAAATTTTAAATTGGCTCGCATTTCCGGGTTGTTACAATCTCCCCCACTTAAAACTTTTCGTCCCCGAAAAGGAAAGAAGCTGAAAGTTGTTTCACAAATCAACTCAACTTACGTTTTTTTCTTTACGGCTTATGTTCTTCAAATTTTCAGTTTCTAAGAACTTTTCAAATTTTTCAAAAAATTTGGCTAACACCCTAAATTTTCGAAAAATTTCGCCATAACCTCCCCTGCACCGGGAGCACCGGGAAAATCCCGAAATTGCCATACAGGCCCTCTGATCTCAAAAAGAAAAAGAAAAAAGCCAAGCGGCTAGCCAATCGGCTCATTAAATCATCATCACCCAAACAAAACAGTAAATTATGTTAAACATGTACCTATTTATCGGGCAAACAATTTTATTCTTCTGCTCTAGCCTCCTTGCTATGACCTGTTCAATGTAAGTACATGCATATGCCTACAAATGCGATAAATTTCCCGTACAACTCACAATTTGATCATTTTGGCTATAGGGTACAAATTTTAATTAATCAACCAATAATCAACAACATAACAATCAATCAATTAGTTGATTAGCTTTTCAAATTCATAACTTTGATATATGGTCAAAAATCAGATTTTTGATGCCAAATCACAACGATAAGCCCTATCTAATTTCGGTTCTCACACTAGTCAATTGGAAATATATAGAAATCTCACTTTCAAAACTCGAAAATAAATACTGGCGATGGTGCCCCATCACCAGAATTATCCCCGGGCACTAGAGTGCGATTCTATAACTATCCAATACATTAAAACTTCGAATACACATTTGCAAGACATATATGCAAAATCTTTATATATTGGATTGTCCAAATTCATATAAGTAAATAATCAAACACGAGTAATTGATTTAAATTTTCAAAACAAACTTGTTTTCAATTTTAAAACTATACTCTTCACACTCGTTCTAGGGTACCACTGATCTCATCTCTAACGAGTCATTCCATTGGATATTACTAATCCAATATCTGATGAATTATTTAGTATGGTTCTAATGTGCCTTGTTCTCTGAGCTTTGTAAACCAAAGCTCTGATACCATGATGTGACAACAAGGAATTTTGCTCGATCCAAATCAGTCGCTAAACCGATCTAGACCGTTCGAAACGCCTGATTGTTTCGAGAACACGACAAAATAGAATGCAGACGGAAGAACATTTCATTGTATATTACAACACTTCCATCAGATTACAAGAATATACAGAGTATGAATAAATAAAATACATCAGAGAAATATCAAAGATTAAAATACATTACATAACAGCGGAAAATAATACAATACACAACTAGAAGAGATATACAGATACAAAGCTTTCCGGATATCATTCCAGCTGTAAACCAGGATCCTGTGAATATAAATCTGCAAAACCAAAACTACTAGCTGCCCGTGTCAAAATAAGGGCACCCAGAGTTTAGGTTAAAACAATAAATCCAGGTCAGTCATGGGACTGGTGTGAGAACTAAAACAGTTATAAATCTTTATTTTAAAGTTAGGTAAATCAAGGGACCACGCTGTATAACACGGAACGGGTTTCCTCCCAAGAATACCAGTGCATATAACAACAGCGCAGTGCATAACCGTAAATGTCACGTATTTGGAAGTTGGGTTTCCATCTATGAACCGAGGCAAAAGATAGTCCTCAAACTATCTAGCCCGAGCCTCAGGCAAGTACTCTGTCAAGCCTTGGATCCTCAGGGCTAGCCCACTGATGTGGATTAAACTTAAACCCTGAACATGCGTTCCCTCTCCCTATGGGGCGTAAATGAGCCAACGAATGACTCCATCGGACCCGGATCGTCCGATCAAACCGAGGTGCCTCGCAACAGCAACAACCACAAAAGTCAAACTCGTCAGGGCGTATAAAACCACTGGCGCCACTTCTAGCTAGAAAGAAACGCATGCCCTCCCTGACGTCCTCTCCCGTTTTGGTTCACACCCGGGTGTGAGGCTCGCGAATCAACGTTACACAAAGCTTTGCCACACAGGCCGTGCTTTGATCATCAACCATAAGACTTTGCTTTTCAACAGAAGCCTTGATCATTTGCCACACAGGCAATTCACTCTATGCATTTGATATCCATCAGTATATAACCCCTGAGCTCGTACGTCTCAGAGAAGGGCGTTAAGCAAGAGAATAAGTTCTCTACCGCCAAACAGATATATATTTAATAGAAATCAATCACACAGACTGAAATCCAATGTCAGACACACAGTCCATTTACAAGTTCGTTCTGGGTCTGAACGAAACCGGAGGCACCTAGTACCCCGCATATCCATCGATCTCCAAGTACGTCTGGACGATCACCAAGTGTTTCCCTCCTCTTAGGTGTACAGCCCAATCAAGATCATCAATAATTAACCAAATGACGTGAAGACCTCCGGTCTTCAACCACCGTCTTCACCTTCGACTTATCGTCGTATCAGTTATTCAGAATGGGATGAACCCGGTCTTTCCGAATAACTCGCGTATATAATAAACAAGTGTTACACAAACACAAACATACGCCTCATTCCAATTCATCAATCACTAACCGTGAATTAACAAGAGAATAATTTCCCAAATATTAACCCCGAAGGCCGAAACCAACATCAAATCAATATCCAGAAAACCATTCTGCTTAGCTAACCGACAGTTAGTTTTTAAATTTCACATTCTTAGGGAAAGGTTCCCATCAATTTTATCAAAGATAAATTCTTTTAATTTATTCTTTAATCTTCCTTTTGAATATCACTTCAAACTAGTCGGGATTAACGAACCTTACCGAAGTAATCATTTGTTTTAATTTCCCAATCCCAACCTATTCATCCCATGAAGTAAAACTGGTCATACTTCATATCTAACATCACGGTGTTATCGGTAAATTCAATTACCGTTCCACGTTCAAATCTAATTAAAGATTTAACATCCGTCTGGAGTAAAACTGGTGATACTCCATTCTCGATCTTTTCAATCTAATTAAAGATTCATTAAAACTCCACTTAGTTTTAATCTTTAACTAGGTTAAAGAATCAGTGTCATTTAAAACACGGTTCACGATAAACCCCAAAATCACATCACATTTCAATCAGTCCCTAAACGTAAATTAGCAAGTGAGAAATTCCCTAAGTATTAACCCCGAAGGTCGAAACCAACATCAGATCAATACCCCAGAAACCATTCAACTTA
This sequence comes from Allium sativum, assembly GCA_030737875.1. Taxonomy (NCBI): domain Eukaryota; kingdom Viridiplantae; phylum Streptophyta; class Magnoliopsida; order Asparagales; family Amaryllidaceae; genus Allium; species Allium sativum. The sequence continues at coordinate 49,905,255 of CM060911.1, read as the reverse complement.
ACTAATCTCCAGTTAGTTTCTGATTTTCTTAACTCCTTTGGGTCTAAAACAGTATTATTGAAGATACCGTTCACGACAACCCAAAATCACATTTCATTAATTATCGGGTTAAAGAACAAGTGTTATATAAAACACTGTTCGTGATAAACCCAAAAATCAATACCAGTTCAATTCCAATTAAATATTATTTAATTGGTACACTTCATTAAATCCAAATAAAAAGATTTAATCTTTTCCTCAGCTGGGCTTAAGAACAGTGTTAATGAAGACACCATTCACGAAAAACCCAAATCACATTTGATATTAAATACAAGGCTCCGAATAGAAAATATATCGGCTTATATCCAATATCAAATTCTACGACCAACAAATATCGTATTGGAAATAACGATATAAATATATCTTTCAAATTTCCATAACAATATCTGTGTAATCACGAAATTCAATATCGAAATAATCCAAAGACAATTTCGATTCAAATCCATTCTAATTCAATTATTGGAAATACTGGTTACTTTTAAAACTCTTTTCAAATCCAATTTATTTATTTAAAAATAAATAGAATTTTAATTCTAGTTCAAAACTAGTTCATTTCGATAAAAATCTACTTTTAGCTTTTCAAATATGGAGTTTTTCATCCCGATTCTTCCCAAATCATTTCTTATGATTTTTGACAAATTATTGATATTTTTAATAATTTTATCAAGGCCCGTACAGTCAATTTCCAGAAACGGCCATCGAACTGCACTTACAACGACCTTTTCCAAATTTGATTTGGACATAATTCCAAATCCAACCAGTAGATTTCTAATTTCTAATATTCGTTAGAAAGCACTTTTCGATACGAACCCAACGGTTCCAGTTTTAGGAGAATCCGACGGTTGGATCTCCCGCAATATCCATTTGAAGTCAATGGTCGAAATTCACAAACTACCGCAGCGCGGCGCCTTCTATTCAGGCCATTATAATATATATATAATATATACTTCGTCGATTTCCTTTTTAAAATGTATTATATAAATTGTTATAAATTCATTTTCAAAACGATTTCAACTTCTTTTTCAAATTCAAATCAAAATCGAATTTTCCCTTACAATCGTTTTAAATTCATTTCAAATTGATTTCAATTCAAATCGATTTTGAATCCAATTTCAGTTCGTTTTCAATTCAGTTCAATTTCAAATCGAATTCCTTTCTATTCAATTTCAATTCGAATTCATTTCTATTCAGTTTAATTCGAATTCATTTCTATTCAGTTTAATTGGAATTTCAATTCTTTTCAAAATATCAGATTTTGAAATCACTTTCGATATTCATTATAAAATTAATAAAATCGATATAAATATCGTTCACGTCAAAATGGCATCAATCTAATCAACACTGCTTCATATATTTCTATTTTCAAATATTCTATTTCAAATATTTCTTTTTCAAAACTGGAACGAGGCCCAATCAATTACCATATAATGTTAATTATATGGATTTTCTACAACACATGTATACAATAACAACGATGAATAATCAACCATCATCCAAAGTGCATTCTACACTGTATAAGCATCAAATATAATTATTCAACGCTTATAACAGCCTGTCAATCAATCGATCGACAGACAACTAAACAATCGGGATTAGTGTACGTCAAATATCATCCCAATACCCATGTGGGGTTTCAAACAATCAAACACAGATTTTATTTGTGCAGTTGGGCGATGTGTAAAATTTATCGTCCCAATCAATATCAGTCAAATGTGTGTATATAAACAAATCATCCGATTTGTTTATATTTATTTATTTCATTTCATATACACGTTAAAAATTCTATTTTTAACTATAAAATATTTTCCACTATAAAATATTTTATTTCAACTATATAAATATTTTATTTCATTTCACATCACACAATCAACTACACATCAAAATCATACAAACAAGCATACAAGCCGTCCATGGTCTGTGGACGACGGGTCGGGTGCTACTAAACACTGTTTGCATCCTAGTATATATTTATAACTAGAAAAATAAAATTAAGGGTGAGAAGTTCTCACAGAGGGTTCCACTCCGCGGTGCTTTGCTTTTGAACTGTTGAATCATCTGAATTTGTTTGCAATTCCAATGCAGTTCTTTCCATGTTGTTCAGATAAAAATTATATTTTTATTGCTTCATTCAATAGATAAAAAATCATATTTTTATTTTTCTACTTCATATATTTTTCGACGCTTCATTCCATATAAAAATTATATTTTTATCTTCACTTCATATATATAAAAATCGTATTTTTAAGGGAATAAAAATTAGTTCTTTCACATGCTACCCGTATAAAAATCATACCTTTAATATGTTACAAGCATAAAAATCATATCTTTAACTAAACAAAGGTTATATTTTTCTCTCCTAAACAAAGATTTTTATTTTTGTAAAGAATAATTTTATATTTTCAAAATCAAATTCTCTTTTATATTTTTAAACATCTTCTACTTTATATTTTCAAATATCTTCTACTTTATATTTTTAAACATCTTCTACTTACAAACATAATGTTATTTTTATATATTCTTAAAGCACTTGCTGTTTAATTTTTAAAACATGGGTATATAAATTAAAACAAATAAACAAATAAAAATAATAATTACCCTCATTTCCTCTAATCACGTCATTAGGGGATTAAACCCCTTCTGCTTCATTCCAGGGCGAGTTCGACCTTGTTCCTCCGCCAAATCAACTAAGAACGCCTCTAGGAAGAGAAGGGGTGCTCATTTAGTTGTTGTCGGTGTCGGAACAGGTACGGCGGGCGATGGAGGCAAGGGGGTTTGTTGATGGCCGTCGCGGTTTACTGGAGGTGGGAATTTCGTTCGAGGGGATGTCGAAGGGGGGGCTGGTGGCGGCCGATTTGGTGGCGACGAGGGCGGTGTACTGGCGACGGGCTAGGGTTGGAGGTTACAACGTTTTTTTTCTTTTTAAATTGAAATCCATCGTTGACCGATAGAGGATGAGGGAGGGAGAATATAAGAAAAAGGGGTGAGTTGGATTATATTATATAATATATATATTTAATTAATTTAAATTCTAAAAGCAACTTTTCTTTTCAACTCGAAATCGAACCCACCGACTGTCGCCCTTAGCGTTTCACCCCCATTCCGAACACTGTGGGTTATGTATCGCAGGCTGATTCGATCGTTTCGATCAGTTTTAGTCAAAATCAACATATAACTCTATATATTGAATTTGAACGCGCATTTCAATTTACTGGGGTCACATACTAACTGGAAAAATTCCAAAAAAATATTTTCTAGCTTCGTATTGACGATACGGTCCTAACAAAACTAATTTCGTCAAATTCTGAGACCGTTTGAAAAATGGCCATTTCCCAGTCGATTAAAATCAACCGAAACTAGTCAAACGCGTTTTCCTTTGCCACGCTCACATATTGATTCGAAAAATTATGAAAATTGGAATCTAGCAATAAATTGACATCATGGATCCAACAAAAGTGGTTTCGTCGAAAACCGAGGTCGTTTGCAAATTGGCTATTTTCAAGGGCCGAAATTCCGTAGCGACTATTCTAAAATTTCAGCTGGACATATCTTTTGATCTCTGCTATGAAATTTCGATTTTTCGGATTCGTTGGAAAGATATTCCGAATTAGATTCAAATATTTTTGGTTTCACTAAAATCCGGTTTATTTTGCACCCGGTACATTCATTTGAAATTTAAAATCGAATTATCGAACTACCGCACCATTTTCAATTCCTTTATATATATATATAAATAAATATTTATATTCTAACGACGATCTATATACTATGTACGTTCGAATTCTATTCAAAATAAATATCTCGTCGATATTATTTAAAATAATTCATTTTAAATAATCAAAATTCGCTAAATTCACCAATTAAATTTTTTTAAATTGGCTCGCATTTCCGGGTTGTTACAAGAGCTGAATGAGTTTAACTCACCTTGTTTTGAATCTGTCGATAATAGTCTGGGTTAGTCAAATTAAACTGACGTTTAATTTGATCAAAATTTCCAGCTGTTTCTGATCCGGACCAACTCTGCTCCATCTCGAAGTTGTCATTTTTACGGTCTTAATGCAACTGACCGCGCCAAAATCTGACATCGTATGTTCGAAAAATCGTATAAACAAATTTATAAAACAATTAAATTTAAACATGAATTTTTATTTAAATAAAATGGCCTTGTACCTTTAAATCTCCAGCACAAAGCCCGTTACCCGTTCCCCCTTTAAAACCCTGCTCCACCGATCCTTACCCCATTCATTTCAGCCGCCTCCACAAAGAAAAATCCCCAAATCGAAATTGAAAACCCTAGGCCCGATTCGTTCTTCAGCCGTCTTCGAGGTACATGGCGTCGCCATCCCTTCCTCCACGCAACCCTCTTCACTCTTCCTTCTTCAATTGCTCGGCCAAAACCCCTCCCCAACACCCGTTCGACGATTACTCCAGCTCCACCAGTTAACCCCCTTCCGATTCGCGAGGCACCCCAACCCTCCAGAATTGAAGTAGCCTCTTTCATAATTAAGCTAAGTATTTAAATTACAATATATATATGTATATTTTCCTTTTCCACCTTGTTTTTTCGTTTGTGGTTTCGAATGGTTGATGAACCAACACTGGGTGATAGTGTATTTATAGTTGCGGTTTGAAACTTAGATAGATTCAATGTCTATCAACAGCCATGAATTGTTATTTCAATGAAAATTCGAATCTGTCCTTAGATTTGCGTTAGGATTTTAGTATAGTATTTTTAGATGGGTTCGAAATGGATTTTGATTGAACTGGTCAGATGATAGTGAACTATACAGTGTTTGTGGAAGATTTTAGGGTACGGTTCTGATATGAATTCGATTATGAAAATATATTCCTTACTGTGTAGGTTAGGCTAGGCTTGTGGCTATGGATTGTCGATTCTATTCGTAGATTTGGAAACTGTATACTAGATTTAATTTCCCTTTTTAACAGTGAAATTTATATAAGAAATTTACTGTTCGCATATGTGAGTTACTGTTCGATAAGAATTTTGTGTATACCAAAATTAGTTTTCTTCGATTTCCCTTAATTCATTTCAATGTTCTTGAGAGAACAAGACATGCTGAATTTTGACATGAATATATATATATATATATATATATATATATATATATACTGATTTTAGCTGCGTTGTCTGCTTTGAGTTGTTTTCAAATCAAATCCAGTGATTTTAAAACCTATAGTGTAGCCGTAGATTGTGTAGATATGTACCTATATTCGCCTGTTTCCCTTTAGATTTCCTTTTTTTCCCTGTTCATAATCTATGGAGACTTGATATATGAATACACTTCTGTTTATCTGCTCCCTTTCATTGTTTCCTTTATGTTCATATATGAATATATATATATATATATATATATATATATATATGTGATTTGTTTCATTTAGTTGTTCATTGATTTGTAACCTATTTTATAGTGGCCCATTTCCTACTTTCATAGCTGTGCATTCCACTGTTAGTCTTAGTTGTTCATACTAATGTATGAGTGATTTCTTTTAGTTGTCATGTGTTGTCTATTCTTGGCTGTTTTATTTTAGTACTATCTTTCCTTTTCTCTTCATTTAATTTAAATTTTCTCTTCTTTTCTGTTATGCTGTTCATTTGTTATGAAGCCATCCCTTTTTAGTGGGTTTTTCCCTTCTTTTTCTTCGTAGATCAAAACTGATGGATTCGCTGGTCCGGAAAGGGGCGAGACAAATGCTGAAGTAGATTGTTGATTTCTTTTTTTTTCTTTTTTGTAATTGTGTATGTACAATATATCATCTATATTTGGTATGAACAAATTTGGACTTTGCATAATTTATTTTTCTCGTATATGGATATGATTTCTACATCCAAGCAATCACCGTCGATCTCGTGACACATTACCTTAATGTATTTTTTTCTATGTTGTATGTTTTACGACTGATCTTTGTATTTGTACAGCCAACATCATCATAAATTATTACTTAAAGGAAATCATACCCATGCCATCAACATAGATTTTATACTAAAATTAGACCAAAATGGATAAAGAACAACTGGGATTTAAGAATAGCGAAGACATTTGATAGTTGTGATCTAAAATACAGAACAAAGTAATTAACATTGTATATTATACGACATTTTTAATTTCTGGCCATTTTGTTACTTTATTTGAACTAGCGTCGTAGTGTCGTTTCCACGTTAATATACCATAATTTTATCACTCAATAAACTATTCATTTATTATTACTTTGAACTTAAAGATATGTTAACCTTGGGATTCTTTCGTAGAACTCGACATACAATCCCGGTTTTAAATAATATTTTATTTACATAAAAATTCCTTTAATATAAATAAATTCGATAAAAATCCATTATAATTCCAATATAATATATAAACTGATTTAAGTATTATATTTTAAATGGCCGAAAAATCCGGGACATTACATTCTTCCCCCCTTAAAATAATTTCGTCCTCGAAATTGCAAAGTAAGAAGAATATTTCGAACCATATTATTATAAAATCATTACTCTTCAATTATTATCAAAGTAAATTCAGATTCTAAAAAATTTCGGGTTACTCTTGAATTATTATCAAAGTAAATTCAGATTCTAAAAAAATTCGGGGATTTCGCCAACACCTCCTCTGCATGACTCGATCGATACGACTACAACAACTATTTTGGGCATCAACTTCTTCGAAAGAAAATTCAAATTCCAAATGGCAATTCACTTTATTTGAATCCCAATCTATTTAACCATTAAATTTTTAAATCCCAATTTATTTGAATTCATTCTTTTTGAATTTATTCTTAAATTTGTTTTACTTAACCAGGTTCAGTTTCGCTTTCATATCCGATTCAGCCGATGAATTGATTTTCTAATCAGTTCAACTTTATTTCAAATTTCAAATTTGATTTCAAAATAAATCAATCAGAACAAAAAAACAACTCACATTACTATAAAATAGAAAATAAATTTCTTTTTTTTTATATATAAAAATATACATTGGGTAAAATTATTTCATTTACCCTCTTTTATGAACAATATTGTATCCATTCACTAGTTCAACGCTTCTCAACACTTGAACCAGTCAAATAATACAATACAAAACATTTTTATATAAAATTTTACAAATACGCTCTCATATATATACACTCGACTCAATCTAGGGTGTTACTAACCCCATCTCTGTTGAGTCACATCACAAAGCCAAGGTTACTATTCAACCATTAGCTCTGATACCACTATAACGACCCAGGGATTTTCGGCCCCGAAAATCGACATAAATACCCTTTACCGTACTCATGCCGACCTCCTAATACCGAAAATACTGGAAGGTTTATGGAAAGAAATTAGAGGGTGAGATAAGAGAGAAAGAAATACTAGAATAGAAGAAGAAGTACAACACAGAGTCTCACATCGCAGCGGAACAAAATATAATACAGCAATAAATCTTTATTGAGAGCTTTTGAAAATACTTACAATATCTGAGTAAAACACACATCTGGACTGTTTGATAATCTGTCCTCATATAAATAGCGGAATAAATACTAGCTTTTATATGTCTGAACATCTCCAGCTCGTCTCTGGACTTATCAGTACCTGTTAACCTGAACCTGTACATCCGGGCTAACCGAGGCATTTACAAAACACCGGGTCAGTCTGGTGGACCAAAGTGAGAAAACTCGCACAAAATTAAGGTATCACACAACTTGATTTTAAATTCAAAATCCCTTCGAAAGAAAAGGATAATCGTAAGACCAAATCCACACATAAATACGGACGGTTTTTTTACCTTACGATAACCCAAAACGGTTTTCGAAATCAATATCTTTTCTGATATTATCATAGTGTCTAAATACAAGTAAATATCAATCTAGTGGAACGCTTGCATCTCACGCTCCACAAATATATATACAAACAAAACCGTGGGCACTTATTGGAAATTGGATTCCGACTATGACAAGGTATGGAACCACCTACCGCTCATGTATCTCTAGAGGCGAATACACTAGGTTCAACAAGAATGTCTTGCAACCCAGCCCTCACATGACCGACCACTCATTTCGCTTGAGTTTATCGAATGTATATCACCAACGGTTGGACTCAAACCACCGTTTCCCGATATGGGACAACATCGAAATAGATTCAAGAATGAAATGGATTTTCTCTAGATAGGTGATTATACTCCCTAATGGGAGCGACCCACATAGCCACGCTGCCTGCCCGGTTTCTGTCATTTCCCGGTTGTGAGGCTTGAGGTCAGAATTATGTTTTAGAACACCTGGCCACCATTCACTTTGAATGCCACATCGTCAGATCCGCCAGATATCACTAATTGACGTCCACAAACATACTCTATTTGGGAGCTACCCAGGTACGTTTGTAGAAATCAACGTATGTGATCCTTTGGTAAATACTCTTTCAGACATTCGTCCATACAAGTCATCCAGGAACAGGATGAACCGAAGGTATTCTCCTACTGCATCCATATAGGAACCACCCCATGGATCAATAGCGAGAAGTCCTTGCAATCCACAGATTTCCAACCACGACAGAACCCCAGTATATCTCTGGGTCGAATCACAGATTGTAAGTGGTTCTTCAGCTTTATGAAAACTATGGTCTTCAAATGCTCCATCTCGATCGTTGCTTGATCTTCCTTTATATATTTCATATTTGCTGGTTGGAATGGTTTTCGAATATACATCCTGTGACAGCCCGCCCCGCACCAACCGACATTTATTCCAAAGGTGCGCTGTACACATGTCCAGTTAGCAAGGAACGGGTCGTCAGAAGGAAAAAGGGAAGAAGGAAATGAACATACAAAGAACCTGTAGAATGTCTCACAGCGCATAGAACAAAATATAATAATAACATACGTGACATAAAACAGGAGAGACAATGCATTAGCTAAAAACCAGAATTAAGCATCATAGCAGTGGAAATCCAAAATATAACTTATTACAACTTTCAAACTGTCTCAAAGCAAAAGCAAGATAAAGGAGGTACACTACTAATGCCCAAGTAGCGACCACCAAAGACACAGGGAGAATGTGTGTGTATATATATATCATACGTGGAAGGCTCCTGCCCGCCTCCGAATCAGCTACTCGCGCATCACCAGCTAACCTGTCTCTAGTCTGCTTGTGTGAGCACCCAGAGTAATAAGAGGAGACATAAAACTCTGGGTCAGACATAAAGCCTGGTATGAGCGATAAGCATCTAAAGTGAACAATAACAGGTAGACTAAAACATACCTGAACCTGGACCTGCAACCAAAGAGTTAGCACTACATACTCTACAACACTCTAAGGTGCCATATCAAATGGTATAAAGATACGGAGGTGGGGGAGATGTGCATGTCATAGTGATGGCAAACAATCAAACATAGCATCCATCCTCACATCTCTCACTCAGTGCGTAAAGCATACGATATTCACCACTTCGATCACCCACCCTTGCTACGATCACTTTGCCCCATGAAGTCATAAAATGGCTTCACTGCACTGATAACGTAGCCACTAATCCTTCTCTATGTCCACTTGCCCCATGGAGTTATTCACCCCATCTGCGTTGGCTCATAGCCTTACCAATCCTTACTATGTCCACTTGCCCCATGGAGTTATTCACCCCATCTGCGCCGGCTCATAGTCTTACCAATCCTTACTATATCCACTTGCCCCATGGAGTTATTCACCCCACCTGCGCTGGCTTATAGTCTTACTACGCATCACCTTGCCCCTCGAGTCGTAATGACTCTACTGCACTGATAACGTAGTCTTGCTACCATCAGCTTGCCCCTCGAGTCGCAATGACACTACTGCACTGATAAGTAGCCCATCATCCATTTTTAGTGGTGAATCGAAGTTATGAACATCGACAACTCCTTAGCACACGTCCCGCAGCAAAGTCCAACCATGAAGTGGACTCATCGGTTCCCAACTGGATCTTGAGCTCTTACTTCCCATATTGGACTACCTTTGCGTCTCGGGTTATTGGTCAATACTGGGTCGGGTCAGGTTCCTCCTCAAGCTGTCGGTTCGGATCGGGTATCCTCCATCGGTTCGGGTCGGGTCTTCTTCTGGTACAGTTCGGGTCAGGTGTTTCTCCTCGGGTCGGGTCGGGTGCTTCACTTCGGGTCAGGTCGGGTGTCATCTCCCCTCCAGTTCGTGCTTCCGCTCCGATCCGCCTCCTCATCCTTCACGTGCTCCGATCTGATCCATCTTCCTCCATCCGCTCCTATCCCTCCTCCTTAATCCGATCCGATCCCAGTTCAGTTAGCGTGGCCTTCGTTTTTGCCAATTTTCTCGAGTGTCAGGTTCCGATCCGATCAGATCCCTTGCCTAGTTCAACATATCCGATCCGAGCCCCATATGTCTGATCCGATCCGGAACCTGCACTGCTTTCTGAAGTTGTTCCAGCAAGTGTTTACGCCATTCGACGACGTTTTCGACCATTCTAACTATTGAAATCAATCACAAAGCATATCATACAGTCATAGCAACATGTATAATCAACCACAAACATCAAAACATCAATATGATAGGTTAAAATGGATCAAACATACCCAAAACCCCATATTTCCCCTTAAGCATGTTTAGGTGAAACTAATGATAGGATTAGCAAAACTTAACCAAATTAACCCAAATTCATATCAGAGGTCTAAAACATCATTTAGGAATTTATGAACATTTTTCCCGAATTTATTAGTGTATAAATCCGCTAATTAACACTAATTACCCTTAACTAGCCATAATTAGTGTAAAACTATGCAAATCACTCACCTTAGCCACAAATAAACTAAGATCTGAAATAAATCTCTAATTTGATGTGAATCCCAATGCTAAACAGCAGCTCCAATGTTGATTTGGTGTAGATCTTTCTTGATTAGAGGTTGCTAAGCCAAATCCTTGACCAAAACATGATTTGGAGGTGATTTAGAGGTTGGAGGCCATTTTTAGGGTTCCTTGGTGATAAGTGGAGGCTAGAAAACTGAAATGGAATGATTCTCTATCTCATTTCAGCCTTCCCATAACCCTAATCCCGAAATGGGTTATGGGCCTACTCACTAATCACCCTATTTGGTCCGGTTAAGCAGTTTTTCACCCTCCAAACCTTATTTCAGCCATATCTCCCAAACGGTAAGTCCGTTTGGCTATTACGACCACTCTACGGAAAGGTAAACCATCAAACGAATCTAATGCAAGTGGTTTCAGGTCAAAATTCCTTTCCAATCAAAAGTTATGGCCAAAACAGTACCAATTAAGGGCAAAATGGTCATTTAAAAATCGACAAAAATCATGAACATGGGAAATGACTCTAGTGGATGTTTCCCAAAGTTACATGACCATACGACTTCATATGGGAAAGAAATAAATATTCTACGATCCTATGATGTGTAGAATACGGGTCGTTACACTCTCCCCCCCTTAAGAAATTTCGCCCCCGAAATTTCCTAATCAAAACACACACAAAGGTCCCGCATGCCTATCAACCATAAAACAACCATCAAACATGCAAAACAAGTAAAATAAGTCTATCCTAGCATGCGGACTAACTAAATCGCAAAGTAAATCTTACCAGGCAAAGAGTTCTGGATATGCCTTCCTAATGCTCTCCTCTGTCTCCCAAGTACAATCATTCTCGTCCTCGCCCCACTGAACCGGGACTAGCTTCAGCGCCTTCCTTCGAAGCTGCTTCGTATCGTGCACCACAATACAAATCGGCTTGCGGTTCCCAACCGCCTCGGGTTCTACTTCGAAGTCCTTGAACTGATCAGGTGAAATAGTCATATCTGAGTCGTGAACGAACTTCCTTAGTTGGGAAACATGAAATACATTGTGAACTCCCGCCATTTTCTCTGGTAAGCCAACCCTATATGCCAAATTCCCGACTAGTTCAAGAACAGGGAATGGGCCAACAAATCTTGGTGCCAACTTGCCTCTCCTGCCAAATCGAATCACGCTCTTTAACGGAGAGATCTTGACAAACACCAAATCACCAACGGAGAATTTCAAGTCTCTTCTCCTCTTATCAGCATAACTCTTCTTCCTATCTTGGGCAGCTTTCATTCGTTGCTGAATGATCTTAATCTTATCTGAAGTTTCTCTCACCACATCTGGTCCAAGCATAAACTTCTCGCCAGTCTCTATCCAACATGATGGTGAGTTGCACGGTCTTCCATACAAAGCTTCATATGGAGCCATACCGATACTGGATTGGTAGCTATTATTATATGCAAACTCTACTAGATGCAAATGGTCATCCCATGATCCACCAAAGTCCAATATACAAGCTCTAGAGAGATCTTCCAATATACGATTCACCCTCTCCGTTTGACCGTCGGTCTAAGGATGATATGCGGTACTGAGATGTAATCCTGACCCTAGAGCCTCTTGTAAGCTCTTCCAAAACCCACTAGTGAACAATGGGTCTCGGTCACTCACAATGCTTTTGGGTACTCCATGAAATCTCACTACCCACTTCATATACAATTCTGCCAACTTGGCTGTTGTTCGGGTCGATTTGACTGGTATAAATCTTGCACTCTTAGTCAATCGATCCACAATTACCCAAATGCTATCATATCCCGATCTAGTCCTTGGTAAGCCATCGATGAAATCCATCGAGACTTGCTCCCATTTCCATTCGGGAATTTCTAATGGTTGCAACAACCCACTAGGCTTCTTTTGCTCGGCTTTAACTAGCTGGCAATTCATGCATTTGGATATAAACTTTCCAACGTCTCTTTTCATCCCTTCCCAGTAGTAAGTCTGTTTCATGTCTCCATACATCTTATTACCACCGGGATGTATAGTTAGTTTTGAGTGATGACATTCTCTAAGCACTTCATCTCTCAAACCATTCACGTTGGGCACAACTAGTCTTCCATTCTTCCGAAGCCATCCATCTCGATCAAGCCCATACACATTCATCTCCTCATCGATACCCATCTCTAACTTGGAGATGATTTCCAATAGATTAGGATCGTCCCTCTGGCTGGAACCAATCCGCTCTATCAAAGTGGGTCTGATCGCTAAACTAGCTAGCATGACTAGGTCCAATTCGCACTTTGGTCTGAAATCAAACCCCGCGATGTACTCCAGTTGCTTCCACTTAAGAAACATTGCCCCTAAACTGGCATGTCTCCTACTCAAGGCATCGGCTACCGCATTACCTTTCCCAAGTGTGTATGCGATATCAAAATCATACGAAGCCAAGAACTCTAACCATCTCTGCTAACGGAGATTCAGATCCTTCTGGGAGAAGAGATATTTTAACGATTTATGATCGGTAAACAACTCAAATCTTTCTCCCAAGAGATAATGTCTCCGCATCTTCAGCGCAAACACAATCGCTGCTAGTTCCAAATCAAGGGTAGGGTATTTCTTCTCATGCGGCTTTAGCTGTCGACTAGCATAAGCTACAACCCTACCTCCTTGCATCAATACAGCACCCAGTCCGGTACCACAAGCATCCGTGTATACCATCATCTCTTCATTCCCTTTAGGAATGACTAACACTGGAGCACGCGTCAACTTCTCCTTTAGACTCTTGAAGGCATCCACACACACTCCATCCCAGGCGAAGGACTGATTCTTCTTAGTCAATTGAGTCAACGGTGCTGCTATCTTGGAGAAGTCCTGGATAAACTTACGATAATATCCAGCTAATCCCAAGAAACTTCTCATATCTGTTACATTCTTTGGCATAGGCCAATCCTGTACCGTAGCCACCTTCGCAGGGTCCACGGCAATACCATTCTCGGAAACAACATGACCAAAGAATCTCACTTCCCTTCTCCAAAAATGACACTTAGAGAATTTCGCTTTCAATTGGTGTTTCCTCAACACCTCCATCACTATCCTCAAGTGTCCCTTGTGTTCCTCCTCCGTCCTTGAGTAAACAAGGATATCATCCACGAATACAAGAACAAACTTATTCAAATGGTCTCTGAATACTCGATTCATAAGATCCACAAAGTAGACTGGTGCATTGGTCAACCCAAATGGCATGACCAACCACTCATAAAATCTAGACGGCGTCCTAAATGTCGTTTTCGGAACACTCTCATCCGCTACTCGTAGCTGATGAAATCCTGTCGCGAGGTCCAACTGGGAGAATACTCTTGCTCCTTCTAGTTGATCAAACAAATCATCTATCCGCGGTAGAGGATAATTATTCTTCCTCGTCACCTTATTCAACTCGCGATAGTCCACACACAAACGAAGGGAACCATATGCCTTAGTGGCAAACACAACTGGTGCTCCCCACTCGGAGACACTCCTTCTAATAAATCCCTTCTTCAAAAGATTGCTGACTTGCACCCCGAGCTCTCGCTGCTCCCTTGGTGCCATGCGACGAAGTGGCATCACTATAGGTCTGGCATCTTTCACTAAATCAACACGGAACTCAATCTCTCGGTGTGGTGGAAGCCCGGCCACCTCCTCAAAGACGTCCGGATACTGGCCAACCAAGGGCACATCTGACAACTCATCCTGCAGGATGTCGAGGGAATTTACAAAATTAGCCATAAGCCCATCACTAGGTAGGCTACCAAACACTACCCTCCATCCATCATCCGCCCTCACTGTCACCAAAAAGCCCTCACAGTCTACCACCACCCCGTATCTTTGGAGCCAATCGACTCCCAATATAATGCCATACCTAGTAAAGCCCAAAACAAAACAATCACAAACAAACATACATCCATGACTCGATAAGACCAAATTTCTGCAAATCATACTAAGGCTAGTCGAACCACCAATCAGGTTAGTCACAACCAATGGTCTATCGACTATCTCGGGTTCCAGTCCCAACCTATCTACCAGGTCACTAGATATGAAGGAATGGGAAGCCCCAGTATCAAACAAAACTCGAACTGGTACATCATAAATAGAAAGCATACCTTGAATAACAACATTCTTTCCTTTCTCCGCCGCAGTTGGGGCATTCGACAAAGAAGGAACAACATCAACAACATATGCTCTCACAATCTGCTTCTCTTTAAGAGGTTGCGGACACTTATCCTTGAAATGTCCCACTTGACCACAGTTGAAGCACTTCTTATTCGCTGGCTTGGCCCGACAATCTTTAGCATAATGGCCCTTCTTACCACAGCTTAAGCACTCAACATCCTTCTTGCTCTTTTTCTGACCACCCTTAGATTGGTCCTGCTTCCTCTTATTCTGAGAGTTATCCTTGCCTCCACCGCCTGCTTGCGGCTTTGGCCCTTCTGCAAATGCTGCCTCAGTCTTTGACTTAAGGTAAAGACTCTCTAATCTCAAAGCTTTCCACACAATCGATTCAAAAGTCTCATCGATGTGGTTGATAAGCCTTTCCCCCAAGTATCCATCCGGACCAGTAATGAACTTCTCATTCTTCTTTTTAGGAGTGTCGATAAGAGATAGCCCATACTTCGACAAGGTGTCGAACTCAGCAATATAATCAGAAACTGCCCTTCCGTTCCGCTTGAGTTCCAAGAACCTCTGGAACAACACTGACTTCTGGGCAGCTGGAATAAACTTCTCGCTAAAGCGAGCCTTGAACTGAACCCAAGTAACCTGATCCTCTGGAGTAGCTGTTCTAATGGCATTCCACAAATTCATTGCTCGCCCTTGCAGCTGACGAGACGATAGACTTCTCTTCATCGCATCCTCAAGAACCAAGTCATCAATGATACGATCACAACTATCCATCCAGTCTTGAACATCTGTGGCCGACTCCATCCTGTGGAACGGCTTCCCACCAAGGTTAGTGTAATCCTTGCACAACTTGGCGAAATCGACCCTAGGCGCCTGCACTACTGGGCCAACACCAACCCTGGAATTGGTAACTGCCCCTTGCACTTCTCTAAGCATGTCTCTCACGAGGTTAGTAAACATCGCCCTCATGTAAGCAGCATTCCCATGGTTGGTCTCTCTACCAACACCTCTGGTGTCTCTACTCATCGTTCAATTTGTAAAGAGAAAACGATTAATGACCCCATAGTGGTGCTAGTGCAGTGCGACTCCCTTCTTATAATACCAATAGTATATATATATATATATATATATATATATATATATATATATATATGTAGCTTTTGAAAACCAAAGTAATCACAAATACGCACTCTCATATACGTACTATCTCTCCCTAGTGTCTTTCCCTAGGTTAACTACGCAACCTGGCTCTGATACCAAGTGTGACAGCTCGCCCCGCACCAACCGACATTTATTCCAAAGGTGCGCTGTACACATGTCTAGTTAGCACGGAACGGGTCGTCAGAAGGAAAAAGGGAAGAAGGAAATGAACATACAAAGAACCTGTAGAATGTCTCACAGTGCATAGAACAAAATATAATAATAACATACTTGACATAAAACAGGAGAGACAATGCATAAGCTAAAAACCAGAACTAAGCATCATAGTAGCGGAAATCCAAAATATAGCTTATTACAACTTTCAAACTGTCTCAAAGAAAAAGCAAGATAAAGGAGGTACACTACTAATGCCTAAGTAGCGACCACCAACGACACAGGGAGAATGTGTATATATATGATATGTGGAAGCCTCCTGCCCGCCTCTGAATCAGCTACTCGCGCATCACCAGCTAACCTGTCTCTAGTATGCTCGTGTGAGCACCCAGAGTAATAAGAGGAGACATAAAACTCTGGGTCAGACATAAAGCCTGGTATGAGCGATAAGCATCTAAAGTGAACAATAACAGGTAGACTAAAACATACCTGGACCTGCAACCAAAGAGTTAGCACTACATACTGTACAACACTCTAAGGTGCCATATCAAATGGTATAAAGATACGAAGGTGGAGGAGGTGTGCATGTCATAGTGATGGCAAACAATCAAACATAGCATCCATCCTCACATCTCTCACTCAGTGTGTAAAGCATACGATATTCACCACTTCGATCACCCACCCTTGCTACGATCACTTTGCCCCATGAAGTCATAAAATGGCTTCACTGCACTGATAAGGTAGCCACTAATCCTTCGCTATGTCCACTTGCCCCATGGAGTTATTCAACCCATCTGCGCTGGCTCATAGCCTTACCAATCCTTACTATGTCCACTTGCCCCATGGAGTTATTCACCCCATCTGCGCCGGCTCATAGTCTTACCAATCCTTACTATGTCCACCCGCCCCATGGAGTTATTCACCCCATCTGTGCTGGCTCATAGTCTTACTACGCATCAACTTGCCCCTCGAGTCGTAATGACTCTACTGCACTGCTAACGTAGTCTTGCTACCATCACCTTGCCCCTCGAGTCGCAATGACTCTACTGCACTGATAAGTAGCCCATCATCCATTTTTAGTAGTGAATCGAAGTTATGAACATCGACAACTCCTTAGCACACGTCCCGCAGCAAAGTCCAACCATGAAGTGAACTCATGGGTTCCCAACTGGATCCTGAGCTCTAACTTCCCATATTGGACTACCTTTGCGTCTCGGGTTATTGGTCAATACTGGGTCGGGTCGGGTTCCTCCTCAAGCTGTCGGTTCGGGTCGGGTATCCTCCATCGGTTCGGGTCGGGTCTTCTTCTGGTACGGTTCGGGTCGGGTGTTTCTCCTCGGGTCGGGTCGGGTGCTTCACTTCGGGTCCGGTCGGGTGTCATCTCCCCTCCAATTCGTGCTTCCGCTCCGATCCGCCTCCTCATCCTTCACGTGCTCCGATCCGATCCATCTTCCTCTATCCGCTCCGATCCCTCCTCCTTAATCCGATCCGATCCCAGTTCAGTTAGTGTGGCCTTCCTTTTTGCCAATTTTCTCGAGTGTCAGGTTCCGATCCGATCGGATCCCTTGCCCAATTCAACATATCCGATCCGAGCCCCATATGTCTGATCCGATCCGGAACCTGCACTGCTTTCTGAAGTTGTTCCAGCAAGTGTTTACGCCATTCGACGACGTTTTCGACCATTCTAACTATTGAAATCAATCACAAAGCATATCATACAGTCATAGCAACATGCATAATCAACCACAAACATCAAAACATCAATATGATAGGTTAAAATGGATCAAACATACCCAAAACCCCATATTTCCCCTTAATCATGTTTAGGTGAAACTAATGATAGGATTAGCAAAACTTAACCAAATTAACCTAAATTCATATCAGAGGTCTAAAACATCATTTAGGAATTTATGAACATTTTTCCCGAATTTATTAGTGTATAAATCCGCTAATTAACACTAATTACCCATAATTAGCCATAATTAGTGTTAAACTATGCAAATCACTCACCTTAGCCACAAATAAACTAAGATATGAAATAAATATCTGATTTGACATGAATCTCAATGCTAAACAGCATCTCCAATGTTGCTTTGGTGTAGATCTTCCTTGATTAGTGGTTGCTAAGCCTAATCCTTGACCAAAAGATGATTTGGAGGTGATTTAGAGGTTGGAGGTCATTTTTAGGGTTCCTTGGTGATAAGTGGAGGCTAGAAAACTGAAATGGAATGATTCTCTATCTCATTTCAGCCTTCCCATAACCCTAATCCCGAAATTGGTTATGGGCCTACTCACTAATCACCCTATTTGGCCCGGTTAAGCAGTTTTTCACCCTCCAAACCCTATATCAGCCATATCTCCCAAACGGTAAGTCCGTTTGGCTATTACGACCACTCTACAGAAAGGTAAACCATCAAACGAATCTAATGGAAGTGGTTTCAGGTCCAAATTCCTTTCCAATCAAAAGTTATGGCAAAAACAGTACCAACTAAGGGCAAAATGGACATTTAAAAATCGACAAAAATCATGAACATGGGAAATGACTCTAATGGATGTTTCCCAAAGTTACATGACCATACGACTTCATATGGGAAAGAAATAAATATTCTACGATCCTATGATGTGTAGAATACGGGTCGTTACACATATGATCTCGGTCTTTCCATACCAACAATCGCAAAGGTCAGACTTTGTGACGGCCGGGAATTTCGCTCGATCCGAATCAGTCATTGAATCGATCTAGACCGTTCGAAACCCCTGATCGTTTTGAGAACAGGACAAATCAGAACACATACAGAAGAACATTTCATTACTTATTACAACAATTCCATCAGAATACAAGAATATATAGAGTACAAATGAATAAATTACATTCAATAAATATCAGAGATTACAGTAAATTACATAGCAGCGGAAAAATAATACAAAGCACAACTGAAGGTGATATACGGATACAGAGCTTTCCGGATATCATTCCAGCTGTAAATCAGGATCCTGTGAATATAAATCTGCAAAACCAAAACTACTAGCTGCCCGTGTCGAAAATAGGGGCACCCAGAGTTTAGGTTAAAACAATGAACTCCAGGTTAGTCATGTGACTGGTGTGAGAACTAAAACAGTTATTTAAAACTTTACTTTAAAAGAGAGTAATTCAAGGGACCACGCCGTATAACACGGAACGGGTTTTCTCCCAAGAATACCAGTGCATAGAATAAACAACACAATGCTTTTTCGAAAAATGAAGCTATTATAAGACCCAGATCCTATCACAAAATGCAACACAAGCCGGAGGATAGGATTTTCCCTTATAATAGCCAAACATGATTGGTACGTTTAAAACAAAGCATTTGATACTATAATAAGTGTATAGTGTCAAAACAATTTCAATCATAAATATAAATCATAGACGGCATGGGTACCATATATCATGTCGCCATACTAGTTCTACAATTAAAACCGAGATACACGTATTGGAAATTGGATTTCCGTCATGAGTCGAGGCAAGGGGTAAGCTCCTCTCCGCTTCGAGACACTCTAGCAAATGCTCAGGACTACACACTCTGGGCAGCCACTGGATCGGTTGGGCCGGTCCTCTCTTATGTTTGAGGATTAATTATGCCTGAACACACGTTTCCCGGTCCTTACAGACCTATAATCGAGGAGCCTCATTCCAACAACCACAAAGGTGAAAAGTATATAAATGTCAAGGCTGGTAAGTCACTGACACCACCAAAGCTAGAAAGAAACGTCGTGTTCTCCCAACGGTCCGTATCCCTTTTTGACTCATACCGAGGTGTGAGGCTCGCGAATTCACGTTATACACAAAGCTACGCCACATAGGTCGTGCTTTGATCATCAACCACAAGACTTTGCTTTTCAACAGAAGCCTTGATCCATGCAACTCAGCATGCCACACAGGCAATTCATGCCATGTGATTGATATCTATCGATATAAAACCTCTAAGCTCGTACGTCTCAGAGAAGGGCGTTAAGCAAGAGAATAAATTCTCCGCCGCCAAATAGATATATATATATATTTAACAAAAATCAATCAACACAGAATAAAATCCAATGTCAGAAACACAATCCATTTACAAGTCCGTTCTGGGTCTGAACGAAACCGGAGGCACTTTCCTCGCATATCCATCGATCTCCAAGTACGTATGGACGACCACCAACTATTTCCATCCTCTTGGGTGTACAGCCCAATCAGGATCGTCAGTAATTATCCAAACGATGTGAAGACTTCCGGTCTTCGACCACCGTCTTCATCTTCGACATATCGTCGAATCGGTTATTCAGAATGGGTATAAACCCGGACTTTCCGAACAACCCGTGTATATTAAAAACAAATGTTAGACAAACACAACATACGCCTCATTCCAATTCATTAGTCACTAACTGTAAATCAGTAAGAGAGCAATTCCCCGAATATTAACCCCAAAGGCCGAAACCAACATCAGATCAATACCCAGGAAGCCATTCTTCTTAACTAACCTACAGCTAGTTTCTAAATTTCATATTCTTAGGTAAAGGTTCCCGTTAATTTTATCCAAGATAAATTCTTTAAAATTTATCCTTTAATCTTCCTTTGGATGTCATTTCAAACCAAATCATGGTTTTTTTTAAACTAGTCGAGATTAGCGAACCACACCAAAGAAATTATTTATTTTATTTCCCAATCCCAACCTATTCATCCCATGAAGCAAAACTGGTAATACTCCATATCTAACGCCACGGTGTTATCGATAAAATTAATTACCATTTCACGTTCAAATCTAATTAAAGATCTAGCTATCGCTTTGGAGCAAACCTGACGATACTCCATTCTCGCTCATTTACCAAATTTGATAATTTAAATTATCAATTCACATTTCAATCTAATTGCAGATTCATTAAAACTCCTTTTACTGGGTTAAAGAACTAATGTCATTTAAAATACAGTTCACGACAAACCCAAACCTCATTCTATTTATTTATCGGGTTAGAGAACAAGTGTCATTTAAAACACCCTTCACGATAAACCCACAAATCAATTCTATTTAAAACCCATTTCAAATCCAATTTATTTATTTGAAAATAAACGGGTTTAATTTTAGTTCAAAACTAGTTCATTTCGATAAAAATCTATTTTTATCTTTTCAAATATGGAGTTTTTCATCCCAATTTTTCCCAAATCATTTCTTATGATTTTACACAAATTATTACGATTTTTAATATTTTTATCAAGGACCGTACAGTCGATTTCCATCAACGGCCATCGAACTGCACTTACAGCGACCTTTTCCAAATTTGATTTGGATGTATCTCCAAATCCAACCGTTAGATTTCAAATTTCTAATATTCGTTAGAAATATCTTTTCGATACAAACCCAACGGTTCCGTTTTTAGGAGAATCCGACAGTCGTATCTTCCGTAATGTCCGTTCGAAGCTAATGGTCGAAATTCGCGAACTGCCGCGGCGCGGCACGTTCTATTCAGGCCATTATATTATATATATAATATATATTTCGTTGATTCCTACTTAAAACGAATTTTATAAATCGTTTTAAATTCGTTTCAAAAACAATTTCAACTTCCATTTCAATTCAAATCAAAATTGAATTTTTCCTTATAAATTCGTTTTAAAATTCATTTCTATTCAATTCAAATTTCAATTCAATTTGAATTCATTTCAATTCATTTTCAATTCAATTCGAATTCGCTTTCAATTCAATTCGAATTCGTTTTCAATCCAATTCGAATTCGTTTTATATTCAATTCAATTCAATTTCTATTCTATTCAAATTCAATTCATTTTCCATTCAAATCAAATTCAAATTCATTTTCTATTCAATGCAATTCAATTTCTATTCTATTCGAATCAAATTCAAATTCGTTTTCTATTCAATGCAATTCAATTTCTATTCTATTCGAATCGAATTCAAATTCGTTTTCTATTCAATCAGATTCAAATTTGTTTTCTATTCAATCCAATTCAAATTCGTTTTCTATTCAATTCAAATTCAAATTCGTTTTCGATTCAATTCAATTCAATTTCTATTCTATTCAAATTCAATTCATTTTCCATTCAAATCAAATTCAATTCATTTCCTATTCAAATCAAATTCAAATTTAAAAATGAATATAATCGATATAAACATCGCTCGCGTCAAAATAGCGCATCTCTAATCAACACGGCTTTATATATTTCAATAATTCCATTATTCTATTCAACAAATGAATATTTATCCTATTCAATACGTGAATCTAAATATTTCGTTCAACACATGACTAATCTCAACGGATGAGTACGGTCAAAACATGAACCTTTATTTTATAGTGATAAAGATGTAAATTTTATTGTTAAAATATTTCGTTCAACACATGACTAATCTCAACGGATGAGTACGGTCAACACATGAACCTTTATTTTATAATGTTCTTTATTTTCTAAATTGGAATGAGGCCCAATCAATTACCATATAGCGTTAACTATATGGATTCCATACAACACATGTATATAATAGCAATGATAAATAATCAACCATCATCCAAAGTGCACTACACTGTATAAGCATCAAATATAGATATCTAACGCTTATAACAGCCTGTCAATCCATCGATCGACATACAACTAATTACTGGGATTGGTGTATGTCATATATTATCCCAATACCCGTGTGGGGTTTCAACAATCAAACACAGATTTTATTTGTGCAGTTGAGCGATGTGTAAAATTTATCGACCCAATCAATATCAGTCAAATCAGTGTATATAAACAAATCGGCCGATTTGTTTATAATTATTTATTATTCACATTCACGTTAAAAATTATATTTTTAACGATAATTAATTTATTTCAATACATTAATTTATATTATTGTTTTCACATCAACAACACAAACAAATTTCACAACGCATCAATCAAACAAACAAGCCATCCATGGTCTGTGGATGACGGGTGTCGGGTGCTACTAAACACCGTCTGCATCCTAGTATATATACATAACTAGAAAAAGGAGTTTG
Source organism: Allium sativum (assembly GCA_030737875.1). Classification (NCBI taxonomy): domain Eukaryota; kingdom Viridiplantae; phylum Streptophyta; class Magnoliopsida; order Asparagales; family Amaryllidaceae; genus Allium; species Allium sativum. The sequence goes on along the minus strand of CM060911.1, from coordinate 49,881,987 downwards.
AAGAGTGAGAAATTCTCACCGAAAGCTATCCCAACTTCACGACTCTTCATTTATAGAAATCTTCATCGTTCTCGCCTTTTTTAATCTTCGTTGCCCGTATTCTCTACATATGTAAAAATCGAATTTTTACTTTACTATTCAATACATAAAAATCATTTTTTTACTTCGCTATTCAATATAGAAAAATCGAATTTTTTACTTCGCTATTCAATAAATAAAAATCAAATTTTTACTTCGCTATTCAATATATAAAAATCGAATTTTTACTTCGCTATTCAATATATAAAAATCGAATTTTTACTTCGCTATTCAATATATAAAAATCAAAGTTTTACTTCGCTATTCAATATATAAAAATCGAATTTTTACTTCTCTATTCAATATATAAAAGTCGAATTTTTACTTCGGTATTCAATATATAAAAATCGAATTTTTACTTCGCTATTCAATATATAAAAATCGAATTTTTACTCCGCTATTCAATATATAAAAATCGAATTTTACTTCGCTATTCAATATATAAAAATCGAATTTTTTACTTCGCTATTCAATATATAAAAATCTCGCCTTTTTTACTTCGCTATTCAATATATAAAAATCTCGCCTTTTCCATTTCAAAAATCTAATCTTTTCTATTTTAAAAATCTAATCTTTTCTATTTTAAAAATCATATCTTTTCTATTTTAAAAATCAAAGTTTCTCGTGTTTAAAAATCTTAGCTTTATATTTAAAAATCTTAACTTTCAAAGTATAAAAATTCAAACTTAATTCACACAAAAAATCGAACCTTTTCGCTATTGAAAATCTATATTTTTTTTTATTATAAAAATTCAAACTTTCTATTATATATTTAAAAATCAGATTTTTCCTATGCTATAATATATAAAAAAAATCAAAATTTTCCTATGCTATAAATTCAAACTTTCCTATTATGTAAATCATAATTTTATTTAATCAAAAATCCCTATTTTCAGTTATTATAAATCAAAAATAATATAAAATTGAAAGGGGAGCACTCACCTTTGGAATGCAGCGTGGGGGAGGGGGAGATGGCATCGGAATTGGGTTAGGGAGGGTGGCGGTTGCTGATAAGGGCGCACTAGGGTTTGGGGAGGTGGTGCGATGCCGTACTCGACGAGGTCTGGGCAGGGTTAGGGTTTGGCGGCGGAAATGGATGTGGAGAGGGAGTTCGCGAGCGGGGGGTCGAGGCCGATGGCGAGGGGGCGGTGGGCTTGGAGGACAAGGCGGAGCGTCGATAGGGGTGGGGAGGCGCGCGCCACCATCGGCGACGGAGGGGGTGGGCTTCGACTACGCGGCTGCGCCTTCTTCTTCTTTTTTATTTATTTATTTTATTTTGTGGTTTGAAGAACCGGGGGGAGGGGGCTGGTTAAGGAGAGAAGGAAGGGGTTTATTTTATTTTATTATATTTATTATTATTTTAAATTTCAAAAAGTTGACTTTTTCATACGACCTCTAAACGAGGCTCACCGCCTGTCGTCCATAGCATTTTACCCCCATTTCCGAACAAAATGGGATATGTATCGTAGGCTGATTCGATCGTTTCGATCAGTTTCCGTCAAAATCAACATATAACTCTATATATTGAATTCGAACGCGCATTTCAATTTACTGGGGTCACATACTAACTCGAAAAATTCTGAAAAAATATTTTCTAGCTTCGTATTGACGATACGGTCTTAACGAAACTAGTTTTGTCGAATTCTGGGACCGTTTGAAAAATGGCCATTTTCCAGTCGATTAAAATCAACTAAAACTGGTCAAACGCGTTTTCCTTTGCCACGCTCACATATTGATTCAGAAAATTATGAAATTTGGAATCTAGCAATTACTTGACATCACGGACCCAACAAAAGCGGTTTCGTCGAAATCCGAGGTCGTTTGCAAAATTTCCATTTTTAAGGGCCTGAATTCCATAACGACTATTCAGAATTTTCAACTGGACATATCTTTTGATTCTCGCTATGAAATTTCGATTTTTCAGATTTGTTAGAAAGATATTCTCTATTAGATCCTATTATTTTTGGTTTCGTCAAAATCCGGATTGTTTTGCACCCGGTACATTCAATTGAAGTTTGAAATCGAATTATCGAACTACCACGCCATTTTCAATTCCTTTTATAATTATTTATATTCAAACGACAACGTATATAAATATATGCATTCGAATTCTATTCAAAATAAATTTCTCGTTGATATTATTTAAAATAATTCATTTTAAATGTTCAAAATTCACTAAAATTGCCAAAACAAAAATTTTTAACTGGCTCAGAATTTCTGGGTTATTACAATCTCCCCCACTTAAAACTTTTCGTCCCCAAAAAGGAACAAAGTCGAAAGTGGTTTGATTAATCAACTCTACGTTCGATCTGGCTTCCATTCTCCAACTTTTCAGTTTCTGAGAATTCTCAAATTCTTCAAAAATTTGGCTAACACCCTAAATTTTCGAAAAATTTCGCCATAACCTCCCCTGCACCGGGAGCTACTGGAAAATCCCGAAATTGCCATACAGGCCTTCTTATCTCAAAAAGAAAAAGAAAAAGCCAAGCGGCTAGCCAATATGCTCATAAAATCATCATCACCCAAACAAAACAGTAAATTATAGTAAACATGTACCTATTTGTCGGGCAAACAAATTTTATTCTTCGGCTCTAGCCTCCTTGCTATGACCTGTTCAATGTAAGCACATGTATATGCAAGCAAATGCAACCAATTTTCAATACAGTTCAATATTTGATCCAATTAGGCTAAATGGTTCAAAATTATCAAACAAATAAACAAACAACACAACCATTAATCAATTAGTGAATTAGAGTTTCAAATTCATAATTTTGATATATATATATATACAGAAAATCATGTTTTTGATGCCAAATCACAACAAATAAATCTATCTATATTAGTTTTGGTTCTCACGCCAGTCTAATGGAAATATATAGGTATCACACCTTTGAAACACGAACATAAATACTGATGATGTCATGACAATTATCAGTACCATCTCCGGGCGACTAGAATGTGATTCTATATCTATCCAATATATTAAAACCTCGAATATACGTTCATGACGCGTATATGCAAAACCATTATATATTGGATTGTTCAAATTCAATATAAATAAATATTCAAATACGAATAAAACGATTTTAAATTTCAAAACAAAATTGTTTTCATTTGAAAAATATACTCTTCACATTCGTTCTAGGATACTACTGACCCTATCTCTAGCGAGTCATTCTAATTGGATATTACTAACCCAATATCTGATGAATTCTTTCGTATGGTTCTAATGTGTCTTGTTCTCGAGCTCTGTAAACCAATGCTCTGATACCAAATGTGACGGCCGGGAATTTCGCTCGATCCGAGTCAGTCGTTGAACCGATCTAGACCGTTCGAAACCCCTGATCGTTTTGAGAACAGGACAAATCAGAACACACACAGAAGAACATTTCATTGCTTATTACAACAATTCCATCAGAATACAAGAATATACAGAGTATAAATGAATAAATTACATTCGATAAATATCAGAGATTACAGTGAATTACATAGCAGCGGAAAAATAATACAAAGCACAACTGAAGGTGATATACGGATACAGAGCTTTCCGGATATCATTCCAGCTGTAAACCAGGATCCTGTGAATATAAATCTGCAAAACCAAAACTACTAGCTGCCCGTGTCGAAAATAGGGGCACCCAGAGTTTAGGTTAAAACAATAAACTCCAGGTCAGTCATGTGACTGGTGTGAGAACTAAAACAATAATTTAAAACTTTACTTTAAAAGAGAGTAATTCAAGGGACCACGCCGTATAACACGGAACGGGTTTTCTCCCAAGAATACCAGTGCATAGAATAAATAACGCAATGCTTTTTCGAAAAATGAAGCTATTATAAGACCCAGGTCCCATCACACAATGCAACGCAAGCCGGAGGATAGGATTTTCCCTTATAATAGCCAAACATGATTGGTACGTTTAAAACAAAGCATTTGACACTATAATAAGTGTATAGTGTCAAAACAATTTCAATCATAAATATAAATCATAGACGGCATGGGTACCATATATCATGTCGCCATACTAGTTCTACGATTAAAACCGAGATACACGTATTGGAAATTGGATTTCTGTCATGATTCGAGGCAAGGGGCAAGCTCCTCTCCGCTTCGAGACACTCTAGCAAATGCTCAGGACTACACACTCTAGGCAGCCACTGGATCGGTTGGGTCGGTCCTCTCTTACGTTTGAGGATTAATTATGCCTGAACACACGTTTCCTGGTCCTTACAGACCTATAATTGAGGCGCCTCATTCCAACAACCACAAAGGTGAAAAGTATATAAATGTCAGGACTGGTAAGTCACTGACACCACCAAAGCTAGAAAGAAACGTCGTGTTCTCCCAACGGTCCGTATCCCGTTTTTGACTCATAACGAGGTGTGAGGCTCGCGAATTCACGTTATACACAAAGCTTCGCCACATAGGCCGTGCTTTGATCATCAACCACAAGACTTTGCTTTTCAGCAGAAGCCTTGATCCATGCAACTCAACATGCCACACAGGAAATTCATGCCATGCGATTGATATCTATCGATATATAACCTCTAAGCTCGTACGTCTCAGAGAAGGGCATTAAGCAAGAGAATAAATTCTCCACCGCCAAACAGATATATATTTAACAGAAATCAATCAACAAAAAATAAAATCCAATGTCAGACACACAATCCATTTACAAGTTCGTTCTGGGTCTGAACGAAACCGGAGGCACTTTCCTCGCATATCCATCGATCTCCAAGTACGTATGGACGACCACCAACTATTTCCATCCTCTTGGGTGTACAGCCCAATCAGGATCGTCAGTAATTATCCAAACGATGTGAAGACTTCCGGTCTTCGAACACCGTCTTCATCTTCGACATATCGTCGAATCGGTTATTCAAAATGGATATAAACCTGGACTTTCCGAACAACCCGCGTATATTAAAAACAAATGTTAGATAAACACAACATACGCCTCATTCCAAATCATTAGTCACTAACTGTAAATCAGTAAGAGAGCAATTCCCCGAATATTAACCCCGAAGGCCGAAACCAACATCAGATCAATACCCAGGAAGCCATTCTTCTTAACTAACCTACAGCTAGTTTCTAAATTTCATATTCTTAGGGAAAGGTTCCCATTAATTTTATCCAAGATAAATTCTTTAAAATTTATCCTTTAATCTTCCTTTGGATGTCATTTCAAACCAAATTATGGTTTTTTTTAAACTAGTCGAGATTATCGAACCACACCGAAGTAATTATTTATTTTATTTCCCAATCCCAACCTATTCATCCCATGAAGCAAAACTGGTAATACACCATATCTAACGCCACGGTGTTATCGGTAAAATTAATTACCATTTCACGTTCAAATCTAACTAAAGATTTAGCTATCGCTTTGGAGCAAAACTGGCGATACTCCATTCTCGCTCATTTACCAAATTTGATAATTTAAATTATCAATTCACATTTCAATCTAATGGTAGATTCATTAAAACTCCTTTTACTGGGTTAAAGAACTAATGTCATTTAAAACACAGTTCACGACAAACCCAAACCTCATTCTATTTATTTATCGGGTTAGAGAACAAGTGTCATTTAAAACACCCTTTACGATAAACCCACAAATCAATTCTATTTAAAACCCATTTCAAATCCAATTTATTTATTTGAAAATAAACGGGTTTAATTTTAGTTCAGAACTAGTTCATTTCGATAAAAATCTATTTTTCTCTTTTCAAATATGGAGTTCTTCATCCTAATTTTTCTCAAATCATTTCTTATGATTTTACACAAATTATTACTATTTTTAATAATTTTATCAAGGCCTGTACAGTCGATTTCCATCAACAGCCATCGAACTGCACTTACAGCGACCTTTTCCAAATTTGATTTGGACGTATCTCCAAATCCAACCGTTAGATTTCAAATTTCTAATATTTGTTAGGAATCCCTTTTCGATACAAACCCAACGGTTCCGGTTTTAGGAGAATCCGACGGTCGGATCTCCCGTAATGTCCGTTCGAAGTTAATGGTCGAAATTCGCGAACTACCGCGGCGCGGCGCGTTCTATTCAGGCCATTATATTATATATATAATATATATAATATATATTTCGTCGATTCCTATTTAAAACGAATTTTATAAATCGTTTTAAATTCGTTTCAAAAACAATTTCAACTTCCATTTCAATTCAAATCAAAATTGAATTTTTCCATATAAATTCGTTTTAAAATTCATTTCTATTCAATTCAAATTTCAATTCAATTTGAATTCATTTCAATTCGTTTTCAATTCAATTCGAATTCGTTTTCAATTCAATTTGAGTTCGTTCTCAATTCAATTCGAATTCGTTTTATATTCAATTCAATTCATTTTCCATTCAAATCAAATTCAAATTCGTTTTCTATTCAATGCAATTCAATTTATATTCTATTCGAATCAAATTCAAATTCGTTTTCTATTCAATCAAATTCAAATTCGTTTTCTATTCAATGCAATTCAATTTCTATTCTATTCGAATCAAATTCAAATTTGTTTTCTATTCAACCAAATTCAAATTCGTTTTCTATTCAATCAAATTCAAATTCGTTTTCTATTCAATTCAAATTCAAATTCGTTTTCTATTCAATTCAATACAATTTCTATTCTATTCTAATTCAATTCATTTTCCATTCAAATCAAATTCAATTCATTTCCTATTCAAATCAAATTCAAATTTAAAAACGAATATAATCAATATAAACATCGCTCGCGTCAAAATAGCGCATCTCTAATCAACACGGCTTTATATATTTCAATAATTCCATTATTATATTCAACAAATGAATATTTATCCTATTCAATACGTGAATCTAAATATTTCGTTCAACATATGACTAGTCTCAACGGATGAGTACGTGTAACGACACGGATTTCGCCCGGACCTAATCGATCGTTAAACCGACCAAGACCGTTCGAATCCCGCATACGCTAACTTTGGGTATACAACACATCAGAACAAATAACAGAAGACTTCAATAAACATCATAATAATGTTACATCAGAGTACAGAATATCAGAGTATATCGAAATATAATACACAGCGGAAGATAAATTTACATAAATGTAAAACAGTGCACAGCGGAAATATAAACTACACAGCGGAAGACTGTAAATGTCTGGACACAGCTTAAAGCTTCAATCCAGAATCCTGCTCAAAACATCTGCAAAATAAAACTACTCGACTGCCCGTGTGGAAAATAGGGCACCCGAGTTCGCAAGGGAAAAGCAAACTACGAGTCAGTCATGGGACTGGTGTGAGAACTCAAAAACAGTTGTTAACTTTGTTCAAAAATAAGGCAAATCACGGGACCACGCCACTTTCGCGGAACGGGTTTACCCCCATGAAAGCCAGTGTATAAACAACAATCAATATAGATATATGGATCTACTATGCATCAATCAACATGCAATATCCCTATCTACCCATTTAGATTAATCACCACACTTAGATTTTCCAAATCCAATTCAATTTACAGAAATTATTCCTTTGGATTTTATTCCCGATTTCTTATTTCAAATCATTTGAAATACATATCTAACTTTCTATATCAAAGTAGATTTCACTTCGGGATCTCAAATCAAATCATTTGGAAATATGAATTCCAAAACATAACAATGCATACAAACAAGTATGCAACCAAATATCGTGCTCCCCATCGACAAGGCAAAGGGTACGCACCTCGCAACTCGATATATATATGTGCACCTACCCCACATAGGAGTAGGCTACACCGACGATGCACCTCCCACTCAGGAGAGCATACACCGCCCTCTCACCCATACTTTTAGTCTCAGGGTTACCCGAATCTTTAGCCACATACTAAATCATTTCATATCCCGAAGTAGGGAAAATCATTTCACAACATAATGATCACAATGTAACATATAATACATTTCTAAATCACTTTAGAAATCATCGGGTTTTGGGCCTCGAAATCCTTTCTGTTTTATAAAACATTTTTATAAAACATTCCCTGTCCAAAATCGGGAATACATTTCTTTTCACTTAAGAAAAATATCATTTCACAATCATTCGTTAAATTTGAAATGAACACAACATCGCTAAACACCTTATCGTCAAATCGTGAAGTGTTTCACAAGGCGTTAGCACACAGATATTTTCAACCCAACCCAATACTAAATGTAAAAGCATATTCTGCTCATAAACTGGTCGAGCACAATCCAAACCATCAATCAATCAAATTTAACATACGCCTCATTCCAATTCATTAGTCACTAACCGTAAATTAATCAAGAGAATAATTCCCCAAATATTAACCCCGAAGGCCGAAACCAACATCAGATCAATATCCAGAAAACCATTCTGCTTGGCTAACCGACAGTTAGTTTCTAAATTTCACGTTCAAATCTAATTAAAGATTTAACTATCGCCTGGAGCAAAACTGGTGATACTCCATTCTCGATCTTTTCAATCTAATTAAAGATTCATTAAAACTCCACTTAGTTTTAATCTGTGACTGGGTTAAAGAATCAGTGTCATCTAAAAACACGGTTCGCGATAAACCCAAAGTCACATTCCATTAATTATCGGGTTAAAGAACGAGTGTTATTTAAAAACACTGTTCACGATAAACCCAAAAATCATTCCATTAATTGTCGGGTTAAAGAACGAGTGTTATTTAAAACACTGTTCACGATAAACCCAAAAATCAATATCAATTCAATTCCAATTAAATATCATTTAATTGGTACACTTCATTAAATCTAAATAAAAAGATTTAATCTTTTCTCAACTGGGTTCAAGAACAGTGTTAGTGAAGACACCATTCACGACAAACCCAAATCACATTCGATATTCAATACAAGGCTCTGAATAGAAAATATATCGGCTTATATTCAATATCGAGTTCTACGACTAACAGATGTCGTATGGGAAATAACGATATAAATATATATATCTTTCAAATTTCCATAACAACACCTGTATAATCACGAATCCCAACATCGAAATATTCCGAAGACAATTTCGATTCAAATCCACTCCAATGCAATCATTGGAATTTTGGTTATTTTTAAAACCCTTTTCGAATTCAATTTATTTATTTAAAAATAAATAGAATTATAATCCTAGTTCAAAACTAGTTCATTTCGATAAAAATCTATTTTTATCTTTTCAAATATGGAGTTTTTCATCCCAATTCTTCCCAAATCATTTCTTATGATTTTACACAAATTATTACTATTTTTAATAATTTTATCAAGGCCTGTACGGTCGATTTCCATCAATGGCCATCGAACTGCACTTACAGCGACCTTTTCCGAATTTGATTTGGACGTATCTCCAAATCCAACCGTTAGATTTCAAATTTCTAATATTCCTTAGAAAGCTCTTTTCGATACGAACCCAACGGTTCTGATTTCAGGAGAATCCGACGGTCGGATCTCCCGTAATGTCCGTTCGAAGTCAATGGTCGAAATTCGCGAACTGCCGCAGCGCGGCGTGTTCTATTCAGGCCATTTATTATATATATAATATATATATAATATATATTTCGTCGATTTCTATTTAAAACGAATTATATAAATAGTTTTGAATTCGTTTCAAAAACATTTTCAACTTCCTTTTCAATTCAAATCACAATTGAATTCTTCTTTATAGATTCGTTTTAAAATTCATTTCTATTCAATTCAAATTTCAATTCAATTTGAATTCGTTTTCTATTCAATTCAATTCGAATTCGTTTTCTATTCAATTCAATTCGAATTCGTTTTCTATTCAATTCAATTCGAATTCGTTTTCTAGTCAATTCAATTCGAATTCGTTTTCTATTCAATTCAATTCGAATTCGTTTTCTATTCAATTCAATTCGAATTCATTTTCTATTTCAATTCAATTCGAATTCATTTTCTATTCAATTCAATTCGAATTCATTTTCTATTCAATTCAATTCGAATTCGTTTTCTATTCAATTCAATTCGAATTCGTTTTCTATTCAATTCAATTCGAATTCGTTTTCTATTCAATTCAATTCGAATTCGTTTTCTATTCAATTCAATTCGAATTCATTTTCTATTCAATTCAATTCGAATTCGTTTTCTATTCAATTCAATTCGAATTCGTTTTCTATTCAATTCAATTCGAATTCGTTTTCTATTCAATTCAATTCGAATTCGTTTTCTATTCAATTCAATTCGAATTCATTTTCTATTCAATTCAATTCGAATTCGTTTTCTATTCAATTCAATTCGAATTCGTTTTCTATTCAATTCAATTCGAATTCGTTTTCTATTCAATTCAATTCGAATATTTCATATACATCGTTTTCAATTCATATATATATTTCATATACATCGTTTTCAATTCATATATATATTTCATATACATCGTTTTCAATTCATATATATATTTCATATACATCGTTTTCAATTCATATATATATTTCATATACATCGTTTTCAATTCATATATATATATATATATATATATATTCACCTTTCACTATATACGATATTTTCATTTTCAATACATACGATATATTCATTTTCAATATATACGATATATTCATTTTCAATATATTCGATACTTTCACTTTCGATATATTCGATATTTTCACTTTCAATATATATGATATTTTCACTTTCAATATATTCAATATTTTCACTTTCGATATATTCGATATTTTCACTTTCAATATATATATCGTTTTCACTTCGCTATATATATAAATTTCACTTTTCATATATATGTTATTTCACTTCGCTATCAATCAATTTTCACAACAATTTCAACCAATAAATATCGTCCATGGTTTGTGGACGAGGGGCGTATATATATATATATAGATATTTATATATAGCAATTCACTTCCACTTTCAACACATATATATAAAATTATAAAAAGAAATTGAAGAGTGAGAAATCCTCACCAATAGCTATCCAATAACACAACTCTTCCTTTATGGAAATCTTCGTCTATTTCGTCTTCTTGTCGCTTTCGTTTCCCTTATTCTCTACATAAGTAAAAATCGAATTTTTACTATGTTATTCAATATATAAAGATTATATTTTAAAAACAAAGATTATATTTTTAATATTTCTATGATGTAAAAATTATATTTTTACTACTTTAAAAATATAAGAATCACATCTTACTTCTACTTAACAAAATTCTGTCTTTTCTCTTTTTTAAAAATATGATCTTTATTTTTAAAAGTTCAAATCTTTTTCTACTAAAAGATTAAATCTTTTTTTCTATTTCAAAGTTTAAAATAAAATCAGTTTTTATTTTTCCCTTTAAAACAGTTTTTACATCTTTAAAAATTCTGTTTCAAATGCAGTTTTTATCTTTTATAAAAATGCAGTTTTTATCTTTTTTCAAAATTTCTGTTTTAACTTCTTTTTAAAAATTTCTGTTTTAAAATCTTTTAAAACAGTTTTAAAACTTCTTTTAAAACAGTTTTTGATTTCTTTTAAAACAGTTTTTAAATCTCCTTTTTAAATTTCTGTTTTGATTTCTTTTTAAAAACAGTTTTAAAACTTCTTTTTAAATTTCTGTTTTAAAAACTTAAAACAAAAATCAGTTTTATAATTCATATATAAATAAAAAAAAAACAGTTTATACATTCTGTAAAACAAAAACAAAAAGCAAAAATAAAATAAAATCAAATTAAACGCTCACCGAGCTTTGAATGGGAGGAGAAGATTGGTCGGCGGTGGCTCGTGGCGTTCGGAGGTGACGGGGTTGTCGCGGCGTCTTCGGAGTTGTCGAGGTCGAGGGTTTCTGCGATGGTTCGTTCGGTGGGAGGAGGATGCGAGGGTGGCTCAGGCGAAGGGTTCGGCGGCGATGGGTTCAGGCGGCGGCTCGATTTGGGTTTTAGGGTTTGGTCTCTTTTTTTTTTTTTTTTCGTTTGTGAATACTGATCGGGGGGGGGGGCCAACGAGGAAGAAAAAGGGGGGGGGGATGTATTTTTTTATTATTTTATTATATTATTTAATTATTAAATTATGCACAAGGGTTGACTTTTACATATGACCTCGAAATGAGGTCCACCGCCTGTCGTCCATAGCGTTTTACCCCCATTCCGAACACAATGGGATATGTATCGCAAGCTGGTTTGATCGTTACAATCAGTTTCCGTTGAATTTACAATTTAAATCCTTATATTGAATTTTAAACGTACATTTCAAATTACCGGGGTCACATACTAACTAGAAAATTTCCAGAAAAATATTTTCTAGTTTCGTATTGACGATACGGTCCTATCAAAACTAGTTTCGTCGAATTCTGAGACCGTTTGAAAAATGGCCAATTTCCAGTCGATTAAATTCAATAGAAACTGGTCAAACGCGTTTTCTTTTGCCACGCTCACATATTGATTCGAAAAATTATGAAATTTGGAATCTAGCAATAACTTTACATCACGGACCCAACAAAAGTGGTTTCGTCGAAATCCGAGGTCATTTGCAAAATGTCCATTTTTAAGGGCCTGAATTCCATAGCGACTATTCAGAATTTTCAACTGGACATATCTTTTGATTCCCGATATGAAATCTTGATTTTTCGGATTCGTTGGAAAGATATTCACTATTAGATTCCATTATTTTTGGTTTCACTAAAATCCGGATTGTTTTGCACCCGGTACATTCAATTGAAGTTTGAAATCGAATTATCGAACTACCGCGCCATTTTCAATTCTATTTATAATTATATATAAATATTTATATTCTAACGACGACGCGTATAATATATACGTTCGAATTATATTCAAAATAAATTCTCGTCGATATTATTTAAAATAATTCATATTAAATAATCAGAATTCGCTAAAATTGCCAAAATAAAAATTTTAAACTGGCCCAGATTTTACGGGTTGTTACAATCTCCCCCACTTAAAACTTTTCGTCCCCGAAAAGGAACAAAGTCGAAAGTGGTTTGATTAATCAACTCTACGTTCGGTCTGGCTTCCATTCTCCAACTTTTCAGTCTCTGAGAATTTTCAAAAATTTCAAAAATTTGGCTAACACCCTAAATTTTCGAAAAATTTCGCCATAACCTCCCCTGCAATGGGAGCATCGGGAAATTGCAAATAGCGTTCCCGGTCCTTCAGATCTCAAAAAGAAAAAGAAAAAGCCAAGCGGCTAGCCAATAGGCTCACAAAATCATCATCACCCAAACAAAACAGGAAATTATGTAGTAAACATGTACCTATTTGTCGGGCAAACAAATTTTATTCTCTGGCTCTAGCCTCCTTGCTATGACCTGTTCAATGATATATATGTATATGCAAGCAAATGCGACCAATTTTCAATACCGTTCAATATTTGATACCCTTAGGCATTATGATTCAAAATTATCAAACAATTAAACAAACAACACAAACATCAATCAATTAATTGATTATATTTTCAAATATATAATTTTATATATTTAAAAATCATATTTTCTAAAATCAGATTATATATATAATCACAGATACGTTATTTATAAACAAATAACTCTCGACTCATTCTGGGGCATTTCTAACCCCATCTCTAACGAGTCACTCATTCTAGAATGCTACTGATTCTATCTCTAATGAGGATTCTTTTATAGGACATTACTAATCCTACCTCTGATGAGTCTTTTGTTCAGTTCTAACGAGTTGTACCCCAAAGATTTGAGTTTAACCAAAGCTCTGATACCACGTTGTAACGACACGGATTTCGCCCGGACCTAATCGATCGTTAAACCGACCAAGACCGTTCGAATCCCGCATACGCTAACTTTGGGTATACAACACATCAGAACAAATAACAGAAGACTTCAATAAACATCATAATAATGTTACATCAGAGTACAGAATATCAGAGTATATCGAAATATAATACACAGCGGAAGATAAATTTACATAAATGTAAAACAGTGCACAGCGGAAATATAAACTACACAGCGGAAGACTGTAAATGTCTGGACACAGCTTAAAGCTTCAATCCAGAATCCTGCTCAAAACATCTGCAAAATAAAACTACTCGACTGCCCGTGTGGAAAATAGGGGCACCCGAGTTCGCAAGGGAAAAGCAAACTACGAGTCAGTCATGGGACTGGTGTGAGAACTCAAAAACAGTTGTTAACTTTGTTCAAAAATAAGGCAAATCACGGGACCACGCCACTTTCGCGGAACGGGTTTACCCCCATGAAAGCCAGTGTATAAACAACAATCAATATAGATATATGGATCTACTATGCATCAATCAACATGCAATATCCCTATCTACCCATTTAGATTAATCACCACACTTAGATTTTCCAAATCCAATTCAATTTACAGAAATTATTCCTTTGGATTTTATTCCCGATTTCTTATTTCAAATCATTTGAAATACATATCTAACTTTCTATATCAAAGTAGATTTCACTTCGGGATCTCAAATCAAATCATTTGGAAATATGAATTCCAAAACATAACAATGCATACAAACAAGTATGCAACCAAATATCGTGCTCCCCATCGACAAGGCAAAGGGTACGCACCTCGCAACTCGATATATATATGTGCACCTACCCCACATAGGAGTAGGCTACACCGACGATGCACCTCCCACTCAGGAGAGCATACACCGCCCTCTCACCCATACTTTTAGTCTCAGGGTTACCCGAATCTTTAGCCACATACTAAATCATTTCATATCCCGAAGTAGGGAAAATCATTTCACAACATAATGATCACAATGTAACATATAATACATTTCTAAATCACTTTAGAAATCATCGGGTTTTGGGCCTCGAAATCCTTTCTGTTTTATAAAACATTTTTATAAAACATTCCCTGTCCAAAATCGGGAATACATTTCTTTTCACTTAAGAAAAATATCATTTCACAATCATTCGTTAAATTTGAAATGAACACAACATCGCTAAACACCTTATCGTCAAATCGTGAAGTGTTTCACAAGGCGTTAGCACACAGATATTTTCAACCCAACCCAATGCTAAATGTAAAAGCATATTCTGCTCATAAACTGGTCGAGCACAATCCAAACCATCAATCAATCAAATTTAACATACGCCTCATTCCAATTCATTAGTCACTAACCGTAAATTAATCAAGAGAATAATTCCCCAAATATTAACCCCGAAGGCCGAAACCAACATCAGATCAATATCCAGAAAACCATTCTGCTTGGCTAACCGACAGTTAGTTTCTAAATTTCACGTTCAAATCTAATTAAAGATTTAACTATCGCCTGGAGCAAAACTGGTGATACTCCATTCTCGATCTTTTCAATCTAATTAAAGATTCATTAAAACTCCACTTAGTTTTAATCTGTGACTGGGTTAAAGAATCAGTGTCATCTAAAAACACGGTTCGCGATAAACCCAAAGTCACATTCCATTAATTATCGGGTTAAAGAACGAGTGTTATTTAAAAACACTGTTCACGATAAACCCAAAAATCATTCCATTAATTGTCGGGTTAAAGAACGAGTGTTATTTAAAACACTGTTCACGATAAACCCAAAAATCAATATCAATTCAATTCCAATTAAATATCATTTAATTGGTACACTTCATTAAATCTAAATAAAAAGATTTAATCTTTTCTCAACTGGGTTCAAGAACAGTGTTAGTGAAGACACCATTCACGACAAACCCAAATCACATTCGATATTCAATACAAGGCTCTGAATAGAAAATATATCGGCTTATATTCAATATCGAGTTCTACGACTAACAGATGTCGTATGGGAAATAACGATATAAATATATATATCTTTCAAATTTCCATAACAACACCTGTATAATCACGAATCCCAACATCGAAATATTCCGAAGACAATTTCGATTCAAATCCACTCCAATGCAATCATTGGAATTTTGGTTATTTTTAAAACCCTTTTCGAATTCAATTTATTTATTTAAAAATAAATAGAATTATAATCCTAGTTCAAAACTAGTTCATTTCGATAAAAATCTATTTTTATCTTTTCAAATATGGAGTTTTTCATCCCAATTCTTCCCAAATCATTTCTTATGATTTTACACAAATTATTACTATTTTTAATAATTTTATCAAGGCCTGTACGGTCGATTTCCATCAATGGCCATCGAACTGCACTTACAGCGACCTTTTCCGAATTTGATTTGGACGTATCTCCAAATCCAACCGTTAGATTTCAAATTTCTAATATTCCTTAGAAAGCTCTTTTCGATACGAACCCAACGGTTCTGATTTCAGGAGAATCCGACGGTCGGATCTCCCGTAATGTCCGTTCGAAGTCAATGGTCGAAATTCGCGAACTGCCGCAGCGCGGCGTGTTCTATTCAGGCCATTTATTATATATATAATATATATATAATATATATTTCGTCGATTTCTATTTAAAACGAATTATATAAATAGTTTTGAATTCGTTTCAAAAACATTTTCAACTTCCTTTTCAATTCAAATCACAATTGAATTCTTCTTTATAGATTCGTTTTAAAATTCATTTCTATTCAATTCAAATTTCAATTCAATTTGAATTCGTTTTCTATTCAATTCAATTCGAATTCGTTTTCTATTCAATTCAATTCGAATTCGTTTTCTATTCAATTCAATTCGAATTCGTTTTCTAGTCAATTCAATTCGAATTCGTTTTCTATTCAATTCAATTCGAATTCGTTTTCTATTCAATTCAATTCGAATTCATTTTCTATTTCAATTCAATTCGAATTCATTTTCTATTCAATTCAATTCGAATTCATTTTCTATTCAATTCAATTCGAATTCGTTTTCTATTCAATTCAATTCGAATTCGTTTTCTATTCAATTCAATTCGAATTCGTTTTCTATTCAATTCAATTCGAATTCGTTTTCTATTCAATTCAATTCGAATTCATTTTCTATTCAATTCAAAACGAATTCCAAATGTGAAGACCCGCAACTTCCCCGTAAGGGAAAGCGTCGGATAGTTCGAGAACAAACCACAACAGAACGCATACAGAAGAACATTTCACTATATATAACAACAGTGCATCAGATTACAAGAATATACAGAGTATAAATGAATATTACACAGAAATATCAGAGATTTAAATTACATTTAAATACATAGCAGCGGAAAATAATACAATACACAACTAGAAAGAGATATACGGATACAAAGCTTTCCGGATATCGTTCCAGCTGTAAACCAGGAACCTGTGAATATAAATCTGCAAAACCAAAACTACTAGCTGCCCGTGTCGAAAATAAGGGCACCCAGAGTTTAGGTTAAAACAATAAACTCCAGGTCAGTCATGTGACTGGTGTGAGAACTAAAATAGTTATTAATCTTTATTTTTAAAGGTAAATCAAGGGACCACGCCGTATAACACGGAACGGGTTTCCTCCCAAGAATACCAGTGCATAAAACAAACAGCGCAATGCTAAATAAAGAAAAATGAAGCTGTTATAAGACCCAGGTCCTATCACACAATGCAACGCAAGCCGGGGGATAGGGTTTTTCCTTATAACAGCCAAAGAATGCTTGATACGGTGAAAACAAATCGTTTGATACTATTATAAGTGCATAGTGTATAAAACAACTTCAAATCATAAGTATCAATCATAGGCGGCATGAGCGTCCCATGCCACTATGTCGCCATATATAGGTTTACAAATAAAACCGCAAAGTCACGTATTTGGAAATTGGATTTCCATCTATGAACCGAGGCAAAAGATAGTCCTCAACCGATTCGAGACAATCTAGCCCATGTCTCAGGTCCCAGACTCAGGTGGGCCTTGGATCGTCAGGGCCGGTCCACACGGAGTGGATTATTATGCCTGAACAATACGTCTCTCCGCCCTTTGGGGCGTAAACGAGCCAACTAAATGACTCCATCGGTTCGAGAACGACCGATCAATCCGAGGCGCCTCGCAACAGCAACAACCACATAAGTCAAACTCGTCAGGGCGTGTAAAACCACTGACGCCACTTCTAACTAGAAAGAAACGCATGCCCTCCCTGAGGTCCGTCTCCCGTTTTTGATTCATACCGGGTGTGAAACTCGCGAATCAAACGTTACACGAAGCTACGCCACAAAGGCCGTGCTTCGATCATCAACCACAAGACTTTGCTTTTCAACAGAAGCCTTGATCATTTGCATCTTAGCATGCCACACAGGCAAACCATCCTATGTCAGACACACAGTCCATTTACAAGTCCGTTCTGGGTCTGAACGAAACCGGAGGCACCTAGTACCCCGCATATCCTTCGATCTCCAAGTACGTCTGGACGATCACTAACTGTTTCCATCTTCTTGGGTGTACAGCCCAATCAAGATCATCAGTTATCACCCAAACGACGTGAAGACCTCCGGTCTTCGACCATCGTCTTCATCTTCGACTTATCGTCGCATCAGTTATTCAGAATGGGTTAAACCCGGTCTTTCCAAATAACTCGCGTATATATTATAAAAGTGTTACACAAACACAACATACGCCTCATTCCAATTCATTAGTCACTAACCGTAAATTAATCAAGAGAATAATTCCCCAAATATTAACCCCGAAGGCCGAAACCAACATCAGATCAATATCCAGAAAACCGTTCTGCTTGGCTAACCGACAGTTAGTTTCTAAATTTCACGTTCAAATCTAATTAAAGATTTAACTATCGCCTGGAGCAAAACTGGTGATACTCCATTCTCGATCTTTTCAATCTAATTAAAGATTCATTAAAACTCCACTTAGTTTTAATCTTTTGACTGGGTTAAAGAATCAGTGTCATTTAAAAACACGGTTCACGATAAACCCAAAATCACATTCATTAATCGTCGGGTTAAAGAACGAGTATTATTTAAAACACTGTCCACGATAAACCCAAAAATCAATATCGATTCAATTCCAATTAAATGTTATTTAATTGGTACACTTCATTAAATCTAAATAAAAAGATTTAATCATTTCTCAACTGGGTTCAAGAACAGTGTTAGTGAAGACACCATTCACGATAAACCCAAATCACATTTATTAATTATCGGATTAAAGAACAAGTGTTATTTAAAACACTGTTCACGATAAACCCAAAAATCAATATCAATTCAATTCCAATTAAATATCATTTAATTGGTACACTTCATTAAATCTAAATAAAAAGATTTAATCTTTTCTCAACTGGGTTCAAGAACAGTGTTAGTGAAGACACCATTCACGACAAACCCAAATCACATTCGATATTCAATACAAGGCTCTGAATAGAAAATATATCGGCTTATATTCAATATCGAATTCTACGACTAACAAATGTCGTATTGGAAATAGCGATATATGTATATATCTTTCAAATTTCCATATCAACATCCGTATAATCACGAATTCCAACATCGAAATATTCCGAAGACAATTTCGATTCAATTCCACTCCAATGCAATCATTGGATATTCTGGTTATTTTTAAAACCATTTCAAATTCAATTTATTTATTTAAAAATAAATAGAATTATAATTCTAGTTCAAAACTAGTTCATTTCGATAAAAATCTATTTTTATCTTTTCAAATATGGAGTTTTTCATCCCAATTCTTTCTAAATCATTTCTTATGATTTTACACAAATTATTACTATTTTTAATAATTTTATCAAGGCCCGTACAGTCGATTTCCATCAATGGCCATCGAACTGCACTTACAGCGACCTTTTTCGAATTTGATTTGGACATAATTCCAAATCCAACCGTTAGATTTCTAATTTATCACATTCGTTAGAAAGCTCTTTTCGATACGAACCCAACGGTTCCGGTTTTAGGAGAATCCGACGGTCGGATCTCCCGTAATGTCCGTTTGAAATAAATGGTCGAAATTCACGAACTGCCGCGGCGCGGCGCGTTCTATTTAGGCCATTATATTATATATATAATATATATAATATATTTCGTCGATTTCTATTTAAAAACGAATTATATAAACAGTTTTAACTCATTTCAAAATCTATTTCAACTTCCATTTCAATTCAAAGCAAATTTGAATTCTTCTTTATAAATTCGTTTCAAAATTCATTTCTGTTCAATTCAAATTTCAATTCAATTTGAATTCATATTCAATTCACTTCATTTTGAAATCGTTTTCAATTTAATTCATTTCGAAATCGTTTTCAATTCAATTCATTTCGAAATCGCTTTCAATTCAATTCATTTCGAATTCGTTTTCAATTCAATTCATTTCGAAATCGTTTTCAATTCAATTCATTTCGAATTCGTTTTCAATTCATTTCATTTCGAAATCGTTTTCAATTCAATTTGAATTCGTTTTCAATTCAATTCATTTCGAAATCGTTTTCAATTCAATTTGAATTCGTTTTCAATTCAATTCATTTCGAAATCGTTTTCAATTCAATTCATTTCGAAATCGTTTTCAATTCATTTTGAATTCAATAAAATCGATATAAATATCGTTCACGTCAAAATGGCGTCAATCTAATCAACACGGCTTCATATATTTCAATATTCAAATATTCTATTTCAAATATTTCTATTTCAAATATTTCTTTTTCGAAACTGGAATGAGGCCCAATCAATTACCATATAATGTTAATTATATGGATTTTCTACAACACATGTATATATCAACAACGATGAATAATCAACCATCAACCAAAGTGCACTACACTGTATAAGCATCAAATATAGACATTTAACGCTTATAGCAGCTTGTCAATCAATCGATCGACATATTTAATCAATCAGGATGAGTGAACTGCAAGTTTCATCCCAACACCCGTGTGGGGTTTCAAACAATCAAACACAGATTTTATTTGTGCAATTGGGCGATGTGTAAAATTTATCGACCCAATCAACGTCATTCAAATAGGTGTACATAAACAGACCGTCTGGTTTGTAAATGAATATTTTATTTTATTCACTTTCACTACATTCATATTCACGTTAAAAGTTATATTTTTAACGATAAAACATTTTATTTCAACCTATGAATTTCTATTCAATTCATTTATTCAATAAAATGATATTTTTATTTTTCTAACATATTTTAGAAAATTTCGGCGGCATAACGGCACGATACTAGAAACGGGACGAGGCCTAGCCTTATCCCCGGTCTAGTGAAGGCCCACGCCATTCACACATCAATCAAATTCACTTTCGTTATGCAAACCACAAAATTTGGAGTAAGGGTCTAACCTAGCCTTACTCCTTCGCCTTATAACGGCGCACGTCTAATCCTAACCAATTTATCGATTCGATTTTTCACACCACAAACCACATTCAAACCAATATCACAATCAATCACCAAACAGTCAAACAAACAAGTCCATGGTCTGTGGACGGGTGTCGGGTGCTACTAAGCACCGTCTGCATCCTAGTATATATATAACTAGAAAAAAATAAATTGAAAGGTGAGAAATTCTCACTTTTAGCTATCCAACCATCTCGACTCTTCTTTTGCAGAAGTCTTCGTCGTTTCGCCTTTTTGTCACCTTCGTTGCTGCTTCCACTACATACGTAAAAATCACATTTTTACTTCGCTATTCAATATATAAAAATCCTGTTTTTATTTCGAAGTATACTATATAAAAATCGAATTTTTATTTCAAAGTTCAATAGATAAAAATCGAATTTTTATTTCAAAGTTCAATAGATAAAAATCGAATTTTTATTTCAAAGTTCAATAGATAAAAATCGAATTTTTATTTCAAAGTTCAATAGATAAAAATCGAATTTTTATTTCAAAGTTCAATAGATAAAAATCGAATTTTTATTTCAAAGTTCAATAGATAAAAATCGAATTTTTATTTCAAAGTTCAATAGATAAAAATCGAATTTTTATTTCAAAGTTCAATAGATAAAAATCGAATTTTTATTTCAAAGTTCAATAGATAAAAATCGAATTTTTATTTCAAAGTTCAATAGATAAAAATCGAATTTTTATTTCAAAGTTCAATAGATAAAAATCGAATTTTTATTTCAAAGTTCAATAGATAAACATGTACCTATTTGTCGGGCAAACAAATTTTATTCTCTGGCTCTAGCCTCCTTGCTATGACCTGTTCAATGATATATATGTATATGCAAGCAAATGCGACCAATTTTCAATACCGTTCAATATTTGATACCCTTAGGCATTATGATTCAAAATTATCAAACAATTAAACAAACAACACAAACATCAATCAATTAATTGATTATATTTTCAAATATATAATTTTATATATTTAAAAATCATATTTTCTAAAATCAGATTATATATATAATCACAGATACGTTATTTATAAACAAATAACTCTCGACTCATTCTGGGGCATTTCTAACCCCATCTCTAACGAGTCACTCATTCTAGAATGCTACTGATTCTATCTCTAATGAGGATTCTTTTATAGGACATTACTAATCCTACCTCTGATGAGTCTTTTGTTCAGTTCTAACGAGTTGTACCCCAAAGATTTGAGTTTAACCAAAGCTCTGATACCACGTTGTAACGACACGGATTTCGCCCGGACCTAATCGATCGTTAAACCGACCAAGACCGTTCGAATCCCGCATACGCTAACTTTGGGTATACAACACATCAGAACAAATAACAGAAGACTTCAATAAACATCATAATAATGTTACATCAGAGTACAGAATATCAGATTATATCGAAATATAATACACAGCGGAAGATAAATTTACATAAATGTAAAACAGTGCACAGCGGAAATATAAACTACACAGCGGAAGACTGTAAATGTCTGGACACAGCTTAAAGCTTCAATCCAGAATCCTGCTCAAAACATCTGCAAAATAAAACTACTCGACTGCCCGTGTGGAAAATAGGGGCACCCGAGTTCGCAAGGGAAAAGCAAACTACGAGTCAGTCATGGGACTGGTGTGAGAACTCAAAAACAGTTGTTAACTTTGTTCAAAAATAAGGCAAATCACGGGACCACGCCACTTTCGCGGAACGGGTTTACCCCCATGAAAGCCAGTGTATAAACAACAATCAATATAGATATATGGATCTACTATGCATCAATCAACATGCAATATCCCTATCTACCCATTTAGATTAATCACCACACTTAGATTTTCCAAATCCAATTCAATTTACAGAAATTATTCCTTTGGATTTTATTCCCGATTTCTTATTTCAAATCATTTGAAATACATATCTAACTTTCTATATCAAAGTAGATTTCACTTCGGGATCTCAAATCAAATCATTTGGAAATATGAATTCCAAAACATAACAATGCATACAAACAAGTATGCAACCAAATATCGTGCTCCCCATCGACAAGGCAAAGGGTACGCACCTCGCAACTCGATATATATATGTGCACCTACCCCACATAGGAGTAGGCTACACCGACGATGCACCTCCCACTCAGGAGAGCATACACCGCCCTCTCACCCATACTTTTAGTCTCAGGGTTACCCGAATCTTTAGCCACATACTAAATCATTTCATATCCCGAAGTAGGGAAAATCATTTCACAACATAATGATCACAATGTAACATATAATACATTTCTAAATCACTTTAGAAATCATCGGGTTTTGGGCCTCGAAATCCTTTCTGTTTTATAAAACATTTTTATAAAACATTCCCTGTCCAAAATCGGGAATACATTTCTTTTCACTTAAGAAAAATATCATTTCACAATCATTCGTTAAATTTGAAATGAACACAACATCGCTAAACACCTTATCGTCAAATCGTGAAGTGTTTCACAAGGCGTTAGCACACAGATATTTTCAACCCAACCCAATGCTAAATGTAAAAGCATATTCTGCTCATAAACTGGTCGAGCACAATCCAAACCATCAATCAATCAAATTTAACATACGCCTCATTCCAATTCATTAGTCACTAACCGTAAATTAATCAAGAGAATAATTCCCCAAATATTAACCCCGAAGGCCGAAACCAACATCAGATCAATATCCAGAAAACCATTCTGCTTGGCTAACCGACAGTTAGTTTCTAAATTTCACGTTCAAATCTAATTAAAGATTTAACTATCGCCTGGAGCAAAACTGGTGATACTCCATTCTCGATCTTTTCAATCTAATTAAAGATTCATTAAAACTCCACTTAGTTTTAATCTGTGACTGGGTTAAAGAATCAGTGTCATCTAAAAACACGGTTCGCGATAAACCCAAAGTCACATTCCATTAATTATCGGGTTAAAGAACGAGTGTTATTTAAAAACACTGTTCACGATAAACCCAAAAATCATTCCATTAATTGTCGGGTTAAAGAACGAGTGTTATTTAAAACACTGTTCACGATAAACCCAAAAATCAATATCAATTCAATTCCAATTAAATATCATTTAATTGGTACACTTCATTAAATCTAAATAAAAAGATTTAATCTTTTCTCAACTGGGTTCAAGAACAGTGTTAGTGAAGACACCATTCACGACAAACCCAAATCACATTCGATATTCAATACAAGGCTCTGAATAGAAAATATATCGGCTTATATTCAATATCGAGTTCTACGACTAACAGATGTCGTATGGGAAATAGCGATATAAATATATATATCTTTCAAATTTCCATAACAACACCTGTATAATCACGAATCCCAACATCGAAATATTCCGAAGACAATTTCGATTCAAATCCACTCCAATGCAATCATTGGAATTTTGGTTATTTTTAAAACCCTTTTCGAATTCAATTTATTTATTTAAAAATAAATAGAATTATAATCCTAGTTCAAAACTAGTTCATTTCGATAAAAATCTATTTTTATCTTTTCAAATATGGAGTTTTTCATCCCAATTCTTCCCAAATCATTTCTTATGATTTTACACAAATTATTACTATTTTTAATAATTTTATCAAGGCCTGTACGGTCGATTTCCATCAATGGCCATCGAACTGCACTTACAGCGACCTTTTCCGAATTTGATTTGGACGTATCTCCAAATCCAACCGTTAGATTTCAAATTTCTAATATTCCTTAGAAAGCTCTTTTCGATACGAACCCAACGGTTCTGATTTCAGGAGAATCCGACGGTCGGATCTCCCGTAATGTCCGTTCGAAGTCAATGGTCGAAATTCGCGAACTGCCGCAGCGCGGCGTGTTCTATTCAGGCCATTTATTATATATATAATATATATATAATATATATTTCGTCGATTTCTATTTAAAACGAATTATATAAATAGTTTTGAATTCGTTTCAAAAACATTTTCAACTTCCTTTTCAATTCAAATCACAATTGAATTCTTCTTTATAGATTCGTTTTAAAATTCATTTCTATTCAATTCAAATTTCAATTCAATTTGAATTCGTTTTCTATTCAATTCAATTCGAATTCGTTTTCTATTCAATTCAATTCGAATTCGTTTTCTATTCAATTCAATTCGAATTCGTTTTCTAGTCAATTCAATTCGAATTCGTTTTCTATTCAATTCAATTCGAATTCGTTTTCTATTCAATTCAATTCGAATTCATTTTCTATTTCAATTCAATTCGAATTCATTTTCTATTCAATTCAATTCGAATTCATTTTCTATTCAATTCAATTCGAATTCGTTTTCTATTCAATTCAATTCGAATTCGTTTTCTATTCAATTCAATTCGAATTCGTTTTCTATTCAATTCAATTCGAATTCGTTTTCTATTCAATTCAATTCGAATTCATTTTCTATTCAATTCAATTCGAATTCGTTTTCTATTCAATTCAATTCGAATTCGTTTTCTATTCAATTCAATTCGAATTCGTTTTCTATTCAATTCAATTCGAATTCGTTTTCTATTCAATTCAATTCGAATTCATTTTCTATTCAATTCAATTCGAATTCGTTTTCTATTCAATTCAATTCGAATTCGTTTTCTATTCAATTCAATTCGAATTCGTTTTCTATTCAATTCAATTCGAATATTTCATATACATCGTTTTCAATTCATATATATATTTCATATACATCGTTTTCAATTCATATATATATTTCATATACATCGTTTTCAATTCATATATATATTTCATATACATCGTTTTCAATTCATATATATATTTCATATACATCGTTTTCAATTCATATATATATATATATATATATTCACCTTTCACTATATACGATATTTTCATTTTCAATACATACGATATATTCATTTTCAATATATACGATATATTCATTTTCAATATATTCGATACTTTCACTTTCGATATATTCGATATTTTCACTTTCAATATATATGATATTTTCACTTTCAATATATTCAATATTTTCACTTTCGATATATTCGATATTTTCACTTTCAATATATATATCGTTTTCACTTCGCTATATATATAAATTTCACTTTTCATATATATGTTATTTCACTTCGCTATCAATCAATTTTCACAACAATTTCAACCAATAAATATCGTCCATGGTTTGTGGACGAGGGGCGTATATATATATATATAGATATTTATATATAGCAATTCACTTCCACTTTCAACACATATATATAAAATTATAAAAAGAAATTGAAGAGTGAGAAATCCTCACCAATAGCTATCCAATAACACAACTCTTCCTTTATGGAAATCTTCGTCTATTTCGTCTTCTTGTCGCTTTCGTTTCCCTTATTCTCTACATAAGTAAAAATCGAATTTTTACTATGTTATTCAATATATAAAGATTATATTTTAAAAACAAAGATTATATTTTTAATATTTCTATGATGTAAAAATTATATTTTTACTACTTTAAAAATATAAGAATCACATCTTACTTCTACTTAACAAAATTCTGTCTTTTCTCTTTTTTAAAAATATGATCTTTATTTTTAAAAGTTCAAATCTTTTTCTACTAAAAGATTAAATCTTTTTTTCTATTTCAAAGTTTAAAATAAAATCAGTTTTTATTTTTCCCTTTAAAACAGTTTTTACATCTTTAAAAATTCTGTTTCAAATGCAGTTTTTATCTTTTATAAAAATGCAGTTTTTATCTTTTTTCAAAATTTCTGTTTTAACTTCTTTTTAAAAATTTCTGTTTTAAAATCTTTTAAAACAGTTTTAAAACTTCTTTTAAAACAGTTTTTGATTTCTTTTAAAACAGTTTTTAAATCTCCTTTTTAAATTTCTGTTTTGATTTCTTTTAAAACAGTTTTTTGATTTCTTTTTAAAAACAGTTTTAAAACTTCTTTTTAAATTTCTGTTTTAAAAACTTAAAACAAAAATCAGTTTTATAATTCATATATAAAAAAAAAAAAAAAACAGTTTATACATTCTGTAAAACAAAAACAAAAAGCAAAAATAAAATAAAATCAAATTAAACGCTCACCGAGCTTTGAATGGGAGGAGAAGATTGGTCGGCGGTGGCTCGTGGCGTTCGGAGGTGACGGGGTTGTCGCGGCGTCTTCGGAGTTGTCGAGGTCGAGGGTTTCTGCGATGGTTCGTTCGGTGGGAGGAGGATGCGAGGGTGGCTCAGGCGAAGGGTTCGGCGGCGATGGGTTCAGGCGGCGGCTCGATTTGGGTTTTAGGGTTTGGTCTCTTTTTTTTTTATTTCGTTTGTGAATACTGATCGGGGGGGGGGGGCCAACGAGGAAGAAAAAGGGGGGGGGATGTATTTTTTTATTATTTTATTATATTATTTAATTATTAAATTATGCACAAGGGTTGACTTTTACATATGACCTCGAAATGAGGTCCACCGCCTGTCGTCCATAGCGTTTTACCCCCATTCCGAACACAATGGGATATGTATCGCAAGCTGGTTTGATCGTTACAATCAGTTTCCGTTGAATTTACAATTTAAATCCTTATATTGAATTTTAAACGTACATTTCAAATTACCGGGGTCACATACTAACTAGAAAAATTCCAGAAAAATATTTTCTAGTTTCGTATTGACGATACGGTCCTATCAAAACTAGTTTCGTCGAATTCTGAGACCGTTTGAAAAATGGCCAATTTCCAGTCGATTAAATTCAATAGAAACTGGTCAAACGCGTTTTCTTTTGCCACGCTCACATATTGATTCGAAAAATTATGAAATTTGGAATCTAGCAATAACTTTACATCACGGACCCGGTACATTCAATTGAAGTTTGAAATCGAATTATCGAACTACCGCGCCATTTTCAATTCTATTTATAATTATATATAAATATTTATATTCTAACGACGACGCGTATAATATATACGTTCGAATTATATTCAAAATAAATTCTCGTCGATATTATTTAAAATAATTCATATTAAATAATCAGAATTCGCTAAAATTGCCAAAATAAAAATTTTAAACTGGCCCAGATTTTACGGGTTGTTACAGTACGGTCCACACATGAACTTTTATTTTATAATGATAAAGATGTAAATTTTATTGTTAAAATATTTCGTTCAACACATGACTAATCTCAACGGATGAGTACGGTTAACACATGAACCTTTATTTTATAATGTTCTTTATTTTCTAAATTGGAATGAGCCCCAATCAATTACCATATAGTGTTAACTATATGGATTCCATACAACACATGTATATAATAGCAACGATAAATAATCAACCATCATCCAAAGTGCACTACACTGTATAAGCATCAAATATAGATATCTAACGCTTATAACAGTCTGTCAATCCATCGATCGACATACAACTAATTACTGGGATTGGTGTATGTCATATATTATCCCAATACCCGTGTGGGGTTTCAACAATCAAACACAGATTTTATTTGTGTAGTTGGGCGATGTGTAAAATTTATCGACCGAATCAATATTAGTCAAATTAGTGTATATAGACAAATCGACCGATTTGTTTATAATTATTTATTATTCACATTCACGTTAAAAATTATATTTTTAACGATAATTAATTTATTTCAACACATTAATTTATATTATCGATTTCACATCAACAACACAAACAAATTTCACAACACATCAATCAAACAAACAAGTCATCCATGGTCTGTGGATGACGGGTGTCGGGTGCTACTAAACACCATCTGCATCCTAGTATATATACATAACTAGAAAAAGGAGATTGAAGAGTGAGAAATTCTCACCGAAAGCTATCCTAACTTCACGACTCTTCATTTATAGAAATCTTCATCGTTCTCGCCTTTTTGTAATCTTCGTTGCCCGTATTCTCTACATATGTAAAAATCGAATTTTTACTTTACTATTCAATACATAAAAATCATATTTTTACTTCGCTATTCAATATAGAAAAATCAAATTTTTTACTTCGCTATTCAATATATAAAAATCGAATTTTTACTTCGTTATTCAATATATAAAAATCGAATTTTTACTTTGCTATTCAATATATAAAAATCGAATTTTTTACTTCGCTATTCAATATATAAAAATCGAATTTTTACTTCGTAATTCAATATATAAAAATCGAATTTTTACTCCGCTATTCAATATATAAAAATCCAATTTTTACTTCGCTATTCAATATATAAAAATCGAATTTTTACTTCGCTATTTAATATATAAAAATCTCGCCTTTTTATTTCGCTATTCAATATATAAAAATCTCGCCTTTTCCATTTCAAAAATCTAATCTTTTCTATTTTAAAAATCTAATCTTTTCTATTTTAAAAATCTAATCTTTTCTATTTTAAAAATCATAGTTTCTCATGTTTAAAAATCTTAGCTTTATATTTAAAAATCTTAACTTTCAAAGTATAAAAATTCAAACTTTACTTCACACAAAAAATCAAACCTTTTCGCTAGTGAAAATCTATATTTTTTTTATTATAAAAGTTCAAACTTTCTATTATATATTTAAAAATCAGATTTTTTTCCTATGCTATAATATATAAAAAAATCAGATTTTTCCTATGCTATAAATTCAAACTTTCCTATTACGTAAATAATAATTTTATTTAATCAAAAATCCCTATTTTCAGTTATTATAAATCAAAAATAATAGAAAATTGAAAGGGGAGCACTCACCTTTGGAATGCAGCGTGGGGGAGGGGGAGATGGCGTCGGAATTGGGTTAGGGAGGGTGGCGGTTACAGATAAGGGCGCACTAGGGTTTGGGGAGGTGGTGCGATGCCGTACTCGACGAGGTTTGGACGGGGTTAGGGTTTGGCGGCGGAAATGGAAGTGGAGAGCGAGTTCGCGAGCGGCGTGGGGGGGGGGGGGGGTTGAGGCCGACGGCGGTGGGCTTGGAGG
Organism: Allium sativum; assembly: GCA_030737875.1. Lineage (NCBI taxonomy): Eukaryota > Viridiplantae > Streptophyta > Magnoliopsida > Asparagales > Amaryllidaceae > Allium > Allium sativum. Next base: position 49,851,841 of record CM060911.1, on the reverse strand, counting down.
ACAAGGCGGAGCGTCGATAGGGGTGGGGAGGCGCGCGCCACCATCGGCGACGGAGGGGGTGGGCTTCGACTGCGCGGCTGCGCCTTCTTCTTCTTCTTTTTTATTATATTTTCTGGTTTAAAGAAACGGGGGGGGGGGGGTTGGGCTGGTTAAGAAGAGAAGGAAGGGGTTTATTTTATTTTATTATATTTATTATTATCTTAAATTTCAAAAAGTTGACTTTTTCATACGACCTCTAAACGAGGCTCACCGCCTGTCGTCCACAGCGTTTTACCCCCATTCCGAACACAATGGGATATGTATCGTAGGCTGATTCGATCGTTTCGATCAGTTTCCGTCAAAATCAACATATAACTCTATATATTGAATTTGAACGCGCATTTCAATTTACTGGGGTCACATACTAACTCGAAAAATTCCAGAAAAATATTTTCTAGCTTCGTATTGACGATACGGTCTTAACGAAACAAGTTTCGTCGAATTCTGAGACCGTTTGAAAAATGGCCATTTTCCAGTCGATTAAAATCAACTAAAACTGGTCAAACGCGTTTTCCTTTGCCATGCTCACATATTGATTCAGAAAATTATAAAATTTGGAATTTAGCAATAACTTGACATCACGGACCCAACAAATGTGGTTTCGTCGAAATCCGAGGTCGTTTACAAAATTTCCATTTTTAAGGGCCTGAATTCCATAGCGACTATTCAGAATTTTCAACTGGACATATCTTTTGATTCCCGCTATGAAATTTCGATTTTTCGGATTCGTTGGAAAGATATTCTCTATTAGATCCTATTATTTTTGGTTTCGTCAAAATCCGGATTGTTTTGCACCCGGTACATTCAATTGAAGTTTGAAATCGAATTATCGAACTACCACGCCATTTTCAATTCCTTTTATAATTATATATAATTATTTATATTCTAACGACGACGTATATAAATATATGCGTTCGAATTCTATTCAAAATAAATTTCTCGTCGATATTATTTAAAATAATTCATTTTAAATGTTCAAAATTCACTAAAATTGCGAAAACAAAAATTTTAAACTAGCTCAGAATTTCCGGGTTATTACAGACTTGATAGTCGGTTATTTAACTATCAAGTAAAACATCCATAAAATCACAATAATAGATACACTGGTCTGGTACTCAGCGTCACTTGACTTTTAAAAATTATCACCCAATATTTTAATTCCGTTAATAGGGAAATATCACCTCATCTCATTTCCGTTACTTTGGAAATCTTATCACACACTTTCGCCATTACCAACTAGTATCATCCTTGGATAGTCCCGAAGTCATTTAAGTTGGGGTATTTTAATTACCTCTCAGACCTTGATCAACAACGTTCTCATCTTCAGATAAATACGAGTTGTATTTCGAAAACCCGATATTATTATTTCAATTTCTATTTCCAACTTCGTTTAATAAACTTTAATCAAATCCTTTTTTTTCCCCAATTACTCTTTTCTTTTGGGAAACCCCTTTTAAATCCATTGATTCAACTTAATGCTATTATTAAGTATTTCCAATTTAAAACGACGTTTACATTCATATTCATTTATAAACCTCGTTTATAAATTTCAAGTCTTATCTATAAACCCCTTTTACCTCCCTCTACTTAATTCGAATGTTAAGTAAAACTCTTCATTCAAACTAGGTATTTGCTTAGTCCTCTTATTTCTTTATTTTAAGACTCGAGCTCAAATATGAAAACCCATCCTTTAGCCTTTTACCAGCACTCGACCATTTCGTGTCAAATTCGGTTGCTTAAATATATCTCATCTAATTAATGATTACTATAACAACTCAACATTTACCATTTCAAAACAATTAACTCCTTTATAATAAATTTCCTTTTTAAAATCTTACTAAGATAAAATAATTAGTTATTTCACTAATTTAAAATCTATCCTAGTTTAAATGGTCGACAAACAAAACCTGGTTATCCTTTTAACCAATTCTATTTAATTCCTTCTTTAAATCAATTAAAATATAAATAATTTAAATAACCTTATTTAATCGATCACGATTAATCAAATACTTAACTGCTAGGTATTCCTTGCTTATTTGTTTTATAATTCTTATCAACGTAAGAAATTTGTTTTATACAAACCATTTCATAAATTCTATATAAACTTTAAATGAATAAATAATTAAATATTTATTTCCCTTTTTAAATACCCTTTCGATGTAATAACTTCCAAAATCTATTTTCGTTATATAATATATTTATGACTCAAATATTATCGATTCACTGTCGATAAAACCCATATTTTATAAATTGATTGATTTATAAGCCAGGTGATGCCAATTACCCAACCACACTACCCATTGATTTATATCAGATATATATATATATATATATATATATATATATATCTCAACAATCCACAACAACCAGTCATTTCTGATAATTTCTATAACGATCATAAATCAACTAATAACCAATTCAACCAATTAAACATGTTTATTTTATAAACGCGACCAATTAAGGGAAATTTCCTTATTCGGGTCAAATCAAAATGCTTGGTGTTTTACTGAAATTAAACGACCATTTAATTTCAGAAATTGAATCAACAATAAATATTTTTAACCAGCAATCAGTCAACCACTAGCAATCAGAACACGTAAAATAAAAACCAAATTTATATAAAATATAAATGGGAAGAGCTGAGTGAGTTTAACTCACCTTGTTTTGAATCTGTCGATAACAGTTTGGTTTAGTCAAATTAAACTGACGTTTAATTTGACCAAAATTTCATTCTGCTTCTGATCCAGACCAACTCTGCTCCATCTGAAGTTCTCATTTTTACGGTCTCAACGCAACTGACCGCGCCAAAATCTGACATCGTATGTTCGAGAAATCGTATAAACAAATTTATAAAACAATTAAATTTAAACATGAATTTTTATTTAAATCAAATGGGCCTTGTACCTTTAAATCTCCAGCCCAAAGCCCATTACCCGTTCCCCTTTAAAACCCTACTCCATCAATCCTTGCCCCATTCATTTTAGCCGCCTCCATAAAGAAAAATCCCCAAATCGAAATTGAAAACCCCAGGCCCGATTCATTCTTCAGCCGTCTTCGAGGTACATGGCGCCGCCATCCCATCCTCCACGCAACCCTCTTCACTCTTCCTTCTTCAACTGCTCGGCCAAAACCCCTCCCCAACACCCGTTCGACGATTACTCAAGCTCCACCAGTTAACCACCTTCCGATTCACGAGGCACCCCAACCCTCCAGAATTGAAGTAGCCTCTTTCATAATTAAGCTAAGTATTTAAATTACAATATATATATATATATATTCCTTTTCCGCCTTGCTTTTCCGTTTTTGGTTTCGAATGGTTGATGAACCAACACTGGGTGATAGCGTATTTATAGTTGCGGTTTGAAACTTAGATAGATTCAATGTCTATCAACAGCCATGAATTGTTATTTCAATGAAAATTCGAATCTGTCCTTAGATTTGCTTTAGGATTTTAGTATAGTATTTTTAGATGGGTTCGATATGGATTTTGATTGAATTGGTCAGATGACAGTGAACTATACATTATTTGTGGAAGATTTTAGGGTACGGTTCTGATATAAATTCGATTGTGAAAATATATACCTTGCTGTGTAGGTTAGGTTAGGCTTGTGGCTATGGATTGTCGATTCTATTCATAGATTTGGAAACTGTAAACTAGATTTGGTTTCCCTTTTTAACAGTGAAATTTATATACGAAATTTACTGTTTGCATATGTGAGTTACTCTTCGATAAGAAATTTGTGTATACCAATATTAGTTTTCTTCGATTTCCCTTAATTCATTTCACTGTTCTTGAGAGAACAAGACATGCTGAATTTTGGCATGTATATATATATATATATATACACTGATTTTAGCTACGTGGTCTGCTTTGAGTTGTTTTCAAATCAAATCCAATGATTTTAAAACCTATAGTGTAGCCGTAGATTGTGTAGATATGTACCTATATTCGGCTGTTTCCCTTTAGATTTCCTTTTTTTTACCTGTTCATGATTTGTGGAGACTTGATATATGAATACACTTCTGTTTATCTGCTCCCTTTCATTGTTTCCTTTATGTTTTTATATATATATATATATATATATATATATATATATATATATATGTGTGTGTGTGTGTGTGTGTGTGTGTGTGTGTGTGTGTGTGTTGTTTCATTTAGCTGTTCATTAATTTGTAACCTATTTTATAGTGGCCCATTTCCTACTTTCATATCTGTGCATTCCACTATTAGTCTTAGATGTTCATACTGATGTATGAGAGATTTCTTTTAGTTGTCATGTGTTGTCTATTCTTGGCTGTTTTATTTTAGTACTATCTTTCCTTTTCTCTTCATTTAATTTAAATTTTCTTTTCTTTTCTGTTATGTTGTTCATTTGTCATGAAGTCATCCCTTTTTAATGGGTTTATCCCTTCTTTTTCTTTGTAGATCAAAACTGATGGATTCGCTGGTCTAGAAAGGGGCGAGATAAATGCTGAAGTTGATTGTTGATTTTTTTTTTTTTTGTAATTGTGTATGTACAATATATCATCTACATTTGGTATGAACAAATTTGGACTTTGCATAATTTATTTTTCTCGTATATGGATAAGATTTCTACATCCAAGCAATCACCGTCGATCTCATGACACATTACCTTAATGTATTTTTTTCTATGTTGTATGTTTTACGACTGATCTTTGTATTTGTACAGCCAACATCATCATAAATTAGTACTTAAAGGAAATCATACCGATGCCATCAACATAGATTTTATACTAAAATTAGACCAAAATGGATAAAGAACAACTGGGATTTAAGAATAGCGAAGACATTTGATAGTTGTGATCTAAAATACAGAACAAAGTAATTAACATTGTAAATTATACGACATTTTTAATTTCTGGCCATTTTGTTACTTTATTTGAACTAGCCTCGTAGTGTCGTTTCCACATTAATATACCATAATTTTAACACTCAATAAACTATTCATTTATTATTACTTTGACCTTAAAGATATGTTAACCTTGGGATTCTTTCGCAGAACTCAACATACAATCCCGGTTTTAAATAATATTTTATTTACATAAAAATTCCTTTAATATAAATAAATTCGATAAAAATCCATTATAATTCCAATATAATATATAAACTGATTTAAATATTATATTTTAAATGGCCGAAAAATCCGGGACATTACATGGAGCTTTGAAGACCTTAGATCTTCATAAACGGAAGAACTACTAATAATATCTGGTTTAGCGGCCAGAGATAAAACTGTGGTTCTGTCGTGGTTGAAATATACGGATGGTAAGGACTTATCGCTACTAATCTATAGGGTGATACCTAGGATGTAGTAGGAGGGTGCCTTCGATTCATCGTGTTCCTATATGACTTGTATGGACGAATGTATGACAGAATATTTCCAAAGGAATAGCGTATGTTGATTTCTTAAAACATACCATAGTTGGGTCTCTCCCAACCAGGGTATTTTTGTGGACGTCAATTAGTGATTTCCTAATGGATCTGACTATGTGACATTCAAAGTTAGTTGTGACCAGATGTTCTAAAGATTTATGAACTCAAGCCTCATCAACCGGGAATGGGATAAAATCGGGTAGGTCGCATGGCTATGTGGGTCGCACCCATCAAAAGGGTATATCATTACCTGATCTGGTGAAATCAAATGCCTTCGGTTGTCCTTTTTTTATTTCTATATGTATGCTATCGGTTCGGTTGGTTGGCTCCCAACCATGGTAATGATATATTCGGTACTCTCAAATTATAGTGAGGGGCCAGTCATGTTTAGCCTGGGTTGCAAGATGTTCTTAACCCCAATGTATTCAACTCCAGAGGTACATTGTTGGAAAGATGGTCCCATACCTTACCAGGAAATCCATTCTCCAATAAGAGCCCGCGGTTTTGATTGTATACTATATATGTAGAGCGTGAGATGCAAGCCTTCTGCTAGTTTGGTATTTATTTGTACACAAACACTATCATAATATCAGAATAATATTAATTTCACAAATTGTTTTGGATTATCGTAATGTAAAAACCGTCTGTATTTATGTGTGGATTCGGTCTTACGATTTTCCTTGTCTTTCGAAAAGATTTTGATATTAAAATCAAGTTGTGTGATGCCTTTATACTTAGTGTGTTTTTATCACTCTGCTTCACCAGACTGACTTGGTATTTGTAATGCTCGGGTTAGACCGAGTGTACAGGTTCAAGTTATCGGTACTATGAAGAGACGAGCTTGAAGAGTTCCAACGTATGATATTATATATTCCGCTGTATGATTGTATATGAGGGCAGATTATTATAACTATCCAGATGTGTGATGTACTCTGATGATTGTAAGTTTTATTTCAAGCTCTCAGTAAAGATATATTTCTATATTATATTTTGTTCCACTGCGATGTGTGACTATGTGTTGTTTAACTCTTTTTCTTCTTCTATTCTAATATTTCTTTATTTCTTATCTCACCCTCTAATTTCTTTCTATTAATGATTCAGTATTTTCGGTGCTTGAATAGTCGACATGATATTTGGTGTTGATTTTCGAGTTCGAAAATTCTTGGGCCGTTACAGTGGTATCAGAGCTATTGGTTTAGTAATAAACTTGGCTTTGTTATATAACTTGATAGAGATGGGATTAGTAATATCCTAATTGAGTTGAGTGTATGTATATATGAGAGCGTATTTGTAAATTTATATGAGAGCGTATTTGTAAATTTATATACATATATATATATATATATGTTTTGTATTGTGTTGTTTGATCGGTTCAAATGTTGAAAAGCGTTGAACTGGCAATGGATACAATATTGTTTTGTAAAGAGGGTAAATGAAATAATTTTACCCAAATTATATTTTGTATAGAAAAGGAATAATTTTATTAACTTATTTATTGGTGTGTTTTAATAATTTGAATGGAATTCAAATTAGATTAAAGATTTGAATTGGAACTTAACCTCATTAAGTGAAAATTTAATTAAGAATGATATTGAAATTAAATTTGAAATTCAGAATTTGAATGAATAGTAATTAAATAGAAACCAGTCGAATATTTACCGGTTGATGTCCAAATATGATAATCCAAAGTAAATATTCAATTGAATGTAAATTCAATTGAGTTGGTTGTGCATTGGTCGTTGATTGATTATTGATTGTGTATTCGGTTGGTTGAAACATATTCAATAACGGTTTAAAATAAGTTAAATGAATTATAAACTAAATAAAATAAATTCCAGTGTAATAAACTGGAATGAAACCGCATATGAATTAAAACTGAATGTGTTAACCTTGTAATTGCATATGAAGGATGTTAAATAGTTGATTTTGGAAAACTGGTTTAGTTAGAACGTGGATTAAGGAAGTATTATTGGAATTTCACATATATGTTACTCATATGTTAAACTATGTTAAGTACAAGTGCTAGACAGCTAGATGATCGATTTTGGTTGAACAAATTGCATATAAGTTGAGTAGTATACTCAATAGCATTCGTAAAAGGGTACGCCTATGCGAAAAGTATAAATTTTGGGTTTTTATTTTTGTTTTCCCACCGTGTGGGTCGATGTTATATATTATTTGTTCCTACGATATCGCAGATGTCACTCCGTACAGGGGAGACTCTACCATATTTTCTGGGAATTTAAAGTGTTAGAAATTTTCGATATTTTTGAAACTTTTATTTACTATAATGAATTGGATTTCGATTTTGAAATAAAATTGATTTTTAAAAAAGTAAATGGGTTTGTAACGTTTTTCCTACCATGGTAGTTTTGGGGATGAAATTCTATTAACAGTGGAAGATTGTAATGTCCCGTATTTTTGGTAGTCCAATATTTAATTTAATTTATTATTTTAAATATTGATTTAGAATTTTAAATGGGTTTAAAATAAATATTCCGATTATATAATGATGTCTGAATGTTAAGTTTATATATATAAATATAAATCAAGCTCGAAATGGTGCGACAGTTCGTAATATGGAGTTTTGAACTTTTACTAAATATATAGGATCCGATATAAGTCGGATTTCTGTGAAACAAGAAACGTTGGAATATTGTTGATGATAATTTTCATATGGAAGAGAAAATTTCAGATTTCATGTTATAGATTGTTAGTTATGGTCAAATCAAATTTTAAAATAGTCGTTACGGAAATCGTTATTTAAAATATAGGCCTTTAAAATAGCCATTTTGCAAACGGTATTCGTTTCCGTTGAAATCAGTTTCATTGGAACTGTAACGTTAAATTATTGTACGGTATTAAAATTTGGGACAAACTGATATTGCATGTGACAACGGTGGCCATAAATGTTCATTCGTCGTGTAAAGCGCGTAATTAAATTTATTTAATTTAATAAAGAGATATTTGAGTGTAACTTGAGAAGACAATCCAATTAAGCCACGAAAACAGTTCCAATGAATTCGTATCATCGATTAGAGTAAGGATAGGTATATTGTTTGTTATTTTTGGAGATCGGCAATTTGGTGTCCAAAATGGCATTGCGATGCGTATAAAAATAGCGTAACTGAAAACAGTCTCGGAGTGCGACGAAACTTGTGCCATTGGATTCATATTAATAAATTCAAATTTCGTGTCCGTCGGACTTACCGTTTGACTGTGGAAACAATAAACGCCTCCGTTTTTATTTAACCAGTTATATTATTTGACAGGGGTAACTCTAAACGAATAAAAGACTGGCCAAACGAACTTCAAATTTGACGAAACAAGTTTCATTGGATCTATTAGGAAAAGGTCTCGTAAAATGTTAATGTTTCAATTTAATTGATTTTTTTTGTAATTATAGTAATTTTAAACGCTTGATTTTTCATCAATATTTATAAAGGACTTTTCAAAAACGACCTCGGAATTCGATGAAACCTGTCTCATTGGGTCTGGAATATTTTTTATGCTAGGATTAACATATTTTGTCAAAAACGGAGGTCGTATAAGATGATTTTTTGGCGAAATACTCACGGCATGAGTTAGTGTAATAAAATAATAATTAAATCATCCCATCCCTTTATAATACACGAACACACATGAAATCCTCTTTCTGAAAGGAGAAAACACATGCTACGCTACACAGTGAAATAAGACGCACATCTAGAATATATTTACAACTTCATCCCTAAGCAATTAAATAACGTACTAACCTACCCCATATGCAACGTATCAAACATGTTTATCTGTCACTACGTGCACCCTAAAATATTGAACAACCTATGCATAATTTTTCATAAGCCTATGATATAAAACATACTAGCGTAAAAGACTTTATACAGACCTAAAATGTGAAACTTGCTGACAAAGCTGTTTAAATTGGAAATGACATTCCTATTCTCCAACATATTCATACACATGTGCCTATCTAAAAGCGTACCTACCCTATAATTAGAAAAGTAAAACTTGCCTAACCTATTGCAAACGTTTAGTCTCATCAAAATGTAAACACACAACTGGACCTATTAGAGGAAATACGCCAGTCCTACCAATCTACCAAATATACGAGGCAAGAATTTATTCGTATATAAATATGCACTGCTTTGTCAAAAGAATTTCTTTTTCTTGTAGATATCCATGAACTCCATTTCTTTTACGAATATAAAACACTCCCATTTACAAACTGAACCTGCCACCTTCACGCAATAACCAAAACTGACGAAAAAAGAGAGAAAGAAGGCGAGATCATGGACTTGATGGAGATGAGTTCTCCGATGACGACCGTATGAAGGCGTTGACGGTGGTGTATTGCTGGACGGGGAAAGGTGGACTCGGAGTTGATCTGTACGAGAACATGGAAGAGTGCAAGGGGGTGGCGATGTCAGTCGAAGGGCGAGGTGGCATGGAGTTTTTCATGGTGACTCAAGGATGTTGCGAGGGGTGGCGGAGTTGCCCCGGTCCCAGGCCAGAGTTCTGGCGGATGGGTAGATTGTTTGCAGTGGTAGATGGAGAGGATGGAGTCACATACCAATCGTTGAACACAATAGCTTTCGGTATATATAAAAAGGTTATTATAAAATGAAACAGAAAAGCAAACAGAAGAAAGAGTGAGGAGACAATGGGGAGTGTTTGCGTGGAAGAGAGAAGCGTCAGTGGGTTGAAGATGGGATGGGGCATGCAAAAGTCAGCATGGAGTTTTCTCGGTGTCAGGTTGCAAAAGAATGGAAATAAGCAAATGGGCGAGAAACTATTGGCGGTCCTGTATTTCCTTCATCGGCTATTTAAGGTTTAACAAAAATAGTTAGTTTAGATTTAGTTAAGAAATAAATTAGTTTGTTAAAATTTTATCATATCATATTCAAATACAATAGGTACAAGGTGGCTTCTAATATAAAGAACACAAAGGCGGCAATTGGGAAACAAATTGAAACAGAATATAGAAGGTATAATTACGAGCCTAATTATATAAATACTAACAACCGATTTAAATATTATCAAATATATATAAAGGAGGACGATTGTATCTAACTATGGTATAAATGATTTGGTTACTTTGGTATGTTTCAATTAAGATATAAATTCACCATAACTTATTGTCTTGCATAATCAATAAGTTAATGGTTTGATTAAGTCATAACATGTAATTAAAGTAAATTAAGAATTTATCTAAGGATTAGTTGGGCATGTTTAAAGTGTTAACCAAGTAATTAGGTTAGGTTAAACCATGATTTATGAATTTATTAGTTAATTAAATCATATAAACTTAAAACGATAATAACTCTTTACAACGTTATCAGAACCGAACAAAACAAATGGTGTTGGGACCGTACTGACGAGCATGACATTCTGGAGTTGGAATGGAAAGAGATGGAAGCAACTGAGATTTTTAATTAAATTAAACGATCGTTTAATTTGATTAAAACCCAAACCTTTCAACGAATCAGATCAAGGTGAGTCAAACTCACTCAGTTCTTCCCACTTATATTATATATAAGTTGGGTTTATTTGTTTGCGTGTTATGGATGATTTTTATTGGATGGTTGTTGAATTATACATATATTGGCTGAACAGTTAAGTTAAACATTCGTTTAACTTAATTAAAATAAAATCGTTATTTCTAACGATTGAATCCAATCGAGGTAACTTACCTTAGTGGTTACGGTTATAATAATATAAACATTATAAATAAGTTATTGGATGTTTGAATTGCTGCTATTTGCTGATTATTGACTTTTACCATCCATTATTGGATATTATTATTAAACTGGTTATTTTATCTGTTTAGATGGAAATTTAATGTTAATTAGCTATGTTAAATTGAATGATTCAAATTAAGGTAACCCATTGTTTTGCAGGGAATAACAGGTTGATATTGATAACGTTTATCAATGTGTTTGATTTTGGTTGTTAGATGTGAAATGGTTAATATTTTACAGGTTTGGTACTTCAGTAGATATTTACCTCCTTAGTACCTCCAGATAAAAAAAAGATTTTTTGAAATTGATATCAAATCAATTTCAAACCATTTCGAAGATTTAAATATAACTATACATCAATTCGAAATACGGTTTTGATCATAAATATAAATACCAAAGTTAAATTTATTAGTTTTATAATTATTTAAATTTATAATTAATAGAGATATAAGATACTAGTCAATGAATGGTTGAATGATATAAACTTATCGTATTTATTTTAAAATGTGTAAAATGGTATGTAAAGGCCTTAACGGTTGTAAAGGAAACTTAATTTGATTTCAAAATATTGAACTGGAATAATTGAATAGTGTATTTATGAGAATATAATAAAGAGAATCGAGAAGTGATATTTTTGTAATAAATGGCGTTTTTAACAAACATTGTTTTAAAATATACGAAATGTGATTGAATAATGTTTCGTTAACAAGATTAATGAGTTAACAGAATCGGTAACGAGTATTGTTTTGGAAATGAGATTTCAGTTTTTAAATGAAATCGGAATTGAGAATATGAATATGAATTTATAAATGGGATTGGGACTTATAAATAGAATTTGGGTTGAAATGATAAATAGTAATTTATAATGGGATTTAAACCCAATAGCTAGAATAAATTGTTAAATCAATATTTTACAAGTATAGTATAACTTGATATACAAATATGAGTTGATTTATATGGAAAGGAGTGATAAAATAAATTCCAAGTATAACGGGATTGGACAAGTATAATTGGAGAAATGGGAAATGATGTGAAATGGCTTAGATAAGTTCTATTCCGAGGTTCAGAATGTTGTATTCCGAAGTTCGAAAGGTTTATTGAGTTGATATTTATTCCGAAGTTTGGAATATGATATTACGAAGTTCGGAATGATTAATCGAAGATAAAGTTTATTTCGAAGTTCGAAATGTTAAACTGAGAGGCTAAGTAAGGAGTTAATGATATTAGAATTTATAATATTTCATTAAATGATAAGTCGGTCTGATATGGCTAAAAGAAATAGAAGACAGTTATAACGAACTGATTTGTGACAACGAATTATATTGTCACTAATGATCTACAAATCACTACACCAAAACAGCCAATTTGACACACCAGGATTTGGAGATTTGATACGGCTTAAAGTCGTATCAAATTTGATAGGGCTCATAGCCATACCAAATTTCATTTGTTGCGCTTAACCAATCCGCGTCTTCCCAATCTCGAAAATCTGACTGTAGGTCATGACAGCTTCGGATTGTTTACTTTTGATGCATATTCAACCCATATCAAATCAGCCTCGTCTATTTTCCTCCGCTGAATTTTCGTTTCTCACCAGTTGGCCGCTTCTTTTCTAATTATTCTCAATTCTATCTCCTTTCCCATCTCCCCCTTTTCGTGAAAACCCTAGAAATCCAGACTTGAACATGATTATCGTGAAATCCCTAGAGAAATCCAAACATGAACATGATTCTGTCTTCTCGTGAAAACCCTAGAGAAATCCAAACTAGATTCTGTCGCCTTTCCCCCTTTACAACAAATCTTGCATCCTACGGCATCGCATGTCAGCCACTTCTCACATCGTCATCCTTCCTTCTTGGCATCGCGCCAACCTTGACGGTAATCTATTAACCCTAAATTTGGTTTGTACCAATTTGAGCGTAGTTATTTAGGATTATACTTTGATTTTTTTATTTTAATTGACTTATAGATTTGGATGCAGCTATGATTTTTTGCCGATTTAATTAACTGAATTTGTCAATTTGGAAAAAATCCATCTTCATGGCAGACCTGGAGGATTAAAGAGATCTACCTGTAAATAAGATTAGGATAAACTTGGTAGACATGGAGGATAAAAGAGATATGTAAATAAGATTAGGATAAACTATCACCTTGACGCAAGAAAATTGCAAACAAAATCTATACTTTTTTTTGTTTCTCCTTTAAAATATCCACCATCTATTTCTTACCTATAATCTGATTATTAGCATTGGTCTTCTTCTAAAGTGCAAAACGTAGTTTTGACTTTGTAGGATACTTTTACCTTTTACAGCAAACTTCGCGATGCAACCCTAAGTTCAGCTTGTAATGGAATTTCGTGTTCTAAGGAAGAAAATGCCAAATGAATTAATAACGAATCTTATGAAATTGTAATGAATTTGTCAAACGAAAAAGTAATAAATTAATTTGTTTTGAAATTATAATGAATTAATTTTCTGCTTAAATAATTGTCAAAAAAAAAATAAGAGCTATCGCCTTTGATTATTCATTGATTTGACAAGCTGATGTATTCTTCTAGAGATTTGTTTTACGGCTGCTAATAAACTATTTTATTATGTATTACAATATTATGCAAACGGATCAAGTTGCAACCCCAATAAAGACATCTCATTTATCATTTCAGTAAACAATGTGAGAGAACAGCCTAGGCTTCCATGTTGGATGTAGCTGTTCATGAGCACGGTCCATCAAGCTTGGCTTCTTTTGGCATCTTATCTAACTGGGAGTCTCTCGTTTTGATGTTTTGTACAAAGGTATGAAGCAATGAAATTTGACTTTTGAGGTAGGATAAAGGTAGATTTGTTGTAGCTTTTAGAAATAATAGGAAATGAAATAGAAGAAAGATTAGAGCACAAAATGAGTGGCATGAGACAACATGTGTTCTTTCACTGATATAATTCGGGAAGGACTATTGGCTCTTTGTTTGTTAATGTAATGACCGGCATTGGCAGATGTATTATAATTAATTAATTTAATTATTTAAAAGGTGATCAAGTGAAATAAATGGTCGTGGAATTAAATAATGATGAATATTTAATTAAAATAATAAATTAAATAGTATATTTAATTCCGAAATAATCAGAATTTGGCTGAAATGACGATATGGTGTGAACCGGATCATCTGTGATATTTAATCAGCTTGGAATTGAATTTGAATAATGAATATATTTAAATAGCGACAGTTTGAATGTATAATTATATTATAATTATAATCGAACTCGAAATGGCGCTGCAGTTCGCTATTTGGCGATTTGAACTTCAACTGAATATACAGGATTCGTTTGAAGCCGGATTTCTGTGAAACAAGAAACGTGTGGAGCTTGTGGAATATATCTTTCTAGTGGAAGAGAAAAATCAAAAGTTCGTCGTGTAGATTTTGAGATATGTCCAAATCAAATTTTAAAATAGTCGCTATAGAATCGTTTATCGGCCATAACGGTTATTTCAAAATAAATAGATATCGGGTGTGAATTTAGACAAGGTTCTTTTGGGAAATAGCAATAATTTAATTTTTAGAATTTTATTGTAATTTTTAATTAATTAAATATGCGACTTTTTATTTGAAGTATTTCGCACCGTGAAATCAACATTTTGAGGTTTCAAAATATGAGTTCAACTACCGATATTATTATATGTTTGGGACCGCGGTACATCGCTGGTCACAATGGTATTTTTATATTTGTCCATAATGACTCATATGCGAACGAAATATTATGTAGCGGGTACCGATGAACTTTGGTTTTTGAACAATAAGATGTTATTGTTAAATGGCTAACATAAATTTTAACTCCAACAGACAACAAATAGTGAAGTTAAACTATAAATTTTGTAGTTCTGAATGTTACAAGTTCAGTGACAAACCATGGGCATAATTAACGTCTATATATGTGTTATTCTATTCAACATTACTAATAAGTTTAAATCATAAATGGACGGAAAGTGAACGTGATCGACTAGTTTGTAAGTGGTACCGGAAGCCACTACTTCCACGTAACAGCACCTTGCTGTTCAATCCAAGACGAGAAATAGCTATAACAAACAAATAATAAAATATTGTAAATCCTATTGCCTATAAATATACAATGCTCCTTCGTTAAGACCTAATTCTTTCTATAGTAAAATAAAAAAAAGGGCGCCGCCAGTATCCTTCCTCAAACCAAGATCGACATCCATATTCTACATTCGAAAATACCATTGAAGGCTTAGAGTTGGCAAATCTTTGGAGTTCGATGACTACTGTAGGGCATGCCTCGAAGAATCCTGCTCTGTTTAAAGGGCGCAGTAGGTGGAGGATCTGAAACCACGAGATGAATGATGGGTTCGAGCTGTTTATGCATGGGAAGAGATCGGGTTCCGTAATATAGCCTTGGTGTAAAGCTGATGGCGCGGTCTGCTTAGAACCCACTCGAAATGAAGGAGAAGAAGATCCAGGAACTGAGTTCATCAGTGGCGGAGGGCTCGACTTAGGCAGTGATGAAGGTTCGAGGTTGTTGTAGATGGTAAAGAGAGGCTGTTCGACGTTGGATGTGGAGCGGCCGGTTTACCTGTAGAAAAGAAGGGATGGGAAGGAGTGTTTTAACATGGGGGTGCATGGATGTAAGGGGTTTGTGTTCAAGAAGAATCATACGGGAAGGAGGACGAGGCACTAACGAGTGGGTTAGCAGCTAATCACGTGATTTAAGGGAGGATTTATTATGTTAGTATAAAATGGTTCACGCGTTCAAAAGGGTAATGAGCCGAGTATTAAGGTAAAAGCCCAAGAGAAATTAAGAATCTAGTTTATTTAATTTAAATTATTCATATAACTTAATCGTGAACGGTCAGATCCATTGGGATCGTACTGACGAGCACTACGCATTGGAACTAACTGGAAGTCCATCGGAGCTCGTTACACTTTATGGCGAAATAAATTGTCCGTCTAAATCAAAGGCAGTTAATCTTTTTTAACGATAACAACCCAATGTGAGTAAAACTCACCAACTCTGAACAGTTATACTTTTATAATGTATTTTTAGAACTTTTAGTCATCTGTTGATTGCTGTGTGTTGGTTGATTGATTGAACTGCTGGTCAGTTAGTTGAAATTATATATATATATATATACATACATATATATATTGATTCTGTTTATCAGAATAATCCGTACTGAACTGATTTTGATGTTAATCGTGTTGTCTAACATCTGTGATGCAGGGAAACAGGTTGGAGGGACCCAACCGGGTTCCTCAATATTTATAACACTGTTTTGTTCATATATTCTGTTATATGATGTGATATATAATCTGTTGTTGATTATATGGGGTTGAACGTTATTTATCATCGTGATTTGATATGATGGGATACCATAACATATGGGATGTTGGTAAGGGAAATTTCAAAGCGATAGTGAAAATAAAATATTTATAAATGAAATATTTATAAATAAGAGATATTTATAAATTTGAATATTTATAAATAAGGAATATTTATAAATAGGAATATTTATAAATAGGAGATATTTTAAAAAGGAAATAAATTCAAACCATTTTCTTTTTGAATGGAAAGGCCTGTGTGGCGGGTTTGGGGATTTTCCCGATGCTCCCGATACAAAGGAGGTTATGGCGAATTTTCCCGGAAATTTAAGGAGTTAGAATATTTTTAAGAATAGAATTGAAAAGGAAATATTTGCAAACCATTTGCAAATAGAATAAAATAGAAAAAGGAAATATTTGTAAACCATTTACAAATAGAATTGAAAAGGGAATATTTAGTAAATTAATAGAGTTAATAAAAAGGAAAACGTTATTAAAAGGACATTTATAAAGTGAAGAACTGTTACTAAAAAGTGAATCTTTATAAATGAATAAACGTTGTTTAAAGGGGATCTTTTTAAATGGATAAACATTATAAAAAGGAGAAATCGAATATGGTATTCGAAGTCAGTTAATCGAATATGGTATTCGAAGTTAGTTAATCGAATATGGTATACGATGTTAGTTAATCAAATATGGTATTCGAAGTTAGTTAATCGAATATGGTATTCGAAGTAAGTTAATCGAATATGGTATTCGAAGTTAGTTAATCGAATATGGTATTCGATGTTAGTTAATCAAATATGGTATTCGAAGTTAGTTAATCGAATAGGTTATTCGAAGTTAGTTAATCGAATATGGTATTCGATGTTAGTTAATCGAATATGGTATTTGAAGTTAGTTAATCGAATAGGGTATTTGAAGTTAGTTAATCGAATATGGTATTCGATGTTAGTTAATCGAATATGGTATTCGAAGCTAGTTAATCGAATATGGTATTCGAAGCTAGTTAATCGGATATGGTATTCGATGTTAGTTAATCAGATATGGTATTCGATGTTAGTTAATCGAATATGGTATTCGAAGTTAGTTAATCGAATATGGTATTCAAAGTTAGTTAATCTAATACGTTATTCGAAAGGGGTTAGTCGAGTCGTGTTAGTCAAATAGAGTTAACCAATTAGAGTTAATCAGTTAGGGTTAATCAGTTAGAGTTAACCAGTAGAGTTAATCAGTTAGAGTTAACCACTAGAGTTAATCAAGTGTAGTTATTTGAGTTAGAGTAGTCAAACATAGTTATTCAGGATAAGTGTCATTCAGCACGACTGCTAGCGTAATTCGCAGGGCTGTAAATAGCCTAAGGCGGTCAGATGTTTCCTGAGAGAATCAGGCGTAATCATTGTGTTCGCTACGATCTAGAGTCAAGCGAATGGAGTTAAATCGAATATTAGTTATTCGAAATAAAGTTAAACATGCATAGTAATTCGAATATAAGTTAACCGAATATTAGTTATTCGATAGGAGTTAAATAAGTCGAGTTAATTAGGTTAAGTTAGTCAAAATGAGTTAAGTAAACCGAGTAAATCCAAGTGAGTTGAGTTTAAGGAGTTAGTCGAATATTGGTTATTCAAATAGAGTTTAAGGAGTTAGTCGAATATTGGTTATTCGAATAGAGTTTAAGGAGTTAGTCGAATATTGGTTATTCGAATAGAGTTTAAGGAGTTAGTCGAATATAGTTTATTCGAATAGAGTTAAAGGAAAGGAGTTATCGATTATAGTTTAATCGAAAGGAATTATCGATTATAGTTAAATCAAAAGGAATTATCGATTATAGTTTAAATCGAAAGGAGTTATCGATTAGTTAATCGAAAGGAGATTATCGAATATGGCATATTCGAAAGAAAGAGACCGAATATAGTTTATTCGAAAAAGAGAGATTTCGAATATAAGTTATTCGAAGAGAGATAATCGAATATAGGTTATTCGAAGAAGAGTTAATCAAATAGAGATTTCTCGAAAGAGAATTATACGTCGAATTCAATTATATCAATTCGGGAAAGTAATATTTACTTTCCGGTTTTTAAATCAAAAGTATACACTAATAAATTAGGGTTAGGTTTAATTATTCGAATTAAAGAATAAAGGTTATAATTGAAGTTAGATATTGCGAAAGTAGGGATTTTAACGTTATCGTTATAATCAAATGTTTCAATAAAGAAGTGGATTCGTAAATTGAATCCGAGAGTTACGTGAAGAAGCTGTAAAAGGTTTAAAAGATAAACTATTACTATTTCGAAGTTATAACGTTGTTCAGTTAAGGTCTAAGAGGTAATTATACCCCAACTTGATTGACTTCCTTCTTAACTAAGAAATGGTAAGGTTTGATAGTGAATGATGGTTAAGTGAATTCAGTAAATGGTTTGAGTTGGCATAGCGATGTTTTATTTAAACATCTGTGTAAATCCAATGAAGGAACTTTGGAAATGTTTTCCAAATAAGAAATCAGAAATGTTTTCTAATATAGGAAACAGGAAATGGAAATGTTTTCCATTGTTAATAAAGTATATTTTCTAAAATTAGAAAATAAGAAATTTATAGTATAGGGAAACAGGAGATAAGTAAATTAATGAACTAAAGGGATAAAAGTTGAATGATGATTAATTGATATAATTTCTAACTGGAAATAATATCGTTGTCTGCACACGAGTTTTTCTTTGATAGTTAAATCACAGACTATCAATGTTTTGACCATTTTAACGTTGTTAATACGGAGAGACCGGTTGGATTATTATCCAAAGAACCACTCTGTATTGGCATAAGCGTTCCGAATCATATATGCTGAATATATTGAAGACAAAGTAAAGTGCAAGGGCTGTTGTATAAATATTAGATAACAATGGACTAAGATGGATGTACTGAATAGTGCCTTCGGTTTCGTTCAGTCCCAGAACGAACGTAAATGGATGAATGTCTGACAAAGTATTTCCAATGATCGAATGGGTTGGTCTGTATAAATATATATGGTTGCAACGGATTTATCCCTTAGCATAACATCCATGATATTTGTATAAACCAACTAATGATTTACGGATCTGATAATGTGGCATTCAAAGTGATCGTGTTATAAATGAATGGAAAGTAAGTGTAGCTTCTAGCCACACATCCGGTAAATGACAGAAATCGGGCAGGCAGCATGGCTAAGTCAGTCGCACCGAAGTAGGGTGTATAATCACCTATCTAGAGAATATTCATTTGCTTCTTATAATCTATCAATGTTGTCCCATATATATACGGGAAACGGTTGCTGATCCCAACCGTTGGTGATGCACATTCGATACATTCAAGCGAAATGAGTGCTCGGTCATGTGTGGCTGAGTTGCAAGATGTTCTTGTTGAACTCCAGTGTATCGTTCCTAGAGTTCACTGATCGGAAGGTGGTTCCATACCTTGTCATAATTGGAAATCCATTACCCAATACGTGCTTGCGATTTTGATTGTATATTATATTTGTAGAACGTGAGATGAAATCGTTTCTGCTAGATTGTTATCTAATTGTATTTAGACATTATTATAATATCAGAATGATATTGTTTACAAAGTTGTTGGATTCTCATAAGGGAAAAACCCATTCCATTATGCGGCGTGGTCTTATGAGATATCGTTTACTTGTTCAAACCGTTTTAAACTGTTTTACTCATACCAGTCCCATGACTGACTCGGAGTTTATTTGTTTTGTTTCCCTAAAATCTTGGGTGTCTAATTTTGTACGGGCAGTCAAGTAGTCGGGATTTTACAGATACACTTGGAGAGCTTGGAGCAGGAGGCTTCAGGATTCTATAACTATTATTATTTCCGCTGTTGTTGTAAGTGTTGTACTCTGATAAGTGCTATTGTATATATAACTGTTTGTATTTCAAAAGTTATGTTATATTTTATTCATTCCGCTGTGAGATTCGTGTTTACTCTGATGATGATATTCTTCTTCTTCTTCTATTCTATAAGTTCTACCTTATCTATCCTCACCCTCTATGTTCTTTCTATTAGTTTTCTTGAATTTCCAGTGCAATTTGGGGTTGGACTTGTGTTTTTGGTCAGCTCAAATTGGATCGGATTTTCGGGTCACTACATTTGGTATCAGAGCATTGGTTTAGTTAATACCTTGGCTCTGTGGCGTGATTCAGTAGAGATGGGATTAGTAATATCCTAGACTGAATTTGAATGTATATATACGAGTGTGTATTTGTTAGTTAATATAAAGTGATTTATATTGTGGAGACTCATTTGTTGAGTGGCTTATGAATTCTGGTCAATCAGTTTGATCCACTGTATCGGTAGGGGTTTCTAAACACTCGAATACGATGAACCAACATGATATGTTTTGAAATTTACATAGTATAATTGGTTGTGTTGATTGTGATTATAATCGAATAAGATTATAAAAGTGAAATGGTTATAAATAACTGATCAGAATTCATATAAGTAAAGTGTATGAAATAAGATGATGTAAATCTGAATTTAAATCAAATTGGAAGTAAAATAAGGAAATTTTAAGTTCCTGGGAGATTTTGAAAATGTTTTTCAAAATGAAAGTGTTATAGTATTGAACTCACTTCGATAGCTGGAAATAGATTCCGATGATGATCCGGACATCATCGGTGTTCATTTTCAAGTTCGTAAGTGACGGATTACTACCAAAGATTTTGTTTTTGAAATGGTGTTGAGAAACAAGTTGTTCGGGAATCCGAATGATTTGAATTGCTATTATGGTTTCCAATTTGATTTGAAATAAAGCCCAGGGATTTAAATTTCAAAATTTAAATTTAACTTATGAAGTTAAATAGTTGAAATGGTAAAAGTGAATAAATTGGAATCTAACTTAAACTAAGTTAAATAAAGATGGATAGGATATGGTTAGAGATAATCTGATAATGGAAATGGTATTACTTGGTAAGAAGTTTTGAATCAAGGATGAGACTTGAGTTTAAATGAGATTTGGTTTGAGTATAAAACCAATAACTGTGGTAAGGATAAAGTGATCAGGATTTGATTAGGGATAACATTGGTATATGCTGAGTCGATAGCATATAGAAGTGATAGAGTTGATATACCCGACAAAAAGGTACAAGTTTATATTTGATATATGCATGAGATTTATGAGCCGAATTGGCAAGCCGCTTGGCTGTTTGATTTTCTTTTGGGTTGGAGATGGCCCAGAGAAGCGAGAGGCGAGTTGGAGTTTGACCGATTGACCAGTACAAAGGAGGTACTGGCGAAATGTTTCGAAAAAATTAGGCACTAGAAAATTTTCAGCATTTTTGAAAATTTTCGTTGATAAGAATTAATTAATAATTTAATTGAAATTAAATTGGTTCAGTTGAAACTAAAATGAAGAAGTGAACAAATATGTTCTAACCAGTCGATAGGATCGTCCTCTACCTTCTAGCAATTTCGAGGACGAAATTATTTTATGTGGGGAAGATTGTAATGACCCGCATTGGCAGAGGTATTATAATTAATTAATTTAATTATTTAAAAGGTGATCAAGTGAATTAAATGGTCGTGGAATTAAATAATGATGAATATTTAATTAAAATAATAAATTAAATAGTATATTTAATTCTGAAATAATCAGAATTTGGCTGAAATGACGATATGGTGTGAACCGGATCATCTGTGATATTTAATTCAGCTTGGAATTGAATTTGAATAATGAATATATTTAAATAAAGACAGTTTGAACGTATAATTATATTATAATTATAATCGAACTCGAAATGGCGTTGCAGTTCGCTATTTTGCGATTTGACTGAATGTACAGGATTCGTTTGAAGCCGGATTTCTGTGAAACAAGAAACGTGTGGAGCTGGTGGAGTATATCTTTCTAGTGGAAGAGAAAAATCGATATTTCGTCGTGTAGATTTTGAGATATGTCCAAATCAAATTTTAAAATAGTCGTTATAGAATCGTTTATCGGCCATAACGGTTATTTCAAAATAACTAGATATCGGGTGTGAATTCAGACAAGGTTCTTTTGGGAAATAGCGATAATTTAATTTTTAGAATTTTATTTTAACTTTTAATTAATTAAATATGCGACTTTTTATTTGAAGTATTTCGCACCCTGAAATCAACATTTTGAGGTTTCAAAATATGAGTTCAACTACCGATATTATTATATGTTTGGGACCGCGGTACATCGCTGGTCACAATGGTATTTTTATATTTGTCCATAATGACTCATATGGGAACGAAATATTATGTAGCGGGTACCGATGAACTTTGGTTTTTGAACAATAAGATGTTATTGTTAAATGGCTAACATAAATTTTAACTCCAACCGACAACAAATAATGAAGTTAAACTATAAATTTTGTAGTTCTGAATGTTACAAGTTCAGTGATGAACAATGGGCATAATTAACGTCTATATATGTGTTATTCTATTCAACATTACTAATAAGTTTAAATCATAAATGGATGGAAAGTGAACGTGATCGACTAGTTTGTAAGTGGTACCGGAAGCCACTACTTCCACGTAACAGCACTTTGCTGTTCAATCCAAGACGAGAAACAGCTATAACAAACAAATAATAAAATATTGTAAATCCTATTGCCTATAAATATACAATGCTCCTTCGTTAAGACCTAATTCTTTCTATTGTAATATCAAAAAAAAGGGCGCCGCCAGTATCCTTCCTCAAACCAAGATCGACATCCATATTCTACATTCGAAAATACCAGCGAAGGCTTAGAGTTGGCAAATCTTTGGAGTTCGATGACTACTGTAGGGCGTGCCTCGAAGAATCCTGCTCTGTTTAACGGGCGCAGTAGGTGGAGGATCTAAAACCACGAGATGAATGATGGGTTCGAGCTGTTTATGCCTTGGAAGAGGTCGGGTTCTGTACTATAGCCTTGGTGTAAAGCTGATGGGCGCGGTCTGCTGAGAACCCACTCGAAATGAAGGAGAAGAAGGTCGGGTTCCGTACTATAGCCTTGGTGTAAAGCTGATGGGCGCGGTCTGCTGAGAACCCACTCGAAATGAAGGAGAAGAAGATCCAGGAACTGAGTTCATCAGTGGCGGAGGGCTCGACTTAGGCAGTGATGAAGGTCCGAGGTTGATGTAGATGGTAAAGAGAGGCTGTTCGATGTTGGATGTGGAGCGACCGGTTTACCTGCAGAAAAGAAGGGATGGGAAGGAGTGTTTTAACATGGGGGTGCATGGATGTAAGGGGTTTGTGTTCAAGAAGAATCATACGGGAAGGAGGACGAGGCACTAACGAGTGGGTTAGCAGCTAATCACGTGATTTAAGGGAGGATTTATTATGTTAGTATAAAATGGTTCATGTGTTCAAAATGGTAACGGGCCGAGTATTAAGGTAAAAGCCCAAGTGAAATTAGAAATCTAGTTTATTTAATTTAAATTATTCATATAACTTGTGTAACGTATATCTATATCATACGATATCAGAATCACGAACGGTCGTATCCATTGGGATCGTACGGACGAGCAATACGCATTGGAACTAACTGGAAGTCCATCGGAGCTCGTTACAATTTATGGCGAAATAAATTGTCCGTCTAAATCAAAGACAGTTAATCGTTTTTAACGATAACAGTCCAATGTGAGTAAAACTCACCAACTCTGAACAGTTTTATTTTTATAATGTATTTTTAGAACAGTTAATCATCTGTTGATTGCTGTGTGTTGGTTGATTGGTTGAACTGCTAGTCAGTTAGTTGAAATTATATATATATATATATACATAAATATATTGATTCTGTTTATCAGAATAATCCGTACTGAACTGATATTGATGTTAATCATGTTGTCTAACATCTGTGATGCAGGGAAACAGGTTGGAGGGACTCAACCGGGTTCCTCAATATTTATAACACTGTTTTGTTCATATATTCTGTTATATGATGTGATATATAATCTGTTGTTGATTATATGGGGTTGAACGTTATTTATCATCGTGATTTGATATGATGGGATATCATAACATACGGGATGTTGGTTAGGGAAATTTCAAAGTGATAGTGAAAATAAAATATTTATAAATGAAATATTTATAAATAAGAGATATTTATAAATTTGAATATTTATAAATAAGGAATATTTATAAATAGGAATATTTATAAATAGGAGATATTTTTAAAAAGGAAATAAATTCAAACCATTTTCTTTTTGAATGGAAAGGCCTGTGTGGCCGGTTTGGGGGTTTTCCCGATGCTCCCGATACAAAGGAGGTTATGGCAAATTTTCCCGGAAATTTAAGGAGTTGGAATATTTTTAAGAATAGAATTGAAAAGGAAATATTTGCAAACCATTTGCAAATAGAATAAAATAGAAAAAGGAAATATTTGTACACCATTTACAAATAGAATTGAAAAGGGAAAATTTAGTAAATAAATAGAGTTAATAAAAAGGAAAACATTATTAAAAGGACATTTATAAAGTGAAGAACCGTTACTAAAAAGTGAATCTTTATAAATGAATAAACGTTGTTTAAAGGGGATCTTTTTAAATGGATAAACGTTATAAAAAGGAGAAATCGAATATGGTATTCGAAGTTAGTTAATCGAATATGGTATTCGAAGTTAGTTAATCGAATATGGTATTCGATGTTAGTTAATCGAATATGGTATTCGAAGTTAGTTAATCGAATATGGTATTCGAAGTTAGTTAATCGAATATGGTATTCGAAGTTAGTTAATCGAATATGGTATTCGATGTTAGTTAATCGAATATGGTATTCGAAGTTAGTTAATCGAATAGGATATTTGAAGTTAGTTAATCGAATATGGTATTCGATGTTAGTTAATCGAATATGGTATTCGAAGTTAGTTAATCGAATATGGTATTCGAAGTTAGTTAATCGAATATGGTATTCGATGTTAGTTAATCGAATATGGTATTCGATGTTAGTTAATCGAATATGGTATTCGAAGTTAGTTAATCGAATATGGTATTCGATGTTAGTTAATCGAATATGGTATTCGATGTTAGTTAATCGAATATGGTATTCGAAGTTAGTAAATCGAATATGGTATTCAAAGTTAGTTAATTGAATATGTTATTCGAAAGGGGTTTGTCGAGTCGTGTTAGTCAAATAGAGCTAACCAATTAGAGTTAATCAGTTAGGGTTAATCAGTTAGAGTTAACCAGTAGAGTTAATCAGTTAGAGTTAACCACTAGAGTTAATCAAGTGTAGTTATTTGAGTTAGAGTAGTCAAACATAGTTATTCAGGATAAGTGTCATTCAGCACGACTGCTAGCGTAATTCGCAGGGCTGTAAATAGCCTAAGGCGGTCAGATGTTTCCTAAGAGAATCAGGCGTAACCATTGTGATCGCTGCGATCTAGAGTCAAGCGAATGGAGTTAAATCGAATATTAGTTATTAGAAATAAAGCTAAACATGCATAGTAATTCGAATATAAGTTAACCGAATATTAGTTATTCGATAGGAGTTAAATAAGTCGAGTTAATTAGGTTAAGTTAGTCAAAATGAGTTAAGTAAACTGAGTAAATCCAAGTGAGTTGAGTTTAAGGAGTTAGTCGAATATTGGTTATTCGAATAGAGTTTAAGAGTTAGTCGAATAATGGTTATTCGAATAGAGTTTAAGGAGTTAGTCGAATATTGGTTATTCGAATAGAGTTTAAGGAGTTAGTCGAATATAGTTTATTCGAATAGAGTTAAAGGAAAGGAGTTATCGATTATAGTTTAATCGAAAGGAATTATCGATTATAGTTAAATCAAAAGGAATTATCGATTATAGTTTAAATCGAAAGGAGTTATCGATTAGTTAATCGAAAGGAGATTATCGAATATGGCATATTCGAAAGAAAGAGACCGAATATAGTTTATTCGAAAAAGAGAGATTTCGAATATAAGTTATTCGAAGAGAGATAATCGAATATAGGTTATTCGAAGAAGAGTTAATCAAATAGAGATTTCTCGAAAGAGAATTATACGTCGAATTCAATTATATCAATTCGAGAAAGTAATATTTACTTTCCGGTTTTTAAATCAAAAGTATACACTATTAGGGTTAGGTTTAATTATTCGAATTAAAGAATAAAGGTTATAATTGAAGTTAGATATTGTGAAAGTAGGGATTTTAACGTTATCGTTATAATCAAATGTTTCAATAAAGAAGTGGATTCGTAAATTGAATCCGAGAGTTACGTGAAGAAGTTGTAAAAGGTTTAAAAGATAAACTATTACTATTTCGAAGTTATAACGTTGTTCAGTTAAGGTCTGACAGGTAACTATACCCCAACTTGATTGACTTCCTTCTTAACTAAGAAATGGTAAGGTTTGATAGTGAATGATGGTTAAGTGAATTCAGTAAATGGTTTGAGTTGGCATAGCGATGTTTTATTTAAACATCTGTGTAAATCCAATGAAGGAACTTTGGAAATGTTTTCCAAATAAGAAATCAGAAATGTTTTCTAATATAGGAAACAGGAAATGGAAATGTTTTCCATTGTTAATAAAGTATATTTTCTAAAATTAGAAAATAAGAAATTTAGAATATAAGGAAACAGGAGATAAGTAAATTAATGAACTAAAGGGATAAAAGTTGAATGATGATTGATTGATATAATTTCTAACTGGAAATAATATCGTTGTTTGCACACGAGTTTTTCTTTGATAGTTAAATCACAGACTATCAATGTTTTGACCATTTTAACGTTGTTAATATGGAGAGACCGGTTGGATTATTATCCAAAGAACCACTCTGTATTGGCATAAGCGTTGCGAATCATATATGCTGAATATATTGAAGACGAAGTAAAGTGCAAGGGCTGTTGTATAAATATTAGATAACAATGAACTAAGATGGATGTACTGAATAGTGCCTTCGGTTTCGTTCAGTCCCAGAACGAACGTAAATGGACGAATGTCTGACAAAGTACTTCCAATGATCGAATGGGTTGGTCTGTATAAATATATATGGTTGCAACGGATTTATCCCTTAGCATAACATCCATGATATTTGTATAAACCAACTAATGATTTACGGATCTGATAATGTGGCATTCAAAGTGATCGTGTTATAAATGAATGGAAAGTAAGCGTAGCTTCTAGCCACACATCCGGTAAATGACAGAAATCGGGCAGGCAGCATGGCTAAGTCAGTCGCACCGAAGTAGGGTGTATAATCACCTATCTAGAGAATATTCTTTTGCTTCTTATAATCTATCAATGTTGTCCCATATATATACGGGAAACGGTTGCTGATCCCAACCGTTGGTGATGCACATTCGATACATTCAAGCGAAATGAGTGGTCGGTCATGTGTGGCTGAGTTGCAAGATGTTCTTGTTGAACTCCAGTGTATCGTTCCTAGAGTACACTGATCGGAAGGTGGTTCCATACCTTGTCATAGTTGGAAATCCATTACCCAATACGTGCTTGCGATTTTGATTGTATATTATATTTGTAGAACGTGAGATGAAATCGTTTCTGCTAGATTGTTATCTAATTGTATTTAGACATTATTATAATATCAGAATGATATTGTTTACAAAGTTGTTGGATTCGCATAAGGGAAAAACCCGTTCCATTATGCGGCGTGGTCTTATGAGATATCGTTTACTTGTTCAAACTGTTTTAAACTGTTTTACTCATACCAGTCCCATGACTGACTCGGAGTTTATTTGTTTTGTTTCCCTAAAATCTTGGGTGTCTAATTTTGTACGGGCAGTCAAGTAGTCGGGATTTTACAGATACACTTGGAAAGCTTGGAGCAGGAGGCTTCAGGATTCTATAGCTATTATTATTGTTGCTGTTGTTGTAAGTGTTGTACTCTGATAAGTGCTATTGTATATATAACTGTTTGTATTTCAAAAGTTATGTTATATTTTATTCGTTCCGCTGTGAGATTCGTGTTTAATCTGATGATGATGTTCTTCTTCTTCTTCTATTCTATAAGTTCTACCTTATCTATCCTCACCCTCTATGTTCTTTCTATTAGTTTTCTTGAATTTCCAGTGCAATTTGGGGTTGGACTTGTGTTTTTGGTCAGCTCAAATTGGATCGGATTTTCGGGTAACTACATTTGGTATCAGAGCATTGGTTTAGTTAATACCTTGGCTCTATGGCGTGATTCAGTAGAGATGGGATTAGTAATATCCTAGACTGAATTTGAGTGTATATATACGAGTGTGTATTTGTTAGTTAATATAAAGTGATTTATATTGTGGAGACTCATTTGTTGAGTGGCTTATGAATTCTGGTCAATCAGTTTGATCCACTGTATCGGTAGGGGTTTCTAAACACTCGAATACGATGAACCAACATGATATGTTTTGAAATTTACATAGTATAATTGGTTGTGTTGATTGTGATTATAATCGAATAAGATTATAAAAGTGAAATGGTTATAAATAACTGATCAGAATTCATATAAGTAAAGTGTATGAAATAAGATGATGTAAATCTGAATTTAAATCAAATTGGAAGTAAAATAAGGAAATTTTAAGTTCCTGGGAGATTTTGAAAATGTTTTTCAAAATGAAAGTGTTATAGTATTGAACTCACTTCGATAGCTGGAAATAGATTCCGATGATGATCCGGACATCATCGGTGTTCATTTTCAAGTTCGTAAGTGACGGATTACTACCAAAGATTTTGTTTTTGAAATGGTGTTGAGAAACAAGTTGTTCGGGAATCCGAATGATTTGAATTGCTATTATGGTTTCCAATTTGATTTGAAATAAAGCCCAGGGATTTAAATTTCAAAATTTAAATTTAACTTATGAAGTTAAATAGTTGAAATGGTAAAAGTGAATAAATTGGAATTTAACTTAAACTAAGTTAAATAAAGATGGATAGGATATGGTTAGAGATAATATGATAATGGAAATGGTATTACTTGGTAAGAAGTTTTGAATCAAGGATGAGACTTGAGTTTAAATGAGATTTGGTTTGAGTATAAAACCAATAACTGTGGCAAGGATAAAGTGATCAGGATTTGATTGGGGATAACATTGGTATATGCTGAGTCGATAGCATATAGAAGTGATAGAGTTGATATACCCGAAAAAAAGGTACAAGTTTATATTTGATATAAGCATGAGATTTATGAGCCGAATTGGCAAGCCGCTTGGCTGTTTGATTTTCTTTTGGGTTGGAGATGGCCCAGAGAGGCGAGTTGGAGTTTGACCGATTGACCAGTACAAAGGAGGTACTGGCGAAATTTTTCGAAAAAATTAGGCATTAGAAAATTTTCAGGATTTTTGAAAATTTTCGTTGATAAGATTTAATTAATAATTTAATTGAAATTAAATTGGTTCAGTTGAAACTAAAATGAAGAAGTGAACAAATATGTTCTAACCAGTCGATAGGGTCGTCCTCTACCTTTTAGCAATTTCGAGGACGAAATTATTTTATGTGGGGAAGATTGTAATGACCCACATTGGCAGAGGCATTATAATTAATTAATTTAATTATTTAAAAGGTGATCAAGTGAATTAAATGGTCGTGGAATTAAATAATGATGAATATTTAATTAAAATAATAAATTAAATAGTATATTTAATTCTGAAATAATCAGAATTTGGCAGAAATGACGATATGGTGTGAACCGGATCATCTGTGATATTTAATTCAGCTTGGAATTGAATTTGAATAATGAATATATTTAAATAACGAAAGTTTGAATGTATAATTATATTATAATTATAATCGAACTCGAAATGGCGCTGCAGTTCGCTATTTGGCGATTTGAGCTTCAACTGAATGTACAGGATTCGTTTGAAGCCGGATTTCTGTGAAACAAGAAACGTGTGGAGCTGGTGGAGTATATCTTTCTAGTGGAAGAGAAAAATCGATATTTCGTTGTGTAGATTTTGAGATATGTCCAAATCAAATTTTAAAATAGTCGTTATAGAATCGTTTATTGGCCATAACGGTTATTTAAAAATAACTAGATATCGGGTGTGAATTCAGACAAGGTTCTTTTGGGAAATAGCGATAATTTAATTTTTAGAATTTTATTGTAACTTTTAATTAATTAAATATGCAACTTTTTATTTGAAGTATTTCGCACCCTGAAATCAGCATTTTGAGGTTTCAAAATATGAGTTCAACTACCGATATTATTATATGTTTGGGACCGCGGTACATCGCTGGTCACAATGGTATTTTTATATTTGTCCATAATGACTCATATGGGAACGAAATATTATGTAGCGGGTACCGATGAACTTTGGTTTTTGAACAATAAGATGTTATTGTTAAATGGCTAACATAAATTTTAACTCCAACAGACAACAAATAATGAAGTTAAACTATAAATTTTGTAGTTCTGAATGTTACAAGTTCAGTGACGAACAATGGGCATAATTAACGTCTATATATGTGTTATTCTATTCAACATTACTAATAAGTTTAAATCATAAATGGATGGAAAGTGAACGTGATCGACTAGTTTGTAAGTGGTACCGGAAGCCACTACTTCCACGTAACAGCACCTTGTTGTTCAATCCAAGACGAGAAACAGCTATAACAAACAAATAATAAAATATTGTAAATCCTATTGCCTATAAATATACAATGCTCCTTCGTTAAGACCTAATTCTTTCTATAGTAAAATCAAAAAAAGGGCGCCGCCAGTATCCTTCCTCAAACCAAGATCGACATCCATATTCTACATTCGAAAATACCAACGAAGGCTTAGAGTTGGCAAATCTTTGGAGTTCGATGACTACTATAGGGCGTGCCTCGAAGAATCCTGCTCTGTTTAATAGGCGCAGTAGGTGGAGGATCTGAAACCACGAGATGAATGATGGGTTCGAGTTGTTTATGCCTAGGAAGAGGTCTGGTTCCGTACTATAGCCTTGGTGTAAAGCTGATGGGCGCGGTCTGCTGAGAACCCCCTCGAAATGAAGGAGAAGAAGGTCGGGTTCCGTACTATAGCCTTGGTGTAAAGCTGATGGGTGCGGTCTGCTGAGAAACCACTCGAAATGAAGGAGAAGAAGATCCAGGAACTGAGTTCATCAGTGGCGGAGGTCTCGACTTAGGCAGTGATGAAGGTCCGAGGTTGATGTAGATGGTAAAGAGAGGCTGTTCGACGTCGGATGTGGAGCGCCCGGTTTACCTGCAGAAAAGAAGGGATGGGAAGGAGTGTTTTAACATGGGGGTGCATGGATGTAAGGGGTTTGTGTTCAAGAAGAATCATACGGGAAGGAGGACGAGGCACTAATGAGTGGGTTAGCAGCTAATCACGTGATTTAAGGGAGGATTTATTATGTTAGTATAAAATGTTTCATGCGTTCAAAAGGGTAACGGACCGAGTATTAAGGTAAAAGCCCAAGTGAAATTAGAAATCTAGTTTATTTAATTTAAATTATTCATATAACTTGTGTAACGTATATCTATATCATACGATATCAGAATCACGAACGGTCGGATCCATTGGGATCGTACGGACGAGCACTACGCATTGGAACTAACTGGAAGTCCATAGGAGCTCGTTACAATTTATGGCGAAATAAATTGTCCGTCTAAATCAAAGACAGTTAATCGTTTTTAACGATAACAGTCCAATGTGGGTAAAACTCACCAACTCTGAACAGTTATATTTTTATAATGTATTTTTAGAACTGTTAATCATCTGTTGATTGTTGTGTGTTGGTTGATTGGTTGAACTGCTAGTCAGTTAGTTGAAGTTATATATATATATATATATATACATAAATATATTGATTCTGTTTATCAGAATAATCCGTACTGAACTGATATTGATGTTAATCATGTTGTCTAACATCTGTGATGCAGGGAAACAGGTTGGAGGGACCCAACCGGGTTCCTCAATATTTATAACACTGTTTTGTTCATATATTCTGTTATATGATGTGATATATAATCTGTTGTTGATTATATGGGGTTGAACGTTATTTATCATCGTGATTTGATATGCTGGGATACCATAACATACGGGATGTTGGTAAGGGAAATTTCAAAGTGATAGTGAAAATAAAATATATATAAATGAAATATTTATAAATAAGAGATATTGATAAATTTGAACATTTATAAATAAGGAATATTTATAAATAGGAATATTTATAAATAGGAGATATTTCTAAAAAGGAAATAAATTCAAACCATTTTCTTTTTGAATGGAAAGGCCTGTGTGGCCGGTTTGGGGATTTTCCCGATGCTCCCGATACAAAGGAGGTTATGGCAAATTTTCCCGGAAATTTAAGGAGTTAGAATATTTTTAAGAATAGAATTGAAAAGGAAATATTTGCAAACCATTTGCAAATAGGATAAAATAGAAAAAGGAAATATTTGTACACCACTAGAGTTAATCAAGTGTAGTTATTTGAGTTAGAGTAGTCAAACATAGTTATTCAGGATAAGTGTCATTCAGCACGACTGCTAGCGTAATTCGCAGGGCTGTAAATAGCCTAAGGCGGTCGGATGTTTCCTGAGAGAATCAGGCGTAACCATTGTGATCGTTGCGATCTAGAGTCAAGCAAATGGAGTTAAATCGAATATTAGTTATTCGAAATAAAGTTAAACATGCATAGTAATTCGAATATAAGTTAATCGAATATTAGTTATTCGATAGGAGTTAAATAAGTCGAGTTAATTAGGTTAAGTTAGTCAAAATGAGTTAAGTAAACCGAGTAAATCCAAGTGAGTTGAGTTTAAGGAGTTAGTCGAATATTGGTTATTCGAATAGAGTTTAAGGAGTTAGTCGAATATTGGTTATTCGAATAGATTTTAAGGAGTTAGTCGAATATTGGTTATTCGAATAGAGTTTAAGGAGTTAGTCGAATATAGTTTATTCGAATAGAGTTAAAGGAAAGGAGTTATCAATTATAGTTTAATCGAAAGGAATTATCGATTATAGTTAAATCGAAAGGAATTATCGATTATAGTTTAAATCGAAAGGAGTTATCGATTAGTTAATCGAAAGGAGATTATCGAATATGGCATATTCGAAAGAAAGAGACCGAATATAGTTTATTCGAAAAAGAGAGATTTCGAATATAAGTTATTCGAAGAGAGATAATCGAATATAGGTTATTCGAAGAAGAGTTAATCAAATAGAGATTTCTCGAAAGAGAATTATACGTCGAATTCAATTATACCGAATTCGGGAAAGTAATATTTACTTTCCGGTTTTTAAATCAAAAGTATACACTAATAAATTATGGTTAGGTTTAATTATTCGAATTAAAGAATAAAGGTTATAATTGAAGTTAGATATTGTGAAAGTAGGGATTTTAACGTTACCGTTATAATCAAATGTTTCAATAAAGAAGTGGATTTGTAAATTGAATCCAAGAGTTACGTGAAGAAGTTGTAAATGGTTTAAAAGATAAACTATTACTATTTCGAAGTTATAACGTTGTTCAGTTAAGGTCTGAGAGGTAATTATACCCCAACTTGATTGGCTTCCTTCTTAAATAAGAAATGGTAAGGTTTGATAGTGAATGATGGTTAAATGAATTCAGTAAATGGTTTGAGTTGGCATAGCGATGTTTTATTTAAACATCTGTGTAAATCCAATGAAGGAACTTTGGAAATGTTTTCCAAATAAGAAATCAGAAATGTTTTCTAATATAGGAAACAGGAAATGGAAATGTTTTCCATTGTTAATAAAGTATATTTTCTAAAATTAAAAAATAAGAAATTTAGAATATAGGGAAACAGGAGATAAGTAAATTAATGAACTAAAGGGATAAAAGTTGAATGATGATTGATTGATATAATTTCTAACTGGAAATAATATCGTTGTTTGCTCACGAGTTTTTCTTTGATAGTTAAATCACAGACTATCAATGTTTTGACCATTTTAACGTCGTTAATATGGAGAGACCAGTTGGATTATTATCCAAAGAACCACTCTGTATTGGCATAAGCGTTGCGAATCATATATGCTGAATATATTGAAGACAGATTAAAGTGCAAGGGCTATTGTATAAATCTTGGATAACAATGGACTAAGATGGATGTACAGAATGGTGCCTTCGGTTTCGCTCAGTCCCAGAACGAACGTAAATGGACGAATGTCTGACAAAGTATTTCCAATGATCGAATGGGTTGGTCTGTATAAATATATATGGTTGCAATGGATTTATCCCTTAGCATAACATCCATGATATTTGTATAAACCAACTAATGATTTACGGATCTGATAATGTGGCATTCAAAGTGATCGTGTTATAAATGAATGGAAAGTAAGCGTAGCTTCTAGCCTCACTTCCGGTAAATGACAGAAATCGGGCAGGCAGCATGGCTAAGTCGGTCGCACCGAAGTAGGGTGTATAATCACCTATCTAGAGAATATTCATTTGCTTCTTTTAATCTATCATTGCTGTCCCATATATATACAGGAAACGGTTGCTGATCCCAACCGTTGGTGATGTACATTCGATACACTCAAGCGAAATGAGTGGTCGGTCTTGTGTAGCTGAGTTGCAAGATGTTCTTGTTGAACTCCAGTGTATCGTTCCTAGAGTACACTGATCGGAAGGTGGTTCCATACCTTGTCATAGTTGGAAATCCATTACCCAATACGTGCTTGCGGTTTTGATTGTATATTATATTTGTAGAATGTAAGATGAAAGCGTTTCTGCTAGATTGTTATCTAATTGTATTTAGATATTATTATAATATCAGAATGATATTGTTTACAAAGTTGTTGGATTCTCATAAGGGAAAAACCCGTTCCGTTATGCGGCATGGTCTTATGAGATATCGTTTACTTGTTCAAACTGTTTTAAACTGTTTTACTCATACCAGTCCCATGACTGACCCGCAGTTTATTTGTTTTATTTCCCTAAACTCTTGGGTGCCTTATTTTGTACGGGCAGTCAAGTAGTCGGGATTTTACAGATACACTTGGAGAGCTTGGAGCAGGAGGCTTCAGGATTCTATAGCTATTATTATTGTCGCTGTTGTTGTAAGTGTTGTACTCTGATAAGTGCTATTGTATATATAACTGTTTGTATTTCAAAAGTTATGTTATATTTTATTCGTTCCGCTGTGAGATTCGTGTTTACTCTGATGATGATGTTCTTCTTCTTCTTCTATTCTATAAGTTCTACCTTATCTATCCTCACCCTCTATGTTCTTTCTATTAGTTTTCTTGAATTTCCAGTGCAATTTGGGGTTGGACTTGTGTTTTTGGTCAGCTCAAATTGGACCGTATTTTCGGGTCACTACAGTTAACCTCCAATGTTCCAAGGTTGGTTTCTTGAATTCCATTCAATTTATTTTATTATCCACCAGTTTTGATAAGTTTGTGAATTTCATTTTGATATTGCATTAATATTTGTTATGAAATGTGTTTGAAGCTTTTGTTTTACAATGATTTAGAATCACTGGGTTTATAATCATATGATATTAATTTCTCTCCTTTATGTAATACTATGTCCTATGTGGGTTTTAAGAATCACTGGGTTTATAATCACAGAAACATGTTCGCTGCATTGCACTTATGCATAAGAAAAAATTGTGATGAAAACCAATGTGCAGAAATACTAATCCTTTCAATACATCTAACCTTTGTTATTGATATTGCCTACCTCTTGTGATTTACACCTTGTAATCAATACTATTATTGTTTTATATAAAGAGTCTTATGTCTGATATAAGGGAGTCTACTGCACAAGCCATAAATGTGTATCTTTCAAAATAGGCGGAAAAAAAATGCTGGCTGCGGTTAGATTATAGGTCACGACGCCTACTGTGGAGTTGAGTGATCAGGGAAGAGTAGTGTCCAGCGGTTGAGTTTCATATGCCAACAGTTTCTTAGGCATTTTCTTAATTACTTACCCTATAATGTTATTAAAAAAAAAGTCTAGTATGTCTATTTATATGTGTTTGTAATTGGTATTATTAACAAAATGTCACTATTATTAATATTTTAGATATGTGTCTTCTTTAAGTAATGAAGTATATGTTACAAAAAACTTTCATGTAACTATATAAATGTTAATACTAGTGTTTTATATTTGGAATTGAGTTAATTTTCTTCTGATCAGATACTATGCATAGTCTTACTAGGTTAATTCAAAATTTACTGGTGGAATTGTTCTGATGAATCTCATTGATTGATTCACAGGTAACTTGCATAGTTATACATTCGTCCATCTTAAATTTCACCTAAATACCTTAGATCCCATTTGTAGAGCTTGAAGCTCTTAATAATCTGAACTCTCTGATTTGCAAACCTGATCCACTGCCACTAAAAGGTAAACTAGTAGCAGTCTAGTTTATAATTGCGAACTGGAGTACTTTTTACCCAATATTTATGTATCTCTATATATTTTCTACCCTTCTAAAAATATAGTTTATTCATGTTTGGATGTAACTGGTTTGCCCTTCTATTTTTTTTTTTTTTTTTTTTTTTTTTTTTTTTCCAGGCATTACTAAATTATGAAAAAAGTAGAATTCTTACTAGAATCTCTGTTTACCTGTTACCTTCACTTCAGAATCCTATAGTTGTTGAGGTAAGCTATTTCATTTTGAAACATCTGTAATGTAGATGGATATCATTTGAGTACTATAATGCTTATCATGGTTTTTAAACCACTATTTTCGTAATCATTGTTAATCATTACAAGGCTGATTCCTAATGTTGGTAAAGATTATGCTGGATCCATAATTAATTAAAGAAAAACAATTTTGATGTATCAAAGATTCTGGATAACGCTAATATGCACTGTTACTTAAGTTTGGAAAAGTAATTTAAATAACATATATATGACAAATTTAGAATTCTTACTCGATAATAAATGCTTGGACACAAAAGACACACGATGGAGATCCCATAAAATTTTGATTAACAAATAAGAGAAAAACAAGTCTCTATGTTTGGCCTTTATTTAGACGCAATTTAGAATGTGATCTGAATTTTTTTTGTTAAATCAATAGTTATATAATTCCTCACAAGTGTTTGAGATAAGAAGTAGGGTTGCAAAAGTAATGAATGCTATGTATAACATAAGGAACTGCATATATAATTACGTTAACTTGCATTTATGCTCGATTCAGAAGGAAAAGTTTTAAGACACTAATACTGAACTTAAAATAAATGTATAAATATAATACAACACTGATACAGTTGGTCACCATTCTACTCATAAATATAAATGTTTCCTTGTTTGAACAATGTCGGACTTAGATAAATTAATGCTTGTCATATTATGTCCTTTTTAGCGAGATCAGAACCATGCGAAAGAAAATAGCAATTAATAGAAATTTTACTAGCTACTGACTTTCAAGCAAAAGTAAATCGATACTCATACAACAATACATGCAGAAAAATAAGTGTCATGGTAAAAGTCTCATTTAAAGCGTATACATAAACTCACTTCTGAAATGGAATTTTTTTTCCAACTGATATTCAGATCGTTGATTCTAATTAGGATAATTCTTATTTTCATACATTTGCAATAGAATTTTATATGACATCAAGATAGCTAGCATTATATATTGAGTACTCTAAATATGGTTAAAGGAAAATTTCTAAAAGAATGTTGATGTCGATACAACACAAACTATTGCCAAAATATATCTATATGCAAAGCTAGAAGAAATACTAATTACACGTGTAGCTACATTACAGAAAGATAACAAATGCACTGATGAGAATGATAATGTTACAACATATTTATTTATTATTAGTATCTTTTTTATATCTTTCTATTACAAGTGCACAACCGAAATGATGTGTAAATAAAGCTTCTGGAAACATGGAAACTAGCATTTTAATGTTGTAATCAACCCTGTTTGGTGAATGTATCTGTGTTATGTGTATGCCATTAGGCAGCTGTTTTGAGTGATTTTTCATATTGCTCCCTGCTGGGTGCTTTGCTAGTCCAAAAAAAAAAAAAGTTTTTTATGCAAAACAAATTTGTTTTCCATAATTAATTTTAGAGGAGGGTTTTTTTATCTGTGTTATATGAAATGAAATTCCAAACCATACCCACAAATTCATATCCTTAAGCATAATTTTTATATTGGATTAATCATTGACTTCAAAATAATTTTTATTGTGTTATAAAACTGAAATGCAAAGTTTACTCCGCTGAACTAGAAAGAATCTTATT
This sequence comes from Allium sativum, assembly GCA_030737875.1. Taxonomy (NCBI): domain Eukaryota; kingdom Viridiplantae; phylum Streptophyta; class Magnoliopsida; order Asparagales; family Amaryllidaceae; genus Allium; species Allium sativum. Next base: position 49,813,254 of record CM060911.1, on the reverse strand, counting down.
ACTGATGAAATTCCATAGTCTTTTAGATGAATAATTGTTGAATATTTCGAGTGATATTTTACAGGTTTGCATATCATAATGGTTTTGACATGACGATAGTAAGTGATCTTAAGCCATGAGAGTTTGCTTTCTTCGCTGCATACTTTTTTTAAATCACTTGAGAGGTTTTACATCCTGATTATTATTGTTTTTGGACTTCTTTCTTAAGAAGAGGCTGTAAAAACTACTGTTGAACAAACAATTTTGGGTGGTATAAAAATCAGCCAAAATGGGTATCATGGAATTTTGTTCAACCTGCTAAATCAGTGGTATTTGACTGTTTTATTTTATTATCTTCATCTAGCTTTGCCCTATTTTAAACACTGTTGGATATTTTATAGCTAATAGTATAAATCTAAGTTCATGATTTCTGTGTTAGAAAGAGCTTTTTTAAAAGTTGTTTATATATCGATATCTTTTCAACTACAAAAAATAATAATTAAAAAGGTTAATTTTATAATTTTCAACATTACTTATTTCAAAATTTATAATTGACCATTTAGTCTTGTTGAAATTTGACCTGTAAATCACTGATTAATGGAGAACAGATATCTTGTACGAAAAAGCTCCTGTGAATGTATTTAAAAGCCTCTTCAGTGAAAAGCTTGAGAGAAATCTGCATATGAGTTGGTGTAATAATAAATACCAAACAATTTTAGTATGAATACCATCTATGCTATTAAATTATGGTTCAAATCAGACATTTTCATTTAGATTATATTCTACATAATTTCTAATCCATTACCAAAGTACAAAGCATCTTAAAGGTTTCAAAGGCACCATCAACTTACTTTGTTTCAGGTATGAATACTTGTTCCTTTATTTATCATACGAATTCTTCTGCTTTTCAACTAACAAAGTACTCACATGTCTAAAACCTTCGGACAAAAATTGACAGAGCATGTATATTCAATTATCAGCCGTTGTTTCTGCAAGGTGATTGTATTTTTAGTTTACGCACCGAACACATTATTAAAACATAGTAATCTATTGTCTAGAGATTCAATTATATGCTACAACATATAAAAGGTTTGATACAAAGATTATGGATGAGAGTGAAAATAGTAATTTCATAGTAGCATTCTAACTGTTAAATTTTATCAATTCTGTTTATGTATCCATGGCAGTTTTTGGTGCAAGGTCGCCTTTCACAGACCAGTCAAAGCAACAATATATCGTAGTACTTGGATCGACCTGGAAATTGTTATTGCTGCTAAAAACCTCAATTGATGACATGCAAGCTCTAACTCTATAGAAATTTACAACAGCACCATGTACATTCTAGTGCCATTCATATGTACATGCATATGTATTTCATCAGGCCTGATTCTAGTATTGTGTTTCAAATTCTTATTTCTAAAGCATAGTTACATGAAAGATAGCAACTAGATAAATAACAAATTAGCCTACAGGTACTAGTTGAATCATCAAGCTAACCTAGTAACCATAAGTGTAGTGAATTACAGGCTACTGAAACAACATAATGTATGTGTAATGAATTACAGTTTCATTTTTAACTAAAATTTTCTCAACTTTTTTTTTTCAAATATCATTCACTAGCGAGTGAGCATAAGTATAGTCGAACACATACACACACAAGTGCTCACTCAAATGTACATTGAAACACACGTACTGATGTATACATACCTTACCGTTCTCCTTCAGGTTTTTATATTTATGTTTGAGTATGCAGTAGCTGCTCCACACAACAGGATTTTTTTTATATTGTCACTATTTCCTCAAACTGAAGTTGGATTGCTTTCACACGTAAGTTTTGGCATAGTAATAAAACCCCAATGCAACACACAATCCCATATTATTCTGAAGGAATTCCCGCACCCTTAGATCCCCCTGATGGAATATGGTTGTATATGTAATGACCCGGAAATTCCGAACGAAATAAAAATTTTGACTAAAACAAAACATCGATAAATGAACGTATCGATAAAAGATAATTCAATTACGAAAACATAATTATCAGTAAAAACTCTTTTACTAAGATCCAAAGCGTTGTTAAACGAAAGCAAGGCGAGTATAGTTACACTAAGTAACTATAGCACCATAAGCAAAGCGTTATTAAAACGATATAGAGAAAGCGTAGCTAAAGTCTTTACTAGATAAACAATGTATTTTTAGAAATGGATTAATTTGCAAAGGAACAAAGGAAGCTCAACACCCACTAATACATACACTAAGCGAGAAGGACTTAGCAAATTAATCAAAACAAGACTTAGTAAATTAATCAAGGCTCGCACTCAAACCATTTATGTGCAAGAATACATGGACTAATTAAGAACAAGGAATAAGGAAGACTAAGCCATTTCATCCCATTTGAATATGTAAAATAAAAGCACCATCTCAACTAAAGACAAGGCCTTGGAATAGGATGAAATTGTGTGGATAAAGCCATAAATATCCAAGTACCTGCGCAAGGAAAACGTCTGAACTTTGCAGCTAAAAACAAGAGTTTGAGTTAGATAATACTTCTCATAAAAGTATAAGAGGAAACATAGAAGAGACAAGTGATTAGAGAGGTAAACACTTAAGTGTTTACAAAGATAATGATCAAGAAATCCTTACACAAACAAGACTTGCCGCAGCAAGCATTTAATGCAAAAACATAAGTGGATTTGGCCTTTTTTTTTATTTAAGTTTAATTACTTTAAGTGGTGTAAATGTTATAGCCAACCACCTGCAAATTTCCTTGCTAGCCGTGGGTTCCAAGGAGAATGTATACATTCTTTTTTACATTAAAGAACTATGTGCATTTATGGTTTTTGTCACTGCTGAACATGCAAGTGGATATGCCCCTTTCCATCAAAGACTTTTAACATAATATAGCAAGGCAAAACTTAGCTTCAGGGGACATTCCCTGTTGTAAGAACCTGCACCTACTTTTGGACAGTAGAAAATAGGACTTTGCCTATTTTACTAGTTGATGGAAAGCATTATTTTATATACTTTGTGTTGCCTATAAATAAGGATCCATTCCCATATATTTTTGCACCTGTAAGCTAAGAAAGAAAGCAAGAACAGAGCATTTTCATAACACAGCAAAACCGATCTTTACAAGTGAGTAAACTACACCTTTTTGCTATGAATTTGTGTATGCAAGTAATGATGAAAAATTTGATGTGTCGGACTATTTAAAACACACATATATGCTTGCCATTGAACCATGATGAAAACAAGTATTTGTTTGCCATTTAACTATCATGAACACATATGAATTGATGTATGCAAGTAAATAGAAATTGCTGTGTTGTTTGGGATTTTTAAACTATAGAGACATATGGAAATATACTTGCTATTTCCCTCGGAAACATATGTACATGCCGACTGTGATAAACTGTTTTGAACCCACCAATATATATATTGTTTTGCTGTTAAAAACATGAGAACAAACATGTATGTTTGCTATGAAAACACTGAGCAAACACATACTGTTTTTGCTGTTAAACCATGAGCAAACCCATATGTTTTGCTATGAAAACACTGAGCAACACACATTGCTTTTGCTGTGTAAACCATGATAAAACACACACATTGCTTTTGCTGTTAAACTATGATAAAACACATACATTGTTTTGCTGTTGAATCCGGACGAACACGCATATATGTTTTGCCGAAACCATGATCAAACAAGTGTATGTTGCCACTTAAAACCATCATAAACAAAGATATACTCGCTGTGAACTCACCTCCAAACATAAAAACAAACTACCATGATTGCGGATCTCAGGTTATGAAACATGAACACCACTCGAAAATGTGATTTTGAAACAGAAAGCAAAGTTTACAATGAAGGGGGTGATCAAGCTCGAAATGGTTGTCGTGAGTTCATAAGGCTGCTGCACCTCGCCCACGGCAAGGTGGCCAGCCGCGACAGTGGCAACAGACGCCACTGATCAGTGGCGAGCCACAGTCGGAGCCGCCAGTCGCTCGGAGGGCAGGGCGTTGGGTGGTGGGAAGTTGATGGGATCGGGTTTTGGTGAATGTGTAAATCACGGCTGTGTCGGGGTTTCGCTCGAACTGCTCTTCGCCGGAGCAAGGAGGCGCCGCCGCACCAGGGGCAAACGAAGCATCAGGTCGGGGTCTGGTCGTGGTCGAAGGCGGTGGGACCCTAGTGGTCTGAGGAGGCGGGGAGAGGAAGTTTCTTTGATGGGTTTACACAGTGCATGGGTCACGGCTGTCAAAATAAAAGGTGGTGGTACCACTCGAAGGCTTGGGTATACGAGAGCTGGGAGTGTTTTGGTGAGAAAATCATTGGGTTTTTGGGTTGGGTAGCTTTGCAAAGGGGTAGTACCACTTCGGTACTGTGCCAAGGTCTGTGCGCACGAGTACAGCAAGTGATCTGCCTTGTTTTTACCATGCGCTCACCAGATTTTGAGAATGGTACTTTTGTACCCTAAAAACCATTGTTCCAAAAGAAGTTTTCGAACAAGTTTTTAAATTATAAAACTGGTTAATTTAAAAACTGAAGTAAGAAGGAAAAATGTTTAGAAAATTTATTTAATTTATATTTTTATTAAAATAAATACTCAAGCAAGTACTTATATGAATAAAGGAAAATGCACATACACCTTTGTTAACATTTTTATGACATAAAATAAATAAATAAATTATTTTTATTTAAAAATTTGTGAAAAGAAATATTTATTTATTTAATCAACCAGATCAATAAAAAAAAAGCGGTCAAGAGAAAGGAATTTGTTTTCGATATGAACTCCAACCGTTTTGAGTAAACAATGAAGTACGATTCTATCCGCCTAAGTCAAAGTTCATAATTTAAAATGATTTAATGAATCAAATCATTTGTAAATAAAAAGTAAGTTAATCCTGTACTTAAAACTGATCCTTTAAGTAGCACTTGTCCTTAAGATATATTAAACGCAGATTGTTTCGAAGAGTCCGGAACTACGTTCCACTTCGATTCAGATTTATCGTCGCCAGTAATTAATTATCGAAGATAATAGAAGACGATGAAAAATGCAAGGATTATTCTGTAGATCCTGGGCAGGGATTACCTGAGACGGATTTGTAGAGTAACACCTTCGGTTTGTCCAATCCCAGGACGACTTGTATAGACGAGTATCTGACAAAGTAATTCTAACGGATCTCGTACGTTGATCTTTCCAAACGTGTGTACGTAGTGGCAGACGAACTCGTTCCTCTTGCTTTATACTCATATTATATTTTTGGGAAAGTCAATTAGAGATTTGCGAGTTTTGACAATGTGATATTCAAAGAAAATTACCGTGTTTAAAATGGTAAGTTAGCCTCAAGCCTCACAACCGGAAATGACAAAAAGGCGGGCAGGCAGCATGGCTATGTGGTTAGCTCCCATTAGGATGTATCGTCACCTATCTAGAGATATTTTCCTTGTTTCTTATTCTATCGATTCTGTCCCGACTCAGGAAATGGTTGCCGTACACAACCATTGGTGATATACATTCGATACACTCAAGAGAAATGAGTGGTCGGTCATGTGTGGCCGGGTTACAAGATGTTCTTGTTGAACCCGTGTATTTGTATCTAGAGATACACTGGCGGAAGGTGATCCCATACCTTGTCACAGTTGGAAATCCGTTACCCATAAGCGCTAAGCGGTTTTGTTTGTATATTACATAGTAAAATGTGAGATGAAAGCATTTTACTAGATTATAAATTATTTGTGTAAACCCTAGACATTATTATAATATCTAGCTTTATTAGCACACAATGTTTTGATTTCATAAGGTAAAAACCCGTTCCGTATTCACGGCGTGGTCTTATGAATCATTTGTGATTTATTAAAAACTGTTTTATAAATCGTTTACTCATACCAGTCCATAACTGACCCGGAGTTTATTTTCTGTGTTTTCCTTAAACTCTTGGGTATTCATAACACTTGTTATGAATAGACAAGTGATCCAGGTCTTAACAAAAAAACTTGGAGTAGCAGGATGGCAAACCCTGGGATGTTGGCTTACTTATCTTATGTTACGTACTATTATCCAGATGGTAGTTCAGTTATGATGTTATGTACTATCATTCAGCAGATCAGTATCACTAGTGATCATTATGTAATCACAATGACATATATACCTATGTATGAAGTACGTTATGTACTTGACTCAAATATGTATCCCTATGTATGAAGTACGTTATGTACTTGACTTGTAATGTGTAATATTTTGGGCTATCAATATATTGTCCTAAGTTCCGTTGTGAGATTCTGATGTCTTTTTCTTAGTTCTATTCTTCTATCTACTTCTTTTCTTATATAATGATACAACTTCCGAGGTACTGGAAAGTCGGGTCATTACAGTTGGTATCGGAGCTTAGGTTATCGTATACCTAGGCTATGGGTGAGTGTGAGAGAGCGTACTTTAAAAGTTGGATGTTATTATATATATACATACTTAGGAATTATCGACTTAAGTTTATATAGAGTGGGTATCCTAATATCCGATCAAGTTTTGATGTCAACCTGTTATATTCAGGCTAGTAAGAATGACTACCCGTGGACAAAGAGGCCGAGCTAGGGGAACTACCACTACCAATGGTCGTAACACTACTCAGACTCCGGTAGAAACTGTAGAGGAAGTTGCACCAATTATGCCAGTTACACCAGTTCAACCTAGGGTGAATTTTGCGACTATCTGTAAGGAATATCAAACACTGGGAGGCAAGGTTTTCAAAGGAACAGAATCTTTCATCGAAGTTCAAGCATGGTTGAGATCTTGTGAAAGGATTTTCAAAGGACAGAATCTGAATGATGAACAGAAACGACTTTTGGCTTCATGGCAACTACAAGGAGCTGCAGCAATCTGGTGGGATGCACAGACTGCAAACATATCCGAGAATGACTATTCCTGGGGAAGGTTCAAGGAGGAATTTGAAGCACAATTTTTTCCCGCAGCAGGCAAGACTAGGATATATCGCGATTTCATAGATTTGAAGCAAGGAAACATGTCCATAGCAGAGTACGAAAATAAATTCAATGCACTCTCTTGTTTTAGCCAAGAACTGATCAATACCTCGCTTAAGAAGAACGAGATGTTCATAGCAGGATTGAAAGAAAATTTGCAAGACAAGGTGATTGGACATCTGAAAAGTTCATTTAGTGACATAGTCGACATGGCGATACGTTATGAGGCACTAAGTACAAAGAAACCAGTAACCAAGTCACAAACGGGAGAAGCCAGTGGGGAGAATCCTCAGAAGAGGAAGTTTAATCCGAACTGGAAAGGGAAGGGAGAAATGGGGGAGAAAGCTAAGGAGCATTTCAAGAACACCGTATGCCACAACTGTCAGGAGAAGGGTCACATCGCTAGGTTCTGTAAGAAGCCAATAGTGGGAAAGTCACAGCAACCTCAGCAACAGACTCAACGTCAACCTCAACAACAGACTCCACATCAACCTCAGCAACAAACTCAACAGCGTCAACAACAGCAAGGACCTGGAAATGACATGGTCAGGAAGACTCTATGCTTCAACTGTCACCAACCTGGACATCTGATCAAAGACTGCCCACTTATGAAGAGGGAACAACAGACCAAGGTTTATGCTATTAAGAATGAGGCGTCTACTTCCCAGAATGCAAAAGGTAAAGGAGTTCTCGAAGGTACCTTACATTTTAAAGGAATTGATGTTCGTGTTTTATTTGATACTGGTGCCTCGCAAAGTTTTATTTCATCTGGCACAATAGGGAAATTTCAACTTACCCCAAATATTTCACCAAATCCGATATGCGTATCTAATCCTATAGGCGGAAAGACAGAATTAAAAATGGCTTGCGATAACCTAGTCCTCTCATATCTTTCACATACCTTCCTATTCGATTTCTATGTTTTGGATTTTAAAGGGTTTAATTTTATACTTGGTTTAGACTGGTTAAGTAAATTCCAAGCGCAGATAAAATGTGACAAAGAAATCGTAACGCTAATAACTAGTATCGGAAGAAAAGCTAGGATACCGTGTGGAAAACCCGGTATTCATACTTGTAGTTTCTTGTATGCGTTAGAAACACGACAAGAAAATCTGGAGATGGTAGAAATAGTCAGAGATTTCTCTGACATATTTGAAGAGGCCACTAGTTTACCTCCTCACCGCGAAATAGAATTCCGTATTGATTTAATCCCAAATGCAAGACCTTTAGTTCAACCGAAACGACGAATGGCACCAAGAGAAGTTAAAGAACTTGAGGCGCAGACTCAAGATTTATTATCTAAGGGTTTAATTCAACCAAGTTTTTCAAGCTGGGGTTCAGCAGTAGTTTTTGTGGTAAAAACTGATGGGTCACTAAGATTATGTGTTGACTATAGAGAGTTGAACAAGGTGACCATTAGAAATAAATATCCTTTACCCCGGATAGACGATCTTTTCGATCAACTAAATGGAGCTACCGTGTTTTCACAAATGGATTTAGCAACAGGTTTTCACCAGTTGAGGATTTCTAAAGACAGCATTCCTTTAACTGCCTTCAGAGGACCAGATTTCTTTTACGAATGGTTAGTAATGCCATTTGGACTAACCAATGCACCTGCTTATTTTGTTGATCTTATGAACCGTGTCTTTAGGAAAATTCTAAACAAATTTGTCCTAATCTTCATTGATGATATCCTCATTTATTCAAAATCTGAGGAAGAGCACAGACATCATCTGAGGATAGTATTGGAAACGCTGAGAAAGAACGTTTTAAAGGCAAAGTTTTCCAAGTGCCACTTTTGGAAATCAGAAGTCAGATTCTTAGGGCATATCGTGAACGGAGATGGTATCTCGGTTGACCCGATCAAAGTGGAAACCGTACAACAATGGAGACAACCTCGAACACCAACGAAAATCCGTAGTTTCTTGGGCTTAGCAGGATACTACAGGAGATTCATCCAGGACTATTCAAAAATATCTTCCCACTTAACGAAGTTGACAAAGAAAGGGGAAAAGTTTGTGTGGACTCCGGAGTGTGAAGAAGCATTCAACGAACTAAAGGAGAAGTTAACGAAAGCACCAGTTCTCGCTGTTCCCGATAGAGAGAGTGAATTCAAGGTATATGCTGACGCTTGTGGATATGGACTTGGTGCAGTCTTAATGCAGAATGGACGTGTAATTGCATATGCTAGTAGGCTGTTAAAACTACATGAGCATAATTATGCAACGCACGATCTAGAACTTTTGGCAGTTGTCTTTGCACTGAAGATGTGGAGGCATTATCTATTAGGAGAGAAGTTTGAGCTCTTCACAGATCACAAGCCATTAAAGCACTTGTTCACTCAGAAAGATCTAAATCTGAGACAACAAAGGTGGTTAGAGTTTCTTGCAGCTTATGACCTGGACATTATTTATACACCGGGGAAGGCCAATGTTGTAGCAGACGCTTTAAGAAGAAACGCAATCCTATCTCTTCTAGAAGTCGTTCCAACACTTCATGAGAAGATAAAGAGATATCAAGGAAGAGATGCTCATATAGAGGAGATAATCCAAGGAGTAAAAAGGGGAGAGGAGTCAGACTTTGAACTAGATGATCAAGGTACGCTCAGAATTAATGGGAGACTATGCATTCCAATTATTAATGGGCTAAGGCAGGAAGTATTAACCGAAGGCCATCAATCAAAACTAAGTATTCATCCAGGAAATCAGAAAATGTATAAAGACATGAAATGAGTATTCTGGTGGCCAGGAATGAAGAAGGATGTTCAGACTTGTGTGGGAAATTGCTTAAACTGCCAGCAAGTCAAAGGTAATCATCAGAAAACAGCAGGATTACTGCAACCGTTGGAGATTCCCAATTGGAAGTGGGAGATGATATCAATGGATTTCATTGATGGGTTACCAAAGACGAGGAGAGGAAATGAAGGGGTATGGGTTATAGTAGACCGACTTACGAAGAGTGCACATTTCATTCCAGTGAAACCGACACGAACTGCAGCTTCGCTAGCCGAACTTTTTATGAAAGAGATCGTAAGAATTCATGGAGTACCCGTGAATATTGTAAGCGACAGAGATCCCTTATTTACGAGTAAATTCTGGGAAGCGCTTCAAACGACCTTGGGTACTAGACTACATCTGAGCACAGCTTACCATCCTCAAACGGACGGCCAAACCGAGAGGGTAAACCGAATCTTGGAAGATCTTTTAAGAGCATGCATTCTTGAATTAGGAGGATCATGGGAAGATCACTTATATCTGGTAGAATTCTCCTACAACAACAGCTATCAAACCAGTATAGGTATGGCACCTTATGAAGCACTTTACGGAAGACCGTGTAGATCACCAACTTGTTGGGTTGAGTCCGGTAATAAACTTGTTCTCGGTCCAGATATGATCCGAGAAGCATCGGAGAAAGTTGAGTTGATTAAGGATAGGATGAAGAAGGCCCAGGATCGACAAAAGAGTTATGCGGATAAGAAAAGGAGGGAACAAAATTTTTCTGTTGAAGATCTGGTGTTTGTGAAGATTGCACCTATCAGAGGAGCCATCAGATTTGGCAAGTTAGGGAGGTTAGCTCCACGCTTTGTAGGACCTTTCCGGGTTATTGAGAAGATTGGATCACTAGCCTATCGGCTAGAATTACCCGAACGGATGGCAGGGATTCACAATGTTTTCCATGTGTCCCATCTCCGGAAATGTGTCCACGATCCATCTTTGATTTTAGAACCATCCGTTCAAGAAGATATCGAGATAGAACCAAACATGACTGTGATACGTTATCCAGTCTATGTAGTTGATAAAGAGGAGAAGCGACTCTGGAGTAAGATTGTGAAGCTACTCAAAATACAATGGAGCGAAAACCCAAACGACTGTACTTGGGAGACGGAGAAGCACATCCAGAAGTTTTACCCAGACTTTGTTGTCAACTAAGTATTAGCTTATATTACGTTTAGATAGTATAGTATGCTTGTTGGTATGTTATGTATTGTTTTGGATGTTACCTTATATATGGAAATGAAATTTTGGATTTTTCCATCTTAACAGCATGTGCATGTTACCTTTTCAGTTATTACTAGGACTTATGAACTCTTCCAGTTATTTACATATATTCTGAGACTTTGTCCCTTACTTATCAGATGGCCCCCATATTTAAGAGAACCGCTAGGAAGAGGTTGACCCCTTTACGAGAACAGAGACTCAGTGACAGTATTAGAGATATGGCGGAGCCGAGTGTTAGGGCGGAGACAGTACAGCCCAGGAGTGATGATGGTAGATATATAGTCACAGACGAGCCTATAGCAGGGCAGCCCGAGCCGATAGAGGAGGAGGAAGAGACCTTAGTTATTTCAGAGGCGAGCCTGCAGTCAGGTTATGATGCTGACGATGAGGGAGGCGACAACAGCGACTATGATACTGATTCTGAGATAGGGATAGAGGAAATCGAGGAAGAGCCGATGGAAGAAGAGGAAGAGCCGATGGAAGAAGAGGAAGAGCCGATGGAAGAGATAGAGGAGGAAGACCCAGTAGTTCAGGCTCCACCTATCGAGCCCGATATGGATTTGATTACTGCTTGGGTGCAGTACATACATGACCTATTGGAGTACCACGTGGCAGGAGCAGAGCATGGGATTCAAGTTGACCTCGACTATCCGGACATGATGCTACATCCACCATCACCTACAGAGATCATATACATTTATGACGAGGAGGAGGTAGTAGAGGAAGTGGAGGAGGACGACGAAGTAGTGGAGGTAATCGATATCTCGGACGATGAGGAGATAGTCGATATCTCGGATGATGATGAGGACGACACGATTAGCATCAGTAGTGGGGACTCCGAGTAGGAAGATATACTATGTATGTACATATGACTTTGTATTAGTCTATAACTCGAGCTAGTCGGGTATAGCACTTGTTATTTTAGTATGACTATAACTCGAACTAGTCGGGTACAGTACTTATCATGTTATTTGTAGCACTTCCTATGATGTTTATGACATATCACTTTTGGCTTGATTTATATATGTGTTTACAAATTTCGAGGACGAAATTTTTATAAGGAGGGTAGATTGTAATGACCCGGAAATTCCGAACAAAATAAAAATTTTGATTTAAACAAAACATCGATAAATGAATGTATCGATAAAAGATAATTCAATTACGAAAACATAATTATAAGTAAAAACTCTTTTACTAAGATCCAAAGCGTTGTTAAACGAAAGCAAGGCGAGTATAGTGACACTAAGTAACTATAGCACCATAAGCAAAGCGTTATTAAAACGATATAGAGAAAGCGTAGCTAAAGTCTTTACTAGATAAACAATGTATTTTTAGAAATGGATTAATTTGCAAAGGAACAAAGGAAGCTCAACACCCACTAATACATACACTAAGCGAGAAGGACTTAGCAAATTAATCAAAATAAGACTTAGTAAATTAATCAAGGCTCGCACTCAAACCATTTATGTGCAAGAATACATGGACTAATTAAGAACAAGGAATAAGGAAGACTAAGCCATTTCAGCCCATTTGAATATGTAAAATAAAAGCACCATCTCAACTAAAGACAAGGCCTTGGAATAGGATGAAATTGTGTGGATAAAGCCATAAATATCCAAGTACCTGCGCAAGGAAAACGTCTGAACTTTGTAGCTAAAAACAAGAGTTTGAGTTAGATAATACTTCTCATAAAAGTATAAGAGGAAACATAGAAGAGACAAGTGATTAGAGAGGTAAACACTTAAGTGTTTACAAAGATAATGATCAAGAAATCCTGACACAAACAAGACTTGCCGCAGCAAGCATTTAATGCAAAAACATAAGTGGATTTGGCCTTTTTTTTTATTTAAGTTTAATTACTTTAAGTGGTGTAAATGTTATAGCCAACCACCTGCAAATTTCCATGCTAGCCGTGGGTTCCAAGGAGAATGTATACATTCTTTTTTACATTAAAGAACTATGTGCATTTATGGTTTTTGTCACTGCTGAACATGCAAGTGGATATGCCCCTTTCCATCAAAGACTTTTAACATAATATAGCAAGGCAAAACTTAGCTTCAGGGGACATTCCCTGTTGTAAGAACCTGCGCCTACTTTTGGACAGTAGAAAATAGGACTTTGCCTATTTTACTAGTTGATGGAAAGCATTATTTTATATACTTTGTGTTGCCTATAAATAAGGATCCATTCCCATATATTTTTGCACCTGTAAGCTAAGAAAGAAAGCAAGAACAGAGCATTTTCATAACACAGCAAAACCGATCTTTACAAGTGAGTAAACTACACCTTTTTACTATGAATTTGTGTATGCAAGTAAAGATGAAAAATTTGCTGTGTCGGACTATTTAAAACACACATATATGCTTGCCATTGAACCATGATGAAAACAAGTATTTGTTTGCCATTTAACTATCATGAACACATATGAATTGATGTATGCAAGTAAATAGAAATTGCTGTGTTGTTTGGGATTTTTAAACTATAGAGACATATGGAAATATACTTGCTATTTCCCTCGGAAACATATATACATGCCGACTGTAATAAACTGTTTTGAACCCACCAATATATATATTGTTTTGCTGTTAAAAACATGAGAACAAACATGTATGTTTGCTATGAAAACATTGAGCAAACACATACTGTTTTTGCTGTTAAACCATGAGCAAACCCATATGTTTTGCTATGAAAACACTGAGCAACACACATTGCTTTTGCTGTGTAAACCATGATAAAACACACACATTGCTTTTGCTGTTAAACTATGATAAAACACATACATTGTTTTGCTGTTGAATCCGGACGAACACGCATATATGTTTTGCCGAAACCATGATCAAACAAGTGTATGTTGCCACTTAAAACCATCATAAACAAAGATATACTCGCTGTGAACTCACCTCCAAACATAAAAACAAACTACCATGATTGCGGATCTCAGGTTATGAAACATGAACACCACTCGAAAATGTGATTTTGAAACAGAAAGCAAAGTTTACAATGAAGGGGGTGATCAAGCTCGAAATGGTTGTCGTGAGTTCATAAGGCTGCTGCACCTCGCCCACGGCAAGGTGGCCAGCCGCGACAGTGGCAACAGACTCCACTGATCAGTGGCGAGCCACAGTCGGAGCTGCCAGTCGCTCGGAGGGCAGGGCGTTGGGTGGTGGGAAGTTGATGGGATCGGGTTTTGGTGACTGTGTAAGTCACGGCTATGTCGGGGTTTCGCTCGAACTGCTCTTCGCCGGAGCAAGGAGGCGCCGCCGCACCAGGGGCAAACGAAGCATTAGGTCGGGGTCTGGTCGTGGTCGAAGGCGGTGGGACCCTAGTGGTCTGAGGAGGCGGGGAGAGGAAGTTTCTTTGATGGGTTTACACAGTGCATGGGTCACGGCTGTCAAAATAAAAGGTGGTGGTACCACTCGAAGGCTTGGGTATACGAGAGCTGGGAGTGTTTTGGTGAGAAAATCATTGGGTTTTTGGGTTGGGTAGTTTTGCAAAGGGGTAGTACCACTTCGGTACTGTGCCAAGGTCTGTGCGCACGAGTACAGCAAGTGATCTGCCTTGTTTTTACCATGCGCTCACCAGATTTTGAGAATGGTACTTTTGTACCCTAAAAACCATTGTTCCAAAAGAAGTTTTCGAACAAGTTTTTAAATTATAAAACTGGTTAATTTAAAAACTGAAGTAAGAAGGAAAAATGTTTAGAAAATTTATTTAATTTATATTTTTATTAAAATAAATACTCAAGCAAGTACTTATATGAATAAAGGAAAATGCACATACACCTTTGTTAACATTTTTATGACATAAAATAAATAAATAAATTATTTTTATTTAAAAATTTGGGAAAAGAAATATTTATTTATTTAATCAACCAGATCAATAAAAAAAAAGCGGTCAAGAGAAAGGAATTTGTTTTCGATATGAACTCCAACCGTTTTGAGTAAACAATGAAGTACGATTCTATCCGCCTAAGTCAAAGTTCATAATTTAAAATGATTTAATGAATCAAATCATTTGTAAATAAAAAGTAAGTTAATCCTGTACTTAAAACTGATCCTTTAAGTAGCACTTGTCCTTAAGATATATTAAACGCAGATTGTTTCGAAGAGTCCGGAACTACGTTCCACTTCGATTCAGATTTATCGTCGCCAGTAATTAATTATCGAAGATAATAGAAGACGATGAAAAATGCAAGGATTATTCTGTAGATCCTGGGCAGGGATTACCTGAGATGGATTTATAGAGTAACACCTTCGGTTTGTCCAATCCCAGGACGACTTGTATAGATGAGTATCTGACAAAGTAATTCTAACGGATCTCGTACGTTGATCTTTCCAACCGTGTGTACGTAGTGGCAGACGAACTCGTTCCTCTTGCTTTATACTCATATTATATTTTTGGGAAAGTCAATTAGAGATTTGTGAGTTTTGACAATGTGATAATCAAAGAAAATTACCGTGTTTAAAATGGTAAGTTAGCCTCAAGCCTCACAACCGGAAATGACAAAAAGGCGGGCAGGCAGCATGGCTATGTGGTTAGCTCCCATTAGGATGTATCGTCACCTATCTAGAGATATTTTCCTTGTTTCTTATTCTATCGATTCTGTCCCGATTCAGGAAATGGTTGCCGTACACAACCATTGGTGATATACATTCGATACACTCAAGAGAAATGAGTGGTCGGTCATGTGTGGCCGGGTTACAAGATGTTCTTGTTGAACCCGTGTATTCGTATCTAGAGATACACCGGCGGAAGGTGATCCCATACCTTGTCACAGTTGGAAATCCGTTACCCATAAGCGCTAAGCGGTTTTGTTTGTATATTACATAGTAAAATGTGAGATGAAAGCATTTTACTAGATTATAAATTATTTGTGTAAAACCTAGACATTATCATAATATCTAGCTTTATTAGCACACACTGTTTTGATCTCATAAGGTAAAAACCCGTTCCGTATTCACGGCGTGGTCTTATGAATCATTTGTGATTTATTAAAAACTGTTTTATAAATCGTTTACTCATACCAGTCCATGACTGACCCGGAGTTTATTTTCTGTGTTTTACCTAAACTCTTGGGTATTCATAACACTTGTTATGAATAGACAAGTGATCCAGGTCTTAACAAAAAACTTGGAGTAGCAGGATGGCAAACCCTGGGATGTTGGCTTACTTATCTTATGTTACGTACTATTATCCAGATGGTAGTTCAGTTATGATGTTATGTACTATCATTCAGCAGATCAGTATCACTAGTGATCATTATGTAATCACAATGACATATATACCTATGTATGAAGTACGTTATGTACTTGACTCAAATATGTATCCCTATGTATGAAGTACGTTATGTACTTGACTTGTAATGTGTAATATTTTGGGCTATCAATATATTGTCCTAAGTTCCGTTGTGAGATTTTGATGTCTTTTTCTTAGTTCTATTCTTCTATCTACTTCTTTTCTTATATAATGATACAACTTCCGAGGTACTGGAAAGTCGGAACTTCTGAGGTACTGGAAAGTCGGGTCATTACAGTATAAATAATCCAACCTGAGTGTGAGGCTCAGCGAAAATGAGCTTTACGGCTCAGTTGAAACTGAGCGTAAGGCTCAGCTGAAACTGAGCTGTAATGCTCAGCTGAAACTGAGCCTTACGGCTCAGTTTCACTAGTTGTATTCATGTTTAATATAGTTGAGGCGATTGGAGCATAACGATTAATCTTATTCTCATAGCGAGTCTAAATAAACATGTTATCCTCGTACTAAAGTAAATGTGGTGGTTTTCAGTTTGATAAAGTTGGCACAATACATGCTTATGTCACAGCATTGGTTGCTCTTGAGAAGCCAGATATTCATCTTTATTTATTGTAGTGGGTTCACAATATTTTGTTTTGGTAGCAGACTTTCCAGAATGTTCTTATTTGTTAATGAGCTTGAATATCATTCATGATATAGAAGTTAATATTTATTTTCATTTGAAAATTTGATAAGTAGACATAGCATAAGTTTGATTCCCAGACCCCAACAAAAGAAAATCATATTTTTTTGTCTTTATGTTTGTGTTTACTATCCAAATGAACAATAGAAAGTTATGGTCCAAATTCATATATTTCCAAGATATTTTTTAAATTCCAATACCAACAAACTTTCGCTTATAAGCTAAAACTGAGTCGTAATGCTCAGTAGAAACTGAGCCTTTCGGCTTAGTGAAACTGAGCTTCACGGCTCAGGTTCACTGAGCTTTACGGCTCAGCGAAACTGAGCTTTACGGCTCAGTTGAAACTGAGCGTAAGGCTCAGTTTCGCTGAGCCGTAAGGCTTAGTTCAAACTAAGCGTAAGGCTCAGTTTCACTGAGCGTAAGGCTCAGCAAAACTGAGCCGTAAGGCTCAAGTGAATTAGGACATGTTGTTATGGAATGCTTAGCTGCAATGATATTATATTTTGCTTCGCATATTTAGTGTTAGTTGTGAAATTAGGACTTGTTATTGTGGAGGCGAAACTAAACTGATGTTTGTTATTTTAATTTCTTTTCAGGCTTTGGAACAAGCATGAGTTGTATGGGCTCGACAACTGCAGTTTTGTTGTCTTTTTTTTTAGACGAAGAACTGTGAACATTATGCTTTGTATATATTGTGTTATATGGTTTGTATTAACTGAAGTTATGGTTTATTTATTAATCGAATTATGCTTAGCGCATCTTCTTTATATAATGTTATATGGGTGTAGCGTATCTTTTTTGTTGTGCATATATATATCAATGGGTGTAGTGATTTTGTATGTTGCATATATGATATACCGATTTTGATACGGTTAAAAGTCATATCTAATTCATTGTTATCATTATAGGAGTGAGGCATTAAACATGGTTTTAAGCCGTATCAGTATACCAGTTCAATACGGTTTTAAGCCGTATCAAAATTTTCAATTGATACAGCTTAAAACCGTACCGACCTATGAAGTTGGCTGTGCCCGCATGCTAATTTGATATAGTTTTAAGCCGTATCAATTGGGAAATTTGATACGGCTTAAAACCGTATCAAATTTCCCAATTGATACGGCTTAAAACCGTATCTATTTATCAATTTGATACGGTTTTGAACCGTATCAAATCAACAGAGACGCCATTTTTTGATACGGTCCAGGGCACTGCCAAATCGATTTTGATACGGCCATGAGCACTGCCAAATTGGCATTTCTAGTGTAATGAATGAAATTTATAATGATGAGTTTTGGAAATATAATTTGTAACAATTGTTACAGATGTCAAGTTGAAATATTTTGATAAATAAAAATTAATAATAATTATTGAAATGATTTGTAAAATATAACCATAAAGAGATATTGAAGAAGTTTATAAAAGGATTAGAATTATAATTGAATCAAGACTCATGTATTATATATTATAAAGTATTTGTAAAGTATTTAAGAGAGTTATAAATAAGAGTTTACATAATAAACTAAGTAAACATGTTTGAGATTTTAAATAGAGTTTTTTTTTAAAAGGAAACGGAAGCGTTAGTAAACCTATATCTATTCTGAAGATATGAATTTTGTTGGTCAAGATCTGAGAGGTAAATAAAATACCCCAACTTGAGTGACTTCATGATTATACAAGGATGGTATTAGTTTATAAACAAGTGGAATTGAGAGAAATATAAGCTATGATTCCCGTGAATGATTTTATAAACTGTATTAAAAAGTTTATAAGTTGAATGAATGGTTTTAAGAATATTCTTATTCGATAATAAGAAGTAAAAATTATATTTCAAATATTTGAAGATATTAAGAATTTAATAAACAGACAGTTAATTAAAGAGACTAAATGATGCTGGGTACTGAATTAGTGAATTCATTTTATTTCTATGGACGAATGGTTGTTATTTAAGTTTTATTTGACAGTTAAATAACCGACTATCACAATCTGGCCTATACGCTTATTGGTACAGAAAGACCAGGATCTAATTTATATTCGAAAACCATTTCGACCAACAAATACGTGAAGATATCAGAAGATAAGCGAGATGGAGCTTTGAATACCGTAGATCTTCATAAATGGAAGAACTACTAATAATCTCTGGTTTAACGGCCAGAGATAAAATATGGTTCTGTCGTGGTTGAAATCTACGAATTGCAAGGACTTATCACTACTAATTTATAGGGTGATACCAAGGATGTAGTAGGAGTGTGCCTTCGGTTCATCCTGTTCCTGGATGACTTGTATGGACAAGTGTATGACAGAATATTTCCAAAGGAATATCGTACGTTGATTTCTTCAAATGTACCTTAGTTGGATCGCTCCCAACCAGGGTATTTTTGTGGATGTCAATTAGTGATTTCCTTATGGATCTGACGATGTGACATTCAAAGTTAGTTGTGACCAGATGTTCTAAAGATTTATGACCTCAAGCTTCATTAACTGAGAATGGCATAAAATCGGGTAGGTCGCATGGCTATGTGGGTCGCACCCATCAAAAGGGTATATCATTACCTGATCTGGTGAAATCAAATGCCTTCGGTTGTCCCTTTTTATTTCTGTATCTATGTTATTGGTTCGGTTGGCTGGCCCCCAACCGTGGTAATGATATATTCGGTACTCTCAAAGTATAGTGAGGGGTCGGTCATGTTTAGCCTGGGTTGTAAGATGTTCTTGTTGAACCCCAATGTATTCAACTCCAGAGATACATTGTTGGGAAGGTGTTCCCATTCCTTGCCAGGAAATCCATTCTCCAATAAGAGCCCGCGGTTTTGATTGTATACTATATATATATATATATATATATATATATATATATATATAGAAAGAGAGAGAGCGTGAGATGCAAGCGTTCTGCTAGTTTGATATTTATTTGTATTTAGACACTATCAAAATATCAGAATAATATTAATTTCAAAAATTGTTTTGAGTTATCGTAAAGTAAAAACTGTCTTTATTTATGTGTGGATTCGGTCTTATGATTATCCTTTTCTTTCGAAAAGATTTTGACGTTAAAATCAAGTTGTGTGAAGCCTTTGAACTTAGTGTGTTTTTCTCACTCTGGTTCACCAGACTGACTCGGTATTTGTAATGCTCGGGTTAGACTAAGTGTACAAGTTAAGGTTATCGGTACTATGAAGAGATGAGCTAGAAGAGTTCCAACGTATGATATTATATATTCTGTTGTGAGATTATATATGAGGGCAGATTATTATAATTGTCCAGATTTGTGATGTACTCTAATGATTGTAAGTTTTATTTCAAGCTCTGAGTAAAGATTTATTTCTATATTATATTTTGTTCCACTGCGATGTGAGACTCTGTGTTTTGTTAGTTCTTTTTCTTCTTCTATTCTAATATTTCTTTTTTCTTTAATGATCCAGTATTTTCAGTGGTTGAATAGTTGACATCATATTTGGTGTCGATTTTCGAGGTCAAAAATTCTTGGGCCGTTACAATATTATTGATATACATTCGATACACTCAAGCGAAATGACTGGTCGGTCATGTGTGCCCGAGTTACAAGATGTTCTTGTTGAACCCAGTGTATTCTCCTCTAGAGGTACACAATCGGAAGGTGGTTCCATACCTTGTCATAGTTGGAAATTCATTACCCAATAATCGCTCGCAGTTTTGATTGTATATATATGTGGCACGTGAGATGCAAACGTTCAACTAGATTGTTATTTATTTGATTTAGACATTATTATAATATCAAAAGAGTTTTCATATAAAGATTTTCGTTTCTTTCAAAAGGATTTTGAAAGTTAAATCAGTTTGTTTCGGATTCTCATAAGGGAAAAAACCGTTCCGTGTTACATGGCATGGTCTTATGAGATATCATTTATTTTCTCAAACAGTTTAAATTGTTTACTCATTCCAGCCCCATGACAGACCCGGAGTTTATCTCGGTTTTGTTTTACCTAAACTCTTGGGTGCCCAAATTTGTACGGGCAGTCAAGTAGTTCAGGATTTTACAGATTTATCTAAAGGAGCTTGGAGCAGGAAGCTTCAGTGTTATTTAGTTATTGTTTTTCCGCTGTGTTGTAAGTGTTGTACTCTGATTATGATATGTATATAGAAAAAAAATTACTTCAAAAGTTGATATATATTATATTTTGTTTCGTTGCGATGCGAGATTCTATATTGTTATTTTCGTTCTTCTTCTTAAAAAAATGATTCATATTTCTGTGATATTTGGGTTGGGCGTGTGATGTATGTAGTCAACTCAGATAGTATGGATTTTCGGGCCATTATATTTGGCTAGAGTTTGTTTTGTTTTGTTTTCCCTAAACTCTTAGGTGCCCAATTTTGTATGGGCAGTCAAGTAGTCGGAATTTTACAGATACTGGGAGCTTGGAGTAGGAGGCTTCAGGATTTTATATCAATTGTTTTTTCCGTTGTGTTGTAAGTGTTGTACTTTGATAATGGTATGTATATTCAAGTAACGATTTGTATTTCAAAGTTATGTTATATAGTATATTTTATTCATTCCATTGTGAGGTTCGTTTTTACTCTGATTCTGTTGTTGTTCCTCTCTTTCTTCTATTCTAATTTTCTATCTTATCTATTCTCACCCTCTAACTTCTTTCTATTAACGTTACAGTATTTCCGATTCTTGAATAGTCGACATGGTGTTGTGTGTAGATTTTCGGAGTCAAAAATTCGCGTTCGTTACAGTGGTATCACACTGTAATGGCCTTGCAAATCCGTATTATCTGAGTTTACTACATACATCACACGTCCAACCCAAATATCACAGAAATACGAATCATTTTTTTTTCGAAGAAAAAGGTAGAAGAAGAACAGAAATAATAACATAGAATCTCACATCGCAGCGGAACAAAATTAATATATCATAACTTTTGAAATACAAAATTTTAACTTTATAACATATAATTATCAGAGTACAACACAACGAAAATAAAAATTCTATATATCTAACACTGAAGCAACCTGCTCCAAGCTCCTTTAGACAAATCTGAAAAATCCTAAACTACTTGACTGCCCATACAAATTTGGGCAACCAACAGTTTAGGTAAAACAAAACAAAATAAACTCAGGGTCAGTCATGGGACTGGTATGAGTAAACAATTTAAAATAGTTTGAGAAAATACATGATATCTCATAAGACCATGCCGTATAACATGGAACTGGTTTTTCCCTTATGAGAATCCAAAACACTTGATTGAACTTTCAAAATCCTTTTGAAAGAAATGATAATCTTTCTATCAAAACTCTTTATATTATAATAGTGTCTAAATCACATAGATAACAATCCAGTGGAACATTTGCATCTCACGTTCCACATATATATAATATACAATCAAAACCACGAGCACTTATTAGGTAATGAATTACCCACTATGACAAGGTATGGAACCTCCTTCCGATAGTGTATCTCTAGAGGAAAATACACTGGATTCAACAAGAACATCTTGTAACCCCGCCACACATGACCGACCACTCATTTTGCTTGAGTGTATCAAATGTATATCACCAATATATATATATATATATATATATATATATATATATAATAACCACAAACACCAATCCTAAATAACTAATATATATTTAATAGCCACAAGAATATTTCAGTGCATGCAAACGATCAACGAACAATTATTTTTAACTAATAGAAGTATTTCTAAATAAAATCTAAGTGAGATGTGACGTCCCGTATTTTTACAATATAATAATTAATTTATTTAATTACTTATATAGTGATTTAGGGATTTAAATGGTTGTTTAATTAAATAATATTGAATACTTAATTTATATAAATAATAGAATAGTATATGTATTTCCGAAATAATCGGAAATAGCTGAATTGGCAATATTGTGTGAATTGGATTATTTATAGGATTTAATTCAGTTTAGAATTGAATTATAATAACAATATATTTAATAAACGGCGTTAGAACGTATAAATTATATTATAATTATAATTGAGCTCGAAATGGCGTGGCAGTTCGTAATTTGGCGATTTGAACTTTAAACGAATATACAAAATCCATTTTAAGTCGGATTTCCGTGAAACAAGAAACATTCAGAGCTAAAGAACTATATTTTTCAAATAGAAGTGAAAATTTGAGATTTCGTATTATAAATTGTAAGTTATATCTAAATCAGATTTTCAAATAGTCGCTATGAAATCGTATATTAGCCATAACGGTTATTTACTTTAGCCATAACGGTTATTTACTTTTAATTAAATATCAGTTTCAAATTTGGACAAGATATTGGAGACGTAGTTATAGTTTAATTTTTAGAATTTTACTGCAATTTTTAATTTGGAAAATCAGCCACTTTCTATTTGGAGTATTTTACACCTTATATAAGCATTTTGGGGTTTCACAAAATTAGCTAACTAGTCTGTATTAAAATATTTTTGAGGATGTGGCATATCCCTCGATACGATTGTATCTTTATTTTTGTCTGTAGCAACATGTACATAAACGGAATTTTCAGTAACGGAATTTTCGAAATAAATATCTAAATTTTAGGGAAAAATAAAAATATAAGAATAAACATTTGTACGGTGGAAGGCAGTGAAAGAATCTAACATTGGCTAAAGTGTCGTTTGCAAACTTTTATTCAATGCATCTGATAACCATTTTCAACTTCATTCGCTACTTGAAAGAAAGTTAACAAACGATAATGGGATTCACCGAACATTAACAGTACCTTTCATTTTTAGTGATATTTATATAAAATTGGTTTATGTAAATATTTTATTTTAAAATGCAAAAGAGAGAAAGAAGATCATGTGGGGATTGCCTAACATATCAGGAAATGATGTTTTATATTTACTTAATGCAGACCTCGCATGAGAGGATAGAAACCTTTGAACATTCAAATGCTTGCTTTAGTGTTAAGAGTGAGATCTTGCATGATTCACATTGTGTATAGTCAATCACGTATAAGCTTTTCACTCAATGAATGGTCACTTCTTATTTAAATATATATGTAAGTTTTATTTCCATACCAACGAAGTATGAGAGGCCACACTAGGAATTTGAGGTGCACAGACATAGCTGTAAACTTTCCTTCTCTATCAATCCTAAACGTACCCTTATTTTATTTCTTAATGGAAAAGTATTTTATTTTTCCTTAACTACTAAGCTATCCTTCATTTTATAAATACATGGTCACGCAAAAGGGGAGCTTTCTCTTTCTCCCTTTGCTTAATAAAAATAAAAATCAAACGAGAGCCCTAAAATCTAAAACCCAAATCTGTTTAACTCCATAAATTGAGGGCTTCTTCACCGTATTAATTTTAGAAGGCTCGATCGCCATTTGTCTTTGCTCAGAATTTTCACCATGGATCTAAATGTCGACGCGATGATGGTGGGGGCAATCTTAGTTGCTGGAAGTTCAAACGTGGGTGAAGATCGCCTGGAGCTTCTGATCCAATGAGGTATAGTCACCTGAAACCGTCGCCGATGACCAGGAATTAGGGGGACTGAATATAGTTTGGTCGACCTCTTTGTAGTAGTTTGTGAAAATGATCGATGTGAAATCTTATGGATGACATTGAGTTGGATGATGAGGAAGGAGAAGCAGTAACTGTTTTGCGGAGTTGGTGTACAGGTGGGTTTTGCGATGTAGTGTGTTTGAAGTGGTGTAGGTAGTTTCGAAATTGGCTGAGAGGAGTTCGAGTTTAAGGAAATTTAAGTGGCTATGACAGTCTATGATGGGAAGTCGTGGAAATGTGGAGTCTTCACTGGAGTCGGGTTTCAAGATTATGGTAAGAAGGAAGATGACCGTGAGAAACGGTCTAGGTATTTCGGTATGGGGAGTTTGGGTCAGTTAAAGTTAATGGTGAGGCCCATGATCAAATTTAGTTTTAAATTCCATACCGAGAAAGGGAAATTTTAGAAGATGGAAAGTGGAAACGTACGGATTGGAATATGATTGGAGCAGCGGGTTTTTCCACTGATTTTGGAAGAAGAAATGAGGACACGGTTAAGGGTGGTTAATATGGTAATTAGTAATTATAATATAATAATTTTAATTATATGATTATGTTAAATCATTTAAATCTTGTAAAAACAAGTAACTATCTCATACGTGATCAGAATTGGATGAAACAAGAGGCGTTGGAACCGTCTCGACAAATACTACACAATGGAACTGATTCGAAGTAAATTGGAGCTCGTTACAATTTATAGTGAAATAAGTTGCCTAATCTGAATTAACGACAGTTATCGTTATTTAAGGATAAACGTCCAGTGTGAGTAAATCTTACTAACTTTGCCAATTTATATTTTTATAACGTGCTTTTATAATTGATAAATGATGGTTGATTGATGTGTGTTGATTGTTTAGATGAACTGCTAATCTATTAGTTGAAAATATAGATAACGATATATATATATATCATTAATTAAATATTGATTCTGTTTATCAAAATATTCCATATTGAATTGAAATTGATGTTATTTACGTTTAACATCAGTGAATGCAGGGAAACAGGTTGGAGGGATCCAACTGGATTCCTTAATATTTATAATACTGTTTTACGTATATCGTGATATATGATGTGGTATATAATCTGTTATTGATTATGTGTGTTAGATGATGATTGACCCTTTTTATTTGGTATTGTAAATACCATAAGTGATATCGGAATATATAAAAGCAAATAATTAAGTTGATATTCAATTTAAGTATTTTATAAAATCAGAGGATTTTGTAAAAGGAATTATTTGTTAAATGAATAGAATTTAATAAAAGGAAATATTTATAAAATTAACAGAATTTTATAAAAGGAATTATTTGGAAAATTAAATAAGAACTTTTGTATAAGATTATTAATAGATATATGAATGTTTTAAAAGGCTATTTTTGGTATAAATATTGAATGAAGGTAATAAGAGAAATGAGTATATGGAGTAAATATTTATTTAGAAAATAAAATATTGGAAAATAAATAGAATTATTAAAGGAATACTTATTTAGAAAATAAATAGAATTATAAA
This sequence comes from Allium sativum, assembly GCA_030737875.1. Taxonomy (NCBI): domain Eukaryota; kingdom Viridiplantae; phylum Streptophyta; class Magnoliopsida; order Asparagales; family Amaryllidaceae; genus Allium; species Allium sativum. The sequence goes on along the minus strand of CM060911.1, from coordinate 49,787,346 downwards.
AGGAAATATTTATAAAATGAATAGAATTTTATAAAAGAAAATATTTGGGAAATGAATAGAATTTTATAAAAGGAAATATTTAGGAAATGAATAGAATTTTATAAAAGGAAATATGTGGAAAATAAATATTAAATGGAAATCGGTTTTAATAGATAAATGGAAAAGATTAATTTAAAGTAGATTTTAAATAGAATCAGTTTTAACATATAAATTGAGAAGATTAATTAATAGATAATGTTTTATAAATTAAATAAAATATTTATCATTTGATAAATGGAATATATAAGTCTGAACTTATATAGAGAAGTAAAATCGGTTTCAACACCGATATCTGAAATCAAATGTGAATGTAGCAGTTGTAAAGGGAGTTATAAATAAGATTTTTATGAATAGTCTATAAATATAAGTATAAATAGAATTTGGATATTATTTTAAATACGAAATCAAACTGTTTGATTTGATAAAAAAAATATTTTTCACATTTGATGTGAATAAGGGATTTAAATATTTTGCGAAATGAAAATATTATAAAGGAAACTGGTTATGAAATAGGAATTTAAAAAGAGTGTAAATTGAATATAAGTTATTCGAAGAGAGTTAATCGAATATAACTTATTCAAAGAGATTTAATCGAATATAAGTTAAACGAAGAGAGTTAATCGAATATAAATTATTCGAAGAGAGTTAATTGAATATAAGTTATTCGAAGAGAGTTAATCGAATACAAATTATTCGAAGAGAGTTAATGAATATAAGTTATTCGAAGAGAGTTAATGAATATAAGTTATTCGAAGAGAGTTAATCGAATATATGTTATTCAAAGAGATTTAATCGAATATAAGTTATTAGATGAGAGTTAATCAAATATAAATTATTCGAAGAGAGTTAATCGAATATAAGTTATTCGAAGAGAGTTAACCGAATATAAGTTATTCGAAGAGTGTAAATCGAATATAAGTTATTCGAACAGAGTTAATCAAATATAAGTAATTCTAAGAGATTTAATCGAATATAAGTTATTCGAAGAGAGTTAATCGAATATAAGATTTTCGAAGAGATTTAATTGAATATAAGTTATTCGAAGAGAGTTAATCGAGTATAAATTATTTGAACAGAGTTAATCGAATATAAGTTATTCGAAGAGAGTTAACCGAATATAGATTATTCGAGAGAGAGAGTTAATCGAATAGCAATTATTCGTAGGAGAGTTATCGAATAAAGACTTTTCAAGAGAAAATTATGCATTAGATTTCAACTGTATCGAATGTAGGAAAGTACTATTTACTTTCCGGTTTTAAACCAAAGATTTTATTTATTTAATAAATTTATTAATTATTATTTATTCAAATTAAAGAGTAAAAATTATATTTGAAGTTAGATATTTCGAAAGTAGGGATTATAACTTTATCGTTATAACCAATGTTTTTATAAAAGAAATGGAATCGTAAACTGAATCCAAGAGTTGCGTAAGCAATGATTTGTTAAGAAGATAAGAAATGGAGTTAAGGAATTTAGAAACTGGTTGGAGATTAGTTATATTGAACAACTTTCTGGGTATCGATCTGATGTTGGTTTCGGCCTTCGGGGTTGATATTCAGAGAATTGTTCTCTTACTAGTTTACAGTTAGGGACTAATGAATGAGGAAGTATAATGATGCATGGATAAGAAACGGAAACGTTTTCCAATGTTAATAACATATATTTTCTAAACTTAGAAAATAAGAATTTACGAATATATGGAAATGGGGAAATGAATAAATTAATGATAAATTAATTTAAAAGGGAAAAATGTTGATTGATGATTGATCGATAAAATTTCCATTTGGAAATGAGATCATTGTGTGTATGGATATATTCCCTTGATAGTTAAATAACCGACTACCAAAATTTTGACCATTTTCCTGTCTTCAATACTGAGAGACCGAGATCAGATTTATTATCTGAGAACCACTCCGTATGGGCATTAGCGTCGCGAACCAAATACGATCAAGATAATTGAAGACGGAGTTTACGCAAGGGCTGTTCTGGAAAATACTAGGCAGAAATTGCCTAAGATGAATTTACAGAATAGTGCCTTCGGGTAGTCTAGTCCCGGGACAAACTGTATGAAGAATGTCTGACAGAGTGTATTTAATATATCGCGTAAGTTGACCTCTTCAAACGTATTTACATTTAGTGGCGGAGGAATTCGTTTCTCTTAGCTATATACCCATTGTATTTTTAAGGAAATCAATAAGTGGTTTGACAGGTATGACGATGTGACATTCAAAGTAAATAAAGGAGTGATCTGTACATTATGGCCTCTAGCCTCACAACCGAGAAATGGTATAAAATCAGGTAGGTCACATGGCTAAGTGGGTAGCTCTCAATTAGGGTGTATTATCATCTGATCTAGAGAATTCCATTTACTTCTATAATCTATTTCGATGTTGTCCCTTTTGGGAAACGGTTGCTTATCCCAACCGCTGGTGATAATACATTCGGTACACTCAAGCGAAATGAGTGACCGATCATGTTTAGACTAGGTTATAAGATGTTCTTGTTGAACACCGTGTATTCCTTTTTTAGAGATACACTGTCGGAAGGTGGTCCCATACCTTGCCAGTTGGAATCCATTAACCAATAAGCTCCTGCGGTTTTTGATTATATATTATATATGTGGAACATGTGATGAAGGCGTTTCGCTAAATTGCTATCTATTTGATTTAGAGATTATTATAATATCAGAAGAGTTGTGAAACAAAGAATATTTTAAGTAATCATAAGGTAAAAACCATCCTAGTTATGTGTGGATCGGTCTTATAACTTTCCTTTCTTTTAAAAGGATTTTAAAAGTTAAACAAATGATTGGAGTTTACTCACACCAGTCACATGACTGACCCAGAGTTTATTTTGTTTTGTTTTCCCTAAACTCTTGGGTGCCCAATTTTGTACGGGCAGTAAAGTAGTCGGGAATTTACAGATATACTAGAAGAAGCTTGGAGCAGAAGGCTTCAGGATTATATAGCTATCGTTTATTTATGTTGTGTTGTAAGTATTGTACTCCGATAATGGTATTATATATAGATACTGGTTTTTATTTCAAAGTTATGTTATATAATATATTTATTCATTCCGTTGTGAGATTCGTGTTACTCTGATTTTGTTGTTATGTTCTTCACCTTCTTCTATTCTAATTTTCAATCTTATCAATTCTCACCCTCTAACTTCTTTCTATTAATGATCCGGAATGTTCGATGCCTTAATAATTGACATGGGTTTTTATGTTGATTTTCTGGGTCAAAAATCCCAGTTCGTTACATGTGTGCATTTATCTTTACGTTTGAATGAAAATAATGGATGACTCACCACATGGATGTTGCATAATGATGAACGGTTGTGCACACATATAAAACTTATATCATATATTAGGATTCCTTTGCATAAACTTTGGATACATGGCACCGACATGTTGCATTAAGGAGGTCGACTGAATCAGTAGATCGCCTAATTTTCGCATTAGCGTAGGGACATATACACACACCTTTTCTTATGTTCATACAAGCATTAGAATCCCTAAGTACAATGGATTCATATGGATGATGGATGAGTAGACGATTGTGGGTAAGTGTAATAAACATTCTTCTTGATTTGAAGATTTCGGGGACAAAATCCTTTAAGTAGGGTAGAATGTAACATCCCGAAATTTTAAAGGACATTAACAAACTAAAGGATACTTAATTAAGTATTGGGAATTAAGTAAAACGGACTGTACTGTTGTGTTCGTCTCGGAATTCTGGTTCAGATAGACTCCGAGTTTGCGTAAAACGGATATCGTATGAGAATGATATAATGGTTAGAAGTTTGTATACATAAAAGAGGTTTATGTATAAATAAAAAAAACCAGAGTAATTCAAAATAAATCAAACGAACGAGCGGGAAACAGAAGCGGGAAATCATCCTATTAAGGGATGACCCGCTCCAGCCTGGGTCGACTTATGGGTCGACCCATAAGTGGATCGATCGACCCCAAGGTCGACCTAGGGCGTAGGTGGGTTGGCCCGCCTGGATCCATCCGAATTTTTCTGAGCAAACCTGGCCTGTTTTGTTAACCAGGTTCATTATTTTACTGAATGGTTGGATTTAAAAACACGGATCTAACGGTTAAGGATTGTTTTGTAAACTTTATATAAAGGCATGCACTCCTATCAAATCAATTACACTTCTTCATACTTCTTCCATAAACTTCTGTTCTGAAGATTTAAGATGAAGATAGGGAGGTGCTGCCGAAACTTGGATTGAATCAAGACAATTCTTATCATACTTATACAAGAATCTATTCTGCAACATCAGCATATTATCCTCTATTGTTTAAATCCAATCTCTATGAGTTCAAGTTACTTTTAGATACTAAATTTAACAATAACCTTGACATGTTAATAAACCTGGATCTAAGCCTATGCCCGTTAATAATCTAATTCATATCTAAATAGTTTTTTTAATTACATGTATTTTTCTGTACCCCTGTTCTGTAGTACAATTGTTATTGTATGCCTATTTCTGTTCTTTTCCCTCTCTTTTCCCCTTTTTATTTTATCAGTCTTGGCTACCTTTGAGCCTGGTCCAATCTCGTAGGAGACATACGTATGAACGAAATTGGAACAATTAGGGAATGTTTGGAATGAAAATAAAAGAGGAAAAATTGGTGAACTTCTTGTACTGTGGAATATGACTGAAAATTTGGGGTGTATGAATATGTAAATTTGTATGCTTAATTTAAAGATTAAGTGGAACATGTTAGTGAAACTGTAAGTAACATTTGGAATCTATTAAATCTGTGAGGTTAAGTAAACCTGTTAAATCTGTGGGGCTTATACGAACTTGTTAATTTGTAAGACTTAACCGGTTATCCTAGTTAATTGGAGACACAAGTTTAGGGGTTAGGCTTGTGTCATCTGCTGTGTGAGGCCTATATCAGTCAGTAACTTGTTATAGTATTAAACGGGAACCCCGCACTACGTAGAGGTCAGGGCACGCATACTGAACTGATAGTAAGAGGTTTGTTAATCGGCCTTTTGGTCCGGTTCCCAAAAATAAACAAGACACGCTCGATTCAACATATCGCGTGATATTAAAGCCTAGAGGCGTTGCCAATATCATCGGGGTCTAGTACTATAAGACTCGAGTCTAGCCCCAAGCAGAATGTCGCATCCCTCGAACGTGACCTCCACCAGTATTCGTTCGCAGCCGAGCCGAAGGAGGGACGTCATACGGGTCCGGGCACAGCGCCGGTGGGGGTTCGGGTCCCCACAGTCCCAACGACGATTCATCCGATTTCTGCCAACAAGTATGTTGCCCAGAATAACTAGATCAACTCAAAGTAAGGATTCATCCAACAACTTCCGTGAACTTCGCCGCTCCTCCAAACATCGCCAAACCAAGACCTCGAAGCCCAAAGTGTCGTGAGTCCAAGTCTCGAACCCCTAGCTCGCGTCTGTATAACCTTCGTACCCCTCCGGGTACGAATTTTGTACCATTCGAGGTTCGAAATTCGAAACCCTCATGGTTCAAACTCCGAACCCCCAAGGGGTTCGAAAGTCGAACCCCTCAAGGTTCGAATTTCGTATCCTCAAGGGTTCGATTTTTGAACCCCTAAGGGGTTCAACTTTTGAACCCCTAAAGTTTTCAAATTTCGTACCCCTCGGGGTGCGAATTTCGTTCCCCAGGGAGGGATGTGGCTACTTTTGTGCATGCCGGGGGGGGGGGGGAGGTCGAAATTTTGGAGAGAGGATGCAGGGATTCGAAATTCTGGAGTGGTCCCCTATTTCCACCTACTCATACCTAACCTCTCCGCTATGAATACCCCTTGGTCTCACACTTCAAAGGCGGTTTGAATTCTATCACTTGGGACCTCTAAAGAGCATCTAGAGCCTCTTTAATGGCATCTCCTCTTTGAGGAAGAAGAAGGACTAAATTTTCTTTTTCCTAAATATTTTGCATATAGCCATTATGAACTCATATGACTTGGGAATGAATGTAGTGAGATGTCATTAGATAGTCTCAACCTTGTAATCCTTGGTGATAAATAATATTCCAACGACTCTTCAAAGTGGACGTAGGCTTCTCTCGAGGCCGAACCACTATAAATATCTCGTGTTATTTAGTGCTTTCCGCTCTTGTCTATATGACCAAATTAACAATTCCTAGTCATTGGAATCTTGGGTGTTTACGACATTTTTTGCCGTCAACAAGGTTCATCTAAAAAAGAGGTGTGTATGGGAGCGTTCCATCGGAGTCATAAGCGTGCATAAGTCCGATCTGTAGGGGAAAATAAGTTGTTGTAGCACCAGTAAATAGGTATGTGTCCTTCTGTAGGTTGCCACTTTAGGAAGTAATACACCCCACTATGGGGCTGACACAAGGCATTTACACATTAGTGAGCCTATCGTTTGGGTAGTAATTAGGTTACATCTAGAACTGCCTGTTTCTGTTATAGTACCCGTTATATCTGTTTGGGATAACACCCATTATTTCTGCTGAGGTACTTGTTATTTCTGCTTGGGGTAAAACCCGTTATGTAACGAGAGTACAACTAAACCTAGCATTATGTTTCTGTTGGGATCATTCTATTTCTGTTATATTAGGGAACACCTAATCCTATCATAAATCATGTATACTAGTATCGGTTCAAAGAAAAATAAGCGAGAAGCATAGCTTGGTCCATATTATCATGTTTATTCTACTTACCATGTAGCTTGTTTATACCTTTTATATGACACTATTATCTCTCATCCAGTTTTATTTACCTATCATGATACTTTTATTTCTTTATATGCTAAAATTCACTGGACTCACCAAACTTTATGTCTAACCCTTTTTGTTTCCCTTTTCTCTCTCTTCCTTTTCCCTCCAGGTTCTCAAGGTAGGAACGCTCAGTCATGATTAGGACTTCCTTTCTCTTATATTTCTTCTTGGATCTAGATCTGCTTTGACGTATCACTTCGATTACTTGTCTACTTTGTTATGGCCACTAATAGTTATTATGACTTTACATTTGTGTGCTCTGATGGTTTTTAGCGCAAGACAGATGTTTTGGTTTGATGTATTTGGTTCCAGTATTTTAGTGTAATGTTGTAACTGGTTTTGAGACTACGATGTTTTTCTATTGAATAATGGAGTTTTAAATTTCCACTGCTATTTTTATATCTCTCTTGTGAGATTATGTTTCTGTTTACCTATAATGCTTCATGAAACTTAATGCATTCTGATAAAGAGTGACATTAACGAATGTGGGGGTGTCACAGGTTCAATCCTTTCGACCTCTCCCCGATATTCCAAGTCAGTTACAATTTATTCCTCATCAGTTTTATTAACGTATTACATCTTTCTTTTCCTATCCTTTGACCTGCATCATTATTTTTACTTTTTATGGATTGAATACTTCTTACCTTCCTTACCTTTGCTTTGAATGTTTGGATTTGATGTCCATCATCCAAAAGCAAAAGTTCACTAGAGGCATCAAAATAAGTAAGGTATTCCTTCTTATATTGATCGAGGGTAGCAAAGTAAATTTCTCTAGAGTTAAATTTCTCTCTCTTAATAGTTCCTTAACCCTTCCTCGTCAAAAATTTGACCATTATGTGTTTAGGAGAAACGAAGCCATCCACTTTATCCAGAGCGGGGCTCCAAAAGAACGCGTTATAGAAAGATGGCAGGTCGATGACTACAAAGAGAGCTTCAAAAGTGAAACAGAAAGGAAGTCCAATTGTACTTTGAAATTTATTTGCCCGATAGGTGTGGAGCTCTTATTATTGAACCCAAAGATTGGGTCTGGGCTTTCTTCCGTGATGTTCACTTAGTCAAAAGCATGTTCGAAAATGACATCGACAGCGCTTCCAGGTATCAAGCAGGATCTTGACAGCCATGGACTGCCCTATCTTGGCAGTGATCATCAGCAGGTCATCATGTGGGTGATGAATCCCCTTCTGGAGCTCTAACGAGGTCACCACCAAAGTATGTATGTGAATCCCTCCTGAGGTATGATCCTTAACCCTTTCTTGGATCAAGAATACCCCATCTATGGCTTCTCCAATGTAACGGCTTTTCCCCCTTGACTGCTCCCAGCAATATGTGGGCTTCCGTGGATTACGTTGATATGGATGAGTGAAGGGCCGATTTCCAAAGCATCGTTCTCATTAACAACATTGACCAGAGTCTCATCGGAGGGCTTTTGATGTCCTCTATTGTCATGGGAGGCATTTTGAGAGTTTTAGACAAATTCTTGAAGTTGTCCCTCTCGCTATGTAGTTAAAGCCCCACTAAACCTCCATAATATCCCCGCTGTAACCCATAGCATTCTTGAACTGCTACGCTATTTCAATTAAATTTTGATGAACAGTAGATCCTCTTTTAGCCCCACTATTTTCCGCTGCATCCGCTAAATCAAGGCTTTTTTTCGTTCGCTTTAGCAATATTAATATATAAAGCTTAATTTGACTAGTTTTCTTTTTAAAAAAATCAGTAAATTTTGCGTAAAGTGCTAAATTTAGGTCATAAATTCCTAATATCTGGTAATAATCAATTACATTCATCGAGTTTAGCATGAAAATCTATGATATTCCTTTATTTTGCTATACAATATTGATTAATATTAGTTTCTACAACACATATAATGAGGAAATGATGAATAATTAATTTTCAAATATTTGGTTTTACATCTAATGAACCTTTTTGTACCTCTACTCTATCTCTGCTATCTTCTCACTATACCTTTTTGCACCTCCACCGCTAAGCGCTTTAACTGCACAGCCCTCTCGCACGAGTCTTTGGATGGTACTAGCCAGGATCTTACACTCATTGGTCTTGCGGCCATTTGCCTTGTGATAAAGACAGTAAGCGTCACCCTTTTTTACGTCGAGTTTTGTTTGTGCTTTGAAAGAGGTAGGAAAGTTCACCTTGCCTTTCATCATAGTATAGATAACATAAATTGGCTTATTCAGTGCCACTGAATTTTTGTTAGTGTTCCCCCATCGGGATTGCTTTAAGTTCCTATCAAAGATAGGTTTTTCTCCCTACTTAAAAATGTATCCTTTCTTTTTAGCATGATAAATCTCATCCATTCATATGTATTCGTTGGTGCAAAAGCGGAATTCCTACAGGATCTTGTCGTGGTTTATCACAAGTTCATTCCAAAAAGGGGTGTTTTCATGAAGCCCTGTATAGACATCTATTAATATGGCTCTATCATTTATCTATTTTACCCTTTTGGATTCTACGTTAAATTTATTCAAGTATTCTCCGAGGGTCTCCCTTTGTTGTTGCTTAATGTTGGCTAACATTGTGTAATATATGGTGGGGTCCTTTTAGACACGGAAATTTGCAACAAACTCATGTGAAAACTATTTCCAGGAGTAAATGGTCTTTTCATGACACTGTCGATACCATTTGGAAGCGGCACATTGAAGAGTTAAAGAGAGCAATCTACAACGTACTGCTTTGTAAGCGTTATACAAGTCCATCTAGCTTTCAAAGGCCATTAGTTGATCGTTAAGGTCTGTGATTCCTTGATATTTGATTGTTGGAATCTTTATTTGTGACGGGATGATTGCAGACATGATCTCCGCGGTGAAGGCTGCAACCCTTTCATTATCATTGGCATAAGCTCTGAGGGTTCTTTTTCCCTTTGACGAATGAATCCTTTACAGCTTTTGCAATCAGATCTTTAAAGTTAGCATCTTCGGTAGGACAATTCACCATGTGGAATTTACATCATTCGGTGGTGGTGCTCCCAGACTGCTCCTCTCTATCCTTCAGCTTTCCTTGATAATTAGCTTTTGCGTTCCCACCGTTCAGTTTCTTAAGTTTAAGTTCGAAAGGCTCACTTTTGCTTTTGCTTTCCACTTAGATAGCCGCTGACTTTTTCCTTATTGAATCCACCACCTGGTTCACGATTGTCTTCGCATTTCGGAGACTTTGGCTCTTACCAGACTTTTGGGAAAGCACTTCATTTAGTAGCGATTTCAATTCAGCAATTTCATTCTTCATATGCTAAATCTCTTCCGCATTTTCTTCCTTTGATTCTGTAATGGATGGCTCTCCTTGTTAAGCATCCGCCAGGTTAAATGATGGTGTAAAAACTTCTTCTAGCTGAGGTGTCTGGCCCACTTCTTCGATGATTATGTCCAAACTTTTCAATTTGGTTTTTGTTGTCTTTATTGTTCCTATATTCATTCAAACACAAAAAGAAAATTTAGTTTGTATTAACCACAAGCTCAAAGGTTCAAGGCCCTCCTTCCAATGTCAAAAATGTTAGCCATAAAAATGGTTGACACCCAAAGTATCTTATAATAGATAATTTATGAAAGCAATGGCTTCCGTATTAATTAAGCAACCTGAAAGTGTAATAGACTTCAACTTTTATTGCTATCGAAAATTTTATTTATCATGGACATTCATTTACGACTTTCAGGGCATGAGCAACCGAAGGCATATTGAACTAAGGTTTTGTATGTTTGATTGAATCGTAACTGCTAAATGCACCAAAAGCTAATTCCCTTTGAGACAATATAAACCCAACTGGGTAGGATTTATTTTAGAACTATGTAAAATAAGAATATGATATCATGAAACTCGATTGAGGAAAAAAGGTTCCTTTGATCATAATTTATCTTATTCCTTTTGGATAAGTGTTACTGATTTCGGACTTAATGGTGTTATACCTTCTCATGTGTTTAACAACATGATTTCAGTTAAGATTAAGAAGTTCGAAGTTAGAATCATATGCAATTGGCTACTAATAAATTTATAGCCAAAAATGGTTAGATCCCTTCCTCTTAAAATTAAATTCCACAAGTTAAGATCATCAATCCTCCTTCTTTTATTATAAATCACCGAATAAGCTTACAAGAATAAGAGAAAAACCCTAATTTGATTTTGAAACTAGGTTTACACTTCGCAAATTTATGATTACAATATTTTGAATGATTGGTTATCCTGATTCAAGACGTCTAGGGCTGTATTTATCGATGCGGGTTGGCCCCCTTTCATTTGTAAGGCTTCGTATAAGTACCTTTCTGAAGGTTTCTCCATGATCTTTAGTGAATGCGATACTGTAGCTTGTGGTTTTTTTGGTCTATACCTTCTGGGGTATAGGTTTGGTTTGCTGCGGGAGGCAAGTACTCATGCAGGCTCTCGGCTTGTCATAGCAACCTATCTTTGTGCGGATGGTCTTTCAGTATGTTAAACCTTTTGTCTAGTCTATGTGTGATGGCCCGCCCCGTACTAACCGACATTTCCCTTAAATGTGCTGTACCGATGCCCAACCAGCACGGGACAGTCGCCAAAGAAAGGAAAAGAAAGGAATTTTAAACCAACAAGGAACCTGTAGAATGTCTCACAGCGCATGGAATAAAATATAATAATAACATAACTTGACAAAGAACAGGCGAGAAAGTGCATAAGCTGAAAACTAAACCATCATAGCAGCGGAAATCCAAAGTACAGCTTATGATCCAATATCATTATTACAACTTCAAATTACTGTCTCTAAAGCAAAAGAAAGAAATGGTACACTACTAATGCCCAAGCAGTGACCAGCTACAACACAGGGAGAATATATATATATATATATATATATATATATATATATATCATACATGGAAGCCTCCTTCTCGTCTTCGGTACACCTACTCGTGCATATCACCTAACACGTCTCTGGTCTGCTCGTTTAGGAGCACCCAGAGTAACAAGAAGAGACATAAAACTCTGGGTCAGACAAAAGTCTGGTACGAGCGATAAGCAACAAAACAGAACAATAACAGGTATAATCCAATCATACCTGAACCTGCAACCAAAAAGTTAGCACAACAAGATGTACAGTACTCTAAGGTAATACTAACATAAAGTGTAAAAGTAATATGGGGGTGTGCACATCATGGTGATAGCAAACATCAAACATAGAATCATCCTCACATCTCTCACTCAGTGAGTAAAGCATATGATATCCACCACCCGAACACCCAATCCTTTGCTATGATCACTTTGCTCCATGGAGTCACTATGACCCCGTTGCACTGATCCATAGCCACTAATCCGTCTCTAAGCGGTGAACTAAAGTTATGGATATCGATAACCCCTTTGCTCACATCCCGCAGCAAAGTCCAACTAATGATGTTAACTCATTGGCTCCCAACTGGATCCTGAGTATAAACTTATCATTTGGACTACCTTTGCATCTGGGTTTTGGTCTCATCCCAGTTTGGTTCCTAACTCCAAATTTCCATTTAGTCTGTTCACTGTCCATGCTCCACGACCGGCTCGTGATTCTCATTCGATTAGTAGTTCGTGAAATTATACATAGCACGCGATGATCTCCAACTCAAGTTCATGACCGACATGGTCTGCTCGTGACACCTCCTTGACATCAGTTCGTAACCCCAGGCTTTAGTTCGTAGCACTCATCTCGGGTCTTGATCATGCTTCTGGTCATGGTGCATCATGGCGATCGGCTCATGAGGCGGTTCGGTTCGTGATACCTCCTCCAAGCATCAAATCAGTTCGTTCTCCTTCCACCGGATCGGGTCGAGGACACCCATTGGCTTTGGGTCTGACCCCTTCATCGCTTCGGATCGTGATTCCAGGTCGTGGGTCCATGCATCGGTTCGTGGTGTCCTTGTCACGAGCGGTTCGGGTCGGGGCCTTCTCTTTGAATTGGGTTGTGGAGTGCACCAGATAGGCGGGTCGGGGTCGGGTAGGGGAGATCCGATCCGGCCCGGCTCCTGCATATTTTTCCTGCAACTTCCAGCGACTGTATTTACGCCACACGACGGCGTTTTTGACTATTCTAACTGTTCTAAACAATTACAAAACATTCCAAACAGTCATAGCAACATATATAATCATCCACAAACACCAAAACAACAAATAATCATGATAATATAGACCAAATATACCAAAGAACCCATGTTTTCCCCTTAATCATGTTCAAGCATAACTAATGATAGGGTTAGCAAAACTTAACCAAATTAATCCAAATTTCTATCAGAGCTCTAAAATAATATTTTAGAATTTTACAAATTTTTCCAGATTTTTCTGAGCCATAATTTCGCTAATTATCACTAATCACCCCTAATTAGCCGTAATTAGTGAAAAACAATGCAAATCACTCACCTTTGCCACAAATAAATTATAGATCTTAACTTTGCTACTATTTTGGGTCGAATTCTAATGCAACACAGCAACTCCAACTCTGATTTGGTGTTATTTTCCCTTGATTTGACGTAGCTTGGCTTAATCTTCAATTATAAAGCGATTAGGAGCGATTTGGGATGAAATTAGAAGGTGGAGGCCATGGCTAGGGTTAGAGGAATGTTTTAGGCGGCTGAAAAATGAAACAAAATTCGTTCCCTAACCGTTCTCAGCCTCCCCATCACCCTAATTAGGCCCAGTTATGCTGTTTTTCATCTTCTAAATCTTATTTTAGCCATATCTCCCAAACGTTGAGTCTGTTTGGCTAATGTGACCACTCTACGGAAAGGTAAACCATCATTCAGATCTAATGGAAGTGGTTTCAAGTCAAAACTCCTTACCAATCAAAAGTTATGGCCGAAACAAGATCAGCTAGGGGCAAAACAGTCATATAAAAATCAGCAAAAATCATGAACATAGGAAATGACCCCAATAGTCGTCTCCCAAAGTTACATGACCATACGACTTCGTATGTGAAAGAAATAAATATTCTACGATCCTTCGATGCGTAGAATGCGGGTTGTTACATTCTCCCACCCTTAAGAAATTTCGCCCCGGAAATTCCTTATCCAAAACATACAAAGGATCCTGCATGCCTACCAATCATTAAAAAAATGATAAAGCATACAAAACAACACAACAAGCCTATCCTAGCATGTGGTTTACTAACAAGGGAGTGTTATACCGATATAAAAACCTTACCAGGCAAAGAGTTCTGGATACTTCCTCCTTATGTTCTCCTCTGTTTCCCAAGTACAGTCTTCCTCATCATCACCCCCACTGAACTTTGACTAGTTTCACTGCCTTCCTTCGAAGCTGCTTCGTATCATTCCCAACAATACGCATAGGCCTGCAGTTCCCAACCGCCTCGGGTTCAACCTCGATATTGTCCAACTGATCTGGTGAAATAGTCATATCGGGGTCGTGCACGAATTTCCTTAACTGCGAAACATGAAGTACATTATGAACTACCGCCATCTTCTCCGGTAATTCAACTTTATATGCCAAATTCCCAATTTGCTCGAGAACTGGGAATGGACCAACAAATCTTGGTGTTAACTTGCCTCTCCTACCAAATCGTATCACACTCTTTAATGGAGAAATCTTGACGAATACCAAGTCGTTAACGAAGAATTCCAAATCTCTTCGCCTTCTATCAGCCTAACCCTTCTGCCTATCCTGGGAAGCCTTCATTCGTTGTTGGACAACCTTGTTCTTATTTGAAGGTTTTCTTATTACTTTTAGTCTAAGCCCAAATTTCCCACTGTTTTCTAACCAACATGATGGTGAGTTGCACGGTCTTCCGTACAAAGCTTCATATGGAGCCATACCAATATTGGATTGATAACTATTATTATATGCAAACTCTACTAGATGCAAATGGTCATCCAATGATCCACCAAAATCCAATATTCAAGCTCTCAAGAGATCTTCTAATACTCGATTCACCCTCTCTGTTTGAGCATCGGTTCGAGGATGACACGTGTACTGAGATGTAATTCCGATCCTAAAGCCTCTTGTAAGCTCTTCCAAAACCCACTAGTAAATAATGGATCTCGGTCACTAACAATGCCTTTGGGTACTCCATGAAATCTCACTACCCACTTTATATACAGTTCCACTAAGTTAGTTGTCGTTCTGTTCGACTTGACGGGTATAAAGCTTGCACTTTTGGTTAATCAGTCCACAATCACCCAAAAACTGTCATGGCCCGATCTAATCCTCGGTAAACCATCTATGAAATCCATCGAGACTTATTCCCAATTCCATTCGGTAATTTTCAATGGTTGTAACAAAGCACTAGGCTTCCTTTGCTCAGCTTTAACTAACTAGCAATTTATACTCTTGGAGATAAACTTCCCAATGCCTCCCTTCATCCCTTCCCATAGTAAGTCTGCTTCATGTCTCGATACATCTTATTACCACCGGGATGTATGGTCAGTTTTGAGTGATGACATTCTGTAAGAACTTCATCTCTCCATCCACTGACATTTGGTACAACCAGTTTATCATCCTTTCGAATCCATCCTTATCCATCTGGTCCATACTTGTTCATTTTCTCACCATCGGTATTCATCTCTTCCTTGGAGATGATTTCTATTAGGTTTTAGGATCATCCCTCTAACTGGAACCAATTCGCTCAATAAAGTCGTTCTAATCGTCAAACTTGCCAATATTTCTAGATCCAATCCATATTTAGGTCTGAAATCATCTCCCATGATATACTCCAATTACTTCCATTCAAGAAACATAGCATCTAAACTGGCATGTTTCTTACTCAATACATCAGTACAACACCTAGTCTGGTACCACATGCATCGTTGTATACCGTCATCTCTTCTTTCTCTATTACCAGAATCCTACAGGTGATAGTCTAATCAAGGTAATAAAACAGGAACAAACATAACAACCATAGCATCCATCAAACATGTCCTATCTATCACCTGCTAAAGCCATACACACGTTGGTACCTACTTGACTGGTCCAACCAACCCCAAGGTTAACGGACGCCCCGCCTACATGCATACATCGATGCCCACTTGACTGGTCCAACCAATCCCAAGGCTAATGGAAGCCTCGCCTCCATACGGACTATCGTACATCCAACGTACGTTTATCCTCCAAGGATAACTAGATCACATCCAACAGATCCAAGGTAACGGGCATCCCTAGATACCCCTGCTTCTAGTCCGCCTAAAACACTCGAGTCCCACCCAAGTCTATCAATTATCTTGCTGCCTTCTCGAGTCCAACTTGAGCCAATTCATTTCCCTGCAGCCTTCTCGAGTCCAACTCAAGTCAATTTATTACTCATAAACTCAGACCCAGTCTTGAGTATCCATTACCGACAAACTCTAATCCAGCGTGAGTCGCCTCCCTATTCGTTGCATCTCCAAGATCAACAAATGCCTATTTTCTTTTACAAGTTAAAGTCCAAATAGAGTCGTCCTAACCTTCGTTGCATCTTCCATGATCAACGAACACATCATATTCCTTTAAAAAGAACATCAACATAGGGTCCTAAACAATCCATTACTTTGCATCTTTCTCGAGTCCCACTCGAGTCATCTCATAACCCTATCGAGTCTAACTCGCATCAGCCCATACCATTGAACAGTCTTATCATGTCATGGCTGCACATCACTCCTCGAGTAAGCTGAGATAACATTCAATGGAAATCACAACAACTACTTATATCTCACGTAAACCATCCTAGTCGAATCGACATTCCCTAAGCACAAGCCCCAAAGGCCTAAACCAATATCATAATAGCACTCAAGGAACATCTCCTCCGAATTCAGACAATCTACGTGAGATGATACTAGCAAAACAACTAAGCAATCACAAGCAAACATACATCCATAACTCGATAAGACCACATTATAACAAATCATGCAAAGACTAGTCGAACCACCTATCGGGTTCATCACAACTAAAAGTATATCGACCATCCCGGGTTCCAATCCCAACTTATCTACTAGGTCACTAGATATGAAGGAATGGGATGCCTCGCTATCAACAAAACTAGAACAGAAGAATCATAAATAGAAAGCATACCTCGAATAATGATGCCCTTTCCCTTCTCCGCCGCAGTTGGGGCATTTGACGAAGAAGGAACAGCGTTGATAGCATATGCTTTCACAATCTGCTTCTCTTTAGGGGGTTGTGGGCAATTATCCTTGTGATGTCCCACTTGGCCGCAATTAAAGCACTTCCTTTCCACAGACTTTTCCTGGCAATCTCTAGCATAGTGGCCCTTTTTTCCACAACTAAAGCACTCTTTATTTTTCTTGTCCTTATTTTTCTGACCACCCTTGGTCTGATCCTGTTTTCTCTTATTCTGATACTCCTTCTTACCTCCACCCCTTGATTGCCGCTTTGGTTCCTTTACAGATGCAATAGCAACATCGTTTGACTTAGGGTAAAGACTCTCTGATCTCAATGCTTTCCCCACTATAGACACGAACGTCTCATCGATGTGGTTTATCGGCCTTTCCCTTAAGTACTCATCTAACCCGATTATGAACTTCTCGTTCTTCTTCTTGGCAGTGCCGATAAGAGATAATCCATACTTCGATAAAGTATCGAACTCAGCAATATATTCCAAGACTGCCCTACCATTCTGCTTAAGCTCCAAAAATTTCCTAAACAATTTAGATTTGTGAGCAGCTGGAATAAATTTTCGCTGAAACGAGTCATAAACTGATTTGAAGTAACTTGATCTTCAGGAGTAGCTGCTTTAATAGCATTCCACCAATTCATAGCTCGTCCTTGAATCTGACGCGGTGCTAACTTTATCTTCATGGCATCATCGATTCCCTAGTCCTCGAAGATGCGCTCACAACTATCCAACCAATCTTGAACATCCGTAACCGACTCCATTCCATGGAACGTCTTCCCGCCAAGATTAGTATAATCCTTATTAAGCTTGGCGAAATCAGCCCTAGGCGCCTGCACTACTGCACCACCACGGTTAGAAGCATTAGGAACTGCTCCCCTAGCATCCCTAAGCTTCTCTCACATGAAGGTAGTAAACATCGTCCTCATATCAGGAACATCCCTATTGTTTTCTCCTGAACCTGTACTTCTCGTATACCTGCTCATCGTTCAGTCTGTAAAGAGAAAACGATTAACCATCTCCTAGTGGTGCCAGTGCAGTGCGACTCCGTCTTAGATATACTAATAGTATATAAATATATATATAGCTTTTGAAAACCAAAATATCACAAATACGCGCTCTCATATACGTGTACCATCTCTCCCTGGTGTCTTCCCCTAGGTTAACTACACAACCTAGCTCTGATAACAAATGTGACGGCCCGCCCCGCACCAGCCGACATTTCCCTGAAATGCGCTGTACCGATGCCCAACCAGCACGGGACGGTCGCCAAAGAAAGGAAAAGAAAGGAATTTTGAACCAATAAGGAACATGTAGAATGTCTCACAGCGCATGGAATAAAATATAATAGTAACATAACTTGACATAGAACAGGCGAGACAGTGCATAAGCTGAAAACTAAACCATCATAGTAGCGGAAATCCAAAGTACAGCTTATGATCCAATATCATTATTACAACTTCAAATTACTATATCTAAAGCAAAAGAAAGAAAAGGTACACTACTAATGCCCAAGCAGTGACCAGCTACAACACAGGGAGAATATATATATCATACGTGGAAGCCTCCTGCTCGTCTCTAGTACAGCTACTCGTGCATACAACCTAACCTGTCTCTAGTCTGCTCGTTTAGGAGCACCCAGAGTAATAAAAAGAGACATAAAACTCTAGGTCAGACAAAAGTCTAGTATGAGCGATAAACAACAAAACAGATCAATAACAGGTATAATCCAATCATACCAGAACCTGGACCTGCAACCAAAGAGTTAGCACAACAAGATGTACAGTACTCTAAGGTTATACTAACATAAAGTGTAAAAGTAATATGGGGGTGCGCATGTCATGGTGATAGCAAACATCAAACATAGAAATCATCCTCACATCTCTCACTCAGTGCGTAAAGCATATGATATCCACCACCCAATCACTTAATCCTTTGATACGATCACTTTGCTCCATGGAGTCACTATGACCCCATTGCACTGATCCATAGCCACTAATCCATCTCTAAGTGGTGAACTAAAGTTATGGATATCAATAACCCCTTTGCACACGTCCCGCAACGAAGTCCAACTCATGAAGTTAACTCGTTGGCTCCCAACTGGATCCTGAGTATAAACTTCTCATTTGGACTACCTTTGCATCTCGGGTTTTGGTCTTATCCCAGTTTGGTTCGTAACTCCAAATTTCCATTTAGTCTCTTCACTGTCCATGCTCCACGACCGGCTCATGATTCTCCTTCGATTCGCAGTTCGTGACATTATTCTTAGCTCGCGATGATATCCAACTCCAGTTCGTGACTCACATGGTCGGCTCGTGACACCTCCTTGATATCAGTTCGTGACTCTAGGTTTAGTTCGTAGCACTCATCTCGGGTCATGATCAAGCTTCTGATCGTTGTGCATCATAGCGATTGGCTCGTGAGGCGGTTTGGTTCGTGATACCTCCTCCAAGCATCAGATCAGTTCGTTCTCCTTCCACCGGATCGGGTCATGGACACCCATTAGTTTCGGGTCGGACCCATTCATCGCTTCGGATCGTGACTCCAGGTCGTGGCTCCAAGCATCAGTTCGTGGTGTCCTTGTCACCAACGGTTCGGGTCGAGGCCTTCTCTTTGGATTGGGCGTGGAGTGCACCTGGTGGGCGGGTCGGTTTGATGCCATCATTCACGAGCGGGTCGGGTTCGGGTAGGGGCGATCCGATCCGGTCCGGCTCCTGCATATTTTTCCTGCAACTTCCAGCGACTGTATTTATGCCACACGACGGCATTTTTGACTATACTAACTATTCTAAACAATTATAGAACATTCCAAATAGTCATAACAACATATATAGTCATCCACAAACACCAAAACAACAAATAATCATGATAATATAGATCAAACATACCCAAGAACCCATGTTTTCCCCTTAATCATGTTCAAGCATAACTAATGATAGGTTTAGCAAAACTTAAACAAATTAACCTAAATTTCTATCAGAGCCCTAAAATAATATTTTAGAATTTTACAAATTTTTCCAGATTTTTCTGAGCCATAATTTCGCTAATTATCACTATCACACCTAATTAGCCGTAATTAGTGAAAAACAATGCAAATCACTGACCTTTGCCACAAATAAATTATAGATCTGAACTTTGCTACTATTTTGGGTCGAATTCTAATGCAACACAGCAGCTCCAACTCTGATTTGGTGTTATTTCCCCTTGACATAGCTTGGCTTAATCTTCAATTAAAAAGCGATTAGGAGCGATTTGAGATGAAATTAGAAGGTGGAGGCCATGACTAAGGTTAGAGGAATGTTTTAGGTGGCTGAAAAATGAAATAAAATTCGTTTCCTAACTGTTCTCAGCCTCCCCATAACCCTAATCCTGAAATGGGTTATGGGCCCTCTTGCTAATCACCCTAATTAGGCCCGGTTAGCCTGTTTTTCCATCTTCTAAACCTTGTTTCAGCCATATCTCCCAAACGGTGAGTCCGTTTGGCTAATGTGACCATTCTACGAAGAGGTAAACCATCATCCGAATCTAATGGAAGTGGTTTCAGGTCAAAGCTCCATACCAATCACAAGTTATGGCCGAAACAAGATCAGCTAGGGGCAAAATGGTCATATAAAAATCGGCAAAAATCATGAACATGGGAAATGACCCCAATAGTCGTCTCCCAAAGTTACATGACCATACGACTTCGT
This sequence comes from Allium sativum, assembly GCA_030737875.1. Lineage (NCBI taxonomy): Eukaryota > Viridiplantae > Streptophyta > Magnoliopsida > Asparagales > Amaryllidaceae > Allium > Allium sativum. Next base: position 49,766,814 of record CM060911.1, on the reverse strand, counting down.
ATGTGAAAGAAATAAATATTCTACAATCCTTCGATGCGTAGAATGCGGGTCGTTACACTATGGTTTTCCTTGTGAGCTTCCTCAAAAACAACCATTCAGATTTCTTTGGTTTTTGCACTTTGGAACTTAGGCTTGAATGCTTCCTTCCAGGACATGCCCTCTGGTATTACCGAAATGGACCTTTTCTTTACTGCACCAGAAGGATACCTTTCCATTACTTCCTTGCTTGTCGACAATGGTGCTTTCGATGGCCTATACGAAGCTTTTTCTTTCCCTTTGAGCCTTCGTTTTGGTTAACAATTCACAGTGTTTTTCCTTCCCTTGCTTCTTCTCGAATACTTTTCCTTCTGTCATGTCGTTTTGTCACTCTATTCTCCTGAAGGAATGAAATTTCAGCTAGCAGTTTCATTAAAAGTAGTTTGAATTGAATATAGTTTGAAATAACATAGTATTAATGGAAAATAGTTTGAAATAAAAATAAATTTAATAGAAATAGTCTGACTTTAAAAATAGTTTGAAATATAATAATGTTAATTTAAAAATAGTTATGAATGAAAAAGTTTAGTTTCTTTTCATTTAAACAATTTTAACCCAGTCTGAAATTTCGAATTCCACTCAAAACAATTTCAAATCTTATGTCTCAATTTCGGGAAAACTTCAAATTTCATGCATCATTTTAAAACCAATTTAAATTTCAATTTCCAATTTAAAACTTATTTCAATTTGATGGTTTTAGGATCTTAAATTCAAATTTTGACCTATATAAATTAAACTGGTTTCAGACCATAAGTTGCAATTTTAAACAAATTTTGCATCAAACTGGTTTAACATTTTAATTCTAATTTACAGATTTGACGCTTAAAATAATTCAATTTTGATAAATTCATGTAAATTCAATTTAAACCCCAGTTTCAATTATTAAGATTTAAAAGTTGTTAACCCGCCATTTTACAATGCCTCAGAAATCGAGTATATATGATTATATAACGCTATAAACGAATTGAATTCATCAAAATATTGCTTTGGAATAAACTAGATTGAAACTCAAATTTTGGCTATGTGTCAGATAGTTATGAATCTGAAGCATAAGATCAGAGCTCAAAATTTGGCTTAGTATCGGATCGTTATGACTCTGAAGCACATGCAAAATTTGGCTAAGTGGTGGATCGGAATGACTCTGAAGCCCAAGATCAAAACTTAGAATTCGGCTTAGTGACGAATTGGTACGACTCTGAAGTACATGATCTAAACTCATAATTTGGCTAAGTGTCGATCGATATGGCTTCAAAGCGTATAATATCATATTTCAAAACTCATCCAAAACTTCATGAATTACTCAAAATCAGTGGCTCAATATGCAAACTGGAAGTAGATGGGGCAAGAGGACTGACATGTCATCCCAACTTGACAGACCCCTCTATGTAATTCTTGTCTGATCTTAGCTCTTTTCCTTCCTCTATAAACATAACACCAAGGGCTTTGAAAATGGATCTTCACTTCTCCATGCAAAATCTCTGCTACACCTTGGAGACAACTTCAACCTATATTCCCTTCATTTATACAGAACTAACTCTACATGTAATATAAATAATAAATTACACTAAGTGGATGTAGGCCAGAGTTTGTTAAGTCACTATAAAAATACTGTGTTTTCTTTAACTTTTACATACTCTGTGACTGTTCTGTGATTTGTGATTTTGATTGCATAAACTTGGGTGTTAGGCTTGATTGACCAAAAATTAGTCTAACATTTTGGCGTTCTAGGTAGGGGAAAAACTACTTGAATCAAGGAAATCTCTACAAAATAAACTATGACTAGGAAGAGGAAGACGAATAATCATCCTAAATGAGCTACAATAGAAGGAGGGAGTGATGAATATTCTTTCAAAGGAAATCCTTCTTTATACTTGACAAGCGAGAATATGGATGAGGTGGTGAACAAACTTCAGGACCGCCTCGAACATCAAGAGAGTTTGTTGAAAAGACATAAGGAGATGATAGTGAATTTCCTCAAAGAAATCGGACAAGGGAGAAAGCCATATGGGAAGAATGCAATGAAAATTCGTGTGCGACTTAAGGATCTTTATACATGGATTTAAGAGGAATTGCCAATGATATACCAACTTATATTAATATAATAGTTATGCAGGTAAAACTAAGCTATATAGAATATCTCAAATAAATAAAAGCAGTATGCAAAGTGACACCAGGAATTTTATACTGGTTCGGACTACCTGTTCTATGTCCTTTCCAAGATTCCTTCTGGAATTTACTATCAACGCCCTCTCTTCACCAGAGGAATAGGTTCACAATGATCCGAGCCTCAACAAGGATCAATCCGAGCCCCAACAAAGGTTTTCCTGCCTGAGCACCAACACAAGACTTTTACAAATTACAAGAGTTTGACTTCTTCTTGTTTTCTTGAAACACTAAATAGCCAATGATTGTGTACACCCTTCCTATATTCGTATCCTCAAGAGTATAACGTGTATGTAAAGATTGAAGGAAGTATATTACATACTGAATCAAGAGATATAAAGTAATTCAATGATTCAAAAAGTAAATTGAATATTTGAGAGCCTTTTGAATGCAAGAGAGTATAGATAGAATAAGTACGAATAGATTGGAAATCAGTTGTTTGGAAATCAAGTTTGAAGTGTATTTATAATTGCAGAAGAGTGGTGATCCTTCACGAAGAGTCTCAATAAAGAATTGTATCCATTTCTGTTTAGAAATGAGGAGGAATCTCTTCATGAAAGAAAGAAACTCTTCACAAAAATGGTTGTTGTTTCGAATCAGTCAACTGGTCTGCGAATCACTAGTCGACTGGTTAATCAAAGAAAATCGTATATATATTTAAACATGAAAAGAAACTAGCCATTTCTAGGCTTTGGTTCACTGACCAGTCAACTGGTCTGGTTTTCACTAGTTGACTGGTTAAGTGAAATCAGTCCAGTAAAGGCTACTTTCTAGCCATATATTTATATATAAAATTATGTGCATTCATGTTACACTACGAGGATAGATTTTAACATATATCTAACACAACTCAATACTTATATATATGACACTTAGCTCTTCAATATGATCTATATTCCTTTGTTGTCATGAATCGAAAATCTTATGAATCAGCATTCTCCCCCTTTTTTGATTGATGACAACATCTTGCATTCATGTTTGAAATATTCTTTTTCTCCCCCTGAATGTATGCTTGTATATTTTCATGTCCCCCTGAGTAGTTGCTTCTCTGCAACATTTGTTAGTGGAAAAAATATAATATACTTACCATCCAATTTTCTGTAACAAAATGTTAGTGTACGAAATTTAAATTATATATTTGAATATAATGACACATATTTCTCCCCCTTTGTAATTGATTAATTAAAAGGAATAAATGCCATGAGAAAAAAATAATTGAAAGTAGTAAAGAATATAAATAATTATAGCACCTTTAGGAGATATGTGCTATTTTGATAAGATGAGTTCTCATAGATATTTAGAGATACCGAAATAGCCTTCTCTTTATTGTGGCGTACCTGTAAGAAATATGATGTATACACTTTGGTACCCACTTGTTGCGTTTGGGTCCAGGGGTTGGATGGAAGGTAACCGTACCCAAGAGGGTTTAATGGAACCTTAAAAAAATGAAATCTTCAATATTAACTATATAATTAAAATAATTATCGATATATTTTTCTCTATTTTTCCGATTTACAGGAACCCGAATACTTAAATAACTTCTACTAATATTTGTTTTCGTATTTCTAGATCTATTATACAGATCTCTAGTCATAGAAGCATCTGGATTTCTAGAATAATTGTAATTGGATGTGCATTAGTACTAGTGGTGATATTCTTATTGTACATAAAAGCATATCTAGCACTACTTCTATGATTATATCCTAAGCCACTTTTGTCATGTAAAAGTCGAGATCTAAATAAAATCATTTTTAAATCATTTTGACCTTTATTAAATTTCGCGAACTTATTTGTACATTTATCAAGTTAAATTCCAAAGTCGCGACTGACATTTTCAAAAGAAATTTTGTTATTTTGAAAGCCATCAATTTCCTTATTTAATTCAGAATTCTTCCTTTTTAAAGTACCATTCTCAGTTTTGAGACCACAAATTTGATATCCTGAATTATCTAAAGAAGGCTGTATTTTCAGAATTCTCTTTTGAGTTAGAAATTTCATTTTGCAAAATATTATTACTCACCTTTAAAATCTCATATTCTTTAGATAACTCTAAATTCTTATCAGTTAAAACTCAATTCTCTTTTTCAAAAGACGAAATTAAAGAACTATAATTATTTAAAGAATCTTCTAAATATATTTTTTGGGGCAAAAATTGATTTCCTTTAGAAGACCATTGTTTTTGTCTTCTAGTCGCTCAATTTCTTTTCAAAGGAAATATTTTTGAGAAATAAGATCCTTCTAAGGTATTTTCAAAACATGTGGCTTGTCTTACTAAAAAATTGTTTTCTTCTTTTAACTTGGAATTTTCTTGTTCATAATTTTTTGACTTAGCTAAAATGACTATATCGAGTTTACCCGAAGTTTTAAAATATTTCAATAATTGTTCATGGTCTAACAAAAGATCTTTATATAATGAATCTATACATACTGATTGTTATCTAACTTTAGCCATGAGACATTTGCTTCCTTGTTCTCTTGATTCTGCTTTGTTCCATTTTCTAATCCCTTAACAATATTTCATTATTGCCATTTATTCTAGGATTTTGTTATGATCTCTAGAACACCAGGCTCTGATACCAAATGAAAAGTTGTGTATGACTTAAGGAGTATGATCTTTCTATATGGGATATGCGGAAGTGGATATGATATACTAACTTGTCTAAAACAATAGTTATGTAAGTAAAAGTATACGATATAGAATATCACAAATAAGTAAAAGCAGTAAGTAAAGTGACACCAGAAATTTTATACTGATTCGGACTTCCCGTCCTACGTCTAGTCTCCTTCTGGAATTCACTATCAACGCCCTCTCCTCACCCAGAGGAATAGGTTCACAGTGATCCAAGCCCCAATAAGGATCAATCCGAGCCCCAACAAGGATTTTACCGCCTAAGCACCAACTCAGAACTTTTACCAATTACAAGAGTTTGACTTCTGCTTGTGTTCTTGAAACACTGAATAGCCAATGATTGAGTACATCCTTCCTATAATCTTAACCTCAAGAATATAACGTGTATGTGAAGATTGAAGGAAGTATATCATTTATTGAATTAAGAGATATAAAGTAATTTCAATGATTCAACAAGTAAATTGAATATTTGAGAGCTTTTTGAATGCAAGAGAGTAGAAATAGAATAAGTAAGAATAGACTGGAAATTAGTTATTTGGAAATAAAGTTTGAAGTGTATTTATAATTGTAGAAGAGTAGTGATCCTTCACGAAGAGTCTCAACAAATAATTGTATCCATTTCTATTTAGAAATGAAGAGGAATCTCTTCATGAAAGAAAGCAACTCTTCACAAAAATGGATGTTGTTTCGAATCAGTCAACTGGTCTGCAAATCAATAGTAGACTGGTTAATCAAAGAAAATCTTATGTATAGATATGTATATTTAAATATGAAAAGAAACTACCCGTTACTGGGCTCTGTTTCACTGACCAGTCGACTGGTCTGGTTTTCACTAGTCGACTGGTTAAGTTGAACCAGTCCAGTAAAGGCTACTTTCTAGCCATATATTCATATAAAAAATTATGTGCATTCGTGTTATACTATGAGGATATATTTCAACATATATCTAACATGACTCGATACTTATACATACGACATTTAGCTCTTCAATATGATCTCCATTCCTTTGTTGTCATGAATCGAAAATCTCGTGAATCAACATGCAATTGTTGAAACTTAAACTAGCAACACACGGTATATAAAGCTGGAACTGGGGAAACTGCCCCCACAACACAAGGGATTGATACTGGCCCCATTCCCCAGATCGATAGGGTCACCCCTCCCTACCACCGAGGGCATCAGTTTTTGGTCTTACTCTTTTGGATTTTAGAATCTTGGTTCACATAGTGGATTGATGCCCAAGGCTCTCGGGCTACAGTGTTGGACTTGGCGATTGCCATCAAATTTTGAATGCCTATGAATGGATTATGGATAAGATCAGGAGGGCTTCCAGGTGCGAATTGACTTGATCATACTTGGTGTAACAATCCGTATTTTCAAAATCAATTTAAAATTTTGATTTAACCTATTTTAATGAACTTGAGAAAAAAAATTGGTTATTTTTGCTAAATAAAATTTGAGAATAATTTCAAATTTAGTTTTTATATTTTATTTGACTTAAAACGAACTCAGTAAAATTATTAAATTGATTTATATGTTTTATATTTGAGAATTATAAAAATTCGATTTTTAAAATCATCGCATAGCCTTAAAAAGTGAAATTTTGCTAGGAAGCTCAGAATTCGACGAGACCATTTTTGTTGGATTCATAATGACAAAATATTGTTCAGTTTCAAAATTCGTGCCAAACGGACTCAGTATGTGGCCGTGCGAAGCAAAACCATTTGTTCAAAAATAGGCGATCAATTTACAAAGGAACATTACTGAGACATCTCAGAATTTGATTCCTTTTTTTTGGATTCGTATCATCAAATAATGGTTAAATCCAAAAGGCCATGATTTTCGGGTTAAGCTTGTAAGCGTACAAGAAGAAAAGATACACTAAAATCGCATTTTGAAAGCTTATTTGAGCATCATTGAGAATTTTAATGGAAGGTCAAGTGAACTCGGAATTCGACGAAACTTGATTCATTGGATTCGTCTTGATATGTATTATCTCATGTCCGAATTTCTTCGCAAACAGAGATCGTTTGCAGTCGGGCGATTCGGAGAGAAACGAGCATAATCACCATTCTTTCTTTCTCTCCTCATTATTTTCCTCCTTCCTCTTTCTCCTTCTTCCACCAAAAATGGAGACCTCTCTCTCCACCATGGCAATCGCTGCCATGCCCATCCACCACAACCGGCCGTCAGACACCACCCCTCCTCCTCCTCTCTCTCTCTCTCCTCTTCTCTCTCTCTCCTCTCCTCACTCCCCTTCTCTAAAAACCCTAGACCTAAATTGCAAACCCTAGACTCCATGGACTCCACCACCACCACCACAGCCACCGTCAGACCCCCGCAACCGGCCAGTTAGGCCCTCACCTTCGGCGGTGGGCCCCACCTCCTCCAAATTCCCTCTTTTTCACAAAGTTCCCGTTTGCAAAACCAACCCTCCTCTTTTTTCCTCAATAACTTTCAATCCATGCATTTCTTGCAAAGGCCCCGTGAATGAAAGTCATAGATCTCGTTTTTATCCACAAATTTGACATATCGCAATCGAATTTTAGAGTTCGGACCTGCTCGGAAAACACGTTCGAAATTTGCAGATATGAAGTGAAGATTCGCGATTTCTGGCGAATTATTGCATTTTTAGAAGAAAGTCAACAAGGCAAAGTTGTCCGGAATGACGTTTTTGTGCTAGTGACAAGATTTGGTGAAGATTGGAAGTCGTATGCAAATTCTAGAGTCAGAATGGTGAATTTGAGCGTAGAGAGTGACAACGGTGAATGCGCAACAAGAAATCTACATTAGAAGTTTCGTGGTGTTTGGTATAGCTTATGGGTGAGAACTCGCTCACTAAATTATTTTTTAGGTTATTATGTCAAGATGTGTTTTGTGGTTAAGTCAAGTCACTTAGAAAATAAAGGTGATTAAAGAAATGTGTGAACACTTTAAATTAGCATATTAGAGTAGTTAGTTAGTTATGTATTTTAAGTTGAAGGTAAGAAATTGTATCATGTAGTTATATTACCCTTTTTGGAGTTCAACACTTGAACTATTCATAAATCATTTGCATTAGGAAGTGTTGTATGAATATGTGGCACTCGCATGACATACGACGTGGATGGACACCTGTGGCGCCTTAAATGGCATTTGATAGTTTAGTATTTATTTATTTATATCTATGGTGTGTGCATTATATGCAGCTGATGATTCATTAATTAATTGTTGTTGGTTGAAACCCCGCATGGGTCTTGGGATAATATTCGACTCGCACATCTCCCTTGTGTGAATTTGCGGTTAATTGATTGATTGACGGATTTATGTAAGCATCAATTATTTGATTGAAGATTATATAAAAATAAAATGCACACTGGATGTCATTTTGTATGTTGATAGTTGTTTGCAATTATTGTTGGGTGTTTATGATGAATGTAATCCGTATAAATTTATTTATATGGATGTTGGTTGAGATTTCATTTCAATCCGGAATAAACATGAATATTTTTATAATGTAATATTCATTGAAAATTGAAAGTTGATTTTGATGTCCGAGTTAAGTATACAAATGTTATTTTAACTCCAATGGATTTTATATCGATTTTATTCATTTTTAAAATGAAAACTGAGAAGACTAAATTTCAAAAAAATAATAATAACATTTTGAAAATATTATCATTTTGAGATTATAAGAATACAAGAGGTTCAATTTTAATTTATATTGGTAATGAAAGTGAAATCGTTTTTAAATGAATTTACAACATTTTATAAAATATGTTTTTGAATGGGAGTCAACGATATTATATATATACATTGTATATATATATATATAATGGCTTGAATAGAACTTATCGCACATCAACCATTCGTGAATTTCAACCATTGACTTGAAATGGACGTAACGGGAGATCTGACCATCGAATTCTCCTAACGTATCGAAAAGATATTTCCAATGAATATAGATATTTTAATTTAAAGGTTAGATTTGAAAATATGCCCAAATCAGTTTAGGAAAAAGGTCGCTATGGATGCGGTTCGGTGGGCGATTTTTCCAACTGTTAGGGCCTTGATAAAATTGTTAAATATATGAATAAATTATGTAAAATCATAATAAATGGTTTAGAAAGATTTTGGATGAAATACTCCATATTTGAAAAGATAAAATATATTTTATCCGAATGAACTAATTAATAACTAGAATAAATTAGTTTTGTGAACGGTTTTGTCATAACCAGAAGTTTCCAACATATAAATTGGAATTGAATGGAATTCGATTAATAATAATCGAGACGAGTTTCAGTGAAGGAAGGCATTTACTATAATTTAAAAAGCTTCGCTGCTATTCCATATATAGTACAGGTTGGATATGGAAATTTATATCGATTTTAAATTGTTCAGATTTCCGTGAAGTTTTCATATTAATGGAAGATGATTTTGGGTTTTTCGTGAGTGGTGTTTTTATATGACATTTGTTCTTTAACCCAAGTAAAGACAAGATTAATTTCCAAAGGTCGAAAAATGATTAAATAATGATTTTTGATATTAAAACTGAACTAGAGTTTTAATAAGTATATAACTAGATTGGAACATAGAAAGAGGTAATTAAATTTACCGAATAAGGGAAATGATCGAAATGGAGTATCACCAGTTTTATTCCATGTGATAGTTAAATCTTTAATTAGATTTGAAACGATAAATGGTAATTAAATTTACCAATAAAATGATGGGTGTTAAATATGGAGTACTACCAATTTTGCTCCATGGGATGAATAGGTTGGGATTGGGATTAATAAAATAAATGGTTACTTCGGTAAGGCTCGATAATCCCGACTAGTTATACAAACCTTAATTTGGTTTAAGTTGTAGCACCCCACCTCCACTAGGGTCACTCACAAAGGGAATGCTCTAGTTTTGGAGGGGTATTATCTAGTAAACAGGCACAGAGACAACACAAGACAGAACATAGATAAAATAGAGTATATAAAGCAGCGGATATAAACTTTAAAACCAAATCTCATTACTGAAAAATAGAGTCAAAACCTCTTACATAAAATTCCAAGTCATTATTTCATTATATCAAGTTCTAAAGAAGCAAAGTACTTAAAACAACATAAGTAAAATATTATTCCCCAAAAAGTGCATTAGTGCAACCATAGCATAGCTCAAGACCAAACCGTACATGAGCTGTCAGAAAGCAAGCAAAGTCCAGGCTAAGAGCTAGAGTTTCCTCCCTAAGAACCTGGGGGGGGGGGGGGGGGGAACGAAAGACAAAGAGGTGAAAGAAAACGGGTCAGTCAAAAAGACTGGTAAGCCCTTGTGACTATCAGCCTAGAAACTAGTAAAGTTAACAAGATATGAATAAACTGGAATTAAACATAGGAATGATGATAAGTCTAACATGATAACTAAGCTAACAAGATAACTCAAGTCTAACATTGCATATTCAAGGTTCGCCATACCAACTATACTGGTATACTAATCCCGTGTCAACTATAAATCAAGAAATAATCCCTTGGCTGAATATCGTGAAGTGACCCAATTCGGGGTCCAACGGCATGATCTAATCGATCGGCTCCCTACAAGTCTAGCTCGTCGTGTGTCATGATCTAATCGATCGGCTCCCTACAAGTCTAGCTCGTCGTGTTTCTGTGTCATACGGCCCTATCACAAATGTAGTCACCTGTGCTAGGTCCCCATAGGGTGTATCAAGCCCTAGGGTGACAACCACCGACACGAATCAAGAATGCACAGATAATCCTATTGATTCCCAATGCCTGCCTTTTCAACTCCGGACTAAGTGCACGACCCTAGTCCGCCTGAACCTACAATGGCGCACCAACTTAACCGTCGTTCTGGTCGCTTACAATCAGCCCAGCAATCGTGCCCCACACTGCCTAGTCCCAGGGTACCGTGATACATCTAGTGGGTTACTACTGAAAAGGACCACGTAACTAGGGTTTCGTTCAGCAGGTTAAGTTGTCATTTAAAATCGAGACTTAAGCCCATCTACGTGTCATGTCAAATTGACTAAGTGTGTCGTTCTAGTTCAAGACTTAGTCCTACGAATCATGTGTCAGGTTGGTTAAGTGTGTTCAAATGGTTCATGAATTAATCCTATCAAATCAACGTGTCAAATTGGTTAAGTATATTCAAGTGGTCCATGACTTAACCCTAACCAGTGGCATTAATTTACTTAATACACCCCTAACCTCTCACATTAGACTTGGTTATGGTTACTGGATGTGCCGGGCGGGTCTGGGCAGTTTTACACCCTAACCTAGTCTAACCTCGTGTTTCGAGTGCCATATGACCAACTACTCAAATTGGGTCCTATTGTTTGCAGTTACTGGATTCGCCGGGCAGTTCCGGGCAGATTTATACTGCAAACTCAACCCAACCCCGAGTTGGCCACGTTCAAGTTATCTAAGTATCATGTCCCAAATTCATATTTTCAGGTATAATTTCATGTCAAGTTCATGTTCCTATCCATGTTTTCAAGTTCATACTAAATTCAGGTTTTCCTAAACTACCCAAATCGCATCCCCAACGCTCGTGAATTCGAATCAAGGCAATAGATGTAACTAGGGAATAACATAACAAGGATGGGTATAAAGTGGCAAAGGTGATTTCAAGGCAAGCATGGTGTAACTTGAGATATGATCATAACATCACTGGCATATGAAATAGGGTGCTAAACATAGCAATAAATGACATAAGATGATAATCCTAAACTTGTGACTAGCAAAAGTTTCAACATCACAGGCATGTTAAAATAACGATAGGGTTTAGGTTATGACATGAACAGGCCCCTAAATCAAGTTCTTATCAGTATTCCACAAATCAAGGTTTAATATGAATGGTACTAGGTTCAAGGTGAATAGATCTAGGGTGAACAAGAGTAGATCTAAAATAATAGATCAAAAAGAATAGTCATAGATCAAAGATATACAAGAATAGGTCTCAAGTAGTTATCATGTTTATGTTCAACTTCAATTTACACATGTCCATATTAAGTTTAGAGTTTAGATCTATGAGTAACTGGGCTTACAGATCGTGGTTTTTGAGAACTAAGAACAGAAATTGTCGTATGATCGTTGCAGAAGCTTTAATCTCTAGTTTGAATTGAGTTGCTTAGGTTGATGTTGATTAGCTTCTAGTTTTGATTCTAGCAGAGTAGCGACGCCATTTTTATTTTTATTTAGAACAGAGGCAGAGTAGAAGCAGAATAGAATTGTGTGTAGAGAAGGCTAGGTTTGGGGATGTTTAAATAGGTTTAGACAGATGAATCTGGACAGAAATCGGACTAGAAACATCAGAACGAACACTGGCCCAAAAATGGGCTCGGGGACCAGGTTGACACCCAAGTTGACTTCCCAGTCGACCTGGTCTGGGGGGGGTCGACTGCCCAGTCGAATCCCCAGTCGACCTGGGTCTGGGCGGGAAATTTCCCACCCAGTCTGTTCTGCGTTTGAAATTCGAATTTTGAATTCGAAATTCGAGCTGTTTTCGATTTTGAAAATTCCTGAAACTTCGGAGGGTCATATCTCCCTCATACGGACTCCTATTCTTGCAAACTCGGACTCGTTTCCAAGCAGAATTCCGAGATGAACGCAATGGCGCAACCCGTTTCCCTTGGTTCTTATCTAAAAATTTAATTCTACCTAGATTTAATGTTATAACACATTATCAAAATACAGGTTGTTACATAAGTTGTCGAAATATATATAATAAAATCCTTTGCAATGGTTTTCAAAGAAAGATTTAAACAAGAGGTTTAAATGAATTAAATCTTTGATAAGATTAATGGGAATAATTCACAGTATAAAGAATATTCGAACAAAAGAATATTCTGGATTGGAATGAGGTGTATGATGTCTTTATATATTGCTTGATTATAAGATGCGCAAGTTATTCGGAAAGACCGGGTTTACTTCATTCTGAATAACTGTTACGACGAATAAAAGTTGAAGATATTGAAAACAGTGCAAGACCGACAATCTCCACATCGAATGGATTACTATTGATTCCCTGGATGGAGTTGCAGCCTTAAAGGGGTTATAGTGGTAATTGTCTAGACGTACTTGTTGATTATTCGAATATGCGAGGGCCTCTCTCCTATGTTGGACATATGGGACGAGGAATAAAGTGCCTCCGGTTTTGTAAAGACCCAGAAAGAACTTGTGAATAGATTGTGTCTGGCATTGTAATTTGTGCTATATTCGTTGATCTCTGCTAAATATGTATCTGTTTGGTGACGGAGAATTTATTCACTTGCTTAACACCCTTCTCTGAGATGTACCAGCTTAGAGGTTATATATTGACAAAAATCAATGGTGTGGTATGGATTGACAATGTGGCATGCTGAGTTGCATAGATCAAAGCTTTTGTTGAAAAGCAGAGCTTTGTGGGTGATGTAACAACCCGTATTTTAATAACGTGTTATAACTATAAATCAAGGCAGAATTAAATTTTAAAATAAGAATCAAGGGAAACGGGTTACGCCATTACGTTCGTCTCGAAATTCTGCTTGAAAACGAGTCCGAGCGTATGAAAATCAGAGTCCATATGACCAAGATATGGCTCTCCAAAGTTTCAGAAAATTCCAGAGTTCAAAACAGTTCGAATTCAAGTTCAAAGTTCGAATTTCAAAACCCAGACAGACTGGGCGGGAAAAATCCCGCCAGCACCAGGTCGACTGGGGAGTCGACTGGGCAGTCGACCCCCCCAGACCAAGTCGACTGGGCAGTCGACTTGGGTGTCGACCTGGTCACCTAGCCTGTTTTTGGGACAGATGTATCTGGTCTTGTTGCCTGTCTAGGTTCAGCTCCCTAAACCCTATATAAACAACCCCTGACCCTAGACTCTCTATCACGTTCTTATCCGGCCTTATGCTGTTGAGGTTCTGACTGGAAGATAGAGAACAAGGAGGCTATTCAAGACTTCGTTAGAGCTACGTTGATTTGGGGATTTGCTAGAGATTCTTCTTCTAGTCTTTTGCTTTCTCATTCTCTAGACCACGATCTGTAAGCCCTTTGTCACTCTTAGATCTAAACTGTAAATTTAACATGAACACGATGTAAACTGAAATTATGCCTAAGCATGATAACTAGGTTGGATCTACCATGGTATATCTTTGATCTATGACTATCCCTTTTAGATCTGTTATTTTGGATCTAGTTTTGTACACCCTAGATCTATTCATCTTAAATTTTGACTTGTGGAATATTAGTATGAACTTGATTTGGACATATTCATGTTTAATCTAAAGCCCCCATGACCTTTATCTTGACATGCCTGTGATGTTGAATTTATTATTGGGGTTACTATCTTATGTCAATCCTTTACCATGTCTATCACCATATTTTGCCAAGTTGATGTTGATACCCTATTTCATATGCCTGTAATGTTATAATCATCATGCTTAACTTGTGAACACCTTTGCCATCCTATGACTATCCTTTTTGTGTTATATCCCTATTTTGACATGTTGTATTAATGCGAATTCATGTACGTTGGGGATACGTTTTGGGGTAGATTAGGCAAACTTGAAATTGGCTATGGAATTGACATGATATGACATGAAAATATGACATGAAAACTTGACATGAGAATAAGCTAGAAAACATGAATTTGGGACATGACAATTAGATAACTTGAAAGTGGCCAACTCGAGGTTGGGTTGAATTTGCAACGTAAATCTTCCCGGAACCGCCCGGCAAATCCAGTAGTTGCAAATAATAGGACCCAATGTGGGTAGTTGGTTATATAGCACTTTAAACCCGAGGTTAGACTAGGTTATGGTGTAAAGCTGCCTGGACCCGCCCGGCACATCCAGTAACCATAACCAAGTCTAATGTGAGAGGTTGGGGTGCATTAAGTAAATTAATGCCACATGGTAAGGTTAAGTCATGGACCACTTGAATACACTTAACCAATTTGATACATGTTTGGATAGGATTAAGTCATGACCTTTTTAATGACAACACTTAACCCATTAGAAATCCTAGCCACGTTGTCCCTTTCAGCAATAACCCACTTAGAAGTATCACGATACCCTGGGGACTAGGCAGGGTGGGCACGATTACTGGGCTAATTGTAAGCGACCAAGAATAACGGCTGAGTAAGGTGCGCCAGTGTAGGTTCAGGCGGACTAGGGTCGTGCACTTAGTCCGGAGTTGAAAAAGTAGGCATGGGCACCCGTAGTACTACATTGTGCGTGCTTGATTTGTGTCAGTGGTTGACACCCTAGGACCTGATACACCCTAGGGTGACCTAGCACATGTGACTACATTCCGCGATTGGGCCGTATAACACCGACACACGACGAGTAAAGCCGATCGATTAGGATGGACTGTTGGACCCCATATTGGGTCATTTCATGTTATTGGGTTTAGGGATCATTTCTGGATTTATACTTGACCTGGATTTGGACGCTAGTAAAGTTAGTGCAGTAAACCTTGTATATGCGATGCCACTCTTATCTTGTTACCTTTTATTATCATGCCAGTCCAGTTATTATCTTTATGTTTAATCTCTGTTTCTCATGTCCAGTTAACTTTATTAGTTTTTATGCTAATAGTCACTAGGGCCTACCAGTCTTTTTGACTGACCCGTTTTCTTCCACCTCTTTTTCTTTCATTCCCCCCCCCCAAGGTTCTCAGGGAGGAAACATTAGCTCTTAGCTTGGACTTTGCTTGCTTTCTAACAGCTCATGTACGGTTTGGTCTTGAGCTATGCTATGGCTGCACTCATGCTCTTTTTGGGGAATAATATTGGACTTATGTTGTTTTAAGTACTTTGCTTCTATAGAACTTGATGTAATGAAATAATGACTTGGTATTTTGATGTAAGAGGTTTTGACTCTATTTTCCACGTAATGAGATTTGGTTAAATTTATATCCGCTGCTTTATATACTCTGTTTAATTTATGTTCTGTCTTGTGTTATCTCTGTGCTTGTTTACTAGATAATACCCCTCCAAAACTAGTGCATTCCCTTTGTGAGTGACCCTAGCAGAGGTGGGGTGTTACATTTGGTATCAGAGCAGAAGGTTACCAAACTGGGCAAAAGTTTTAAAAACTTTCTGAAAATTATTTTCAAAACCATTTATAAAGAAGCATTTTCAAGAAAAGTTCTATTTTTAAGAAAAGGCTATTCCCCAAAAGCCATTAGCGCTTTCCTTTTTTCCTCGTTTGAATCTTTTTCTTTTCGTTTTTCAGCATGGCCAATCTTAACCTTCCCGAGGGAATACCTATACCCGGATGGTTCCGAAGGTACTTGGAAGCTTGGGCCAACGATGCGGGCCCGACAGACATCCCTCCTCCTCCTCTAGTAGCCGCGGTTCCTCCTCCTCCTCCCGGCACCGCCTTCGCCAAAATATGCAAAGACTTTATAGGAATGGGCGGCAAGAGCTTCCTTGGAACTGAGACCTTCGCAGAGGCACGAAACTGGTTAAAGGAGACTGAAGACCTGTTCGTTATCTTCGATATGGAGGATCATAGGAAAGTTTTGTTGGCAGCATGGTTGTTGAAAGAGGAAGCTGCATTTTGGTGGGAAGTCACCAACGCTACCAGACCAATTGAGACTTGGGCAGACTTTAGAGAGAGGTTTGGGCCAAAATTCTTATCGTCAGCAGAAGCGAACCTTCAGATGGAGAGGTTCCTGGCACTCAAGCAAGGGGACATGTCTGTTAGGGAGTACGTGAATAAGTTTAATTAGCTTGCTCGGTTTGGTTTGGACTTAGTCAACACGGCTGAGAAGAAGGCTCTATGATTTGCTCGAGGATTGAGCGAGCCACTCCACACTATGGCCATGACTCATGTGCCCATGGGGGCGACCTTTGAAAGCTTGGTGAATATGGCCCTTCTTCATGAGGAAGACAAGGGTGACAAAAAGGAGGTTAAGTCTAATAAGACTCAGAACAAGAAGGTTGACTTCAAGAAGGGAGGCAACAAGAATAACAAGGGCAACAACAACAATGCTAACAAGCCACGTGAGACGAGGAAGTGCAACTTTTGTGGTATCACATGACATATAGCTAAAGTCTGTTGGAGGAAGAAAAGAAAGTTGGGTGAATGCTTTCACTGCGGGGATACTGGACACATCAGTAAGGATTGCCCTAAGAAGCAAGGACAGGGGCTAGGGCAGACACAGTGAGCAGGACCTTCTGTAGGGCAGTTGCAGGCTCTCAACACCACTCCAGCTCTTGACCGAGGTAGTAATATTTCTGTAGAAAGCCTTGTTTACATTTCTGAATTTCCTGTTCGAACCTTATTTGACTCTGGCGCATCGCATACTTTTATCTTTTCTGATATTGTTGAAAATCTGCACTTAAGTACTAGTCTAGTTGATGATCCCGTTAGTGTTTCAAATCCGATTGGGGGCTCCGTCCATTTATCTATGATTTGTGTTGATTTGAGGATTTCCATCTTAAGCATGGAATTCACGTGTAATGCTTATGTTCTCGGATTCATGGGATATGGTTTAATTCTTGGCATGGATTGGTTGTCCAATTATGGAGCTATCCTTGATTGTGAATGAAGGGTAGTGAGGCTCATGACACGCCTTGGTAATACCCTTGAACTTTCTTGTAACCCGAAGGGTCCGGTCATGTTATGTTATCTTGAATCTCTCGACTCGTCCGTCGACAATCTGCACTCCGTGAGAGTAGTCCGAGAATATCCAGATATCTTTGATGAGGCGAAAGGGTTACCCCCTAAACGCGAGATAGACTTCCGAATTTATCTGGTTGATAATGCCAAGCCTGTTTCATTGCCCGTTAGGCATATGGCGCCGCGAGAAAGAAGAGAGCTAAGTAAACAAGTCAAGGAGTTGCTCGAGAAAAATTTCATAAGGCGAAGCATTTCTGAATGGGGTGCTCCGGTGGTATTCGCTACTAAGGTGGATGGTTTGCTTCGTTTGTGCGTAGATTATCGTGAGTTAAACAAGATGACTAAGAAGAATAGGCACCCACTACCAAGAATCGATGATCTTTTTGACTAGCTTGTGGGAGCACCTATTTTCTCTCAACTCGATCTAGCCACAGGATTCCATCAACTTAGAGTGGATGAGGATAGCATTGACAAAACTGCGTTTAGGACTCAAGATGGGTTCTTCGAATGGCTCGTCATGTCGTTTGGGTTAACGAATGCACCCGCGTACTTTGTAGACCTGATGAGTAGGGTGTTTCGGGAGTTCCTTAACAAGTTCGTGGATGTTTTTGTGGACGATATTCTAATCTTCTCAAAGGATGAAGAAGAGCATGCTAGACACCTCAAGGAAGTCATGGATACGCTTAGAGCACACTAGTTAAAGGCTAAGTTCTCTAAATGCCATTTTTGGAGGGAGGAAGTTCGGTTTCTTGGGCACATAGTTTCTAAGCAAGGTTTAGCCGTGGACCCCGCAAAGGTAGTTGCGGTGCAAGACTGGAAAATTCCTAAGAATGCAACAGAGGTGAGAAGCTTTCTCGGTTTGGCGGGCTTTTATAGGAAGTTCATTAAGGACTTCGCTAAGATTTCAGCCCCTCTTACTAAGTTAATGAAGAAAAACCTAGCGTTTTCATGGGACATAGAATGTGAGATTGCTTTCCAGAGACTCAAGAGAGCCCTCACCACAGCTCCAGTTTTAGCATTACCCGATGGAGTAAAAATGTTTACGGTGTACACTAATGCGTGCGGCACAGGATTAGGCGTTGTCCTAAGGCAAGAAGGAAGAGTGATATGCTATGGTGGTAGACAACTTAAAGTTCATGAGAAGAACTATCCCACACATGACCTGGAGTTAGCCGCGATTGTTTTTGCACTTAATGCTTGGCGCCATTATCTCCTAGGGGAGAGATTCGAGTTGTACACCGACCACAAATCGCTTAAGTATCTCTTTTCGCAAAAAGATTTGAATCTGAGACAGCAGCGGTGGATGGAATTCTTGGCCTCATATGACTTCGATATAACTTATACCCCTGGCAAGGGTAATGTGGTGGCGGATGCGCTAAGTAGAAAAAGGTTGACTTTGAGCCCCTTATTCGTTGAAAGAAAAAGTCTAGAGTTTATAGCGACCTTTGATTTTACGCATGCTGTTGAGTCATTGACTGGTACGTTAGCATCTCTTGAGCTGAGACCTACGCTTCTAGATCAAGTAGGGACTTCGCAGAAAGAAGACCCACAGATAGTCGAAATCATGGACAAGTTAATCAGTGGTGAGACGTCAAGTCACCTTGGTAGGTATGCCATTGATGACAAAGGATGGCTAAGACGCGATGGAAGGCTATGTGTTCCACTAGTGGGAAACTTAGTAAATAAAGTTCTCGAAGAGGCGCATCACTCGAAGATGACTATACATCCCGGAGGGGATAAGATGTACAGAGATATGAAACGCATTTTCTTTTGGGCCGGAATGAAAAAGGACGTGGCAGAATTCGTCTCAAAGTGCATGGTGTGCCAACAAGTCAAGGCGGAATCTAAGAAGCCCGGTGGGCTATTACATCCTTTGGAGTTCCCGCAATGGAAGTGGGAAAGTATCTCGATGGATTTCGTGGATGGATTGCCTAGGTCGAGGAAGGGGAATACTAGCATATGGGTCATTGTTGATAGACTCACGAAGAGTGCTCACTTCATTCCGGTGAAAAGCAAAAGGACTGCATCATGGCTAGCGTCTATTTACCTTCGAGAGATAGTACGGTTGCACGGGGTTCCTTCTAGCATAGTCAGTGACCGTAACCCAATTTTCACTAGCCAGTTTTGGAATAGTCTGCAAGAAGCAATGGGTACGCAACTTAACTTAAGTACAGCCTATCACCCTCAGACAGATGGACAGACCGAAAGGGTGAATAGAGTACTAGAGGATCTTTTGAGGCTATGCATTCTTGATTTTGGTGGTACTTGGGAAGACCATCTCCCTCTCGTGGAGTTTGCTTATAATAATAGCTACCAGCTAGCATAGGGATGGCACCGTTCGAAGCCCTGTATGGAAGACCGTGCAAGTCACCAACTTGTTGGTGGGAGACGACTGACAGACTTATACTTGGGCCCGACATGATACGAGACACTTCTGAGAAGGTGGAGTTGATACGAAGACGAATGAAAGCGGCCCAAGATAGACAAAAATCTTATGCGGACAAGAGAAGGACAGACCTAGAGTTCGAAGTCGGAGATATGGTTTTCATAAAAGTCTCTCCTTTGCGCAATGTGGTTCGTTTTGGAGCAATTGGAAAGCTAGCACCGAGATTCATAGGACCGTTCCTATCACTGAGAGAATTGAGCAGATGGCCTATAAGGTAGAGTTACCTGAGAGGCTGGCCGGAGTACACAATTTCTTTCACGTCTCGCATCTACGAAAGTGCCTACATGAATCAGCTGAGGTGGTTGAGCCAAGCATCCTCGAAGGCGTAGAAGTGGAGAAAGAAGCAACACTGAGGCGAGTTCTTATTCATATCTTAGGGACGGAGATCAAGAAGCTAAGGAATCGCGAAGTCAAGCTAGTCAAAGTACAGTGGAGTGAAGCCCAAGAAGACGCAACTTGGGAAACCGATGAGAAGATACGAGCGCTTTACCCATTTCTTTTTGAGGGTTCTTTCTCGATCTCTTTTTCCTTTGAGCTTGTAAACCTTTCGTATCATGCTACCTATGTTTGTTTTGTTAATCTTGTCTTGAGAACCTTAGAACCCTGTTTGGATGTAAACATGTATTCGAAACATGTTATGGTTGATGTTTGCAAGTGATTTCTAGTGGATGCATGACACACATTAGGCACTAGATCGGCTCAGACACCTTTTCATGTTGCATTTGCATGGGTTCTTATACTTGTACGTGGATGAACTTGTTATGCTATCACATGGATGTTGCATATGGATGATGTTTGTGCACTCATGTAGAAATTTTAAGTTATGTTAGGAATTTGCATACATGTTGGACTCATTATACTAACATATCTTGCATTAAGGAGGTTTACTGAATCAGTAACCGCCTGATCTTTTGCATTAGATAAGTACATACACACATACATACCGCATATGTTCATAAAGCATTTGAAATCTTTTAAGGACAATGGTTGCTCGTGAATGATGTTGTGAGTAGATGGATGTGGATGGTAGGATGCATTCTTCCAAACTTAGAGATTTCGGGGACGAAATCCTTAGAGGAGGGGAGAATGTAACAAGCCGTATTTTAGTAACATGTTATAACTATAAATCAAGGAAGAATTAAATTTTAAAATAAGAATCAAGGGAAATGGGTTATGCCATTACGTTCGTCTCGAAATTTTGCTTGAAAACGAGTCTGAGTTTACGAAAATCGGAGTCCGTATGACCAAGATATGGCTCTCCAAAGTTTCAGAAAATTCCAGAGTTCAAAACAGTTCGAATTCAAGTTCAAAATTCGAATTTCAAAACCCAGACAGACTGGGCGGGAAAAATCCCGCCAGCACCAGGTCGATTAGGGAGTCGACCCCCCCCCAAGACCAAGTCGACTGGGCAATCGACTTGGGTGTCGACCTGGTCACCTAGCCTCTTTTTGGGATAGATGTATCTGGTCTTGTTGCCTATCCAGGTTCAGCTCCCTAAACCCTATATAAACAACCCCTGACCCAAGACTCTCTATCACATTCTTATCCGGCCTTATGCTGCTGTGGTTCTGACTGGAAGATAGAGAACAAGGAGGCTATTCAAGACTTCGTTAGAGCTACGTTGATTTAGGGATTTGCTAGAGATTCTTCTTCTACTCTTTTGCTTTCTCATTCTCTAGACCACGATCTGTAAGCCCTTTGTCACTCTTAGATCTAAACTGTAAATTTAACATGAACACGATGTAAACTGAAATTATGCCTAAGCATGATAACTAGGTTGGATCTACCATGGTATATCTTTGATCTATGACTATCCCTTTTAGATCTGTTATTTTGGATCTAGTTTTGTACACCCTAGATCTATTCATCTTAAATTTTGACTTGTGGAATATTAGCATGAACTTGATTTGGACATTTTCATGTTTAATCTAAAGCCCCCATGACCTTTATCTTGACATGCCTGTGATGTTGAATTTATTATTGGGGTTACTATCTTATGTCAATCCTTTACCATGTCTATCACCATATTTTGCCAATTTGATGTTGAGACCCTATTTCATATGCCTGTAATGTTATAATCATCAGGCTTAACATGTGAACACCTATGCCATCCTATGACTATCCTTTTTGTGTTATATCCCTATTTTGACATGTTGTATTAATGCGAATTCACGTACGTTGGGGATATGTTTTGGGGTAGATTAGGCAAACTTGAAATTGGCTATGGAATTGACATGATATGACATGAAAATATGACATGAAAACTTGACATGTGAATAAGCTTGAAAACATGAATTTGGGACATGACAAATAGATAACTTGAAAGTGGCCAACTCGAGGTTGGGTTGAATTTGCAACGTAAATCTGCCCGTAACCGCCCGGCAAATCCAGTAGTTGCAAATAATAGGACCCAATGTGGGTAGTTGGTCATATAACACTTTAAACCCGAGGTTAGACCAGGTTATGGTGTAAAGCTACCCGGACCCGCCCGGCACATCCAGTAACCATAACCAAGTCTAATGTGAGAGGTTTGGGTGCGTTAAGTAAATTAATGCCACATGGTAAGGTTAAGTCATGGACCACTTGAATACACTTAACCAATTTGATACATGTTTGGATAGAGGTTAAGTCATGACCTTTTTAATGACAACACTTAACCCATTAGAAATCCTAGCCACGTGGTCCCTTTCAGCAGTAACCCACTTAGAAGTATCACGATACCCTGGGAACTAGGCAGGGTGGGGCACGTTTACTGGGCTGATTGTAAGAGACCAAGAATAACGGTTGAGTAAGGTGCGCCAGTGTAGGTTCAGGCGGACTAGGGTCATGCACTTAGTCCGGAGTTGAAAAAGTAGGCATGGGCACCCGTAGTACTACATTGTGCGTGCTTGATTTGTGTCAGTGGTTGACACCCTAGGACCTGATACACCCTAGGGTGGACCTAGCACATGTGACTACATTCCGCGATTGGGCCGTATAACACCGACACACGACGAGTAAAGCCGATCGATTAGGATGGACTGTTGGACCCCGTATTGGGTCATTTCATGTTATTGGGTTTAGGGATCATTTCTGGATTTATACTTGACCTGGATTTGGACACTAGTACAGTTAGTGCAGTAAACCTTGTATATGCGATTCCAATCTTATCTTGTTACCTTTTATTATCATGCCACTCCAGTTATTATCTTTATGTTTAATCTCAATTTCTCATGTCCAGTTAAATTTATTAGTTTTTATGCTGATAGTCACTAGGGCTTACCAGTCTTTTTGACTGACCCGTTTTCTTCCACCTCTTTTTCTTTCATCCCCTCCCCCAGGTTCTCAGGGAGGAAACTCTAGCTCTTAGCTTGGACTTTGCTTGCTTTCTGACAGCTCATGTACAGTTTGGTCTTGAGCTATGCTATGGCTGCACTCATGCTCTTTTTGGGGAATAATATTGGACTTATGTTATTTTAAGTACTTTGCTTCTTTAGAACTTGATGTAATGAAATAATGACTTGGTATTTTGATGTAAGAGGTTTTGACTCTATTTTCCACGTAATGAGATTTGGTTAAATTTATATCCGCTACTTTATATACTCTGTTTAATTTATGTTCTGTCTTGTGTTATCTCTGTGCCTGTTTACTAGATAATACCCCTCCAAAACTAGTGCATTCCCTTTGTGAGTGACCCTAGCAGAGGTGGGGTGTTACAGATGATGATCAAAGCACAACTTTAAGTGGCATAGCTTTGTGTATAGTGTTAATTTGCGAGCCTCACACCCCAGTATGAGTCAAAAACGGGATGATGGAAAGCAGGGAGTGCATGCATTTCTTTCTAGCTAGAAGTGGTGTCACGGTATGGAGCCCAGACATTTTTACTTATGTGGATGATGGATAGCGAGATAACTCGGATATAGAGCCAACTAAAAGGATCAAGTGATAGGTCCAATAGGACTGGTAAACGTATTGTTCAGGAATAACTAATCCACAAACATTATGTGTGGACCGGCCCTGCCGCTCCAAGGGACACATGTTGTGAAACCCTGGGACATATGGTAGAGTGTCCCGAAGTCGGATGAGGAAGACCCCTTACCTCGGTTCATGATGGAAATCCAAATTCCAATACGTGATTTTATATGTTTAGTTGTAAACTATATGGTGACATAATAGGATGGGGTATTATTCCATATATGATTGATACATTTACATTTGAAGTTGTTTTTCTGCACTATGCACTTATAGTAATATCAGAGATATTTGTTTAAAGCGTATCAAACATGTTTGGCTATTATAAGGTAAAAATCTACCCTCTGGTTTGTGTTGCATTGTGTGATGGGATTGAGTCTTATAGTAGCTTCATTTTTGAAAAAGCATTGCGTTGTTTTATTTCTAAACTGATATTCATATGGAGTAAACCCGTTCCGTGTCATATGGCGTGGTCCCATGTTTTTTCCAAATTTTAAGGTAAAGTTTAATAAATGTTTAAGTTTTCACACCAGTCCCATAACTGACTCGGAGTTTATTGTTTCCACCTAAACTTTGGGTGCCCATATTTTCCACACAGGTAGCTAGCAGTTTTGGTTTTGCAGATTTCTATTTAAAAAGATCCTAGTTTACAGTTGGAGCTATAATCGGAAAGCTTTGTATCTATGTATTTGTTTCAGTTGTGTTAGTTGATGTATTTCCGTTGTGCATTGTATTTATACATTTTTATTTCCGTTGCTAAGTAAATTATTCTCTGATATTGTTTTTCCGCGGTGTATATTATTTATTCGTACTTTAAAATTCTTGTACTCTGGTGTAAATTGTTGTAATAGAAATGAAATGTTCTCATGTTTGTGTTCTGATGAGTCATGTTCTCAAAGCAATCCACCTACTCGTTCGGCCTAGGTCGGTCGAGGAGTTCGGGTCGCTACACTTGGACTGTTTTAATCAAACCATTTACTCAAAATATACGAAATTATCAGAATCTACCGAACTTCAATTTTTTGGTTTCGGAAGCATATGATAATAGGATGGATCCTACTGTCTATCTTACTTGCTACATGCATCATGTGGAAGTAATGAGCCATCAGACGATGTCATACCTAAGTGTTTCCCACGTTTTCTTTCGGATAACGCTCCTATGTGATTTCAGCAGTTGGAATTGAAATTTGTTGAAATTTTTAATGTTCTTGTGGAAAAAATTGATGAGCAATTTTGGGTTAGCATCTCAAGACCTAGAAACATGATGGCTTTAACCACTATCAAGCAAGGGACCGACGAGACTCAGTGCAAATTCTTGGAATGGTTCAATGTTGCGGTAGCTTTGGTGGATCTAATAGATCCCTCAAATGTTTTTGATGGCTACGGTTTCTAGCATTCTGGAAAATACTGAATTTTAAGTGTCATTGGAAAAGAGATCCCCACTGTGTCTCAGCGAATTCTATCATGAAGCTGATAGGTTTTAAATACAAGGTGACGTAAGAGCGATCATAGAGGCCCTTGAAGTAAATGTTGTTAAAAGCGGAGGATCCCGCGACTTTGGAATTAAAAAGTAAAATGAAAAGCTGATGGAAACCATTGCTAAGGAAACCGAATCAAAAAAGGTCCTAAATACAACTTTTATGAAAGGCTAAATGCGATTCTAGAATGGATATACATGGACATCAAATACCGCCTTCCGACGAGAAGGAAAATTGAAAGGAAGCCCACTAAATAAGAAAGTACTTATGGGAAATTTTGCTTGTTTCATGGGATTGCTAGATATGAAACAAATAAATGCAAACAATTATGGGACAAAATCATGGAGAAAGTGGGGAATACATAACTTCAACAGTATGTCCTTAACATGCAGCTACGACAGAGCAGGAAGAGCCATTTGTCGCACGGGAAAGAAGTGGGATAGTTCATGTAGGGACCTTATCATCACTTGATAAGTGGAATTGTACAATAACAACGGCTAAGTCTCTTACCCATGTAAAAGAACCTATGAGATCCCTAAGCATGCTCTTTGGTGACGATAAACCATTAACTTTATTTTAACTTCAATCAACATGTAATAATGGTTATGCCACTTACAGTTATACGACAACTTGTAAGATCCCTAGGCAAATTCTGAGATGGTGATAAACTAAGGAATTTATATGCAATAAACTCTTACTTTTAGAACTTAAATAAAACTTTTTAACCAATGTTTCTCATGCTCATAAAATTAGAAACTATCACTGAATTTCAAGTTTCAATAAGCTTAATGGATTGTCCAGTGTCGTCGCGCTTGGGAAGGGTCGAATTTTTCTGTCAGTGGAATGATTTGATCATGATTTTTTGACGCCACCGTGTTTGGAAAAGGTCGAGTTGTTCCATAAATAGGATGGCTTGGTCAGGATGGTCAAGTTCCGTGGTGCTTGGCAAGGGTCGGATCATTCTAGCAATGAGATAGTTCGAACAGGATCGTCAAACACCTTTTGTAGGCACAAGTCAATTCATCCTCGAATATGATAGCTTGATCAGGATCGTCATAGGTAAATAATGCCTGGCAAGGGTTGAGCGTGTCCAGACACAGATTCGTTCAACCAGGATCATCAGTAACCGTTGCGAAAAATAAGAGCCTGAGGAGGCTAGGATTGTCAAGTGCCATTGCACTTGGAAACGGACAGGTTGTTCCATAACCAGGATGATATGATCAGAATCTTCAAGTACAACCGTAAATCGCATTTAGCATGGAAATACTTGCATCGTCACGTACGATAGTACCTAGTAAGAGCCCGGTGAAGTTGTGGATCGTCGAGTATGGTTAATGTTTGTAAAGAACTCGGTAAGGTTATGAATCATCAAACATGCACACTAAATGTGATACTCAGAACATCGAGAGCGACAATGCTACATAAGAGTCCGACAGGGCTAGGATCACTAAATGTGCATGACACTTGGCATGCAAAGTCTATTAACGTTGGGCATGGACCATGCTTGGAAAGGGTTCGAAAAGATTAAAGATTGACTTAGAGAGGATGCGAAATTTAACAATGGTTTAGCGAGGCCACTACAACCAGCCCAGTAGGGTCATTTGTCATACAAATGATCCGACAAGATCGTGGACTTCATCAACGATTCTTAACGATCTTGGAACTAATGAACAATCCAAAGAGATTATAGGTATGAGATTAATACAAAACACATATTCCACCAACAGATATTTTTTTAGGGGACCCGCCTTTTTACAATCCCATTATGTTTTGGATTTGGTTGCTAGATAACTAGAAAATTGAGTATGATTGATTATATGAAGCTGCAAAAAACTAGATTAATAAGATTATCGCTTTGGAATAAACTGGATAGAAACTCAAAATTTGGCTAATGTTGGATTGGTACAATGCCAAAGCACAGGATCATAATTTAGAATTTGGCAAGTGTCGGATCAGTATGACCCTTAAATAAGACTAGAACTCAGAATTTGGCTAAATGTCGGGTCCGTATGACTTCAGAGCACATGATTCAGAATTTGACTAAGTGTTGTATCGGTATGACTCCCAGCACAAGATTGAGACTCGGAGTTTGACTAAGTATTAGATCGTTACGACTTCAAACCATAAGATCAAAACTCGGAATTTAGCCAAGTGTCGGATCAGTATGACTTCGAGGCACAGCAACTCAGGATTTGGCTAGGTGTTGTATCTGTATAACTCCAAAGCATAGAATTTTTAGATTTCAAAGCTCATCTAAAACTTTATCAATTACTAAAAATTGAAGGCTCAAATCAGCAAATCGGGAGTAGAAAAGGCAAGAAGACTCAACGGGGTCCCTACCCAAGAGCCGCTGCCCTTAGGGTACAACATTCAAAGGATCGGTATTGATCCCCATGTTTGGGGTGGTCCAAGTCCCACATTTTGGGTTGGGTTGTCCCAACTTGGTATGCCCCCTGTGCACTTTTGGACCAATTCAAGATCTTTTTCTTCCTCTATAAATAGACCACTAGTGTAACACCCCACCTCCGCCAGGGTGGCTCTTTCAAGCGACTCTGACTTTGGTGGGGCGTTTTTAAAACAAGGTAAACATGCATAATGATATAGCAAGGCAGGATATGACATATATATATATATATATATATAAATAAACAGAGTAAGTAGATAAAACAGCGGAAGATTCTTAAACCATTTCAAAAACACAAGTCTGGTACATCAAAATGTCAATTTCCCAAATAAACAAGTCTAGTACATGAAATAACATCATCTGGAACTGAAAAAGAAAACATAAAAGTAGCTATCCCCAAAGTGGAAGAAAAACCATAGCGAGCTCAAGTCCAAAGCATACATGAGCTGTCCAAGAAAGCAGCTAAGATCCAAGCTAGGTTCCTGTATTCCCTCCCTGAGAACCTGGGGGGGGGGGGGGGGAGAAACGGAAGAAAAGAGGCGAAAGAAAACAGGTCAGTCAAAAAGACTGAGTAAGCCCTGCTACGATCAGTCTATAAACTAATAAAGTTAACATCATGATGGAAACTGAGATGATCATAGATAACAACATACTGGCATGGTAAATTAACTACAAGATAGATAGAGGTGTCATCGCATAAACCTGGTTAAGTTTTGCACCACGGTGTACTAGCAACTCAACATAACAGGTATTGATCCCTTTGGCCCAAGCTTTGGCCCAATAACATGAGGTGACCTTAATACAAGGCCCAGCCCAACGGTCTAATCAATCGGCTCCCTATAAACCTAACACGTCAAGTGTTGGTGTCCATATGGCCCACATATGGTTGTAGTTAGACTGTGCTGGGTCCACCTTTGGGTGTATCAAGCCCTCGGGTGTCAACCCCAGACACTTAAGCAATAATGCACAGCCCTAACCTACTGGTACCCGTGCCTCGAGTTTGTCCAACACCGGACTACGTGCACGTCCGTAGCCCGCCTGGACCCGCACCGCTGTACCACTCGGCCATCGCCCTTTGGTCGCTTACATCCGTCCAGTAATCGTGCCCCGCCCTAGCCTAGCTTCTAGGGTTATGAATGATACCAAACTGGGATTACTGTTAGAACAGACCACGTTGCTAGGGTTTCCCAAGAGGGTTAAGTGTGATTTAACCCTTCACTAATCATGGATTAAACTAGTTAAGTGCAACCAACGGTTCACCACTTAACCCCATTTCAATCCCTCAAATCCCCAAATTGGTTAAGTATTAGTGGACCCTGACTTAACCCTAATCATGAGGCATTAATTAATTTAATGCACCTTAACCTCTCACATTAGACCTTGTTGTGGTTACTAGTTAGGTCGGGCGGGTCCGGGTAGCTTTACACCACAACTTGGTCTAACCTCGGGTCTTGGCACCCCATGACCAACTTCTCACATTGGGTCCTATTGTTTGTAGCCACTAGTTAAGCCGGTCGGTTCCGGGTAGAATTACGCTACAAACTCAACCCAACCTCGAGTTGGCCACACTTATGTTTTCTAAGTGTCATGTCCACTTTATTTCAAAACATAATTACAAGTCAACAATTACTTGGGTATACCTAACTTAATAGGTAAATTCCCAATCTTATATTTTCATGTATTTTAAGTTTACCCAAACCCCCCAACGTCATTCTATCGCTTACATATTCGTAATAACGCATAAAGGATAGGAAGAGGGAACTTGGCACAACATACATGATGGACTTGCATATCACAACAAACACACATAACATGTTAGACTTGCACAACTTAGCATCGTGAACTTGCATATTACCATAAACGTGCATAACATGTTAAACTTGCATAACTTAGCATAGTGAACTTGCATATTGCCATAAACATGCATAACATGTTAAACTTGCCTAACATAGCATAGGGAACTTGCATAAACATGCATAACTTGTCAAACATGCATAACATGTCATTTTAAACTTGCATAAGCATGCATAACTTATTAAACATGCATAACATGGCATATTGAACTTGCATAAACATGCATAACTTGTCAAACATGCACAACTTGTCATTTTAAACTTGCATAAATATGCATAGCTTGTTAAACTTGCAAATCATGGCTTAGTAAACTTGCATAAACATGCATAACTTGTTAAACTTGAAAATCATGGCTTAGTATACATGCATAACTCAATTAACTTACAAATCATGGCTTAGTATACATGCATAACTCAATTAACTTGCAAATCATGGCTTAGTACACTTGCATAAACATGCATAACTCAATAAACTTGCAAATCATGGCTTAGCAAACTTGCATAAACATGCATAACTCAATAAACATACAAATCATGGCTTAGCAAACTTGCATAAACATGCATAACTCAATAAACATACAAATCATGGCTTAGCAAACTTGCATAAACATGCATAACTCAATAAACTTGCATAAACCCCAACTTTCATCACACATTAACTTTATAGTTTCTAAAATGAAGGTAAGAGGGCTTACAATGCTTATGCGGACTCAAATGAGTATAGCAAATGTAAGAAACCCCTTATGCAACTAATTAAAACCCCCAAATGCAAGCAAACTTGATCAAGACTCCTCCTTTATGATGCCAATAGAGAAACAAGCCTTTAATGCAAGCTAAGGAGGATCATACAAGCCTAAATATACTTATATGCATGGAAATCTCTTAGGGATTTGCTTAGGAGTTGTATGAAGAGAGTGGAGGCCATGAGAGGATGGATTTTGGCATAGTTTAGTTGCTAGATTGAATAATGAGTGATTTAGGGTAGGTTAGGGTCTTATTTATAGATTAGGTTAGTGATTTAGACCATAGGATTAACCCTAGGTTGAATTAGGGCCATCAGATCTCGGAACTCTCTAGAAACAGGCCACAAGACCCAACCCCAATCAGAAATGGTGCACCAGGCTAAACAGCCGGGCACCCCCTGTCGACAGGGCAGTCGACATGCTAAGACCCCTGTCGACAGGCCTGTCGACATGGGGTCCTGGGCGGGAATTTTTCCCGCCTGCCCAGTTTGCCCTAACCCATGTTTTAAATTTAAATCTGTTTTTGCTTAGGAATTTTCTGCAAACTTCAATGGGCCTTAACTGGGTCATACGGACTCCGATTTTCGAAAACTCGGACTCTATTTCGCGTATTTTTCCGAGACGAACGCAATGGCATAGCCCATTTCCCTTGATTCAGATTTTATAATTAAGTTCTGCCTCAATTTATGTTATAACAGATTATTGAAAATACGGGTTGTTACATTCTCCCCTCCTTAAAGGATTTCGTCCCCGAAATCTTCAAGTTAGGAAGAACATATCCTACCATCCAATCATCCATCTACTCAAAGCATCATCCGCGAGCAATCATTGTCCTTACAAGATTCTAAATGTGGTATGAACATATGCAAAAGTGTGTGTATATGTACTTATCTAATGCAAAGATCGGGCGGTTACTGATACAGTAAACCTCCTTAATGCATATGTATGTCAGTGAAAATCAGGCGGTTACTGATACAGTAAACCTCCTTAATGCATATGTATGTCAGTGAAATGAATCCATATGTATGCAAATTCCAAACATAATTTATGGTATCTATATGAGTGCACATAACATTCATCCATATGCAACATCCATGTGATAACACACAATTTCCATTCATGAATAAGCATAAACACTCATGCATATGCAATATGAGGAGTGTGCGAGCCGATCTAGTGCCTAATCGTGTATAATGCATCCACGAGCAACCACTTGCAAACACTTGCAATCACTTGCAACCATCAAGCATAACATGTTTCAAATACATGTTTCATCCAAAGGGTTTCTACCTAAGGTTCTCATGACAAGATAAACATGATAAACTAGATAAACATGGATAGAGAGATATGCTTAGAAAATAAGCAAGATAAACTCCTTTTTGGATTTCAAGAAATCCATTCAAATTCTGACATATAGTACTAACCGATGAATCATAACCCCCTTATGGAGTTTACAACAGAAATAAGATCAAGAATGGGACCGAGAGGATATATACAAAAGATAACTTGCAAGCAAGCTCCACAGGAAAACAAGGATCAAGGATGCACTCTTAAAAAGATATGATGCGTGTATCTAGTCTTCACTCTTCTTAGTCACGTTCCCTTGAGCTTAACTCAACTGTGCTTTGACTATCTTTCACTTTATGATTCCTTGGCTTCCTAACTCCTATTTCCCAAATTCGAGTTGGAACTCATTTCATTATCGCCTCTCGTCTTTCTTTTCCACTTATTCTTCTTTCTGTATACTTGGCTTAAACATACTATAACCTCATGATTTCATGCAAGCCCTCCAAAATTCATTAGTGAATCCTGGATCTCGTCCACTTACTATACAGTATTTCACGCAGCAGAACTTTTCTTGAAAATACCAATCCACGTTGCTAATTGCCCTTATAAACGTGATTTTCTATAACTCATGCTTAAATCGAAATGAACCATCCGCCTATGAGTGATAGGCCATACCTAGATTCAATTGCCTACCCATGGTTTCCTGTAGGCTATTCCAAAACTGGCCAACTTCTTGAGGATAAACCGTTGCTAACCATGATGCAGTCCTCTCGCTCTTTACCGGACTGAAATGAGCACTCTTCGTGAGTCTACCTATTATGACCCACATACCCGTATTCCCTTTCTTTGATCTAGGTAGTCTATCCACATAATCTATCGAGATGTTTTCACACTTCCCTTGCGAAACCTCCAATGGTGGTAATGGCCCGCTGGGCTCCTATGACTTGGCCTTAACCTGGTGGCACAACATGCATCCTGAGACCAACTCGGCCACCTCCTTGAGTGATGCGTATCTTCAAGAACCTTCTTTACCAAGTCTTCCACTCGAGGAACACATAATCTCTCATCGCGCCTTAGTCATCCCTTGTCATCTATAATATATCTAGCGAGGTGACTTAACATCTCGCCTCGAATCAACTGGTCCATGTTCTTGACTAACTGCGGGTCTTCTTCCTGTGAAACCCCCTTCTTGATCCAGAAGAGTAAGTCTAAGCTCCGGGAATGCTAACTAACTAGCCAAACGGAGAAAGCTTCTTACTTCAATTGCCCTCCTCAGAGTTTTTCGATCTTAAACCGCAACCACTTTAGCGGAATCCACCGCTAAGCCTTGCTTAGGAACTATGTGCCCAAGAAATCCAACTTCTTTCCTCCAAAGTGACATTTGGAGAACTTGACCTTCCACTGGTGGCTCTAAGCGTATCCATCTCCTCCTTGAGATGTATAGCATGTTCTTCCTCGTTCTTTTGAGGAGATCAAAATATCGTCTATGACGACCATGACAAACTTGTTCAAGGACCCCCTAAACACCCTACCCATCGAGTTCGCGTAATATGCGGGTGCCTTAGTCAAACCAAATAGCATGACTAGCCATTGCAAAAATCCATCTAGAGTCCTAAACTCAGTCTTGTCAATTCCATCCTCAGCCCTCCTAAGTTGATGGAATCTGGTAGCTGGATCAAAAGAAAACAAATGCTCCTACAAGCTGATCAAACAAATCGTCAACCCTTGATAACGGTTGTCTCCTCTCGATAATCAACACATAGACGAAGCAAACTGTCCACATTAGTAACGAATACTACTGGAGCATCTTACTCGAAAAGGCTTCGTCTCAGGAAGTTCTTCTCAAGCAACTCCTTGACTTGCTTTCTTAACCCTCATCTCGTGAGGTCATGTGCCTAACCGGCCACGAAACTGGCTTGGTATTACCAACCAGATAATGCGGAAATCTATCCCACGTCTAAGGGTAACCCCTTCACTTTCCCCAAGATATCAGGCTATTCTCGGACCACCCTCACAGATTGCAAACTATCGATAGACGAGTTGAGGGACTCAAGATAACAATCATGACGGGACCCATAGGGTTGCTAGAAATTTCTAGGGTATTACCGAGGCGAGTCATGAGCCTCACACCCCTATATACAAAAACCAAGAATGGATCCAAAACAGGACAACCATTCCATGCCCAAAACCAACCCATATCCCCTGAAGCCGAGAATAAAACACCCCACGAGAATTCTATACTCAAGATAGAAATTTTCAAATCCACTCAGACCACAGACAAACGGGCAGAACCCCCAATTGGATTTGAAACACATACGGGATCATCAACTAGGCTAGTACTTAGGTGCAAACTTTCAACTAGATCAGATGAAATAAAACTATGCGATGTGCCAGAATCAAACAAAGTACGAAGAGGGAAAGTCAGAAAATGTAAACAAGACTTTCAACAGAAACACTACCTCTATCACAAGCTGGACGAACGGTATTGAGGGGATGAACTCGCCCTCCAGATAGTCCTGCACACTGAGTCTGACCTTTCCCTTGTTTCCTCGGGCAATCCTTGCTGAGATGTCCAAACTCACCACAATGAAAGCATTCGCCCCGCTTTCTCTTCTCCTTCTTCTTACATTCCCTGGCTATATGTCCAACTTTACCACAGAAATTGCATTTCCTATTCCCTCTTGGCTTGTCCTTGCGGTTGTTGTTATTCTTGCCCCGTTTCCCGGAATTTACTCTCTTGCCTTGAGACTTATTCGCCTTGACCTCTTTCTTGTCATGGTTATCTTCTTCTTGAAGTAGGGCCAAATTCACCAAACTCTCGAAAGTCTCCCCCAAGGGTATATGAGACATGGCCAAACCATGTAATGGCTCGTTTAATCCTAGAGCAAAGTGTAGGGCCTTCTTCTGAGCTGTATTAACCAAGTCTATATTGACACGAGCCAGTTGATTAAACTTATCTATGTATTCCCTAATAGTCATGTCCCCTTTCTTCAGTGATAAGAACCTCAGTCCAAACCTTCCCCTAAAATCATCCCAAGTCTTAATTGGCCTAGTAGCGGTGGTGACTACCCACCAACGTGCAGCTTCTTCCTTTAGCAACCATACTACCAATAAAACCTTCCTGCGGTCACCTATATCAAAGGTGGCTAAAAGATCTTCGGTCTCTTTCAACCAAT
The DNA here is from genome assembly GCA_030737875.1 of Allium sativum. Lineage (NCBI taxonomy): Eukaryota > Viridiplantae > Streptophyta > Magnoliopsida > Asparagales > Amaryllidaceae > Allium > Allium sativum. The sequence goes on along the minus strand of CM060911.1, from coordinate 49,732,056 downwards.
TCCTTGCATCTACAATAGTCTCTGTTCCACTAAAATTCTTGCCACCCATCATCTTAAAGTTCTTACAAGTTTCCGCAAAGTCCGCTTGTGGAGGCTGAGGGGGAAGAGGAACATCAGCTACGGGAGTAGGAGGAGGAACAGCGGCCTCGACTGGAAAGACATCATTAGAGACACCCGGGACCGGTGCCGTGACTTCCAAGTACCGACGAAACCAATCGGGTATTGTTACTCCTTCGGGAAAGATGAGGTTATCAGACATGCTGGAAACGAAAAGAAAAGAGTTCAAACGAGGAGTCAAAGGATAGTGCTAATGGCTTTTGGGGAATAGCCTTTTAAAAATAACTAGACTTTTCTTTGGAAAATACTTGGTTTTTGAAAATAGTTTTTCTTTTCAAAAGTTTTAAAAACCTTTTTATCCCTTCTCGTAAACCATATGCTCTGGTACCAAATGTAACACCCCACCTCCGCCAGGGTGGCTCGTTCAAGCGACTCTGACTTTGGTGGGGCGTTTTTAAAACAAGGTAAACATGCATAATGATATAGCAAGGCAGGACATGACATATATATATATATATAAATAAACAGAGTAAGTAGATAAAACAGCGGAAGATTCTTAAACCATTTCAAAAACACAAGTCTGGTACATCAAAATGTCAATTTCCCAAATAAACAAGTCTAGTACATGAAATAACATCATCTGGAACTGAAAAAGAAAACATAAAAGTAGCTATCCCCAAAGTGGAAGAAAAACCATAGCGAGCTCAAGTCCAAAGCATACATGAGCTGTCCAAGAAAGCAGCTAAGATCCAAGCTAGGTTCCTGTATTCCCTCCCTGAGAACCTGGGGGGGGGGGGGGGGAAGAAACGGAAGAAAAGAGGCGAAAGAAAACAGGTCAGTCAAAAAGACTGATTAAGCCCTGCTACGATCAGTCTATAAACTAATAAAGTTAACATCATGATGGAAACTGAGATGATCATAGATAACAACATACTGGCATGGTAAATTAACTACAAGATAGATAGAGGTGTCATCGCATAAACCTGGTTAAGTTTTGCACCACGGTGTACTAGCAACTCAACATAACAGGTATTGATCCCTTTGGCCCAAGCTTTGGCCCAATAACATGAGGTGACCTTAATACAAGGCCCAGCCCAATGGTCTAATCGATCGGCTCCCTATAAACCTAACACGTCAAGTGTTGGTGTCCATATGGCCCACATATGGTTGTAGTTAGACTGTGCTGGCTCCACCTTTGGGTGTATCAAGCCCTCGGGTGTCAACCCCAGACACTTAAGCAATAATGCACAGCCCTAACCTACTGGTACCCGTGCCTTGAGTTTGTCCAACACCGGACTACGTGCACGTCCGTAGCCCGCCTGGACCCGCACCGCTGTACCACTCGGCCATCGCCCTTTGGTCGCTTACATCCATCCAGTAATCGTGCCCCGCCCTAGCCTAGCTTCTAGGGTTATGAATGATACCAAACTGGGATTACTGTTAGAACAGACCACGTTGCTAGGGTTTCCCAAGAGGGTTAAGTGTGATTTAACCCTTCACTAATCATGGATTAAACTAGTTAAGTGCAACCAACGGTTCACCACTTAACGCCATTTCAATCCCTCAAATCCCCAAATTGGTTAAGTATTAGTGGACCCTGACTTAACCCTAATCATGAGGCATTAATTAATTTAATGCACCTTAACCTCTCACATTAGACCTTGTTGTGGTTACTAGTTAGGCCGGGCGGGTCCGGGTAGCTTTACACCACAACTTGGTCTAACCTCGGGTCTTGGCACCCCATGACCAACTTCTCACATTGGGTCCTATTGTTTGTAGACACTAGTTAAGCCGGTCGGTTCTGGGTAGAATTACGCTACAAACTTAACCCAACCTCGAGTTGGCCACACTTATGTTTTCTAAGTGTCATGTCCACTTTAATTCAAAACATAATTACAAGTCAACAATTACTTGGGTAGACCTAACTTAATAGGTAAATTCCCAATCTTATATTTTCATGTATTTTAAGTTTACCCAAACCCCCCAACGTCATTCTATCGCTTACATATTCGTAATAACGCATAAAGGATAGGAAGAGGGAACTTGGCACAACATACATGATGGACTTGCATATCACAACAAACACACATAACATGTTAGACTTGCACAACTTAGCATCGTGAACTTGCATATTACCATAAACGTGCATAACATGTTAAACTTGCGTAACTTAGCATAGTGAACTTGCATATTGCCATAAACATGCATAACATGTTAAACTTGCCTAACATGGCATAGGGAACTTGCATAAACATGCATAACTTGTCAAACATGCATAACTTGTCATTTTAAACTTGCATAAGCATGCATAACTTATTAAACATGCATAACATGGCATAGTGAACTTGCATAAACATGCATAACTTGTCAAACATGCACAACTTGTCAAACATGCACAACTTGTCATTTTAAACTTGCATAAATATGCATAGCTTGTTAAACTTGCAAATCATGGCTTAGTAAACTTGCATAAACATGCATAACTTGTTAAACTTGCAAATCATGGCTTAGTATACATGCATAACTCAATTAACTTGCAAATCATGGCTTAGTATACATGCATAACTCAATTAACTTGCAAATCATGGCTTAGTACAATTGCATAAACATGCATAACTCAATAAACTTGCAAATCATGGCTTAGCAAACTTGCATAAACATGCATAACTCAATAAACATACAAATCATGGCTTAGCAAACTTGCATAAACATGCATAACTCAATAAACATACAAATCATGGCTTAGCAAACTTGCATAAACATGCATAACTCAATAAACTTGCATAAACCCCAACTTTCATCACACATTAACTTTAGAGTTTCTAAAATGAAGGTAAGAGGGCTTACAATGCTTATGCGGACTCAAATGAGTATAGCAAATGTAAGAAACCCCTTATGCAACTAATTAAATCCCCCAAATGCAAGCAAACTTGATCAAGACTCCTCCTTTATGATGCCAATAGAGAAACAAGCCTTTAATGCAAGCTAAGGAGGATCATACAAGCCTAAATATACTTATATGCATGGAAATCTCTTAGGGATTTGCTTAGGAGTTGTATGAAGAGAGTGGAGGCCATGAGAGGATGGATTTTGGCATAGTTTAGTTGCTAGATTGAATAATGAGTGATTTAGGGTAGGTTAGGGTCTTATTTATAGATTAGGTTAGTGATTTAGACCATAGGATTAACCCTAGGTTGAATTAGGGCCATCAGATCTCGGAACTCTCTAGAAACAGGCCACAAGACCCAACCCCAATCAGAAATGGTGCACCAGGCTAAACAGCCGGGCACCCCCTGTCGACAGGGCTGTCGACAGGGCAGTCGACATGCTAAGACCCCTGTCGACAGGCCTGTCGACATGGGGTCCTGGGCGGGAATTTTTCCCGCCTGCCCAGTTTGCCCTAACCCATGTTTTAAATTTAAATCTGTTTTTGCTTAGGAATTTTCTGCAAACTTCAATGGGCCTTAACTGGGTCATACGGACTCCGATTTTCGAAAACTCGAACTCTATTTCGCGTATTTTTCCGAGACGAACGCAATTGCATAGCCCATTTCCCTTGATTCAGATTTTATAATTAAGTTCTGCCTCAATTTATGTTATAACAGATTATTGAAAATACGGGTTGTTACAACTAGGGGCTCTGAAAATGGGATCTTCTTTTCTCTACGCGAAAGCTCTATAGTGACCATACTAGTAATTGGGCATTATAAATAATAGATTACACTATGTGGACGTGGGCCAGAATTTTTCGAACCACAATAGATATTCTAAACTTTTTCATACTCTGTGATTGTTCAATGTATGATTTGTGGTTTATTCTAGATTATATAAACTTGGTCATTAGGCTCGATTGACTAAAAATCAGTCTAGAAAAAACCAATAAATTCAAGTCAAATCCTTTAAACATTTTCATTTACAAAATCAATTTTATAAATTTAAAACCATTTTACTTAATCAAATCTGGCGTTCATTATTTTATTTTTATACCCTATGGTCAAGTGATCATTTTCTTTATATTTAAATTACACGAGCATATACATCATTTCAACCCATAACTAAATGTCATTGGTATATACATTTTAACCCATTTCCTAGTTTGATGTTAAAAATGATTCACATAACAATTTATACAATCACAACAATATACAGAGTGATGGCAGGGATATATCATGGTCACCAATATCATTCATATAAACATCATATAATCCATTAGCAAACGTAGTCATAAAACAAAATCAACTTCGAAATCAACTAATTCAACATATATCACAACAGTATAAATTATCACATAGCGGATGTTCAAATAGTGACTACATTTAATTTCATTGTCAAGTAAAATTTTAATCGGCAATCAACAAAATATATTACATCATAGCTTGGTTTAACTTGATGTCTCGTAAATTTTTGTAATTCATGAAAAGGTTTAAACACTCACCTTTTGTGACACCCCACGTCCGCTAATGTCACTCATTAAGAGAATGCATTAAGTTTCGTGAAGCGTTATAGGTAAACAGAAACATAAACATTACAAGACAGATATAAAATAGTAGCGGGATTTAAAAAATCTATTAATCATAAAGCATAACATCGTGGTTCAAGACATCATAAGTCTAAAAATACATAAACCCAGTACATCATCTTAAATTTTTTGTCTTTTACTTAAAACATCAGAGTATAATAAATAAAGAAGCATAATTCCCGAAATAAAACATAGCCATAGTAGAAGAGATAATAACTTGAGCCATACATCTAAGCAGCTATAAGCAGAATCCTGATCAAGCTTAGGTATTCCCACCCTGAGAACCTGAGGGGGAAATGGAAGAGAAAGAAGAGGAAACAAAATGGGTCAGACATAAAGTCTAGTGAGTCCAGTTACTTTTAGAAAATAAATAAGTAAAAGTATCATAACAGGTATATAAAGTGGATAAGAGAGATAACAACATATAAGGCAAGTATGACAAGGTAAACGTGACAACTGGATAGAATAAATAACGCTTCCCTAACACATTCCTTTTTCTCTTTCTCTGCACCAATACTAGTTTCTCATTAACCAGATGATCCCCAACAAGTATAAGATGGTAGACTTAGGTGTACTTCCAGTGAGAGGTTTTCACCCCATACAATCAACATACAACATAACATACCAGAGTTACCTCTAAGGGTATTAATGGGTTCCCAACATACCGGAGTCTAAATGTATCCTAATTACTACCCTAATCGATCGACTCCCTACTCCGTTGATACCCTGTGTTGGCCCTACAGTAAGATGTATCACTTCCTAAAGTGGAAACCCTTCGTTTTCAAGATATGCACAACCATATCTATAGGTGTCACGGCATCTTATCTTCCTTGTACGAACCATGCACGCACATGACCTGGTCGATACGCGCCGCCCACACCATCCCCCACGTTTGGATCTCTTACAATCAGCCAAGCAAGCGTTCCCCGACTCCGACCTAGTTCGGAGTAGTCGTTTGATACATATATATGGGTTACTGACTGAAACGGGTCCCACACACAAGATGATACAAGCTTCCCCCTACGCTTGCATCCCCACTAGGTTTTCCACATGTTATGCCATACCAGAGTAAAAGATTGCATAACCCCCACAGGTTAAGTTCGTGGGCCTATATATATAAATATTACCCACCTACCCAAAATTTACTTAACCCACCCACTGTTTCAAACAAGTTTACTTAACCCCACTCAAGTTATATGTTCATACATTCCCTATGGATTCAACTAGGTTAAGTATTCCAATTCATTAACATATTCATTTATGGTCATGATGTGCTAGACCTCCCATATTAAGCATACCAATTGTGGATGCTGCATACGCCGGTCGGTTCCGGGCAGACCTCTTCCACAAGTCGGACTTAACCTCGTGTCTTAGCACGTCTCGTGTTTATGCTCTTAGACCCCTCACATTAGATTCACCACTTGTGGTCGCTAGATTTGTCGGGCGGTTCCGGGCAGACTTCCACCACAAATGTAATCTAACCTCGTGTCCAAGCATGGTTACGATTTCTAATTACTGTAATTCTAGGCATTTCAATTGTTAACCAATTATTCCTATCGTTATAGGTTCTCATTCCCCTTTCCCCAAGTCATGTTCATAATTAACCATATGCCCCAATTAAGTCTTTAATCATAATTCAATTTATTCTCCAAATTCATATTCATAAATTACATTCAAGTTATGCCCAAATTTCCCAATACAAGTTATGCCCAAATTTAACGTTTTCCCCTCGTTCCCAATTTAATGCGTTCGCATATTTCAGTGGCATGCCTAGACTCGAAGATAGTTTGGCTATAAAAATAAAAAGGGAAAAGATGAAAGGAAGAGGACAGAAATGATCATACTAACAAGATCGACATATAATGGCAGAAATAGGCATAAACATATAGTGGCATAATTATAAGTGTAACACCCCACATCCGTTAGTGTCACTCACAAAGGGAATGCACTAAGTTCTGTGGAGCATTTAGGGTAAAAGATGCAGATAAATTACAAGATAGACAGAAATTAAACAGCGGAAAATAAAACTTTGCTTTATTGATAAAATAGTTTGTACAAAGATTTCTTTACAATATCAGAGTGTCATCTGTCTTACAAAATAAAGAAGCATGAAAATACATTTATATTCCCCAATGTAGCAAGAATCAGCAATAGCATCTGAAAAGAGAATCCAAGCAAAACTTCAACAAATCTTCAAGCTGGGAAAGAGTGACAGTCCAACTTAACCTGAGCTATACTACTCCCTCCTCTACTACCAGGGGAGGGGGGAACGGAAGAAAAGAAGACGAAAGAAAAACAGAGTCAGACATAAAGCTTGAGTAAGTTCAGTAACTTCTAGCATGTGAACATGGAAAAACAAACGACATGAATTAACTGAATCCAAGATTACACCATGACCATAGGGTCAGCAAGATTAGACGAGATAATCACAAGATATGCTAAGATAAACTGGATATGCTCTAATACTTTCGCCGCTTCTCTATTTCCTTGTTATACTGGTTTCTATATCTCTGCACCGCCTAACTGGTGTCCCAACTAGTAACGATAACGTGATCCCAGTCCCTGTAGTTTCCATTGCCTTCAAGCCTACATTAATTATTTGTTACCTGGATTTACATCTAGGGTTTTCTATCAAGTGCTTTCTAGTTTCAACTGGAGTTTACGCTATCTGCTAAACGCTTCTCGGATTCAGGGTATATGCCCCCTAGTCCAATCGATGCCCCCAAGTCTAGGACACACTACCTAGAGTGGTATATGTTCCTATACTTCCCTACGCATGTATCGCGAACCGTTATCGCTTGTCTAGATGCACATGTCCTGTAATGTGCAGTCCGAGTCCTGTGTCAGGTCAAGTCAATGAATACAGAACTCGGTCGGGAGCTTTCAGATATCTGCCGATGAAAATACTAAGGTCTGTTTTTATTCTAGTGGCTATGGTCCCACTTGACCCCTCCCTCAACTAATGAAAGGCACACCTTGAAAAATGAGAACTATATGTCGGCCCCCGTTGCTCCACTATCCTATGGCCATCCTCACCCATAACTAGATAGTAAGTATATGTCTTTTGGAGTTCTCCGCCTTTCCACTTCACGTATTTCGATTGACTGAAGATGGATGGTAGACGACGAGTCGCTATCACAGGGCTACCGTTTGCTCGCCGAATCACGCCGGTCCATCCTAGTCTTTAGGTTGCCATATATTGCAACCAAGGCATACCCCTGGTTCTTCTACGCAGACCTTAACCTCTGTGAGCCCAGGAGGATCATATGCAGCCTCACAGAGGGATACCAAGAGTACCCTCACGTCCCCTCGAAGCCTCGGGCTTCGTAACCCAATTCGTTGGAGCCTCCTTTTACTCAGACGGACATTCGCTCCTTCTCGTGTTTTACTAAGAATTACTACTTAGTTCTCTTTCCCATAAATCCGGATTGGTTAAGTGTCATCAGTCAATTCAAGCTAACTTAACCCCCTTCATTTATTTTGTTAAACTGGTTAAGTGTTATCAGTAATTCATGTTGACTTAACCCCATCCCAAACCAAGTTATATTGGTTAAGTATTTCTTATTACTTAACCCTACCCATTCATCCTGTATTGGTTAAGTGTTCCTTGCCCGTCTGTTTTAACTGACATGTTATTATTAATGGTTAAGTATTATCTCTTCATGTTTTAGACTTAACCCTATTCCTATATCACAATCAGATGGTTAAGTGTTCAAGCTTACCTAACCCTATGGTCTAGCCTAGCTAACATATCAAATTGGCTAAGTGTATTTACTTAACCTCAACCTCTAGTCTAGTTAACATATTAATTTGGCAAAGTGTATTAACCTTACTTAACCCCACCTTCTAGTCTAGTTAACATGTTAATTTGGCTAAGTGTTTTCTTAGTTACTTAACCCCTACAAATCTTGTCTTGTTACGGTGTTAAGTTTGGTTAAGTGTCCCTATGGACTTAGCCCTCCCATCCTAGCTTAACTGTGTTAAATTGGTTAGGTGTTTCTATGGACTTAACCCTCCCATTCTAGATTAACTGTATGGCCCTAACCCCACCCACCAGTCTGGTTATCATGTTGAATTGGTTAAGTGTCTTAGTGAACTTAACCCTACTATTCTTGTTCTAGCTTTAATTAAATAGATTAAAGCCACGACCACTCACATTAGACAGATATTGTTGCGACCACTGGATGTGCTGGTTGGTTCTGGGCAGATTTACATCGCAACTCAGTCTAACCTCGGGTTAGGCGTATTCGTGTTTTCTAGTTCAAAGGGTTTTGACTAATTTTCAAATCAGGTTTTGAAAGTAACCATCCCGTCCATCAGATCAGTTAGGGATAGCTAGGGAGAGCAGGAAACTTGTATTTTCCAAACCCAAGCCTAGACACTATCCTCTCTGTCACCCTAGAACTTTCTGGTGTACCGTTAAAAGAGATGTCATTAATAAACCTTTAATTTGTCTAAATTTACATTCCCTAATTTAGGCCAGATTCTATAGGTAAATTATTCCTAATTTACTTATTTCCCAATTACTCTTTTAATGTAAATTGTCTACATTTATTTCTATGGCTCATTTCCCTTCGTAAATCATATTTATGCTTTTTGGTATGTAAACTATACCAAATTAAGTGTCACTAACCATGAATTTTCTAAACCTGACAGTTATTCCCAATTATGGCCAATTTCACATTTATGCCAATATACTTACCGTGCCAAATTAGCTAATCCAATTCTGATTCAACTTTCTAATTCACGTCAAACTAGACTTATTACTCTAGTTCACTATTCATGTAAATGCTAGATTTACATGTTAATACTAGACTCAAGTTACACATCTTATAATTCATGTCAAATTTATCCAATTTGCATTTCTATGAACATGCCATAATACATGTTCTCAATTTATGCCAATTTCCAAGTTAAACTACGTTTTTAGTAAATTTAATATTTTGCCCAAACCGCATTCCCACCATACGTATAATCGTGATTCAGTCTAGATTATAAATAAAGTTAGGTTCGTAGAAAATAGGGAATGAACCAAAGATGCTATGCAAAAGATAGACATACTAACTGACATAAAAAGGGTTGAATAATGACGTCGGTTCAAGAACATGGGTATACCTAACTTAATAGGTAAATTCCCAAAGTCTAAAACCAAGGATAGACAGAATAGAGACGCAAATTCAAGAACATGGGTAGACCTAACTTAATAGTTAAATTCCCATGGTCTAAAACCAAAGAAAACCAAGGACAGGCAGAATAAATAATCGGGTTTAGTCTCATAATCACATAACTTAAGCAACACTTTCCTAGTCATGAATCATAGGTGTTTAATCACCGATGTCCTTGTTATGTCATAGGCAATAGTTTATGCTTTTCCTAATCAAAGGCGTAGGTTGGTGTTCACAGTCAAGAAAATAATTCTCATAGTCACAGTCACAGTCATAGGCAATATTCATTGTCAAAGGCAATGTCCATAGTCATGGGCAATGTTCATAGTCATAGGCATATGGTTCTAAGGTCCATAGTTTCATAGTCACGGTCTTATTTGTCCTCGAATCATAACAGTTCTTAATTAGGTTCAAGAGTATAGGCACTGATTCGAATAGAGAGAGATTCAATATATTCTTTTATTCCTTTAATTTCATGTCACGAACAGAGAAAAACATTCAAATATCGAAATAACTGACTTACAGGAATTTAGATTAGAAAAGAAAGATGGCGTTGCTATGATTCGTGCGACGTTAGCCTTTGATCCTTATCTTGAAGCTTTAATCTTAATTCGAATCTCTTCTTGAAAGTCTTTGAGCAGCATCTCCTCGTCTTGATTTATTTTATATATATATTATTCTATTTATTATTTATTTTAAGTGGAGGAGAAGAAGCCATGTTCACTAAGAATCTTTGCAGCATAAGGGTAGAAAAGAATTGTGAATGAAGAAGAAGACCAGGGCTGTTTATATAGTGTAGAAGTCAACGAATCTGGTCAGAAGGGCGTCTTGATACACAGAAACGAATCAGGTTCAGAAAGCTGGAAAAAGCCGAGGGGGGGGGGGTTGACTACCCAGTCGACCTGGGGGGGGGTCGACTACCCAGTCGACTCCCCAGTCGACCTGCGTCCCTTCTGAGTCTGTTTTGAAATTTGAACTTTGCTGAAACTTTCGGAGGCCATATCTTCCTCATACGGGCTCCGATTTACGCAAACTTGGACTCGTTTTCATGCAGAATTCCGAGACGAACGCAATAGTGCAGCCTGTTTCCCTTGATTTTGATTTTAACTTTTAATTCGGCCTTGATTTGTAAATCATAGTGTTACAGAACTACGGGGTGTTACATTCTCCCCCACTTAAAAGGATTTCGTCCCCGAAATCTTCAAGTTAGGAAGAATGTGTCCTACCATCCAATCACCCATCTACTAAACCATTCAATCACAGGCATTCATTGTCCTTAGAAAGATTTCTAATGCTTTCATGTTCATATGCACAGTGTGTATATGTCTTTATCTAATGCAAGATCAGGCGGTCTACTGATTCAGTTGACCTCTTCAATGCAAATCATGTCAGTGCCATGCGTCCAATCATGTATGCATGCATCCCTAGTTATGTAAATACTATATGCGTGCACGGCCATTCATCCATATGCAACACCCATATGATGACATTTCAAGTTCAATTTACAAACAAATACATATCTGTAAATGCAATATGAAAGCGTCTGAACTGATCTAGTGCCTAATACGTATGCATATGTATTCACGAGCAACCATTTGCAACCACTTACAATCATCAACCATAACATGTTTCAAATACATTTTTACATCCAAAAGAGTTTCTACCTAAGGATCGAAGATTCGACCTAGGTGATATACTTCGGAAAGAGAGAAACAATTATGCGTAAAGCTCCTACACAAAGAAATCAAGGATGCACCCTTAAGAAAAAGGGTATGACGTTAGTATCTAGCCTTCTTGAGCTTTACTCCACTGTATCTTAACTAAATTTTACTTCACGATTGTGAAGTTTCCGATCTCCATTTCCAAAATAAACAGATGTTAAATCACGGTAGCAAGTGTACATACCAAGATGGCCTGAGGTCTCTCCTCTTAGGTTATCCATCATGCCATAACTATGAGAGTCAAAAGATCACTCCGTACTTTTTGGAATGCCTGCCACAACTATTCATCTCTCACGCTGTAACGACCCGGATTTTGAGCGACTTTGGTTATCGACATAAGCTCGATGTCGATAACCAAAACATCGAAAAATCCTGGTAACTAGTGAAAGAAATTAGAGGGTGAGAATAGATAAGATAGAAACTTAGAATAGAAGAAGAAGAATAACACAACATCAGAGTAACACGAACCTCACAGCGAAACGAATAAATATATTTCATAACATAACTTTGAAATACAAATCTGTACTTGAATATACATATCATTATCAAAGTACAGCACTTACAACATAGCGGAAATAACTATAGCTATATGATCCTGAAGCCTCCTGCTCCAAGCTCTTCAAGTGTATCTGTAAATCCTGACTACTTGACTGCTCGTACAAATTTAGGCACCCAAGAGTTTAGGGAAACAAACAAATAAACTCCGGGTCAGTCATGGGACTGGTATGAGTAAAACAGTTTAAAACAGTTATACAGGTATATGATATCTCATAAGACCACGCCGCATAACGGAACGGGTTTTTCCCTTATGAGAATCCAAAATAACTTTATATCAAAAACCTTTTGATATTATAATAATGTCTATCAACCACAGTATATATAATCATCTAGCAGAACGCTTTCATCTCACGTTCTACATATATAGTATACAATCAAAACCGCAAGCACGTATTGGTTAAGGGATTTCCAACTATGACAAGGTATGGAACCACCTTTCGCTCGTGTACCTCTAGAAAAGAATACACTGGGTTCAACAAGAACATCTTGCAACCCGGCCACACATGACCAACCACTCATTTCGCTTGAGTGTATCGAATGTATATCACCAACGGTATGGATCAGCAACCGTTTCCCGAATGGGACAGCATCAACAATAGATTTTTAGAAATGAATGAAACTCTAGATCAGGTGATTATACACCCTACTTCGGTGCGACCGACTTAGCCATGCTGCCTGCTCGATTTCTGTCATTTACCGGTTGATGAGGCTTAAGGTTACGCTTCATCATCACATCAGATTCACTTTGAATGCCACATCGTCAAATCCATCAAATCACCAATTGACGTCCTCAACCATACATTATGTGTTAGCTAAAGAAGTTTCCTTCTCCGCTTCCACTCTTGGCACAGTTGGAGAAATCAATATACGTGATCGTCTGGAAATACTCTGTCAGACATCCGTCTATACAAGTCATCCAGGAACAGGATGAACCGAAGGCACTATTCTGTAAACAGGATAGCCCTTGCATAACTCCGTCCTCAATTTCCTTTGGCATATATGATTCGCAACGCTTATGCCAATACAGAGTGGTTCTTTGGATAATAATCCAACCAGTCTCTCTATATTAACAACGTTAAAATGGTCAAAAACTTCGATAGTCTGTGATTAAACTATCGAAGAAAACAGGTGTGCAAACAACGATTTCATTTCCAAATGGAAATTTATATCGATCAAACATCATTCAACATTTATCTCTTTATTTCATAAATTTACTTATCTCCTGTTTCCCTATATTCAATATTTCTATTTTTCTAAATTTGGAAAATATACGTTATTAACAATGGAAAACATTTCCATTTCTTGTTTCCTTTATTAGAAAACATTTCTGGTTTCTTATTTGGAAAACATTTCCAAAGCTCCTTCGTTGGTCTTAGACAGATGTTTAAACAAACATCGCTATGCCAACTCAAACCATTTATTAAACTCACTTAACCATCATTCACTATCAACCTTACCATTCCTTAGTTAAGAAGGAAGTCAATCAAGTTGGGGTATAATTACCTCTCAGACCTTAATTGAACAACGTTATAACTTCGAAATAGTAACAGTTTATATTTTAAACCTTTAACAACTTCTTTACGTAACTCACGGATTCAATTTACGAATCCACTTCTTTATTGAAAATATTGATTATAATGATAACGTTATAATCCCTGCTTTCGAAATATCTAACTTCAATTATAACCTTTATTCTTTAACTCTAATCGATTAAACTAACATCGATTAACTCCTTTGCTTTAACTCTAATCGATTTAAACTAACATCGATTAACTCCTTTATTCTTTAACTCTAATCGATTAAACTAACATCGATTAACTCCTTTTACTTTAACTCTATTCGATTAAACTAAGATTGACTAACTCCTTTGCTTTAACTCTAATCGATTAAACTAACATCGATTAACTCCTTTTCTTTAGCTCTAATCGATTAAACTAACATCGATTAACTACTTTTACTTTAACTCTAATCGATTAAACTAACATCGATTAACTCCTTTTACTTTAACTCTAATCGATTAAACTAACATCGATTAACTCCTTTTACTTTAACTCTAATCGATTAAACTAACATCGATTAACTCCTTTTACTTTAACTTTAATAAACTATTCATTTATAAAGATTTAATTTTAGTAACAGTTCTTCGCTTTACAAATGATTTCCCTTTTTATTTACTTTCGAAATATTTCTTTTTTTCAAAATCTGTTGGTTTTACAAACTCCCTTTATTTCAATATACATTGAAATAATTCTCTTTACATCCCAGGGTCTTGTATGATATTTAAAATATCGAATAAAAACGATCAATATCATTCCAACACCCATAATCCATAACAGATTATATAACACACCATATATCACAATATATGAAAAATAGTAAAATAAATGTTGAGGAATCCAGTTGGATTCCTCCAACCTGTTTCCCTGCATCACAGATGTTAAACAATATAGATAACATCACTTTCAGTTCTATATGATACATTCTGTTAAACAAAATCAATATAGAAATTTAACTAACTGACAAGCAGTTCAATCAAACAGTCAACACACAGTCAATCAGCCAATATCTAACAGTTCTAAAAATACAACATGAAATTATAAACTGTTCAGAGTTGGTGAGATTTACTCACATTGAACGATCATCGTTAATAACGATAATTGTCGCTTGTTTCAAACGGACAATTTATTTCGCTGTAAATTGTAGCGAGCTCGGATTCACTCTCGGTCAGTCCCATTGGATAGTGTCCGTCCATACGGTCCCAACGGATCTTGTTTCGTTCAATTCCGATTACGTGTGATAAAGTTATGAACGTTTTACTCAATACATAAATAAATATAGAATTTAACTTGGATTTTAAAAATAAATCATGGACTTTAACCTTAAAAGTCGGCCCACTCCACTGCTTAAACCCACGACCGCATAACCTTTCTTCCAAAAACAGAAATATCGTAACCTAATACCCCCAAACCCATTGATCTTACGTTGACCACCCTCCACCATCACGTGGTCCATCTATGGCCTCCCCAACCACCAGCAAAAGGTTCGGCACCCCATCCCCTTCTCGACTGCCCCCTTCTTCTCTGGCTCGCACCCCTTTTAAGAAATCGACCTGTAGCCTTCTCTACATCCACCCACTGTCGTGCTTCGATATCAACCACCGGAGCACCCATTTCCGATCCCAACTGACACGCCTCTCATCCCAGTAAAGTATTTATCCACCATTCACAATATCCCAACAAATAACACCACAATACTCCTTTTACAACTACATCACCAATAAGACATCACGCTCCATCAATCCTCTCCTTTCCTTCGACAGCGAGCTTTAGGAGCAAATAAAACATGGCGGCTCCTTTCATTTTCGTTGACAGACCTTATCATTTTTAGACTGACCCATCACCGTATAAACCAACGTCTACTGCTACATCCTTCCTCCATCAATGCCACATCCTCCTCAAGACTTCCCACGCTGCGGGGAAACAACCACTCCATTCGACAGCACCCACTTCATACACCATTTTCTAACTCAAAAACCAACTGAAGGCAGACGCAAGTGCGTATATATATATATATATATATATATATATATAGGAAGCAGGAAGGAGACTTAGTTCTTAATTAATAGGGTGCGTGGATGTGTTTATAAGCGCAGACGTATGATGTAAAACGTTGATGTATTTACAAGCGTAGACAGTAAGAGGGTACGTATGAAGTAAACGTGGATGTATATGGTCGAGTAGTATTTATACATTGGCCTTCTTCCACGTGAATGCATTGCTATTAAATCTTGCCTGAAATCATATATCCTCTTAGTAGATATAGTTGTCCTATATCATTTGTTCTGTGCATCTCGGCTTTTCCAAGAATCAAGTTAACTTGCCTCATCTACTGGTAATACAATTCATTAACCAGGCTTTGTTTAGATATGGATATGGTTTTGGACATGTATTCACTGATTGAATTTAAAAAGTTATGTATACCGATACACCAAACTCCATTCATGTCTAACTAATATGGACAAAAATAGAAATACCGTTGAGATGACCAAGGTGCCACGATCCCGAATATATAATAATACCGGTAGATTAAGTCATATTTTGAAACCTCAAAATGTTGATTTCAAGGTGCAAAATACTCCAAATAAAAAGTTGCTTATTTAATTAATTAAAAATTACAGTAAAATCCAAAAAATTAAATTATCACTACGTCCCAAAAGAACCTTGTCTGAATTCACACCCGATATCTTGTTATTCTAAAATAACCGTTACGGTCGATAAACGATTCTATAGCGACTATTCTGAAATTTGATTTGGACATATTTCAAAATTTACACGATGAAATCTCTATTTTTCTCTTCCACTAGAAAGATATACTCCACCAGCTCCGTACGTTTCTTGTTTCACAGAAATCCGGTTTAAAACGAATCCTGTACATTCAGTTGAAGTTCGAATCCCCAATTTACGAATTACAGCGCCATTTCGAGCTCGTTTATAATTATATTATAAACTATACGTTCAACTGTCGACGATTGAATATATTCGTTATTCTAATTCAATTCTAAACTGAACTATGTCACAGATGATCCAGTTCATGCCATATCGCCATTTCAGCTAATTTTGATTATTTCAGAATTAAATATATTATTTAATTTAATATTTTAATTAAATATTCACCATTATTTAATTCAACGACCATGAAATCCTTTTAATCACTATATAAATAATTAAATAAATTAATTATAATACCTTTGCCAATGCGGGTCATTACAATCTTTCCCACTTAAAATAATTTCGTCCTCGAAATTGCTAAAAGGTAGGGGACGACCCTATCGACTGGTTAGAACATATTTGTTCACTTCTTAACTTCAGTTTCAACTGAACCAATTTAATTTCAATTAAATTATTAATTAATTCTTATCAACGAAAATTTTCAAAAATCTTGAAAATTTTCTAACGCCTTAACTCTTCGAAAATTTTTCGCCAGCACCTCCTTTGTACTAGTTAATACGTCAAACTCCAACTCACCTCTTTGGGCCATCTCCAACCCAAAAGAAAATCAAACAGCTAAGCGGCTAGCCGATTCGGCTCATAAATCTTATATCCAGTAGAAATATAAACTTGTACCTTTTTGTCGGCATATCATTATATCCTTTCCACTTGTTATCCATTCAGCGGATACAAGGGTCATCCCAATCAAATTCTAATCTGCTTTATCCACGACACAACCATTCGCTTATATCCGAGCCAAATCCCATTTCAACTCAAGTTCAATTCTTGATTTTCAATTCCTTGACTCCTCAATCCAATACCATTTTGGATTCTAATTTCACAAATCCAATCTTATTCGTTTTCAATTCAACTTCAGTTACCACTTAACTGACTTTACTTTATTTCAAATATGCTTTCACAAATTTCTGTTAAATTTGTTTTTAATTTAAACAGAAATTTCCCTGGGAGTTTTCAAATAGTTTACTCTTTTCAAAAATCAAAATTTTCCCTTTGAACATGTCACTGAGCCCTTAATTAATATTCCATTAGTTAAATCACTTCTCTATTTCTTTATCAATATTTGTTAACCAAGTATTTTCAATAACCATATTGGCCTTTTATATTATTTGGAAAACAATTCCGAATATCGCGTTCCTTTATTTTCTAAACTTTTAGAAATATATGCTATTTCTAA
This sequence comes from Allium sativum, assembly GCA_030737875.1. Lineage (NCBI taxonomy): Eukaryota > Viridiplantae > Streptophyta > Magnoliopsida > Asparagales > Amaryllidaceae > Allium > Allium sativum. The sequence goes on along the minus strand of CM060911.1, from coordinate 49,714,354 downwards.
TTGGAAAATACTCCAATTATTTATCTCTTTTCCGATCTCGTTTATTTCTATACTTAGGAAATATTCTTTTTTTTTCTATTTCCAAGTTTACACTTATTTGGGTTAAAACGGATGTTGTGTAAAACATCGTTACGACAACCCAAATACTATATTCAACTAACTCTTATTCAACATTGATCTTCGAGCCTGAAATCTTACTATTTAATTGTTAATAATGAAATCAATCAAGTTGGGGTATAACTACTTCTCAGACCTTGACTGAATAACATTTATAACGTCAAAACAGATATGACTACTTACTCGAATAATCAATTCCATACAACTACTTATTCACTTTTTAAACATGTATACGCTTTCTCTTTATATTCTTACTAGATTTTATTCCTAGTCTTCCTTTTTGATTTTACTATTCTATTTCTAAGTTCGTTCCCTTATCGACTTCTATATATATCGATACGTTGATTTCTAACTATCAAATTATCTTAAAAATATTCTATCTCCTTAAATTGCCTGAAATTTTTGCCATAACCTCCTTTGTACTAGGAGCATCGAGATATTTCAAATAGCCTCCCATGGCCCTCACCAATCCAAAAGAAAAAGAAAAAGCCAAGCGGCTAGCCGATACGGCGCATAAAATCTCATATATGAATTAAATACATACCTTTTGTCGAGAAATCTATTTATACCTCTTGTATTATCCTTATCCATACCTATCTCATGTATATTTATACCTGCCCAATCTATTTTAACTATACCTGATCGTTTTAACTAAATTTGTTAATTAAATTTTGTTGATTTACTCCTTTAGTCTATTTCACTTTTATATTTGAACATGTTATGTTCAAATATATTTTAACTTGCTTACAACTAATTTGAACTCCCTTTTTCAAATTTAAGTTCTATATTCGATTTCGAATATCCATTCACCAATCCAATTCACCTTTTAAAGTTCAACTTCAAATTCAAAACTCGATTAACTAATTTCTCTTCGACTTAGTTAATTCTATTCAACTTCTATTCAATTTTTATATCACTTCTATTATTCAATCGATATATCAAATTCTATTCAAATTCTATAATTTAAATTCCATTTGAATTCTATATTCAAATTCCATTTCACCTTCGATATTCAAATCCTATATTTGAACTCCTTTATATTTACTATATTCAAATTCTATATTTGAATTCCATTTGAATCTCTATATTCAAACTCTATTTGAATTTTCTTATTTACATTCTATGTTTGAACTTCCTTTATTCAAATTCCTTTTCAAACTTTCTTTATTCATTCTTTATTATAAATCTCATTTGAAATTCGACACAACTTGTCTTTCCCAAAACAATTTCAAAACATTATCTCTGGTAGTAATTCGTCACTTACAACTCGAAAATGAATATTGATGATGTAGTTGTCATCATCAGAATCTATTTTCCAGCGATCGAAGTGAGTTCAATACTATAAAACCATTTCTAAACATTTCCACTTTGAAATTCATTTCAAAATATAATTCACACTGCTTGTAAAACAATTTAAAATCTCCCAGGATCTTAAATTTTCCTTATTTTTAATCCCAATCCATTTACAAACACTTATCCAATTCTCCAGAGTCTTATTTCAATTTCTGGTTTAAATTTAGATTTAACTCATTTCGTAACACTTATACGAATTCTGATTGGTTATATACATAACCATTTCACTTTTTTATAATCTTACTCGATTATAATCACAACCAATATATCCAATATGTGTCAAATATACTTTGGGTAAAATTATTTTCATTTACCCTTTTTTTCGAAACATACCATGACGGTTCATCGTATTCAAGTGTTTATCAACTACTACTGATACAGTGGATCAAACTGATCGAACAGAACCCATAAACAACTCAACCAACAAATCTCCACAATATAAAGAAAAATTTTATATCAATAACAAATACGCTCACTCATATATATACACTCAACTCAATCTAGGGTATTACTAACCCTATCTCTACCGAGTCACGCCACAGAGCCAAGTTAATCAATTAACCTTCTGCTCTGATACCAACTGTAACGACCCGGATTTTGAGCGACTTTGGTTATCGACATAAGCTCGATGTCGATAACCAAAACATCGAAAAATCCTGGTAATTAGTGAAAGAAATTAGAGGGTGAGAATAGATAAGATAGAAACTTATAATAGAAGAAGAAGAAGAACACAACATCAGAGTAACACGAACCTCACAGCGGAACGAATAAATATATTTCATAACATAACTTTGAAACACAAATCTGTACTTGAATATACATATCATTATCAAAGTACAGCACTTACATTATAGCGGAAATAACTATAGCTATATGATCCTGAAGCCTCATGCTCCAAGCTCTTCAAGGGTATCTGTAAATCCCGACTACTTGACTGCCCGTACAAATTTAGGCACCCAAGAGTTTAGGGAAACAAACAAATAAACTCCAAATCAGTCATGGGACTGGTATGAGTAAAACAGTTTAAAACAGTTATACAGGTATATGATATCTCATAAGACCACGCCGCATAACGGAACGGGTTTTCCCCTTATGAGAATCCAAAATAACTTTATATCAAAAACCTTTTGATATTATAATAATGTCTATCAACCACAGTATATATATAATCATCTAGCAGAACGCTTTCATCTCACGTTCTACATATATAGTATACAATCAAAACCGCAAGCACGTATTGGGTAATGGATTTCCAACTATGACAAGGTATGGAACCACCTTTCGCTCGTGTACCTCTAGAAAGGAATATACTGGGTTCAACAAGAACATCTTGCAACCCGACCACACATGACCGACCACTCATTTCGCTTGAGTGTATCGAATGTCTATCACCAACAGTTGGGATCAGCAACCGTTTCCCGAATGGGACAGCATCAACAATAGATTTTTAGAAATGAATGAAACTCTAGATCAGGTGATTATACACCCTACTTCGGTGCGACCGACTTAGCCATGCTGCCTGCCCAATTTCTGTCATTTACCGGTTGATGAGGCTTAAGGTTACGCTTCATCATCACATCAAATTCACTTTGAATGCCACATCGTCAAATCTATCAAATCACCAATTGACGTCCTCAACCATACATTATGTGTTAGCTAAAGAAGTTTCCTTCTCCGCTTCCACTCTTGGTAGAGTTGGAGAAATCAATATACGTGATCGTCTGGAAATACTCTGTCAAACATCCGTCTATACAAGTCATCCAGGAACAGGATGAACCGAAGGCACTATTATGTAAACAGGATAGCCCTTGCATAACTTCGTCTTCAATTTCCTTTGGCATATATGATTCGCAACGCTTATGCCAATACAGAGTGGTTCTTTGGATAATAATCCAACCGGTCTCTCCATATTAACAACGTTAAAATGGTCAAAAACTTCGATAGTCTGTGATTTAACTATCGAAGAAAACAGGTGTGCAAACAACGATTTCATTTCCAAATGGAAATTTATATCGATAAAACATCATTCAACATTTATCTCTTTATTTCATAAATTTACTTATCTCATGTTTCCCTATATTCATTATTTCTATTTTTCTAAATTTGGAAAATATACGTTATTGACAATGGAAAACATTTCCATTTCTTGTTTCCTTTATTAGAAAACATTTCTGGTTTCTTATTTGGAAAACATTTCCAAAGCTCCTTCATTGGACTTAGACAGATGTTTAAACAAACATCGCTATGCCAACTCAAACCATTTATTAAACTCACTTAACCATCATTCACTATCAACCTTACCATTCCTTAGTTAAGAAGGAAGTCAATCAAGTTGGGGTATAATTACCTCTCAGACCTTAATTGAACAACGTTATAACTTCGAAATAGTAATAGTTTATATTTTAAACCTTTAACAACTTCTTTACGTAACTCACGGATCCAATTTATGAATCCACTTCTTTATTGAAAATATTGATTATAATGATAACGTTATAAACCCTGCTTTCGAAATATCTAACTTCACTTATAACCTTTATTCTTTGACTCTAATCGATTAAACTAACATCGATTAACTCCTTTGTTTTAACTCTAATCGATTTAAACTAACATCGATTAACTCCTTTATTCTTTAACTCTAATCGATTAAACTAACATCGATTAACTCCTTTTACTTTAACTCTAATCGATTAAACTAACATCGACTAACTCCTTTGCTTTAACTCTAATCGATTAAACTAACATCGATTAACTCCTTTGCTTTAACTCTAATCGATTAAACTAACATCGATTAACACCTTTTACTTTAACTCTAATCGATTAAACTAACATCGATTAACTCGTTTTACTTTAACTCTAATCGATCAAACTAACATCGATTAACTCCTTTTACTTTAACTCTAATCGATTAAACTAACATCGATTAACTCCTTTTACTTTGACTCTAATAAACTAATCATTTATAAAGATTTACTTTTAGTAATAGTTCTTCACTTTACAAATGATTTCCCTTTTTATTTACTTTCGAAATATTTCTTTTTTTCAAAATCTGTTGATTTTATAAACTCCCTTTATTTCAATATACATTGAAATAATTCTCTTTACATCCCAGGGTCTTGTATGATATTTAAAATATCGAATAAAAATGATCAATATCATTCCAACACCCATAATCCATAACAGATTATATAACACACCATATATCACAATATACGAAAAACAGTAAAATAAATGTTGAGGAATCCAGTTGGATTCCTCCAACCTGTTTCCCTGCATCACAGATGTTAAACAATATAGATAACATCACTTTCAGTTCTATATGATACATTCTGTTAAACAAAATCAATATAGAAATTTAACTAACTGACTAGCAGTTCAATCAAACAGTCAACACACAGTCAATCAGCCAATATCTAACAGTTCTAAAAATACAACATGAAATTATAAACTGTTCAGAGTTGGTGAGATTTACTCACATTGGACGATCATCGTTAGTAACGATAATTGCGGCTTGTTTCAAACGGACAATTTATTTCGCTATAAATTGTAGCAAGCTCGGATTCACACCCGGTCAGTCCCATTGGATAGTGTCCGTCCATACAGTCCCAACGGATCTTGTTTCGTTCAATTCTGATTACATGTGATAAAGTTATGAACGTTTTACTCAATACATAAATAAATATTGAATTTAACTTGGATTTTAAAAATAAATCATGGGCTTTAACCTTAAAAGTCGGCCCACTCCACTGCTTAAACCCACGACCGCATAACCTTTCTTCCCAAAACAGAAATACCGTAACCTGATACCCCCAAACCCATTGACCTTACGTTGACCACCCTCCACCATCACGTGGGCCATCTATGGCCTCCCCAACCACCAGCAAAAGGTTCGGCACCCCATCCCCTTCTCGACTGCCCCCTTCTTCTCTGGCTCGCACCCCTCTTAAGAAATCGACTTGTAGCCTTCTCTACATCCACCCACTGTCGTGCTTCGATCTCAACCACGGGAGCACCCATTTCCGACCCCAACTGACACGCCTCTCATCCCAGTAAAGTATTTATCCACCATTCACAATATCCCAACAAATAACACCACAATACTCCTTTTACAACTACATCACCAACAAGACATCACGCTCCATCAATCCTCTCATTTCCTTTGACAGCGGGCTTTAGGAGCAAATAAAACATGGCGGCTCCTTTCATTTTCGTTGACAGACCTTATCATTTTTAGACTGACCCATCACCGTATAAACAAACGTCTACCTCTACATCCTTCCTCCATCAATGCCACATCCTCCTCAAGACTTCCCACGCTGCGGGGAAACAACCACTCCATTCGACAGCACCCACTTCATACATCATTTTCTAACTCAAAAACCAACTGAAGGCAGAAGCAAGTGCGTATATATATATAGAGAGAGAGGAAGCAGGAAGGAGACTTAGTTCTTAAGTAATAGGGTGCGTGGATGTGTTTATAAGCGTAGACGTATGATGTAAAACGTTGATGTATTTACAAGCGCAGACAGTAAGAGGGTACGTATGAAGTAAACGTGGATGTATATGGTCGAGTAGTATTTATACGTTGGCCTTCTTCCACGTGAATGCATTGCTATTAAATCTTGCCTGAAATCATATATCCTCTTAGTAGATATAGTTGTCCTATATCATTTGTTTTGTGCATCTCGCCTTTTCCAAGAATCAAGTTAACTTGCCTCATCTACTGGTAATACAATTCATTAACCAGGCTTTGTTTAGATATGGATATGGTTTTTGACATGTATTCACTGATTGAATTTAAAAAGTTATGTATACCGATACACCAAACTCCGTTCATGTCCGGACTAATATGGACAAAAATAGAAATACCGTTGAGATGACCAAGGTGCCACGATCCCAAATATATAATAATACCAGTAGATTAACTCATATTTTGAAACCTCAAAATGTTGATTTCAAGGTGCAAAATACTCCAAATAAAAAGTTGCTTATTTAATTAATTAAAAATTACAGTAAAATTCAAAAAATTAAATTATCACTACGTCCCAAAAGAACCTTGTCTGAATTCACACCCGATATCTAGTTATTTTGAAATAACCGTTACGGTCGATAAACGATTCTATAGCGACTATTCTGAAATTTGATTTGGACATAATTCAAAATTTACACGACGAAATCTCTATTTTTTCTCTTCCACTAGAAAGATATACACCACCAGCTCCGTACGTTTCTTGTTTCACAGAAATCCGGTTTAAAACGAATCCTGTACATTCAGTTGAAGTTCGAATCGCCAATTTACGAACTACAGCGCCATTTCGAGCTCGTTTATAATTATATTATAAACTATACGTTCAACTGTCGACGATTGAATATATTCGTTATTCTAATTCAATTCTAAACTGAACTGTATCACAGATGATCCAGTTCACGCCATATCGCCATTTCAGCTAATTTTGATTATTTCAGAATTAAATATATTATTTAATTTAATATTTTAATTAAATATTCACCATTATTTAATTCATCGACCATGAAATCCTTTTAATCACTATATAAATAATTAAATAAATTAATTATAATACCTCTGCCAATGCGGGTCATTACACACGCAAACCATCCTAGTCGAACTCGACATTCCTCAAGTACAAGCCCCATAGGCCTAAACCAATATCATACAAGCACCCAAGGAATATCTCCTCCGAATTTAGACGATCCTCGTGAGATGATATAAGCAAACTCGATAGCTATCCTCAAATCCCTACTAACCAAAAATAAACTGGTCGGACCACCAATTGGATTTGAGACTCTAGTGGGATCTTTCTACTATACAAGTACTATGGTGTAGAGACTCAACTATGGAAGTGGATATTAACAAATGAGAAGCGCTAACGCCAAAGGAAATAGTACGAATAGCAAAACTAGGCTCTTCCAACAGAACTTTACTACCTTTCTCCTAGGTACGCTTGGTGGTGAAAGTATGTACTCGCCCTTCGAAAATCTTGTTCCTCGTTCTTACCCTTGTCCTTTTAATTATATGCCATATCCTACCCTAATAAAAATACTTCCTCTTGTCTTAGGTTTTATAATTTCTTCCTCCTTTGTGAGCTAAACCTACATCCATGAATTCCTCATCCTAGGGTTGTGCTCCTTAGCCAAACTCCTCATCCCCTTCCGTGTGTAGTCATGTTGACAAATCCCTCGAAAGTTGCTTCCATCGTACAGAAAACCCTATAAGCTTGAAAGAAAACTGGCCGTAAGTGAAACAACCACAGCCCTAGATGGAAGTCGGGTACTACTTTGCCCTTCGATGAGGTTACCTCCCAGAAAGCCAGGAGCCCAGAGACTCAAGAAAGAAGGAGATAAGAAAACAGAGGAAGAGAAAATAGTGCGTATGGCTTTTGGGAATATGCCTTTAAAACAAAACTTTTCTTTTGAAAATGCTTCTTTTAAAACCTTTTGAAAATAATTTTTCAAATCCTTTATCTGATCTGGTAACCTTCAGCTCTGATACCACGTGTAACACCCCACATCCGTTAGTGTCACTCACAAAGGGAATGCACTAAGTTCTGTGGAGCATTTAGGGTAAAAGATGCAGATAAATTACAAGACAGACAGAAATTAAACAGCGGAAAATAAAACTTTGCTTTATTGATAAAATAGTTTGTACAAAGATTTCTTTACAATATCAGAGTGTCATCTGTCTTACAAAATAAAGAAGCATAAAAATACATTTATATTCCCCAATGTAGCAAGAACCAGCCATAGCATCTGAAAAGAGAATCTAAGCAAAACTTCGACAAATCTTCAAGCTGGGAAAGAGTGACAGTCCAACTTAACCTGAGCAATACTACTCCCTCCTCTACTACCTTGGGAGGGGGGGGGGACGGAAGAAAAGAAGACGAAAGAAAAACAGAGTCAGACATAAAGCCTGAGTAAGTTCAGTAACTTCTAGCATGTGAACATGGAAAAACAAAAGACATGAATTAACTGAATCCAAGATTACACCATGACCATAGGGTCAGCTATAACACCCCATACCCGCTAAGGTCACTCATAAAGGGAATGCCTTAGCTTCGGTGGAGTATTTAAGTGAATATAGAACTGAAAAATTACAACAAGACAGATATAAGTAATACTTGAAATTTAAAACATCATTTCATTGCAGCTGAAGGTAAACATGTTTGGTTACATCTCAAAAACCAACAAGAGTCAAGTACAAAATATCCATCTCGTTAAAACATAAGTACATAATCCCACTACATACTAATAGCCATAATAGAAAAGATAACCGAGCTTTTCTTCAAGAGTCCAAGCTCCAAAAGATAGATAGAGCAATCTGATCAAAGCCCACTAGTGCTAGGCCCACTCTGAGAACCTGAGGGTTGGGGAAAAAGATAAAACCAACGGGGTCAGACATAAGTCTGAGTGAGCCCTATAACCTTAACAATACAATCATTAAAGTAATTAGGGTATGATATAAACCTAGTACGGTACAACTGGGGATAAATGACTACTCTAAGCAGCCAACTAGACGTAGGATGAACTAAGATAACGGTAAAGACGCGCCTATCCACCCAAGGATAAATACTACACTGCACCACACCAGATCTACCCACCCAAGGGTAATTCCTACACTGCACCACACCAGTCCTACCCACCCAAGGGTAATTCCTACTTAAAGGTTGATCCCACTAAGTGTACTTAGAAAATTTACCCAGTAGTTTCGTGTACCCCATGCTGACTACATAGGTGTCGTCTGCCCCTATCTCCACTAGGTGTACCCACTACTCCCAAGCGATCGGCTCTCTACCGTAGATACCCGTGCTGGCCCCACAATGGGGTGTATCACTCCTCAAAGTGGCAACCCGAAAATGGTGCACAGTCTATATCTACACGATGCAACAACGTCTTACCTACGAGCCCGGGTCCACACACGCATATGAAACCCGTTGGACTCTTGTTGCCACCGCTACCCCGTTTTGCCCTCTTATAGTCAAGCCCAGTACGCGTGTCCCGTCCTCGACATGGGTCGAGCCCAATAAGATACATATGGGTTACTGGTTGAAATGGGCCCCCACAAGCTGCTACTTAAGCTTGTCATTCTATCTAGTGCATCCCACTTAACCCCTTTTTATAATCATGCCCACTTACATGTTAAGGTTTTGGTTAAGTCATCTAATTATATTTCAATTTCCACTCAAGGCCCCCACAAGCTACTACTTAAGCTTGTCATTTAATCTTATTTCAATTGCCACTCAAGGCCCCCACAAGCTACTACTTAAGCTTGTCATTTAATCTTATTTCAATTGCCTCTCAAGGCCCCCACAAGCTACTACTTAAGCTTGTCTTTTAATCTAGTGCATCCCACTTAACCCCTTTTTATAATCATGCCCACTTACATGTTAAGGTTTTGGTTAAGTCATCTAATCATATTTCAATTGCCACTCAAGGCACCCACTAGATTTCTACATGCCACCCAAGGCACTTACTTAACCCTTTAATCATGTTTAATTACATGTTCCACTTCGGTTAAGTATTCTAATCGTATTTTCTATTGCCACCCAAGGCAACTACTAGATTTTTCCACATGCCACCCAAGGCTCCCACTTAACCCCCCATGTCCTCTACATGCTAATATGGTTAAGTGTTTCTTAATTGATTAAGAACGAACCGTTGTAGAGACCTCTCACATTAGACTATCTCTTATGGCAGCTGGATTTGCCGGTCGGGTCCGGGAAGCCTTACGCCATAACCGAGTCAAACCTCGTGTCTTTACACTTGTCACGTATATAGTTTGTTCCTAAGACCTCTCACATTGGGCCAATCATTTGTAGCCGCTGGATATGCCGGTCGGTTCCGAGCAGTCTTATGCTACAAAAGGGTCCAACCTCGTGTCTTAGTCGATTAATTATACCTAATTAATCACCCCCATATTTCGAATTAATTTTCCCTAATTAATTCCAACTTTTAATGATGTACATAATTGACTCAATTATGTCCATCCTCTTTATGGTATGCATAATCATACCAACTTCACACAATTTCATTAACATGTTTATTAACCCCATCGTTCCCCACGTAGTTCGCGGACATGACATAAAAGGGAAGATTCATCACAAATACAATGGGTTCAACTTGCATAACATTAGCATCAACATGGGTTTTTAAAGGTGACATCATGCATATAGCATCAAACCCAACTAGCATAAATAATCAACCCAAACTTGCATGAATCACATATGTCATAAAGAGATTAACTTGCATAAGTTACTTATGTCATATAAAGGGGTAAACTTGCATATGTATGTATGACATACAAAGGGGTTAACTTGCATATGTATGCATATCATTCTAAGGTGTAAACTTGCACATGTTACTTGCACATCATCAAACACCAAACTTGCATAACATGTCATATATGGACTTGCATATAATCATACACCAAACTTGCATAACATATCATATATGAACTTGCATATAATCATACACCAAACTTGCATAACATATCATATATGAACTTGCATATAATCATACACCAAACTTGCATAATCATGGTGCCATAGTGGATCAATGTTTATCGTAGCAACTAGCATCATGAACACTTGAATAACTTGCATAACATCATGATCATATAGCATATAGCTTGCATAACTTGCATAACATCATGAATATGTAACATATGACTTGCATAACTTGCATAACATCATGAACATGTAGCATATGGCTTGCATAACTTGCATAACATCTCAAACTCATAGCATATAACTTGCATAACATGCATAAAATCTCAAACACATAGCATATAACTTGCATAACATGCATAACATCATTAACACATAGCATATAACTTGCATAACTTGCATTGATCCACATTCATAGCCATAACCTCATTATATCCTATCATAATCATTTCAATAATTGGTCATTAAGGCTATAGAAAACTCACAACTTGTTGATTAGCCTTCTTATGAATATATTAAAAGATTGAGACGAAGCCACTAAGCTATCAACTCAAAAACTCCAAATAAGAATGCTCCAAATGAAAACCCTTGAGCCAAATCAATAATAAAGATCCTAGCTTTGATGAAGAAAAGCCTTGAATCAAACTTAGAAACACTTAAGCAAGCTTAGGAACTCTTATACTTCTTTAGAAACTCTCTCATATGATTAGAGATGGAGATTATGACAAGAGGATGAGGGTGGAGGCCATGAGAGACCATTTTGGCATAGTTTAGCTATAGGATTGAATAATGAGCATTTAGGTTTAGGTTAGTGGTCTTTTTATAGAAGACTAGGATAGTTTTAGCCATAGGATAAACCTTAGTTTAGATCCTAGCCATCAAAGCATGTCTTGGGGAAGAAGTCAAGTGTAGGAACCATCTAGGGCCTTTAGATTAAAGCTGAACCATGAGAACCATTCAAATGCAAAATCTGCATTTGAGCGAATCGGCCCACGGGTTGACAGCCAAACACCCTGGATTAACCCCTAGTCGACCCAGCGAGCTTGGGTCGACCTCAAAAATCGGCCGGTTCGGTTATTCCCCTCTCCCAATTCGCTGTTTTGAACATTTTTGCATATTTATTTATTAAATTTTCAATTATATATATATATATATATATATATATATTTCTCTGCGCAATCCATTTCACTTAATTAAGTATACTTTAATTTGTGAATTTTTATGTTCAAATTACGGGGTGTTACATTCTCCTCTCCTTAAAGGATTTCGTCCCCGAAATCTCTAAGTCAAGAAGAACGTATCCTACCAACCAAACAATCATCTACTAAACCATCAAACACTGGCATCCATTATCCTTAAAATTTCTAATGACGTATGAACATATGCAAAAAGTGTGTGTATATGCCCATATACTAATGCTAAATCAGGCGGTCTACTGATTCAGTTGACCTCCTTAATGCAAACCATGATAGTGCCATGCATCCAATATGTATGCGGAAGAACCCTATCGACACATACTATTTATACATGAGTGCACAATCATTCACCAAAATGCATCATCCATATGATAGCACAACCATTATACATCCATTAATATAGCTACCTACACACAATTTTATGCAATATGCAATATGAAGTGATTGAGCCGATCTAGTGCCTAAAGTGTGTGTATATGCATCCACGAGCAAACACTAGCAACCACTTGCATCCACACGCATCCATCAAACATAACATGTCTCAAACACATGTTTCAACCATAGGTTTACCCTATCTAAAGGTCAAAGGTACTAATGAGAGGACATACTAAAGATAAGATAAGTACTAGACAAACGATAAAGGAGAAGTTAAAAGACATACCCTCGAAAAGGAATGGGTATAGTGAACGCATCTTCGCTTCCGTCTCCCAAGTAGCATTGCTCTTATCTTCTCCCCATTGCACTTTGACTAGTCGCACCTCTCTGTTCCTCAACTTCCTAATCTCTGAGCCAAGGATGCGGATAGGAGCTCGTCGAATAGTTGCATCACGCTCTACCTCCACTTCTCTAAGCAAGCTCGACTCTACCACCTCTGCGGTCTCATGTAGGCACTTCCTCAAATGTGATACATGGAATACATCATGTACACCACTAAGTCTCTCGGGCAACTCTACTCTATATGCCATCTGTCTAATCCTTTCCTTAATAGGAAACGGTCCCGCCAATCTTGGTGCTAACTTCCCAACGGACCCAAAGCGAACAACATTCCGTAATGGAGATACCTTGACAAAGACCATGTCCCAAACATCAAACTCAAGATTAGTTCTCCTCTTATCCGCGTAAGATTTCTGTCTGTCTTGCGCCGCTTTCATCCTTCTTCGAATCAAATCAATCTTTTCCGAAGTCTCTCTAACCATATAGGGCCCAAGCAAGATCTTATCCGTAGATTCCCACCAACAAAATCCATCGAGACGCTATCCCACTTCCATTGCGGAACTTCTAATGGGAGAAGCAACCCACCGGGTTTCTTTTGCTCCGCTTTCACTTGTTGGCACACCAAGCATCTAGCGACATACTCGGCCACATCTTTCTTCATACCGGCCCAAAAGAAAACTCGCTTCATGTCTTGGTACATCTTGTCCCCACCGGGATGAATGGTCATCTTCGAACGATGTGCATCATCAAGTACAGCCTTCTTCAAACCCTCGTCCTGCGGTACACAAAGTCTATCGTCTCTACGCCACCACCCCTTATCATCTAGGGTGTACCTACTCAAATGTCTGGACGACTCCCTCCTTATGAGCCTCTCCACTAACTCAACCAACTGTGGGTCGTCCCGCTGTGCCTCACCAATCCGTCCTAAAAGAGTAGGTCTGACCTCTAAGGATGCTAGCAAACCGGGTATAAAGTCAACAGAAGGTCTAAAGTCAAACATCGAGATAAATTCCAAGCTCCGTCGTTCAACGAACAATGAACTCAAGGACAACCTTTTTCTACTTAAGGCGTCCGCTACCACGTTACCCTTGCCATGGGTATACGCTATCGCAAACTCATAGGATGCTAAGAATCCCATCCACTTTTGTTGTCCTAAGACTATGCGCTCGAAGAGTCTCCAACACTTCCCTAAGATGTAGGGCATGCTCTTCTCCACTTCTAGGGAAAACCAGGATATTACCCCATCCAAAATCATCACAACTGTCCATCTCTCACGCAGACCATCCTAGTCGAACTTGACATCCCCCAAGTGCAAGCCCCAAAGGCCTAAACCAATATCAGACAAACACCCAAGGGATACCTCCTTCGAATTCAGACGACCTACGTGAGATGATACTAGTAAAAACGGCTAAACAATTAAGCCTTGTCCAACTCTAGATGTCCTCGCCAGTCTCGCTCCAAAACCACCGTTTATCCCATAACTGGCTTTACTAAACCTATCAAGCACATACGAAAACTTATTTCGCTCCTAGAAAAGACCAAGATGTCATCCACAAAGACCATCACAAACTTATTTAGGTACTCCCTGAACACTCTACTCATCAAATCCACAAAGTATGCGGGGGCGTTCGTCAAACCAAATGGTATCAATAACCACTCATAAAAACCATCCGGAGTCCTAAAGGCAGTCTTCTCTATATTATCCTCAGCCACTCTCAACTGACGAAACCCCGTGGCTAAGTCCAACTGCGAAAACACTGAGGCGCCAACCAACTGATCAAAGAGATCATCAATCCTTGGCAATGGTTGTCTATTCTTCTTTGTTATCTTGTTAAAATCTCTATAGTCTACACAAAGTCTGAGGGACCCATCCGCCTTCGTGGCAAAAACTACTGGAGCACCCCACTCCGATATACTTCGTCTTCTGAACCCCTTCTCAAGCAAATCGCTTACTTGCTTATGGAGTTCCCTCCTCTCACGAGGAGCCATGTGGCACACTGGCCAAGATACTGGTTTGGCATTGTCTACCGGATATATTCGGAAGTCAATCTCCCGCTCCGGAGGTAAGCCCTTCACCTCCTCAAACACATCCGAGTATTCCCGGACCACTCTAACAGATCGCAAACTCTCGACCGACGTGTCAAGCGATTCTAGATAACTTAGCATAACAGATTCCATGGGATTACAAGAGATCTCGAGAGTGTTACCCAAGCGGGTCATAAGCCTAACAACTCTCCTTTCACAAACAAGAACGGCACCATTACTGGATAAACAGTCCATGCCCAAAACTAACCCATAGCCCGTGAAGCCTAAAAAGCATCACATCTAAACTCAACGCTAAGTATAGAAACTTCCAAACCCAAACACATCATGAAGCCCCCAATTGGGTTTGAAACAACCACGGGATCATCTACCAAACTGGTGTCTAGGTGCAGTGACTCAACTAATGAGATAAACGAATGTGGTGCACTAGAGTCGAATAAAGTTCGAACAGGATGATCGAGAGAACCAAATTTCAACTTAGACGGTCCTACCCCCATCAGGTATACCCGTCGTGAGGGAATACATCTACCCTCTAGAAGATCCTGTACTTCGTCCTTACCTCTTTGGACAACCCCAAGGTGTCCTATTTCTCCAAAACGACTTCCCTTTCACATTCTCCTTTCGTGGCCTTCTTACCACGATGAGGTTTCATCCTTTATTAACCAAACAACTATTTGAGCCTTCCTCCCATCGTCTATCCTATAGGTATTTACCAGTCCTTCTCCTTCTTGAACCAACTTCTAATCCGACAAATGTCTAAGTCCCTTGAAGTGGTTTTCCATTCTTATCTATCTTAGAAAGATCATCTATACACGGAGGGGAAATTCAAAAAGAGAGAGGAAGAGATTCAACACGGAGAATTCGAAAGATAAAGATATGGCTATTGGGGATTATGCTTTTCTTTCAAAAACTTTTCTCTTAAAAGACATGTTTTTGAAAATACTTCTTCCAAAAATGTTTTAGAAAAATAGTTTTTCTAAAAAATTTATATGTTCTGGTAACCTTAAGCTCTGATACCACGTGTAACACCCCACACCCGCTAAGGTCACTCATAAAGGGAATGCCTTAGCTTCGGTGGAGTATTTAAGTGAATATAGAACTGAAATATTACAACAAGACAGATATAAGTAATATTTGAAATTTAAAACACCATTTCATTGCAGCAGAAGGTAAACATGTTTAGTTACATCTCAAAAACCAACAAGAGTCAAGTAGAAAATATCCATCTCGTTAAAACATAAGTACATAATCCCACTACATACTAATAGCCATAATAGAAAAGATAACCAAGCTTTTCTTCAAGAGTCCAAGCTCCAAAAGATAGATAGAGCAATCTGATCAAAGCCCACTAGTGCTAGGCCCACTCTAAGAACCTGAGGGTTGGGGAAAAAGATAAAAACAACGGGGTCAGACATAAGTCTGAGTGAGCCCTATAACCTTAACAATACAATCATTAAAGTAATTAGGGTATGATATAAACCTGGTACGGTACAACTGGGGATAAATGACTACTCTAAGCAACCAACTAGACTTATGATGAACTAAGATAACGGTAAAGACGCGCCTATCCACCCAAGGATAAATACTACACTGCACCACCCCAGATCTACCCACCCAAGGGTAATTCCTACACTGCACCACACCAGTCCTATCCACCCAAGGGTAATTCCTACTTAAAGGTTGATCCCACTAAGTATACTTAGAAAATTTACCCAGTAGTTTCGTGTACCCCTAGCTGACTACATAGGTGCCGTCTGCCCCTATCTCCACTAGGTGTACCCACTACTCCTAAGCGATCGGCTCTCTACCGTAGATACCCGTGCTGGCCCCACAGTGGGGTGTATCACTCCCCAAACTGGCAACCCGAAAATGGTGCACGGCTTATATCTACACGATGCAACAACGTCTTACCTACCAGCCCGGGTCCACACACGCATATGAAACCCGTTGGACTCGCGTTGCCACCGCTACCCCGTTTTGGCCTCTTATAGTCAAGCCCAGTACGCGTGTCCCATCCTCGACATGGGTCGAGCCCAATAAGATACATATGGGTTACTGGTTGAAATGGGCCCCCACAAGCTGCTACTTAAGCTTGTCATTCTATCTAGTGCATCCCACTTAACCCCTTTTTATAATCATGCCCACTTACATGTTAAGGTTTTGGTTAAGTCATCTAATTATATTTCAATTTCCACTCAAGGCCCCCACAAGCTACTACTTAAGCTTGTCATTTAATCTTATTTCAATTGCCACTCAAGGCCCCCACAAGCTACTACTTAAGCTTGTCATTTAATCTTATTTCAATTGCCTCTCAAGGCCCCCACAAGCTACTACTTAAGCTTGTCTTTTAATCTAGTGCATCCCACTTAACCCCTTTTTATAATCATGCCCACTTACATGTTAAGGTTTTGGTTAAGTCATCTAATCATATTTCAATTGCCACTCAAGGCACCCACTAGATTTCTACATGCCACCCAAGGCACTTACTTAACCCTTTAATCATGTTTAATTACATGTTCCACTTCGGTTAAGTATTCTAATCGTATTTTCTATTGCCACCCAAGGCAACTACTAGATTTTTCCACATGCCACCCAAGGCTCCCACTTAACCCCCCATGTCCTCTACATGCTAATATGGTTAAGTGTTTCTTAATTGATTAAGAACGAACCGTTGTAGAGACCTCTCACATTAGACTATCTCTTATGGCAGCTGGATTTGCCGGTCGGGTCCGGGAAGCCTTACGCCATAACCGAGTCAAACCTCGTGTCTTTACACTTGTCACGTATATAGTTTGTTCCTAAGACCTCTCACATTGGGCCAATCATTTGTAGCCGCTGGATATGCCGGTCGGTTCCGAGCAGTCTTATGCTACAAAAGGGTCCAACCTCGTGTCTTAGTCGATTAATTATACCTAATTAATCACCCCCATATTTCGAATTAATTTTCCCTAATTAATTCCAATTTTTAATGATGTACATAATTGACTCAATTATGTCCATCCTCTTTATGGTATGCATAATCATACCAACTTCACACAATTTCATTAACATGTTTATTAACCCCATCGTTCCCCACGTAGTTCGCGGACATGACATAAAAGGGAAGATTCATCACAAATACAATGGGTTCAACTTGCATAACATTAGCATCAACATGGGTTTTTAAAGGTGACATCATGCATATAGCATCAAACCCAACTAGCATAAATAATCAACCCAAACTTGCATGAATCACATATGTCATAAAGAGATTAACTTGCATAAGTTACTTATGTCATATAAAGGGGTAAACTTGCATATGTATGTATGACATACAAAGGGGTTAACTTGCATATGTATGCATATCATTCTAAGGTGTAAACTTGCACATGTTACTTGCATATCATCAAACACCAAACTTGCATAACATGTCATATATGGACTTGCATATAATCATACACCAAACTTGCATAACATATCATATATGAACTTGCATATAATTATACACCAAACTTGCATAACATATCATTTATGAACTTGCATATAATCATACACCAAACTTGCATAATCATGGTGTCATAGTGGATCAATGTTTATCATAGCAACTAGCATCATGAACACTTGCATAACTTGCATAACATCATGATCATATAGCATATAGCTTGCATAACTTGCATAACATCATGAACATGTAACATATGACTTGCATAACTTGCATAACATCATGAACATGTAGCATATGGCTTGCATAACTTGCATAACATCTCAAACTCATAGCATATAACTTGCATAACATGCATAACATCTCAAACACATAGCATATAACTTGCATAACATGCATAACATCATTAACACATAGCATATAACTTGCATAACTTGAATTTATCCACATTCATAGCCATAACCTCATTATATCCTATCATAATCATTTCAATAATTGGTCATTAAGGCTATAGAAAACTCACAACTTGTTGATTAGCCTTCTTATGAATATATTAAAAGATTGAGACAAAGCCACTAAGCTATCAACTCAAAAACTCCAAATAAGAATGCTCCAAATGAAAACCCTTGAGCCAAATCAATAATAAAAATCCTAGCTTTGATGAAGAAAAGCCTTGAATCAAACTTAGAAACACTTAAGCAAGCTTAGGAACTCTTATACTTCTTTAGAAACTCTCTCATATGATTAGAGATGGAGATTATGACAAGAGGATGAGGGTGGAGGCCATGAGAGAACATTTTGGCATAGTTTAGCTATAGGATTGAATAATGAGCATTTAGGTTTAGGTTAGGGGTCCTTTTATAGAAGACTAGGAATGTTTTAGCCATGGGATAAACCTTAGTTTAGATCCTAGCCATTAAAGCATGTCTTGGGGAAGAAGTCAAGTGTAGGAACCATCTAGGGCCTTTAGATTAAAGCTGAACCATGAGAACCATTCAAATGCAAAATTTGCATTTGAGCGAATCGGCCCACGGGTTGACAGCCAAACACCCTGGATTAACCCCTAGTCGACATAGCGGGCTCGGGTCGACCTCATAAATCGGCCGGTTCGGTTATTCCCCTCTCCCAATTCGCTGTTTTGAACATTTTTGCATATTTATTTATTAAATTTTCAATTATATATATATATATATATCAATATATATATATATATATTTCTCTACGCAATCCATTTCACTTAATTAAGTATACTTTAATTTGTGAATTTTTATGTTCAAATTATGGGGTGTTACATCAGCAAGATTAGACAAGATAATCACAAGATATGCTAAGATAAGATAAACCTGATATGCTCTAATACTTTCGCCGCTTCGCTATTTCCTTTTTATATTGGTTTCTATATCTCTGCACCGCCTAACTAGTGTCCCAACTAGTAACGATAACATGATCCCAGTCCCTGTAGTTTCCATTGCCTTCAGGCCTAAATTAATTATTTGTTACCTAGATTTACATCTAGGGTTTTCTATCAAGTGCTTTCTAGTTTCAACTGGAGTTTACGCTATCTGCTGAACGCTTCTCGGATTCAGAGTTTATGCCCCCTAGTCCAATCGATGCCCCCATGTCTAGGACACACTACCTAGAGTGGTATATGTTCCTATACTTCCCCACGCATGATCGCAAACCGTTATCGCTTGTCTAGATGCACATGTCCTGTAATGTGCAGTCCGAGTCCTGTGTCAGGGCAAGTCAAGGAATACAGAACTCGGTCGGGAGCTTTCAGATATCTGCCGATGCAAATACTAAGGTCTGTTTTTATTCTAGTGGCTATTGTCCCACTTGACCCCTACCTCAACTAATGAAAGGCACACCTTGAAAAATGAGAACTATACGCCGGCCCCCATTGCCCCACTATCCTATGGAAATCCTCACCCATAACTAAATAGCAAGTATATGGTCTTTTGGAGTTCTCCGCCTTTCCGCTTCATGTATCTCGATTGACTGAAGATGGATGGTAGACGACGAGTCGCTATCACAGGGCTACCGTTTGCTCGCCGAATCACGCCGGTCCATCCTAGTCTTTAGGTTGCCATATATTGCAACCAAGGCATACCCCTGGTTCTTCTACGCAGACCTTAACCTCTGTGAGCCCAGGAGGATCATCTGCAACCTCACAGAGGGATACCAAGAGTACCCTCACATCCCCTCGAAGCCTCGGGCTTCGTAACCCAATTCGTTGGAGCCTCCTTTTACTCAGACGAACATTCGCTCCTTCTCGTGTTTTGCTAAAAATTACTACTTAGTTCTCTTTCCCGTAAATCCGGATTGGTTAAGTGTCATCAGTAAATTCAAGCTAACTTAACCCCCTTCATATATTCTGTTAAACTGGTTAAGTGTTATCAGTAATTCATGTTGACTTAACCCCATCCCAAACCAAGTTATATTGGTTAAGTATTTCTTATTACTTAACCCTACCCATTCATCCTGTATTGGTTAAGTGTTCCTTGCACGTCTGTTTTAACTGACATGTTATTATTAATGGTTAAGTATTATCTCTTCATGTTTTAGACTTAACCTTATTCCTATATCACAATCTGATGGTTAAGTGTTCAAGCTTACCTAACCCTATGGTCTAGCCTAGCTAACATATCAAACTGGCTAAGTGTATTTACTTAACCTCAACCTCTAGTCTAGTTAACATGTTAATTTGGCTAAGTGTATTAACCTTACTTAACCCCACCTTCTAGTCTAGTTAACATGTTAATTTGGCTAAGTGTTTTCTTAGTTACTTAACCCCTACAAATCTTGTATTGTTACGATGTTAAGTTTGGTTAAGTGTCCCTATGGACTTAGCCCTCCCATCCAAGCTTAACTGTGTTAAATTGGTTAAGTGTTTCTATGGACTTAACCCTCCCATTCTAGATTAACTGTATGGCCCTAATCCCACCAACCAGTCTGGTTATCATGTTGAATTGGTTAAGTGTCTTAGTGAACTTAACCCTACTATTCTTGTTCTAGCTTTAATTAAATAGATTAAAGCCACGACCACTCACATTAGACAGATATTGTTGCGACCACTGGATGTGTCGGTTGGTTCCGGGAAGATTTACTTCGCAACTCAGTCTAACCTCGGGTTAGGCGTATTCGTGTTTTCTAGTTCAAAGGGTTTTGACTAATTTTCAAATCAAGTTTTGAAAGTAACCATCCCGTCCGTCGGATCAGTTAGGGATAGCCAGGGAGAGCAGGAAACTTGTATTTTCCAAACCCAAGCCTAGACACTATCCTCTCTGTCACCCTAGAACTTTCTGGTGTACCGTTAAAAGAGATGTCGTTAATAAACCTTTAATTTGTCTAAATTTACATTCCCTAATTTAGGCCAGATTCTATAGGTAAATTATTCCTAATTTACTTAATTCCCAATTACTCTTTTAATGTAAATTGTCTACATTTATTTCTATGGCCCATTTCCCTTCCTAAATCATATTTATGCTTTTTGGTATGTAAACTATACCAAATTAAGTGTCACTAACCATGACTTTTCTAAACCTGACAGTTATTCCCAATTATGGCCAATTTCACATTTATGCCAATATACTTACCGTGCCAAATTAGCTAATCCAATTTCGATTCAACATTATAATTCACGTCAAACTACACTTATTACTCTAGTTCACTATTCATGTAAATGCTAGATTTACATGTCAGTACTAGATTCAAATTACACATCTTATAATTCATGTAAAATTTATCCAATTTGCATTTCAATGAACATGCCATAATACATGTTCCCAATTTATGCCAATTTCCAGGTTAAACTACGTTTTTAGTAAATTTCATATTTTACCCAAACCGCATTCCCACCGTTCGTATAATCGTGATTCAGTCTAGATTATAAGTAAAGCTAGGTTCGTAGAAAATAGGGAATGAACCAAAGATGCTATGCAAAAGATAGACATACTAACTGGAATAAAAAGGGTTGAATAACGACGTCGGTTCAAGAACATGGGTAGACCTAACTTAACAGGTAAATACCCAAGGTCTAAAACCAAGGATAGACAGAATAGAGACGCAGATTCAAGAACATGGGTAGACCTAACTTAATAGTTAAATTCCCATGGTCTAAAACCAAAGAAAACCAAGGACAGGCAGAATAAATAATCGGGTTTAGTCTCATAATCACAGAACTTAAGCAACACTTTCCTAGTCATGAATCATAGGTGTTTAATCACCGATGTCCTTGTTATGTCATAGGCAATAGTTTATGCTTTTCCTAATCAAAGGCGTAGGTAGGTGTTCACAGTCAAGAAAATAATTCTCATAGTCACAGTCACAGTCATAGGCAATATTCATTGTCATAGGCAATGTCCATAGTCATGGGTAATGTTCATAGTCATAGGCTTATGGTTCTAAGGTCCATAGTTTCATAGTCACGGTCTTATTTGTCCTCGAATAATAACAGCTCTTAATTAGGTTCAAGACTATAGGCACTGATTCGAATAGAGAGAGATTTAGCATATTCTTTTATTCCTTTAATTTCATGTCACGAACAGAGAAAAACGTTCAAATCAAGAAATAACTGACGTACAGAAATTTAGATTATAAAAGAAAGATGGCGTTGCTATAATTCGTGTGACGTTAGCCTTTGATCCTTATCTTGAAGCTTTAATCTTGATTCGAATCTCTTCTAGAAAGTCTTTGAGCAGCATCTCCTCGTCTTGATTTATTATATATATATTATTCTATTTATTGTTTATTTTAAGTGGAGGAGAAGAAGCCATGTTCACTAAGAATCTTTGCAGCATAAGGGTAGAAAAGAATTGTGAATGAAGAAGAAGACCAGGGCTGTTTATATAGTGTAGAAATTAACGAATCTGGTTAGAAGGGCGTCCGGATACAGAGAAACGAATCAGGTTCAGAAAGCTGGAAAAAGCGGGGGGGGGGGGGGTCGACTACCCAGTCGACCTGGGGGGGGGCTCGACTACCCAATCGACTCCCCAGTCGACCTGGGAGGGGGTCGACTACCCAGTCGACCTGGGTCCCTTCTGAGTCTGTTTTGAAATTTGGTCTTAGCTGAGACTTCCGGAGGCCATATCTTCCTCATACGGACTCCGATTTATGCAAACTCGGACTCGTTTCCATGCAGAATTCTGAGACGAACGCAATGGCGCAGCCCGTTTCCATTGATTTTGATTTTAACTTTTAATTCTTCCTTGATTTGTAAATCTTAGTGTTACAGAACTACGGGGTGTTACAATAAGATATGCATATAAGTACAGATCTGATGAACATGTGACAATTGAACTGATTCTAACATAATAGGGACATCATAACAGTCATGGTAGATCTAAACAATGAATTAGGTATCCAACTAATAATAGATTTGATTTGGCCAAAAACATAATAGGAATAGGCATGAGGTGATCTAAACAGTGAATTTGATCTATAAACAGTGGCAGATCTGATATGATAAATAGGTCTATGTTCAAATCTAGTTCATAGTCATATCAGAATAACTTAGATAAACAGGTTATAGCAGATCTGATATGATTCAAATAGTCACAGGCACAGATCCAAGTTATAGTCATGTCAAGTTTTATTTTTAAACATTTAGAATAAAGGTAATGTAAACTCATAGTGTTTGGATCTAGAAAGACAGAAGAAAAGAATTGAATCACATATCTCTAAACTCTAGTTGATTGCTGAAGAAAAAAGGCTTGATTTAATCTGGGCAAAGGCAGCATCTATTTCTCCATTATTTTTTTGTGTGCAAAAACAAGATAAATGAGGCCATATATATAGCCGTAACCCTAAACCCTAATCTTCTCAGATCTGTCGTAGGGGGATCATGTAATGACCCGTATTCTACATATCATAGGATCGTAGAATATTTATTTCTTTCCCGTATGAAGTCGTATGGTCATGTAACTTTGGGATACATCTATTAGAGTCATTTTCCATGTTTATGATTTTTGTCGATTGCTAAATGACCATTTTGCCCCTAGTTGGTACTGTTTTGGCCATAACTTTTGATTGGGAAGGAATTTTGATCTAAAACTACTTCCATTTGATTCGTTTGATGGTTTACCTTTCCGTAGAGTGGTCATAATAGCCAAACGGACTTACCGTTTGGGAGATATGGCTGAAACAATGTTTGGAGGGTGAAAAACTGCTTAACCGGGCCAAATCGGGTGATTAGTGAGTAGGCCCATAACCCATTTCGGGATTAGGGTTATGGGAGGGCTGAAATGAGATGGAGAATCATTCCATTTCAGTTTTCTAGCCTCCACTTATCACCAAGGATCCCAAAAATGGCCTCTAACCTCTAAATCACCTCTAAATCATCTTTTGGTCAAGGATTTGGCTTAGCAACCCCTAATTAAAGAAGATCTTCACCAAATCAACATAGGAGCTGCTGTTGGCATTGAGATTCACATCAAATCAGAGAATTATTTCAGATCTTAGTTTATTTTGTGGCTAAGGTGAGTGATTTGCATAGTTTTACACTAGTTATGGCTAATTAGGGGTGATTAGTGCTAATTAGCGAATTTAAGCATGATAAAATTCAGGAAAAATGTTCATAAATTCCTAAATAATGTTTTAGACCTCTGATATGAATTTGGGTTAATTTGGTTAAGTTTTGCTAATCCTATCATTAGTTTCACCTAAACATGCTTAAGGGGAAATATGGGACTTTGGGTATGTTTGATCCATTTTAACCTATCATATTGATGTTTTGATGTTTGTGGTTGATCATGTATGTTGCTATGACTGTATGAAATGCTTTGTGATTGATTTCAATAGTTAGAATGGTCGAAAACGTCGTCGAATGGCGTAAACACTTGCTGGATCAGTTTCAGAAAACAGTGCAGGGTTCGGATCGGATCAGACATAGGGCTCAGATCGGATATGTAGAACTGAGCAAAGAATCCGATCGGATCGGAACCCAACACTTGGGAAAAGTGGCAAAAAGGAAGGCCACGCTAGCAGAACTGGGATCGGATTGGATGAAGGAAGACGGATCGGGGAGGACGGATCAGAGCGGAAATGTGAAGACGAGTCAGAGCGGGAGCACGAAAGCGGATCGGATAGGAGCATATGAAGGGAGCATGAAGACGGATCGAAAGCATGAACCAAGAAGGGACACCCGACCCGACCCGAAGAGGAACACCCGACCCGAACCGCACTTGAAGGAGACCCGACCCGAACAGATGAAAGACACCGACCCGAACCGATAACTTGAGGAGGAACCCGACCCGACCCAGTATTGACCAATAACCCGAGATGCAAAGGTAGTCCAATAGGGGAAGTTAGAGCTCAGGATCCAGTTGGGAACCAAGGAGTTCCCTTCATGATTGGACTTTGCTGCGGGACGTGTGCTAAGGAGTTGTCGACGTTCATAACTTCGATTCACCACTAAAAAGGAATGATGGGCTACTTATCAGTGCAGTAGGGTCATTACGACCTGAGGGGAAAAGTGATGGTAGCAAGACTACGTTATCAGTGCAGTTGGGTCATTATGACCTGAGGGACAAGGTGATGCGTAGTAAGACTAGGAGACAGTGCAGTGGGGTCCTTGTGACTCCATGGGGCACAGTGGACATAGTAAGGATTAGTAAGGCTATGAGCCAGTGCAGTGGGGTTCTTGTGACTCCATGGGGCAAAGTGGACATAGCGAAGGATTTGTAGCTACGTTATCAGTGCAGTTGTAGTGACCCGAAAATCCGGTAGAATTTGAGCTGACCAAAAACACAAGTCCAACCCCAAATATCACGGAAATTCGAAACATTAGTAGAAAGAAGTTAGAGGGTGAGGATAGATAAGATAGAAACTTAGAATAGAAGAAGAAGAAGAAGAAGAACACAACATCAGAGTAACACGAATCTCACAGCGGAACGAATAACATATAATATATATAACATAACTTGAAATATACATCTGTACTTGAATATACATCAATATCAAAGTACATCACTTACAACACAGCAGAAATAACTATAGCTATATGATCCTGAAGCCTCCTGCTCCAAGCTCTTCCAGTATATCTGTAAATTCCCGACTACTTGACTGCCCGTACAAATTTAGGCACCCAAGAGTTTAGGGAAAAACAAAGTAAACTCCGGGTCAGTCATGGGACTGGTATGAGTAAACAGTTTAAAACAGTTTCAGAAAACTAATTGATATCTCATAAGACCACGCCGTATAACACGGAACGGGTTTTTCCCTTATGAGAATCAAAACACTTGATTTATCTTTATATCAAAACTCTTTTGATATTATAATAATGTCTAAATCAAGTAGATAACAATCTAGTGGAACGCTTGCATCTCACGTTCCACATATATAATATACAATCAAAACCGCAAGCACGTATTGGGTATTTGGTTTTCCAACTATGACAAGGTATGGAACCACCTTCCGCTGGTATATCTCTAGAGGAGAATACACCGAGTTCAACAAGAACATCTTGTAACTCAGCCACACATGACCGACCACTCATTTCGCTTGAGTGTATCGAATGTATATCACCAACGATTGGGATCAGCAACCGTTTCCCGAATGGGTCAGCATCGACAATAGATTTTTAGAAGTAAATGAAACTCTAGATTAGGTGATTATACACCCTAATAGGTGCGACCTACATAGCCATGCTGCTTGCCCGATTTCTGTCATTTACCGGTTGATGAGGCTAGAAGCTACGCTTTATCATCACACTAGATTCACTTCGAATGTCACATCGTCAGATCCATCGAAAATCACTAATTGACGTCTACAACAGTACATTATGTGTTAGCTAAAGAAGTGTCCTTCTCCGCTTCCACTCTTGGTACGGTTGAAGAAATCAATGTACGTGACCTTTCTGGAAATACTCTGTCAGACATTCATCCATACAAGTCATCCAGGAACAGGATGAACCGAAGGCACTATTTCTATTAATAGAAAAAGTCCTTGCATTCTACTCCGTCTTTGATTATCTTTATATAATCTAATTCGCACGCTACTGCCGATACGGAGTGGTTCTTCGGATAATAATCCAACCGGTCTCTCCATATTGACAACGATGGTCAAAACTTCGATAGTCTGTGATTTAACTATCGAATAAAAACAAGTGTTTCGATAGTCGATGATTTAACTATCGAATAAAACAAGTGTTTCGATAGTCGATGATTTAACTATCGAATAAAACAAGTGTTTCGATAGTCGATGATTTAACTATCGAATAAAACAAGTGTTCATCCAAACATCCAACAATCACTGAACCTTTAATTAATATTCCATTAATTAAATCTCTTCTCTATTTCTTATCAATATTTGTTAACCAACTATTTTCAATAACCATATTGGCCTTATATGTTATTTGGAAAACATTTCCATATATCGCCTTCTTTTATTTTCTAAACTTTAGAAAATATATGTTATTTATAATTGGAAAATATTCCAATTACTTAGCTCTTTCCCAATCTCGTTTATTTCTATACTTAGGAAATGTTCATTTTTCTATTTCCAAGCTTTGCACATATTTGGGTTAAAACAGATGTTGTGTAAAACATCGTTACGACAACCCAAATACAGTATTTAACTAATTCTTATTCCACATTGATCTTCGAGCCTGAATCTTGCTACTTATCGGTATATCATGAAATCAACCAAGTTGGGGTATAATTACCTCTCAGACCTTGACTGAATAACATTAACGTCAAAACAGACAAGACTACTTACTCGAAAAATCAATACCATACAACTGATTATTCACCTTTACACACATATACATTTTCTATTTCTATTCCTACGAGATTTTTTTCTTATACTTCCCTTTTTAATTATACTATTCTATTTCTAAGTTCGTTTTCTTATCGACTTCTATATATTTCGATACGTTGATTTCTAACTATCAAATTATCTTAAAAATATTCTATCTCCTTAAATTCCCGTAAAAATTCGCCATAACCTCCTTTGTACCAGGAGCATCGGGAAATTTTAAATAGCTTTCGCGGTCCTTCTTATCTCAAAAAGAAAAAGAAAAAGCCAAGCGGCTTGCCGATACGGCGCATAAAATCTCATATGGAAATTAAATACATACCTTTGTGTCGGGCATTCTATTTATTTCACTTTTATACTTTATTCCATACCTGTCTCCTGTATATTTATGCCTGTCCAATCTATTTTAACTATACCAATCGTTTTAACTCAATTTGTTAATTAAATCTGTTACTTAACTTTTCAGTCTATTTCACCTTCATATTTGAACATGACATGTTCAAATATATTTTAACTGCATATTAACAAATTCTAATTATACTCATACTCTCGTTTCCTTATCGACTTCTTATTCAAATTCCAATTCAATTCTATTTGAATTCTCTTTATTTAAACTTCATTTGAATTTTATTTTCAAATTTTATAGTTTAAAGTCCATTTGAATTCTGTTTTCAACTCTATAGTTAAACTCCATTTGAAATTCTATATTCAAATCCTATTGTTTAAAGTCCATTTGAATTCTGTTTTCAAATTCTATATTCAAGGTCTATTTGAATTCTATATTCAAATTCTATATTCAAAGTCTATTTGAATTCTCTGCATTATTTATAAACAACGTTTATAACTTCAATTCAAATTCCACCTTTCCATTTATAAACAAAGTTTATAAATTCAATTCAAATCCCATATTTTCATTTATAAACAAAGTTTATAAATTCGATTCAAATCCCATCTTCCATTTATAAACAAAGTTTATAAATTCGATTCAAATCCCATCTTCCATTTATAAACAAAGTTTATAAATTCAATACTTGTTCATATATTTTCAAAATAAGTTAATATTTTCTATAGTGCATTTAAAATTCAAATTCTATTTATAAAAATAGAATTTCCTTTTTAAATCTCAAATACCCTTTTCGATATTTTTATAAATCAATATTTGAGCCCCAGGGATATTTTAAACAATCAAATCACCCAATTTTCAATCATTTGATTTTTAACACATCATATATGAATATATATGAAATCAAACAAACAACAAACAGATAATATATTTTTGAGGAATCCAGTTGGATTCCTCCAACCTGTTTTCCTGCATCCACAGATGTTAGTCAACATAGTAATACCCATCCTGCTTCGAGGCAGGATATCGTGGTATGAAGGTCATCCACTAATCATAGCGTGGGGCGTATAGGGTAATCATCCGCTAATGAAACCGCGGGCATCCGCTAATGAGACTGCGGGAATCCAACCAATCATCAACCCAATATATATTATAATAGTCAATCCTAAATAACTAATATATATTTTTAACAGGCACAGTAATATTTTCAATGCATCTAACAAGAAACACACAATTATTTTTTAACTGATAAAAATAATTCTAAATGAAGGTGAGTGGGATTTACTCACCAGGGTTTTAATTCGTCATCCATTTTGATTTAAATTCTAAAACCCCAAATTATGAATCCCGGAGCTGTAATCAACTCGATCGATTTCGTTTCTCCAAAATTTTGTATACCTTTGATATCATATTTCTTGGTCAATAAAATTGTTTGTATAATTAAATCCATAAGAAATTTAATTAACTAAATTTATACCTTACCCCATTTTAAATCTTTTCTTCTCCGAATTACTGCTTGTACAAAAGCTTCACCGTTGACCATTGTTTGATCTTCTCGTCGCCAACTACAGCTGGACATGCTCGAAGGCCTTCCTCAATCTATTACTTCTTGCTGTGTTAACAGCATATAGAAGCAGTACCCAAAACATTGTCGAACACCAGACATCTCCTCCATCCTGCCAAACAGTCCTGCTCTGCGTTCCCGTCCCGACCCTTTACAAAAATCGAACTCTTGTTCAACCCCATCTGTCCCAAAACCTTCGAACCCCTCCAGTACGAAATCCTACCCAACACTCTCTTGCAATCGCACACCCACAACATCGCCACGTTCATCAGAGAACTCGAACACTAACTAGTCCCTTCCAAAACAAACATCGCTCTCCAAGCACAGATTTCTCTCTTCCCAAATAAGCCATCGCGACACTCGAATACCCCAACCATCGCGACATCAGTTTTCCCAAGACAGTTGCGACCCTCAGATCTGGGCGGCACAGAAATCAACGGAGGCGAGTTCTTCGATGCTGAAATGCTTCAGCGATCTCCTACTTCCCAAATCCGACACCATTAGCCTCACGATGAACTCGAACGTGTTACAGTAAGTCGCGACCATCCATGCTTGCTGGGAATCGTGACAAAACCCCATCGATAACTATACGAAATAGAAGTACCCGAGAAGAGACCATTTTTAATTTCGATCAGAAGCTTTGATTTGGTCACTTATTTTCGCAGTTTTCAATTTGAGGATTAAAGGTGGAAACGGGTTTTGATTTCTAAACTATAAGAGAAGCTGCCATTTATTTTCCTTGAATTGAAATTGGGGCTTTGATTCCTGAACAACGAATTGAATGAGGAATATGAGGGAGTGGCCTGTTCTATTTACTTGCAAATGAATCCGAGAAGTGAGAAAAAGAAAAGGAAGTTCCATCGTGATTTTATAAAGGAATGTGTGGCTTCAAAAATGAACAACGAGGCCATACTTTTTCACCTTGCTGGCTTTGTTTCTGACCACACACAAAAAGGAATTACTTAGCTATGAAGGAGATACTATATTTAACTTATTTTAATTCAATTTGAATTGGTATCCCTTAAATTAAAATACGCCATGTTCCCGAACTCCTTTCTGAACCCAACAACTATCAATCCTAGGGTAATACCACTATTCTGAACCTACTGGGATAAGTATCGAGGTCTAGTTCGATCATCTATAGAAGATATTAATTTAAACTGATATAAATTAAATTTTCATACAATTTATTCTTCGATAATAAATTAATGTTATTCTTCTAATTCAAACAGAAGTCTGAACTGTATTTAATTCAGTTTTTAAATCTCGAACTGAATTATATTTTCGCATTACGATGATTTAATATATTTGATATTAAATCGAAATCGTTTATTAAATCGATAATTTAATATAAAAATCCATTTATATTATCCACCCAATTTTTAAATCCGTATTAAATATTTAAAATTAACCCATAAGAATCCGGGTCATTACAATCTTCCCCACTTAAAATAATTTCGTCCTCGAAATTGCTAAGGTAGAAAAAGTGCTACCAACCCATTTTCTTTTCAAAACTTATTTATGTTGATACTCAACATTTCAAATTTCCTTACGTAACTCTCTTTCGAATAAATCCCTATTCGATAACTCCTCACTTCGAATAACTATATTCGATTATATCTCTATTTCGAATAACTAGATTCGAAAACCTTTCTTCGAATAAACTATATTCGATTAACTCCTTTAATTCTATTTGAGTAACTAATATTCGATTTAACTCCATTCGCTTGACTCTAGATCGCAGCGATCACAATGGTTATGCCTGATTCCCTCAGGAAACATCCGACCGCCCTAGGCTATCTGCAGCCCTGCGAATTTACGCTAGCAGTCGTACGAAATGGCACTTATCCTGAGTAACTATGTTTGACTAACTCTATCTCAATAACTATATTCGATCAACTTTTAATTGGATAACTAACATTCAATTAAATCCTAATTCAATTAACTATGTTTAATTTACTCTATCTGGTTAACTCTTTATTTGAATAACAAATATTCGATAAAATCTAATTGAATAACTAATATTCAATTAACTCTACGGATTAACCCTAACTGATTAACTCAAACTGGTTAATTCTATCTCAAATTGGTTAACTCCAACTGGTTAATTCTAACTCAAATCGATTATTTCTAACTTTAATCGACTTCTCCTATTCGAATAACTCCTATTCGATAGCGTTTATTCATTTATAAAGATTTACTTTTAGTAACGGTTCTTCACTTTATAAATGTTCTCTTTAATAACGTTACTTCACTTATACAAGTGTTGTGTACCCCATCTATTTAAAACTATCGGTGTTAAAAACCAATATCTCTTCTCTATATAAGTTCAGACTTATATATTCCATTTTATTGAATGATAAATATTTAATTTAATTTATAAACTGTTATTTATAAATTAACCTTTCCATTTATCTGTTAAAAACAGATTTCCATTTTCTATTCATCTTCTATATATTCCTTTGATTAAATTCTATTTATTTAACAAATAAATATCTCATCTATAGCATTCTATTTATTTAACAAATAAATAAATATTTCCATTTAATCTATTTGTAAATGTTTTACAAATATTTTCTTTTAAATTCTATTTGTTTGTTCATAACTTCCTTTGTATTTGTGTTACAAATATACTTCCTTTATATTTGTCTCACAAATATATTTTCTTTTTAACTCTTTTGGTTTTTCCTTTATTCATTCCCAATTCATATTTCATTCACATTGATTTTACTCAATTTATTCATTTCGATCCATTTAACTTACTTAAGTTAATTTTAATTTCAATCATTAAAATTCCCATTAACTAGTGCTAATTAACCGTTTTGCCTATTTCACCCTTTTTATTTGAATATCACTTGTTCAAATATATGTCAACTTAATTATAAACTAATCTAATTATAATTTCAACTCGAGTTATATATTCGATTTCGAATATAAATTCTCAATTACTTTCACTTATCCAAAAATCCAATTTTGACTCAAATTTCCTTTAACTAGTTATTTTCTAATTTAGTTAATTCTATTTAACCATTTAAAATATGATTTTTTTTGTCTTAAAAACCATTTCACTTACTTCACTGGAGTTCATATTTACTTTGTATCTCCAGCCTGGATTTTTTTCTAATGCCAATTCAGATTTTATTTCCTAAAAAATCCTTTTATTTATTTAATTAAACCGTTATGGTTTTATAATGATTCTGGCGCTGCTTTTCTAAAAATTTGATTTTGACATAACTCAAAATCTATACGACGAAATCCAGATTTTTATCTTTCATTAGAAAACTATCGTTCAACCGGTCCCGACGATTCTTGTTTCAAAGAATTCCGATTTCAATTGAGTTCTGTATACTAAATTGAAGTTCGAATCGCCAATTTTCGAACTGCCGCGCTACGGCGAGCTCGTTTTAATTATATTTATAAATATAAACATTCTAACTTTGTTTATAAATTCAACTCCATTCTGATATATTTTTAATATATATCAAATCCATTTCATAATATTTCCGATCTATTTCACTACTAATATTCAAGTCCTCTACATTTGCAATATTCAAATTCCATTTGAATTTCTTTATTCAAACTCTATATTTGAATTTCGTTCTATTCAAATTCTATTTGAATTTCCTTCTATTCAAATTCTAATTCAACTTCTTATCTTCAAATTCTATTTGAAATCCTTCATTCAAAAACGCATTTCAAATCCCTTATTCAAATTCCATTTGAAATCCTTTTTTCTATTTCTATTTAAATTCCTTTGTTCAATTTCTATTTGAAATCCTTTGTTCAATTTCTATTTTAACTCCTTTGAATTTAACTTCTATTTCAAACTATATATTTTCTTGAATTCTAATATTCAACCCCCACTTTATATTCTCTTTGAAATTCTATTTAACCAAATTCCATTTGAATTCTAATATTCAAATTTCTATTTGACTTTTCTTTATTCAAATCCATTTGAATTCCTTTGAATTCAAATTCCATTTCAATTTTCTTATACAATTTCTATTTGAATTTTCTTTATTCAAACTCATTTGAATTCCTTTGAATTCAAATTTTTATTTCACTTCTATTTGAATAATATATATTCAAATTCCTTTATTTTACTTCTATTTGAATTATATATATTCAAATTCCTTTATTTTACTTCTATTTGAAATCTATATTCCAATTCTCATTTCAAAATTCCTTTGAAGTAATATAAATATATACATATATTTATCTATCTCAAATTCAAAACATTTGAATTTTCAAACAACTTGTTTCTTTCAAACAAATTTCCATCGAAAATTTTTCTAAGGCAGCAATTCATCACTTAGAAACTCAAAAATGAACACTGATGATGTTGCGACCATCATCAGAATTATTTCCCAGCTACTGAATGAGTCCATTGCTATATCACTTGACATTCATTTTGAAAAAAAATATTTTCCCAAACTCCCAGGATTTTAAATTCTGAATTCTGGTTGGAATTCAATTTCAATTTATCACATTTGTATATTTGATTTCATATACAAATTCCATTGGTTATATATATAACTATTTCTGTTTTTATAATCTAATTTGATTATAATCCTAACAATCAACTCAACTATTTAAAAACAATATCGTGTTCAATCTTCTGTTCAAATGTTTATAAACTCCTATCGAAATCATGGCGTCCCACGATTCGACCAAAATTTATAATCCACTCAACAGACTAGTCAACACAATATAAAACGGTTTTTATATCAAATAACAAATACGCTCTCTCGTATATATATACACTCAACTCATTCTAGGATACTACTGATCCTATCTCTAATGAGCACATTTCCACACAGCCTAGGTATTCGCTTAACCTAAGCTCTGATACCAACTGTAGTGACCCGAAAATCCGGTAGAATTTGAGCTGACCAAAAACACAAGTCCAACCCCAAATATCACGGAAATTCGAACCATTAATAGAAAGAAGTTAGAGGGTGAGGATAGATAAGATAGAAACTTAGAATAGAATAAGAAGAAGAACACAACATCAGAGTAACACGAATCTCACAGCGGAACGAATAACATATAATATATATAACATAACTTGAAATATACATCTGTACTTGAATATACATCAATATCAAAGTACATCACTACAACACAGCAGAAATAACTATAGCTATATGATCCTGAAGCCTCCTGCTCCAAGCTCTTCCAGTATATCTGTAAATTCCCGACTACTTGACTGCCCGTACAAATTTAGGCACCCAAGAGTTTAGGGAAAAACAACAAAGTAAACTCTGGGTCAGTCATGGGACTGGTATGAGTAAACAGTTTAAAACAGTTTCAGAAAACTAAATGATATCTTATAAGACCACGCCGTATAACATGGAATGGGTTTTTCCCTTATGAGAATCCAAACACTTGATTTATCTTTATATCAAAACTCTTTTGATATTATAATAATGTCTAAATCAAGTAGATAACAATCTAGTGGAACGCTTGCATCTCACGTTCCACATATATAATATACAATCAAAACTTCAAGCACGTATTGGGTATTTGGTTTTCCAACTATGACAAGGTATGGAACCACCTTCCGCTGGTATATCTCTAGAGGAGAATACACCGAGTTCAACAAGAACATCTTGCAACTCAGCCACACATGACCGACCACTCATTTCGCTTGAGTGTATCGAATGTATATCACCAACGATTGGGATCAGCAACCGTTTCCCGAATGGGTCAGCATCGACAATAGATTTTTAGAAGTAAATGAAATTCTAGATCAGGTGATTATACACCCTAATAGGTGCGACCTACATAGCCATGTTGCTTGCCCGATTTCTGTCATTTATCGGTTGATGAGGCTAGAAGCTACGCTTTATCATCACACCAGATTCACTTCGAATGTCACATCGTCAGATCCATCGAAAATGACTAATTGACGTCTACAACAGTACATTATGTGTTAGCTAAAGAAGTGTCCTTCTCCGCTTCCACTCTTGGTACGGTTGAAGAAACCAATGTACGTGACCTTTCTGGAAATACTCTGTCAGACATTCATCCATACAAGTCATCCAGGAACAGGATGAACCGAAGGCACTATTTCTATTAATAGAAAAAGTCCTTGCACTCTACTCCGTCTTCGATTATCTTTATATAATCTGATTCGCACGCTACTGCCGATACGGAGTGGTTCTTCGGATAATAATCCAACCGGTCTCTCCATATTGACAACGATGGGTCAAAACTTCGATAGTCTGTGATTTAACTATCGAATAAAAACAAGTGTTTCGATAGTCGATGATTTAACTATCGAATAAAACAAGTGTTTCGATAGTCGATGATTTAACTATCGAATAAAACAAGTGTTTCGATAGTCGATGATTTAACTATCGAATAAAACAAGTGTTCATCCAAACATCCAACAATCACTGAACCTTTAATTAATATTCCATTAATTAAATCTCTTCTCTATTTCTTATCAATATTTGTTAACCAACTATTTTCAAGAACCATATTGGCCTTATATGTTATTTGGAAAACATTTCCATATATCGCCTTCTTTTATTTTCTAAACTTTAGAAAATATATGTTATTTATAATTGGAAAATATTCCAATTACTTAGCTCTTTCCCAATCTCGTTTATTTCTATACTTAGGAAATGTTCATTTTTCTATTTCCAAGCTTTGCACATATTTGGGTTAAAACAGATGTTGTGTAAAACATCGTTACGACAACCCAAATACAGTATTTAACTAATTCTTATTCTACATTGATCTTCGAGCCTGAATCTTGCTTCTTATCGGTATATCATGAAATCAACCAAGTTGGGGTATAATTACCTCTCAGACCTTGACTGAATAACATTTAACGTCAAAACAGACAAGACTACTTACTCGAAAAATCAATACCATACAACTGATTATTCACCTTTACACACATATACATTTTCTCTTTCTATTCCTACGAGATTTTTTTCTTATACTTCCCTTTTTAATTATACTATTCTATTTCTAAGTTCGTTTTCTTATCGACTTCTATATATTTCGATACGTTGATTTCTAACTATCAAATTATCTTAAAAATATTCTATCTCCTTAAATTCCCGGAAAAATTCGCCATAACCTCCTTTGTACCGGGAGCATCGGGAAATTTCAAATAGCTTTCCTGGTCCTTCTTATCTCAAAAAGAAAAAGAAAAAGCCAAGCGGCTTGCCGATACGGCGCATAAAATCTCATATGGAAATTAAATACGTACCTTTGTGTCGGGCATTCTATTTATTTCACTTCTATACTTTATTCCATACCTGTCTCCTGTATGTTTATGCCTGTCCAATCTATTTTAACTATACCAATCGTTTTAACTCAATTTGTTAATTAAATCTGTTACTTAACTTTTCAGTCTATTTCACCTTCATATTTGAACATGACATGTTCAAATATATTTTAACTGCATATTAACAAATTCTAATTATACTCATACTCTCGTTTCCTTATCGACTTCTTATTCAAATTCCAATTCAATTCTATTTGAATTCTCTTTATTTAAACTTCATTTGAATTCTATTTTCAAATTTTATAGTTTAAAGTCTATTTGAATTCTGTTTTCAACTCTATAGTTAAACTCCATTTGAAATTCTATATTCAAATTCTATTGTTTAAAGTCCATTTGAATTCTGTTTTCAAATTCTATGGTCAAGGTCTATTTGAATTCTATATTCAAATTCTATATTCAAAGTCTATTTGAATTCTCTGCATTATTTATAAACAACGTTTATAACTTCAATTCAAATTCCACCTTTCCATTTATAAACAAAGTTTATAAATTCAATTCAAATCCCATATTTTCATTTATAAACAAAGTTTATAAATTCGATTCAAATCCCATCTTCCATTTATAAACAAAGTTTATAAATTCGATTCAAATCCCATCTTCCATTTATAAACAAAGTTTATAAATTCAATACTCGTTCATATATTTTCAAAATAAGTTAATATTTTCTATAGTGCATTTAAAATTCAAATTCTATTTATAAAAATAGAATTTCCTTTTTAAATCTCAAATACCCTTTTCGATATTTTTATAAATCAATATTCGAGCCCCAGGGATATTTTAAACAATCAAATCACCCAATTTTCAATCATTTGATTTTTAACACATCATATATGAATATATATGAAATCAAACAAACAACAAACAGATAATATATTTTTGAGGAATCCAGTTGGATTCCTCCAACCTGTTTTCCTACATCCACAGATGTTAGTCAACATAGTAATACCCATCCTGCTTCGAGGCAGGATATCGCGGTATGAAGGTCATCCACTAATCATAGCGTGGGGCGTATAGGGTAATCATCCGCTAATGAAACCGCGGGCATCCGCTAATAAGACTGCGGGAATCCAACCAATCATCAACCCAATATGTATTATAATAGTCAATCCTAAATAACTAATATATATTTTTAACAGGCACAGTAATATTTTCAATGCATCTAACAAGCAACACACAATTATTTTTTAACTGATAAAAATAATTCTAAATGAAGGTGAGTGAGATTTACTCACCAGGGTTTTAATTCGTCATCCATTTTGATTTAAATTCTAAAACCCCAAATTATGAATCCCGGAGCTGTGATCTACTCGATCGATTTCATTTCTCCAAAATTTTGTATACCTTTGATATCATATTTCTTGGTCAATAAAATTGTTTGTATAATTAAATCCTTAAGAAATTTAATTAACTAAATTTATACCTTACCCCATTTTAAATCTTTTCTTCTCCGAATTACTGCTTGTACAAAAGCTTCACCGTTGACCATTGTTTGATCTTCTCGTCGCCAACTACAGCTGGACATGCTCGAAGGCCTTCCTCAATCTATTACTTCTTGCTGTGTTAACAGCATATAGAAGCAGTACCCAAAACATTGTCGAACACCAGACATCTCCTCCATCCTGCCAAACAGTCCTGCTCTGCGTTCCCGTCCCGACCCTTTACAAAAATCGAACTCTTGTTCAACCCCATCTGTCCCAAAACCTTCGAACCCCTCCAGTACGAAATCCTACCCAACACTCTCTTGCAATCGCACACCCACAACATCGCCACGTTCATCAGAGAACTCGAACACTAACTAGTCCCTTCCAAAACAAACATCGCTCTCCAAGCACAGATTTCTCTCTTCCCAAATAAGCCATCGCGACACTCGAATACCCCAACCATCGCGACATCAGTTTTCCCAAGACAGTTGCGACCCTCAGATCTGGGCGGCACAGAAATCAACGGAGGCGAGTTCTTCGATGCTGAAATGCTTCAGCGATCTCCTACTTCCCAAATCCGACACCATTAGCCTCACGATGAACTCGAACGTGTTACAGTAAGTCGCGACCATCCATACTTGCTGGGAATCATGACAAAACCCCATCGATAACTATACGAAATCGAAGTACCGCGGGATCCTTGTGGATTTAAATTTCCATTTTGAACCGAGAAGAGACCATTTTTAATTTCGATCAGAAGCTTTGATTTGGTCACTTATTTTCGCAGTTTTCAATTTGAGGATTAAAGGTGGAAACGGGTTTTGATTTCTAAACTGTAAGAGAAGCTGCCATTTATTTTCCTTGAATCGAAGTTGGGGCTTTGATTCCTGAACAACGAATTGAATGAGGAATATGAGGGAGTGGCCAGTTCTATTTACTTGCAAATGAATCCAAGAAGTGAGAAAAAGAAAAGGAAGTTCCATCGTGATTTTATAAAGGAATGTGTGGCTTCAAAAATGAACAACGAGGCAATACTTTTTCACCTTGCTGGCTTTGTTTCTGACCACACACAAAAAGGAATTACTTAGCTATGAAGGAGATACTATATTTAACTTATTTTAATTCAATTTGAATTGGTATCCCTTAAATTAAAATACGACATGTTCCCGAACTCCTTTCTGAACCCAACAACTATCAATCCTAGGGTAATACCACTATTCTGAACCTATTGGGATAAGTATCGAGGTCCAGTTCGATCATCTATAGAAGATATTAATTTAAACTAATATAAATTAAATTTTCAGACAATTTATTCTTCGATAATAAATTAATGTTATTCTTCTAATTCAAACAGAAGTCTGAACTGTATTTAATTCAGTTTTTAAATCTCGAACTGAATTATATTTTTGCATTACGATGATTTAGTATATTCGATATTAAATCGAAATCGTTTATTAAATCGATAATTTAATATAAAAATCCATTTATATTATCCACCCAATTTTTAAATCCGTATTAAATATTTAAAATTAACCCATAAGAATCCGGGTCATTACAGCAGTGAAGCCATCTATGACTTCATGGGGCAAAGTGATCGTAGCAAGGTATGTTGGGTGATCGAAGTGGTGAATATCGTATGCTTTACGCACTGAGTGAGAGATGTGAGGATGGATGCTATGATTGATTGTTTGCCATCCCTATGACATGCACACCTCCCCCACCTCCGTATCTTTACACTGTTTGATATGATACCTTAGGGTGTTGTACAGTATGTAGTGCTAACTCTTTGGTTGCAGGTCCAGGTACATGTATGTTTTTAGTCTACCTGTTATTGTTCACTTTAGATGCTTATCGCTCATACCAGGCTTTATGTCCGACCCAGAGTTTTATGTCTTCTCTTATTACTCTGGGTGCTCACACGAGCAGACTAGAGACAGGTTAGCTGGTGATGCGCGAGTAGCTGATTCGGAGGCGGGCAGGAGGCTTTCACGTATTATATAAATACACATTCTCCCTGTGTCGTTGGTGGTTGCTACTTGGGCATTAGTAGTGTGCCTCATTTATCTTACCTTTGCTTTGAGACAGTTTGAAAGTTGTAATAAGCTGTATTCTGAATTTCCGCTGTTATGATATTTAGTTCTGATTTACAGCTTATGCACTGTCTCTCCTGTTTTATGTCAAGTATGTTATTATTATATTTTGTTCTATGCGCTGTGAGACATTCTACAGGTTCTTTGTATGTTCATTTCCTTCTTCCTTTTTCCTTCTGACGACCCGTTCCGTGCTAACTGGACATGTGTACAGCGCACTTTTGGAGTAAATGTCGGTTGGTGCGGGGCGGGCCGTCACACTTGGTATCAGAGCTCTAGGTTGCGTAGTTAACCTAGGGAAAGACACCAGGGAGAGATAGTACGTATATGAGAGTGCGTATTTGTGATTACTTTGGTTTTCAAAAGCTATGTATGTATATACTATTAGTAGTATAAAGATGAAGTCGCACTGCACTAGCACCACTATGGGGTCGTTAATCGTTTCCCTTTTTCAGATTGACGATGAGCCGAGACACGAGAGGTGCTGGTAGAGGGACCAACCAAGGGAATGCCGCTGACATGAGGGCTATGTTTACTAACCTCATGAGAGACATGCTCAGAGAAGTGCAAGGGGCAATTCCCAATCCCGGAGTAGGTGTTGGCCCAGTAGTGCAGGCGCCTAGGGTCGATTTCGCCAAGTTGTGCAAAGACTACAGTAATCTTGGTGGGAAGCCGTTCCACGGGACGGAGTCAGCCACGGATGTTCAAGATTGGATGGATAACTGTGACCGTATCTTTGATGACTTGGGTCTTGAGGATGCGATGAAGAGAAGGCTAGCGTCTCGTCAGCTCCAAGGGCGAGCGATGAATTGGTGGAATGCCATTAGAACAGCTACTCTAGAGGACCAAGTTACTTGGGATCATTTCAAGGCTCGCTTTAGCGAGAAGTTCATTCCAGCTGCCCAGAAGTCAGTATTGTTTAAGAGGTTCTTGGAACTCAAGCAGAACGGAAGGGCAGTTTCTGATTATATTGCTGAGTTCGACACTTTGTCGAAGTATGGACTGTCTCTCATTGATACTCCTGAGAAGATAAATGAGAAGTTCATTACTAGTTTGGATGGGTACTTGGGGGAAAGGCTTATTAACCACATCGATGAGACTTTTGAATCGATCGTGGGGAAGGCTTTGAGATCAGAGAGTCTTTACCCCAAGTCAAAGACTGAGGCTGCATCTGCAGAAGGGCCAAAGCCGCAAGCAGGCGGTGGAGGCAAGAATAACTCTCAGAATAAGAGGAAGCAGGACCAATCTAAAGGTGGCCAGAAAAAGAGCAAGAAGGATGTTGAGTGCTTCAGCTGTGGAAAGAAGGGCCATTATGCTAAAGAATGTCGGGCCAAGCCAGCGGAAAGGAAGTGCTACAACTGTGGTCAAGTGGGACATCAGAAGGATAAGTGTCCGCAACTTCTTAAGGAGAAGCAGATTGTTAAAGCATATGCTATTGATGCTGTTCCTTCTTCGTCGAATGCCCCAACTGCGGCGGAGAAAGGAAAGAATGTTGTTATTTAAGGTATGCTTTCTATTTATGATATACCAGTTCGAGTTTTGTTTGATACTGGGGCTTCCCGTTCCTTCATATCTAGTGACCTGGTAGATAGGTTAGGACTGGAACCCGAGATAGTCGATAGACCATTGATTGTGACGAACCCGATTGGTGGTTCGACTAGCCTTAGTATGATTTGCAAGAATTTGGTCTTATCGAGTCATGGATGTATGTTTGTATGTGATTGCTTTGTTTTGGGCTTTACTGGGTATGGCATTATATTGGGGGTCGATTGGCTCCAAAGATACGGGGTGGTGGTAGACTGTGAGGACTTTTTGGTGACAGTGAGGGCGGATGATGGGCGGAGGGTAGTGTTTGGTAGCCTACCTAGTGATGGGGTTATGGCTAGTTTTGTAAATTCCCTCGACATCCCGCAGGATGAGTTGTCAGATGTGCCCGTGGTTGGCCAGTATCCGGACGTCTTCGAGGAGGTGGCCGGGCTTCCACCACACCGAGAGATTGAGTTC
Organism: Allium sativum; assembly: GCA_030737875.1. Classification (NCBI taxonomy): domain Eukaryota; kingdom Viridiplantae; phylum Streptophyta; class Magnoliopsida; order Asparagales; family Amaryllidaceae; genus Allium; species Allium sativum. The sequence goes on along the minus strand of CM060911.1, from coordinate 49,671,571 downwards.
CGTATTGATTTAGTGAAAGATGCCAGACCTATAGTGATGCCACTTCGTCTTATGGCACCAAGGGAGCAGCGAGAGCTCGGGGTGCAAGTCAGCAATCTTTTGAAGAAGGGATTTATTAGAAGGAGTGTCTCCGAGTGGGGAGCACCAGTTGTGTTTGCCACTAAGGCAGATGGTTCCCTTCGTTTGTTTGTGGACTATCGCGAGTTGAATAAGGTGACGAGGAAGAATAAGTATCCTCTACCGCGGATAGATGATTTGTTTGATCAGCTGGAAGGAGCCAGAGTGTTCTCCCAGTTGGACCTCGCGACAGGATTTCATCAGCTACGAGTAGCGGATGAGAGTGTTCCGAAAATGACATTTAGGACGCCGTCAGGATTTTATGATTGGTTTGTCATGCCATTTGGGTTGACTAATGCACCAGCCTATTTTGTGGATCTTATGAATCGAGTATTCAGAGATCAGTTGAATAAGTTTGTTCTTATGTTCGTGGATGATATCCTTGTTTACTCAAGGACAGAGGAGGAACACAAGGGACACTTGAGGATAGTGATGGAGGTGTTGAGGAAACACCAATTGAAAGCGAAATTCTCTAAGTGTCATTTTTGGAGAAGGGAAGTAAGATTCTTGGGTCATGTTGTTTCAGAGAGTGGTATTGCCGTGGACCCTGCGAAGGTGGCTACGGTACAGGATTGGCCTACGCCCAAGAATGCTACAGATGTAAGAAGTTTCTTGGGATTAGCTGGATATTATCGTAAGTTTATCCAGGACTTCTCCAAGATTGCAGCACCGTTGACTCAGTTGACTAAGAAGAAACAGTCCTTCGTCTGGGACGGAGTGTGTGAGGTTGCCTTCAAGAGTCTAAAAGAGAGGTTGACGCGTGCGCCAGTGTTAGTCATTCCTAAAGGGAATGAAGAGATGACGGTATACACAGATGCTTGTGGTACCGGACTGGGTGCAGTATTGATGCAAGGAAGTAGGGTTGTAGCTTATGCTAGTCGACAGCTAAAGCCGCATGAGAAGAAGTATCCTACCCATGATTTGGAATTGGCAGCGATTGTATTTGCGCTGAAGATGTGGAGACATTATCTCTTGGGAGAAAGATTCGAGTTGTTTCCTGATCATAAATCGTTGAAGTATCTCTTCTCTCAGAAAGATTTGAATCTCCGTCAGCAGAGATGGTTAGAGCTCTTGGCTTCGTATGATTTTGATATCGCATACAGACCTGGGAAACGTAATGCGGTAGCCGATGCCTTGAGTAGGAGACATGCCAGCTTAGGGGCAATGTTTCTTGAGTGGAAGCAACTGGAGTATATCGCGGGGTTTGATTTCAAACCAAAGTGCGAGTTGGATCCAGTTATGCTAGCCAGTTTGACGATCAGACCCACTTTGATAGAGCGGATTGGTTCTAGTCAGAGGGACGATTCTAATCTATTAGAAATCATCTCCAAGTTAGAGATGGGTATCGATGAGGAGATGAAGGTGTATGGGCTTGATCGAGATTGATGGCTCCGAAAGAGTGGAAGACTAGTTGTGCCCAACGTGAATGGTTTGAGAGATGAAGTGCTTAAAGAATGTCATCACTCAAAACTGACTATACATCCCGGTGGTAATAAGATGTATCGAGACATGAGACAGACTTACTACTGGGAAGGGATGAAAAGAGACGTTGGGAAGTTTATATCCAAATGCATGAGTTGCCAGCTAGTTAAAGCCGAGCAAAAGAAGCCTAGTGGGTTGTTGCAACCATTAGAAATTCCCGAATGGAAATGGGAGCAAGTCTCGATGGATTTCATCGATGGCCTACCAAGGACTAGATCGGGATATGATAGCATTTGGGTAATTGTGGATCAATTGACTAAGAGTGCAAGATTTATACCTGTCAAGTCGACCAGAACGGCAGCTAAGTAGGCAGAACTGTAAATGAAGTGGGTAGTGGGACTTCATGGAGTACCCAAAAGCATTGTGAGTGACCGAAACCCGTTATTCACTAGTGGGTTTTGGAAGAGCTTACAAGAGGCTCTAGGGTCAGGATTACATCTCAGTACCGCATATCATCCTCAGACCGACATTCAGACGGAGAGGGTGAATCGTATATTGGAAGATCTCTTGAGAGCTTGTATATTGGATTTTGGTGGATCATGGGATGACTATTTGCATCTAGTAGAGTTTGCATATAATAATAGCTACCAATCCAGTATCGGTATGGCTCCATATGAAGCTTTGTACGGAAGACCGTGCAACTCACCATCATGTTGGATAGAGACTGGCGAGAAGTTTGTGCTTGGACCAGATGTGGTGAGAGAAACTTCCGATAAGATCAAGATCATTCAGCAACGAATGAAAGCTGCTCAGGATAGGCAGAAGAGCTATGCTGATAAGAGGAGAAGAGACTTGAAATTCTCCGTTGGTGACTTGGTGTTCGTCAAGATCTCTCCGTTAAAGAGCGTGATACGATTTGGCAGGAGAGGCAAGTTGGCACCAAGATTTGTTGGCCCGTTCCCTGTTCTTGAACTAGTCGGGAATTTGGCATATAGAGTTGGCTTACCAGAGAAAATGGAGGGAGTTCACAATGTATTTCATGTTTCCCAACTAAGGAAGTTCGTTCACGACTCAGATGTGACTATTTCACCTGATCAGTTAGAGGACTTCGAAGTAGAACCCGAGGCGGTTGGGAACCGCAAGCCGATTCGTATTGTGGGGCACAATACGAAGCAACTTCGAAGGAAGGCGGTGAAGCTAGTCAAGGTTCAGTGGGGCGAGGACGAGGATGATTGCACTTGGGAAACAGAGGAGAGCATTAGGGAGGCATATCCAGAACTCTTTGCCTGGTAAGACTTACTTTGTAATTTAGTTTTCCGCATGCTAGGGTAGACTTATTTTATTTGTTTTGCATGTTTGATGGTTGTTTTATGGTTGATAGGCATGCGGGAACCTTTGTGTGTGTTTTGATTAGGGAATTTCGAGGGCGAAATTTCTTAAGTGGGGGAGAGTGTAATGACCCGTATTCTACATATCATAGGATCGTAGAATATTTATTTCTTTCCCATATGAAGTCGTATGGTCATGTAACTTTGGGAAACATCTATTAGAGTCATTTTCCATGTTTATGATTTTTGTCGATTGCTAAATGACCATTTTGCCCCTAGTTGGTACTGTTTTGGCCATAACTTTTGATTGGAAAGGAATTTTGATTTGAAACCACTTCCATTTGATTCGTTTGATGGTTTACCTTTCCGTATAGTGGTCATAATAGCCAAACGGACTTACCGTTTGGGAGATATGGCTGAAACAAGGTTTGGAGGGTGAAAAACTGCTTAACCGGGCCAAATCGGGTGATTAGTGGGTAGGCCCATAACCCATTTCGGGATTAGGGTTATGGGAGGGCTGAAATGAGATGGAGAATCATTCCATTTCAGTTTTCTAGCCTCCACTTATCACCAACAATCCCCAAAAATGGCCTCTAACCTCTAAATCACCTCCAAATCATCTTTTGGTCAAGGATTTGGCTTAGCAACCCCTAGTCAAGGAAGATCTTCACCAAATCAACATAGGAGCTGCTATTGGCATTGAGATTCACATCAAATCAGAGAATTATTTCAGATCTTAGTTTATTATATGGCTAAGGTGAGTGATTTGCATAGTTTTACACTAATTATGGCTAATTAGGGGTGATTAGTGCTAATTAGCGAATTTAAGCATGATAAAATTCGGGAAAAATGTTCATAAATTCCTAAATGATGTTTAGACCTCTTATATGAATTTGGGTTAATTTGGTTAAGTTTTGCTAATCCTATCAGTAGTTTCACCTAAACATGCTTAAGGGGAAATATGGGACTTTGGGTATGTTTGATCCATTTTAACCTATCATATTGATGTTTTGATGTTTGTGGTTGATCATGTATGTTGCTATGACTGTATGAAATGCTTTGTGATTGATTCCAATAGTTAGAATGGTCGAAAACGTCGTCGAATGGCATAAACACTTGCTGGAACAGTTTCAGAAAACAGTGCAGTGTTCGGATCGGATCGGACATAGGGCTCAGATCGGATATGTAGAACCGAGCAAAGAATCTGATCGGATCGGAACCCAACACTTGGGAAAAGTGGCAAAAAGGAAGGCCACGCTAGCAGAACATGGGATCGGATCGGATGAAGGAAGACGGATCGGATCGGGGAGGACGGATCGGAGCGGAAATGTGAAGACGAGTCAGAGCGGGAGCACGAAAGCGGATCGGATAGGAGCATATGAAGGGAGCATGAAGACGGATCGAAAGCACGAACCAAGAAGGGACACCCGACCCGACCCGAAGAGGAACACCCGACCCGAACCGCACCTGAAGGAGACCCGACCCGAACAGATGAAAGACACCGACCCGAACCGATAACTTGAGGAGGAACTCGACCCGACCCAGTATTGACCAATAACCCGAGATGCAAAGGTAGTCCAATAGGGGAAGTTAGAGCTCAGGATCCAGTTGGGAACCAAGGAGTTCCCTTCATGGTTGGACTTTGCTGCGGGACATGTGCTAAGGAGTTGTCGACATTCATAACTTCGATTCACCACTAAAAAGGAATGATGGGCTACTTATCAGTGCAGTAGGGTCATTACGACCTGAGGGGCAAAGTGATGGTAGCAAGACTACGTTATCAGTGCAGTAGGGTCATTATGACCTGAGGGGCAAGGTGATGCGTAGTAAGACTATGAGACAGTGCAGTGGGGTCCTTGTGACTCCATAGGGCAGAGTGGACATAGTAAGGATTAGTAAGGCTATGAGCCAGTGCAGTGGGGTTCTTGTGACTCCATGGGGCAAAGTGGACATAGCGAAGGATTTGTGGCTACGTTATCAGTGCAGTGAAGCCATCTATGACTTCATGGGGCAAAGTGATCGTAGCAAGGTATGTTGAGTGATCGAAGTGGTGAATATCGTATGCTTTACGCACTGAGTGAGAGATGTGAGGATGGATGCTATGATTGATTGTTTGCCATCCCTATGACATGCACACCTCCCCCACCTCCGTATCTTTACACTGTTTGATATGATACCTTAGAGTGTTGTACAGTATGTAGTGCTAACTCTTTGGTTGCAGGTCCAGGTTCAGGTATGTTTTTAGTCTACCTGTTATTGTTCACTTTAGATGCTTATCGCTCATACCAGGCTTTATGTCTGACCCAAAGTTTTATGTTTCCTCTTATTACTCTGGGTGCTCACACGAGCAGACTAGAGACAGGTTAGCTGGTGATGCGCGAGTAGCTGATTCGGAGGCGGGCAGGAGGCTTCCACGTATTATATATATACACATTATCCCTGTGTCGTTGGTGGTTGCTACTTGGGCATTATTAGTGTGCCTCATTTATCTTACCTTTGCTTTGAGACAGTTTGAAAGTTGTAATAAGCTGTATTCTGAATTTCCGCTGTTATGATATTTAGTTCTGATTTACAGCTTATGCACTGTCTCTCCTGTTTTATGTCAAGTATGTTATTATTATATTTTGTTCTATGCGCTGTGAGACATTCTACAGGTTCTTTGTATGTTCATTTCCTTCTTCCTTTTTCCTTCTGACGACCCGTTCCGTGCTAATTGGACATGTGTACAGCGCACTTTTGGAGTAAATGTCAGTTGGTGCGGGGCGGGCCGTCACAGATCGCTTGAGGGGTCGACCCATGGGTCGACACTCCCCTTATGGGGTTGACACCTTTAGGCGGGAATTTTTCCGTTCCCCTGAATTCTGCGATTTTGAACTAATTTTGAATTTCTGGACCAATTATATGTATATATATTCTTCTTATGCGTATACAAACTTCAAACCTTCATAACTTCTTCGTACGGTGTCCGTTTTACGCAAATCAGGGGTCTATTTTGACCAAAATTCCGAGACGAACGCAATGACGCTGTTTTTTACCTTAATTCTGAATATTAAATTAATTATTTTTTAATTTATCATCTTTAGTGTTGTTAAAATTATGGGGTATTACATTCTCCCCTACTCAAAGGATTTCGTCCCCGAAATCTCTAAGTTAAGAAGAATGTATTTCCTACTTTCCACATCCATCTACTCATGCACCAATCACAGGCACCCATTGTCCTTAAAAGATTTCTAATGCTTATATGAACATATGCAAAGGTGTGTGTATATGTCCCAATACTAATCCGAAGAACAGGCGGTCTACTGATTCAGTTGACCTCCATAATGCAATGTATGTTAGTGCTATGAATCCATCATGTATGCGAATAGTCCTATTATAACATGTAAGTTCTATGTGTGTACACAATCATTCGTCTAAATGCAACATCCATATGATGATACATCCATTTCCATCCATAAGAGGAAGAAAAATGCAGACACATCCATATGCAATATGAGAGTGATTGAATCGATCTAGTGCCTAATGTGTGTATATATGCATCCATAAGAAACCACTAGCAAACACTTGCATCCATCAGACATAACATGTCTCAAGCACATGTTTACATCCATGGGTTTCCTACCTAAAGGTCGAAGGTTTGATCGATAGGATATACTCAAATGATAGAAACATGCATAAATAAAAGCTTTGGAAAGGAAGTTAAGAACATATCCTCGAAAATAAAAGGGTATGAAGCACGAATCTTGTCTTCGGTTTCCCAAGTTGCATCCTCTGCGTAATCTCCCCACTGAACTTTCATCAACTTGACTTCTCGGTTGCGTAGCTTCTTAACCTCTGGTCCAAGAATATGGGTGGGAACCCTTCTAACGTCGCCTCCCGTTCCACCTCTACTTCTTCAAATATACTTGGCTCAACTACTTATGCAGTACCATGCAAGCACTTCCATAAATGAGAAACATGGAAAACATCATGAACACTGGATAGTCTTTCTGGTAGCTTTACTCTATAGGCCATCTGGCCAATCATTTCCGTTATGGGAAATGGCCCAATGAATCTTGGCGCCAATTTCCCTATGGATCTAAAGAGAACCACATTCCTCAAAGGTGACACCTTGATAAAAACCATGTCTCCCACCTCAAACTCGAGGTCAGTCCTTCTATTGTCTGCATATGACTGATGTCTGTCTTGAGCTGTCTTCGTTCGCCGTCTAATTAGATCAATCTTCTCGGATGTTTCTCTAACTATATCTGGTCTAAGTAGTAGCCTTTCTGTAGATTCCCACCGACAAGTCGGTGATCTACAGGGTCGTCTGTACAATGCTTTGAAGGGTGCCATGCCAATACTAGCTTGATAAATGTTGTTGTAAGCGAACTCTACTAAAGGAAGATGCTCTTCCCAAGTCCCTCCGAAGTCTAGAATACACAGCCTTAAAAAATCCTCAAGGACTCTATTCACCCTTTTCGTTTGTCCATCGGTCTGAGGGTGATAAGCTGTGCTCAAACACAACTGTGTACCTAATGCTTCTTGCAAGCTCCTCCAAAATTAACTGGTGAAAATGGGGTCACGATCACTGACAATGCTAGAAGGTACCCCATGAAGACGGACTATCTCACGAACATAAACTGCCACCAACCATGCCGCCGTCCTCTTACTCTTGACTGGAATGAAATGAGCGCTTTTAGTAAATCTGCCTACTACAACCCAAATGCTGGTGTTACCCTTCCTTGATCTAGGAAACCCATTGATGAAATCCATACAGATGCTCTCCCACTTCCACTATGGAACCTCCAAAGGATGAAGTAAACCACCGGGCTTCTTTTGCTCAGCTTTGACATGCTGATAAATAAAAAATTGAGAAACAAACTATGCCACATCTTTCTTCATCCTAGCCCAAAAGAAAACCCTCTTCATATCTCTATACATCTTATCACTGCCTGGATGAATGGTCATCTTAGAATGATGGGCTTCCTCTAAGACTGTCTTCAACAAACTCCCAACTTGGGGAACACAAAGCCTCCTATCTCGTCGCAACCACCCTTTATCGTCTATGGCATATCTACTGAGGTGACTAGAAGTCTCCACTTTACTGAGCCTATCCAAGATGTCTGAAATATGTGGATCCTTATGCTGCGAAGCTCCTATCTGATCCATAAGAGTAGGCCATATCTCTAGTGATGCAAACAATCCGGGGAAAAACTCGATGGAGGGTCTAAAGTCAAAAGTTGATATGAACTCCAAGCTTTTCATCTCCACAAACAGAAGACTTGAGGCCATCCTCTGCCTACTCAGTGCGTCTGCCACCAAATAACCCTTGCTAGGGGTATAAGGAATCTCGAAATCATAATAAGCTAGGAACTACATCCACCTTTGTTGCCTTAAATTAAGATCCTTTTGCGGGAACAAGTACTTGAGAGATTTATCATCGGTGTACAACTCGAATTTCTCTCCAAGCAAATAATGATGCCACGTCTTAAGCGCGAGTACTATGGAAGCCAACTCTAAATCATAGGTAGGGTAGTTCTTCTCATGAACCCTTAGATGTCTACCCCCATAACATACTACCTTTCCCTCTTGCATCAAAACCACATGAAGCCCTATACCACATGCATCACTGTATACTGTAAACACTTTGCTTCCATTGGGAAAGGTCAATACTGGGGTTGTTGTCAGAGCCCTCTTCAATTGTTGGAAAGCAATATCACAATCCATAACCCATGAAAACGTCAGATTCTTCTTCGTCAGCCTGGTGAGCGGGGCTAATATCTTTGCGAAGTACTTAATGAACTTCCTATAATAGCCTGCCAATCCAAGAAAGCATCTCACCTCCGTTGCATTCTTTGGAATTCGCCAATCTTGAACTGCAACTACCTTTGCGGGATCTACTGCTATCCCATCTTTGGAGACTATAAGCCCAAAAAATCTCACCTCTTTTCCTCAAAAATGGCATTTGGAGATTTTCTCCATAAGCTGATGCGCACACAGAGTTTTCAAAACTTCTCTTAAATGTTGGGCATGCTCTTCCTCTCTCTTTGAGAAGATCAAGATATCATCAACAAAGACCATGATGAACTTATTTAGAAACTCCCGAAACACCCTACTCATTAGATCAACAAAATAGGCGGGTGCATTCGTCAACCCAAATGGCATAACTAGCCATTCAAAGAAACCATCTAGAGTCCTAAAAGAGGTCTTGTCTATACTATCTTCGGTCACCCTCAACTGATAAACCCCATAGCCAAGTCTAACTGAGAGAATACCGATGCACCAACAAGTTGGTCAAATAGATCGTCTATCCTTGGGAGTGGGTGCCTGTTCTTCTTTGTGAGTTTGTTCAACTCTCTATAGTCTACACATAAGCTAAGTGAACCATCCGCCTTAGTTGAGAATACCAATGGAGCAACCCTTAAGATATGTTTCGCCTAATAAACCCTTTCTCAAGTAGCTCCACTACTTGTTTGTTGAGCTCCTACCTTTCTCTTGGAGCCATATGATGCACAAGTAATGCAACTGGCTTTGCATTGTCTACCAAGTATATAAGAAAATCGATCTCGCGCCATGGAGGTAAGATCCGAACCTCCTCAAAAACATCAAAATACTCACGGACTACTGGTATAGATCACAGATCATCGATAGATGCATCAAGAGACTCTAGGAAACTAAGCATGACAGACCCCTTAGGGTCACAAGAAATCTCATGGGTCCTCCAATGGTAAGTCAAAAGTCTAACGACCCTCCTCTTACAACCCAGAGTTTCACCATACATGACTAACCAATCCATCCCTAGAATCAAACCATAGCCCATAAAACCGAGCATATATGCATCGCATTCAAACTCGATGCCTAAAATAGATATTCTCAAACCCCGACAAATCATGGACAAATGAGCTGAACCACCAATGGGCTTTGAGACAACAATGGAATCCACTACCATACTAGTATTAAGGTGCAGAGACTCAACCACAGAATCAGATATAAATGAATGTGAAGCGCGAGAATCAAAAGGAGTTCTAATAGGATGATTGGAAAGAGAAATCAAACCTTCCACTTAAACATTCTTACCTCGATCTGGAGCATTTATCGCGAGAGCATGCACTTTCCCTCCAGAAGCTCCTTCCCTATGACCTTGTCCTTGCTTCTTCGGGCACTCCTTAGAAAAGTGTCCAACCTCTCCACAACTGAAGCAAGCAATCTTCCTTCTTTTGTAGTCCTTGATCAATTGACCCTCTCGTCCAGAATTGTGACACTTCCTCTTATCCTTAGCCTTGTCATTCTTTTTGCCTTTCTTTTGTTGTTATTGTTGTTGTCCCTTCTTAGGCCATACTTTCTTGTTTTGTGTTTCCTCAACCGTAACTTCTTTATTTTCACCTTTATATTCCTCATGCATCAAGACCATATCAACAAGCCTTTCAAAAGTTAATCCTATTGGAATATGAGACATAGCTAACACATGAAGGGGTTCATTCAGTCCTCTAGCAAACCTCAAAGCTTTCTTATGTGGGGTATCTACTAGCTCCAACCCAAACCTTGCCAGTTGGTTGAATTTGTTAACATATTCTTTGACAGTCATGTCTCCTTGCTTGAGTGCCAGAAACCTTTCCATTTGCATGCTTTTCTCAGCTTGAGAAAGAAACTTCGTTTCGAACCTTTGCCGAAAATCATCCCAAGTCTCCATTGGAAACCTTGCTTGCGTCACTTCCCACCAGAACGAATCTTCATCTTTCAGTAGCCAAGCGGCTAATTGAATCTTCCTACGATCATCCACTTCGAAAATTCCAAACAAGCCCTCCGTCTCATTGAGCCAATTCATGGCCTTTACGAACGTCTCGGTTCCACGGAATGGCTTTCCTCTCATAGCACAGAAATCTTTGCAGATCTTAGAGAAGTTATCTGCACACGGAGGAGAAGGAGGAGGAGGAACGATGGGTGCAGCTGGGGGAGGAACGTCAGCTTGACCACCGGCAGGTGCCATGGCCTTAAGATACCTATGGAACCAGCCTGGTATCGTAACGCCCTCAGGAATATTAGGTTCCCCATACATGCTGAAAAGAAAAGAAAAAGGATTCAGACAAAGGATCTAAAGTTATTACTTATGTCTTTGGGGAATATGTTTTTCAAAACGGACTTTTCTTTTGAAAATGCTTTCTTTTGAAACCTTTTTGAAAATGGTTTTCAAAAACTTTTATCTAATCTGGTAACCTTCAGCTCTGGTACCAAGTGTGACACCCCACGTCCATTAATGTCACTCATTAAGAGAATGCACTAAGTTTCGTGAAGCGTTATAGGTAAATAGAAACAAAAACAGAAAAATTACAAGACAAATATAAAATAGCAGCGGAATTTAAAAACTTTATTAATCATAAAACATAACATCGTGGTTCACGACATCATAAGTCTGAAAATACATAAACCTAGTACATCATCTTGAAATTTCTGTCTTGTACTTAAAACATCAGAGTACAATAAATAAAGAAGCATAATTCCCCAAATAAAACATAGCTATAGTAGAAGAGATAAGAACTTGAGCCATACATCTAAGCAGCTCTAAGCAGAATGCAAGCAGAATCCTGATCAAGAACGAGTATTCCCACCCTAAGAACCTGGGGGGAACGGAAGAGAAAGAAGAGGAAATAAAATGGGTCAGACATAAAGTCTGGCAAGTCTAATTACTTTTAGAAAATAAATAAGTAAAAGTATCATGATAGACATATAAAGTGGATAAGAGAGATAACAACATATAAGGCATGTATGACAAGGTAAACATGACAACTGGATAGAATAAATAGCGCTTCTCTAACACTTTCCTTCTTCTCTTTCTCTGCACCAATACTAGTGTCATATTAACCAGATGATCCCCAACAAGTATAAGATGGTAGACTTAGGTGTACTTCTAGTGAGAGGTTTTCATCCCATACAATCAACAGACAACCCAACATACCGGAGTTACCCCTAAGGGTATTAATAGGTTCCCGACATACCGAAGTCTAAATGTACCCTAATTACTACCCTACTCGATTGGCTCCCTACTCCGTAGATACCCTATGTGGACCCCACAGTAGGATGTATCACTTCCTAAAAGTGGCAACCCTTTGTTTTCAAGATGTGCACAACCATATCTATAGGTGTCATGGCGTCTTATCTTTCTCTGTCCGGACCATGCATGCACATGACCAGGTCGGTACGCGTCGTCCACACTGTCCCCCACATTTGGATCTCTTACAATCAACCAAGCAAGAGTGCCCCAACTCCGACCTAGTACGGAGTACTCCTTTGATACCTATATAAGGGTTACTGACTGAAACGTTTCCCACACATAGGATGATACAAGCTTCCCCTACGCTTGTATCCCCACTAGGTTTTCCACAGGTTATGCCATACCGGAGTAAAAGATTGCATAACCCCCACAGGTTAAGTTTGTGGGCCTATATATATAAATATTACCCACCTACCCAAGATTTACTTAACCCACCCACTATTTCAAACAAGTTTACTTAACCCCTACTCAAGTTATATGTTCATACAATCCATATGGATTCAACTAGGTCAAGTATTCCAATTCATTTATGATTATAATGTGCTAGACCTCCCACATTAAGTCTACCACTTATGGATGCTGGATATGCCGGTCGACTTCGGGAAGACTTCTTCCATAAGTCGGACTTAACCTCATGTCTTAGCACGTCTCGTGTTTATGCTCTTAGACCCCTCACATTAGATTTACCACTTGTGGTTGCTGGATATGCCGGGCGGTTCTAGGCAGACTTCCACAACACATGTTATCCAACCTCATGTCTAAGTGCGGTTACAGTTTCTAATTACTGTAATTCTAGGCATTTCAATTGTTAACCAATTATTCCTATGTCGTTATAGGTTTTCATGCCCTTTCCCCAAGTCATGTTCATAATGAACCATATACCCGAAATTAAGGTCTTTAACCATAATTCAATTTATGCTCAAAATTCATTTTGATAAATTACATTCAAGTTATGCCCAAATTTCCCAATACAAGTTATGCCCCAAATTTAATGTTTTCCCCTCGTTCCCAATTTAGCATGTTGGAATATTTTAGCAGCATGCCTAGGCTCGAAGATAGCCTGGCTATAAAAATATAAAGGGAAAAGATGAAGGGAAGAGGATAGAAATTATTATACTAACAAGATCGACATATAATGGCAGAAATAGGCATAAATATATAGTGGTATAATGACAAGATAGGCATATAAGAACAGATCTGATGAACATGTGACAATTGAATTAATTCTAACATAATAGGGACATCATAACGGTCATGATAGATCTAAACAATGAATTAGGTATCCAACTAATAATAGATCTGGTTTTGCCACAAACATAATAGGAACAGGCATGAGGTGATCTAAACAGTGAATTAGACCTATAAACAGTGGCCGATCTGACATGATGAATATTTGTAGGTTCAGATCTAGTTCATAGTCATGTCAGAACAACTTAGATAAACAGGTTGTAACAGATCTGATATGATTCAAATAGTCATAGGCATAGATCCAAGTTATAGTCATGTCAAGTTTTACTTTTAAACATTTAGATCTAAAAGTAATGTAAACTCATAGTGTTTGGATCTAGAAATATATAAGAAAAGAATTGAATCACATATCTCTAAACTCTAGTTGATTGTTGAAGAAGAAAAGGCTTGATTTAATTTGGGCAGAGGCAACATCTAGTTCTCCATTACTTTTGGTGTGCAAAAACAAGAGAAATGAGGCCATATATATAGCCGTAAACCCAAATCCTAATCTGGCTAGATCTGTCGTAGGGGGGTCGACCCCCCCTTGAGGAGTCGACCCATGGGTCGACGCCCTTTTATGGGGTCGACCCAGGGGTCGACACCCCCTTGATGTGGTCGACACCCTTGGGCGGGAATTTTCCCACTCCCTTGAACTCTGCGATTTTGAATTAATTTTGAATTTCTAAACCAGTTGTATGTATATATATTCTTCTTATGCATAAACAAACTTCAAACCTTCATAACTTCTTCATACGGTGTCCATTTTACGCAAACCAGGTGTCTATTTTGACTAGAATTCCGAGACAAATGCAATGGCATCGTCCGTTTCCCTTAATTTTGAATATCCCTTAATTATGAATATTAAATTAATTATTCTTTAATTTATCATTTTTAGTGTTATTAAAATTATGGGGTGTTACACCTTTGATTTAAAATGCAAACTAACAAGCTTTTTTGAAAAGTTTCCAATTACAACCATACTAGTTTCATGAAACCCAGAATTTCAATTTGAGTCCAAGGAACAAATCGTGCATCGATTACTTTTCATATGAAAATTTTATTTAAGTAAAGAGAACTGAATTTAAATAAAAAAAACATGGATCAATCACAAACTAACACGTTGTCATATCGCTCACGCACCCCGTTCAAACCTTCTGAGAACCAAGCTTATTTCCTAACCTTAGATCTCCGATTTTCACCTCCAAATGCCACCACCACCAGCCCCATGCTATGATCAGAAACCACCGCTGAAACGCCTTCATCTTCCTCCACCTTCGACCCTCGATGCCAAATCTCCGCCTCCCCCATGGACCATGCCGCTATATAGATCCACCAACCATCATCGCCAAATTCTTGCAATTTAAAGTTATTTCAACATGATCTAACTGCACATCTTGTAGATATCATCGAGCTTTATAATTTTCCTTTGGATGTTGTTGCAAATCGATGAACGACTTGAAAGATCGAAGGGGAGGAAGTTGGTGATTTCCACTATTGAAATAGAGAATAGTGGCAGCCAAGAAAGAGATTTGGATTTCTTATAGTTTTATTAATATTCTGTCTCAATTTTGCGCCATATTTATAGAAAATAGGCCAAGCTCCGATTAGGGCATGCTGATATACAGTCTGCATGTAAAATGGCCTTCTGAATGCATTGAAATATATTTCGAGGCACAATTTCATCAAATATAGAAGTTAACTCTAGAATTCAATTTTTACTAAAACTTTACCTATTAATTAAAATGAACTATTATAAAATTAAATCAATCACTACTAATTCTACTTTAAAAGTTTATAATCATTATACCGATTTAAAAGGAATTTAAATAAACTTTTGAGACCAATTTTCCAAATTAAATTCAAGAATTTAAACAGTTAAAAATTCTAATATTTAGTTAAATCATTATAAAATTCACTTCATCACATTTTATATTCTAAAATATTAATAAACTTTCTAGAATATTCTTATGTAAAATATTTACATTTCCAATATTCCATTGTAGTTTTAACAATTTCTTTCTATAGGCAAACAAAATACCTATTAGGCCAAAGCAGTAACCAAGGACTGAAATCTTATTTTATCATCAATATAACAACCCGCATATTTAACGATAATATATTTAAATATTTTATTTAAATATAATGTCGTTAATCGTTAATCGATGTGATGTCCAAAAAGTCACAATTTTCATATGGATGAATTTGGACTCAAAACTACTTCCATTGAGCCCGGATCATCGTTTACAACCTTTTAGACTATAAGCATCGATACCTTTTGGGTTGGGCGAATTTGGTCATTTTCATATGGGGTATGACCAAATTATCACTTTTTGTATATGGACGAATTTGGACTCGAAACCACTTCAATTGAGTTCAAAATGTCGTTTACAACCTCGAAAACTATAAACTTCGATATATTTCGAGTATGTCAAAATTGGGACCTTGGTTGGGGCTTGGATGGCTAAACCTAGCCTACTCGCTTAAACCACTCATGTAACAGCCCTCACCTCCATTCATGCAAGATATTATCCACAACTTAGCCATCGTATAGGTGTGGGGTTTTGTTCCTCAAAAGGCCTCGGCGTTAGTAAGAGATGGACTCTACTATATAAGTACCCACTTCAGACAGGCTTCGATGATGTGGGACTTAGGGGTGTTACATTCTCCCCTCCTACAAAGCCCAACGTCCCCGTTGGCTCACAAACACCTCACCCAGGCGCTATGGTCCATACATGAGCCACAATTCCGACTGGGTATTGGCTCTAATACCACTGTAACAACTCGCACCTCCATTCACACAAGATATTGTCCCCAACTTAGCCACCGTATAGGTTTGGGGTTTTGTTCCTCTAAAGGCCTCGGCGTTAGTAAGAGATGAGCTCTACTATATAAGTACCCACTTCACACAGGCTTCCACGATGTGCGACTTAAGGGTGTTATGCCTCAAGTGCCTTCCCTCCTTCGTTCATTCTCTAAACACTTAAGATAAAATAGAAAATGGGGGAAGGAATGGGAAATCAAAATTCCTAAACCTAGTTCAGCTTAGGAATTCAAATATGTGAAGGAAATCAAGTGTAAATTCATAGAAAAGAAAGGTAAGCTCCATCTCTATCTTCTCTAACCATATTCCTCTTCAATTTGTATGAATTCCTAATACCTAACTATTAGGAATTCTATTTATATCATCTTAGATTGGAGATTATATTGTATTGATTGAAGAGGGGTTGATCTAACTTAGGTTTGGAGCTTGTTATTCAGTCCTACAATCAAAGGTGAGTTCTTTATGAATTCGCATCTATGCCACAAGCCATTGGCTTGTAAAAGTGTAATTTAGTGTTCATTTGAGTTTAAATATGCTAGTAAATTGGTTAGGTTAGTGTAACTTAGCCGATTTTATGTGTTTATGTTTCATTAAATGAAACTATAGCTAGCAGTTGTTCATATGACCTAATTCATATGCTATGAGTCGATTTGATGATACTGTGAAGCTCCATTGTCTCCCTGGCAAAGTCCTAAGTCTTTACAAGTCGCTTGAATCACTTTTGCATGCTTTGATTTGGAATTTAGTTCACCTTTGAACTAATAATCAAAATCATTGCTATCTCATGTATATAAGTTTATGCATGTTTGTTTGTGTTCTTGAGTTGTTTCGACGAACTTACGATGCCTTATTATTATCTTGATCAAGTCCATTACCTCTGGAGTTTGCCGGAATCGATCCATTTTCGAATTGGCAAAATATTGCCAAACTGGTCAGTTGGGTAGTTTGCCAGTCGACTGGTCAAAAATGGACTTGTCGACAGGTCCGGCTACGTGGAACCCTTCGGGATAAGTTGACCAGTCAACTGGTCAAAAATGTACTAGTCGACTGGTCATGCTATTTTCTGAAGTCGACCGGTGGAGACCACGGTCGACTGAATAGGTTGTTTCAGGCTCTTTCTCGGCCGAGTTTCGGGCCGTTTAGCCTTTTTCCGTGACTTTCCAGTTTCTCTGATTCACAGATTTCTGGATTTCGATTCGATGAACTTTCGATTGATTGTTGTGAATGAATTTATAATCTATTGTCGTGAGATTTAATTTACATTATTAAAACGTGAATTCTTCGTTCAATCGTTAATACGATCGCTATTACACGAGATTTACCACTTCGAAACTATATAAAAGGGGTTTTAAAGTTATTAGTAGATACCAATCTTTAACTGAATGGTTTCTAATTCTTTTTCATTATATGAAGTTATTTTCTAAATTGTTTTACTATCTACTAGCATATGATTTCATAAACCTTTTTCTTGCTCGTATGAGAAATCTAATTAAACGCCTTAGTAAAAACAAGGACTATGACCCCTTGTGCTTGCTTTGATGGTTAATTCTTGGACTCGTTTGATTGAACACCGTGGCAATGATAGTTTCGTTTTTCTTGTGGAATATACAACTTGTTCATAAATATTTGAGTAGAGCAAGTGGTTATGAGACATGTAGCTTAACTCTTATATTTACTAGCTTGGGGTATCTTGCACTAACAGCGATCTTCGGATTAACGGGGAACTTCAGTTCATCTTGTTTAGCGATCTTTGGATTCGCAGGGAACTTTGGTTCATCTTGTTTGGTGATCTTCAGATTCACGGGGAACTTCAGTTCATGATGTTTGACGATCTTTGGATTCGCGGGGAACTTCGGTTCATGTTGTTTGGCGATCTTTGGATTCGTGGGGAACTTCGGTTCAACTTGTATGATGTGTAGCGATCTTAGGATTCGCATGGAACTTTGGTTCAACTTGCATAATGTGTAGCAATCTTCGGATTCGCAGGGAACTTCGGTTCAACTTGCATGTGGTGTGTGATGTGTGGGATCCTAATACCAAACTCTTAGGAATTCTATTTATATCATCTTAGATTGGAGATTCTAGTGTATTGATTGAAGAGGGGTTGATCTAACTTAGGTTTGGAGCTTGTTCTTCATTCCTACAATCAAAGGTGAGTTCTTTATGAACTCACATCTATGCCATAAGCCATTGGCTTGTAAAAGTGTAATCTAGTGTTCATTTGAGTTTGCATATGCTAGTAAATTGGTTAGGTTAGCGTAACTTAGCCGATTTCATGTGTTTATATTTCATTGAAACGAAACTATAGCTAGGAGTTGTTCATACGACCTAATTCATATGCTATGAGTCGATTTGGTGATATTGTGAAGCTCCATTGTCTCCCCGGCAAAGTCCTAAGTCTTCACAAGTCGCTTGAATCATTTTTGCAGGCTTTGATTTGGAATTTAGTTCACCTTTGAAGTTATAATCAAAATCATTGCAATCTCATGTATATAAGTTTATGCATGTTTGTTTGTGTTCTTGAGTTGTTTCGACGAACTTATGAGGCCTTATTACTATCTTGATCAAGTCCATTGCCTCCGGAGTTCGCCGGAATCGATCCATTTTCGAATTGGCAAAATATTGCCAAACTGGTCAGCTGTGCAGTTGACTAGTCAACTGGTCAAAAATGGACCCGTCGACTGATCCTGCTACCTGGACCCTTTCGGGATAAGTTGACCAGTCGACTAGTCAATAACCCACCAGTCGACTAGTCCTACTGTTTTTTTGCAGTAGACCAGTGGAGACCATGGTTTACTGCATAGGGCCATTTGACCTCATTCCCGATCGAGTTTCGACCCATTTCGCGTTCGTTTGTGACTTTGCAGTTTCTCTAGTTTGTAGATTTCTGCATCTCGAATTCATGAACTTTTGATTCATTCGTGGTGAACGAATATTATAATCGATAGCCATGGGATTTCGTCTACGTTATTAAAACGTGAACTCTTCGTTTGATCGTTAATTCGATCAATATCACATGTGATTTGCCACTTTGAAATGATATAAAAAGGGTTTTTAATTATTAGTCGATACCATATCTTTTACTAAATGGTTTTTAACTCCACTTCATTATATGAAGTTATTTTCCAAATTGGTTTCTAATCCGACTTCATTATATGAAGTTATTTTATAAATTGGTTTACAAATCTACTAGTATATATTTGATAAACCTCTTTCTCGTTCATATAAGAAATCTAATTAAACGCCTTAGTAAAACAAGGACTATGACCCCTTGTGTTTGCTTTGATGGTTAATTCTTGGACTCGTTCGATTGAACACCATGGAAATGATTGTCTAGTATATCTAGTGGAATATACAACTTATTTGTAAATATTCGAGTAGAGCAAGTGGTTGTGGGACATGTAGCTCAACTTTTGCATTTACTAGCTTGGCGTAGTTTACACTATACTTGATCAATTCGAACTTCGGGCCACTTTGATGATCTTCTGATTATCCTGGGGAACTTCAGTACCATCTTATCGATGATCTTCGGATCATCGTACGGGGTCGCGACCCGCGGTCTTCAGACCATCGTAGGAGCTTTGGCTCAACACTACGGCTTATGCCTTGAGATCGCGTCTCACCTTCGATATTGGGTTGGTTGAGTCTTTGAACTCCCATATTTACTTGGTTGAGTCTTCAGACTCCCATATTACTTTTGATGAGCCTTCGGGCCCCCGCCTTGACTTAGGTCTTCCCCTTCTTTGGGATTTTCGAGATTTGTAATTTATTGATTTCTTCGACCTTATTTTTATTGACGTATGTGTTGTAAATCTCCCATTGATATTAATTTATCAATCTTAGTTTCTTTGTTATTGAGATATCCTTATATAGTGTCTAGATTTCTTTAGCATATTTTCTGGACATATCGAGCTTTCACATTTTACATGTGAACATTGTAGTTATTTTATATATGTAAATTTCTGTTCATATCTCTGATTCTACTTCAGTTTATTATGATGAGTACAGCTAGACTGATCCATTTATTGTTTATTCTTATAAATAATACCCGGGTCAGATTGAGTATTACAGGTGCCTCTCCTTGTCTTTAGCATGGGCTAATATTCCTTTCGGCTTATTGCACTTGTTTTAGTAGTTTTATCTTTCTTGTAATTGAGATTATAACTCTTATATGTACATATTATTTTGTGTTGTACATGTATCTATCTCTTTATGGTATAGTGGATCTTGCATGACCACTTATATTATGACCACCACTCTTGTGGTATTATTCATATTTATTTCCGCATTTGTGATATGAATATCTGTGTCGACTCTGATTTTATTGTTATGTATTTTATATTGCTTTTCGAATTATATATAGCCACTGTGTAGTAGATTTGAACTTGATTTAGATGTGTCATATTTCCTCATGAGATTCAAAAATTTAAACCACATTATCTGACATATTTAACACTCGTTCAAAGCTAATGTATAGATGGTCGCTCCTCAACAGCCTAATTCTTCGGGTTAGTTGACACCATTGCTTACAATGGCCTTGGCTAACGCGAGTATAAATGTGGGGGCGTCATAATCAAGCATAACATGTCATCATATAATACATGCTTTTGACACACACACACACACACACACATATATATATATATATATATATATATTTATATTTATATGCAATGAAACTATACAAATATAAAAAACACAATTCTACTCTTATTCTCCCATTTTCCAATTGCCATCAAATTTCTAATATAAGTTATCACTCAAGACTATTATTTAGTTATCATAAAATATTATTCTAGAATTCAAACTTTTTCATTTTATAAAATTACACTTATATTAAAAATAAAACTTTAATTTTATTTTACTCAAAAAGTATTATTTTTATTTCCATTAAAATGTTTATTATATTTTAACACAATGTTTGTTTCCTACTTTAACTCGTTAATTACAATTCATTTCTCTTTTTATCTAAAAGATTCCAATAATTTAATTTAAACATTCAATTTAGAAACATAACTTAATTAACAGAATCAAAAAAATGCATTCATAAACAATTGTAATTTTGATTTAAAAAATTGTTAAATGCAGCATATAACAAGCATTAATTTAATTACTAAATATATGTTTCCTTTTTTGAAATCAAGCTTATCAATTTACAGGTTACGTAATGACACTAATGTCTTTTCCGTGAATCAACAACCATTATAAGGTTTACAATAAATTATGAGTTCCTATTATTAATTATTTAGACAATATAATGGAATTATTTCTAACCTTAAATGTTCATAGACCAATATTATTAAATTACATTTTAATAGATGTTACCATTTTCCATTTTGCTTCAGTTTGTTGGTTAAGAATATTTTTCAAGATCATAACATATATTATGATAAAAATTACCATAATAATTCATAATGTTTTTATTTACAACAATTTTAATTCAAAGTTTCTACTAAATCTAACATTTTTCAAATAGTAAAAATATGGGTCGTTACACTTACAATTGGGAACTTACCCTTGGAGAAATTACACGGTGAACTCGCAATACAAATTTTGCAGTTTCTCTAGTATGTACACTAATTTTCAAAGCTCTGGCACTTGCATTCCACTTTAAAATACAAAGTTCATATGCTTTTTTTAATACTTGTAAAAGGAACTCTATGCAAGCTCTTGCTTCCAGGAACATAACTAATCTTAATGTTGTTGATGCCCATTTTCTAATGCCTTGACTGCAAGGAATCCTATAACCACATCTTCTTCGACTGCGACTTTATCTTGAAACCCTGGATGATTTGTGCCACCAACCTTTATATTTTGCAATTGAATTCAAAGTCTAGTTGGAGGCTGCTATGAAAATCCACAATTCTAAAGAAGCGCTACTTACCATGGAATTTTTCTAACACTATTTGATAGAGAGGAAAGATAGATGCTTTAATCTCGTTAACTATTCCATTTGCATCACCATGAGTAAAATGATGACAATGTTTTCTTTTTGGATTGGGACATCCTTAGGGTCGCTGCACTAATTCCTTACAAAAGTGTAGGATGGTGAGTTTCCAGGCAACAATACCTCGGCAACTTGATTAGATTATGGCCCAAGGCACATATTACCATATATTGTATAAGGTAGTTGAACTTCTAATGTGGTGTTTTTACATTGGATGCTATATTTGTATTTCTATGGATGATGAACTCATTTTGGCCATAATCTAGGCTTATTAGTCGGCTATTCAAGTTTATTTGAATATATGCAAGTACAGCTATGGAACCCCGATCGTTCTCCTAAAATAAGAGTGATGACTCTACGATATGGTATGATGTTCATATCTGAAATAGATTCTAAGCACATTGTCAAAATATTTTCTTGAAGGTATGATCTATAGCTATCAAATGTATGTTTAAGGGAAAGACAAATGCAATTGTGATATAGTTAGCCACATAAGTATAAAAAATAATTTGAATTTGAATTTTTGAAATTAATACAATAGATAAATCACCATTCGATAAACTCACATTATTTTTTGTCATGACTTTATTTTTGGTACATACAAATAATGATTAAGAATAGTTTATTAGCACATAATATCAAAAGTGCTTCATAGTCAGTGGATGTAATATTGAGTTCATGGGTTTTTTAACAGTAAATGGCGGAGAGTGCCATTTTATATGCATTAGAATTAAATGAATATTTTGATAGAAATATCAAATAGTTTGGCTACTAAATTAATATGTAGATGAAGCTTTTTTCATAAAAAAAACATTATATGGTCATTGATGTTTCTACACAATAAAAAACCGACAAATTAATGATTTTTAGCAATGTACTTTTGTTAAATCTAGCTTTAGTTGTTTTAATGCTTGACCTTAGATTTGTAAATGATAGTTTTTATAGTAAGTATATAATATATTCATAATTTTCCATATTGACATGTAAAGATGTTTATTAAAATATTTAATACGGAATATGTATGATGAGATTCTTATAGATTGGAAATGTGGATCATCATACATGTTATATTTCTACAATGTAGTGAATGTTTATATACTATGTACATGTAGAAAATATCAAATCCAAATTGATACCACTAAATAGTTGTGATGACCCCAAACCCCCGTTCCATGGATTCAAGGATAATCAGAGGAATATAATATATAAACAATAACAGCAGAGCAAAAATATAGAATTACTCCAGATAATGTACATTAAATTACACTAGAAATAGTATAATCATCAGAGTTACACAGTATAACAGGATCATACTTAGTACAGAATACAGTTTCAGCTTTATATATAATGTCTGCAGCAGAATCAAACATAATATACATAATACAGTCTGAATAGCACAATAGAAATGATAAAGTCCATCTTCAGCTCCATAGCTATCCAGAATGAGCCTGTTAAAACCTGAATACAAGGCTGCCCATGTAGAAAATAGGGGCACCTGAGTTTGCAAAGTGAAACAAACTACGAGTCAGTCATGGGACTGGTGTGAGAAATCTTACTTAACCTATTCAATAATAAGGTCAATCACAGGACCATGCCGCTAACGCGGAACGGGGTTACTCCATTGGATTGCCATTGCATATCATAAAGTAGATCTTTTAAACAATGCAATGCTTTTTAGAAAAATGAAGTCATTATAAGACTCAGGTACCATCACACAATGCAACGCAAACCGGAGGATAGATTTTTACCTTATAATGGCCAAAATGTGCTTGATACGTATAAAACAAAATCATTTGATATTATTATTAGTGTATATATGTTTCAAAAACAATTTCAATCATAATGTATCAATCATAGACGACATGAGCGTCCCATGCTACTATGCCGCCATGTATAGGTTTAAAATCAAAACCGCACAATGTCGTATTGGAAGTTAGATTTCCATCATGAACCAAGGCAAGGGATCGTCCTTACCGAATTCAAGACTCTTTATCCCGAGCCTCGGGGCAAGTACTCAGTCAAGCCCTTAGGAGCCACCAGGACGGTCCACATATATGTTAGTAGATTATAACTTCTGAACAATACGTTTCCCCGCCCTATGAGGCGTAAAATCTAGTCAGTATATCGACCATAGCATCCATCAGCCCCATAGTGACTGATATATCTAAGGTACCTCGCTTTCCAACAACCACATAAGTTAAATGTCTGGGCTCTATACCATGACACCACTTCTAGCTAGAAAGAAACGCATGTTCTTCCAGGATCCTCTCCCGTTTCTGGTTCATACTAGGGTGTGAGGCTCGCGAATTAACGCTATACACCAAGTTATGCAATTTAAAGCCGTGCTTTGATCATCAACCACAAGGCCCTGCTTTTCAACAAAAGCCTTGATCACTGCAATTTTTCATGCCATATTAACATTCCACGCCATGCGACTGATGTCTATCGATATATAACCTCTAAGCTTGTACGTCTTAGAGAAGGGTGTTAAGCAAGAGAATAAATTCTCCACCACCAAAAATATATATGTTTAATAGAGATCAATCAACACAGAATGAAATCCAATGTCAGACACACGTCCATTTACTAGTCCGTTCCGGGTCTGAACGAAACTAGAGGCACCTTATTCCTCGTTCCATATGTCTAATATGGAAGAGAGGCCCTCGCACATCCGGACAATCAACAAGAATGTCCAGACCATTACCACTGTAACCTCATCAAGGGAGCTACCTATATCTAAGGCATCAGTAGTAATCCACACGTTGTGAAGATCATCGGTCTTGCACCGTCTTCATATCTTTGACTTTTAATCGTCGATCAATTATTTGAAATGCGAATTAACTCAGCCTTTTCAAATAATTCACGTATATATAGAATGCAAATCAATTCTTTCCATGGTTAAACTATTTGACATTCACGTTTTCAATTCAATATAATAATTTCATGTTAAAAACATCTAACCATCAGAATATCCAATAAACCAAGTAAAATCGGTTTATTTCCATTCCATATCGTTTATAATATTTTATAACGATTTTTCACTATTTTTATTTATATAAAAATAGCCCATTTTAATTAAATGACGCTTCAGGTCATTACGTGTCCCGGGCGCTGTTTTTCTTCAGATTTGATTTACACATTTCTCAAAATCTAACCATTGGATCTTAACAAATTTAATATCATTGGAAAGATCTTTCCAAATCAAACCCAACAGTACCGGTTTCGGGAAAATCCGACGGTCGGATCTCTTAGTATAATCGTTTAAAGATACGATTCCAAAACGCGAACTACAGATGCGCGATTCGTTTTATTTTAATTTATATAAATATAATTCATTCGATGATTTCCAAACCGTTTTCACTTCAAAAATTTGGCTAACGCCTTTAAATTTCGGAAAAATTCCCCATAGCCCCATTTGTACGGAGAGGGGTTTGGAAATTTATTAGGCTGTATTAGGCACCCAATAAATTCAGAATAAGCATACACAATTTTTATTGACTAATCTAAGCCCAATGGAGTGTGTAAAAATCATAACTCAAGAGAATAAATTCTCGTCACCTTGTCCAGTGTTGGAAAATAAATAATCCATGTGTCGTATCTAATAACTAGAGAGGCATGATTATTGTCAACTCCAGACCCGTGCGGGGATTTTGTTAAATCTTACAATTTAACATTATATTTTGTTTAGTCCATATCAGTCCTCAGTTCAACCTATAATTCAGTCATCGCCATACGAGCGTCTTTCCCATATGGTAATCCCAACCTCGTCACATAAGCTCCAAATGCTTATATGGTATATGATAGAGTATGCTATCTTCACAAAGTATGTCATGCAGTGTAGTTCAAAATTAACTGTTGTTATGCTATGGTGTTGTTTATAATCTCACACAGAACAACCAGCACACTGCATCTAGTGGCACTCACAGGAGTTTATATAATAATAAAATTGCATAGCCAACTCATTAAGGCTTACCTATTTGTCGGGCACGCAAATAAATTCTTTACTCAACAGCTAATCCATTTTCCTATTCAACATATGTATATATATATGTATATATGCATATCTATGCTAAAAATAATATTTTTAGCAAACAAATATTTATTTTCAAACATGACAATTTTACTCACTTCATTAACATGTTAAAAATAATATTTTTAACTAACAAATATTTATTCAACACATGGTTATTTTTAACACTTCATACATATGATAAAAATGATATTTTTGGCGAACAAAAATATATTTCAATACATGACCATTTTATGTAAGGACCCGTAACTTCCCCGGTAAGGAAAGAGCGGATACTTTGAGAACAACACTCAAAAGGACGTAGACAGAAGAACATTTCATTGTTCATTACAACAATTCATCAGAATACTAGAATATGCAGAGTATAAACAAATAATACATATCAGAAAAATATCAGAGATTACAATACATTACATAGCAGAGGAAAATAATACAATACACAACTATAGGTAATACACAGATACAGAGCTTTCCGAGTATCGTTCCAGCTGTAAACCAGGATCCTGTGAATATAAATCTGCAAAACCAGAACTACTAGCTACCCGTGTCAAAATAAGGGCACCCAGAGTTTAGGTTAAAACAATAAACTCCAGGTCAGTCATGTGACTGGTGTGAGAACTAAAACAGTTATTAATCTTTATTTTTAAGTTAGGTAAATCAAGGGACCACGCCATATTGCACGGAACGGGTTTCCTCCCAAGAACACCAGTGCATAAAACAACAGCTGTAACAACCCGTATTTTCAATAACCTATTATAACATAAATCGAGGCAGAATTTAATTCTAAAATCTGAATCAAGGGAAACGGGCTATGCCATTGCGTTCGTCTCGGAAAAATACGCGAAATAGAGTCCGAGTTTTCGAAAATCGGAGTCCGTATGACCCGATTAAGGCCCAACGAAGTTTTCAGAAAATTTCAAAGTAAAAACAGATTTCAAATTCAAATTTGAATTTGGAAAATTGGGTAAGATTGGGCCAGGCGGGAAAATTCCCGCCAGATTACCCAAGTCGACGGCCCTGTCGACTTGGGAGTCGACTTGGTTGGACCCAAGTCGACAGCCCTGTCGACTTGGGAGTCGACTTGGTTGGACCCAAGTCGACAGCCCTGTCGACTTGGCTGTCGACTTGGTCCAGCCGGGCAGTCTTGCCTGGTGCACCATTTTGGGTTTGTGTTGAGTTTGGGGGCCAGATTCGGTTTTGAGGGCTGAGATTGGAACTAGGGTTTAATCCTAAGGCTAAATCTAGTCCTAATCTCTATAAATAAGGCCCTAACCTAACCCTAAATCATCATTATTCATTCATACAACTAAACTATGGCAAAATCAATCCTCTTATGGCCTCCACTCTCTTCATAAAATTCCTAAATAAATTTCTATGAGATTTTCCATGCATATAAGTGTTTTCAAGCTTGTATGAGCATCATTAGCTTGCATTCAAGTCAAGTTTCTATATTTGCATCATAAATCAAGGGTTTTGATCATTTTGGCTTAAGGGTTTCTCTATTGAAGCTTGCATTTTGGGTTTAATTGGTTGCATAAGGGCTTTGTCATATTTTTGTGTCTTCATAAGCATTGTAAGCCCTTTTCTACTTTCATACTTAAACTCTAAAGTTAATGAATGATGCAAGTTGTGTTTGATCATTATGATATGATATGCAAGTTTATCATGTTATGCAAGTATGTTATGATATGATATGCAAGTTTATCATGATATGTTATGCAAGTTTACTATGATGTAATATGCAAGTCTATCATGTTATGTATGCAAGTTTGCTATGTTATGATATGCAAGTTGCCATGTTATGTATGCAAGTTTGGGTTGATCATCTCACTCATGTTATCATGTTATGCAAGCTTATCTTGAGTATATGAACATAAAGCTTCAAGCTTTATGCTAAAGGTTGCATTTTGGCAACATGTAAGTTATCATATCCCTTATGATAACTTGCATGTGAGGCTAAATGCGAACTTATGGCCATTTCTACATGTCATTTATCACCATGTATCACCAATATGCTAAGTTTGGTTTTATGCATGCTTTTGAGGCCTAAAAATGTAATATGCAAGTATATGAACACATGTACATTTCATATGTCACCATGTTGAACTTGTGGCTTCAACACCTTTATGTCATGATTATGCCAAGTTCCCTCTTTCTATCCTTTATGCGCTATTGCGATATGTAAGCGATGGGATTGCGTTTGGGGTTGGGTAAACTTAAAAGACATAAAAACATAAGCTTGGGAATTTACCTATTAAGTTAGGTCTACCCTTTGGGAATTTACCTATTAAGTTAGGTCTACCCAAATGCTTGAAAACTTGTAACATGTTTTGGAAACATGATGGACATGACACTTAGAAAAGATAAGTGTGACCAACTCGAGGTTGGGTTGAGTTTGTAGCGTAAACCTACCCGGAACCGACCGGCTTAACTAGTTGCTACAAACAATAGGACCCAATGTGAGAAGTTGGTCATGTTGTACCTTGAACCCGAGGTTAGACCAAGTTGTGGTGTAAAGCTACCCGGACCTGCCCGGCTTAACTAGTAACCGCAACAAAGTCTAATGTAAGAGGTTAAGGCGCATTAAATTAATTAATGCCTCATGATTAGGGTTAAGTCATGGTCAACTTAGTACTTAACCAATTTGGGCTTGGTAGATTAATCGGGGTTAAGTCGTGAACTCATCGTTATACTTAACCAAGTTAATCCATGATTAGCAAGAGGGTTAAACCGTACTTAATCCACTAGAAAAATCCTAGCAATGGGGGGTCCACTCCAGCAGTAATCCCAAGTTAGTATCATCATGACCCTAGGGACTAGGCTAGGGTGGGGGCACGATTACTGGACTGGAGGTAAGTGACCAAAAGCGACGGCAGAGTGGTACGCCGGTGTAGTTCCGGGCGGACCATGGTCGTGCACATAGTCCGAAGCCGGGGAAAGCATGCACGGGTATCAGTAGATCGAGACTGTGCACTTATGTTTATGGTGTCCAGGGGTTGCCACCCTAGGGCTTGATATACCCGACGGGAGACCCGACACAGTCTGACTACAATTATGTTTGGGCCGCATTGACACCAACACGTGACGACTTAGGCTTATAGGGAGCCGATCGACTAGACCGTTTGGTTGGACCGCGTATTAGGGTCACTTCATGTTATTGGACCTCGTGTTAGGGTCACTTCATGTTATTGGACCTCGTGTTAGGGTCACTTCATGTTATTGGACCTCGTGTTAGGGTCATTTGATGTTATTGGGCCAAAGCTTGGGCCAAGGGATCAATACTTGTTTATTCAAGTCATGTTAGTTTGCTAGTACACCTGTGGTGCAAAACCTTAATCCTGATTATGCGATGACACCTTTATCTACCTTGTTAGTTAATCATCATGCTAGTATGTTGTTATCCTTATGTTCATCCCAGCTTTCATCATGCCAGTTAACTTTATCAGTTTACATTGATTGTAGTAGGGCTTACTCAGTCTTTTTGACTGACCTGTTTTTCTTTCGCCTCTTTTCTTCCGTTTCCCCCTCCCCCAGGTTCTCAGGGTGGGAATATTGGAGCTTAGCTTGGATTTCTGATTGCTTGCTTGTGGGGTTTTAGCTCATGTACGGACTTGACATGAAGCTAGCTATGGTTATCACTTATTTTGGGGATAGTACTTATGTATTTCAGTTTTTCAGTGATGTTGTTTTTATCTAGACTTGTGTATTTGGAAAGTTGACATTATGTTGTACCAGACTTGTTTTGAAATAGTTTGAAATCTTCCGCTGTTTTACTTATCTGATTTACTCTGTTTACATATATACATATGTTCTTGTTCTGCCTTGATATATCATTATGCATGTTTACCTGATTCAAACGCCCCTCCAAAGTCAGAGTGCTTGCAAGAGTCACCCTAGCGGAGGTGGGGTGTTACATTTGGTATCAGAGCATATGGTTTACGAGAAGGAACAAAAAGGTTTTTAGAAAACTTTTGGAAAACTATTTTCAAAACCAAGTATAAAGTATTTTCCAAAGAAAAGTCTAGTTTATTTTAAAGGCTATTCCCCAAAAAGCCATTAGCAAAATTCCTTCGTTTTTCTCCATTTTGAATCTGTCTTTTTCTTCATTTTCAGTATGGCCGATAACTTTGCTATTCCGGAGGGAGTACACGTACCTGTTTGGTATAGGAGACTTTTGGAGGCTAGGGCGACCGAAGCCGGCCCCGCAGATGTCCCTCCTCCTCCTCCTCCCCCCCGGTAGTTAATGTTCCTCCTCCTCCTGTCGCTGAGGTTCCTCTTCCTCCTCCCCCTCAGCATCCTCAAGCTGACTTCGCAAAGACTTGCAAAGATTTCAAAGCAATGGGTGGCAAGAACTTTCAAGGCACTGAGACTTTTGTAGAGGCCAGAAATTGGTTGAAAGAGACCGAGGATTTATTTGCTATCTTTGGGTTAGACGATCAGAGGAAGATCTTGTTGGCGGTTTGGCTTATGAAGGATGAAGCCGCTTATTGGTGGGAAGTCACCAATGGTACTAGGCCTGTTGAGACTTGGGCCGATTTCAGGGCAAGGTTCGTGCTTAAGTTTCTATCTTCTGCTGAGGAGAATCTGCAAATGGAGAGGTTCATAACTTTGAAACAAGGAGATATGTCTGTCAAAGAATATGTGAACAAGTTCAATCAGTTAGCTCGTTTTGGCTTGGATATGGTTAATACTCCTCAGAAGAAGGCTCTTCGTTTTGCTAGAGGATTGAATGAGCCGTTGCAGGGATTGGCTATGTCACATATTCCCCATGGGGCCACATTTGAGAGCTTGGTTGATATGGCGTTACTTTAGGGAGATGTCAAGAAAGAGATCAAGGTGAATGATACTCAAGCCAAGAAGGCTGATTCCCAGTGGAAAGGAAATCAGGGTAATCCAAGTGGTCAGAGCAGTCAAGGCAATCAGAACAAGAACAAGAACAAGAGTCAAGGAAACAAGGGGAACAACAACAAGGGCAAGAACAACAAGGGGAAATGCCATTATTGCGGTTCAGTTGGGCATCTTATTAAGGATTGTAAGAAGAGGAAAAGGAAGAATGGTGAATGCTTTTTCTGCGGTGAGACTGGACATTTCAGTAAGGATTGCCCGAGGAAGCAAGGGCAAGGCCAGGGTCAGAATCAGCGTGCTGGATGATTGACATAGAAATGTGTTTATTTTATGCTCTTATATCTTATCTTTTGTATATAAATAAATATTACTTGGGTATTGTTTTGTTATTTTTACAGATAGTCCAACCCAGGCCGCATGCAACAAGAAATGTAGAGAAATAGAGTTCAATTTGCTGTGTATTTACATTTTGAAGAATTGTAGATGAAGATATCACATCTAGTTGCTATTGGACAGGAAAAGGAGTGATAAAAAGGCTTTGCACATCACAAATCAATGAAGAAATATCAAGGAAGCAAGAGAAAAAAAGAGAAGGCCCAAATTTGCTTTATTTATCTAAGGCCCATTTATGTTTCTCATTGTAAACAAATTAGTGGTGTAATGACCAGGCCCATTTACCATTAGGGTTAGGGTTAGGGTTTGGCTATCTACCCTATATATACCCTTGTAATGGCATTGTAGCCACCATCTTAAATCTCATCTCTTATTCCATTGTTCTAAGAAAAGTTCTTCTTTCTCTTTTATTTTCTGCATTTTTTGTTTTCTTAGCAATTAATGTTGTCTATACGATTAGATTCGGTAGAACACTATTTGTATTTTGCACTTATTTGCATTAGTGATTTACCGTCTGATTAGATTCAACGGAAATCCTAATTTTGATTCTTGTTTGTTATTTCAATTTCTGCAATTTCAATTTCTGCTTTTTATTATTTTCTTAGGTCAAATTGGGTTTGATTAGATTCAAATCTAATTCATAGTTTCATTTGCTTTCCATTGAAATTGTGATTTGATCGTCGGCTCAGTTAGATCTGTTCTGAATCAAATTACAGTTTTAATTTGTTTTGTTTTGCAAAATCAACCCCCAAAGTTCGTCTAACACGCCCACGAAACATATAAATAATAAAATTTAACTTTCCTCCCTGTGTTCGACCTGTATGCTACACGCCTGTATGCTTGCAGAATTTATTACAAATGTCGCGCTTTTCTACTTTATAGATTAGCGACGATCAAGTTTTTGGCGCCGTTGCAGGGGAGGTAACGATTGAATTTTATTGTTTATTTAATTTCCGATTCGTGTTAGTTTTTATTTTATTTTGTATGTATTTTTGTTTCTTGCACATATAGAAAAAAATCTCAATTAGTGATGTGGCGTATTAATTACATTGATACTGTCATGAACTAAGCAAGAGAAAAAAATAATTTCTTGCCTTTATTTTCTTTAAATTTCTTTTCCTATTTTCAATTATTCCTTTCCATTTTTCAATCCTCCTTCCTACTTTTATATTCATTTCATTTTTCAATCCTCCTTCCTACTTATATATTCATTTCTTCTTTTACAATCTTTCAAAAAAAAATCTTGCTTTTTTTCTTTTAATTTTCCTTCTTTTTTTCATTTATTTCTTTCCTTTTTTTTTTATTTTGCATTTCTTCCAATCTAATTCCTTCAAGAAGAAAAAAATATATACAAAAAAAAAAAAAAAAGAAAGTTGCTAATTTTTCTTCAATTTCTTTCCATCTTTCTACCACCTTGCTGATTTTCACATTTTTCTTTTCTCTTTCCTTTTCTTTTTATTTGTTTCCATCTTTTGTCTACAACTTTCTAAAAAAAAAAAATTGCAATTTCTTCTCTGCCTACTTTGATTTCTTTCTTGTTTTTGTCTGCTTTTATTTCCTTCCTCAATTTATTCTACCCTTCCTCTCTACTCAAAAAAACCTTGCTTTTTTCTCTTATTTCCTTCCTCTTTTATTATTTTTTTCCATTTTTGTTTTGCTTTTTCCCATTCATTTCTTTCCCTTTCTTCTTGTTCAAATTTTCATAAAAAAAAAACTTGCATTTTTTTTAATTCTTTCCAATTGCATTTCTCATTAACCTTTTACAATCTCTCTTTCGATTTTTTCATTTATCTCTTTCCTGCTCTCTCCTTCATTAAAAAAAAAAACAACTATCAATTTTCCTTTATTCTTTCCATCTTTCCACTTTCTTTCCAATTGTCTACATTCTTTTTCTTTTTGCAAATTTCAAAAAAAAAAAAAACGATTCCTCTTTTGCAATTTTTTTTCCTTTCTTCTTTTGTCTTTCTTGTTCTCAATACATTGATTTCTTTTCTTCTCTTACAAATTTCCTTTCTTTTCAAAAAAAAAAAAAAATCGTCTTTTGATTTCTTTCCTCTTTATTCCTCCTTTCCAATTTTCTATATAATTACTTCTCATTCTTCTTTTACAAGTTCAAAAAAAAAAAATCTTGCCATTTTTCTTTTAATTCTTCCCTATTTTCAACTTCTTTCTCCTTCCTTTCGTTCGTTTCTCCTCTTACTAATATCTCACATCCTTTCTTCTTTTACAATTTGCTGAAGAAGAAAAAAAATCCTTTTATAAATTTCTATTCTCTGCCTTGTAATTAATTTTCTTTCTTTCTCCATTTATTTCTTTCCCTTTTCAAGTTTTTCCTTTCTCATTTTTTTCTCTCTCTTCTAATTTTACAACAATAAACAAAAGAAAAAAAATTCTTTCTGTTTTTGTCTTCTCTTTTATTGCTTTCCCTTCTCAATTTCTTTTCCAAATCTTTTACAATTACTTTTCTTTCTTCCTTTACAATTCTCTTTCATTTCTGAAATCTCTCTTCCCATTTATTTTTTTTGTCATCTGTTTCTTTCCTATTTATCCGCTTTTCAACACTAATAAAAAAAAAGGCAAGGACATAATTTTTTTTCCATTATTCTTCCCTGCTTCATTTTTTCCCCTCTGATCAAATACCCCTCTCTCTCACACAATCTCATTTCACCACATTTTTTTTTTCAATCTACACTTCAGCACCATCTTCTTCAATCCCTCCTTCCCACCACACTTCTGCCACAACGCACAAACCAACCCCATCCACAAGCATTCTCTCAAAAAATAAAATTCCAAAATTTTTTTTAACCTACCACAGCCTCATATTTTCTTGTGCTTTTTTTTTGTTATTTACTTCATTAAAAAAAAACCCAAAAATAAAAAAAAAGAGTTTCAAACCAAGGACAAAGTGACTGGAGTTCAAGCAACAAATCATTAATTCAGAAATCAGAAGAAATTGCACATAGTGAGATTTCAATCATTGACGCTACTCATTTTTCTGGATGGACAGCCATACCCCACTGTAAATTTCTTTTAACTCTACAGGTGCAGAAGCTGCTTTGAAAATATAGAAATTGTTGTAAAAATCTTCTGCAGGGGCAGCGGCTTTGAATGTACAATTTTTAATTTCTGCAATTATTCTGTGCTTATTCCGTGACTGTTGTGTTGTTGATATTTCTGAATCTGTGGTGAGGAACGATTTTCCATAACTAATCACTCTCGTCGATTTTCAATTGTAACACGTGATTTTGATTTTCAAAATAATATAATTGAAAAGTGGTACTTTGTGAAGTTGACTGTCTCGTATAATTGGATCGCGGATATATAGTAGTTCAATTTATTGAACTATTAGCAAAAGAGGTTGCATACTACCCGTAAAACATTGGTCGTATCCCTTAGTATTTATACTATACGTGAACGACCATAAGACCCTCTTCCCCCTTCCAATTGAGTCAGTTAATTAATAGAGCACAACTCATTCTTTTATATTATTTTGAAATAGGAATAATTTATGTCTTACCCTGACTTCATTCAAATGTCTAATTCAAAAAAAACCCTGAGAGAAAGGTGGGATAATAGTCGGAGTAGACGTCCTCTTGAAGAGTATGAGCATGAAATACAACTCATGAAGCAAGTTTTTCCAAAATTTCGTGAGCCCGATGCCTTTACCCACTCTCCGTTAGTCCGCCAAGCTCTTTACCCACTCTCCGTTAGTCCGCGAGGCAGTGCATGGGTGGTAAACCTTGGTCTTTTTAGGTGTATGTACTTAATCATAAATCTTAAAATTTTATAGAATAAAGAATAAGCGATGATACCCAAACACTTCTTGACCTTATTGATTTGACTAGCCATACATGAGAAAATTAGAATACCACTTTACAAACTGTGCCAAGCAAACTAAGAATTTATTTCATGGCTGCACTATGTTATCGACCGAACTGACTGGCCAAACTGGAATTTAACATTTGAAAACTTGATTTATATTGAAAATTTGTGACAAGTCGAGGTATCTAAAATAAAATCAACTGGTTAGAAATTATTAACTTAACTTGTTGTACCACTTTCCTGAAATAAGTCGTGTTGTCATTTTTCACTTTTATTTTTTGCATATGTCCATTGCATTCATGTAGTTTCATTAGAATTATAACATACTGCATTTGGATTTTGTGGGTAGTATCCGCTGAAAACCCTCACGAGACACCACTCGTCCTACTAGGGACACCTAGAGGTTTAACGGCTTGCTGCATACGCTCATTGCAATCGTGTTTCCTACGAAAGTGTGACCTATCTAGTTTAGTTTTTCATTTTTTTTGTTTTACTCGAGGACGAGTAAAAGATAAGTGTGGGGGTATTTGATTGACATAGAAATGTGTTTATTTTATGCTCTTATATCTTATCTTTTGTATATAAATAAATATTACTTGGGTATTGTTTTGTTATTTTTACAGATAGTCCAACCCAGCCCGCATGCAACCAGAAATGTAGAGAAATAGAGTTCAATTTGCTATGTATTTGCATTTTGAAGAATTGTAGATGAAGATATCACATCTAGTTGCTGTTGGACAAGAAAAGGAGTGATAAAAAGGCTTTGCACATCACAAATCAATGAAGAAATATCAAGGAAGCAAGAGGAAAAAGAGAAAAGGCCCAAATTTGCTTTATTTATCTAAGGCCCATTTATGTTTCTCATTGTAAACAAATTAGTGGTGTAATGACCAGGCCCATTTACCATTAGGGTTAGGGTTAGGGTTTGGCTATCTACCCTATATATACCCTTGTAATGGCATTGTAGCCACCATCCTAAATCTCATCTCTTATTCCATTGTTCTAATAAAAGTTCTTCTTTCTCTTTTATTTTCTGCATTTTTTGTTTTCTTAGCAATTAGTGTTGTCTATACGATTAGATTCGGTAGAACACTATTTGTATTTTGCACTTATTTGCATTAGTGATTTACCGTCTGATTAGATTCAACGGAAATCCTAATTTTGATTCTTGTTTGTTATTTCAATTTCTGCAATTTCAATTTCTGCTTTTTATTATTTTCTTAGGTCAAATTGGGTTTGATTAGATTCAAATCTAATTCATAGTTTCATTTGCTTTCCATTGAAATTGTGATTTGATCGTCGGCTCAGTTAGATCTGTTCTGAATCAAATTACAGTTTTAATTTGTTTTGTTTTGCAAAATCAACCCCCAAAGTTCGTCTAACACGCCCACGAAACATATAAATAATAAAATTTAACTTTCCTCCCTGTGTTCGACCTGTATGCTACACGCCTGTATGCTTGCAGAATTTATTACAAATGTCGCGCTTTTCTACTTTATAGATTAGCGACGATCACTGGACCTTCAGGAGGGCAGGTTCATGCTCTCAATACCGCTCCAGTTCCCGATCGAGGTAGTATTTCTGTTGAGAGCCTTATATATATTTCTGATTTTCCAGTTCGTACCTTGTTTGATTCTGGTGCATCGCATAGCTTTATCTCATCTGATCTTGTTGATAGTTTGCACCTTAGTACTAGCTTGGTGGAGGATCCCGTTTGTGTTTCAAATCCTATTGGGGGTTCCGCCCATCTGTCTATGATATGTGGGGATTTGAGGATCTCTATACTGAGTTTAGAGTTCTTGTGTAGTGCTTATGTTCTTGGTTTTAGGGGATACGGATTGATATTGGGCATGGATTGGTTGTCCAGATATGGAGCCATTCTTGATTGTGAGCATAGGGTTGTGAGGCTCGTGACTCGCCTCGGAAACACCCTAGAAATTTCTTGTAATCTGAGAGGTCCCGTCATGTTGTGCTATCTTGAATCACTCGACTCGTCAATGGAAACTCTTCAGTCTGTGAGAGTGGTTCGAGAGTATCCGGATGTTTTTGATGAAGTTAGGGGGTTGCCCCCTAAGCGAGAGATTGATTTCCGCATTTATCTGGTGGATAATGCAAAGCCGGTTTCTTTGCCCGTTCGGCACATGGCTCCGCGTGAAAGGCGGGAGCTAAGTAAGTAAGTGAAGGAGTTGCTTGAGAAGAACTTCATTTGACGAAGTATATCTGAATGGGGAGCGCCTGTGGTATTTGCTACCAAGGCAGATGGTTCTCTCCGACTTTGTGTTGACTATCGAGAGTTGAATAAGCTGACTAAGAAGAACAGACACCCGTTACCGAGGATTGATGATCTCTTTGACCAGCTTATCGGTGCTTCTGTTTTCTCTCAGCTTGATCTTGCTACTGGATTCCATCAGCTCAGGGTAGCTGAAGATAGTATAGACAAGACTGCTTTCAGAACTCCAGATGGATTCTTCGAATGGCTTGTTATGCCATTCGGCTTGACTAATGCACCCGCATATTTCATAGACTTGATGAGTAGGGTGTTTAGGGAGTTCTTGAACAAGTTTGTCGTGGTCTTCGTAGATGATATTCTGATCTTCTATAAGGATGAGGAAGAGCACGCAAGGCATCTCGTGGAGGTGATGGATACGCTTAGAGCGCATCAGTTGAAGGCCAAGTTCTCCAAGTGTCACTTTTGGAGAAGGGAAGTTAGATTCCTTGGGCATATAGTATCTAAGCAAGGCTTAGCGGTGGATCCCGCTAAGGTAGTTGCAGTTCAGGATTGGAAGACTCCAAGGAATGCAACCGAAGTGAGAAGTTTTCTAGGTCTTGCAGGCTTTTACTGGAAGTTTATCAAGGACTTCGCGAAGATTTCCGCTCCTCTCACTAAATTGACGAAGAAGAATTTAGTTTTTGCTTGGAGCATAGAATGCGAGCTTGCTTTTCAGAAGCTCAAGAGAGCTCTCACATCAGCACCTGTTCTAGCTTTGCCCGATGGAGGGAAGTTATTT
This sequence comes from Allium sativum, assembly GCA_030737875.1. Lineage (NCBI taxonomy): Eukaryota > Viridiplantae > Streptophyta > Magnoliopsida > Asparagales > Amaryllidaceae > Allium > Allium sativum. The sequence continues at coordinate 49,633,577 of CM060911.1, read as the reverse complement.
ACAGTATACACCGATGCATGTGGCACGGGGTTAGGAGCTGTTCTGATGCAAGAAGGAAGGGTGATATGCTTTGGCGGTAGACAACTCAAAGTGCATGAGAAGAATTATCCCACTCATGACTTAGAGTTGGCAGCAATAGTATATGCACTCAAGGCTTGGCGCCATTATCTTCTGGGAGAAAGATTTGAGCTTTATACCGATCACAAGTCATTGAAGTATCTCTTTTCTCAGAAGGATCTGAATCTGAGGCAACAAAGATGGATGGAATTCTTGGCGTCCTACGATTTTGAGATAGCTTATACCCCTGGCAAGGGGAATGTGGTAGAAGATGCATTGAGTAGAAAAAGGTTGACTCTGAGTCCTCTATTCGTTGAGATGAAGAATTTGGAGTATGTGGCAACCTTTGATTTCTCTTTGGCGATTGGGTCGATGACCGGTTCTTTTGCATCTCTGGAACTCAGACCTACCCTTCTTGATCAAGTTGGGGCTTCGTAGAGAGAAGACCCTCAGATAGTTGAGATTATGGATAAGCTGATTCGAGGAGAGGCGTCTAGTCATCTCGCTCGATATTCTATTGATGACAAGGGTTGGCTGAGGAGAGACGGAAGGTTATGTGTTCCAATGTTAGAAGATTTAGTAAGAAAAGTTCTTGAGGAAGCGCATCGCTCTAAGTTGACTATACATCCAGGCGGAGATAAGATGTATAAAGATATGAAGCGCATTTTCTTTTGGCCTGGGATGAAGAAGGATGTGGCAGAGTTTGTCTCTAGATGTATCATTTGCCAGCAAGTTAAGGCCGAGTCAAAGAAGCCCGGTGGGCTATTGCATCCTCTAGACGTTCCACTTTGGAAGTGGCAGAGTATTTCCATGGATTTTATTGATGGGCTACCAAGGTCAAGGAAAGGGAATACGAGCATTTGGGTTATTGTGGATAGACTTACGAAGAGTGCTCATTTCATTCCGGTGAAGAGCAAGAGGACCGCATCTTGGCTAGCGTCTGTATATCTTCGTGAGATTGTGAGACTACATGGAGTCCCTTCTAGTATAGTCAGTGACCGTGACCCAATCTTTACAAGTCAATTCTGGAATAGCTTGCAAGAAGCTATGGGCACGAGGTTGAATCTAAGTACGGCTTATCACCCACAGAGGGACGGTCAAACCGAAAGGGTGAATAGGGTACTCGAGGATCTGTTGAGGCTTTGTATTCTGGATTTTGGTGGTACTTGGGAAGACCATCTTCCTCTTATTGAGTTTGCATATAATAACAGTTATCAGGCAAGCATAGGGATGGCACCATTTGAAGCTTTATATGGGAGGCCGTGCAAGTCGCCTACATGTTGGTGGGAGACTACAGATAAGCTTATACTTGGGCCTGATATGATCAGAGATACATCCGAGAAGGTCGAGTTGATTCGGAGACGGATGAAAGCGGCCCAAGACCGACAGAAATCCTATGCTGATAAGCGAAGAACTGATTTGGAGTTTGATGTTGGGGATATGGTTTTCGTGAAGGTTTCTCCTTTGCGGAATGTGGTCCGATTTGGAGCCGTTGGGAAGTTGGCACCGAGGTTTGTTGGACCATTCCCTGTTATAGAGAGGATCGGGCAGATGGCTTATAGAGTGGAGTTGCCCGAGAAGCTTGCCGGAGTACATGATGTTTTTCATGTCTCGCATCTCCGGAAGTGTTTACATGAATCAGCAGAGGCTGTTGAGCCAAGTGTTCTGAAAGATGTGGAAGTGGAGAAAGAGGCTACCTTGAGGAGAGCTCTGATTCGTATCTTGGGGACGGAGACCAAGAAGCTAAGGAATCGAGAGGTCAAGTTGGTGAAGGTTCAATGGGGTGAAGCCGAAGAAGACGCAACTTGGGAAACCGAGGAGAAGATGCGTGGGCTTTATCCATTCCTTTTTGAGGGTACACTCTCAATCTCTTTTCTTTGTTAGCATATCTTTCTCTTTGCTATCCATGTTTATCAAGTTTATCGTGTTAATCTTGTCATGAGAACCTTAGGTAGAAACCCTTTGGATGAAACATGTGTTTGAAACATGTTATGCTTGATGGTTGCAAGTGGTTGTAAGTGTTTGCAAGTGGTTACTCGTGGATGCATTATACACGTTAGGCACTAGATCGGCTCACACACTCCTCATATTGCATATGCATTGTAACAACCCGTATTTTCAATAATCCGTTATAACATAAATTGAGGCAGAATTAAATTTTAAAATCTGAATCAAGGGAAACGGGCTATGCCATTGCGTTCGTCTCGGAAAAATACGCGAAATAGAGTCCGAGTTTTCGAAAATCGGAGTCCGTATGACCCAGTTAAGGCCCATTGAAGTTTGCAGAAAATTACTAAGTAAAAATCAGATTCAAATTTGAAGAATTGGGCCAGCTGGGCCAAGGCGGGAAAATTCCCGCCAGGGGCCCCATGTCGACAGGCCTGTCGACAGGGTCCCCAGGGGGTCGACTGCCCTGTCGACAGCCCTGTCGACAGGGGGGTGCCCAGGCAGTTAGCCTGGTGCACCATTTCTGATTTGGGTTGGGTCTTGTGGCTTGGTTCTAGAGGATTCCAAGATCTGACGGGCCAAAACTATCCTAGGGTTAATCCTATGGTCTAAATCACTCTAATCTTCTATAAATAAGCTCCTAATCCTACCCTAAAGCCTCATTATTCATCCTAGTAACTAAACTATGCCAAAATCTAAACTCTCATGGCCTCCACCCTCTTCATACAATTCCTAATCAAATCCCTAAGAGATTTACATGCATACAAGGGTATTTAGGCTTGTATGATCCTCCTTAGCTTGCATTAAAGGCTTGTTTTTCAATTGGCATCATAAAGGAGGAGTCTTGATCAAGTTTGCTTGCATTTGGGGATTTTAATTAGTTGCATAAGGGGTTTCTTGCATTTGTTATACTCATTTGAGTCCGCATAAGCATTGTAAGCCCTCTTACCTTCACTTTACAAACTCTAAAGTTAATATGTGGTGAAAGTTGAGATTTATGTGAGTTTAGTTGATTATGCATGTTTATGCGAACTCACTATACCATGTTTTACATGTTTCATAAGTTATGCATGCATATGCGAGTTTGCTAAGCCATGATTTGTATGTTTATTGAGTTATGCATGTATACTAAGCCATGATTTGCATGTTTTGACAAGTTGTGCATGTTTATGCAAGTTTAAAATGACAAGTTGTGCATGTTTTGACAAGTTGTGCATGTTTTGACAAGTTGTGCATGTTTATGCAAGTTTAAAATGACAAGTTGTGCATGTTTTGACAAGTTGTGCATGTTTATGCAAGTTTAAAATGACAAGTTGTGCATGTTTTGACAAGTTGTGCATGTTTTGACAAGTTGTGCATGTTTATGCAAGTTTAAAATGACAAGTTGTGCATGTTTTGACAAGTTGTGCATATTTTGACAAGTGTGCATGTTTTGACAAGTTGTGCATGTTTATGCAAGTTTAAAAATGACAAGTCGTGCATGTTTGACAAGTTATGCATGATTAAGGTAATATGCAAGTTCACTATGCTAAGTTATGCAAGTTTAGCATGTTATGCATGTTTATGGCAATATGCGAGTTCCCTATGCTAAGTTGTGCAAGTCTAACATGTTATGAATGATTGTTGTGCAAGTTTATCATGTATGTCGTGCCAAGTTCCCTCTTCCTATCCTTTATGCGTTACTACGAATATGTAAGCGATAGAATGACGTTGGGGGTTTTGGGGTAAACTTAAAATACATAAAAATATAAGATTGGGAATTTACCTATTAAGTTAGGTCTACCCCTTGGGAATTTACCTATTAAGTTAGGTCTACCCAAGTAATTGTTTGACTTGTGATTATGTTTTGAAATAAAGTGGACATGACACTTAGAAAACATAAGTGTGGCCAACTCGAGGTTGGGTTGAGTTTGTAGCATAATTCTACCCGGAACCGACCGGCTTAACTAGTGGCTACAAACAATAGGACCCAATGTGAGAAGTTGGTCATGGGGTGCCAAGACCCGAGGTTAGACCAAGTCGTGGTGTAAAGCTACCCGGACCCGCCCGGCCTAACTAGTAACCACAACAAGGTCTAATGTGAGAGGTTAAGGTGCATTAAATTAATTAATGCCTCATGATTAGGGTTAAGTCAGGGTCCACTAATACTTAACCAATTTGGGGATTCGAGGGATTAGAATGTGGTTAAGTTGTGAACCGTTGGTCACACTTAACTAGTTTAATCCATTTGGGAGTTCAAGGGATTAGAATGGGGTTAAGCCACACTTAACCAGTTTAATCCAGGATCAGTGAAGGGTTAAATCACACCTAACCCTCTTAGAAACCCTAGCAACGTGGTATGTTCCAGCAGTAATCCCAGTTTGGTATCATTCACAACCCTAGAGGCTAGGCTAGGGCGGGGCACGATTACTGGACTGATGTAAGCGACCAAAGGGCGATGGCCGAGTGGTACAGCGGTGCGGGTCCGGCGGGCTACGGACGTGCACGTAGTCCGATGTTGGACAAAACTCGAGGCACGGGTACCAGTAGGTTAGGGCTGTGCATTATTGCTTAAGTGTCCGGGGTTGACACCCGAGGGCTTGATACACCCAAAGGTGGACCCAGCACAGACTAACTACATCCATATGTGGGCCGTATGGACATCAACACTTGACGTGTTAGGCTTATAGGGAGCCAATCGACTAGACCGTTGGGTTGGACCTTATACTAGGGTCACTTCATGTTATTGGGCCAAAGTTTGGCTAAGGGATCAATACCTGTTATGTTGGTTTGCTAGTACCCCGTGGTGCAAAACTTAACCTTGTTTTATGCGATGATACCTCTATATATATCTTGTAGGTAATTCACCATGCCAGTATGTTGTTATCTATGATCATCTCAGTTTCCATCATGATGTTAACTTTATTAGTTTATAGACTGATCGTAGCAGGGCTTACTCAGTCTTTTTGACTGACCCGTTTTGTTTCGCCTCTTTTCTTCCGTTTCCCCCCCCCCCCCAGGTTCTCAGGGAGGGAATACAGGAGCCTAGCTTGGATTTTAGCCGCTTCCTTGGATAGCTCAAGTATGCTTTGGATTTGAGCCACTATGGTTTATCACTCTTATTTGGGGATAGTACTTATGTATTTTCAGTTTATCAGATGATGTATTTATCTAGACTTGTAATTTTGGGAAATTGACATTTTGAGGTACCAGACTTGTGTTTTGAAATGGTTTAAAAATCTTCCGCTGTTTTATTTACCTACTCTGTTTATTTACATATATATATGTCATGTCCTGCCTTGCTATATCATTATGCATGTTTACCAATAATACCCCTCCAAAGCTAGTGCATTCCTTTGCGAGTGACCCTGGCAGAGGTGGGGTGTTACATTTGGTATCAGACATATGGTTTACGAGAAGGGATAAAAAGGTTTTAAAAACTTTTGAAAAACTATTTTTCAAAACCAAGTATTAAGTATTTTTCAAAGAAAAGTCTAGTTGTTTTTAAGGGCTATTCCCCAAAAGCCATTAGCACTATCCTTTGACTCCTCGTTTGAACTCTTTTCTTTTCGTTTCCAGCATATCTGATAATCTCATCTTGCCCAAAGGAGTAACGATACCCGATTGGTTTTGTCGGTACTTGGAAGTCACGGCACCGGTCCCGGGTGTCCCTAATGTTGTTCCCCCAGTCGAGGCCGCTGTTCCTCCTCCTCCTCCCGTAGCTGATGTTCCTCTTCCCCCTCAGCCTCCACAAGCGGATTTCGCGGAAACTTGCAAGAACTTTAAGAGGATGGGTGGAAAGAATTTTAATGGAACAGAGACTTTTGCAAAAGCAAGGAGTTGGTTGAAAGAGACCGAAGATCTTTTAGCCTCCTTTGATATAGGTGACCGCAGGAAAGTTTTATTAGCAGTATGGTTGCTAAAGGAAGAAGCTGCACGTTGGTGGGTAGTCACCACCGCTACTAGACCAATTGAGACTTGGGATGACTTTAGAGGAAGGTTTGGACTGAGATTCTTATCACTGAAGCAAGGGGACATGACTATTAGGGAATACATAGATAAGTTTAATCAACTGGCTCGGGTCGATTTAGACTTAGTTAGTACAGCTCAGAAGAAGGCCCTACACTTTGCTCTAGGATTAAACGAGCCATTACGTGATTTGGCCATGTCTCATATACCCTTGGGGGCGACTTTCGAGAGTTTAGTGAATTTGGCCCTACTTCAAGAAGAAGATAAAAATGACAAGAAAGAAGTCAAGACAAATGAGTCTCAAGACAAGAGGGTAAATTCCGGGAAACGGGGCAAGAATAACCACAACCGCAAGGACAAGCCAAGAGGGAATATAAAATGTAACTTCTGTGGTAACGTTGGACATATGGCTAAGGAATGTAGGAAGAAGGAAAAGAGAAAGCGAGGCGAATGCTTCATTTGTGGTGAGTTTGGACATTTCAGCAAGGATTGCCCGAGGAAACAAGGGCAAGGCCAGACTCAGTGTGCAGGACTATCTGGAGGGCGAGTTCATCCCCTCAGCACCAGCTTAAGATAGAGGTAGTGTTTCTGTTGAAAATCTTGTTTACATTTTCTGATTTTCCCTGTCCGAACTTTGTTTGATTCTGGCACATCGCATAGTTTTATTTCATCTAATCCAGTTGAAAGTTTTGCACCTAAGTACTAGTGTAGTTGATGATCCCGTATGTGTTTCAAATCCAATTGGGGGTTCTGCCCGTTTGTCTGTGGTCTGAGTGGATTTGAAAATTTCTATCTTAAGTATAGAATTCTCGTGGGATGTTTATATTCTCGATTTCGGGGGATATGGGTTGGTTTTGGGCATGGAATGGTTATCCTGTTTTGGAACCATTCTGGGTTTCTGTATACAGGGGTGTGAGGCTCATGACTCGCCTCGGTAATACCCTAGAAATTTCTAGCAACCCTATGGGTCCCGTCATGACTGTTATCTTGAGTCCCTCAACTCGTCTATCGATAGTTTGCAATCTGTGAGGGTGGTCCGAGAATATCCTGATATCTTGGGTGGAGTGAAGGGGTTACCCCTGGATGTGGACAGATTTCCGCATTATCCGGTTGGTAATACCAAGCCAGTTTCGTGGCCGGCTAGGCACATGATCTCACGAGATGAGAGTTAAGGAAGTAAGTCAAGGAGTTGCTTGAGAAGAACTTCCTGAGACGAAGCATTTTCGAGTAGGGTGCTCCAGTAGTATTCGTTACTGATGTGGACGGTTTGCTTCGCTTGTGTGTTGATCTTCGTGAGAAGAATAGATAACCGTTACTAAGGATCAATGATTTGTTTGATCAGCTTGTAGGAGCATCCGTTTTCTTTTGATCTAGCTACCGGATTCCATCAGCTTAGGATGGCTGAGGATGGAATTGACAAGACTGCGATTAGGACTCTAGATGGATTTTTAGAATGGCTAGTCATGCTATTTGGTTTGACTAAGGCACCCGCATATTACGTGAACTTGATGGGTAGGGTGTTTAGGAAGTCCTTGAACAAGTTTGTCGTGATCGTCGTAGACGATATTTTGATCTCCTTAAAAGAACGAGGAAGAACATGCTATACATCTCAAGGAAGAGATGGATACGCTTAGAGCCACCAATGGAAGGTCAAGTCTCCAAATGTCACTTTGGAGGAAAGAAGTTGGATTTCTTGGGCACATAGTTCTTAAGTAAGGCTTAGCGGTGGATTCCGCTAAAGTGGGTGCGGTTTAAGACCGGAAAACTCTGAGGAGAGCAATTGAAGTAAGAAGCTTCCTCCGTTTGGCTAGTTAGTTAGCATTACCTGAGCTTAGACTTACTCTTCTGGATCAAGAAGGGAGTTTCACGGGAAGAAGACCCGCAGTTGGTCAAGAACATGGACCAGTCGGCTCGAGGCGAGATGGTAGGTCACCTCGCTAGATATATTATAAAGGATGACTAAGGCGCGACAAGAGATTGTGTGTTCCTCCAGTGAAAGACTTGGTAAAGAAGGTTCTTGAAGATGCACATCACTCGAGGAGGTGGCCGAGTTGGTTTCAGGATACATGTTGTGCCACCAGGTTGAGGCCAAGTCATAGAAGCCCAGTGGGCCATTACCGCCATTGGAAGTTCCGCAAGGGAAATATGAAACGTCTCGATAGAGTATATGGATAGACTACCTAGATCAAAGAAAGGGAGTACGGGTATATGGGTCATAATAGGTAGACTCATGAAGAGTGCTCATTTCAGTCCGGTGAAGAGCGAGAGGACTGCATCATGGTTAGCAACGGTTTACCCACAAGAAGTTGGCCAGTTCTGAAGGAACCTACAAGAAGCCATGGGTAGGAAACTGAATCTAGGCATGGCCTATCACTCATAGGCAGATGGTTCATGTCGATTAAGCCTGAGTTATAGGAAATCACGTTTATAAGGGCAATTGGCAACGTGGATTGGTATTTTCAAGGAAAGTTCTGCTGCGTGAAATACTCTATAGTAAGTAGGCGAGATCCAGGATTCACTAGTGAATTTTGGAGAACTTGCATGAAATCATAAGATTACAGTTATGTTTGACCCAAGTATGCAGAAAGAAGAATAAGTAGAAAAGAAAGACGAGAGGCGATAATGAAATGAGTTCCAACTCGAATTTAGGAAATAGGAGTTAGGAAGCCAAGAAAGCATGAAGTAAAAGGCAGTCAAAGCACAGTGGAGTTAAGCTCAAGGAAACGTGACTAAGAAGAGTAGATACGCGCATCATATCTCTTTTTAAGAGTGCATCCTTGATCCTAGTTTTCCTATGGAACTTACTTGCAAGTTATCTTTCGTATATATCCTCTCGGTCCCAGTCTCGACCTTATTTCTGTTGTAAACTCCATAAGGGGGTTAAGACTCATTGGTTAGTACTATATGTCAAAGTTTGAACGGATTCCTTGTAATCCAAAAGGGAGTTTGTCTAGTATATCTAGTTTATCTAGTTTATCGTGTCTATCTTGTCATGAGAACCTTAGGTAGAAACCCTTTTGGTTGAAACATGTGTTTGAAACATGTTATGCTTGATGGTTGCAAGTGGTTGCAAGTGTTTGCAAGTGGTTGCTCGTGGATGCATTATACACATTAGGCACTAGATCGGCTCGCACACTCTTCATGTTGCATATGCATGAGTGCTTACACTTATTCATGGTTGATACTTGTTGTGTTATCACATGGATGTTGCATATGGGTGAATGTTATGTGCACTCATATAGATACTATGAATTTAGGGATTTGCATACATATGGATTCATTTCACTGACATACATATGCATTAAGGAGGTTTACTGTATCAGTAACCGCCTGATCTTTGCATTAGATAAGTACATATACACACACTTTTGCATATGTTCATCCAGCATTTAGAATCTTGTAAGGACAATGATTGCTCGTGGATGATGCTTTGAGTAGATGGATGATTGGATGGTAGGATACGTTCTTCCTAACTTGAAGATTTCGGGGACGAAATCCTTTAAGGAGGGGAGAATGTAACAACCCGTATTTTCAATAATCCGTTATAACATAAATTGAGGCAGAATTAAATTTTAAAATCTGAATCAAGGGAAACGGGCTATGCCATTGCGTTCGTCTCGGAAAAATACGCGAAATAGAGTCCGAGTTTTCGAAAATCGGAGTCCGTATGACCCAGTTAAGGCCCATTGAAGTTTGCAGAAAATTACTAAGTAAAAATCAGATTCAAATTTGAAGAATTGGGCCAGCTGGGCCAAGGCGGGAAAATTCCCGCCAGGGGCCCCATGTCGACAGGCCTGTCGACAGGGTCCCCAGGGGGTCGACTGCCCTGTCGACAGCCCTGTCGACAGGGGGGTGCCCAGGCAGTTAGCCTGGTGCACCATTTCTGATTTGGGTTGGGTCTTGTGGCTTGGTTCTAGAGGATTCCAAGATCTGACGGGCCAAAACTATCCTAGGGTTAATCCTATGGTCTAAATCACTCTAATCTTCTATAAATAAGCTCCTAATCCTACCCTAAAGCCTCATTATTCATCCTAGTAACTAAACTATGCCAAAATCTAAACTCTCATGGCCTCCACCCTCTTCATACAATTCCTAATCAAATCCCTAAGAGATTTACATGCATACAAGGGTATTTAGGCTTGTATGATCCTCCTTAGCTTGCATTAAAGGCTTGTTTTTCAATTGGCATCATAAAGGAGGAGTCTTGATCAAGTTTGCTTGCATTTGGGGATTTTAATTAGTTGCATAAGGGGTTTCTTGCATTTGTTATACTCATTTGAGTCCGCATAAGCATTGTAAGCCCTCTTACCTTCACTTTACAAACTCTAAAGTTAATATGTGGTGAAAGTTGAGATTTATGTGAGTTTAGTTGATTATGCATGTTTATGCGAACTCACTATACCATGTTTTACAAGTTTCATAAGTTATGCATGCATATGCGAGTTTGCTAAGCCATGATTTGTATGTTTATTGAGTTATGCATGTATACTAAGCCATGATTTGCATGTTTTGACAAGTTGTGCATGTTTATGCAAGTTTAAAATGACAAGTTGTGCATGTTTTGACAAGTTGTGCATGTTTTGACAAGTTGTGCATGTTTATGCAAGTTTAAAATGACAAGTTGTGCATGTTTTGACAAGTTGTGCATGTTTTGACAAGTTGTGCATGTTTATGCAAGTTTAAAATGACAAGTTGTGCATGTTTTGACAAGTTGTGCATGTTTTGACAAGTTGTGCATGTTTTGACAAGTTGTGCATGTTTATGCAAGTTTAAAATGACAAGTTGTGCATGTTTTGACAAGTTGTGCATATTTTGACAAGTGTGCATGTTTTGACAAGTTGTGCATGTTTATGCAAGTTTAAAAATGACAAGTCGTGCATGTTTGACAAGTTATGCATGATTAAGGTAATATGCAAGTTCACTATGCTAAGTTATGCAAGTTTAGCATGTTATGCATGTTTATGGCAATATGCGAATTCCTTATGCTAAGTTGTGCAAGTCTAACATGTTATGAATGATTGTTGTGCAAGTTTATCATGTATGTCGTGTCAAGTTCCCTCTTCCTATCCTTTATGCGTTACTACGAATATGTAAGCGATAGAATGATGTTGGGGGTTTTGGGGTAAACTTAAAATACATAAAAATATAAGATTGGGAATTTACCTATTAAGTTAGGTCTACCCCTTGGGAATTTACCTATTAAGTTAGGTCTACCCAAGTAATTGTTTGACTTGTGATTATGTTTTGAAATAAAGTGGACATGACACTTAGAAAACATAAGTGTGGCCAACTCGAGGTTGGGTTGAGTTTGTAGCATAATTCTACCCGGAACCGACCGGCTTAACTAGTGGCTACAAACAATAGGACCCAATGTGAGAAGTTGGTCATGGGGTGCCAAGACCCGAGGTTAGACCAAGTCGTGGTGTAAAGCTACCCGGACCCGCCCGGCCTAACTAGTAACCACAACAAGGTCTAATGTGAGAGGTTAAGGTGCATTAAATTAATTAACGCCTCATGATTAGGGTTAAGTCAGGGTCCACTAATACTTAACCAATTTGGGGATTCGAGGGATTAGAATGTGGTTAAGTTGTGAACCGTTGGTCACACTTAACTAGTTTAATCCATTTGGGAGTTCAAGGGATTAGAATGGGGTTAAGCCACACTTAACCAGTTTAATCCAGGATCAGTGAAGGGTTAAATCACACCTAACCCTCTTAGAAACCCTAGCAACGTGGTCTGTTCCAGCAGTAATCCCAGTTTGGTATCATTCACAACCCTAGAGGCTAGGCTAGGGCGGGGCACGATTACTGGACTGATGTAAGCGACCAAAGGGCGATGGCCGAGTGGTACAGCGGTGCGGGTCCGGCGGGCTACGGACGTGCACGTAGTCCGATGTTGGACAAAACTCGAGGCACGGGTACCAGTAGGTTAGGGCTGTGCATTATTGCTTAAGTGTCCGGGGTTGACACCCGAGGGCTTGATACACCCAAAGGTGGACCCAGCACAGACTAACTACATCCATATGTGGGCCGTATGGACATCAACACTTGACGTGTTAGGCTTATAGGGAGCCGATCGACTAGACCGTTGGGTTGGACCTTATACTAGGGTCACTTCATGTTATTGGGCCAAAGTTTGGCTAAGGGATCAATACCTGTTATGTTGGTTTGCTAGTACCCCGTGGTGCAAAACTTAACCTTGTTTTATGCGATGATACCTCTATATATATCTTGTAGGTAATTCACCATGCCAGTATGTTGTTATCTATGATCATCTCAGTTTCCATCATGATGTTAACTTTATTAGTTTATAGACTGATCGTAGCAGGGCTTACTCAGTCTTTTTGACTGACCCGTTTTGTTTCGCCTCTTTTCTTCCGTTTCCCCCCCCCAGGTTCTCAGGGAGGGAATACAGGAGCCTAGCTTGGATTTTAGCCGCTTCCTTGGATAGCTCAAGTATGCTTTGGATTTGAGCCGCTATGGTTTATCACTCTTATTTGGGGATAGTACTTATGTATTTTCAGTTTATCAGATGATGTATTTATCTAGACTTGTAATTTTGGGAAATTGACATTTTGAGGTACCAGACTTGTGTTTTGAAATGGTTTAAAAATCTTCCGCTGTTTTATTTACCTACTCTGTTTATTTACATATATATATGTCATGTCCTGCCTTGCTATATCATTATGCATGTTTACCAATAATACCCCTCCAAAGCTAGTGCATTCCTTTGCGAGTGACCCTGGCGGAGGTGGGGTGTTACATGCATTAGTGTTTATGCTTATTCATGGATGAAAATTTTTGTGTTATCACATGGATGTTGCATATGGATGTATGTTATGTGCACACATATAGATGTTATATATTATGTTAGGAATTGCATACATATGGATTCATTTCACTAACATAATTTGCATTGATGATATTTGCATTAGATAAGTACATATACACACACCTTTGCATATGTTCATACAACATTTAGAATCTTGTAAGGACAATGATTGCTCGTGGATGATGTTTTGAGTAGATGGATGATTGGATGGTAGGATACGTTCTTCCCAACTTGAAGATTTCGAGGACGAAATCCTTTAAGGAGGGGAGAATGTAACAACCCGTATTTTCAATAACCTATTATAACATAAATCGAGGCAGAATTTAATTCTAAAATCTGAATCAAGGGAAACGGGATATGCCATTGCGTTCGTCTCGGAAAAATACGCGAAATAGAGTCCGAGTTTTCGAAAATCGGAGTCCGTATGACCCGATTAAGGCCCAACGAAGTTTTCAGAAAATTTCAAAGTAAAAAACAGATTTCAAATTCAAGTTTGAATTTGGAAAATTGGGTAAGATTGGGCCAGGCGGGAAAATTCCCGCCAGAGTACCCAAGTCGACAGCCTTGTCGACTTGGGAGTCGACTTGGTTGGACCCAAGTCGACAGCCCTGTCGACTTGGCTGTCGACTTGGTCCAGCTGGGCAGTCTTGCCTGGTGCACTATTTTGGGTTTGTGTTGAGTTTGGGGGCCAGATTCGGTTTTGAGGGCTGAGATTGGAACTAGGGTTTAATCCTAAGGCTAAAACTAGTCCTAATCTCTATAAATAAGGCCCTAACCTAACCCTAAATCATCATTATTCATTCATACAACTAAACTATGGCAAAATCAATCCTCTCATGGCCTCCACTCTCTTCATAAAATTCCTAAATAAATTTCTATGAGATTTTCCATGCATACAAGTGTTTTCAAGCTTGTATGAGCATCATTAGCTTGCATTCAAGTCAAGTTTCTATATTTTCATCATAAATCAAGGGTTTTGATCATTTTGGCTTAAGGGTTTCTCTATTGAAGCTTGCATTTTGGGTTTAATTGGTTGCATAAGGGCTTTGTCATATTTTTGTGTCCTCATAAGCATTGTAAGCCCTTTTCTACTTTCATACTTAAACTCTAAAGTTAATGAATGATGCAAGTTGTGTTTGATCATTATGATATGATATGCAAGTTTATCATGTTATGCAAGTATGCTATGATATGATATGCAAGTTTATCATGATATGTTATGCAAGTTTACTATGATGTAATATGCAAGTCTATCATGTTATGTATGCAAGTTTGCTATGTTATGATATGAAAGTTGCCATGTTATGTATGCAAGTTTGGGTTGATCATCTCACTCATGTTATCATGTTATGCAAGCTTATCTTGAGTATATGAACATAAAGCTTCAAGCTTTATGCTAAAGGTTGCATTTTGGCAACATGTAAGTTATCATATCCCTTATGATAACTTGCATGTGAGGCTAAATGTGAACTTATGGCCATTTCTACATGTCATTTATCACCATGTATCACCAATATGCTAAGTTTGGTTTTATGCATGCTTTTGAGGCCTAAAAATGTAATATGCAAGTATATGAACACATGTACATTTCATATGCCACCATGTTGAACTTGTGGCTTCAACACCTTTATGTCATGATTATGCCAAGTTCCCTCTTTCTATCCTTTATGCGCTATTGCGATATGTAAGCGATGGGATTGCGTTTGGGGTTGGGTAAACTTAAAAGACATAAAAACATAAGCTTGGGAATTTACCTATTAAGTTAGGTCTACCCTTTGGGAATTTACCTATTAAGTTAGGTCTACCCAAATGCTTGAAAACTTGTAACATGTTTTGGAAACATGATGGACATGACACTTAGAAAAGATAAGTGTGACCAGCTCGAGGTTGGGTTGAGTTTGTAGCGTAAACCTACCCGGAACCGACCGGCTTAACTAGTTGCTACAAACAATAGGACCCAATGTGAGAAGTTGGTCATGTTGTACCTTGAACCCGAGGTTAGACCAAGTTGTGGTGTAAAGCTACCCGGACCCGCCCGGCTTAACCAGTAACCGCAACAAAGTCTAATGTGAGAGGTTAAGGCACATTAAATTAATTAATGCCTCATTATTAGGGTTAAGTCATGGTCCACTTAGTACTTAACCAATTTGGGCTCGGTAGATTAATCGGGGTTAAGTCGTGAACTCATCGATACACTTAACCAAGTTAATCCATGATTAGCAAGAGGGTTAAACCGTACTTAACCCACTAGAAAAATCCTAGCAATGGGGGGTCCACTCCAGCAGTAATCCCAAGTTTGTATCATCATGACCCTAGGGACTAGGCTAGGGTGGGGGCACGATTATTGGACTGGAGGTAAGTGACCAAAAGCGACGACAGAGTGGTACGCCGGTGTAGTTCCGGGCGGACCATGGTCGTGCACATAGTCCGAAGCCGGGGAAAGCATGCACGGGTACCAGTAGATTGAGACTGTGCACTTATGTTTATGGTGTACAGGGGTTGCCACCCTAGGGCTTGATACACCCGACGAGAGACCCGGCACAGTCTGACTACAATTATGTTTGGGCCGCATTGACACCAACACGTGACGAGTTAGGCTTATAGGGAGCCGATCGACTAGACCGTTTGATTGGACCGCGTATTAGGGTCACTTCATGTTATTAGACCTCGTGTTAGGGTAACTTCATGTTATTGGACCTCGTATTAGGGTCACTTCATGTTATTGGACCTCGTGTTAGGGTCACTTCATGTTATTGGGCCAAAGCTTGGGCCAAGGGATCAATACTTGTTTATTCAAGTCATGTTAGTTTGCTAGTACACCTGTGGTGCAAAACCTTAATCCTGATTATGCGATGACACCTTTATCTACCTTGCTAGTTAATCATCATGCTAGTATGTTGTTATCCTTATGTTCATCCCAGCTTTCATCATGCCAGTTAACTTTATCAGTTTACATTGATTGTAGTATGGCTTACTCAGTCTTTTTGACTGACCTGTTTTTCTGTCGCCTCTTTTCTTCCGTTCCCCCCCCCCCCCCCAGGTTCTCAGGGTGGGAATATTGGAGCTTAGCTTGGATTTCTGATTGCTTGCTTGTGGGATTTTAGCTCATGTACGGACTTGACATGAAGCTAGCTATGGTTATCACTTATTTTGGGGATAGTACTTATGTATTTCAGATTTTCAGTGATGTTGTTTTTATCTAGACTTGTGTATTTGGAAAGTTGACATTATGTTGTACCAGACTTGTTTTGAAATAGTTTGAAATCTTCCACTGTTTTACTTATCTGATTTACTCTGTTTACATATATACATATGTTCTTGTTCTGCCTTGATATATCATTATGCATGTTTACCTAATTCAAACGCCCCTCCAAAGTCAGAGTGC
The DNA here is from genome assembly GCA_030737875.1 of Allium sativum. Lineage (NCBI taxonomy): Eukaryota > Viridiplantae > Streptophyta > Magnoliopsida > Asparagales > Amaryllidaceae > Allium > Allium sativum. The sequence goes on along the minus strand of CM060911.1, from coordinate 49,617,409 downwards.
TTGCAAGAGTCACCCTGGCGGAGGTGGGGTGTTACACGGAACGGGTTTCCTCCCAAGAACACCAGTGCATAAAACAACAGCGCAATGCTAAAACAGTTATTAATCTTTATTTTTAAGTTAGGTAAATCAAGGGACCACGCCGTATAACACGGAACGGGTTTCCTCCCAAGAACACCAGTGCATAAAACTCCAGGTCAGTCATGTGACTGGTGTGAGAACTAAAACAGTTATTAATCTTTATTTTTAAGTAAGGTAAATCAAGGGACCACGCCGTATAACACGGAACGGGTTTCCTCCCAAGAACACCAGTGCATAAAACAACAGCGCAATGCTAAATAAAGAAAAATGAAGCTATTATAAGACCCCGGTCCCATCACACAATGCAACACAAGCCGAAGGATAGGGTTTTGCCTTATAATAGCCAAAGCATGCTTGATACGTTTAAAACAAATCATTTGATACTATAATAGGTGTATAGTGTCAAATCAACTTCAAATATAAATGTATCAATCCTAGACGGCATGGGTACCATATATCATGTCGCCATACTAGGCTCTACCATCAAAACCGCAAAGTCACGTATTTGGAAATTGGATTTCTGTCAGTGAACAGAGGCCAGGGATCGTCCTCTACCGATTCGAGACAATCTAGCCTACCATGTCTCAGGAACAGCCGCAACTGCAACTTGGATCATCAGGGTCCATCCACCGATGTGGATTAAAATGCCTGAACACTACGTTTCCCCACCCTATGGGACGCAAATGAGCCAACTAATGACTCCATCGGCTTCACATAGTCACCGATAAATCCGTGGCGCCTCGCAACAACAACAACCACATAAGTCAAACTCGTCAGGGCGTGTAAAACCATTGACGCCACTTCTAGCTAGAAAGAGACGCATGTCCTCCCTTAAGTCCTCTCCCATTTCTGGTTCACAATCGATGCGAATCAACGCTACACAAAGCTATGCCACCCAGGCCGTGCTTTGATCATCAACCACAGGACTTTGCTTTTCAACAGAAGCCTTGATCATTTGCCACTTAGGCATGCCACACAGGCAATTCACTCTATGCGTTTGATATCCATCAGTATATAACGCCTAAGCTCGTACGTCTCAGAGAAGGGCGTTAAGCAAGAGAATAAATTCTCCGCCGCCAAACATATAGATATTTAATAGAAATCAATCACACAGAATAAAAACCAATGTTAGACACACAGTCCATTTACAAGTTCGTTCTGGGTCTGAACGAAACCGGAGGCACTAGTACCCCGCATATCCATCGATCTCCAAGTACGTCTGGACAATCACTAACTGATTCCCTCCTCTTGGGTGTACGACCCAATTAAGATCATCAGTAATCACCCAAACGACGTGAAGACCTCCGGTCTTCAACCACCGTCTTCATCTTCGACTTATCGTCGAATCAGTTATTCAGAATGGGATAAACCTGGTCTTTCTGAATAACTCGCGTATATAATAAACAAGTGTTACACAAACACAACATACGCCTCATTCCAATTCATCCGTCTCTAACCGTAAATTAACAAGAGAATAATTCCCCAAATATCATCCCCGAAGGCCGAAACCAACATCATATCAATACCCAGGAAACCGTTCGGATTAGCTAACCTACAGTTAGTTTCTAAATTTCACATTCTTAGGGAAAGGTTCCCATTAATTTTATCAAAGATAAATTCTTTTAAATTTATTCTTTAATCTACCTTTGAATATCACTTCAAACTAGTCGGGATTAGCGAACCAAACCGAAGTAATCATTTGTTTTAATTTCCCAATCCCAACCTATTCATCCCATGAAGTAAAACTGGTAATACTTAATATCTAACACCACGGTGTTATCGGTAAATTCAATTACCATTTCACGTTCAATTCTAATTAAAGATTTAACTACCGCCTGGAGTAAAACTGGTGATACTCCATTCTCGATTTTTCAATCTAATTAAAGATTCATTAAAACTCCACTTGGTTTTAATCTTTAACTGGGTTAAAGAATTGGTTTCATTTAAAACACGTTTCCCGATAAACCCCAAAATCACATCACATTTCAATCATTCCATAACCGTAAATTAGCAAGTGAGCAATTCCCTAAGTATTAACCCCGAAGGCCGAAACCAACATCAGATCAATACCCAAGAAACCATTCAACTTAACTAATCTCTATTTAGTTTCTGATTTTCTTAACTCTATTGGGTCTAAGAACAGCATTATTGAAGATCCATTTCACGGCAACCCAAAATCACATTCATTAATTATCGGGTTAAAGAACAAGTGTTATTTAAAACACTGCTCACGATAAACCCAAAAATCAATACGAATTCAATTCCAATTAAATATTATTTAACTAGTACACTTCATTAAATCTAAATAAAAAGATTTAATCTTTTTCTCAACTGGCTTTAAGAACAGTGTTAATGAAGACACCATTCACGATAAACCCAAATCACATTTGATATTAAATACAAGGCTCTGAATAGAAAATATATCGGCTTATATTCAATATCAAATCCTACGACCAACAAATATCGTATTGGAAATAACGATATTAGTATATCTTTCAAATTTCCATAACAATATCTGTATAATCACGAAATCCAACATCGAAATATTCTGAAGACAATTTCGATTCAAATCCATTCTAATTTAATTATTGGAAATTCTAGTTATTTTCTAAACCATTTCAAATCCAATTTATTTATTTAAAAATAAATAGAATTATAATTCTAGTTCAAAACTAGTTCATTTCGATAAAAATCTATTTTTATCTTTTCAAATATGGATTTTTTTTATCCTAGTTCTTCCCAAATCATTTCTTATGATTTTACACAAATTATTGATATATTTAATAATTTTATCAAGGCCCGTACAGTCGATTTCCATCAACGGCCATCGAACTGCACTTACAACGACATTTTCCAAATTTGATTCGGACATAATTCCAAATCCAACCGTTAGATTTCTAATTTCTAATATTCGTTAGAAAGCCCTTTTCGATACGAACCCAACAGTTCTGGTTTTAGGAGAATCCGACGATCGGATCTCCCGTAATATCCATTCAAAGTCAATGGTCAAAATTCGCGAACTGCCACGGTGTGGCGCGTTCTATTCAGGCCATTATATATATAATATATATATATATTTCGTCGATTTCCTTTCAAAACGTACTTTATAAATCGTTTTAAATTCGTTTTCAAAATGATTTCAACTTCTTTTTCAAATTCAAATAAAAATTGAATTTTCCCTTACAAATTCGTTTTAAATTCATTTCAAATTGATTTCAATTCAAATCAATTCGTTCTCAATTCAATCCAACTTCAATTCGAATTCATTTCTATTTGAATTTCAATTTGAATTCATTTCTATTCAATTTCAATTCGAATTCATCTCTATTCAATTTCAATTCATTTCAAAATATCAGATTTTGAAATCACTTTCGATATTCATTATAAAATGAATAAAATCTACATAAATATCGTTCACGTCAAAATGGCGTAAATCTAATCAACACGGCTTCATATATTTCTATTTTCAAATATTTTATTTCAAACATTTCTTTTTCAAATATTTCTATTCAATTTTTTTTTTCAAAACTGCAATGAGGCCCAATCAGTTACCATATAATATTAATTATATGAATTTTTCTACAACATATGCATACAACTACAACGATGAATAATCAACCATCATCCAAAGTGCATTCTACACTGTATAAGCATCAAATATAAATATTTAACGCTCATAACAGTCTGTCCATCAATCGATTGACATACAGCTAATTATTGGGACTAGTGTATGTCATATATCATCTCAGTACCCGTGTGGGGTTTTCAAACAATCAAACACAGATTTTATTTGTGCAGTTGGGCGATGTGTAAAATTTATCATCCCAATCAATATCAGTCAAATGTGTATATATAAACAAATCGTTCAATATTTTTATATTAATTTATTTTAAATACACGCTAAAAATTCCATTTTCAACTATGTTTTTTCAACTATATAAACATTTTATTTCATTTCACATCACATCACACAATCAACTACACATCAAAATCAAATAAACAAGCATACAAGCCATCCATGGTCTGTGGACGACGGGTGTCGGGTGCTACTAAACATCGTCTGCATCCTAGTATATATTTTAACTAGAAAATTAGATTAAAAGTGAGAAGTTCTCACCAAATAGCTAAACCAAATGCCACGACTCTTCTTATGTAGAAGTCTTTGTCGTGCTCGCCTTTTGTCACTTTCGTTGGAAAGATATTCTCAAATAGTTTCAAACATTTTTGGTTTCACTAAAATCCGGTTTATTTTGAATCCTGTACATTCATTTGAAATTTAAAATCGAATTTTCGAACTACCACGCCATTTTCAATTCCTTTTATATAGATAAATAAATATTTATTTTCTAACGACGATTTATATAAATATATACGTTCGAATTCTATTCAAAATGAATTTCTCGTCGTTATTATTTAAAATAATTCATTTTAAATATTCAAAATTCACTATAATTGCCAAAATAAAAATTTTAAATTGGCTCGGATTTCCGGGTTATTACAATCTCCCCCACTTAAAACTTTTCGTCCCCGAAAAGGAACGAAGCCGAAAGTTGTTTTACGAATCAACTCAACTTTCCTTATTTTCACTACGGCTTAAGTTCTTTAACTTTTCATTTTCTAAGAACTTCTCAAATTTTGAAAAATTTGGCTAACACCCTAAATTTTCGAAAAAAATCGCCATTACCTCCCCTGCACCGGGGACTTCGGGATATTTCATATAGCCTCCCATGGCCTTCTTCAATCCAAAAGAAAACGAAAAAGCCAAGCGGCTAGCTAATCGGCTCACAAAATCATCATCACCCAAACAAAACAGTAAATTATGGTAAACATGTACCTATTTGTCAGGCAAACAATTTTATTCTTCTACTCTAGCCTCCTTGCTATGACCTGTTCAATGTAAGTACATGTATATGCATGCAAATGCGACAAATTTTCAATACAACTCCTTATTTGGTTATATTTCAAATTTTAATTAGTCAAACAATAATCAAACAACACAATCAACAATCAATTAGTTGATTATCATTTCAAATTCATAACTTTGATATATAGTCAAAAAATCAGATTTTTGATGCCAAATCACAACAATAGGCCCTATCTAATTTCGGTCCTCACACCATTCAATTGGAAATATATAGAAATCTCACTTTCGTCGCTCGAATATAAATACTGGCGATGGTGCCCCGTCACCAGAATTATCCCCGGGCAACTAGAGTGTGAATCTATAACTATCCAATACATTAAAACCTCGAATACACGTTTGCAAGACTTATATGCAAAATCCTTATATGTTGGATTGTCCAAATCAATTTAAAATAAATAATCAAATACGTATAAGTGATTTAAATTTTCAAAACAAAGCTTCTTTTCATTTTCAAAGATATGCTCTTCACACTCGTTCTAGGATACTACTGATCCCATCTCTAACAAGTAATTCTCATTGGATATTACTAATCCAATCTCTAATGAATTCTTTCGTATAGTTCTAATGTGTCTTGTTCTCCGAGCTCTGTAAACCAAAGCTCTGATACCACTGTAAGGAACCGTAACTTCCCCAGTAAGGAAAGAGCGGATACTTTGAGAACAACACACAAAAGGACGCAGAAAGAAGAACATTTCATTGTTCATTAAAACAATTCATCAGAATACAAGAATATGCAGAGTATAAACAAATAATATACATCAGAAAAATATCAGAGATTACAATACATTACATAGCAGCGGAAAATAATATTACAATACACAACTAGAAGTAATACACGGATACAGAGCTTTCCGAGTATCGTTCCAGCTGTAAACCAGGATCCTGTGAATATAAATCTGCAAAACCAAAACTACTAGCTGCCCGTTTCAAAATAAGGGCACCCAGAGTTTAGGTTAAAACAATAAACTCCAGGTCAGTCATGTGACTGGTGTGAGAAATAAAACAGTTATTAATCTTTATTTTTAAAGTTAGGTAAATCAAGGGACCACGCCGTATAACGCGTAACGGGTTTCCTCCCAAGAACACTAGTGCATAAAACAACAGCGCAACGCTAAATAAAGAAAAATGAAGCTATTATAAGACCCTGGTCCCATCACACAATGCAACACAAGCCGGAGGATAGGGTTTTACCTTATAATAGCCAAAGCATGCTTGATACGTTTAAAACAAATCATTTGATACTATAATAGGTGTCAAAACAACTTCAAACATAAATGTATCAATCCTAGACGACATGGGTACCATATATCATGTCGCCATACTAGGCTCTACCATCAAAACCGCAAAGTCACTTATTTGGAAATTGGATTTCCGTCTGTGAACCGAGGCCAGGGATCGTCCTCTACCGATTCGAGACAATCTATCCTACCATGTCTCAGGAACAGCCGCAACAGCACCTTGGATCGTCAGGGCCGGTCCACCGATGTGGATTAAAATGCCTGAAAACTACGTTTCCCCAACCTATGGGGCGCAAATTAGCTAACGAATGACTCCATCGGCTTCACATAGTCACCGATAAATCCGAGGCGCCTCGCAACAGCAACAGCCACATAAGTCAAACTCGTCAGGGCGTGTAAAACCACTGACGCCACTTCTAGCTAGAAAGAAACGCATGTCCTCCCTGAAGTCCTCTCCCATTTCTGGTTCACAACCGAGGTACGAGGCTCACGAATCAACGCTACAAAAAGCTATGCCACCCAGGCCGCGCTTTGATCATCAACCACAAGATTTTGCTTTTCAACAGAAGCCTTGATCTTTTGCCACTTAGGCATGCCACACAGGCAATTCACTCTATGCGTTTGATATCCATCAGTATATAACCCCTGAGCTCGTACGTCTTAAAGAAGGGCGTTAAGCAAGAGAATAAATTCTCCACCACCAAACAGATATATATTTAATAGAAATCAATCACACAGAATAAAATCCAATGTCAGACACACAGTCCATTTACAAGTTCGTTCTGGGTCTGAACAAAACCGGAGGCATTAGTACCCCGCATATCCATCGATCTCCAAGTACATCTGGACGATCACTAACTGATTCCCTCCTCTTGGGTGTACGGCCCAATCAAGATCATCAGTAATCACCCAAACGACGTGAAGACCTCCGGTCTTCAACCACCGTCTTCATCTTCGACTTATCGTCGAATCAGTTATTCAAAATGGGTTAAACCTGGTCTTTCTAAATAACTCGCGTATATAATAAACAAGTGTTACCCAAACACAACATACAACTCATTCCAATTCATCTATCACTAACCGAAAATTAACAAGAGAATAATTCCCTAAATATCAACCCCGAAGGCCGAAACCAACATCAGATCAGTACCCAGGAAACCGTTCTGCTTAGCTAACCTACAATTAGTTTCTAAATTTTACATTCTTAGGGAAAGGTTCCAATTAATTTTATCAAAGATAAATTCTTTTGAATTTATTCTTTAATCTACCTTTGAATATCACTTCAAACTAGTCGGGATTAGCGAACCATACCGAAGTAATCATTTGTTTTAATTTCCCAATCCCAACCTATTCATCCCATGAAGTAAAACTGGTAATACTTCATATCTAACACCATGGTGTTATCGGTAAATTCAATTACCATTTCACGTTCAAATATAATTAAAGATTTAACTACCGCTTGGAGTAAAACTGGTGATACTCCATTCTCGATCTTTTCAATCTACTTAAAGATTCATTAAAACTCCACTTGGTTTTAATCTTTAACTGGGTTAAAGAATCGGTGTCATTGAAAACACGTTTCCCAATAAACCCCAAAATCTCATCACATTTCAATCAGTCCCTAATTGTAAATTAGCAAGTGAGAAATTCCCTAAGTATTAACCCCGAAGGCCGAAACCAACATCAGATCAATACCGAAGAAACCATTCAACTTAACTAATCTCTAGTTAGTTTCTGATTTTCTTAACTCTATTGGGTCTAAGAACAGCATTATTGAAGATACCGTTCACGACAAACCAAAATATCATTCATTAATTATCGGGTTAAAGAACAAGTGTTATTTAAAACACTGTTCACGATAAACCCAAAACTCAATACCAATTCAATTCCAATTAAATATTATTTAACTAGTACACTTCATCAAATCTAAATAAAAAGATTTAATCTTTTTCTCAACTGGGTTTAAGAACAGTGTTAATGAAAAAACCATTCACGACAAACCCAAATCACATTTGATATTAAATACAAGGCTCTGAATAGAAAATATATCGGCTTATATTCAATATCAAATCCTACGACCAATAAATATCATATTGGAAATAACGATATTAATATATCTTTCAAATTTCCATAACAATATCTGTATAATCACGAAATCCAACATCGAAATATTCCGAAGACAATTTCGATTCAAATCCATTCTAATTTAATTATTGGAAATTCTAGTTATTTTCAAAACCATTTCAAATCCAATTTATTTATTTAAAAATAAATAGAATTATAATTCTAGTTCAAAACTTGTTCATTTCGATAAAAATCTATTTTTATCTTTTCAAATACGGATTTTTTTTATCCTAATTCGTCCCAAATCATTTCTTATGATTTTACACAAATTATTGATATATTTAATAATTTTATCAAGGCCCGTACAGTCGATTTCCATCAACGGCCATCGAACTGCACTTACAACGACCTTTTCCAAATTTGATTCGGACATAATTCCAAATCCAACCGTTAGATTTCTAATTTCTAATATTCGTTAGAAAGCTCTTTTCGATACGAAGCCAACAGTTCTAGTTTTAGGAGAATCCGACGATCGGATCTCCCGTAATATCCATTCGAAGTCAATGGTCAAAATTCGCGAACTGCCGCGGCGTGGCGCGTTCTATTCAGGCCATTATATATATATAATATATATATATTATATATTTATTAGATTTCCTTTCAAAACGTACTTTATAAATTGTTTTAAATTCGTTTTCAAAACGATTTCAACTTCTTTTTCAAATTCAAATCAAAATTGAATTTTCCCTTACAAATTCGTTTTAAATTCATTTCAAATTGATTTCAATTCAAATCGATTCGTTTTCAATCCAATTTCAATTCGAATTCATTTCCATTTGAATTTCAATTCGAATTCATTTCTATTCAATTTCAATTCGAATTCATCTCTATTCAATTTCAATTCATTTCAAAATATCAGATTTTGAAATCATTTTCGATATTCATTATAAAATGAATAAAATCGATATAACTATCGTTCACGTCAAAATGGCGTAAATCTAATCAACATGGCTTCATATATTTCTATTTTCAAATATTCTATTTCAAACATTTCTTTTTCAAATATTTCTATTCAAATATTTTTTTTCAAAACTGCAATGAGGCCCAATCAGTTACCATATAATATTAATTATATGAATTTTTCTACAACATATGCATACAACAACAACGATGAATAATCAACCATCATCCAAAGTGCATTCTACACTGTATAAGCATCAAATATAAATATTTAACGCTCATAACAGGCTGTCCATCAATTGATTGACATACAGCTAATTATTGGGACTAGTGTATGTCATATATCATCCCAATACCCGTGTGGGGTTTTCAAACAATCAAACACAGATTTTATTTGTGCAGTTGGGCGATGTGTAAAATTTATCATCCCAATCAATATCAGTCAAATGTGTGTATATAAACAAATCGTTTAATTTTTTTATATTAATTTATTTTAAATACACGTTAAAAATTCCATTTTCAACTATATATTTTTAACTATATAAACATTTTATTTCATTTCACATCACACAATCAACTACACATCAAAATCAAATAAACAAGCATACAAGCCATCCATGGTCTGTGGACGACGGGTGTCGGGTGCTACTAAACACCGTCTGCATCCTAGTATATATTTTAACTAGAAAATTAGATTAAAAGTGAGAAGTTCTCACCAAATATGGATTTTTTATCCTAATTCTTCCCAAATCATTTCTTATGATTTTACACAAATTATTGATATTTTTAATAATTTTATCAAGGCATGTACAGTCGATTTCCATCAACGGCCATCGAACTGCACTTACAACGACCTTTTCCAAATTTGATTTGTACATAATTCCAAATCTAACCGTTAGATTTCTAATTTATAATATTCGTTAGAAAGCTCTTTTCGATACGAACCAAACGGTTTCGGTTCAAGGAGAATCCGACGGTCGGATCTCCCGTAATATCCATTCGAAGTCAATGGTTGAAATTCGTGAACTACCGCAGCGCGGCGCGTTCTATTCAGGCAATTATATATATATATAATATATATATATATATAATATATATATATATATATGTATATATTATATGTTTCGTCGATTTCCTTTCAAAACGTATTTTATAAATCATTTTGAATTCGTTTTCAAAACGATTTCAACTTCTTTTTCAAATTCAAATCAAAATTGAATTTTCCCTTACAAATTCGTTTTAAATTCATTTCAAATTGATTTCAATTTAAACCAATTTTCAGTTCAATTTCAATTCGTTTTCAATTCAATCCAATTTCAACTCGAATTCATGTCTATTTGAATTTCAATTCGAATTCATTTCTATTCAATTTCAATTCGAATTCATCTCTATTCAATTTCAATTCGTTTCAAAATATCAGATTTTGAAATCTCTTTCAATATTCATTATAAAATGAATAAAATCGATATCGTTCACGTCAAAATGGCGTAAATCTAATCAACACGGCTTCATATGTTTCTATTTTCAAATATTCTATTTCAATCATTTCTTTTTCAAATATTTCTATTCAAATATTTCTTTTTTAAAACTGGAATGAGGCCCAATCAATTACCATATAATGTTAATTATATGGATTTTTCTACAACATATGTATACAATAACAACGATGAATAATCAACCATCATCCAAAGTGCATTCTACACTGTATAAGCATCAAATATAAATATTTAACGCTCATAACAATCTGTCCATCAATCGATCGACATACAACTAATTATTGGGACTAGTGTATGTCATATATCATCCCAATACCCGTATGGGGTTTTCAAACAATCAAACACAGATTTTATTTGTGTAGTTGGGCGATGTGTAAAATTTATCGTCCCAATCAATATCAGTCAAATGTGTGTGTATAAACAAATCGTTCGATTTGTTTATATTAATTTATTTTAAATACACGTAAAAAATTCTATTTTCAACTATATTTTTTTTTAACTATATAAATATTTTATTTCATTTCACATCACACAATCAACTACACATCAAAACCAAACAAACAAGCATACAAGCCGTCCATGGTCTGTGGACGACGGGTGTCAGGTGCTACTAAACACCGTCTGCATCCTAGTATATATTTTAACTAGAAAATTAGATTAATAGCGAGAAGTTCTCACCAAATAGCTAAACCAAACGCCATGACTCTTCTTATGTAGAAGTCTTCGTCGTGCTCGCCTTTTGTCACTTTCGTTGGAAAGATATTCTCAAATAGATTCAAACATTTTTGGTTTCACTAAAATCCGGTTTATTTTGAATCTGTACATTCATTTGAAATTTGAAATGAATTTTTGAACTACCGCGCCATTTTCAATTCCTTTTATATATATATAAATAAATATTTATATTCTAACGACGATCTATATAAATATATACGTTCGAATTCTATTCAAAATAAATTTCTCATCGTTATTATTTAAAATAATTCATTTTAAATATTCAAAATTCGCTAAAATTGCCAAAATAAATTTTTTAAATTGCCTCGGATTTCCGGGTTATTACAATTTATTTAGTTCATATACATGTTAAAAGTAATATTTATAGCAAACAAATTTTTATTTCAACACATGGTCATTTTTAACACTTCATACATATGAAAAAATGACATTTTTGGCGAACAAATATATATTTCAACACATGACTATTTTTAACACTTCATATACATGTCAAAAATATTATTTTTATCGTTCAAACGATTTATTTCAAGCATGGATATTTTGTATACTTCATACATGATAAAAATGATATTTTTATCATTCAAAGAATTTATTCAACACATGAATATTTTTATTGGTTCATACATACAATAAAAATGTTATTTTCGTTGTTCCAAGAATTTATTCAACACATGAATATTTTTATTACTTCACATACATGATAAAAATGATATTTTTATCATTCAAAGAATTTATTCAACACATGAATATTTTTATTACCTCACATACATGATAAAAATGATATTTTTATCGTTCAAAGAATTTATTCAACACATGAATATTTTTATTGGTTCATTCATACAATAAAAATGTTATTTTTATTGTTCCAAGAATTTATTCAACACATGAATATTTTTATTACTTCACATACATGATAAAGTGATATTTTTATCGTTTAAACAATTTATTCAACACATGGATATTTTTTGTGGTTCATACATACAATAAAAATCATATTTTTATTGTTCAGACAATTTATTCAACACATCAACTATTTTTAGTAGTCCATTTCAGAAAAAATTTGGCATTACAACGACAGAGTATTTAGTACCGGCACCATGTTCAGCACGGCTCCTCTGCTTTCCTAGGCCTTGTGGCATTAAAATAATTTCACTTCCATAATTTCCACAATACCATTCATTTTCACAACACAATGAATTTACCACGAACATAACCAATTTTGTTGAAACAACAATCAATCATTCACAACCACAATCAATTTCCACAACACAATCATTACACAATCAATTTATATCTTCCATGGTCTGTGGAAGAGGGGAGTATACATATATACATATACATATACATATACATACATATATACATATATATATATATATATATATATATATATATAAACGTATTTATTTCCATTTCAATTTCGTTCAACGCATATATGATTTATATAACGTGTGTATAATTTATACATCACATATATAATTTACACAACGTTTATATATGACATATACAACGCTTATATAATTTATACATCGCTTATATAATTTATACAATGTGTATCCATTCCAATTTGAATTTAGAAATCTCACTTTGGTTTCCACTCCTTCTAATTTTGTAGAGAGCTCCAAATGCATTCTAGTCTCTTCTAGAATGTAGTGTACGATGTCGCGAGTCTGATGTCTCTTGTTTCACTGGATTTCGACAAAATACAAAATCGATATGATTTTATTCTATAAATTAACTTTACAGCGCTTTAAAGTGTCATAAACAGTTTAAAATAAACACTGTCGTTACCACAGCAAAATGTTCGAAACTAGGTTTGATCTTTGCGCTCAAACCGTTGCACGAGGGGAGGATCGGGTCGCTCCACGTCGAAGAGCTCGGAGTGGCGCGCGTTTCGATGGTGGTGCAGTGGAGTTCGACGACGACATGGCGGAGCAGTGGCGGCCCGAACGCTTCGACTTCAGGAGCTTGGATCTCGCAAAATACTCGATGATAAATGCCCAAACTGGTACAGATTTGAAGATAGGAAAAATCTCTACAAAATTCTCTGAAGAATCACTTGATTTCATTGGGTAATTTAGAAGAAATCAAGGGGAGAAAATATGAGCTTCAACCGCCGTCGCTTTTGAAGGGTTTACGGATTTGAACGATATGATTTGGTCAATAGGTTTGGATAATATATATATATATATTAAATTATTTAATTTATTTAATTCCAAAAATATCTGTTAATCCATAAGAACTCAACATCGAACCAAACGACTGTCACTCCTAGCTAAATACCCTCATTCCGGACACACTGGAATATGTTTCGTAAGCCCATTCGACTGTTTCAGTCAGTTATTCTTCAAATTAAAATATAAAACATTCAATATTAGATTCGAACGTACATTTTAATTTACCGGGGCCACACACTGATTCCAAAAAAACCCAAAAAATAAATCTAGCTATGTTTGGACAATACGGTCCCAACAAAACTGATTTTGTCAAATTTGGAGACCGTTTGAAAAAAGGCCATTTTTTGGTCGATCAAATTAGCACTGCATTTGCAAAACACGTTTTCCATTGCCACGCTCACATATTAATTCCAAAAATTATGGAATTTTAAACCTAGCAATAAATTGATACTCCGGATCCAACTAAATTGGTTTCATAAAAAACGGAGGCCGTTTGCAAAATGGATATTTTTAAGGGCTCCATTCTTATTTAAAAATGGAATTTTTAAATTCTGACGTATTTTCTGCCAAATTTACTCAAAATAATTTTTTTAAATTAGTTCTAATTTTCTGGGTTGTTACAATAGTTATGTTAAGTATCCTCATGTATCTATTGAATACTAGAGAATTATTTATAGAAATAACGAACCTCTTATAAAAGAGCGTTCGAACTAAAACTTTCATAAGTGATATCGGATAGAATATATCAATAATTAATTAAAATTAACAGCCTTTAAGTTGAAAATGTTCCAAATGTAAGACTGTGACTGATTTAATGAAAACACTAAGTACGTCACCTTGAATAGAATTGCAATGAAAATAATATATATAAGTATAAACAGACAAATTTATAACTGAGCTAAGGATATTTCAAAATATTGATAATCCCATTATATTGTTACATGATAATAATGTTACGGTTAGTTCATGACTTAGCCAAAGGTTTACTTAAAGTTGAAATACATAATCAGAATTGTTTTACATGATATAAGTAGTTTATCGGCGTTGTGGGAAGTTGATTGAAATAATAGATGATAGAAATATAATAACATACCCATTGTAACGACCCGCAAATCCGTACCATTCGAATTGACTAAATATAACTCACATCTAACCCAAATTGCACGAAATTACGAATCATTATTAGAAAGAAGTTAGAGGATGAGAAATAGAAATATAGAAAATTAGAATATAAGAAAGTAGATAGAGGATCAAACTGTACAACAACACAGAATCTCACAATCGCAACGGAATAAAATATAATATGCAAATAATCACCTTTGAAATACAAATTGTATTGACCCTTACATACATCATCAGAGTACATCAATATACAATACAGCGGAATAAACTCTAAATATCTAACACTGAAGCCTCCTGCTCCAAGCTCCTTCAGAAAATCTGTAAAATCCTGAACTATTGGACTGCTCGTTCAAATTTGGGTTCCCAAGAGTTTAGGGAAAACATAGAAAAATAAATTTTGGGTTAGTCATGAGACTGGTGTGAGTAATCGATTTAAAACATCTTACTTAATTTGGAAAAATTCTTTTGAAGTCAAAGATAATCGTAAGACCGATCCACACATAAATACGAACGGTTTTTACCTTATGATAACCCAAAACATTTTGAAGTCAATATTATTCTGATATTATAATAATGACTAAATACAAATAAATATCAATCTAGCGGAATGCTTGCATCTCACGCTCGACATATATAGTATACAATCAAAACCATGAGCGCTTGTTGGATATTGGATTCCGACTATGACAATGTATGGAACCACCTGCCGATAGTGTATCTCTAGAGGGGAATACACTGGGTTCGACAAGAACGTCATGCAACCCGGCCCGCACATGACCGACCACTCATTTCGCTTGAGTGTATCGAATGAATATCACCAACGGTTGGGATCAGCAGCCGTTTCCCAAAAAAGGGACAGCATCGATAGATTAAAGAAGCAAATGGAATTTCTCTAGATAGGTGATTATGCAACTTAATGGGAGCGACCCACATAGCCATGCTGCCTGCCCGATTTTTGTCATTTCCCCGTTGTGAGGGTTGAGGCTGATCTTACTTTTGGATATAATACGTCTTCATTCACTTTGAATGCCACATCGTCAAACCCGCCAAATCAGAAATTGATTTCCCCAAAATTACCATGGGTATAAAGCTAAGAGAAATGAATTCCTCCGCCATGAAAAGTAAATACGTTTGGAGAGATCAATTTACGCAATTTATTAGGCTTACTCTATCAGACACTCGTCCATACAAGTTGTCCTAGGACTGGACAAACCGAAGGCGCTATTCTATAAAACAAAATAGCCCTTGCATATCTCCGTCTTCAATTATTTTCAATAATCTCTTACATGTGATGTATAAATAATATCGAAGTGCAATATTAATTCCAGCCTCTTCGAAATGATTAGCGTAATGTCTTTTATGGGTACTCGATACTTAAAAAAAAACTGATTTCAATATTCATTAGATCTCAAAGCATTTCTTGTTCAAAGGAAATAATTATCAACTTAAAATGAACTGAATTAAGTAAAATTCATTTTATATACCCTCTATTTTATGAGCTTCGGCCAAAAAGAATTGTATATATCTATATTGTTTAGATCCAGACATTTGACTATCTTTTATAAATGAACAACTAAAGCATGTGCGTCGCACACGGTGCTTTACTCTAAAATGTCAGCTTGTTTATTTCGATAATTATTGGCAATTAACACCTTTGTAAATTATCGTTTATTCCTAAACAACATTAATAATTTAAATTATATAAATTTTCTATTTTAAAATTTATATTTTCTTTTTGTTTGATTTTAAACTTGTTGAGTCCCTTTTTAAAGCCTAGCTACTACGACTCGTCTCCCTCCTCCCATTTTTCTTCAAAGGCCCAAGATGTTGGCTCATCCTATTTAAATTTAAATTTTTTTATTTTTATTTCCTATTTTTATTTTACTTTCCCATTTTTACTTTATATTTCCATTATTATTTTAAAACTTGTTCTATTGAAAAACCTGGCCCTATAACCCTTTGGCCCAATTCCCATTCTTTTTCTAATACCAGATTTTGATTTACCATACCAAAAACTTGGTGCCACACACGTTTAGAACTCCAGATCCATTTGCCAAGTACCATTTTTACCGTTTTGCCAAAATCCTTTGTGCCAAGTACCAAATTTCATTTACCCAGCACCCCTCCCATCGCCAAATACTACTTGCCACTTACCAAAGTAACACTTTCTTCTTTTGCCAACTCCTGATTTACACCCCAAAACACCATTCCGCACAAACCTGATCACTCCAGATCCACTTGCCTGATCACTTGCCCAAAACTCCCAACCAACTTCTCCTTCTCCAATGCACAACTGTACTTTTGTGCACCTGTACATGCAGCCCGATCACCAGCAAGACACTTCGTCACCATCAGCAAGTCACTTCGCCTCACCTGAATCCATTTCCGTCACCCAAGGACGCCACCATCCATCGTGTCAAAATTTAACAGTACCATTCGAGCTTGAACCCTTACATCAATCCAAGAAATCACCTTATACTACCTCCACACGCATTCGATCATCGTGGAACTTCACCACAGTCAAGCCGACCACCTCCCCCTTCGATCCCACTGGTGCGGTGATCTGAAATGCCACCATGTTCGAGCAGTTCGACTTTGAACAGCAACTAAAAAAATAACCTAAACATCTAAAATCATCTTGATTCCCCAAATCAAGCTGTGGAAAAATCCTTTGCTATTTTTCCTATGATCCCCACTCCTCCACGCTGCTCTGGTGTCAATCCCATGGCGTAGCCGCGACAGTCGTTATTTGACAAGAGTTGATATTTTGATCAACTCAGAAAATCTACTTAATCCCATATCTAAATTTCATGAATTTACTCTTCAAATTCATGGTATCCACATTCGAATCCACTCGTATGTCTGGATTTAAAAACTTTGATGTTAGAAATTTTGAGGTTACAGACCTTTCATGTATAATTATTTAATTTGGAAAATAATGAACTTAAATTTAGATGAAACTAATTTTATATCATACTAGAGGGGAGTACAAACCATTTTTCTTTTGCACTTTAGTTCATTTATTTACAGAAATGTAATTTGTGTATATCGAAACTGGTATAGGAGATATAATTACCAGTTTAAATGTAGTTTTTTTTTCCTTTTCTTTTCAAAGGTCTCTCAGTGATTTAATTCTGAATGTTTGATTCAGACATGTTATAACACGCCCATAAGCATACAAATACACTTATATAAGATGCCTCACTCAGTGAATAATCTGAGTAGGAAGTTAAATGAAGATTTAAGCGAGTTTTTACTCTCTACATTGTGCATTGCCTTATGTTCCAGGAAATATAATATCAATTATTCCCAGCTATTTTACTCTAACAAATATTCATGATTTATAAATATAAACTCATATAAGATGTCCTAGATCAACATGGATTACTTCATGGGAACAGGGGATAAAAGGGTGTTTACTGCTGCCATATTTTGTTCCAGTTTTTGATATGAAGAAACAAACAGCAACATATATTCATATATAAGTGTCTGCATAGTTTAAAATCGGTACTGGTTCTAAAGAGAGAAAGAAAGAGTTTACTCACAGAAAAGCTTCACTGTTCATATGATATTGTTCTCTGTTTCGTGCTTTCTGGATTCTAGCTTTTAAGTTCAGGCAACAACACCCTTGTGCTTACTAACTTTACCATTTATTTGCTCCACTATCTTTGTTACTTAGCTTTCATTTTGTGTGTGCTTATGAGGGTCTATGTGTGTATTTATAGAGAGTTCAAGGCTAAACCTTGAAGTATGTAGGCTAGAAATAGGGCAGAGTCAGGTAGACTGTTGTATTGATTTTAAAAGAGAGTGTTATGACAAGGATAATCACATTTACTCCTACTCTTCTCAAGCTTAGCACAGCCATGTTCTTTGTAGTGCATAAATTTGTACATCCATGTGCTGAAATATCTTTTGATAGGATTGTCTTCGATTTAATGGAAGGGATGTTCTAGCTGTTTGATTGGAGAAGTTGTAGGCTTAAAGTATTTGATCAGTTCGTACAGGCTGATGGTTGCACGGCCATAAATTTTAAAGTAAACAAATGCACCAAATTCAAGTATAAAATTTTTAAAATAAATAATATAACTCCTAAGTAAATTAAACCATTAAAAGGAATGAAAAGAGGTGTCTGGACTGCAGCATGCTTGAAAGGGGATGTTTATGTCAAGGCATTTCCTATTCTAATTCTTCATAGGCCTATATATGTATGGTCATTCCCCCAATAGTACACATATGTGTGTACAAAGCACATGTCCATGTTGTTTTTAAATCCTATTTTTTCCCCTCTAAACTATGGCTGTTGCACTATGATGTGAGAAAGATTGTGTCATGGATATTAGCTACTTGATTTGCTTCCTTCTTTACATGCTTAACTACCTATAGGCTGATGTACATGTATGCAAGCCCCATATGCACAATGTTTAAAAACAAACTATGTTACAAAGGCAAATCAAGCTTATTGAATCCATGTATATTCTATAGATTCTCATGGCACATGTTTGTATAGAAAGAAATATTGTCATAGATGTTAAAATCTTGTCATTTGAATCCCATAGATGCTAATTCTTCTCTGGCACGTTTGCACGTGAAGTGATTGTATTTTACTTACACAAATTTCTATTGTTAATAAGTTTTAAACAAAATATAAAACAGAAACACAATTGTTGTATAAAAGTTTTACATGCATATGTTTATTTACAAAGCAATATAACAAATTAAAATATTCATTTATATGTGAAGAACCAAAAAACTTATGTAAATAAGTGATATAAATATAGGATTTTATTCAAGTAAACTCATCTTCTACTCTAAGAATTTCTCTATTCATATGGATTTTAAAAATAGCTTAACAAGATTATAGTTGCAAATCAAGGTTAAAACAATCATTCAATTATTCATATATGGTACAAAAAAATAAATACATATAGTACTTCTAACTAATTATCATTCTAATTTATTTAATTGAATAAATCACTGAAATAAAATCCGAAAAAATTGTATTACAAACTCAGTCAAAAACTGGGACGTTACAATCTAACCCCCTTAAAAGAATTTCATCCTTGAAATTAAAGAGTAACGAGGAGATTTCAGTTATATCTAGCCATAGACAAAACGTATACATGAGTTGTCCCCTAACAATCACCATAAACAAGGCATCCAAAACATATAGTTTACTTACCAAACGATTCACAACAATCAAATATTTAATCCATCAACAATTAACTATCAATTACAGTCATTTTCATAATTAAAATATCTGTTACTACCCTTGGATAACATTTTCATCTATTGCTATTTTTCAATATTCATCAGTTCCTGACCGTAAATAGGTATGAAAATAATCTTCTAAGTATCAATCCCGAAGACCGAAATCAACAATAGATTAATACTCAGAAAATCATTTATTTCAGCCAATTTCCAGTCAGGTTCCTACTTCTTAACTCCATTTAAATTTTCGAATTCCAGAATCCACATTTTTGGTTTTTATCCAACTAATCTTAAATCACATATCTTGATTCCATTCTAAATTCAAAACCTTTGAATTTTCCCCAATATTTTGTTATCTGAACAATTTGTATATCTTATTCTTATACAAATTCAATTCAATTTAATAAACGACCACTATAATCATAATAACAACAGTTGACACAACCATATATAGTAGTAATTTCAAAAAATAATTATTTTATAGCAAAAATACAATTTTTGGACAAAATTATTTCATTTACCCATCTTAAAACAATACTGTGTCGAATTGTTCTGCTCGAGAGTTTAGATAAACTTTTCGATTCAGTGTTCGACGACTGTATCGTCCAGAAATTTTAAACCACTTGACAAATCAATCATCACGATATAAAACAATCTTTGTACAATCTACAAATACACACTCATATATATACACACACACACACACTCAAACTCAACCTAGGGTATCACTAACCCCATCTCTATTGAGTTACGCCAGAGAGCCAAGGTTAAAACTCAACCATCAGCTCTGATACCAAGTGTAACGACCCGCAAACCCGTACCATTAGAATTGACTGAATACAACTCACGTCCAACCCAAATTGCACGAAATTATGAATCATTAATAGAAAGAAGTTAGAGGATGAGAAATAGAAAGATACAAAATTAGAATAGAAGAAAGTAGATAGAGGATCAAACTGTACAACAACACACAATCTCACAATCACAACGGAATAAAATATAATATGCAAATAATCACCTTTGAAATACAAATTGTATTTACCCTTACATACATCATCAGAGTACATCAATATACAACACAGCGGAATAAACTCTAATATCTAACACTGAAGCTTCCTGTTCCAAGCTCCTTCAGAAAATATGTAAAATCCTAAACTATTGGAATGCCCATACAAATTTGGCACCCAAGAGTTTAGGGAAAACATAGAAAAATAAACTTTGGGTCAGTCATGGGACTGGTGTGAGTAAACGATTTAAAACATCTTACTTAACTTGGAAAAATTCTTTTGAAATAAGAGATAATCGTAAGACCGATCCACACATAAATACGGACGGTTTTTACCTTACGATAACCCAAAACATTTTGAAGTCAATATTATTCTGATATCATAATAATGTCTAAACACAAATAAATATCAATCTAGCGGAACATTTGCATCTCACGCTCCACATACATAGTATACAATCAAAACCGCGGGCGCTTATTGGATATTGGATTCCAACTATGACAAGGTATGGAACCACCTGCCAATAGTGTATCTCTAGAGGGGAATACACTGGGTTCAATAAGAACGTCTTACAACCTGGCGCACACATGACCGACCACCCATTTTGCTTGAGTGTATTGAATGTATATCACCAACGGTTGGGACCAACAACCGTTTCCCGAAAAAGGGACAGCATCGATAGATTAAAGAAGCAAATGGAATTTCTCTAGATAGGTTATTATACATCCTAATGGGAGCGACCCGCATAGCCATGCTACTTGCCCGATTTTTGTCATTTCCCGGTTGTGAGGCTTGAGGCTGATCTTAATTTCAGATATAATACGTCTTCATTCACTTTGAATGCCACATCGTCAAACCCGCCAAATTACAAATTGATTTCCCCAAAAATACCACGGGTATAAAGCTAAGAGAAACGAATTCCACCGCCACCAAACGTAAATACGTTTGAAGAGATCAATTTACGCAATTTATTAGGCCTACTCTGTCAGACACTAGTCCATACAAGTTGTCCCGGGACTGGACAAACCGAAGGCACTATTCTTAAAACAAAATAGCCCTTGCATATCTCCGTCTTAAATTATTTCTATAACCTCTAACATGCGACGTATAAATCAAATTGAAGTGGAATATTAATTCCGGCCACATCGAAATGATTAGAGTAATGTCTTTTACAGGTAGTTGATACTTAAAAAAAACTGATTTCAATATTCATTTGATCTCAAAGCAATTTTTGTTACAAAGGAAATAGTTATCAACTTAAAATGAGCTGAATTAAGTACAATTCATTTTATATACCCTCTATTTTATGAGCTTTGACCAAATAGAATTGTATATATCTGTATTGTTTAAATCCAGACATTTGACTATCTTTTATAAATGAATAACTAAATCGTGTGTGTCGCACACGGTGCTTTACTCTAAAATGTCAGCTTGTTTATTTCGATAATTATTGGCAATTAACACCTTTGTAAATTATCATTTATTCCTAAACAGCATTAATAATTTAAATTATATAAATTTTCTATTTTAAAATTTAAATTTTCTTTTTGTTTGATTTTAAACTTTTCGAATCCCTTTTTAAAGGCTAGCTACTACGACTCGTCTCCCTCCTCCCATTTTTCTTCAAAGGCCCAAGATGTTGGCTCATACTATATAAATTTAAAAATTCTTTTTATTTATTTTTATTTCCTTCTTTTATTTTACTTTCCCATTTTTACTTTATATTCCCATTTTTATTTTAAAACTTGTTCTTTTGAAAAACCTGGCCCAACAACCCTTTGGCCCAATTGCCATTCTTCTTCTAATATCAGATTTTGATTTA
Organism: Allium sativum; assembly: GCA_030737875.1. Taxonomy (NCBI): domain Eukaryota; kingdom Viridiplantae; phylum Streptophyta; class Magnoliopsida; order Asparagales; family Amaryllidaceae; genus Allium; species Allium sativum. The sequence continues at coordinate 49,594,578 of CM060911.1, read as the reverse complement.
CCATACCCAAAACTTGGTGCCACACACGTTTAAAACTCCAGATCCATTTGCCAAGTACCATTTTTCCAAAATCCTTTGCGCCAAGTACCAAATTTCATTTACCCAGCACCCCTCCCATCGCCAAATACCTCTTGCCACTTACCAAAGTACCACTTTCTTCTTTTGCCAACTCCTGGTTTACACCCCAAAACACCATGCCGCACACACCTAATCACTCCAAATCCACTTTCCCGATCACTTGCCCGAAAACCCCAACCAACTTCTCCTTCGACAATGCACAATTGTACTCTTGTGCACCTGTACATGCAGCGCGATCACCAGCGAGACACTCTGTCACCACCAGCAAGTCACTTCGCCTCACCTGAATCCATTTCCATCACCCAAGGACGCCACCATCCATCGTATCAAAATTTAACAGTACCATTCGAGCTTGAACCCTTACATCAATCCAGGAAACCATCTCATACTACCTCCACATGCAATCGATCACCGTAGAACTTCACCACAGTTAAGCCGACCAGCTACCCCTTCGATCCCCCTGGTGCGGTGATTTGAAATGCCACCGTATCCGATTAGTTCGACTTTGAACAGCGACTAAAAAAATAACCTAAACATCTAAAATCATCTCGACTCCCTAGATCAAGTGTCGAAAAATCCTTTGCTATTTTTCCTAGGATCCCCACTCCTCCATGCTGCTCTAGTGTTAATCCCATAGTGTATGGTCGCCGCGACAACGGGAATTTGACCAGAGTTGATATTTTGATCAACTCAGAAAATATACTTAATCCCATATCTAAAATTCATTAATTTACTCTTCAAATTCATGGTATCCACATACGAATCCACTCATATGTCTGGATTTAAAAACTTTGATGTTAGAAATTTTGAGTTTACAGACCTTTCTGGTATAATTACTTAATTTGGAAAATAATGAACTTAAATTTAGATGAAACTAATTTTATATCATACTAGAGGGGTGTACAAACTATTTTTCTTTTGCACTTTAGTTCATCTATTAACTGAAATGTAATTTGTATATGTTGAAACTGGTATAGGAGATTTGATCATCAGTTTATAATAGTGCTATTTTCCTTTTCTTTTCAAAGGTCTCTCAGTGATTTAATTCTGATTGTTTGATTCGGACATGTTAGAACACACCCATAAGCATACAAATACACATATATAAGATGCCTCACTTAGTGAATAAGTTGAGTAGGATGTTAAATGAAGATTTAAGCGAGTTTTTATTCTCTACATTGGTGCATTGCCTTATGTTCCAGGCAATATAATATCAATTATTCCTAGCTATTTTACTCTAACAAATATTCATGATTTATAAATATAAACTCATTTAAGATGTCCAAGATCAACATGGATTACTTCATGGGAACATGGGATAAAAGGGTGTTTACTGCTATCATATTTTGTTCCAGTTTTTGATATGAAGAAACAAACAACAACATATATTCATATATAAGTGTCTGCATAGTTCAAAATCAGTACTGGTTCTAAAGAGAGAAAGAAAGAGTTTACTCATAGAAAAGCTTCTCAGTTCTAATGCCATTGTTCTCTGTTTCATGCTTTCCGGATTCAAGCTTTTAATGTAACGACCCGCATTCTACGCATCGAAGGATCGTAAAATATTTATTTCTTTCATATAAGAAGTCTTATGGTCGTGTACTTTTGGGGAACGACTACTGGGGTCATTTCTCATGTTCATGATTTTTGCCGATTTTTAAATGACCTTTTTGCCCCTAGCTGATCTTGTTTCGGCCATAACTTTTGATTGGAAAGGAGTTTTGATGTGAAACCACTTCAATTAAATCCGGATGATTGTTTACCTTTCCGTAGAGTGGTCATATGTGAAAAACGGACTTATCGTTTGGGAGATATGGCTGAAATAAGGTTTATAAGGTGAAAAATTGCTTAACCAGGCCAAATGAGGTTATTAGTGAATGGGCCCATAACCCATTTCGGGACCAGGGTTATGGGAGGCTGAAATGAGTTAGGTTTTCATTTCATTCCAGTTATCTAGCCGCCATTTACTTCCTAGGAACTCTAACAATGGACTCCAACATCTAGAATCACCTCTAATCACTTTCTAATCAAGTATTAGCCTAATCTTCACCAAATTAAGGAGAAATAGCACCAAAGCAAGGTTGGAGCTGTTATGTAGCCTTGGGAACAGCGCCAAATAGAGGTTAATTTTAGATTTGGTATTTTATCTTGGTAAAGGTGAGTGATTAGCATTGTTCTTACACTAATTATAGATAATTAAGGTGATTAGTGTTAATTAACGAAATTATGCTTGTTAAAAATCTGGAAAAATATTTATAAATTTTGAAATATTGTTTTAGTCCTTTGTTAGAAAATTTGGTTAATTTGGTTAAGTTTTGCTAATCCTATCATTAGATTTGCTTAAACATGCTTAAGGGAAAAAACATGGGTTTTGGGCATGTTTGATCCGTTTTACATATCAAATTGTTGTTTTAGTGTTTGTGGTCAATTATACATGTTGCTATGACTGTTGGAATGATTTGTGATTGTTTAGAGGAGTTAGAATGGTCGAAATCGTCGTCATATGGTGTAAAACAATCACTGGAAAAGTTGCAGGAAATGTGCAGAGTTTCGGACCGGATCGGATCGGATAATAGGGCTCGGATCGGATTGGTGGATGGGGAAAGAGGAATACGAAATGGATTGGAACTTGGCACGAGCTGAGCCTTGGCAAGAAGGAGGGCCATTTGCGAAGAGTTGGAGTTGGGTTGGGAATCAGATCAGGGCTGAGTAGGGGATCGGATCGGAAGCAAGGACGTGGAGATCGGATTGGACTAGAGCTATGGAGCGGGATCGGATCGGAGGATCAAGCTTGGAGTTGGAGTTGGAGTGAAGCACCGAACCGGATCGGGATTCGTAAGTACCGAACCAACTGAATGGAAGGGGGACTACCGAACCGAACCAACCTGAAGTGGAACACCGAACCGAACGGGAAGCCTAGGAGCGATGTATTCGAATCGAACTAACTGAAGCAAGCCGAACCGAACCAGATTGGAGCTGCGATTACACGATGACTCTTCTGAAGACCAATTTCAATTCGACCAAAACCGGAGATGCAAAGGAAGTCCAGATAGGAAGTAGAACTCAAGATCCAGTTGGGAACCAATGAGTTATCATCATGAGTTGGGCTTTGCTGCGGGGCGTGTGCAAAGGGGTTATCGATGTCTATAACTTTGGATCACTATGGAGTAAGGGGTATGTGGACGGATTCAGGGCCACAGTGGCCTAGGTAGGACTATTGGCTATGGACCAATGAAGTGGGGTCATTTGTAAGGATTTAGTCATGACTCCATAGGGCAAGCTTGGTGGCAGCAATAGTTATACAAGTCGAACTCCGCCACTACCTTGATGGGTCTAGTGATCAAAGTGGTGGATATCGTATGCTTTATGCACTGAGTGGGAGATGTGAGGATGGTTTCTATGATTGATTGTTTGACACCACTATGACATGCCCACCCCACCCCCGTATCTTTACACCATATGTTAGTGGCACCTTGGAGTATTGTACAGTATGGAGTGCTAACTCTTTGGTTGCAGGTCCAGGTTCGGGTATGGTTTAGTATACCTGTTATTATTTTGTTTGTTTCTTATCGCTCATACCAGACTTTTGTCTGACCCAGAGTTTTATGTCTCTTATTATTACTCTGGGTGCTCTCAAACGGGCAGACTAAAGACAGGTTAGATGGTATGCACGAGTAGTTGTACCGGAGACGGGCAGGAGGCTCCCACATATGATATATATAGATATTCTCCCTATGTCGCTGCTGGTCACTACTTTGGGAATTAGTAGTGTACATTCCTTATTTGCTTTAGAGATAGTTTTCAAAAGTTGTAATAATGGTTATGGATCATAAGCTGCATTTTGGATTTCTGTTGCTATGATGATTATGGTTTAGTTTTCAGCTTATGCACAGTCTCGCCTGTTTTATGTCAAAGTATGTTATTATTATATTTTATCCCATGCGCTGTAAGACATTCTGCCGGTTCTTTGTTAGTCCACTACTAGGTTTCCTTCCCTTCCCTTTCTTAGGCAACCGTCCCGTGCTGGTTGGACATGGGCACAACGCACTTTCATTGGAATGTCGGCTGGTGCGGGGCGGGCCTTCACATTTAAGTTCAGGCAACAACATCCTTGTGCGTACTAACTTTACCATTTATTTGCTCCACTATCTTTGTTACTTAGCTTCCATTTTGTGTGTGCTTATGAGAGTCTATGTGTGTATTTATAGAGAGTTCAAGGCTTAACCTTGAAGTATATAGGCTAGAAATAGGGCAGAGTTAGGTAGGCTTTGGTATTGATTTGAAAAGTGAGTGTTATGACAAGGCTAACCACATTTACTCCTACTCTTCTCAGGCTTAGCACAGCCATGTTCTTTGTAGTGCACAAAATTGTACATCCATGTGTTGAAATTTCTTTTGATAGGACTGTCCTCGATTTAATGGAAGGGATGTTCTAGCTGTTTGATTGGAGAAGTTATAGGCTTAAAGTATTTGATCAATTCCTATAGGATGATGGTTGCACGGCTATAAATTTTGAAGCCAACAAATGCAACAACTTCTGTTGGATCTAGGATAACCCTAGAGGGGGGTGAATAGGGTTTATCACAGTTTTTCGCTGAGTTAAAAATCTGATAGGATATTAAATAATAAACAGTCACAGAATACAACAGAAATAAAAAGCAGAAAGGAAATAACACACAGAGATTCCCAGCTTCGGCAAAATCCTGCCTATTGATGCATTCCTAATGATTCTACTAGGTGTTATAAACAGATCCTGCTTACAATCCCATGTAAACTCGCAGCGCCCGCTCTTGTCCTAACCCTACGCTCAAAATCCTAGACTGGTCTATATCCACTAGACTAGATTTTCCCCTAGTTTTACAGACACTAGTAAAAACTGTCAGTTACCCCTAACTGAATCCCCTAGAATTTTACAGACTCTAGAAAACTTTTCGATTGATTACAAAAGAAAATTGAAAAACAATACAAAATAAATCAAAAACTCTAGCTTTAAAAAAGAAATATAAATCTCCCTTTAAACACTTGAACTAGGTTGGCCAGCCATTCATTAGTGTGTTTCATCCTTTATCTCGTTCACTTTGCTCGCTCTCGTGTGAAAATCAAAAATGGCGGTTGTAGAAATTTGGGGCTAGGGTTTCTTCTGATTTCCCAAATCGAAGTTGATTGTTTGTGAAAGGTGGATCTCTGATATCTTCAAAAATCGTGGCGTTCTTCTCTATGATTTGGAAATTTCTGTGATCGAAAAACACTGGGAAAAATTGTGAGTATTCTAGATTATTTTTTTCTAAATTGATTATGGCTTTTCTCTGCTTGCCGATGATGAATAAGATATGAATTTGTAGGGTAAATTAGAACTCTAATTCTCTGATTTCAGAAACAATAATTTGGTCCTGATGTGCATTTATTTCCTCTTTTGCTTGTTTGTTTTCCTTTGATTGAAAAAATACGGCTTTGATTGAGAAGATTCTTGCATCAATAAAATGATTGATTTGTTGCCACTTTTGGTTTCTCTGATTAGATGCCAATTCTAGAAATAGCAGTACGAATTCTTTTCTTTAGCTTGATTGATTTGTAGATATATAAACATGTTGAATTGATTTTAGGAAACATTGAATTGATTTACCCTATATCTGAATCCTTAAAACATGCACCTGAATTTCAGTGGTTTCTGAAAATAAATTGTTGCCAAAAATAGTGTTCACTGATTTGATTTATTTGCCATAAATGCCGAAATCACTACATGAAAATGGGGTCTTTACCAACCAATTGTAAGCACAGGTAAAACTAACATAATGGTAGGTAATATATTTTAGCTACCAATATTGAATTGGTAGAAATTGATAGGTAAAGCTTAATAGAGAAAGAGCTTTACCTACACTTATTGATATTGGTAGGTAAAAGAATCAGTGGACCCCCACTACGTTATGACTCACATGATGAGTCATCAGCCGATGTGTTTGATGATGTGTCATCCTATATGGTTACTGACATGCTTGATGATGTGTCATCCGACATGGCTGCTGACATGGTTGTCGTAGTAGCATACACATGGCATATATTAATGCCTACACTTGGCATTTAATGGTTGGTTCATGTGTCAAACAATAATTTGTCCATGTGTCATTATTTAATTAGTGCATATGACATCATTTTTTAGACCACATGGCATTATTTACTATAAATAAATATTTACATGAACGAAATATTTACGCCGATTTTGTTTTTAAACAAATAACAAATATTTATTACACTTTTGAATAGTACACATATCGGTTCCTCAGTATCACACAATGACTTATACATACACTTCCACGCTACATTTCACTCGTATGCATTTTCTTCTCACTACATACCCATTCACTCATATACATATACACAATCACTCACACTTTCACTCTAGTTTTAGTCATAGTTACATCACCGTTTATGCACTAAATTCCGATAGCAAAGGAACCCTTCGACGACGTCTTTTACCTTCAAACCCTAAAAACAAGAACTGGTAAATAATCAATTTATATGCGAAAAATAGTAAAATACGTCAAATAGTTAATTTAATAAGTAACCAACATTGGTTCCACCAGCATAATAGTTTCAAAACCGCAACTATAAATACATCTTATTTTCATTAAGAGACTCCCAATTAAAACCCAAATTATTATTTCTATCCCACAAACCTCTCACCCTTCACCATTGAATATTGCTATCTTCAAACTCCTGCAGAATATCACGGTCTAGGTCAGAAAGGTCCAAATCGACAGTGTATCATGCTTATCGCTGAAGTTGCTACAATGCCTTATTTTTATACGCAAAACAATCATGCAACCACTTAAAAACATCATTTAAATTCAGTTGTTTGATTTAATGATATAGGACACATAAACAGAACCATATTGCAAATGAATGCTAAAAAGAGCTAGGCAAATTCTGCATAAATTACCAATACAAAAGGACAAGTATAATTCAAATTAAAAAATTAGAAAAATAGATCAACAAATATAAGCAAAATGATACCCAGAAGCAGCAGCGGGGAGCATCATAATCCTATCTCCATTCCTTATTCCCATTAAATTGCAGCTTTTGCTGATGTAGTGAAACACTAGTCCAACAAACAAACAAACAAAATTATGAAGTTTATACCGCATAATCAGGAGACACGAAAAATTATAGAGCGTACCTCAACTTTGAGCAAAGCTTTCACGTTCTTCACCTAATAATCAACAAAAGAAAGAACAAATTCCAGTCGAAGTCTAAACCCTACACCAAAAGAAAAACACTTCTGACTTTAGCTAACAAAAGATAGCTTTAAAATGAGCACTTGCAATGAAAAAATAAACTGGCACAAAATTAAGGAATAAAAGAAAATCGCTTACTTATTCATTGGGATCTACATCAAGAGTGATGAACTGTTCGTCTACAGTTATTAGAATGATCTTCATAGTTATGTTGAATTGATCAGATTTTATTTACTTTCTAGATTCGTGAAATGACAAAATTTGGAGAGTAGCGGAAGAAATTTACTGAAGAATCTAATGTCATTCATGTGATTTTAGGAGTTGTAACAACCCGGAAAATCAGAACTAATTTAAAAATTTTATTTTGGCAATTTTAACGAATTTTGAAAATGTAAAATGATATATTTTAAATAATAACGACGAGAAATTTATTTTGAATAGAATTAGAACGTATATATTTATTTGAATCGAAGTTAGAATATAAATATTTATTTTAATTATAAAAGTAATTGAAAATGGCGCGGTAGTTTGAAAATTCGATTTAAAATTTCAAATAAATGTACAGGATTCAAAATAAACCGGATTATGATAATATCTTTCCAATGAATGTGAAAAATCCAGATTTCGTAACGGGAATAAAAAGTTATGTCCAGTTGAAAATTCAGAATAGTCGGTGTGGGATTTATATAATATATATCCCTTAAAAATAGCACTTTTTGCAAACGACCTACGTTTTCGACGAGACCACTTTTTTTGGACTCGAAATGTCAAATTATTGCTGGATTTCAAGTTTCATAATTTATGGAATCAATATGTGAGCGTGGTGAATTTAAACGTGTTTGGTCAATTCAGTTTGAATTTAATCGACTGGAAAATGGCCATTTTTCAGTCTCCAAATTTGATGAAATTAGTTTTGTTAGGGCTGTATCATCAAAATATAGCTACATTTATTTTTCTGGAATTTTTGGAGTCAGTATGTGGCCTCAGTAAATTAAAATGTATGTTCAGATTTAATATATATTGATTTATATTTTAATTTAAATGAAAACTGACTGAAACAGTCGAATTGTCTTACGAAACATATTTCATTGTGTCCGGAATGGGCGTATTTAGCTAGGGGCGATAGTCGTTCGGACTCGTTTGGAGTTCGGATGGTTTAACAAGTTATTTTTTTGATTTAAATAATTAAATAATATATAATATAATACATATACCATTGAAATACGTGAAACGCTAACCTCTATTTTCCCGACGCCTTCTGTATCAAAGCGAACGGCCGATTTTATACCATTATTTCTTCGATTCGATTTAAAAACCGCTCAACGAAACTAGAAATTTCCAAAGAATTTTCAGAGTCTGTTTGTGACCTCGGTAAATTGAAATGAACGTTTAAAATTCAATATAATGATTTAAATGTTAATTTAAATGAAAAATGATTGAAACAATTAAATTGGCTTGCGAAACATATCCCATTGTGTTCGGAATGGGGGTAATTAGCTAGGGGCGAAAGTCAGTGGGTTCGGTTTGAAGTACGGATAAAAGTTCACCTTTTTAGAATAAAATAATAATAAATTATATATAAATATATTTTCCACCTTTATATCCCCCTTCCCTTATTTTCTCAATCAACGTTCAAAACAGGTCTGTAGAAAAAAAAAACAAATCGCTCCTCAACCCCGCGCCGCTCGTCATCGCGAACCCCCTACGCCAATGATTTCCCTCCCTCTGGTCAACCGCTCCGCCCTCCCCCTCTTCTTCTCCACCTCGCGCACCATTTTTCCCCCACGGGAATAGAGGATCCGTCGCCCCACACACCCCCCCCGCCCCCACCCCATCGAAGAACCCTAGGCCGCCGCACCCCTCCTCCATGCCAAAACCGGCGATGCACCCACCACCCTCCTCCTCCCTACCGGCAACGCCCCCTCCCTTTTTTTACCACTGTAAGTTTTATTTATTATTTTTCTTTCTTTATATAATGTAAATAAGTTTTGAAATGAAATTAAAAAAAAATCAGTTTTTAATGAGAAGAAAGGTTTGATTTTTTTTTTTATAAACAAAGGTTTGAATTTTTTTTTAAATCAAAAAAATCGGGTTTTTAAAAATGAAAAAGAATAGAACTTTAAAAGAAGAAAGATTAGATTTTTAAATCAAAAAGATCGGATTTTTAAAAATGAAAAAGACTAGATTTTTATAAGAAGAAAGATTAGATTTTTAAATCAAAAATATCGGATTTTTAAAAAAGAAAAAGACTAGATTTTTATAAGTAGAAAGACTAGATTTTTAAAAGCAAAAGGATTAGATTTTTAGAAATAAAAAGAAGTGATTTTTTAAATATAAAAGACATGATTTCTAAAATCTAAATAGCGAATAAGGATTGGATTTTTATTTATATGATAGCATAATAAAGATACGATTTTTATATAAAATAAAAATATGATTTTTATTTAGGTAGAGTTATAAAAATATAATCGTTATTAGAAGAAGAGCGATATAAGAATGTAATTTTTATAACGAAGTAGCGATGTAAAAATATGATTTTTATCTATAAAACATCATATTAAAAATATGATTTTTACTATGAGCAACGTGAAGATGGTTGCGATGGAAGGGGTGGAAAGCAAATCTGAACCGTTCAGAAATATACAATGGTGGAGTGGATCCCCAAGGTGAGAACTCCTCACTATAATTTTCTTATACAATTATTTATTTTATAACTGCATATATGAACTGTTCCCCCGTCGTCCACAAACCATTGATGACTTGTTTGATTGTTTGGTTTGGTTGATTAGATTATTTGGTTGAATTTGGTTGTTTGGGTGAAATGAATTGATTAGAATTGTTATGTGTGTATGGAGAAAGCCAATATCAGGAGAGGGGTAATGCTTGACATTACCCTATTTTGATATCGTGTCGTTATGCCGCCAAAATTTTCTAAAATATATTAGAACAATAAAAATATCATTTTTATTATATAAATGAACTGAATAGAATATTCATATGTTGAATGAAATATTTTATATAACGGTGATATGAATAAAATAAATATTCATTTACAAATCAGAAGATTTGTTTATGAACACCCATTTTACTGATATGGATTGGGACGATATAATTTACACATCGCCCAATTGCACAAATAATATTCAGTATTTGTTGGTTGAAACCCCACACTGGTATTGAGATGATATATGACATACACTAGTCCCAATAATTAGTCGTATGTCGATCGATGGATTGACTAGCTGTTGTAAGCGCTAAATATTTATATTTAATGCTTATGTAGTGTAGAATGCACTCTGGATGATGGTTGACTGTGTTTGGTTGTTGTTGTGTACACGTGCTGTATGAAATCCATATAATGACATTATATGGTAATTGACTGTGTCTGATTCCAGTTCAGAAAGAATGAATATTTTAAAATAATGAATATTTTAAAATAATGAATATTTTAAAATAATATTTAGTAAAAGATCAAAATCTGATTTTGATGTCCGATTTGGGATGGACACGAATATATTTAAATATATATAGCCATGCTAATTAGATATACGCCATTTTGACGTGAACGATATTTATATCAATTTTATTCATTTCTATAATGAATATCGAAAAAGAATTGATTTAAAAATATAATGTTTTGAAAATACTATCATTTATATATCGATGATATGGAATATTCAATTTTGTTGAATATGAAGTTGAAATCGTTTTGAAAACGAATTTAAAACGATTTAAAAAATACGTTTTAAATGGAAATCGAGGAAATATATATAATATATATTATATATATAATGGCCTGAAAAGAACGCGTCGCGCAGCGGCAGTTCGTGAATTTCGACCATTGACTTCGAATGGACATTATGGAGATCTGACAGTCGGATTCTCCTAAAACCAGAACCGTTGGGTTCGTATCGAAAAGAGCTTTCCAAAGAATTTTAGAGATTCGAAATCTAACGGTTGGATTTGGAATTATGTCCGAATTAAATTTGGAAAAGGTCGCTGTAAGTGCAGTTCGCTGGCCTTTTATGGAAATCGACTGTACGGGCCTTGATAAAATTATTAAAAATATCAATAATTAGTGTAAAATCATAAGAAATGATTTGAAGAGAATTAGGATGAAAAATTCCATATTTGAAAAGATAAAAATAGTTTTTTATCGAAATGAATAATCTGATTTTTTTAAATAAATTAATTGGATTTGAAATGGTTTTAAAAATAAACGGAATTTCCAATATATGAATTGTAATGGATTTGAATCCAAATTATCTTTGGAATATTTCGATATTGGGTTCCGTGATTATATGGATATGGTGAAGGAATATGGAAGATATATATATCGTTATTCCAATATGATATTTGTTGATTTCAAAATTTGATATTGAATATAAGCCGATATATTTTCTATTTAGAGCTTTGTATTTAATATCCAATGGGATTTTGGGTTTATTGTGAACGATGTCTTCAGTAACACTGTTCTTGAACCCCAAGTGAAGAGAATAAATCTTTTAATTAAGATTGTTAGAGTTACTAATTATATTTAATAATTGGAATAAAATGGAACATTAATTGGGTTTATCGTGAACTGTGTTTTAACGACATTCGTTCTTTAACCCGATTTACAGGGAAATGTGATTTGGAATTTATAAATCTTTTGTTAAGATTTAAAGGAGATTTTCAAAAGTAAAGTTTTCCAATTTAACATATTAAATTGGAATTGAATGGAATTCGATTTGGTAATAATCGAAGTGAGCTTCTGCAGAGGAAGACTATTAGTATATATGGAATTTAAAAGGCCTTGCCATTATTCCATTTATAGTATCGGTCGGATATGGAAGTTCATGTCGATTATATATATTGATCCGTTTTCCATAAAGATTCCATTGTTAATGGAATGTGATTTTGGGTTTATTGTGAGCTGTGTTTTAAATGACATTAGTTCTTTAACCCAGTTAAAGATAAGATTTATTTCCTAACTTTGAATAATCATTAAGTAATGATTTTTGGAAATTAAAACTGAATCAGAGTTTTAATGAATCTTTAAATAAATTGAAATGTTACGACACGGATTTTTCCCGAACTTAATCGATCGCAAAATCGACCAAGGCCGTTCAATTCCCGCATACGTTAACTTTGGGAATACAATACATTAGGATAATAACAATAGACTTTTATAAACATCATAATAATGTTACATTAGAGTACAGAATATCAGAGTACATTGATAAATAAAATACAGGGTAAGATTCATTACAATCAATTAATACAATACACAGTGGAAGACTTTCTATGCTCTGGACACAGCTTTAGGCTTCGATCCAGAATCGTGCTCAAGAGATAAATATCTGCAAAAAACTACTCGACTGCCCATGCGGGAAAGAGGGCACCCGAGTTTGCAAAGTGAAACAAACTACGAGTCAGTCATGGGGCTATTGTGAGAAATCTAACTTAACTAATCTAATAATAAGGCAAATCACAGGACCATGCCGCTAACGCGGAACGGGTTTACTCCATTGGATTTCCAGTGCATAAAATAAATGAATCGGTAAACAACACAATGCTTTTTGGAAAAATGAAACCATTATAAGACTCAAGTCCCATCACACAATGCAACGCAAACCGGAGGATAGAGTTTTACCTTATAATGGTCAAAAATGCTTGATACGATAAAAACAGATTTGATATTATCATTAGTGTATATATATTTTCAAAAAAACAATTTCAATCATAATGTATCGGTCATAGACGGCATAGGTACCATATATCATGTCGACATACTAGTTTTACAATCAAAACCGATTGTGTCGTATTGGAAATTGGGTTTCCATCATGAGTCGAGGAAAGGGATCGTCCCCTCCGATTCGAAACACTCTAGGAAATGCCTCAGGATCACACCTATGGGCAACCCTTGGAGCGGTAGGGCCAGTCCACACCTACCTTAGTAGATTAGTTATGCCTGAACACACGCTTCCCGGTCCTTTTGGACCTCTAGTATGACCACTTCCGGCCTATAAATCCCAGGTACCTCATAATCCATCATCCACATAAGTAAAAATGTCAGGGCTGGTAGGTTTTTAACACCACTCTAACTAGAAAGAAACGTGTGCACTCACTACGGTCTATATCCCGTTTTTGACTCATACCGGGGTGTGAGGCTCGCGAAGTCATGCTATAACAAAGCTAGGCCGAAATAGGCTATGCTTTGATCATCAACCACAAGGCCCTGCATTTCAACGAAAGCCTTGATCCATGCAACTCAGCATGCCACACTATCAATCCATAATATATCACTAATTTCTGCCAATATATAACCTCTAAGCTTGTATGTCTCAGAGAAGGGTGTTAACCACCAAACAGATATATATTTAACAGAGATCAACGAATACAGTATAAAGGAATATAATGTCAGACATACCATCCATTTTCAAGTTCGTTCTTGGTCTGAACGAAATCGGAGGCACCATATACCTCGCATATCCAAACAATCAACAATACGTCCGGACGGCTACCCCTAATTCCCCTTCAAGGTAGCTACTCCAATCATGGGCCTCAGTAGCAACACATCCATTCGATGTGAAGATCGTCGACTTCAATCACCGTCTTCAACTCTTCGACTTAGATCGTCGTATAGTCATTTGAAATGAGATTGAACTCGGTCTTTTCAAATAATCCTCGAATAATTATCATTTTAATCACTTCATATCGTTCAAATCTGTTTATAACGATCTGTCGCTATTTTAATTTATTTAAAATAGCTTAAGTAAAATTAAACGACACTTTCGGTCAATGGACGACCCTGGCGCTGTTTTTATCCAAATTTGATTTGCACTTATCTCGAAATCTAACCGTTGGATTTTGACGAAATTTATATTTTTAGGAAGATTTTCCTTTTTTTTAAGTTTTTTATTTTATAACATAACAAATGGAGAAACTAGCCATTCTCCAATGGCTCACAAAAACAGTTTTAACGGTTCCAGTTTTGGGAAAATCCGACGGTCGGATCTTTCGTTGTAATCGTTTAAAGTCACGATTGCCAAAACGCTAACTGCCGTGCGCGTTTCGTTTAATTTATATATATATATATCGTTTGGCGATTTCAAATTATTATTTATTCTTTAAATAATTTTTTACACTTCATATTCATGTTATTTTTAATGAACAAAAGTCTATTTCAAAACATGTACGTTTTTTTTCCCATACATGACAATAGAGATGTAAATTTTTATTGTTTATTATTCCCATTTCCAACGATGAACACTTTTCTATTTCCTTTACTTTCATTTAATTAAAAATGTGATTTTTAATGATAAGATGTTTTTATATTTTAAAACATGACATTTTCCTATTTCTTTACATTTTCCTCAAATTATGACTTTTCCATTCTTTCGATTACATTCTAAAAATGTAAATTTTATATTCTTCCTTTATTTACATGAAGAATGTAATATTTTTCCTTCATTCTTCTATTACATAATAAATATTCCACTTTCATTCTTTATTTACATTAAAAAATGCAATCTTTTGATTTCATCTTTAATTACATTAAAGATGAAAACTTTTTATTACATTGAAAAAATGTAATCTTTTCTTTTCATTTCTAATTACATTGAAAAATGTTATCTTTTAAAATCTATTCTTTTTATCGCATCTAAAATGATGATAAAAAAAAGGTAACATTAAAAATCTACTCTTTTTATCGCATCAAAAATGATGATAAATATAACATTAAAATATATTCTTTTTATTGAGTATAGAACATCAATCAAATGTCACTTTTAAATCTACTTTTTTTATTGTCTCTAAAATGACAATAAAAATGCTTCTTTTAATTCTAATCTTTTTATTGAATATAAAATATCAATAAAAATGTCACTTTATAATCTACATCTTTTATTGTCTCTAAAATGACAATAAAAATATAAGTTTTTAATTTATCCATTTATTTACTTTTAAAATGTAAATCAAAATGTAACTTTTAAATCTAATCTTTTATTTACATTTAAAATGTGATTTTAAATCAATTCTTTTATTTACATCTAGTTGTAAATAGAGATGATGCCTTTTTAACCTATTCTTTTATTTACATCAAAAATGTAAATAAAAATGTAACTTTTTAATCTATCCTTTTATTTACATATAAAATGTAAATAAAGATGTGATTTCAAATTTATCCTTTTTATCTACACCTAAAATGTAAATAAAGATGTCACTTTAAACCAATTCTTTTTATTTTAGCTAACAAAAATGTATGTTTTTGTCTACTCTTTTTAACTAACAAAAATGTATATCTTTGTATAACTCTTTTAACTCTTTTTAACTAACAAAAATGTATATTTTGTATAACTCTTTTTAACTAACAAAAATGCATATTTTTAAATAAATCTTTTTAACTAACAAAAATGCATATTTTTGTATAACTCTTTTTAACTAATAAAAATGGATATATTTGTATAACTCTTTTTAAATAACAAAAATGTATATTTTTGTATAACTCTTTTTAACTAACAAAAATGTATATTTTTGTATAACTCTTTTATTTTGACAAATTGTAGCTTTTGTTTTCAACTAATATAACACCTTCATTTCCATATCTTTTTCCTATGTATTCTAATATCATAAAAAGAATATTTTTATGTTACATCGTTCCTAACCTTTCATATTAACATAAAAAGAATACTTTTATGTTAAACAAATTCAAACATTTCAACAAAAACAAATTAAAAAAGATAACTTTGTTTTTGTCGACAATTCTATTTCAACAATAACATAGAAAAGTGATATATTGGTTTTTTCGACTACTCTAATTCAACAAAACATACAAAGGTGGTGTTTTGTGTTGTCGTCAATTCTAACTCAACAAAACAAATAAAATGTGATATTTTTATCAACTCAACATTTTACAACTAAAATGTTGTTTTTATAAATCTTAACATTTTATAACTAAAATGTTATTTTTATCAATCTTAACATTTGACAACTAAAATGTTATTTTAATCTATCTTAACATTTTATAACTAAAATGTTATTTTTATCATACAAGACATTTCTTCATAAAATTGATGTTTTTAATTACCATGTCATTCTCTAATAAAAGTGATGTTTTCTAATATCATATAAAAGAATATTCTATATGTTAACATCTTTCTATGTATTCTAATATCATATAAAAGGATATTTTATTTGTGAACAATTTTCTATGTTAACTTATCAAATTAAAAATGGTAATTTTATTTGTTAACAAATTTCTAATTAACCAAAAATGACATTTTGGTTTCAACAATTTTATCTTAACAACATGAGATATTGTTCTTCAAACAAACAACCAGGATATACTTGTTTTCAGCTAAACAAACACGGTATGTTTATTTTCAACTATTTTATAACAACAAGATATATCATATATTTTATATATACAATAAAAACATAGTTTTTATTGTATACAGAAAATTCTGACAACCAGGAATACACCCAATTCAATGCAGTGGTACATCGCAATCACGACACAAATCAACATTTTAATACAACATCACATAAATTTTATATGAAATGAATATAAATTTCACATTTCAGTAAATAATAAATTTTAAATTAATAAATAGAAATCTCACTAATGGTTTTAATTCTGATCAGTTCAGATCTGAAAATTTTCCAAAATCTTATTTGCTCTGTTTCATATTCCGTCAGATCCATAGTCTAGATCTCATCTTCACGGTCACAACGAACTCAGTTTCGTTCCATTCTGATTTAATTTGAATAAGATATGGTATTTTCAATACTAATGACAATTTTAAAAATTAGTTAAGGAATTTATTAGATCTAAACCTTCTTCTTCCTCTAACTTTTACAGGCAGTTGCTTTTGTATTGAGTTCAGAACTAGGGTTCTGATTTGCGCGCAACACAGTCGCTTTGGCTTCGCTTGGATTATACGACGTCAAAAGGGGAGGAATGGCGTGCCGGACGCTGGTGGTCCGGTCAAGTGCGACGGCCGATCGGTGACGCGGTTCTGGTCGACGCGGCGTTGGTTTCGAGGCCTGAATCTCAAGCTACGAGCGACGGTGGAGGACGAGGTGGATATGGATGTGAAGATCGAAGGAATCACTACAAAAACTTCAACAGGAGTACTGGGTTTCGTGTAGAGAATTGGAAGTTATTGGGAAGGGAAGGTTAGAGCTGTAGCCGCCATTGAATTTGAAAGGGTATCGGGTTCCAGATGTATTAGGGTTTGTACCATATACTAGTATATATATATATATATATACGTGTGTTTAATTTATTTATTTTTATTTTAAATTCTTTTAATTCGATAAAGGCCCATCAATCTATATGAACTCCAATTCAAACTCAACGACTGTCGCCCCTAACCAAATACCTCCGCCCTGGACACAATGGAACATGTTTCGTAACCCAATTCGGTTGTTATGATATGTTTTTCTTTAATTTTAAATTATAAATCATTTAATTATTTAATTTGATCACACATTTAAATTTACCGGGGCCACATACGATCTCTAAAAATTCCAGAAAAATTATTTCTAGTTATGGTTTGATGATACAGTACTAACAAAACTAATTTCGTCGAATTCCGACATCGTTTGAAAAATGGCCATTTTCTGGTTGGTCGAATTTGACTAAAACTGACAAAACACATTTTCTTTTGCCACGCTCACATATTAATTCGAAAAATGAAGCCTAGCAATAATTTGACATTCCGGTTCCAACAAAAGCGGTTTCATCGAAAACCGAGGTCATTTGTAAAATGGCTATTTTTAATATTAATATATATATATATATATACATAAATAAATAATACAACGACTATTCTGAATTTTAAATTGGACATAACTTTTGATTCCCGCTATGAAATTTAAATTTTCCGAATTCTTTGGAAAGATACTATTAAATAGATTCTAAAATTTTTGCTTTCGCTAAAATCCATTAAATATTGAATCTGGTACGTTCAGTCAAAGTTCAACTTTGACTTTTCAAACTGCCATGCTAATTCCAATTCCTTTTGAAATTTAAATAAATATATTCGTTCTATCTTTGATTAAAATAAATTTTTAGTCATTATTATTTAAAATAAATTATTTTAAATGTTTAAAATACATTAAAATTTCCAAAATAAAAATTTTAAATTGGCCCCAAAATTCCAGGTTGTTACATGAAAGGTGAATTTGATAGCTCAAATAATCAAATTCAAGAAATGATCGAGAATGGAATACTGACAGTTTTACTCCAGGCGATAGTTAAATCTTTAATTAGATTTGAACATGAAATGGTAAATGAATTTACCGAAAACACCTTGGTGTTAGATATGAAGTATTACCAGTTTTGCTTCAAGGGATGAATTGGTGGGGATTGAGAAATTAAACAAATGATTACTTCGGTAATGTGCGCTAATCTCGACTAGTTTGGATAAACCATAATTTGGTTTGAATTGAAATCCCAAATAAGATTAAAGAATAAATTTGAAGAATTTATCTTTGATAAAATTAATGTGAACATTTCCCAAAGTATAAGAATATTTGAATAAAAGAATATTCTGGATTGGAATGGGGGCGTATGTTGTGTTTTTATAGCACTTGTTTATTATATACGCGAGTTACTCAGAAAGAATGGGTTAATCCCATTCTAAATAACTGATTTGATGATATGTCGAGGATGAAGACGGTGGCTGAAGACCGAAGGCCTTCACATCGTTTGGATGATTACTGATGTCTTGATTGGCCTGTACACCCAAGACGAGGTAATAAGTGGTGATCGTCTAGACGTACTTGGAGATCGACCGGATATGCGAGGTCCTCTCTCCTGTATTAGACATATGGGACGAGGAATAAGGTGCCTCCGATTTCGTTCAGACCTAGAACGAACTTGTAAATGGATGTGTGTCTGACATCAGATTTCATTCTGTGTGATCGATAGACATCGGTTGCATAGCGTGAATTTCATGTGTGGCATGCTGAGAAGCAAATGATCAAGGCTGTTGTTGAAAAGCAAAGTCTTGTGGTTGATGATCAAAGCACGGCTTTAATATAGCATAGCTTTGTGCAGCATTAATTCGCGAGCCTCACACCTCAGTGTGAACTAGAAACTGGAGAGGACTTCAGGAAGGGCATGCATTTCCTTCTAACTAGGAGTTCTGTCAGCGTTTTACAAGCCCTGGTGTTTTACTTATGTGGATGATGGATAGCGAGGCGCCTTGATTATATCGACTCTGTGGGGCCGATGGATGGTATGGTCTTTATACGGACCAGATTGATGCCCCATAGGGCAGGGAAATGCATTGTTCAGGCATTTTAATCCACTCCATGTGGACCGGCACTGACGATTCAAGGTGCAGTTGCAGCTGTTTCTGAGACACGGGCTAGAGCCTCTCGAAGCGGTAAGGACGATCCCTTGCCTTAGTTCACAGATGGAAATCCAACTTCCAATACATGACATTTGCGGTTTTTATTGTAGAGCCTAGTATTGGCGACATGATATATGGTACCCATGCCACCTAGGATTGATACATTTATATTTGAAGTTGTTTTATACACTATGCACTTATAATAGCATCAAATGATTTATTTTAACGTACCAAGCATGTTTGGCTATTATTAGGGAAAAACCTATCCTCCGGCTTGCGTTGCATTGTGTGATGGGACCTGGGTCTTATAATAGCTTCAATTTTCCAAAAAGCATTGCGCTATTTGTTATATGCACTAGTATTCTTGGAAGGAAACCCATTCCGTGTTATACGCCGTGGTCCCTTGATATATCTGATTTAAAGTAAAGTTTTAAATAACTGTTTTAGTTCTCACACCAGTCACATGACTGACCTGGAGTTTATTGTTTTAACCTAAACTCTGTGTGCCCCTATTTTCCACACGGGCAGCTAGTAATTTTGGTTTTGCAGATTTATATTCACAGGATCCTGGTTTACACCTGGAATGATATTCAGAAAGCTCTGTATCCGTATATTCCTTTCAGTTGTGTTTGTATTATTTTCTGCTGCATTGTAACTAGTAAATCTCTGATATTTAGTAAATGTGTAATATTTATTCATACTTTGTATATTCTTGTATTCTGATGAAATAGTTGTAATAAGCAATGAAATGTTCTTCTGTTTGTGTTCTGATTTGTCGTGTTCTCAAAGCAATCCAGGCTTTCCTTCACGGGGAAGTTTGGGTCGTCTCATTTGGTATCAGAGCTTTGGTTTATAGAGCTCGAGAACAAGGCACCTTAGAACCAAACGAAAGAATTCATCAATGATTGGATTAGTAGTATCCAATGAGAATGACTCTTTAGAGAAAGGATCAGTATTATCCTAGAACGAGTTGGAAGAGTGTTGTTTTTAAAAATATAAGTAAAAACAAATCATTTTTTGAAAATTAAATCCAATTATACGTACTTGATTATTCATTTTATATTGAATTTGGCCAATCGAGTATATGAGATTTTTCTTATACGTGTCATGAACGTGTATTCGAAGTTTTAATATACTGGATAGATATAGAATCACACTCTAGTCGCCCGAAGATGATTCTGATGATTGAAATATCATCATCAGATTCTATGTTCGAGTTTCGAAAGTGGAATTTCTATATATTTCCAATTGGCTGGTGTGAGAACCGAAACTAGATAAGGTCTGTTGTTGTGATTTGGCATCAAAAATGGATTTTTATATATATAAAAAAAATTATGAATTTGAAACGATTAACCAACTAATCGATTGGTGGATGTGTTTCATGATTATTGGTTTGATTAATTAAAATTTTGAACCATTAGCCAAATGGAATTAAAATCTTAAAATGACAAAATTAACATTTTTATCATGTATATTGTAATAACCCGCATTCTACGCATCAGAGGATCGTAGAATATTTATTTATTTCTTATACAAAGTGATATGGTCGTGTAGAGCTGGAGAACGACTATTGGGATCATTTACCATGTTCATAATTTTTGCCGATTTTTAAATGACTATTTTGCCCCTAGCTGATCTTATTTCATCCATAACTTTTGATTGGAAAGGAGTTTTGACCTGAAACCACTTCCATTGGCTTTGGATGATGGTTTACCTTTCCGTAGAGTGGTCACATGTGGAAAACGGACTTACCGTTTGGAAGATATGGCTGAAATAAGGTTTGGAAGGTGAAAAACTGCTTAACCGGGCCAAATAGGGTGATTAGTGAATGGGCCCATAATCCATTTCGGGATTAGGATTATGGGGAGGCTGAAATGAGTTAGGTTTTCATTCCATTTCAGTTTTCTAGCCGCCACTTACCTCTTAGAAATCCTAACAATGGCCTCCAACCTCTAAAACACCTCCAAATCACTTTCTAATCAAGGATTAGGCTTAGCAACATCAAATCAAGGGAGATCTTCACTAAATCAAGATTAGAGCTGCTGTTTAGCAATGGTATTCGCGCCATATCAGAACTTTATTTCAGATCTAAGGTTCATTTGTGGCTAAGTTGAGTGATTAGCTTGCTTTTAAACGAATTATGGCTAATTAGTGTTAATTAGCATTTTTAAACGTAATTAAAATCTAGAAAAATATTTACAAATTTTTAAATGACGTTTTAGACCTCTGTTAGAAACTTGAGTTAATTGGGTTAAGTTTTGTTAATCCTATAATTAATTATGCTTGAACATGCTTAAGTGAAAATATGAGGTTTTGGCAATGTTTGATCCGTTTCAACCTATCATATTGATGTTTTGGTGTTTGAGGTAACTTCTACTTGTTGCTATGACTGTATGGTATGCTTTGTGATTGGTTAGAATAGTTAGAATGGTCGAGAACGCCGTCGAATGGCATAAAACACTCGTCGGAAAAGTTGCAGGAAAGCGGTGCAGGTTTTCGGATCGGATGGATGGGCTCGGACCGGATAGTGGACTGGGCAAGGGATCACCCGAACCGAATCGGGGTTTGGAACAAGAGAGAGTATGGCAAAAAGGAAGGCCACTATGGTTGACCTGGGATCAGATCGAGCAAAGGAAGGAGGAAACCGTATCGACTCGAAGGGAAGTGAGGGGGATCGGAGCAGAAGAGAATGGGGAAGTGGATCGGACCGTGACCAGGAACCCGAACCGAACCGATGGAACAAGGGTACACCGAACCAAATCGAGGCATGTACATCCGAAACGAACCAATGCGATGTGAGGCGAGCTGAACCGAGACGAGGGCCAGTGAATGAGGCAACCCGAACCGATGACTAGGGGGAGACCCAAACCGATTCAGTGATGACCAATAACCCGATATACAAAGGTAGTCCAAGTTGGAAGTTAGAGCTCAGGATCTAGTTGGGAACCAATGAGTTCACTTCGCGATTGGACTTTGCTGCGGGACGTGTGCTAAGGAGTTGTCGACGTTCATAACTTCGATCACCACTGAAAAAGAATGATATGCTACGTATCAGTACAGTAGAGTCATCGCGACTTGAGGGGCAAAGTGATCGTAGTAGAAATTTGAGCCAGTCCAGTGGAGCCCTTGTGACTCCATGGGGCAGATGGATATAGTAAAGGATTAGTAATGCTATGAGCCAGTGCAATTGAGCAGTTGTGACTCCATGGGGAAAAGTGGACATAGTGAAGGATTAGTGGCTATGGATCAGTGCAGTGAAGTCATTGTGACTTCATGGGGCAGAGTGATCATAGCAAAGTATTGGGTGATTGGAGTGGTGGATATCCTATGCTTTACGCACTGAGTAAGAGATGTGAGGATGTTGCTATGCTTGATTATTTGCCATCATTATGACATGCACACCCCCACCCCCGTATGCTTGTACACCATATGTTAGTGGCATCTTAGAGTATTGTACAGTATGTAGTGCTAACTCTTTGTTTGCAGGTCCAGGTTCAGGTATGGTTTAGTATACCTATTATTGTTTTGTTTAGCTGCTTATCGCTCATACCAGACTTTTGTCTGACCCAGAGTTTTATGTCTCTTCTTATTACTTTGGGTGCTCCTAAACGAGCAGACTAGAGATAGGTTAGTTGGTGATGCACGAGTAACTGATCCGGAGACGAGCAAGAGGCTTCCACGTGTGATATATATATATATATATATATATATATATATATATATTCTCCCTGTGTCGTTGGTGGTTACTACTTTGGGCATTAGTAGTGTACCTTTCTTGTTTAGCCTTTTGAGACAGTTTTAAAAGTTGTAATAATGTTGGCTTTGGATCATAAGTTGTATTTTGGATTTTCCGCTGCTATGATAGTTTATTTTAGCTTATACACATCTCACCAGTTTTGCGTCAAGTATATGTTATGATTATATTTTATTCCATGCGCTATGAGACATACTATAGGTTCTTTGTTGATTCTTCGTCTTCTTTCTTTTCTTCTGACGACTGTCCCATGTTAACTAGACATGTGTACAATGCACTTATGGAGGAAATGTCGGTTGGTTCGGGGTGGGCTGTCACATTTGGTATCAGAGCTCTAGGTTGCATAGTTAACCTAGGGGAAGACATTAGGGAGAGATAGTATGTATATGAGAGCGTGTATTTGTGATTACTTTGGTTTTCAAAAGCTATATATATATATACTATTAGCAGTATAAGGATGAAGTCGTACTGCACTGGCACCACTATGGAGATGGCTAATCGTTTTCTCTTTACAAATTTGACGATGAGCCAAGGTTTAAGAGGTGCTGGCAGAGGAGCCAATAATGGGCATGCTCCTGACATGAGGGCTATGTTTACTGACCTCATGAGAGATGTGCTCAGGGATATTCAGAGGCCGGCTCCTAATGTTGCTAATGAGGGTGGTGTAGCTGTGCAGGCGCCTAGGGCTGATTTCACCAAGCTGTGTAAGGATTACACTAACCTTGGTGGGAAGTTGTTCCACGGAACGGAGTCGGCCATGGATGTTCAGTATTGGTTGGATAGCTGTGACCGTATCTTCTAAGACTTAGGTATCGAGGATGGGATGAAGAGAAGGCTAGCATCACGTCAGCTGCAATGGCGAGCGATGAATTAGTGGAATGCTATTAAAGCAGCCACTCCAGAGGATCAAGTTACTTGGGATCGGTTTAAGGCTCGCTTTAGCGATAAGTTTATCCCAGCTGCTCAAAAGTCAGAATTGTTTAGGAAGTTCTTAGAGCTTAAGCAGAATGGTAGGGCGGTCTCGGACTATATTGTTGATTTTGATACCCTATCGAAGTATGGATTATCCCTTATCGATACTCCTGAGAAGAAGAATGAGAAGTTCATTACTGGGTTGGATGGATACTTGGGGGAAAGGCTTATTAACCATATCAATGAGACTTTTGAATCGATTGTTGGGAAAGCTTTGAGATCAGAGAGTCTTTACCCTAAGTCAAAGACCGAGGTTGCATCTGCAGAAGGTCTAAAGCCGCAAGCAGGCGGTGGAGGCAAGAACAACTCTCAGAATAAGAGGAAGCAGAACCAAGCTAAGGATGGCCAGTGTAACAACCCGAATTTTAATAACATGTTAAGACAAGAATCAAGGAGGAATTAAATTATAAAATCTGAATCAAGGGAAACGGGCTATGCCATTGCGTTCGTCTCGGAAAAATACGCGAAAAAGAGTCCAAGATTTCAAGAATCGGAGTCCGTATGACCAAGTTATGGCCCGTCAAAGTTTTCAAAAAATTTCAAGTTCAAAACAGTTTAAAACTAGAGCCAAATTTGAATTCAAACACACAGGGGGTAGGGCGGGAAAATTCCCGCCGAGGTCAAGTCGACAGGGGTGTCGACTGCACAGTCGACACCACCCCCCCATGTCGACTAGGCAGTCGACATGGGTGTCGACTTGCCTGGTCAAGCCTAGTTGGCCTGGGTGCACCTGCTTGGCCTTGTGCTCTGTTCTGATGGCCTGTGACGGATTTTGAGGGTTCAGATCTGTTCTAGGGTTTATCTAAGGGCCTAAATTAGCTCCTACTTCTATAAAAACACCCTAAGACCAAGCTTAATTCACTACAATTCATCCTAACAATGAAGTGCTGCCCAAATCTCTCTTGATCATGGCCTCCATCTCCAACTTTAAGAGCTTATGCATTCAAATTGGTTATAAATCAAAGGTGAAAGCTTTCTACAACAATTCAATAGAATAGATCAACGTCACTACAACGATTCTACGATAATCTCTGTTCTTAATTCTCGATCTACGCATTGTAAGTTCTAGTTATTTTCAGATCTAAATATTTAATTATAATATGGCGATGAAATAAAGTGAAATTGATGTAAGTTTAGTTATATTTGCGGAATGTGAATTAAGATTAAAATCATGTTTTGCGATCAAATGAAAATAGTACGATGCTTATTATGTTTGGTTATGTTGTATAATATTATGCCAGTGATTTGATTCTATTATCATATTGGATTGGGAATTATTGAGTAGTTTATTATGCAAGTTTATGTTGTAGATTCATGCGACAAATTGTCAAATCTACATGTTTATGTATAGGAAAAAAACCTATGCCACACTTATCTTATATTTGTGATTGGCTTGTGAGTATGTTAATTTAATCTATGTTACCAAGTAACGCATGTGTATGTTGATTAGCCTATGTTGCTAACTCGCATATACGTATGTTGATTTGCCTATGATGCAAATTAACATATGTATAATGATTAGTTCATATTGCTAATTCTCATGTATGTATGTTAAAATGGCCTATGCTAAAAATACACATATATGTTGAATTAGCTTATAATTGCGAGTTCACACTTATGACACTATAATGTTCATAATGGTTATTTTGCAAGTTCACCCCTATAATGCTCATGATGTCATTTTGCAAGTTCACCCCCATTATGTTCACATTAATTATGCCATCAATGCCAAAATTATACCTTTGTCATGTTTATGATTGTATATTTGTGTACATTAAATTAGGCTAAGTTTTTAGCCTAAACTTTATACTCTAAAATCATATGAACGTAAATTAGGCTATGATAATTAGCCTAATATTAGACGGGGCAACGGTGGGTTAAAATGATTAATTATAGGAAAACTTGCCATAAATTGGTCATTTATCACATGAGTGATTTATGGCATAAAATGGTATTAATTATATACCTAATTTAATGAGATTGATTGGAAACAAATTGGGCAGTAAATTTGAATTTGAATAATTTACATAATTAAAATGTAAATTAGAATTATGGCATAAAATGGTATTAATTATATACCTAATTTAATGAGATTGATTGGAAACAAATTGGGCAGTAATTTGAATTTGAATAATTTACATAATTAATGTAAATTGGAAAATACGAATATGCTTAGCACGAGGTTGGATTGAGTTGTGATGTAAACCTGCCCGGACCCGCCCGGCTGTCCAGTAATTACAGCAATACCTATCCAATGTGGGAGGCTAAGCATTAGGCCCAATAAAGACCCGAGGTTAGACTGAGTTGTGGCATAAGACTGCCCGGACCTGACCGGCACACCGGCAGCCACAATAATATCTGTCTAATGTGAGAGGTTGGTGCCCTAATAAGACAACTAGAGCTGAGCTAGGGTTGGTAGGGTTAAGTTAACTAGAACACTTAACCAATTTCAACATGTTAACTAAATTGGTGGGTAGGGTTAGGTTAATCTGGACACTTAACCAATTTAATATGTTGACTACGGGAGTGGGTAAGGTTAAGCAAATGTTTTACCGTTATAACATGATTAAACTGGACTAGAGAGTGAGGTTAAGTTAATGAGAACACTTAACTAATACAATGGGTTAATTAGACAAGTGGTTGCGGTTAAGTAGTAACACTTAACCAACATAACAGGACAAGCGGGTGGGCTAAGTTAACTTGAATAAGTTGATAACACTTAACCATTATAATATGACTAGTGGATGGGGTTAAGTTAACATGCACTTAACCAATCTGATGTGATGCGTGGTAGGGTTAAGTAACACATGGGTTTAAGTTAACAAGAAAATTCTTAACCAATGTAACCAGATAGACGAACGGGGTTAAGTTAATAAACCACACATAACCAATCAAACATAATAAGCGAGAAAGGTTAAGTTAACTAAGGTAAACACTTAACCATGGTAACATAACTAGTAGAAGGGTTAAGTACATATCGAGTTGGTGGGTAATATTAGTAAATATAGGCCCACATACACTTAACCATTAAATACACATGCTTGAATCAGTAGCGGTGTTAAGTACACATCAGGGTTGGTGGGTAATATCAGAGAATATAGGCCATAGACTTAACGATTAGAAAAAACTATTAACGGGGACCAATTTAAGCAGTAACCCACATTAGGTATCAACGGAACCCTGAGCTAGGCAGGGTGGGGCACGATTACTGGGCTGATTATAAGAGGTCAAATTAGCGGCGGTTGGTGCAACCGTGCAGGTTCTAACGGAGTGCGGGCGTGCACACACTTCGGCGTAGAAAATTTAGCCACTGGGCATCAGTAGATATAAAGCTGTGCATCTTGATTGTGTCAGGGTTGCCACCATGGAACTTGATACACCCCATGGTGGGACCAACACAGGTACCTACAAGTAGGAGGTCGCGTGACACAAACGAGAACTAGGTCAAGTAGGGAGCCGATCGATAAGGTAGTAAGGGTGCATCGAATATATACATGGCCATTGGGGTGATCGAGGTGGAATCCTCAAAATCGATGTACACCTGAAGGCTACCATAATTGCGGGGATTGGGATCACGTTGTAATTATTATATAACACGGGCTACTAGTTGGGACACTAGTAGGGTGTACGGATCCTTGTTACACAGGACACTAGTTGGGATACTAGTAGGAGTACAGATCATTCCATGTAAGACACTTATGAGGATGCTAGTTAGGTGGTGCAGAGCAAATAGATATCGTTTTAATGGTAAAGCTTAGAAACCTTGCGATGTTATTCTTGATAGAAACCATGCGGTGGGATACTTGATAGGAATCATGGGATGTTATACTTGTTTCATCATGCCCGAAGTTTATCTTGTTACCTTAGTTTATCTTGTTATCTTAGTTTATCTTGCCTACCTTGTCATCATGCTTATGTTTACTTTCAGTTTATAAATGCCATGTTATCTTTACTCATTTTTATGCTGAAAGTCACTAGGACTTACTCAGTCTTTATGACTGACCCGTTTGGTTTCGCCTCTTTTTCTTCCGTTCCCCCCCCACCCCCCAGGTTCACAGGGTGGGAATACAGCTTAGTTCGGATCTTACCAAGCTCCAAGGCTCTTTCATGTATGGCTTGGATTTCTCTTAGTTATGGCTTGCTTTGCTTTATTGGGGAATACTGCAGTTTGTTTTTATGCTTCTTTGATTTTGAGCAAGACAGATATTTTAACTATGAAATTGGGTATTGGAAGTTGATGGGCTTTTCTTGTAAACATTTATATTTGGTAAATGATTTGAAGTACTTCCACTTTATTTTCCGCTGTTTTATGTATGTCTGTCTTGTAATATTTCTGTTCCAATACCCATAATACTCCATTGAAGTTAAGGCAATCCCTTTGTGAGTGACCTTAACAGATGTGGGGTGTTACATTTGGTATCAGAGCAGAAGGTTACCAGATTGGGCAAAAGTTTTCAAAAACCTTCTGAAATTATTTTCAAAACATTTACAAAGAAACAAATTTTCAAGAAAATTTTGTTTTAATTAAAAGGCATATTCCACAAAGCCATATGCACTATCTTTTGATTCTCTCTTGAAATCTCTTCTCTCTCTTTTCACCATAGTGTCGTAGGCATCCGACACATGTCGGACGGCAAAAGAGTGCCCAACCTCCGTCTGTAGCCGTGGTAGTTCCATCTGCGTCTAATCTTATTTCAAGATTGGGTAGAGTGTCGTGCGTTGGAGGTAGCTTCGAGAGACTTATCAACAAACTATACAAGGACAGTAAGAACAAGAAGCTAGTTGTTATAGCTTAATCCACGAAGGAGGAAAAAGGTGAGAGGAAAGAGGCCAAAGTGAAAGAATGGTAAAACCCATGACAAGAGAGAGTATCTTTAGTGAGAAGGGACATGTAGTTAAGTATTATAGGAAAAGGGCAAGGGACTACATCGTTGAGAGGGAAATTGAATGCTCTCACTACTAGCATACCAAAGAGAGTGGTAACGTTCCTGTTAAAGGTTTAGCTTTTCTTTTCTGTCATCCCACTAGAACTTTTTTTTGTACATCGCATCCTTTTAATTCTGCTTCGAAAGTTGAGTCTCTGCACCTTAGTACTAGCATGGTAGATGATCCCATTTTTATTCTGTTGGCGAAATCGGCTCATTTATTCATGACTTGTTTGGACTTGAGAATGTCTATGCTAAGTATTGAGTCTAGATGTAATGTTTATGTTTTGGGCTATGGGTTGATTCTAGCGATGGAGTGGTTATCCAGTAAGGGTGACCTTCTCGGTTTTGAAAAGAGTGTAGTTAGACTCTTGACTTGCGTCAGTAATACCCTCGAAGTCGCATGTAACCTTTAGGGTTCTATCATGATTTGTTTCCTAGAATCTCTTGACACATTTATTGGTAATTTGTAATCCGATCGAGTAGTGTTCGCCACTAAGGCGGATGGGTCATTTCGCTTATGCATGAGTTGTAGAGAATCACCTTAGTAAGTACATTTGGCAACATGGTTGGTATTTATTTCCAAGAGATAGTTCTTCTGCGTGGAATACCTGATAGTAAGTGGACGAGATCCAAGATTCACTAGTGAATGTTGGAGAGCTTGCATGAAACCATGAGTACGCAGTTATGTTTGAGCTGATTATACTAGGAGGAGAATAAGTGAAAGTGGAACGAGAGGCAAAAGTGAAATGGATTCCAACCCATATTTTGGAAACAAGAATTAAGAAGCTACGGAATTGTGAAGTTAAAGGCGGTCAAAGCACAAAGGAGTTAAGCTCAAAGAAATGCGACTTAGAAGATTGAAGACTAGATTCGCGCATCATATCTCTTTTTTAGGAGTATATCCATGATCTCTCTTTTCCTATAGAGCTTACTCACATGCTATCTTTTGTGTATATCCTGTCGGTCCTATCCTCAATCTAATTTCTGTTGCAAACCCCATAGGTAGTATGACTCATCTGTTAGTAACACATGTTGGGGCTTGAGGGTGTTCGTTGGGTTGACTAAACACTTTTTTTTGGGGTTTTATAGGATATGGGTTAGTTTTAGGAAGGGATTCCTTGTGACCTAAAAAAAAAAAAAAAAAAAAAAAAAAAAAAAAAAAAGAGGAGTCCGTCATGCTTAGTTTCCTGGAAACATATATATATTGGTTGGGTTGAGTAATTCTTTGGGTGTCATTCTGATGTTGATTTCGGTCTTCGGGACTGATGCTTAGAGAGTTCTTCTCCTAATCAGGATATAGGTGGCGTAGATTTCCAGTTTTGACATTGTCTAATGGGCACAAAGTTTTTACTTGCTTCTATCACTAGATTATATCTTTAGGTAGGAACAATTGGATGTAAACATGTGTTTGAGACATGTTATGATTGATGGTTGCAAGTGGTTGCAAGTGGTTGCTAGTGGTTGCTCGTGGATGCATTTACACATTAGGCACTAGATCGGCTCAATCACCTTTCATATTGCATATGCATGAGTGTTTACACTTGTTTGTGGATGAAATTGAATGTGTTATCATGTGGATGTTGCATATGGATGGATGTTTGTGCACACATATAGTTTTTATGTGACTAGGACTATTTGTATACATGTCGGACTCATGGCACTAAACATATTTTGCATCTAGAAGATCAATCAGGCCTGATCATTTGCATTAGACAAGGAACATATACACACACTTCTTGCATATGTTCATACAACATTAGAAATCTTTTAAGGACAATGGTTGCCTTTGGATGATGTTTTGAGTAGATGGATGATGGATGGTAGGATACGTTCTTCCTAACTTGGAGATTTCGGGGACGAAATCCTTAAAGGAGGGGAGAATGTAACAACCCGAATTTAAATAACATGTTAAGACAAGAATCAAGGCAGAATTAAGTTATAAAATCTGAATCAAGGGAAACAGACTGTGCCATTGCGTTCGTCTCGAAAAATACGCGAAATAGTCCAAGTTTTCGAGAATCGGAGTCCGTATGCCCAAGTTATGGCCCGTCAAAGTTTTCAGAAAATTTCAAGTTCAAAACAGTTTAAAACTAGAGCCAAATTCGACTTCAAACACACAGGGGACAGGGCGGTAAAATTCCCGCCCAGGTCAAGTCGACAGGGGTGTTGACTGCACAGTCAACACCACCCACCCCCCCCCCCCCCCATGTCGACATGGGTGTCGACTTGCCTGGTCAAGCCTAGTTGGCCTGGGTGCAACTGCTTGGCCTTGTGCTCTGTTCTGATGGTCTATGACGGATTTTGAGGGTTCAGATCTGTTCTAGGGTTTATCTAAAGGCCTAAATTAGCTCCTACTTCTATAAAAACACCCTAAGACCTAACTTAATTCACTACAATTCATCCTAACAACGAAGTGCTGCCCAAATCCCTCTTGATCATGGCCTCCATCTCCAACTTCAAGATCTTATGCATTCAAATTGGATTTAAATCAAAGGTGAAAGCTTTCTACAACAATTCAAGGGAATAGATCAACGTCACTACAACGATTCTACGACAATCTCTGTTCTTAATTCTCGATCTACGCATTGTAAGTTCTAGTGATTTTCAGATCAAAATATTTAATTATAATATGGCGATGAAATAAAGTGAAATTGATGTAAGTTTAGTTATATTTGCGGAATGTGAATTAAGATTAAAATCATGTTTTGCAATCAAATGAAAATAGTACGATGCTTATTATGTTTGGTTATGTTGTATAATATTATGCCAGTGATTTGATTCTATTATCATGTTGGATTGGGAATTATTGGGTAGTTTATTATGCAAGTTTATGTTGTAGATTCATGCGACAAATTGTCAAATCTTCATGTTTATGTATAGGAAAAAAAAACCTATGCCACTCTTATCATATATTTGTGATTGGCTTGTGAGTATGTTAATTTAATCTATGTTACCAAGTAACGCATGTGTATGTTGATTAGCTTATGTTGCTAACTTGCATATACGTATGTTGATTTGCCTATGTTGCAAATTAACATATGTATATTGATTAGTTCATATTGCTAATTCTCATGTATGTATGTTAATATGGCCTATGTTAAAAATACACATATATGTTGAATTAGCTTATAATTGCGAGTTCAACTTATGACACTATAATGTTCATAATGGTTATTTTGCAAGTTCACCACTGTAATGTTCATGATGTCATTTTGCAAGTTCACCCCATTATGTTCACATTAATTATGCCATCAATGCCAAAATTATACCTTTGTGATGTTTATGATTGTGTATTTGTGTACATTAAATTAGGCTAAGTTTTTAGCCTAAACTTTATACTCAAAAATCATACGAACGTAAATTAGGCTAAGATAATTAGCCTAATATTAGACGGGGTAATGGTGGGTTAAAATGATTAATTATAGGAAAACTTGCCATAAATTGGTCATTTATCACATAAGTGATTTATGGCATAAAATGTTATTAATTATATACCTAATTTAATGAGATTGATTGGAAACAAATTGGGCAGTAAATTTGATTTTGAACAATTTACATAATTAAAATGTAAATTAGAATTATGGCATAAAATGGTATTAATCATATACCTAATTTAATGAGATTGATTGGAAACAAATTGGGCAGTAATTTGAATTTGAATAATTTACATAATTAATGTAAATTGGAAAATACGAATATGCTTAGCACGAGGTTGGATTAAGTTGTGATGTAAACCTGCCCGGACCCGCCCGGCTGTCCAGTAATCACAGCAATACCTATCCAATGTGGGAGGCTAAGCATTAGGCCCAATAAAAACCCGAGGTTAGACTGAGTTGTGGCGTAAGACTACCCGGACCCGACCGGCACGTCGGCAGCCACAACAATATCTGTCTAATGTGAGAGGTTGGTGCCCTAATAAGACAACTAGAGCTGAGCTAGGGTTGGTAGGGTTAAGTTAACTAGAACACTTAACCAATTTCAACATGTTAACTATATTGGTGGGTAGGGTTAGGTTAATCTGGACACTTAACCAATTTAATATGTTGATTACGGGAGTGGGTAAGGTTAAGCAAATGTTTAACCTTTATAACATGATTAAACTGGACTAGAGAGTGAGGTTAAGTTAATGAGAACACTTAACTAATACAATGGGTTAATTAGACAAGTGGTTGTGGTTAAGTAGTAACACACCAACATAACAGGACAAGCGGGTGGGCTAAGTTAACTTGAATAAGTTGATAACACTTAACCATTATAATATGACTAGTGGATGGGGTTAAGTTAACATGCACTTAACCAATATGATGTGATGTGTGCTAGGGTTAAGTAACACATGGGGTTAAGTTAACAAGAAAATTCTTAACCAATGTAACCAGATAGACGAACGGGGTTAAGTTAATAAACCACACATAACCAATCAAACATAATAAGCGAGAATGGTTAAGTTAACTAAGGTAAACACTTAACCATGGTAACATAACGAGTAGAAGGGTTAAGCACATATCGGGTTGGTGGGTAATATTAGTAAATATAGGCCCACATACACTTAACCATTTAATACACATGCTTGAATCAGTAGCGGGGTTAAGTACACATCAGGGTTGGTGGGTAATATCAGAGAATATAGGCCCACAGACTTAACGATTAGAAAACCCTTGTAACGGGGACCCATTTCAGCAGTAACCCACATTAGGTATCAACGGAACCCTAAGCTGCGCAGGGTGCGGCACAATTACTGGGCTGATTATAAGAGGTCAAATTAGCGGCGGTTGGTGCAGAAGTGCAGGTTCTAATGGAGTGCGGGCGTGAACACACTTCGACGTAGAAAATTTAGCCACTGGGCATCAGTAGGTATAAAGTTGGGCATCTTGATTGTGTCAGGGTTGCCACCATGGGACTTGATACACCCCATGGTGGGACCAGCACAGGTATCTACAAGTAGGGGGCCGCGTGACACAAACGAGAACTAGGTCAAGTAGGGAGCCGATCGATAAGGTAGTAAGGGTGCATCGAATATATACATGGTCATTGGGGTGATCGAGGTGGAATCCTCAAAATCGATGTACACCTGAAGGCTACCATAATTGCGGGGATTGGGATCACGTTGTAATTATTATATAACACGGGCTACTAGTTGGGACACTAGTAGGGGGTACGGATCCTTGTTACACAGGACACTAGTTGGGATACTAGTAGGAGTACAGATCATTCCATGTAAGACACTTATGAGGATGCTAGTTAGGTGGTGCAGAGCAAATAGATATCGTTTTAATGGTAAAGCTTAGAAACCTTGCGATGTTATTCTTGATAGAAACCATGCGGTGGGATACTTGATAGAAATCATGGGATGTTATACTTGTTTCATCGTGCCCGAAGTTTATCTTGTTACCTTAGTTTATCTTGTTATCTTAGTTTATCTTGCATACCTTGTCATCATGCTTATGTTTACTTTCAGTTTATTCATGCCATGTTATCTTTACTCATTTTTATGCTGAAAGTCACTAGGACTTACTCAGTCTTTATGAATGACCTGTTTTGTTTCGCCTCTTTTTCTTTCGTTCCCCCCCCCCCCCCACCCAAGGTTCACAGGGTGGGAATACAGCTTAGTTCGGATCTTACCAAGCTCCAAGGCTCTTTCATGTATGGCTTGGATTTCTCTTGGCTATGGATTGCTTTGCTTTATTGGGGAATATTGCAGTTTGTTTTTATGCTTCTTTGTTTTTGAGCAAGACAGATATTTTAACTATAAAATTGGGTATTGGAAGTTGATGGGCTTTTCTTGTAAACATTTATATTTAATAAATGGTTTGAAGTACTTCCACTTTATTTTCCGCTGTTTTATATATGTCTGTCTTGTAATATTTCTGTTCCAGTATCCATAATACTCCATTGAAGTTAAGGCATTCACTTTGTGAGTGACCTTAACAGATATGGGGTGTTATAGCCAGAAAAAGAGCAAGAAAGATGTTGAGTGCTTCAGCTGTGGTAAGAAGGGCCATTATGCCAAAGAATGTCGGGCCAAGCCAGCGGGTAGGAAGTGATACAACTGTGGCCAAGTGGGACATCGTAAGGATAAATGTCCACAACTTCTTAAAGAGAAGAAGATTGTAAAAGCATATGCTATTAATGCTGTTCCTTCTTCGTCGAATGCCCCAACTGCGGCGGAGAAAGGAAAGAATGTTGTCATTCAAGGTATGCTTTCTATTTATGATGTACTTGTTCGAGTATTGTTTGATACTGGAGCTTCCCATTCCTTCATATCTAGTGACCTGGTAGATAGGTTGGGACTAGAACCCGAGATAGTTGATAGACCATTAGTAGTGACGATCCCGATTGGTGGTTCGACTAACCTTAGTATGATTTGCCGAAATTTGGTCTTATCGATTCATGGATGTATGTTTGTTTGTGATTGCTTTGTTTTGGGCTTTACTGGGTATGGCATTATATTGGGAGTCGATTGGCTCCAAAAATACGGGGTGGTGGTTGACTGTGAGGGCTTTTTGGTGACAGTTAGAGCAGATGATGGGCGGAGGGTAGTGTTTGGTAGTCTACCTAGTGATGGGGTAATGGCTAGTTTTATAAATTCCCTCGACATCCCGCATGATGAGTTGTCAGATGTGCCCGTGGCTAGCCAGTACGGCTCCTCGCGCTACCTTAAAGCCTCGCAGCTTTTGACAAGTGGGATTTCAATAATCTAGTTCGTACGCAGACGAATTTTTCCATAAACTAATCCTATTTGGTTTCAACCACAATCAACCATAGTCAACAATCAACCATTCGTAATATTCACCAAATTTCACGTCAACCAAAATCCTAACAATCACAACCAATATATATCGTCCATGGCCTGTGGACGAGGGGAGTATATATATATGGATATACGTATATAAATATATTTCAATTTCATTTCAACTCCATTCAATGCACATATGATTTTTACAACGTATATATAACTTATACATCGCACATATAATTTATACAACGCTTATACATGAGGAGTACAATGCTTATATAACTTATACATCGATCATATAATTTATACATCGTCGTTCCATATCGTTTTGAATTCAGAAATATCACATTGGGTTCCACTCCTCCAAAAATTGTAGCAAGCTCTAAAAATTTCCCGATCTCTTATACAATGCAGAAGACGTCCTCACAGTCTCTTGTTTCACTGGATTTCGACCACATAACAAAATGATATGATTTTTATAAGTTTGCAACGCTTTAGCGTGTTAAAATCAATTCAAAATTTCCAAGTTGTATACCTTCCACCACTGTTCAAAACTAGGTTTTGAATTTTTGTGCAAACGATGAAGCGGTAGGACGATCGGCTTGTGCAGTGTAACAACCCGGAAAATCAGAATCAATTTAAATATTTATTTTAAGGAAATTTTGTTAGGAAATGCGTCAAAATTTAAATATTCCATTTTCAAATTTTAAAAAAAAATTATTAACGAACGTAGCAATCATTTGTTTATTTATATTTATTTATTCATGCTCGAGAAACCTTAATGTCATTGCCATCTTTCATTATATATATATATATATATATATATGTATATATATATATATAATGAAACGCTCAGCAAAATTTAGGGAAGAAAAAAAATATTGTGGAAATATGGCAATAAATTTCTTTTAACACGTGTATACAAAGTATACTACATACATGTGTAGAAATATGACAATAAATTTTGTGTATTAATTGTAACTTATTTCCCATTTATCACCAATGAATTAAATAGCAACTGTTTCCCACGCTAGTCAATTAATCTATTGTAATCATTATTTTTATTTATACAAAGTTAACATTCAATGTAATTACCATTCATAATTAAGGTTATCATTTACCTTACAATTTATACAAACATAATTTCCAAATATATATATTACAACACAATGTAAAATACGCATTAATTCATATATATATATATATATATATATATATATATATATATATCCTATGCCTTGATTATTTTGCTTCTCATTTAATTATACTTATTGTAAAAATAAATTACAAACGTTTTTTTTAACAAAATATCAGTTACTGTCCAATAGCTTAACAACTGTTCTGCTTAATAAAATTTGTTGACTCATTGCAATTAAATGTAAATTTCAAATTCATTAATATATATATGTATATATATATATATATATATATATTTCTATGTAGTTATTATTTTTCTCATTCTATTTCTTTCGCATATAACTCCTCCTCAATTTAAGCCATGTTTCCCTATTAAACTCTTTTTAGGAAAATAAATTATGAACATAATATTTCTTCCACTTTATTTTCTTAGACCATATATAGTATGTGTCCATTCATTATAAGATTCGTTTCCATTTATTTGTACTCATCCTACCACTTTTGTTATGTGTCTATACAATAGAAAAATTATTTCCATTTATGTTGTATCCATTCTGCCACTTTTATTCCTTTAATTTGTGAGAATACATTTAAGTTAATTTTATATGATTTAAATTTATATACATGATTAATGGATTTGAAAATATGTTGTCGCATGAATGGCTAATTAATTATTGTCAGTGTGTGATAGTTGTCAGATAAATGCATTTGAGGCGCATTAATATATAACATGTATTTGGAATTTTATTGGTTGATTGCATGTAGAAAGTGAATATATCAAATGGGTGTTGAATATATCCATATACGATATATATATATATATATATATATATATATACATATATATATATATACTCACTACGACCTTGTATGAACTGTCAGCGGAAAATCCGGAAATTTCTAAATCTAATTAAGAATACAACATATGGATAAACGTTTTTTTTTTTTGAAATAAAAGAATTAGTTAACTAAATAAGATTACAAACATTTATATAAAGGGCCATTTGTAACCTAACCCTAATTCTAAATGATACAACCGCCACTTCTGAAACCATTGGTTGTTGTCTTCTGATCTTCCCTTCTCTTTTTCTCTTAAATTATTCAATGATTTTTCAAAATTATAAATACAAAATTGAAGTACTCTTCGAGGTCTTTCATATCAACGGTGAAGATCTCCTGATTAGTGGTGGATGAGGAGAAATTGTGCCTCAAAGGACACGACTTCGTGGTGGTTGTAGATGGCGGCGCAAGCAGTTCTTGGACGGGAACGATGGGTTCTCTTCTGCCTGGAGGAAGTAACATGGAAATTAGAAGAGAAGGGGGTTAAGTATTAAATTATTTAATTAATTAAGATTTAATCATTCGTTAATGTAATGAAAGTTTAAACAAGCGTATTTCTCTCATATGAATTCAGAATCAGACAAAACAACTTGCGTTGGGATCGCAGCGAAGAGGACGACAACATGGAGTTGACTAGAACAGATTTGGAGATTTCTACAATTTTAAATGGAGTAAAATCGATGTGAGATTTCTGATTTTTAAATAATTAATCAATTAAATTATTTTACTCTCTATGTAATGATTGTACGTGTATGATTTAGATCTGCTATGTTCTAAAATTTTGGATGATGATTGATCTATTGATTGGTGATGAATAATCATAGATCTGTATGTGTTGGTTAAATTAAAATAAATTATTTTCTCTTTGTCAATATTTGGTGAATCATATATATTAATCATATATAAAATATTATGTTATCATTTTTATTGAATTGAATTAGTTTTTCAATCCAATATAAAATATTATGTTATCATTTTTATTGAATTGAATTAGTTTGTCAATTCAATATAAAATATTAGGTTGTCATTTTCATTGAATTAGTTTGTCAATTCAATATAAAATATTAGGTTGTCATTTTCATTGAATTAGTTTGTCAATCCAATATAAAATATTATTTTGTCATTTTTGTTGAATTGAATTAGTTTGTCAATTCAATTAAAAATATTATTTTGTCCTTTTTATTGAATTGAATTAGTTTGTCAATTTAATTAAAAATATCATTTTGGTCATTTCTGTTGAATTGAATTAGTTTGTCGGTTCAATTAAAAATATCATTTTGGTCATTTTTATTAAATTGAATTAGTTTGTCAATCCAATATAAAATATTATGTTATCATTTTTATTGAATTGAATTAGTTTGTCAATTCAATATAAAATATTAGTTTGTTATTTTCGTTGAATTAGTTTGTCAATTCAATATAAAATATTAGGTTGTCATTTTCATTGAATTAGTTTGTCAATTCAATATAAAATATTATTTTGTCATTTTTGTTGAATTGAATTAGTTTGTCAATTCAATTAAAAATATCATTTTGGTCATTTTTGTTGAATTGAATTAGTTTGTCAATTCAATTAAAAATATCATTTTGGTCATTTTTATTGAATTGAATTAGTTTGTCACTCCAATATAAAATATTATGTTATCATTTTTATTGAATTGAATTAGTTTGTCAATTCAATATAAAATATTAGGTTGTCATTTTCATTGAATTAGTTTGTCAATTCAATTAAAAATATCATTTTATCATGTTTATTGAGTTGAAATAGAATTGTCAATTCAATAAAATTATCATTTTGTTTATATTATTGAGTTGAAATAGAATTGTTAATTCAATAAAATTATCATCTTGTTTATATTATTGAATTGAAACAGAATTGCCAATTCAATTAAAAGTATAATTTTTGCTTATATTGTTGAATTGAAATAGAATCGTCAATTAAATTAAAAGTATCATTTTTGCTTATATTGTTGAATTGAAATAGAATTGTCAATTAAATTAAAAGTATAATTTTTGCTTATATTGTTGAATTGAAACAGAATTGTCAATTCAATTAAAAGTATCATTTTTGTTTATATTATTGAATTGAATTAGAATTTTCAATTCAATCAAAACATCACTTTGTTTATGTTATGGAATTGAGTTAGAACTTTCAATTCTATATAAAATACATCACTTTTTGTGTTAATTGATAAAAACACCACCTTTGTTGTTGTTTGATTGTAGTAGAAAAAGATTACAATTTTTATTTGCAAACTTAGATGCAAATAAATATCCAATATAAAATTACATTTTTATTTGCATTCCTTGATGCAAATAAAACATGAGATCAAAAGTTACATTTTTATTTGCATTCTTTGACGCAAATAAAACATAAATTAAAAAGGTTACATTTTTGTTTGCATTTTAAATGCAAATAAAAGCCTAGTTTAAGAAGTTACAATTTTCATTTGCATTTTTTATGCAAATGAAAGAATAGAATAATAGCTACAATTTTTCATTAGCACTTTTGATACAAATAAAACATTGAATACAAGATTACATTTTTTATTTGCAAATTAGTTGCAAATTAGTTGCAAATAAAACATTGAATAAAATATTACATTTTTTTATTGCATTTTATTTGCAAATAAAAACATGATTTAAAAGGTTACATTTTTGTTTGCATTTTAGATGCGAACAAAAACATTAAAATAAAAGTTAAATTTTGTTTGCATTTTTTAGATGCAAACAAAAACACTAAAATAAAAGTTGCATTTTTGTTTGCATTTTTGATGCAAACAAAAACATTAAAATAAAAGTTACATTTTTGTTTGCATTTTAGATGCAAACAAAAAACATTAAAATGAAAGGTGCATTTTTTGTTTGCATTTTAGATGCAAATAAAAACATTAAAATGAAAGTTACATTATTGTTTGCATTTTTGATGCGAATAAAATATTGATTTAAAAGTTGCATTTTTATTTGCATTCTTTGATGCAAATAAAACATGAATTTAAAAGGTTGCATTTTTATTTGCATTCTTTGATGCAAATAAAACATGAAATAAAAGTTGCATTTTACTTTTAAATTAGAAGTTACCTTTTTATTTACATTTTAGACGTAAATAAAAGAATAGGATTAAAAGTATCATTTTTACATTTATATTAGAGACAATAAAAAGATAGGATTTACAAAGTTACATTTTTAGTTACATTTTAATTGTAACAAAAATTATAAAAGTTGAGGTATCATTTTTATTGTCAAATTATATGTGAATAAGAGAATACATCAAAAGTTACATTTTTATTGACAATTTAGATATAAAGTCAAAAGTTACATTTTTAATGACATTTTAGATACACAATTAAAAGGATAGAATTACATATGTCATTTTATTGTCATTTCAACGACAATAAAAAGAATAGAATTATGTGATACATTTTTAGTGTCATTTTAGTTGAAATAAAAAGAACTGATTTTACTGTTACATTTTTATTGTCATTTTAGAGACAATAAAAAGAATAGATTTAAATATCATATTTTTATTATAAATTTAGATGAAAAAAATGGTAGACTTAAAAATCATGTTGTTATGGTCATTTGGTTTCAACTTGACTATAGACTGTGTTTGGCTTGCCTGTGATTGTTTGAAAAGTAGTTGAAACCGCCAATGATTTATATTTATATATATATATATATATATAATAAATTAAAACGAATCGCGCGTGGTAGTTCGCGTTTCGGCAATCATAACTTCAAATAATTATACTGTAAGATCCGACCGTCGGATTTTCCCAAAACTGGAACCGTTAGGACCGCTTTGGAAAGATCTTTCCAATGATATGAATTTTGTTAAAATCCAATGGTTAGATATCAAGATAAGTGTAAATCAAATTTTGGTAAAAACAGCGCCAGGGCTGCCCATCGACCCGAAGCGTCATTAATTAAATTTGGTTATATTTATATAAAATAAAAATAGCAATTAGTCGTTACTAAATACCACCAACATTATGAAATGATTTTTAAACATATATATGCGAGGATCATTTGAAAAGACCGAGTTAAATCTCATTTCAAATGATCATACGACGTTCTAAATTGAAGATCTTAAAGACGGCTATTGAAGACCGGCGATCTTCACATCGAAAGGATAACTACTGATGTTTGGCATTGACTAGCTACCAATAAAGGGTTAAAGTGGTAGTTGTCCAGACGTACTTGTTGATCATCTGGATACGCGAGCACCTAGGTGACCCCGGATTCGTTCAGACCCAGAACGGACTTGTAAATGGAAGTGTGTCCGACATTGAAATTCATGCTTTGTAATTAAACTAATTTCTATTAATATATATCTATGGTGGCGGAGAATTTATTCTCTTGCTAAACACCCTTCTTTGAGACACACGAGCTCGAAGGTTATACATTGTTAGTTATTGACCGCATGGTATGAACTGTCAATATGACATGCCAAGATGCAATTGATCGAGGCTTTTGTTGTAAAGCAGAGCCTTGTGGATGATGATCAAAGAATAGCCTATTTAGGCATAGCTTTATGTATTACGTTACCTCGCGAGCCTCACACCCCGGTAGAGTCAAAAACGGGACAAGGGAACGCAGGGAGTGCACATGTTTCTTTCTAGCTAGAAGTGGTGTTTGGGTTTTTTACAAGGCCCTGCATTTTTACTTATGTGGTTGATGGAAT
This sequence comes from Allium sativum, assembly GCA_030737875.1. Classification (NCBI taxonomy): domain Eukaryota; kingdom Viridiplantae; phylum Streptophyta; class Magnoliopsida; order Asparagales; family Amaryllidaceae; genus Allium; species Allium sativum. The sequence goes on along the minus strand of CM060911.1, from coordinate 49,551,873 downwards.
GAGGCTCCTCAGATATTTTTATTGGTCGCCAATGGCCAATTTATAGATCCAATAGGATCGGGGAGCGTGCATTCAGGCATAACTAATCCACTAGCATTATTTATGGACCGGCCCTGCTGTATCCAAGGGTTCACTGCGGGGAATCCTGGGACATTGCTAGAGTGTCTCGAATCGGTTTTGGAGAACGTCCCTAGCCTTGACTCATGATGGAAACCAACCTTCAATACGACATTACGGTCTTGATTGTAAACCTATATATGGCGACATAGTATATGGTTGCTATGCCGTCTAGGATTGATTCATTTACTTTGAAGTATTTTTGAAACATATTAGACACTAATAATAATATTAAAAATATTATTTTCTACGTATCAAGCATTTTTTATCATTAGAAGGTAAAACTATATCCTCCGTTTGCTTGCATTGTGTGATGGGACTTGAGTCTTATAATGATTTCATTTTCTAAAAAACATTGCTTTGTTTTTTACTTAAAAATTTATAAAACTAATGCACTGGAAATCCAATGGAGTAAACCCGTTCCGCGTTAGCGGCGTGGTCCAGTGATTAGCCATATTATTAGTGTAGTAAGATTTCTCACACCAATCCCATGACTGACTCGTAGTTTGTTTCACTTTGCAAACTTGGGTGCCATACGGGCAGTCGAGTGATTTGCTTTGCAGATATTTATCTATTGAGCAGGATCCGGGATCGAAGCTTAAAGCTGTATCTTGAACAAGGATAGTCTTCCACTGCATCAGTTTATTCATTTCCGCTGCATTGTTTTAAATCTATTGTAAATTTATTCTTCTGTTGTTGTATTATATTCGATGTACTCTGATGTAACATTATTGTAATGTTTATAAAAGTCTTCTGTTATTTGTTCTAATGTGTTGTAATCCCAAAGTTAACGTATGCGGGTTTTGAACGGTTTTAGTCGATCTTGTGACCGATTAGGTCCGGGAAAAAGCCGAATCGTTACATGCAGCGTTGTAGAGGGTGGAGCAGGCTTCCTGGTGCCGGGTGTACGGCCCAGATCAATGGTTTGTGCTGGCCTCGGCGGCGGTTTAAAGATCGGGACTTTGAGAGGTCGATCCGGCTTCAATACTCGACGAAAAATTCCACAGTAGTTATGGATTTGAAGCTCTCAATGCGTACTACAAAAACCTCAACTGGGTCGAGTGATTTTACTGAGTAGTTTGCGAGATTTTAAAGAGAGAAGGAGATGAAGCCTGTCCGCCATCGCGCGAGGTAATCGCGGAGAGAGAAAAGGAATTTTCCTTTTTTATTTTTGTAAAAAAACTGATAGGCCCGTGCTATTTATAATTCCAAAAATATCTGTTTTTCCTAACGAACTCCAATTCAAACCCAACAACTGTCATCCCTTGCTATATACTCCCATTTCGGACACAATGGAATATGTTTCGTAGGCCCATTTGACAGTTTCAGTCAGTTATTCTTCAAATTAAAATGTAAAACATTCAAATATGGATTTGAACGTAGATTTCAATTTGCCGAGGCCACATACTAACTCCAAAAATTCCAGAAAAATAAATCCAGCTATGTTTGGATGATATGGTCTCAACAAAACTGATTTCGTGAATTTGGAGACCGTTTGAAAAATGGCCATTTTCTGGTCGATCCAAATTGACTGAAATTAACCAAACACGTTTTCTTTTGCCATGCTCAAATATTAACTCCAAATATTATGGAATTTGGAATCTAGCAATAATTTGACATTCCGGATCCAACAAAAGTGGTTTCGTCGAAAACAGAGGCCGTTTGCAAAATGTCTATTTTTACGGGCTATATTTATTCCATAGCAACCTTTCTGAAAATTCATTCAGCCATAACTTTTGATTCCCGCTATGAAATTTCGATTTTTCAGATTCGTTAGAAAGATATTCTTAAATAGATTTAAATATTTTTGGTTTCATTAAAATCCGGTTTATTTTGCATCATGTACAGTCAGTCAAAGTTCGAATTCAAATTTTCAAACTACCGTGCTATTTCCATCTCCTTTTTAAAATTAAAATAAATATTTATATTCCAACATCGATTCAAATAAATATATATGTTCTAATTCTAGTCAAAATAAATTTAGCTAAATTAAAAAATTTAAATTGGTTCTGATTTTCCGAGTTGTTACAATCTCCCCTACTTAAAATCTTTTCATCCCCGAAAAGGTACGAAGTTGAAAGTTGTTTAATTAACCAACTCAACTTTCATTCTTCGACTTTTCAGTTTCTAAGAATTTTCTAATTCTTCAAAAATTTGGCTAACACCCTAAATTTTTAAAAAATTTCACCATATCCTCCTTTGTACGGGGAGGGGTTTGGAAATTTATTGGGCCGTATTAGGTACCCAATAAATCCTAAAAAGCACACACATATTTATAGTGACATATTCCGGTGTCCACAGGGGAGTGTGTATAGACAATAGCTCCGGAGAATAAATTCTCGCCACCCTATAAATGGGTTTTGTGCCTTAATGACTAGAGAGACGTGTTTATTGTCATCTCCAGACCCATGTGGTTTTTTTTTATTAATCTGGCAATTTACCGTTACATTTTATATAGTCCATATCAGTCTTCGGTTCAACCTGTAATATAGTCATCGCCATACAAGCCTCTCGCTTGTATGGTAAATCTTCAACCTCGCCACATAAGCTCCAAATGCTTATGTGGTATATGATAGGGTATGCTATCTTCAAGATGTATGCCATGTAGTGTATTTCAAAATTAACTGTTACTATCCTATGGCGACATTTATTATTTCACATAGAACAACCAGCACTCCGCATTAAATGGCATTCACATGAGTTTATATATAAATAAAATTGTGCATCCAACTCATTAAGGTTTACCTATTTGTCGGGCACGCAGATAAATTCTTTACTCAATAGCAAATCCATTTACCTGTTCAAACATACATAATGTACATGCATATATTTCTATCTAATTTCAAACCAGTTCAACATTTGATTCATTTGCATAAATTTATCATTCATCCTCTTATTGATTAGATTAACTATCATTCCAATAATTTGATTAATCAAATTCTTAATCACACAACACAAACAGCAATCAATTTATTGATTAACTTTTTCAAAAATATACTAATTAATTCATATACTCTTTTAAAATCATTCAAACTATATAATTAAAAAATTTACATCCTGGAAAAGGAAACAACAACAAAGTAGAAAACAAAACGGAAAGGCAAAATATGGAAAATGTACCTTGCACCAGAGTTAACCAGAGATATCCACTCTGCAATTGGGATAGGCTTGCTTAATGCTTTCCTCGGTTTCCCAAGTACAGTCTAGCGGATCTCCACTCCATTGCACTTTGATTAAGTGAACATTCTTGTTCCTCGGCTCTTTAGTTTCTTTGCCAATAATCTTTATCGGCTCTCTCCTCACTGCCAATTCTGGAGTAATTTCCAAATCTTGTTGCGCGGCTTCTTCCACGACCAAGCCTGGATCATGCACATGCTTTCGAAGTTGAGATACGCGAAACACATCATGTACTCCAGGCAACCAATCAGGCAATTGAACCTTATAAGCAAGAGTTCCAATCCGTTCGAGCACAGGAAATGGCCCAATAAATCTAGGCGCCAACTTCCCTGTTTTGCCAAATCGAACTACTCTTCTCATCGGAGAAACCCTCAGATACACATAGTCACTAATAGAGAATGCTAAATTTCGAGTATGCATAGCTCTTCTGTCGGATTTAAGCTATGTGCAATCGTTTCTTAATGAAATCGACTTTGTCTAAAGCTTCGCGAATCATATCGGGTCCCAATACGAGTCTATTGCCAGTTTCTACCCAACAAGTAGGAGATCTGCACGGTCGACCATACAATGCTTCAAATGTTGACATTTTCAGGCTCACTTGGTAGCTGTTGTTGTATGAGAACTCGGCCAAATGCAAGTGGTCTTCCCATGATCCGCCAAAATCAATAACACATGCCCGCAATAAATCTTCTAGTATACGGTTCACCCTCTCAGTTTGACCATCTGTTTGAGGATGATAAGCGGTGCTCAAGTTTAATTTTGTTCCCAATTGTGCTTGGAATGCTCCCCAGAATTTACTAGAAAAAATCGGGTCACGTTTAGTAATGATACTCATGGGAACTCCATGCAGTTTAAAAATTTCTTTAAAATAAATCTGTGCCAGACTTTGAGCGGTTCTATTTGATCCGACAGGTATAAAACGGGCGTTCTTCGTGAAACTGTCTACGATCACCCAAATACTGTCATTTCCTCTCCGTGTTCTGGGCAAACCGTCTATGAAATCTATAGAAATTTGTTTCCACTTCCAACCTGGAATTTCCAACCGCTGCAACAATTCAGCGAGTTTCTGTTGATCGCTCTTGACTTGTTGACAGGTGGAACACCGGCTAACGTACAAGGAAATGTCTCTTTTCATTGATCTCCACCAGATTGTGCGTTTGATATCATTATATGTAACATCTCGCATTTTTATCGGTTTGTATTTGAATATTTAAATAAGTTTAAATATTGAATTCGTAATACAAATGGATTTATATATTAATTAAAAAAAGAAGTTGAACATATAAAAATGTATATTAAATATAATCGAGCCCGTAATATCGCGGCAGTTCGTAATTTAACGTTCTGAACTACAATTGAGTGTACAGGATCCGTTAGTAGTCGGATTTCTTCGAAACAAGAAACGTTGGAATCTGTTGAAGTATATCTTTCTAATGGAAGTGAAAAACCAAGATTTCGTGTTACAAACTGTGAGTTATGTCCAAATCAAATTTCCAAATAGTCACTACAGAATCGTTCATCGACTGTAACAGTTCATTTGATATAACTAGATACTGGTTGCGAATCTGGACAAGATTCTTTTGAGACGTAGTGATAATTTAATTTTTAGAATTTTACTATAATTTTTAATAATTAAATACGCAACTTTTTATTTGAAGTATTTTGCACCCTGTATCGGTATTTCGGGGTTTCACAATATGAGTTAACCTACCAATATTATTATATCTTTGGCATCGTGGCTCATCGCTGGACACGACCGTAATCTTACTTCTATCTGTAGCAGCTCTGACATAAACAAAAATTTATGTAATGGAAACCCTCATAAATATATATAACATAAGACAAATCATATAGCTTGCGTATTCTTTAGTGAGCCATACTGGAAAACATACTCTAAATCACTAGCCTACGCCTAAAATTTTCGAAGACCTATGTACTTTATGCTTAAGATTTCATCTTTCTATCCTAGTTAATCTACGCTATACCGTCCGTTCTTTGCATAATACACAAGAACTCACCTACCAACCTAGAGTTTGCTTTAACGCAGACCATATGCTTAAAACATACCCTATTTCCTTACTTCATTGCAAAGAAGTACACAGTAACTTCACAGTCCCCATTACTTAGCAAGTAAGTAAATTATCCTATATAAAATACTACGTACAAGCTTAGGAGAGAAAATATCAGCTACCCTAATAGGCTAAGACGTAGAGAACTCATGCAGATTTAAATGAGGGACATGCATAATTTGACAATGCATACAATATCTCCACGCCAGCTATTTAAATCAACAGTAGCCCATCGTTTAAAAATAACCACCTACCCTATTCTATACCGTGCTTTCCAAGCTGTTAGTTGTGCCCCTCACGGTTCCTTCTTTAAAATGCTGCATCTTCGTTTCATTCGCATGGCAGAAACCATTCAATACAAGCTAAGCAAAAATCGAATGAAAGACGTGAGGTAAAATCCTTCAAACAAAAGAAATCAAAATAAAATCTAAATTTTTATCACTTTGGCCGATATCTTTGACCAATTTTAAAACCCGTACTTTATAGTATTATATATTTCACCCACGCCCAATAGAAGAAAGTGCCGACCTAAACTATATGAACAGACCCTAGGGAATTCCTATATTCCTATTACTTAGTTCCAAAGTAAAACTGAAATTACATGTCAAGACACATCAAGACGTAAATGCTTGAGAGGGGTACCTGTACATGCTATAACCTATTCCTTCACGACGAAGGTTCTAAACATTATAAATACACTAGCAACGCATGGGTTCTTCGATCCCTCTGAATACACAAACACAAGCTTCCATTGAAGGAACCCAATCGCAAGTATATGGCTTCAAAAATAGTAAACAAATCACCATATATCCATACGGAAACGGCGGGTTTTATATGATGTTTAAACTAAGCACCATATATCCATACGGAAACGGCGGGTATTAGGTAAGTGAGGTGGGTTTTATATTAATTACCTTTATAATTAATGAAGTTTAAATGATTATTAGTATAACTAGTATTGTTTTATTAAAGTAAGCAAATAATCTATCTTAGATTAATAAGGAAGTAAACCATTTTACTTCTGAAGCGATGAAGTAAATTATTATTTAATTTAAATAACTGGTTCGTAAATGGAATCCATTTAAGATGGAATTGAGTTTATAATGAGAGGTTACTTGAAATAAGTATAATGATTCAAATAAAAGTAAAATGTCAGAAAACAAAGAACGTTAATGGATCTTGGTAAAGAAGTTATAAATAGAACTGTAGAATGAAGTTGAAGCGAAGAATTTATTTTTAATATAAATTGTCATAAAAAACGAAGATTTCAAAGTATGAACATGGTTTTATAAAACCATATTCCAAAATAAAACAAGGAAATACGATTTGATGTATATTATAAGTAATAAGGGGTTAGAGTTACGGACTTATATTTATTCTAAGATAAGAACGTTGTCGATCACGGTCTGAGAGGTAAATAAAATACCCCAACTTGAACGACTTCACTATTATCGAGGGATGGTGTTGGTTTGTAATGGAAAGAGATGTCGAGATTAGTTATAAAGTGGAATATAGCATCATATTGCAAGTATTTGAACTATAACGATAAAATAATGTTGTTGATTAGGCTTAAGCGTGACTGTTATGTCGAGATGAGTTATAAAGGGGAATATTACAACGTATTGCAAGTTCTTACTATAACGATAAATTAACGTTGTTAACCAAGCTTAAGCGTGATTATTATATATAACACTATTCCCTAGAAAGATTTGAGATTCACTTATCCCAAGTGATAAGAGAACAATTATGTTTTTTTCTGAAGGAGTGTAAATGAATTATACGAAGTTAGAAGTAGATAATTGAGATCTGATATATATTACCCGTACTAAAGGGAACTCTTTAAAATATGGGAATGTGATAAAAACATTTGAGTTTATATAACATGTCATTCGATGTTGTTCTGGATCATATAAGAAATGGTAATTGAATATTGAACAAATAATATATATTGTTATTTCTGAAATAAAGGAAAGCTAAATGAGTGTTAATCAAATAGGGGGACGACACTAAGTTATAATGGTATTGATTATCTAAATAAAGATTTATTTGATAAAAGAAATCAGATTTCTATAAGAAATAATATTCACATTTCAAAGTGAATAAAGTTTTAAAAAGCAAACGTTTGGCAGATTAAAATGTTTATAATGAAATTGGAAATAAATTTCCAATGTAGATAGGGTATATTATCTAAGTGTAGAAAATAAAGAATGTGAAAAGAATGGAAATGTTTCGAACGTAAATAACGTATATTTTCTGGAATGTGGGAGAATAAGAGTTTATAATACCTGGGAATATTTTCCAAGAAGTGTGAAAAGGATAATAAGGGGTTTGAGAAATATCTAGTAAGATATAGAAATTTGAATAATAAGAATGAATGTTAAATAAAAAGGGCCGTGGTTGTGTGATGTTTAGTTGTACATTTAAATGAATGTTTGTTTTTACTTCGATAGTTGAATAACCGACTATTGAAGTGTTTTGACCATCATTGTCAATATGGGGGGACCGGTTGGATATATTATCTGAAAACCACTCTGTATAGGCATAAGAGTTGCGAATTATACTACGCTGAAGAAAATTGAAGAGGGAGTGAAATGCAAGGGTTCACCTGTTCTAGAATGGTGATTTCTGTTTGTCCAGTCCAAGGACAACTTGTATGGACGAGTGTCTGATAGAGTATACCTAAAAAATCACGTATGGTTGATCTCTTAAAGGTATTATGTCTGGTGGCGAAGGAATTCGTTCCTCTCAGCTTTTTATATCCGTGATATTTTTGGAAATCGATTAGTGAATTGATGGGTTTGATGATGTGGAATTCAAAGTGAATGGTGGCCAGATGTTCTGAGAAGATAGACGTAGCTTTTAGCCTCACAATAAAGAAATGACAAAAATCGGGCAGGCAGCATGGCTATGTGGCCCATTTCCATTAGGGTGTATTGTCACCGATCTAGAGAAAATTCGTATTTGTTCTTCTTTCATTTCTGTATCTTCGAATTATGGTTGATGGCCAACAACCGTGAGTGACAATATATTCGATACACTCAAGAGAAATGAGTGGTCGGTCATGTGTGGGCCGGGTTGCAAGATGTTCTTGTTGAACCCTAGTGTATCCCCTCTAGAGTACACTGATCAGGAGGTAGTCCCATACCTTGTCATAGTTGGAATCCAATCTCCAATAAGCGCCCTGCGGTTTTTGATTTTATACTATGTATATGGAGCGTGAGATGCAAGCGTTCTACTATTTGATTATTTATTTGAATAGACATTATTATAATATCATTGGATTTTGATATCAAAAATATTTTGGGTTATAGTAAGGTAATTACCGTCCATGTTTATGTGTGGGCTGGTCTTACTACTATCCTTCCTTTTAAAAGGATTTTCAAAGTTAAACAATATGTTTGGAGTTTACTCACACCAGTCCCATGACTGACCCAGAGTTTATTTTTTTTGTTTTCCGTAAACTCTTGGGTTCCAAAATTTGTACGGGCAGTCAAGTATTTCAGGCTTTTACAGATACACTTGGAGGAGCTCGAAGCAGGAGGTTCACCACTAGTTATTTAGAGATTATTTCCGCTATGATGTATAAGTGTTATACTCTGATCTGGTATGTATATATAATACAGTTTTTTATTTCAAATTTATGTTATATATATATTTTATTCGTTCCACTGTGAGATTCGTGTTTACTCTGACTTTGATGTTCTTCTTATTCTTCTATTCTATTAGTTCTATCTTATCTTTCTCTTCCACTTATTTCTTTCTATTAACGATCTGAACTTTCGTGCACTTTGAGTTGAATGTGTAGGATATTAGTTATCTCAAATTGGTATGGATTTTTGGGCCTTTACATTATACATCTTACTCACTTCTGGATGGATACTAAGTTTGGATTTGTGACATTCATCCAGCACTTCTTTCCGGAGCTCAGATATGTTTGGAACACAAATCCGACCCTTTAACCTCAGAATCCCATCGTTTTCAATCTGAAAACTCGAGGGCTCGCCTTTCTGAATTCTCTCTCTGATCGATTGAATGAAGTGATCATCCTTTTGAAGAGCAAATATGTTATCAATCAATGAAGGTGTGATTATAAGATTGGCGATGATTACATTCTTTCTGTTGAGCGCTTCAGCCACAACGTTGGCTTTCCCCGGAGTATACAAAATATCAAAATCATATGCCGCGAGAAATTCTAGCCAACGCTGTTGCCACATATTCAGATCTTTCTGGGTGAATAAATACTTTAGTCATTGATGATCGATGTATAATTCGAACTTCTTACCCAGATTTCGATACTTCTTTAATAGAGCTTCAATATCTGGTCCTGACCTACCTCTTCTACTTCTGCCACTCATTTTTCAATGTCTGCAAATAGCAGACAGTGTGTTAGGCCAACAGAAAAGGTATTTTAAAGCATAGAGACAAATACTTGAATGTACATGTGTCTATTGGGGTGTATTTCATTCTGCTTTACTCATTCAAGGATATTACTGATCCGTTCTATAATGAGTAATTCGTCTTAGAACACTTCTGATTCTAATTCTAATGAGTTCGTTAATATGTTATATTCCAGAACCAAGATTAACCAAAGCTCTAATACCACATGGGACGACCCCAAACCCCCCGTTCCCCGGTGGCAAGGGTAATCTTTGGAATATAACACATAAACAAATAACAGCAGAACTTAAATATATAAATATACCAGATAATGTACATCAAATTACACTGCAAATAATAATCATCAGAATTACATAGTATAACAGGACCATACTTAGTACAAATACAGTTTCATCTTTACATAAAATGTCTACAGCGGAATCAAAACATAATATATATAACAGTAGCTGAACAACATAAAAAGAAAGAAGTGATAGAATCCATCTTCTGCTCCATTGCTATCCAGAGAGAGCCTGCTAAAACCTGAATACAAGGCTGCCCATGTAGAAAATAGGGCACCCAAGTTTGCAAGTGAAACAAACTATGAGTCAGTTATGGGACTGGTATGAGAAATCTATTTAACTTATTTTATAATAAGGCCAATCATAGGACCACGCCGCTAATGCCGAACGGGTTTACTCCATTGGATTGCCAGTGCTTTAAAACAAGTAAATCATTTAAAAATCGCAATATTTTTTACAAAAATGAAGCCATTAAAAGACTCAGGTCCCATCACACAATGCAACGCAAGCCGGAGGACAGAGCTTTTACCTTATAATGGCCAAAATATGCTGCGATATGTATAGAACAAAAGCATTAGATATTATTACTAGTGTATATATGTTTCAAAAACAATTTCAATCATAAGTATCAATCATAGACGGCATAAGTGCCCCATACCACTATGTCGCCACATATAGCTTTACAATTAAAACCGCACGATGTCGTATTTGGAAATTGAATTTCCGTCATGAACCAAGGCAAGGGATTGTCCTTATCGCTTCGAGACAATCTAGCCCATCTCTCAGGCAAGTACTATGTCAAGCCTTTGGATCGTCAGGGCCGGTCCACACAGAGTGGATTAAAATGCATGAGCACTGCATTTCCCCGCCCTATGGGATGTAAATTGGTCATATCCCGACTAAACCATCGGCTCCGCAGAGACCGAAATAACCGAGGCACCTCGCTATCCATCATCCACATAAGTAAAATGTCCGAGCGTGTAAAACCCAAAACACCACTCCTAGCTAGAAGGAAACGCATGTCCTCCCTGATGTCCTCTCCCGTTTCTGGTTCATACCGGGGTGTGAGGCTCGCGAATTAACGTTGTACACAAAGCTATGCTATTTAAAGCCGTGGTTTGATCATCAACCACAAGACTCTGCTTTTCAATAAAAGCCTTGATCACAGCATCTCTGTATGCCACATTGTCAATCTACAACGTTAGACACACATCCATTTACAAGTTCGTTCTGGGTCTGAACGAAACCGGAGGCACCTTATTCCTCGTCCCATATGTCCAATACAGGAGAGAGGCCTCGCATATCCGAACGATCAACAAGTACGTCCGAACAACCACCACTATAACCCCTTCAGGGTAGCGATCCTCGGTCTTGTACCGTCTTCGTATCTTCGACTTCTAATCATCGATCAATTATTTGAAATGAGGATTAACTCAGCCTTTTCAAATAATTTACGTATATTTAGAATTCAAATCAATTCATTTCCATGGTTAAATTATTTGACATCTATAATTCAGTTCATTAATGTAATTTTCACGTCAAACACATTCAACCATCAAATATCCAATAAACCAAGTAAATTCAGTTTATTTCCATTCCATATCGTTTAGAATATTTTATAACGATTTATCACTATTTTTATTTATTTAAAAATATCCCATTTATTTAAAATGACGCTTCAGGCCATAACGCGGCCATGGCGCTGTTTTTCTTCAGATTTGATTTACACATATCTGAAAATCTAACCGTTGGATCTTTACCAATTTTATACCATTGGAAATATCTTTTCAAAACGGATCCAACGGTTCCAATTTTGAAAAAATACGATGGTCGGATCTCTCGGTACAATCGTTTAAAGTTACGATTTCAAAATACGAACTGCAGCGTCGTTATTCGTTTTATTTTAATTAAATATATATATAATCCATTCTGGCGCTGTTTTTACTCAGATTTGAATTAAACATTTCACACAATCTAACCGTTGGATCTTTACAAATTTGGTATCGTATGAAGGATATTTTCAAAGCGGACCCAACGGTTTCGGTTTCGGGAAAATCCGACGGTCGGATTCCCGCAATAATCGTTTAAAATCCCGATTTCAAAATACAAACTACAGCGTCATTGTTTATTTTATTTTAGTTATATATATATAATCCGTTCTTCGATCTCTAAACCATTTTCATTTCATATATGTGGTAAAAATATAATTTTGATTTCAACATATGACTATTTTTAACACTTCGTGTATATAATAAAAATATAATTTTGATTGTCAAAATAATTTATTCCAAACATGAATACTTTTAGCGATTCATATATTTTACAAAAATGTGATTTTTATTGTTAAAACAATTTATTACAAACATGAATATTTTTAGCGATTCATATATATTACAAAAATGTGATTTTTTATTGTTAAAACAATTTATTTCAAACATGAATATTTTTAGCGATTCATATATATTATAAAAATGTGATTTTTATTGTTAAAAAAATTTACTTCAAACATTAATATTTTTAGCGATTCATATATATTACAAAAATGTGATTTTTATTGTTAAAACAATTTATTTCAAACATGAATATTTTTAGCGATTCATATATTTATAAAAATGTGATTTTTATTGTTAAAACAATTTATTTCGAAAATGAATATTTTATATACTTCATATACATGATAAAAATGTAATTTTTATCTTTCAAACAATTTATTCGTCATATGAATATTTTTCCAACACATGAATATTTCAGAAAATCTCGACAGCATAACGGCAGGGTAGTTAAAACCGGCACCGTCCCGAGTATGGCTCCTCACGCTACCTTAAAGCCTCGCAGCTTTTAACAAGGAGGATTTCAATAATCTAGTTCGTACGCAGATAAATTTTTCCACAAACTAATCCTATTTGGTTTCAAGCACAATCAACCATAGTCAACAATCAACCATTCGTAACATTCACCAAATTTCACGTCAACCAAAATCCAAACAATCACAACCAATATATATCGTTCATGGTCCATGGACGAGGGAGTATATATATATAGATATACGTATATAAATATATTCCAATTTCATTTCAACTCCATTCAACGCACATACGATTTTTACAACGTATATATAACTTATACATCGCACATATAATTTATACAATGCTTATACATGAGGTGTACAATGCTTATTTAACTTATATATCGATTATATAATTTATACATCACCATTCCATATCATTTTGAATTTAGAAATCTCACATTGGGTTCCAATCCCCCAAAAATTGTAGCAAGCTCTAAAAATTTCCCGGTCTCTTCAAGAATGTAGAAGATGTCCTCATGGTCCCAGTGTCTCTTGTTTCACTGGATTTCGACCAAATAGCAAAAAGATATGATTTTTATAATTTTGCAATGCTTTAGAGTGTTAAAATCAGTTCAAAATTTCCAAGCCATATACCTTCCACAACTGTTCAAAACTAGGTTTTGAATTTTCGTGCAAACGGTGAAGCGATAGGACGATCGGCTTGTGCAACGTTGTAGAGGGTGAAGCAGGCTTCCTGGTGCCTGTTGTGGGGCCCAGATCGACGACCTGGGCTGGCCTCAGCGGCGGTTTCAATACCGGGACTTTGAGAGGTCGATCCGGCTTCAATACGCGACGAAAAATTCCACAGCAAGTATGGATTTGAAGCTCTCTATGCGTACTACAAAAACCTCAACTGGATTGAGTCGTTTTACTAAGTGGTTTGCGAGATTTTGAAGAGAGAAGGAGATGAAGCATTCCCGCCGTCGCGCGAGGGTAATCGGTGAGAGAGAAAAGGATTTTTCCTTTTTTTATTTTTTTAAATCTGAATGGCCCGTGTTATTTATAATTCCAAAAACATCTATTTTTCCCAATGAACTCCAATTCAAACCCAATGACTATTGTCCCTAGCTATATACCCCCATTCCGGACACAATGGAATATGTTTCGTATGCCCATTCAACTGTTTCAGTCAGTTATTCTTCAAATTAAAATATAAAACCTTCAAATATGGATTTGAACATACATTTCAATTTGCCGGGGCCACATACTGATTCCAAAAATTCCCGAAAAATAAATATAGCTATGTTTGGACGATACGGTCCCAACAAAACTGATTCGTTGAATTTGGAGATCGTTTGAAAAATGGCCATTTTCTGGTCGATCCAAATTGACTGAAATTAACCCAACACATTTTTTTTCCACGCTCACATATTAACTCCAAAAATTATGGAATTTGGAATCTAACAATAATTTGACATTCAGGATCCAACAAAAGTGGTTTCATCGAAAACGGAGGTCGTTTGTCTATTTTTAAGGGCTATATTTATTCCATAGCGACCTCTCTAAAAATTCATTTGGCCATAACTTTTGATTCCCACTATGAAATTTTGATTTTTCAGATTCGTAAGAAAGATATTCTTAAATATATTTAAATATTTTTGGTTTCACTAAAATCCAGTTTATTTTGCATCCTGTACAGTTAGTCAAAGTTCGAATTCAAATTTTCAAATTGTCGCGCTATTTCCAGCTCCTTTTTAAAATTAAAATAAATATTTATACTCCAACATCGATTCAAATAAATATATACGTTCTAATTCTATTCAAAATAAATTTCTTGTCATTATTATTTAAAATAATTCATTTTAAATATTCAAAATTCACTAAAATAGCCAAATTAAAAATTTTAAATTGGTTCTGATTTTCTGGGTTGTTACATTGAAGACCGGAGGTCTTCACATCGTTTAGATGATTACTGATGTCTTGATTGGGCTGTACACCCAAGACGAGGTAATAAGTGGTTATCGTCCAAACGTACTTGGAGATCGACCGGATATGCGAGTGCCTCTCTCCTGTATTGGACATATGGGACGAGGAATAAGGTGCCTCTGGTTTTGTTCAGATCCAGAACGAACTTGTAAATGGATGTGTGTCTGATATTGGATTTCATTCTGTGTGATCGATAAACATCGGTTGCATAGCGTGAATTGCCTGTGTGGAATGCTGAGATGCAAATGATCATGGCTGCTGTTGAAAAGCAGAGTCTTGTGGTTGATGATCAAAGCACGGCTTTAATATATCATAGCTTTGTGTAGCGTTAATTCGCTAGCCTCACACCCCGGTGTGAACCAGAAACGGGAGAGGACCTCATGGAGGACATGCGTTTCCTTCAAGCTAGGAGTGGTGTCAGCGTTTTACAAGCCCTGATCTTTTACTTATGTGGATGATGGATAGCGAGGCGCCTCGGTTATATCGGCACTGCGGGGCCGATGGATGGTATGGTCCTTATACAGACCAGATTGATGCCCTAAAGAGCGGGGAAACGCATTGTTCAGGCACTTCAATCCACTCCGCATGGACCGACCCTGACGATCCAATGTGCAGTTTCAGATGTTCCTGAGATACGGGCTAGAGCGTCTCGAAGCGGTAAGGACGATCCCTTGCCTTGGTTCATAGATGGAAATCCAACTTCCAATACGTGACATTTGCGGTTTTGATTGTAGAGACTAGTATTGGCGACATGATATATGGTACCCATGCCGCCTAGGATTGATACATTTATATTTGAAGTTGTTTTATACACTATGCACTTATAATAGTATCAAATGATTTGTTTTAACGTACTAAGCATGTTTGGCTATTATAAGGGAAAACGCTATCCTCCGGCTTGCGTTGCATTGTGTGATGGGACCTAGGTCTTATAATAGCTTCATTTTTCCAAAAAGCATTGTACTGTTTGTTATATGCACTAGTATTCTTGGGAGGAAACCCGTTCCGTGTTATACGGCGTGGTCCCTTGATATATCTGATTTAAAGTAAAGTTTTAAAAAACTGTTTTAGTTCTCACACCAGTCACATGACTGACCTGGAGTTTATTGTTTTAACCTAAACTCTGGGTGCCCCTATTTTCCACACGGGCAGCTAGTAGTTTTGGTTTTGCATATTTATATTCACAGGATCCTGGTTTACAGCTCGAATGATATTCCGAAAGCTCTGTATCCGTACACTCCTTTCAGTTGTGTTTGTATTATTTTTCGTTGCATTGTAACTAGTAAATCTCTGATATTTAGTAAATGTGTAATATTTATTCATACTCTGTATATTCTTGTATTCCGATGAAATAGTTGTAATAAGCAATGAAATGTCCTTCCGTTTGTGTTCTGATTTGTCGTGTTCTCAAAGCAATCCGGACTTTCCTTCACGGGGAAGTTCAGGTCATCTCGGGAGAAGAAGAAGGGGGATAATGTTAACTGATTTGTGGAGAAAGTGGTTAGTTTAAGGATGTGATTTTGCTGTTTTTTCGTTTAGAAAATATATTTGTGGATGCCCTTTATTATGTGCGTGAGTAGAGTAATAATAAGTAAATATTTATGGCATATTTTATTGGAAGATTTAGAGGGATAATTAGTAAAGATTTATGGCAAATTTTATTGGAAAATTTACTTTATGTTAATATGTTCTGGTAACCAATATATTAGGTATTAAATATTTACTTATCATATATAAGGTTGACAGTCTGTAATGCTTATTATGGCACAGTAAATATTTACTTATCATATATAAGACTAAGATACTTAAAAAAAGGAAGCCTTCACCAATATTTTGAACACAAAGGAAACAATTGGAATATTCTATTTCTTGGAATACTAAAAAGGCAAGTTCTATTCAAACACTATAAATTTCTTTACTCGCACCATGAGATTTTAAATAAAACTTAGGTATATTCTATCTACACACCGTAAATAACCTTGCATACATCAAAAAAAAGAATTACATCATATACACCACTTCTTACTTAATATACACCAAACATTTACCAAAACTATCCTCCTCTTGAATAAAATATGCATTTATTTCTCTTTTTAATAACTTTACCTACCATGCATTAATCTAACCAAGAAGCCATAATTTCAAAATTCCCCAAATTTACTTTTGTAGACTTCAAATCATAAACTCAGAATGGATGTTAAGACATTTAATTATCTATGTATATAAAGTTGAATTTGTTTACTTGAATACATTAAAAAATTAAATTATTTAGATTTTAATGTTAAAGCTAAACTGTAATAACCCGGAAATGCGGGCCAGTTTAAAATTTTTATTTTGGCAATTTTAGCGAATTTTGAATATTTAAAATGAATTATTTTAAATAATAATGACGAGAAATTTATTTTGAATAGAATTAGAACATATATTTATATACGCTTCGTCGTTAGAATATAAATAATTATATATAATTATAAATAGGAATTGAAAATGGCGCGGTAGTTCGATAATTCGATTTCAAACTTAAATTGAACGTACCGGGTGCAAAATAAACCGGATTTTGGTAAAACCAAAAATAATAGGATTTATTTGATAATATCTTTCCGACGAATCCGAAAAATCAAGATTTCATAGCGGGAATCAAAAGATATGTCCAGTTGAAAATTCTGAATAGTCGCTATGGAATTCAGGCCCTTAAAAATGGAAATTTTGCAAACGACCTCGGATTTCGACGAAACCACTTTTTTTGGATCCATGATGTCAAATTATTGTTAGATTCCAAATTTCATAATTTCCCAAATCAATATGTGAGCGTGGCAAAGGAAAACGCGTATGACCAGTTTCAGTTGATTTTAATCGACTGGAAAATGGCCATTTTTCAAACAGTCTCAGAATTCGATGAAATTAGTTTTGTTAGGACCGTATCATCAATACGAAGCTAGAAAATATTTTTCTGGAATTTTTCTAGTTAATATGTGACCCCAGTAAATTGAAATGCGCGTTCAAATTCAAGTATATGTTGATTTTGACAAAAACTGATTGTAACAGCCGAATCAGCTTACGATGCATATCCCATTATGTTCGGAATGGGGGTAATTAGCTATGGACGATAGTCGTTGGGTCTCGTTTAGAGGTCGAATGAAAAGTCAACTATTATAGAAAATTAAAATAATATAAATATATATAATTATATCCCCTCCCCTTCACAATTCTCTCTCCCCAA
The DNA here is from genome assembly GCA_030737875.1 of Allium sativum. Classification (NCBI taxonomy): domain Eukaryota; kingdom Viridiplantae; phylum Streptophyta; class Magnoliopsida; order Asparagales; family Amaryllidaceae; genus Allium; species Allium sativum. Next base: position 49,533,837 of record CM060911.1, on the reverse strand, counting down.
CCCTCCTTTCAAAAATCAAAACCAGAAAAAGGGAAAACCCCATGCCCTCGTTCCCTCGACCGTTGCCCAGGCGGAGCGCCACCTCGACGTCCCCCATCACGGCGTCGATCCCCTCCCCTCCGATCTGCCTTTCCTCCTCGCCCCGCTCTCTTCTTCTTCAAGTCAGAAAGACCCGGTTGCTTGCGAGCCCTCCACCGCAGCCTCATCGAGCTGCGCCACCATCCAGGCGCGCCGCCGCCGTCCTCCAGGCGGAGCCCCACTCTGACTTCACCTCCCTCTCGCGCGATTCTCTTCTCCTCCCCGCTTCGAACAGTGAGTTTTCGTTTTTAGTTTATTGATTTTATTTGTTTTATAAATCTGAAATTTATATGTTTTTAAAACTGAAATTCATTGTTATTAAAAACTGAATATTTATATGGTTAAAAACTAGATTTTTATTATAGGAAAGTTTTGATTTTTATTTATATGAAGGTATCATTTTTATTCATATAAAAATATGGTTTTTACCATATGAACAACTTAACAATGAAATGTTTATATTTGAAAAGGCGAAATCTTTATATTTGGAAAGGCGAAATCTTTATATTTAAAAAGGCGAAATCTTTATGTAGAGAATAACGTGTAAAAATAGAATTTTTATCTATATAGTAGCGATGTAAAAATAGGATTTTTATATATTGAATAGCGAAGTAAAAATTCGATTTTTATATATTGAATAGCGAAGTAAAAATAGGATTTTTATATATTTAATAGCAAAGTAAAAAATCGATTTTTATATATTGAATAGCGAAGTAAAAATTCGATTTTTATATATTGAATAGCGAAGTAAAAATTCGATTTTTATATATGTAGTGAATACGGGCAATGAAAGTGACAAAGGGAGAGAACGACGAAGATTTCTACATAGGAAGAATCGAGATGATTGGATTAGCATTGGTGAGAACTTCTCACTCTAAATTTCTTTTTCTAGTTATATATATATATTAGGATGCAGACGGTGTTTAGTAGCACCCGACACCCGTCATCCACAGACCATGGATGGCTTGTTTGTTTGATTGATGTGTTGTGAAAATTGTTTGTGATGTTGACGTGAAATAGATAATAAAATATATTCATAGGTTGAATAAAATAATTTTGTCGTTAAAAATATAAATTTTAACGTGAATATGAATAAATAAATATTCATTTACAAATCAGACGGTTTGTTTATGCGCACCTATTTGAAGGACATTGATTGGGACGATAAATTTTACACATCGCCCAACTGCACAAATAAAATTTGTGTTTGATTGTTTGAAACCCCACACGGGTATTGGGATAAAATATGACATACACTAATCCCAATAATTAGTTGTATGTCGATCGATTGATTGATAGGCTGTTATAAGCGTTAGATATTTATATTTGATGCTTATACAGTGTAGTGCACTTTGGATGATGGTTGATTGTTTATCGTTGCTATTATATACATGTGTGTATGGAATCCATATAATTAACGTTATATGGTAATTGATTGGGTCTCATTCCAATTTAGAAAATAAATAATATTATAAAATAAAGGTTAATGTGTTGACCGTACTCATCTGTTGAGATTAGTCATGTGTTGAACGAAATATTTTAATAATAAAATTTACATCTTTATCATTATAAAATAAAGGTTCATGTGTTGACCGTACTCATCCGTTGAGATTAGTCATGTGTTGAACGAAATATTTTAATAATAAAATTTACATCTTTATTATTATAAAATAAAGGTTCGTGTGTTGACAGTACTCATCCGTTGAGATTCGTCATGTGTTGAACGAAATATTTTAACAATAAAATTTACATCTTTATCTTATAAAATTAGGAACTAACTGGAAAGTAGATACGATGAGTGGTCTCCTGGATATTGATATGATGTTGGTTTCGGCCTTCGGGGTTAATATTTAGGGAATCGTTCTCTTACTAATTTACAGTTGGAGTCTGATTCAAATCAAATGATAGATACCATAATTTTTATATAAAATATATTAGATAACAAAAATAGTCACACGTGGACAGTACTCATCCGCTGAGATTAGTCATGTGTTGACAAAAATGTAGATTCACATATTGAATAGAATTAATATTCATTTGTTGAATAGAATAATGGAATTATTGAAATATATAAAGCCGTGTTGATTAGAGATGCGCTATTTTGACGCGAACGATATTTATATCGATTATATTCGTTTTTGTAGAATTTGAATTGAATTGAAAAGCAAACGAATTCGAATTGAATTGAAAAGAAAAGGAATTCGAATTGAATTGAAACGAAAACGAATTCGAATTGAATTGAAAAGAAAACGAATTCGAATTGAATTGAAAAGAAAACGAATTCGAATTGAATTGAAAAGAAAACGAATTCGAATTAAATTGAATAGAAAACGAATTCGAATTAAATTGAATTGAAAACCAATTTGAATTGAATCGAAATAGGAGAAAAATCAATTTGAAATGAATTCAAATTGAATTGATATTTGAATTGAATTGAAATGCATTTTAAAACGAATTTATAAGGAAAAATTCAATTTTGATTTGAATTGGAAATGGAAGTTGAAATGTTTTTGAAACGAATTCAAAACTATTTATAAAATTCGTTTTAAATAGAAATCGATGAAATATATATTATATATATAATATAATGGCCTGAATAGAATGCACCGCACCGCGGCAGTTCGTAAATTTCGACAATTGACTTCGAACGGACATTACGGGAGATCCGACCGTCGGATTCTCCTAAAATTGGAACCGTTGGGTTCATATCGAAAAGAGCTTTCTAACGAATATTAGAAATTTGAAATCTAAAGGTTGGATTTGGAGATACGTCCAAATCAAATTTGGAAAAGGTCGCTGTAAGTGCAGTTCGATGGCTGTTGTTGGAAATCGACTGTACGGGCCTTGATAAAATTATTAAAAATATCAATAATTTGTGTAAAATCATAAGAAATGATTTGGGAAAAATTGGAATGAAAAAACTCTATATTTGTAAAGATAAAAATAGATTTTTATCGAAATGAACTATTTTTGAACTAAAATTAAAACCCAACTATTTTTAAATAAATAAATTGGATTTAAAAAGGGGTTTTAAATAATCGGAATTTCTAATATATTTGATTGAAATTGAATTAGAAGTGATTTGTGGGTTTATCGTGAACAGTGTTTTAAATAACACTTGTTCTTTAACCCGATAATAAATAGAATGTGATTTGGGTTTATCCTAAACTGTGTTTTAAATGACACTAGTTCTTTAACCCAATAAAAGGAGTTCTAATGAATCTGCAAATAGATTGAAATGTTACTTGATAATGAAAATTATCAAATTTGGCAAATGAGCGAGAATGGAGTATTACCAGTTTTTCTCCAAAGCGATAGTTAAATCTTTAATTAGATTTGAACGAGAAATGGTAATTAATTTTACCGATAACATCGTGGTGTTAGATATGGAGTATTACCAGTTTTGCTTCATGGGATGAATAGGTTGGGATTGGGAAATAAAATAAATAATTACTTCGGTGCGATTCGCTAATCTCGTCTAGTTTGGAAAACCATAATTTGGTTTGATATGACATCCAATAGAAGATTAAAGAATAAATTTGAAAGAATTTATCTTTGATAAAATTAATGAGAATTATTCCCTAAGAATTGAAATTTAGAAACTATATGTAGATTAGTTAAGAGGAATGTTTCCTGGGTATTGATCTGATGTTGGTTTCGGCCTTCGGGGTTAATATTTGGGAAATTGTTCTCTTGTTGATTTACGTTTAGCGGCTGCTAAATTGGAATGAGGCGTATGTTGTGTTTGTGTAACATTTTTTTACTAAATACGCGGGTTGTTCGGAAAGGCCGGGTTTATACCCATTCTGAATAACCGATTCGACGATATCTCGAAGATGAAGACGGTGGTTGAAGACTGGAAGTCTTCACATCGTTTAGGTGATTACTGATGATCTTGATTGGGTTGTACACCCAAGATGAGGGAATTAGCTGGTGGTCGTCCAAACGTACTTGGAGATCGATTGATATGCGAGGAAAGTGCCTCCGGTTTCGTTCGGACCCAGAACGAACTTGTAAATGGATTGAGTGTATGACATTGGATTTTATTCTGTGTTGACTGATTTCTGTTAAATATATATCTGTTTGGCGGCGGAGAATTTATTCTCTTGCTTAACGCCCTTCTCTGAGACGTACGAGCTTAGAGGTTATATATCGATAGATATCAATCGCATGGCATGAATTGCCTGTGTGGCACGCTGAGTTGCATGGATCAAGACTTCTGTTGAAAAGCAAAGTCTTGTGGTTGATGATCAAAGCACGACCTTTGTGGCGTAGCTTTGTGTATAACGTGAATTCGCGAGCCTCACACCTCGGTATGAGTTAAAAACAGGATAAGGACTGCAGGGAGAGCACGACGTTTCTTTCTAGCTTTGGTGTTGTCAGTGACTTACCAGCCCTGAAATTTATATTCTTTTCACCTATGTTGTTGTTGGATGAGGCGCCTCGATTTTAGGTCTGTAAGGACCGGGAAACGTGTGTTCAGGAATACTAATCCTCAAACGTAAGAGAGGACCGGCCCTGAAGCATCCAAGGGTTGCCCAGAGTGCGTAGCCCTGAGACATTTGCTAGAGTGTCTCGAAAGCGGAGAGGAGCTTGCCCCTTGCCTCGACTCATGACGGAAATCCAATTTCCAATACGAGATATTGCGGTTTTAATTGTAGAATTAGTATGGCGACATGATATATGGTACCCATGCCGTCTATGATTGATATTTATGATTGAAATTTTTTTGACACTATACACTTATAATAGTATCAAATAATTTGTTTTAAACGTATCAAGCATGTTTGGCTATTATAAGGGAAAACCCTATCCTCTAGCTTGCGTTGCATTGTGTGATGGGACCTGGGTCTTATAATAGCTTCATTTTTCGAAAAAGCATTGCGTTGTTTATTGTTATGCACTGGTATTCTTGGGAGGAAACCCGTTCCGTGTTATACGGCGTGGTCCCTTGAATTACTCTCTTTTAAAGTGAAGCTTTAAATAACTGTTTTAGTTCTCACACCAGTTACATGACTGACCTGGAGTTTATTGTTTTAACCTAAACTCTAGGTGCCCCTATTTTCGACACGGGCAGCTAGTAGTTTTGGTTTTGCAGATTTATATTCACAGGATCCTGGTTTACAGCTGGAATGATATCCGGAAAGCTCTGTATCCGTATATCACCTTCAATTGTGCTTTGTATTATTTTCCGCTGCTATGTAATTTATTGTAATCTCTGATATCTATCGAATGTAATTTATTCATTTATACTCTGTATATTCTTGTATCTGATGGAATTGTTGTAATATACAATGAAATGTTCTCCCGTTTGCATTCTGATTTGCCTTGTTCTCAAACGATCAGGGGTTTCGAACTGTCTTTGTCGGTTTAACGACTGATTCAGATCGAGCGAAATTCATAGGCCGTCACATTTGGTATCCGAGCTTTGGTTTACGGAGCTCGAGAATAAGACACATTAGAACCAAGTGAAAGAATTCATCAGATATTGGATTAGTAATATCCAATTAGAATGACTCGTTAGAGATAGGATCAGTAGTATCCTAGAACAAGCGTGAAGGGTATATTTTTCAAATGAAAACAATTTTGTTTTGAAATTTAAACCGTTTTATACGTATTTGAATATTTATTTATATTGAATTTGGACAATCCAGTATATAAAGGTTTTGCATATACGCGTCATGAACGTATATTCGAAGTTTTAATATACTGGATAGATATAGAATCACATTCTAGACTCCCGGAGATGATTCTGATGATTGATATATCATCATCAGAATTTGTGTTCGTGTTTCGAAGGTATGATATCTATATATTTCCATTAGACTGGTGTGAGAACCAAAACTAATATAGCTAGAATACATTGTTGTTATTTGGCATCAAAAACATGATTTTTGACTATATATCAAATTTATGAATTTGAAACGTTAATCCACTAATTGATTGATGTTTGTGCTGTTGGTTTACTTGTTTGATAATTTTGAATCATTACGCCTAATTGAATCAAATATTGAATTGTATTGAAAATTGGTCGCATTTGCTTGCATATACATGTACTTACATTGAACAGGTCATAGCAAGGAGGCTAGAGCAGAGAATAAAATTTGTTTGCCCGACAAATAGGTACATGTTTACTATAATTTACTGTTTTGTTTGGGTGATGATGATTTTATAAGCCAATTGGCTAGCCGCTTGGCTTTTTCTTTTTCTTTTTGAGATCAGAAGGCCTATATGGCAATTTCGGGATTTTCCCGGTGCTCTCGGTGCAGGGGAGGTTATGGCGAAATTTTTCGAAAATTTAGGGTGTTAGCCAAATTTTTGAAAATTTTGAAAAGCTCTTAGAAACTGAAAAGTTGAAGAACTTAAGCCGTAATAAAAAAAAGAGAAAGTTGAGTTGATTAGTTAAACAACTTTCGGCTTCGTTCCTTTTCGGGGACAAAAAGTTTTAAGTGGGGGAGATTATAATAACCCGGAAATGCGGGCCAGTTTAAAATTTTTGTTTTGGCAATTTTAGCGAATTTTGAATATTTAAAATGAATTATTTTAAATAATAACGACGAGAAATTTATTTTGAATAGAATTAGAACGTATATTTATATACGCGTCGTCGTTAGAATATAAATAATTATATATAATTATAAATAGGAATTGAAAATGGCGTGGTAGTTCGATAATTCGATTTCAAACTTCAATTGAACGTACCGGGCGCTAAATAAACCAGATTTTGGTGAAACCAAAAATAATAGGATCTATTTGATAATATCTTTCCAACGAATCCGAAAAATCATGATTTTATAGCGGGAATCAAAAGATATGTCCAGTTGAAAATTCTGAATAGTTGCAATGGAATTCAGGCCCTTAAAAATGGAAATTTTGCAAACGACCTCGGATTTCGACAAAACCACTTTTGTTGGATCCGTGATGTCAAATTATTTTTAGATTCCAAATTTCATAATTTTTTGAATCAATATGTGAGCGTGGCAAAGGAAAACGCGTTTGACCAGTTTCAGTTGATTTTAATCGACTGGAAAATGGCCATTTTTCAAACGGTCTCAGAATTCGATGAAATTAGTTTTGTTAGGACCGTATTGTCAATACGAAGCTAGAAAATATTTTTTTTGGGATTTTTCTAGTTAATATGTGACCCCAGTAAATTGAAATGCGCGCTCAAATTCAGTATATAGAAGTATATGTTGATTTTGACGAAAACTGATTGTAACAGCCGAATCAGCTTACGATACATATCCCATTGTGTTCGGAATGGGGGTAATTAGCTATGGACAACAGTAGTTGGGTCTCGTTTAGAGGTCGAATGAAAAGTCAACTATTATAGAAAATTAAAATAATATAAATAAATATAATTATATCACCTCCCCTTCACAATTCTCTCTCCCCAACCCTCCTTTCAAAAATCAAAACAAGAAAAAGGGAAAACCCTGTGCCCTCGTTCCCTCGACCGCCGCCCAGGCGGAGCGCCACCTCGCCGTCCCCCATCACGGCGCCGATCCCCATCACGGCGTCGATCCCCTCCCCTCCGATCTGCCTTTCCTCCTCACCCCACTCTCTTCTTCTTCAAGTCAGAAAGACCCTGTCGCTTGCGAGCCCTCCACCGCAGCCTCGTCGAGCTGCGCCACCGTCCAGGCGCGCCGCCGCCATCCTCCAGGCAGAGCCCCACTCCGACTTCACCTCCCTCTCGCGCGATTATCTTCTCCTCCCCACTTCAAACAGTGAGTTTTCGTTTTTAGTTTATTGATTTTATTTGTTTTATAAATCTGAAATTTATATGTTTTTAAAACTGAAATTCTTTGTTATTAAAAACTGAATTTTTATATGGTTATAAATTAGATTTTTATTATAGGAAAGTTTTGATTTTTATTTATATGAAGGTATCATTTATTCATATAAAAATATGGTTTTTACCACATGAACAACAACTTAACAATGAAATCTTTATATTTGAAAAGGCGAAATCTTTATATTTGAAAAGGCGAAATATTTATATTTAAATAGGCGAAATCTTTATGTAGAGAATAGCGTGTAAAAATAGAATTTTTATCTATATAGTAGCGATGTAAAAATAGGATTTTTATATGTTGAATAGCAAAGTAAAAAATTCGATTTTTATATATTGAATAGGGAAGTAAAAATAGGATTTTTATATATTGAATAGCAAAGTAAAAATTCGATTTTTATATATTGAATAGCGAAGTAAAAATTCGATTTTTTCTATATTGAATAGCGAAGTAAAAATTCGATTTTTATATATGTAGTGAATACGGGCAACGAAAGTGACAAAGGGAGAGAACGACGAAGATTTCTACGTAGGAAGAGTCGAGATGATGGGATTAGCTTTGGTGAGAACTTCTCACTCTAAATTTCTTTTTCTAGTTATATATATATATACTAGGAAGCAGACGGTGTTTAGTAGCACCCGACAGCCGTCATCCACAGACCATGGATGGCTTGTTTGTTTGATTGATGTGTTGTGAAAATTGTTTGTGATGTTGATGTGAAATAGATAATAAAATATATTCATAGGTTGAATAAAATAATTTGGTCGTTAAAAATATAAATTTTAACGTGAATATGAATAAATAAATATTCATTTACAAACCGGACGGTTTGTTTATGTACACCTATTTGAAGGACATTGATTGGGACAATAAATTTTACACATTGCCCAACTGCACAAATAAAATCTGTGTTTGATTGTTTGAAACCCCACACGGGTATTGGGATAAAATATGACATACACTAATCCCAATAATTAGTTGTATGTCGATCGATTGATTGACAGGCTGTTATAAGCGTCAGATATCTATATTTGATGCTTATACAGTGTAGTGCACTTTGGATGATGGTTGATTGTTTATCGTTGCTATTATACACATGTGTGTATGGAATCCATATAATTAACATTATATTGTAATTGATTGGGCCTCATTCCAATTTAGAAAATAAAGAATATTATAAAATAAAGGTTCATGTGTTGACCGTACTCATCCGTTGAGATTAGTCATGTGTTGAACGAAATATTTTAATAATAAAATTTACATCTTTATCATTATAAAATAAAGGTTCATATGTTGACCGTACTCATCCGTTGAGATTAGTCACGTGTTGAACGAAATATTTTAATAATAAAATTTACATCTTTATCATTATAAAATAAAGGTTCATGTGTTGACAGTACTCATCCATTGAGATTCGTCATGTGTTGAACGAAATATTTTAACAATAAAATTTACATCTTTATCTTATAAAATTAGGAACTAACTGGAAAGTAGATAAGATGAGTGGTCTCCTGGATATTGATCTGATGTTGGTTTCGGCCTTCGGGGTTAATATTTAGGGAATCGTTCTCTTACTAATTTACAGTTGGAGTCTGATTCAAATCAAACGATAGATACCATAATTTTTATATAAAATATAATAGATAACAAAAAGTCACACGTGGACAGTACTCATCCGTTGAGATTAGTCATGTATTGACAAAAATGTAGATTCACATATTGAATAGAATAAATATTCATTTGTTGAATAGAACAACAGAATTATTGAAATATATAAAGCCGTGTTGATTAGAGATGCGCTATTTTGACGCGAACGATATTTATATCGATTATATTCATTTTTGTACAATTTGAATTGAATTGAAAAGAAAACGAATTCGAATTGAATTGAAAAGAAAACGAATTCGAATTGAATTGAAAAGAAAACGAATTCGAATTGAATTAAAAAGAAAACAAATTACGAATTCGAATTAAATTGAATAGAAAACGAATTCGAATTAAATTGAAAAGAAAACCAATTTGAATTGAATCGAAATAGTAGAAAAATCAATTTGAAATGAATTCAAATTGAATTGATATTTGAATTGAATTGAAATGCATTTCAAAACAAATTTATAAGGAAAAATTCAATTTTGATTTGAATTGGAAATGGAAGTTGAAATGTTTTTGAAACAAATTCAAAACTATTTATAAAATTCGTTTTAAATAGAAATCGACGAAATATATATTATATATATTATATATATAATATAATGGCCTGAATAGAACGCGCCGCACCGCGGTAGTTCGTAAATTTCGACTATTGACTTCGAACGGACATTACGGGAGATCCGACCGTCGGATTCTCCTAAAACCGGAACCGTTGGGTTCGTATCGAAAAGAGCTTTCTAACGAATATTAGAAATTTGAAATCTAACGGATGGATTTGGAGATACATCCAAATCAAATTTGAAAAATAACGCTGTAAGTGCAGTTCGATGGCCGTTGTTGGAAATCGACGGTACGGGCCTTGATAAAATTATTTAAAATATCAATAATTTGTGTAAAATCATAAGAAATGATTTGGGAAAAATTGGGATGAAAAAACTCCATATTTTAAAGATGAAAATAGATTTTTATCGAAATGAACTAGTTTTGAACTAAAATTAAAACCCAACTATTTTTAAATAAATAAATTGGATTTAAAAAGGGGTTTTAAATAGTCGGAATTTCTAATATATTTGATTGAAATTGAATTAGAAGTGATTTGTGGTTTTATCGTGAACAGTGTTTTAAATAACACTTGTTCTTTAACCCGATAATAAATAGAATGTGATTTGGGTTTGTCGTGAACTGTGTTTTAAATGACACTAGTTCTTTAACCCAATAAAAGGAGTTTTAATGAATCTGCAATTAGATTGAAATGTGAATTGATAATGAAAATTATCAAATTTGGCAAATGAGCGAGAATGGAGTATTACCAGTTTTGCTCCAAAGCGATAGTTAAATCTTTAATTAGATTTGAACGAGAAATGGTAATTAATTTTACCGATAACACCGTGGTGTTAGATATGGAGTATTACCAGTTTTGCTTCATGGGATGAATAGGTTGGGATTGGGAAATAAAATAAATAATTACTTCGATGTGATTCGCTAATCTCGACTAGTTTAGAAAACAATAATTTGGTTTGATATGACATCCAATAGAAGATTAAAGAATAAATTTGAAAGAATTTATCTTTGATAAAATTAATGAGAACTTTTCCCTAAGAATTGAAATTTAGAAACTAGCTGTAGATTAGTTAAGAGGAATGGTTTCCTGGGTATTGATTTGATGTTGGTTTCGGCCTTCGGGGTTAATATTTGGGAAATTGTTCTCTTGTTGATTTACTGTTAGCGGCTGCTAAATTGGAATGAGGCGTATGTTGTGTTTGTGTAACAATTGTTTACTAAATACGCGGGTTGTTCGGAAAGGCCGGGTTTATACCCATTCTGAATAACCGATTCGACGACATATCGAAGATGAAGACGGTGGTTGAAGACCGGAAGTCTTCACATCGTTTGGGTGATTATTGATGATCTTGATTGGGTCGTACACCCAAGATGAGGGAATCAGCTGGTGGTCGTCCAGACGTACTTGGAGATCGATATGCGAGGAAAGTGCCTCCGGTTTCGTTCAAACCCAGAACGAACTTGTAAATGGATTGTGTGTCTGAAATTGGATTTTATTCTGTGTTGATTGATTTCTGTTAAATATATATCTGTTTGGCGGCGGAGAATTTATTCTCTTGCTTAACGCCCTTCTCTGAGACGTACGAGCTTAGAGGTTATATATCGATAGATATCAAACGCATGGGATTAATTGCCTGTGTGGCACGCTGAGTTGCATGGCTTAAGGCTTCTGTTGAAAAGCAAAGTCTTGTGGTTGATGATCAAAGCACGACCTTTGTGGCATAGCTTTGTGTATAATGTGAATTCGCGAGCCTCACACCTCGGTATGAGTTGAAAACGGAATAAGGAATGCAGAGAGAGCACGACGTTTCTTTCTAGCTTTGGTGGTGTCAGTGACTTACCAGCCCTGACATTTATATACTTTTCACCTATGTGGTTGTTGGATGAGGCGCCTTGATTTTAGGTCTGTAAGGACCAGGAAGCGTGTGTTCAGGAATACTAATCCTCAAACGTAAGAGAGGACCGGCCCTGAAGCATCCAAGGGTTTCCCAGAGTGCGTAGCCCTGAGACATTTGCTAGAGTGTCTCGAAAGCGGAGAGGAGCTTGCCCCTTGCCTCGACTCATGACGGAAATCCAATTTCCAATACGAGATATTGCGGTTTTAATTGTAGAACTAGTATGGCGACATGATATATGGTACCCATGCCGTCTATGATTGATATTTATGATTGAAATTGTTTTGACACTATACACTTATAATAGTATCAAATGATTTGTTTTAAACGTATCAAGCAGGTTTGGCTATTAAAAGGAAAAACCCTATCCTCTGGCTTGCGTTGCATTGTGTGATGGGACCTGGGTCTTATAATAGCTTCATTTTTCGAAAAAGCATTGCGTTGTTTATTGTTATGCACTGGTATTCTTGGGAGGGAACCCGTTCCGTGTTATACGGGGTGGTCCCTTGAATTACTCTCTTTTAAAGTAAAGCTTTAAATAGCTGTTTTAGTTCTCACACCAGTCACATGACTGACCTGGAGTTTATTGTTTTAACCTAAACTCTGGGTGCCCTATTTTCGACACGGGCAGCTAGTAGTTTTGGTTTTGCAGATTTATATTCACAGGATCCTGGTTTACAGCTGGAATGATATCTGGAAAGCTCTGTTTCCGTATATCACCTTCAGTTGTGCTTTGTATTATTTTCCGCTGCTATGTAATTTATCGTAATCTCTGATATCTATCGAATGTAATTTATTCATTTATACTCTGTATATTCTTGTATCTGATGGAATTGTTGTAATATACAATGAAATGTTCTCCCGTCTGCGTTCTAATTTGTCTTGTTCTCAAACGATCAGGGGTTTCGAACGGTCTTGGTCGGTTTAACGACTGATCCGGATCGAGCAAAATTCATCGGCCGTCACATAAACATGATTTGATTTAAACAAAGGATTAAAGAATTTAGCACTCTTAAAAAAAAAATCGTAGTTAATTTCAAGTTTTATTTGACTGAATGAAAACGGTTAAAATCGACTATATATAAATATTGCTCTTAACGATATGAACATAATTCAATGCTTGAAAAAAAATTAATTTTAATTTAATTAAATATATATATATATATATATATATATATGATAATACATATGCAACTTTGTGAGAAAAGTATACCGACTATACATAATTCAAAAAGAAAAGAATTGTCTAAGATTTCCATTTTTCAGTTTTTTTAATAAAGGCATTTTGGTCTAAAGTTTTAGGCAAGTTCTATTCAAACACCGTAAATTTCTTTACTCACACCATGGGATTTAAATAAAACTTTAGACGAAAATGCCTTATAAAAAAAACCTAAAAAATGGAAATCTTAGACAATTCTTTCCTGTTTGCATTATGTATAGTCATTATAATTTCTCTCACAAAGTTGCATACGTATATATTTAATTAAGTTAAAATTAATTATTTTTCAACCATTGAATTATGTTCATAACGTTAAGAGCAATATTTATATAGGTATATTCTATTTACATACCGCAAATTACCTTGCATACACCGAAAAAAGAATTAAACATCATATACACCACTTCTTACTTAATATGCACCATGCATTTAGAAAAACTATCCTCCTCTAGAATAAAATATGCATTTATTTCTCTTTTTAATAACTTTCTCAATCATGCATTAATCAAACCAAGAAGTCATAATTTCAAAATTCCCCAAATTTACTTTTGTAGACTTGAAATCATAAATTCTAAATGGATGTTAAGATATTTAGTTATCAATGTATATTAATTTGAATTTGTTCTTTTGAATACATTAAAAAGTTAAATTATTTAAATTTTAATGTTAAATCTAAACATGATTTGATTTAATCAAAGGATTAAAGAATTTAGCACTCTTAGTAAAAAAATCGTAGTTGATTTTAAATTATATCTAATTGAATGAAAAAGGTTAAAATAGACTACATATAAATGGAAAGTTCTATTCAAATACTGTAAATTTCTTTACTCACATCATGATATATTGAATAAAACTTTAGACCAAAATGCCTTTATTAACAAAAACTAAAAAAATGGAAATTTTAGACAATTCTTTCCTATTTGCATTATGTATAGTCAATATAACTTCTCTCACAAAGTTGCATACGTATGTATTTAATTTAATTAATTTTTTTTCAAGCATTGAAATATGTTCATATCATTAAGAGCAACATTTATATGTAGTCGATTTTAATCGTTTTCATTCAATCAAATAAAATTTAAAATTAACTACGATTTTTTTTATTAAGAGTGCTAATTTCTTTAATCCTTTGTTTAAATCAAATCATGTTTAACTTTAACATTAAAATATAAATAATTTGACTTTTTAATATATTCAAAAGAACAAATTCAAATTTATATACATAGATAATTAAATATCTTAACATCCTTTTTGAGTTTATGATTTGAAGTCTACAAAAATAAATTTGGTGAATTTTGAAATTATGGCTTCTTAGTTTGATTAATGCATAATAGAGAAAGTTATTAAAAAGAGAAATAAATGCATATTTTATTCTAGAGGAGGATAGTTTTGGTAAATGTATGGTGTATATTAAGTATGAAGTGGTTTATATAATGTTTAATTCTTTTTTTGGTGTATGCAAGTTTATTTGCGGTGTGTAAATAGAATATACCTACTAAAAATTTGTTTTTTCATTATTAATGCAACTTTATGTCATCTTTGCTTTTAAAATCCTATTTTGTAGGTAGCAAATCAAAAGTGACTACATGGATTGAGGCCGCAAAAGAGATCACGTGGATTGAGATATTTACCGTTAGATTTGATTAAATAAGCTGTTAAATTTATAGCCAGAGAGAATGATTCGGTTTGCGTCTTTGCAATAAACTAGAGAAATATGCTTTAGTCATTTCAGATAATGACATATTAGTGTGAAATTGTGAAACATTTAAGAAAAAATTAAAGTTAAAACTTTTGTATCAATTTTTTGAAAAAAAAATAGCAATGTATGATAAGTTGTTAACGAATGATTATATAATATTAATTATTTACAATTTAATTATTGTTTATCAATTCATTAACTGTTTAATATTTCATATTTCAAAATAAATATTAATAATCAATAAAGAAATGATTTTACAAAAAAACATATGTAAACGAAATCTTCAATTCAAAAAAATTGCTAGAATATACTTTTTTAACACATCATCACACAAATCAGCATTATTTTTAATAGAAGTTTAAAATGATATGAGAAAAATGTAGGAGCTAATCGCAAAAAAACTTCCCCGTATGTATATGTGTAGATAATACATTTTACCTACCTATAATTATTAGTAGATAATCACCATTCAACAATTTGATGAGACAACCAATATTTAGCTACCAATAAATTTTACCATTAAATATTGGTAGATAAAGGTTCTCTTTACCTACCCATATTTATTGGTAGATAAAATATTGGTAGGTAAAGGTCAAATTTCTTGTAGTGAATGTTAATGTGATTTTTTTGGCCATAAAAAAGTAATGCTCAATTCTGTTTTGATGCACTTCATTGTTTTTATGGCTGAGTTGATCATTTGCACTGAAATTACTTGTACATCCCTTGTGATGTGCAATGAAAGACTGGAAAATACACATGCCAAAACTGAATCGAGACTTTGTGCCTTTAATTCCCAAAATTGAAATGTATGCAAACTTGCTTGACTTGCATCACCATTTGTTAGAACTGTTCTGAACAAGTTTGCTATGGTTTTTTGAGAACACATTATCACTTGCCACATATGAATAAACTGATTTATTCATGGCTTTTGTTTGCACCATTTATCTTATTGACTTCCTAAGCTGTTTCATGTTGCATTGTTGCACCATTCTTCCATGCAACTTGCCATTGTTGTGTCCCTTGACATTTTTCACTTGAGCTTGACTGCTCATTGCTTTGTGTACACCTGACTTGAACTGAACCACTTCTAGTATTGTAGTTTTGTATCCACCATGTATCATGGTCATGTGACCAATTCATATTTACTCACATGTATATATTTTGTACTAGCCTGAATCTTGCTTGCTTGTATTTGGGCTTGCTTTCCATTGCTAAAACATGCTGCCTTATAAACTGCTTTGATTAGTTGCACGTGATCCTTCTTGTGTTGCTGTTTGTACTCCTTGAACCCATGCTTCATATGAGTAACTGCTCATGTATATGCTGCTCCTCAACTTGTCTATGAACCACCATCCATGTTGTGTGTTGCTGTGTATCACCATGATGTCTGACCCTGTAGACACTGTATATTTAACCATGCTCAAAACTTGTGTTGTGTCATGCTATTTTTCTGAACTATCGGCTTGCTTGAATCTTGAGCTGCTTTGACTTTGTTATGCTTGCTGAACTGCCATTTATGCATGAAAGTCTGGACTGAACCATTTTGAACATGTTTACATTTGCACCATCTATGCTCGAGCATCTTAAAAGCTGGTAAACCATTTTGTTTGTCCATTTTTGACTTTGCTTGACCATATACACCTGTACATTTATATGTGTGTGTATATACACAACAATGCATGTATACATATATCATGCACGTGTAATTTATTTATCAGCAGACTACTATACTGTGTTGTGGCTGTTCAAAATCAACTGGTTCTGATCAGCAAACCAGTGTAGTGTGTTGAGGCTGATTAGTGGGTACTAGAAATATATATATATATATATATATATATATATCAGATCAAGTCATGGAAATTGATGAGAAACACACCAAAATTCTAAGGCAAATAAATTTTAAAAATAAAAAATATTTGCAAGAATATGAAATTATTTCCGTTCAAGATTACTGTGTGTGTTCTTATATGTGACAGTTATGAAGACGACTGGACTGACAGTGGGAAATGGCAGAAGATAGAAGACCGAAGACAAGAAAACAATGTATATAAGTGTCAATGAATGTATGAGTACGAAACTATATATGTGAGAGTGTCTGTATAAATATGAGATGTAACTAAGTGGTTGAGTGTTGTAGTGAGGAGAGCAGAGACCAGATATTTATGAAAAGATTTGTAATACAGAAATGTACAAATAATGGAGTTGTAAATCTATATTGTTTGTTGTTGAAATAAAATACTATATTCAAATAAATACTGTTGAATGTTTGAATTTGTGTTTAGTCATATTCTATTTAAATATAAATATTATATTCCCGTCAGTGATGTATGTATGAAACAGTACAATAACAAACATATTTATAATAAAATATATTTGGTTGTTATCATCAAACAAAAATCATATAATTGTGTATACAACTGCATTATATACAATAATCTCCCACTTTTGATGATAACAAACAAATATTAAGATTTTGATTACAATAAATGTGTTTGCTAGTGAAGAACAGAACTCCCCCTATTTGAATGCTCCCCTTACAATAGAAACTCCCCTTATAACTATGCATGAGTTAAAAGAATGTGAAAATGAATTGGAAATTTCAAAATAAAATATTTATAAAATATTCACTCATAAATCAAAATCACAACTCATTCTCCCCCTTTTGTTGCCATCAAAAGGATTCAGAATTTAAAATATAGATGAAAATTGACTAAAAATATAATTTCAGCATAAGAGGAAAAGCGATCATCATAAATCTCAATCAATCAAACAAAAATCATAATAAACTAAGAACTAGTGGCACATTTCACATTGTAGAGAATGACGGATTTACGATGAAATTTATATATAGTGGAGAGAGTTTCAAAAATATGAATATTTTCAATTATTTTCAAAAGAATTTTATAAAAACGAGGTTAAAAAACAGCGATGGATTTGGACTATAATTAATAATTCAATTTAAGTGACAACATCGTATAATCTCAAATCCCAATAGGTGTAATACCCTGGGAAATCCGAACCAATTTAAAAAATTTATTTTTGCAATTTTAATGAAATTTGAATATTTAAAATGATTTATTTTAAATAATAACGATGAGAAATTTATTTGGAATAGAATTAGAACGTATATATTTATTTGAATCGACGTTAGAATATAAATATTTATTTTAAATTATAAAAGGATTTAGAAATGGCGCGGTAGTTTGAAAATTCGATTTCAAATTTCAAATGAATGTACAAGATTCAAAATAAACCGGATTTTAGCGAAACCAAAAATATTAGAATCTTTTTGAGAATATCTTTCCAACGAATCCGAAAATTTGAAATTTCATAGCGGGAATAAAAAGTTATGCCCAGTTGAAAATTCAAAATAGTCGCTACGGAATTTTGGCCCTTAAAAATGGAAATTTTGCAAACGACCTCCGTTTTCGACGAAACCACTTTTGTTGGATCCGGGGTGTCAAGTTATTGCTAGATTCCAAAATTCATAATTTTTGAAATCAATATGTGAGCGTGGCGAAGGAAAACGTGTTTTGATAGTTTCAGTCAATTTGGATCGACCAGAAAATCGCCATTTTTCAAACGGTCTCCAAATTTGACGAAATTAGTTTTATTAGAACTGCATCGTCAATATGAAGCTAGAAAATATTTTTCGGGAATTTTCAGAGTCCGTATGTGGCCCCGATAAATTGACATGTATGTTTAAATTGAATATATAGATTTATATTTTAATTTTGAAGAAAACTGATCGTAACAGTCGACTCAGCTTACAGGACATATCCCATTGTGTTCGAAATGGGGGTAATTAGCTAGGGGCAACAGTCGTTAGGTTCGATTTAGTGTTCGAATAAAAAAGTAATTTTTAGAAAAAATAAATAAAATTAAATATATATATTATATAATCTCTCCTTTCCTCCCTCCCTCTCACAGTCAGCGTTCAATTGAAAAAAAAGGTTCAAGCCCGTCGCTTAGCCCCCCCCCCCCCCCCCACTCACTCGCCACCGCCGGCGATGAATGCCTCCCCCACCTCCGACTAGCGCTCTACCATCCCCTCCTCCTCTGATGATCTCCCATCCACCTCTCCCCTTTCCCCAAATGAAACCCAAGCCCAATCCGCCCAAGCCGCCGCTCCCTGACCCCCCCCCCCCCCCCCACGGCCAGCCGCAACCCCCTGCCGCCCTCCTCGGCCACCCACGCCCTCCACTGACCACCACTAACACACGTGGACCCCCTCCTTCCAAAAAGATGCGGTTTTTAATTTATCAAGATCTGAAAATCCCCAATCTCGCGCCGCTAGTCCAATGTGGTCCCTGCCATTGACTGTCCAGCCACCCACGACTCCGGCACACCACCTACCAACTCCGATTTGGCTGGTGAGCTTTTATTTTTGTTTTATTTATGTAGTAAAAAATTTGATTTTGTTATTATAGAGATAAATAAAAATATGATTTTTATATTATAGAGATAATAAAAATATGACTTTTATAATTTGAAATGCGATTTGAAAATGTTATTTTTAGTTAGAGAAAAATATAAATTTTATCGTGTGTATGTAATAATATAAAAATTCGATTTTTACATATAAGGAATGGCGATAAAGATTTGATCTTTATATAAGAAGTGGCGAAGTAAAAATATAATTTTTATCTTGTAGGAAGAATTATAAAAAAGTGATTTTTATAAATAATAATACGATTTTTATAATGTTTTCATTATGATAAAGATACGATCTTTATATGGATATCATTAAGATAAAAATTCGATTTTTATTATACATGAAGCGAAATAAAAATTCGATCTTTATATAAGAGGTAGAAATATAAAAATATAATTTTTATATAGAAAGAAGCATTTTAAAAATATATGAAGTAGAAATAGAAATATGATTTTGATTTATCGGAATAAAGTGATAAAAATATGATTTTTATATATGAACAGCATGAAAATGATGCGTTGGAATTTCGAATAAATCCAAACAGTTCAGAAAGAAAGACTGACGGAGTGGAACCCAAAGGTGGGAACTTCTCACTGTAAAATTTATTTTCTAGTTAGAAATATATACTAGGATGCAGATGGTGCTTAGTAGCAACCCACACCCTTCGTCCACAAACCATGGACGACTTGTTTGTTTATTTGATTGTGTTGTGAAATTTTATTGTGTGATGTGGAATGGAATAAAATATTTTATAGTTAAAAATATAATTTTTAACGTGTATATAAATAAAATAAATATTTGTAAACAAATCGGACGATTTGTTTATGTACACACATTTGACTGATATTGATTGGGATGATAAATTTTACACATCGCCCAACTGCACAAACAAATCTTTGTTTGATTGTTTGAAACACCACATGGGTATTTGGATGATATATGGCATACACTAGTCCTAATAATTAGTTGTATGTCGATCGATTGATTGACAGACTGTTGTAAGCGTTAAATATTTATATTTGATGCTTATGTAGTGTAGAATGCACTTTGGATGATGGTTGACTGTTATTGATTGTTGTTGTATACATGTTTGTATGAAATCCACATAAATCAAATTATATGGTAATTGATTGTGTCTGATTCCAATTCAGAACAAACGAATATTTTAAAATAATGAATATTTTAAAATAATATTCAGTAAAAGATCAAAATTTGATTTTGATGTTCGATTTGGGATGGACACGAATATATTTAAATATATAAAGTCGTGTTGATTAGATTAACACCATTTTGACGTGAACGATATTTATATCAATTTTATTCATTTTTATAATGAATATCGAAAAGGAATTGATTTCAAACTACAATGTTTGAAAAACTATCATTTATATATCGATGATATGGAATGTTCAATTTTGATTTGAAATTGAATATGAAGTTGAAATCATTTTGAAAACGAATTTAAAACGATTTATAAAATACGATTTGAATGGAAATCGATGAAATATATATAATATATACATATTATATATATAATGGCCAGAATAGAACGGGCCGCGCAGTGGCAGTTCGCGAATTTCAACCATTGACTTCGAACGGACATTACGGGAGATCCGATAGTCGGATTCTCCTAAAACCAGAACCCTTGGGCTCGTATCGAAAAGATCTTTCTAACAAATACAAGAAATTAGAAATCGAACGGTTGGATTTGGAATTATGTCCAAATAAATTTTAGAAAAGGTCGTTGTAAGTGCAGTTCGATGACCGTTGTGGAAATCGACTGTACGGGCCTTGATAAATTTATTAAAAGTATTAATAATTTGTGTAAAATCATAATAAATGATTTGGAAAGAATTGGGATGAAAAATCCCATATTTGAAAAGATAAAAATATATTTTTATCAAAATGAACTAGTTATGAACTAGAATAGTAAATCCAATATTTTTAAAATAAATAAATTGGATTTGAAATGGTTTTTAAAAATAACCAGAATTTCCAATATATGAATTGGAACGGGCTTGAATCGAAATTATCCTCGAAATATTTCGACATTGGATTTCGTGATTATACGGATATTGTGGAGGAATTTTGGAAGATATATATATCATTATTCTAATACGATATTTGTTAGTTTTAGAATTTGATATTCAATACAAGCCGATATATTTTCTATTCAGAGCCTTGTATTTAATATCAAATGGGATTTGGGTTTGTTGTGAACGGTGTCTTCACTAACACTGTTCTTAAACCCAGCTGAGAAAAGATTAAATCTTTTATTTATATTTAATGAAATATATCAATTAACTAATATTTAATTGGAATTGAATTGAAATTTCTTTTTGGGTTTATCGTGAACGGTGTTTTAAATAACACTTGCTCTTTAACCCGATTAAAAGTGGAATGTGAATTGGGTTTATTGTGAACTGTGTTTTTAATGACATTCATTCTTTAACCCGATTTACAGTGAAATGTGATTTGGAATTTATAACTCTTTTATTAAGATTTATAGGGAATTTTCCAAAGTAACGTTTTCCAATTTAATATATTAAATTGGAATTGAATGGTATTCGATTTTATAATAATCGAAATGAACTTCTAGGTAGGAAGACTATTAATACATATAGAATTTAATAGGCTTTGCTGTTATTCCATTTATATTATTGGTCGGATATGGAAATTGATGTCGATTATATATTGATTTGTTTTTCCGTGAAGATTCCATAATTAATAGAATGTGATTTGGTTTTATCGTGAACTGTGTTTGAAATGACATTAGTTCTTTAGCCCAGTTAAAGGCAGGATTATATGTCTGTCATTGTATTTCGAACTGTATGGTTGATCTCTACAAAATATATATTTGTTTGGCAGCAGAGAATTTATTCTCTTGCTTAACGCCCTTCTCTGAGATGTACGAGCTCAGATGTTATATATCGGCAGAAACCAATAGTACGGTGTAGATTGTCGATGCGGCATGTTTGTGTTTCCAAAATTAAATAATCATTAATATTGACTTTTGGGAAGATTAAAACTAACTGAAGTTTTAATGAATCTTTAATTAGATTGAAAATGGTAATTGATAATTTAAATTATCAAATTTAGGTAATGATCGAGAACGGAGTATCACCAGTTTGCTCCAAGCGATAGTCAAATCTTTAATTAGATTTGAACGTGAAATGGTAATTAAATTTACCGATAACACCATGGTGTTAGTTATGGTGTAATACCAGTTCTGTTCCATGGGATGAATAGGTTGGGATTGGGAAATTAAATAAATAATTACTTCGGTAAGGTTCGCTAATCCCGACTAGCTTGGAAAACCATAATATGGTTTGAAATGACATCCAAAGGAAGATTAAAGAATAAATTCAAAATAATTTATCTTTGATAAAATTAATGGGAAACTTTCCTAAAGATGTGAATATTTAAATAAAAGAATATTCAGAATTGGAATGAGGCATATGTTGTGTTTTCATAACACTTGTTTATTATATATGGGAGCTATTCGGAAAGGCCGGGTTTATACCCATTCTGAATAACTGATTTGATGATATGTCGACAATGAAGACGTTGGTTGAAGACCAAAGGTCTTCACATCGTTTGGATGATTACTGATGTCTGGATTGGGCTGTACACCCAAGCCGAGGTAATAAGTGGTGATCGCCCAGACGTACTTGGAGATCGACGGATAAGCGAGGAATAAGGTGCCTTCGGTTTCGTTCAGATCCAGAACGGACTAGTAAATGGATTGTGTGTCTGACATTGGATTTTATTCTGTGCTGATTGATTTCTATTAAATATACATCTGCCTGGTGAAGGGGAATTTATTCCCTTACTTCACCCTTCTCTGAGACATACGGGATCAGAGGTTATATATCGATAAATATCAGTCGCATGGCATGAATTGCATGTGTGGCATGTTGAGATGCAAATGATCAAGACTTTTGTTGAAAAGCAGAGTCTTGTGGTTGATGATCAAAGCACGGCTTTAATACAGCATAGCTTTGTGTATAGCGTTAATTCGCGAGCCTCACACCTCGGTATGTGTCAAAAAAGGGATTGTGACTGCAGGGAGTGCACGACGTTTCTTTCTAGCTGTAGGTGGTGTCAGTGCTTTATCACGACCGGGCATTTTATATTTTTACCTTTTTGGATGTTGGATTACAAGGCGCCTCGGATATATCGGTCTCTTCGGAGCCGATGGATATAGGTCCGATAGGACCGGGAAACGTGTGTTCTGGAATAACTAATCCTCAAATTTAGCGGAGGATCGGCCATGAAGATCCAAGGGTTACCCAGAGTGTGTAGTCCTGAGGCATTTGTTAGAATGTCTCGAAGCGGTGAGGAGCCATCCCTGGCCTCGACTCATGACGGAAATCCAATTTCCAATACGTGACATTTCGGTTTTGATTGTAGAGCCTAGTATGGCGACATAGTGGTATGGGGCACTATGTGGTCTATGATTGATACATTTATATTTGAAGTTGATTTCTTCACTTATAGTAATAATAAAATATTAAATTTTGCGTATCAAGCATTCTTTGGCTATTATAAGGTAAACCCCTATCCTCCGGCTTGCGTTGCATTGTGTGATGGGACCTAGGTCTTATAATAACTTCATTGTTCTTTATTTAGCATTGCGTTGTTTGTTTTATGCACTGGTTTCTTGGAAGGAAACTCGTTCCGTGTTATACGGCGTGGTCCCTTGATTTACCTAACTTTAAAATAAAGATTAATAACTGTTTTACTTCTCACACTAGTCACATGACTGACCTGGAGTTTATTGTTTCAACCTAAACTCTGGGTGCCCCTATTTTCCACATGGGCAGCTAGTAGTTTTGGTTTTGCAGATTTATATTCACAGGATCCTGGTTTACAGCTGGAATGATATTTGGAAAGCTCTGTATCTGCATATTCCTTTCAGTTGTGTTTTGTATTATTTTCCGCTGCTATGTAATGTATTGTAATCTCTCATATTTTTCTATTGTATAATATTTATTCATACTCGATATATTCTTGTATTCTGATGAAATGTTTGTAATAAGCAATGAAATGTTCTTCTGTTTGTGTTCTGATTCGTCTTGTTCTCAACTCAATCCGTGCTTTCCTTCACGGGGAAGTTCGGGTCGTGTCAATAGGTATCAATCAACAAATCATAATACATCATAAGATTTCAACACATTTCTCATGTTAGAATATGGATTCATAGGCTGGTTTTTATACACAAAGGAGAATTTCAAATTAATTTCAATTTATAGCACAATATTTCCTTTTTCTTTTTATTTTATTCAAGAGCACACTGACCACGCATAACTAGAGCTAGGATTTTTAAATGAGGTCAGTCGCAGCTTAAATTATAATTTATCACATAACCATGCATGACTAGAGCTTGTATTTTTAAATGATGTTAGAGACGCACTTATGTATTAATTATATGTTTATCGTTTTCAGCTTCAAAAGAAAAACTCCTTAGTATATAAAACCAATATGGATGACATAAATGTGGTAGGTACAGAAATGGTTTGTGAAATAAATTTCTAAATTAATCATATTATGAAATATGATCAACTGTACCGAGATCATTGAAAATTTTTCAATTATCACTAATTCTGAATAATAATATAACCACAATTCCATCACAAATATTTTCACTGTTTATTCAAGATGATTTTTAAATTTTTTATTAAACTCTCCATGTAACAACCCGGAAATGCGAGCCAGTTTAAAATTTTTATTTTGGCAATTTCGATGAATTTTGAATACTTAAAATGAATTATTTTAAATAATAACGACAAGAAATTTATTTTGAATATAATTCGAACGTATATATTTATACGCATCGTCATTAAAATATAAATATTTATTTATAATTATAAAAGGAATTGAAAATGGTGCGGTAGTTCGATAATTCGATTTCAAACTTCAATTGTATGTACCGGGTGCAAAATAAACCGGAATTTAGTGAAACCAAAAATATTAGAATCTAACTGAGAATATCTTTCCAATGAATCCGAATAATTGAAATTTTATAGCGGGAATCAAAAGATATGTCTAGTTGTAAATTCAGAATACTCGCTATGGAATTTTGGCCCTTAAAAATGGAAATTTAGCTAACGACCTCGGTTTTCGACGAAACCACTTTTGTTGGATCCGGGATGTTAAGTTATTGCTAGATTCCAATTTTCATAATTTTTTGAATCAATATGTGAGCGTGGCAAAGGAAAATGTGTCTGACCAGTTTCAGTTGATTTTAATCGACTGGAAAATGGCCATTTTTCAAATGGTCTCAGAATTTGACGAAATTAGTTTTGTTAGGACCGTATCGTCAATACAAAGCTAGAAATATTTTTCGGGAATTTTTCGAGTTCGTATGTGGCCTCGGTAAATTGAAATGTACGTTTAAAATTCGATATAATGATTTAAATGTAAATTTAATGAAAACCGATCGTAACGATCGAATTGGCCTTCGTGGCATATCCCATTGTGCTCAGAATAGTCGTAATACGCTAGGGACGACAGTCGGTGGGTTCGATTCTGAGTTCAAAATAAAAAGTTACCTTTTTGGGAATATAAAAATTAAATTAAATAAAAAAGGTCAACCCTTATTTCACTAAACCCCCCTCTCTATACTTTCTCTCTCCCCTTTTCCTTTCTTCACCGTTCAATTTCAGGAGACTTAAAAAAAAGGGGACTCAACGATGACGGAAGCCGCCACCCCATCCACCGCCGGAGCCTCCTGCTGATGCCGCCCCTCTAGCCTCGCACACCACCACATCCCCGAGTCCCCTCCTCCTAACGCACCTCTCTCTCCTTCGCAGAAAAATCCGACGCCCCAAAGCTCTCCAGGCCTACTCCGACCGTCGCCGCCTCTGGATGGACCCCACTGCCAAGCCGACGTCCCCCTCCTTCACCTGAGCGATGGCGCACCCCCCTCCTCTTGAGCAACGCAGTTTCCCCCCTCCATCCCCTCTGAAAATGTGAGCTTTCCCCCTTGTTTTATTTATTTTGTTATTTAGTTTAGACGTATAATTAGCGGGCTGAAAAGGTGGATTTTTATATCCTTATAACATTAGCATGATAAAAGTAAGGTTTTTATATTATTTTTAGATGAAAGGTTAGATTTTTAAAGGTATCAAAATATACATTTTTATATGATGTGAAGATTAAAAATATGATTTTTAGTGATTTAAAGACGAGATTTTCATTTGTTTAAAGATTTAATTTTTATAATGTTTTCATAGGGAAAAAGGTGCAATTTTTATATGTAGAGATTTTATATAGCAAAGCGATATTTTTATTGGTAGAAAGGAGGAATTTTTATATGATGCGAAGATTAAAAATATAATTTTTATAAAGAAGCAGTATTGAAAGATTAAACTTTATATTTAAAAAGGCGAAATCTTTATATTTGAAAAGGTTAAATCTTTATATTTGAAAGGGCGAAATCTTTATATAGAGAATAACGTGATAAAAATTTAATCTTTATTATATGAACGCCGATGTAAAAATAGATTTTTTATCTATATAATAACGATGTAAAAATTCGATTTTTAAATATATGAAGTGATTATAAAAATATGATTTTTATATACATAGCGACAATATAAAAAATGTGATTTTTATATATGTAGTGGTTACGTGCAACGAAAGTGACAAAAGGCGAGGACAGCGATGACTTCTACATATGAAGAGTCGTGGCGTTTGGATTAGCTAATCGGTGAGAACTTCTCACTCTAAATTTCCTTTTCTAGTTAAAAATATATATACTAGGATGCAGACGGTGTTTAGTAGCACCCGACACCCGTCATCCACAGACCATGGATGGCTTGTTTGTTTGATTGATGTGTTGTGAAAATTGCTTGTGATGTTGATGTGAAATAGAAAATAAAATATATTAAGGGTTGAATAAAATAATTTTGTCGTTAAAAATATAATTTTTAACGTGAATGTGAATAAATAAATATCATTTACAAACCGGACGGTTTGTTTATGTACACCTATTTGAAGGACATTGATTGGGACGATAAATTTTACACATTGCCCAACTGCACAAATAAAATCTGCGTTTGATTGTTTGAAACCCGACACGGGTATTGGGATAAAATACGGCATACACTAATCCCAATAATTAGTTGTATGTCGATCGATTGATTGACAGGTTGTTATAAGCGTTAGATATCTATATTTGATGCTTATACAATGTAGTGCACTTTGGATGATGGTTGATTATTTATCGTTGCTATTATATACATGTGTTGTATGGAATCCATATAGTTAACGCTATATGGTGATTGATTGGGCCTCATTCCAATTTATAAAATAAAGAATATTATAAAATAAAGGTTCATGTGTTGACCGTACTCATTCGTTGAGATTAGTCATGTGTTGAACAAAATATTTTAACAATAAAATTTACATCTTTAATATTATAAAATAAAGGTTCATGTGTTGACCGTACTCATTCGTTGAGATTAGTCATGTGTTGAACGAAATATTTTAACAATAAAATTTACGTCTTTATCATATATAAAATTAGAAACTAACTGGAAAATAGATAAGATGAGTGGTCTCCTGGATATTGATCTGATGTTGGTTTTGGCCTTCGGGGTAAATATTTAGGGAATCATTCTCTTACTGATTTACGGTTGGAGTCTGATTTGAAATCAAACGATAGATACCATAATTTTTATAAAATATATTAAATAACAAACATAGTCACACATGTATAGTACTCCATTCGTTGAGATTAGTCATGTGTTGACAAAAATATAGATTTAAGTATTGAATATGATAAATATTCATTTGTTGAATAGAATAACGGAATTATTGAAATATATAAAGCCGTGTTGATTAGAGATGCGCTATTTTGACGCAAACGATATTTATATCGATTATATTCGTTTTTCGAATTGAATATATAACGATTTCGAATTGAATTTAATATAAAACGAATTCGAATTGAATTCAATATAAAACGAATACGAATTGAATTGAATATATAACGAATTCGAATTGAATTGAATATATAACGAATTTGAATTGAATTGAATATATAACGATTTCGAATTGAATTGAATATATAACGGTTTTGAATTGAATTGAATATATAACGATTTCGAATTGAATTGAATATATAACGAATTTGAATTGAATTGACTATAAAACGAATTCGATTGAATTGAAAACGAATTGAAATAGAATAAAAATCGATTTGAAATGAATTAATATTGAATCGAAATTTGAATTAAATTGAAATGAATTTAAAACGAATTTATAAGGAAAAATTCAATTTTGATTTGAATTGGAAATGAAAGTTGAAATGTTTTCGAAACGAATAAAAACTATTTATAAAATTCATTTTAAATAGAAATCGACGAAATATATATTATATGTATAATATAATGGCCTGAATAGAATGCGCCGCGGTAGTTCGTAAATTTCGACCATTGATTCGAACGGACATTACGGGAGATCTGACCGTCAGATTCTCCTAAAACCGGAACCGTTGGGTTCGTATCGAAAAGAGATTTCTAACGAATATTAGAAATTTGAAATCTAACGTTTGGATTTGGAGATACGTCCAAAACAAATTTGGAAAAGGTCGCTGTAAGTGCAGTTCGATGGCCGTTGATGGAAATCGACTGTACGGGCCTTGATAAAATTATTAAAAATATCAATAATTTGTGTAAAATCATAAGAAATGATTTGGGAAAATTTGGGATGAAAACTCCATATTTGAAAAGGTAAAAATAGATTTTTATCGAAATGAGCTAGTTTTGAACTAAAATTAAAACCCATTTATTTTTAAATAAATAAATTGGAATCGAATTGGGTTTTAAATAACCAGAATTTCTAATATATATAGTTGGAATTGAATTAGATTTGATGTATGGGTTTATCGTGAACGGTGTTTTAAATAACATTTGTTCTTTAACCCGATAATAAATAGAATGTGATTTGGGTTTATCGTGAACTGTGTTTTAAACGACATTAATTCTTTAACCCAGTAAAAGGAACCTTTCCCTGAGAATATGAAATTTAGAAACTAGCTGTAGGTTAGCTAAGAAGAATGGTTTCCTGGGTATTGATCTGATGTTGGTTTCGGCCTTCGAGGTAAATATTTGGGAAATTGTTCTCTTGCTGATTTACGGTTAGTGGCTGCTGAATTGGAATGAGGCGTATGTTGTGTTTGTGTAACATTTGTTTACTATATACGTGGGTTATTCAGAAAGGCCGGGTTTATACCGATTCTGAATAACCGATTCGGCGATAAGTCGAAGATGAAGACGGTGATTGAAGACCAGAAGTCTTCACATCGTTTGGGTGATTACTGATGATCTTGATTGGGCTGTACACCCAAGATGAGGGAATCAGTTGGTGGTCGTCCAGACGTACTTGGAGATCGATGGATATGCGAGGAAAGTGCCTCCGGTTTCATTCAAACCTAGAACGAACTTATAAATGGACTGTGTGTCTGACATTGGATTTTATTCTGTGTTGATTGATCTCTATTAAATATACATATGTTTGGCGGCGGAGAATTTATTCTTTTGCTTAACGCCCTTCTCTGAGACATACGAGTTTAGAGGTTGTATATCGATGGACATCAGTCGCATGGCATGAATTGCCGATGTGGAATGCCTAAGTGGCAATTGATCAAGGCTTCTGTTGAAAAGCAAAGTCTTGTGGTTGATGATCAAAGCACGGCCTACGTGGCATAGCTTTGTGTATAGCGTGGATTCGCGAGCCTCACACCTCGGTATGAGTCAAAAACGGGATAAGGACCGTTGGGAGAGCACGACGTTTCTTTCTAGCTTTGGTGGTGTCAGTGACTTACCAGCCCTGACATTTATATACTTTTCACCTTTGTGGTTGTTGGATGAGGCGCCTCGATTTTAGTTCTGTAAGGACGGGGAATGTAACAACCGGTAATTTTTAATGATTTAAAATCCGATTTAAATCAAAATTTTATTTTGAAATTATTCTATGGTTTTTCATAACGGGAATTCGAAATTTGTAATACGTACAGTGAGATGTAGCAACTATAAAAATTTCATCGGAAAATTTGACTGTTGTCGGTCGTGCAATTTTCAGTGCAAAGCTGCGCATAACAAATCAAATTTTAGCGATTTTAAAATTTCTCCAAAACCAGTTCGGACAAACACGAAAAATATTCTATTCGTTGCCACGAATCCGACGGCGAAATTCGTTTCGTGAAAATCGGATGTTTTGACCTTCGTTTTCCGTCCGCATTTTTACGTCAAAGGGGTTCGTAACGCGCTTTTGAACGGAGCATCCTGACACTGCAAATTATACACCGTTGTGTCCGTCTCGTCGAGCTGATTACCAAAATATATTTATTTGTCAGTTTCGGTGCTCGGTTCGCGCTGAAACTGCGAAAAGGCTTGCGCAGTTCATTTTTGAAACAGTGACATTTGAGTTCGATGTGTCCCTTTTCTGATTCTACGTATTTTTCTAGTCATTTTGGGTCTGCAAAAGATGTCCTTTTATTTTACTAGACCATCCAATTATTATTATTTTTTATCCAAACCATAGTGAATAAGAACATTTACTATTATTTTAGCATTCTTTGCATGCATGCGTTTGGGAATAAAAGTGGTCTTTTATTCAAGTTTAAAACTATTCACCTTTTGGCATGTTACATTTCAATGCATGTTTAAAAAGCTATGGTGCATGTTATGGAGGCATGACGTTGGTTTAAAATCATAGGCTCAGTTTGTACAAAAGATTAATGCATGCGTACCCTTCTCTTTGAATATAATCATGCATGTAAAACCGTGCGTCCTCTCTTTTCTTTAAATTCAAGATTTATTTGAATATCCGTTCCATTTTTAACTGTTAAATGAATGACTGGTTCCAACATTCAAATTTAGGAAGCTGCGATTTTCTCTACTCCATTCCTTAAACCCACGTACATACATGAATAAACAAATTTTGAATTTTTCAATTGAGATGCTACTTTTATGCTAACGGCAAACATGGTAAGGTGGCTTTTTCCCACTATTCATTTTCTTCCTATGCTATCAAAACGCATCCTTTAGCCATATTAGCTTCTCATCCTTCTTTCTGTGGATTTCGAGAGCTAGGAAAAAAATGGAAGCTTTGTGCTATCTCAGTTTATATATTCTCTCTTTTCCCCTTGCTCTTCTCCTTAGTGCTTCATTCACGCCCTCTTCTTTGTCTGAAACTCACGCACCAAAAAAAAAGGGGGGGAATGAAGCTTTTGCGATGCCTGGATCTGCTACTTTCCCCTTCGATGTTCTTCTGCATGGCCGTGATTTATAAAAAAAAAAATAAAAAAAAAATGAGGGCAAAGAAACCGCAAGCAACAAACTAAGGCATTGCATGTCTGAAGAGTGTCCACCCATGCGAGCCATCTAATCCCCAAGGCCTCCTCTCCATGTAACGTGCTTCCTCAACCCCATGCATATTTGTTTCAGCCATGAATGAAGTCAGATCCATCTCCTTCTGTCTTGTTCCTTCGCGTCCGTCGAATCTTCTTTCTACTTGTGTGGCCGTGAGTACGTTTTGATCTGGCGTCAGTTCTCTTTGTATTTGCATATATAAAAAGGTTATATATAATAATATATATGTATTAATGTGTGTAATATTTGTATGCATATTTGGATATTCTCGAACGTACACACCAGATCTAAATACGACGGTTTTCATTTGTCGAATTTCGCAGCAGCAAGCTCATAAATCTATCTGTATCCATTTTCATTTATCTCTATTATGCCATAAAAGGTGAGTTTATCTCACGCCTGACTTACATTTTTCATGGATGTTAGATCAATAATGACCTGTTATATAAAATGTATAGGTTGCTAATAGAAATTGTTTGATTTGATATGTATGCACATTTCATATGCGACACGATATATTCATATGACACGTAGTTGCACTGATGATATATATGTTGTGATTGATACTATGTGATTGTTGATACCCTAGTTTTAGGAAAATCACTAAGGGTTGAAATGATACATACCCGAACGAACATTAGAATAGGGAAAAATCGTTATGGGTTGAAATGATAGATCTGAACGATTTTTATTGAATTTGGGATCGCGGGTTGAAATGATAGACCCGTAGAAATTTTATCAATTGCGGGTTGAAATGATAAATATCCGTATCACTTGACCATAGGGTAGAAAACTATATATGGACTCCGTCGGTCATGTTTTCGAAGTAAAATGAGTTTTATTTTAAAATATTTACTTAAGACTTTATATATTTATATTTATATTTATATTCATATTTTATTTAAATATAAATTATTTTGTATATTTTAAATTATGTGTTTTAAAATGATTTATTTGTAAATAGGGATTTAAATGTTTATTTAAGATTTTACTTATAAATTTATTTATTTTAAACCATATAATTGATTCCTATAAGTATTTTAACCTTTTTATATTATTATAAATATTTCTTTAAATCTATTTTTATATTATTTTAAACTTATATATGTTTATAATCTATTTCTAATTTATTTTAGAGTTTTATAAACTTATATATATACATATTTATTTTCAAAGTTAATTTTGTTATATATATATATATTATAAACTTTAATAAAGTCAAGATGGATAGTTTATATTTCGTGATTTAAATTTGAAGTTTAAAGATGTAAATCTATATAACGATAT
Source organism: Allium sativum (assembly GCA_030737875.1). Classification (NCBI taxonomy): domain Eukaryota; kingdom Viridiplantae; phylum Streptophyta; class Magnoliopsida; order Asparagales; family Amaryllidaceae; genus Allium; species Allium sativum. The sequence goes on along the minus strand of CM060911.1, from coordinate 49,500,837 downwards.
TTGAATAACGAATGAACTCATTTTAAGTTATGAATTGGAATCGATACGAATTTTTGTGGAGATGAACTTGAATTGGTAAATTTAAGAAATTGAATTTGATTTGGTTTAAAATTATGAACCTTGATAAGAAATGAATGTGAATTGGGTAAATTGATTTATTTTGAATTTATAGTCGATAAGAATTAAATTCAATTTTAAGTGATTAATTATGAATTGGAATATATAGATGTTATATGCAGAATTGATTTTTATATCGTTTGGTTTGAATTAAGAATTTGTTAAATCAATGTATAAGAATGGTTTTAAATCATAATTTGGTTAGATGGAAATATAAGATTTTGATTTGAAATGTAGAAGTAATAGTTTTGAACTATGTAACTTGAATTATAGTTATAAGACGATTTGGTTTATATTGAAGTTTAAGATTTCGTTTTACATTATATAAAAGAAAATTTGAACCTAAGTGTCGAATTTCATTAATCGACTAAAATGAGTTGTTTTCAAATTTTAATATATTCGAAGTTAGATATTTAATTTTGAATTCAAATTCGAATATGAGAATTCGTATAAACTATTTTATAAAGTGATTTATAAAATAATGACCATGGTGTGAAAAATGTAAACGATTGGTTGTTAAAGAGACCTGGATCGGCTATTGTCATACTCTCTGCCAATACCGAAAACCACTTTGACAACTGTGTACGCGGTGGAGTTCTAGAATGAAGGGGATGATTTGGCGAACGACTCCATTTTTATTTCATATTAATTACGAGACCCTGACTACCTTGAGTCAGCTTGATGTGGCTAAAACAGGAGCTACCCATGGACCAAGTGAGGTCATACCTCTTATCGAGCACACTTCTTCGATATTATTCTATTACTGTTGAGATTCGATTTGGGCCATTTTGATTATGGGAGTGTGTATCGAGGTGGGCGGTAATAGCTACTATGCGTTACCACCAGTCCGGCTCTGCAAACGGTGAATCCACCCTGGCATTCCTTGCGTGCCTTGTCACATGCCTTATACGAGCCCACTACGACTTTGTTTTGTACTGTTTTATATGGAGTGCCCTCTGATCAACCTCCAGTTTACGGAGGAATTACAGTACTGTATATACTATGGGAATATATAAACGGTGTAAGGGTAATCATGGTAATCCCACTTATGCTATTTTGATATTGTTAATTTACTGATAGACACTATTGTATATAGCGTATTATACTATATAGTATTAGTTTGACGGATCCTTAGAGAATGGTGATCCCAAACATCCTTTAAGTTACTGATGCATTTCATTAAACATTTCATTTGAGTTGATTTACTTCTATGAGAATGTTAGTCCTGATCCGAGTTGTTTTGTTTTGCGTTATTGCTCGGGTCAGATCGAGTATTACAGCTTTCGTGGTTCACTCTTGAAGTTTGGAGCTTATTTTGGGTTTCCTCATCTATATCTACCTGTTGATTGGTTATTCCAGTCATTCAATTACTTCTGTCATTCTGTTTCTGACTGTTATTAATTATTTATTGTATTAGACTTCTGCTATATTATTTATGTAAACTCTGATGAAAAACTTATTTTGTAGCTTCATGAAGTACTATTGTATTTTGTATTTTTTCTGGTGCGAGATATTATACTACTCTATATCTGTGTCTGAGATCTGTGATTCTGTGATTTATTCTGTTTACCCCATAAGTTAATAACAATCTGTTGTTTTGGACGTTTCGAGCTGACATGTTTTGTCAATTCGGCACGATCAAAATGGCGGGTTGTTACATTTGGTATCAGAGCTTTGGTTTTTCAAAGCTTTAGCCTATGGGGTAAAAGCTCATTAGAGATAGGGTAGTGATACCCTAGAATGAGTGGAATCAGTTGCAGAATCCTTCTTGAGAGAGCGTATTTTTAAAGTAAAAATAGTTTTCAAAATGGTTTTAAAATGTTTTTAAATAAATATTTCCAATATAAAATTCTGTTTAATATTTAAATCTTCTTTTGAGTTTCCTTTCCATTTGAATCTATCTTCCTTCGTAGATCCTCTTTGATTAGGTTCTTTTGTTCTTTCAGCTTTTACCTCGAACTCTATAATTTATACTTGTCCATTTCAAGGTAAGAAGTAGAAGAAGAGTATAAATCTTCTAGCCAGTCTGTCTTTATTAAATATTGGTTTGAAATTTATATTTTGGAAAGATATTTTTATATAAGATCTTCTTAATGTAATATTTAATTTGATATTTGTAAATAATTTGGTAATACCAATGGTTTTGTAAAGATTTTATATTTAATGTATTCATATGTTAACTTATAGAATTAATTAAGTGTTATAAGTTTAAACATTGATAACATGAATTTGAAAATATTTAGATATAGTATAGAATGATTTTGTTATATATTTGATTTAATAATAATATTGTTGTATATTTATTTAGAATTGTAGTTAAATTTTAATAAATAAATGAGTGGGGGAGAGATATAATTTTTCCCTACTTAATTTTTTTAATGATTTGAAATATATTATTTATAATATATGATTTGAATTTTGATATATATTCTGTGTAAGTGAACAAAAGATGTTTTGAGTATTTATTTGATGTTAAAATTGGCCTATCGAATACCTAGTGATTTGGGATATATGTCTGATCAACATATATGTTAAATTCTATGTGTATTAGATAGAAATAGTGTCACATTCTAGTCGCTTGAAAATGATTCTTGTGATGACCGCGGCATCATCGGTATCTATTTTCAGGTTTCGAAAGTGGGATAGATATATATTGCCAATCAAGACGTTGAGTGAATACTTAAAATTATTTAGAAATGTATGAAAATATTTTAACCTTTGATTTAAATATTTATATTTCAAATTGTATACATATATGAAAATAGATATGAACCATTGGTTTAAATATATTAATTATTTAATTACTATTTCCCTACCTCGTTCCTTTTCGGGGACGAAAAGTTTTGAGTAGGGGAGATTGTAACAACCGGTAATTTTTAATGATTTAAAATCCGATTTAAATCAAAATTTTATTTTGAAATTATTCTATGGTTTTTCATAAGGGGAATTCGAAATTTGTAATACGTACAGTGATATGTAGCAACTGTAAAAATTTCATCGGAAAATTTGACTGTTGTCGGTCGTGCAATTTTCAGTGCAAAGCTGCGCTTAACAGATCAAATTTTAGCAATTTTAAAATTTCTCCAAAACCAGTTCGGACAAACACGAAAAATATTCTATTCGTTGTCACGAATCCGACGGCGAAATTCGTTTCGTGAAAATCAGATGTTTTGACCTCCGTTTTCCGTCCGTATTTTTACGTCAAAGGGGTTCGTAACGCGCTTTTGAACGGAGCATCCTGACACTGCAAATTATACACCGTTGTGTCCGTCTCGTCGAGCTGATTACCAAAATATATTTATTTGTCAGTTTCGGTGCTCGATTCACGCTGAAACTGCGAAAAGGCTTGCGCAGTTCATTTTTGAAACAGTGACATTTGAGTTCGATGTGTCCCTTTTCTGATTCTACGTATTTTTCTAGTCATTTTGGGTCTGCAAAAGATGTCCTTTTATTTTACTAGACCATCCAATTATTATTATTATTTTTCCAAACCATAGTGAATAGGAACATTTACTATTATTTTAGCATTCTTTGCATGCATGCGTTTGGGAATAAAAGTGGTCTTTTATACAAGTTTAAAACTATTCACCTTTTGGCATGTTACATTTCAATGCATGTTTAAAAAGCTATGGTGCATGTTATGGAGGCATGACTTTGGTTTAAAATCATAGGCTCAGTTTGTACAAAAGATTAATGCATGCGTACCCTTCTCTTTGAATATAATCATGCATGTAAAACCGTGCGTCCTCTCTTTTCTTTAATTTCAAGATTTATTCGAATATCCGTTCCATTTTTAACTATTAAATGAATGACTGGTTCCAACATTTAAATTTAGGAGGCTGCGATTTTCTGTACTCCATTCCTTAAACCCACGTACATACATGAATAAACAAATTTTGAATTTTTCAATTGAGATGCTACTTTTATGCTAACAGCAAACATGGTAAGGTGGCTTTTTCCCACTATTCATTTTCTTCCTATGCTATCAAAACGCATCCTTTAGCCATATTAGCTTCTCATCCTTCTTTCTGTGGCTTTCGAGAGCTTGGAAAAAAATGGAAGCTTTGTGCTATCTCAGTTTGTATATTCTCTCTTTTCCCCTTGCTCTTCTCCTTAGTGCTTCATTCACGCCCTCTTCTTTATCTGAAACTCACGCACCAAAAAAAAAAGGGGGGAATGAAGCTTTTGCGATGCCTGGATCTGCTACTTTCCCCTTCGATGTTCTTCTGCATTGCCGTGATTTATAAAAAAAAAAAAAAAAAAAAAAGAGGGCAAAGAAACCGCAAGCAACAAACAAAGGCATTGCCTGTCTGAAGAGCGTCCACCCATGCGAGCCATCTAATCCCCAAGGCCTCCTCTCCATGTAACGTGCTTCCTCAACCCCATGCATATTTGTTTCAGCCATGAATGAAGTCAGATCCATCTCCTTCTGTCTTATTCCTTCGCGTCCGTCGAATCTTCTTTCTACTTGTGTGGCCGTGAGTACGTTTTGATCTGGCGTCAGTTCTCTTTGTATTTGCATATATAAAAAGGTTATATATAATAATATATATATATGTATTAATGTGTGTAATATTTGTATGCATATTTGGATATTCTCGAACGTACACACCAGATCTGAATACGACGGCTTTCATTTGTCGAATTTCGCAGCAGCAAGCTCATAAATCTATCTGTATCCATTTTCGTTCATCTCTATTGTGCCATAAAAGGTGAGTTTATCTCACGCCTGACTTACATTTTTCATGGATGTTAGATCAATAATGACCTGTTATATGAAATGTATAGGTTGCTAATAGAAATTGTTTGATTTGATATGAATGCACATTTCATATGCGACACGATATATTCATATGACACGTAGTTGCACTGATGATATATATGTTGTGATTGATACTATGTGATTGTTGATACCCTAGTTTTAGGAAAATCACTAAGGGTTGAAATGATACATACCCGAACGAACATTAGAATAGGGAAAAATCGTTATGGGTTGAAATGATAGATCTGAACGATTTTTATTGAATTTGGGACCGCGGGTTGAAATGATAGACCCGTAGAAATTTTATCAATTGCGGGTTGAAATAATAAATATCCGTATCACTTGACCATAGGGTAGAAAACTATATATGGACTCCGTCGGTCATGTTTTCGAAGTAAAATGAGTTTTATTTTAAAATATTTACTTAAGACTTTATATATTTATATTTATATTTATATTCATATTTTATTTAAATATAAATTATTTTGTATATTTTAAATTATGTGTTTTAAAATGATTTATTTGTAAATAGGGATTTAAATGTTTATTTAAGATTTTACTTATAAATTTATTTATTTTAAACCATATAATTGATTCCTATAAGTATTTTAACCTTTTTATATTATTATAAATATTTCTTTAAATCTATTTTTATATTATTTTAAACTTATATATGTTTATAATCTATTTCTAATTTATTTTAGAGTTTTATAAACTTATATATATACATATTTATTTTCAAAGTTAATTTTGTTATATATATATATATATTTTATAAACTTTAATAAAGTCAAGATGGATAGTTTATATTTCGCGATTTAAATTCGAAGTTTAAAGATGTAAATCTATATAACGATATTTGAATAACGAATGAACTCATATTAAGTTATGAATTGGAATCGATACGAATTTTTGTGGAGATGAACTTGAATTGGTAAATTTAAGAAATTGAATTTGATTTGGTTTAAAATTATGAACCTTGATAAGAAATGAATGTGAATTGGGTAAATTGATTTATTTTGAATTTATAGTCGATAAGAATTAAATTCAATTTTAAGTGATTAATTATGAATTGGAATATATAGATGTTATATGCAGAATTGATTTTTATATCGTTTGGTTTGAATTAAGAATTTGTTAAATCAATGTATAAGAATGGTTTTAAATCATAATTTGGTTGAATGGAAATATAAGATTTTGATTTGAAATGTAGAAGTAATAGTTTTGAACTATGTAACTTGAATTATAGTTATAAGACGATTTGGTTTATATTGAAGTTTAAGATTTCGTTTTACATTATATAAAAGGAAATTTGAACCTAAGTGTCGAATTTCATTAATCGACTAAAATGAGTTGTTTTCAAATTTTAATATATTCGAAGTTAGATATTTAATTTTGAATTCAAATTCGAATATGAGAATTCGTATAAACTATTTTATAAAGTGATTTATAAAATAATGACCACGGTGTGAAAAATGTAAACGATTGGTTGTTAAAGAGACCGGGACCGGCTATTGTCATACTCTCTGCCAATACCGAAAACCACTTTGACAACTGTGTACGCGGTGGAGTTCTAGAATGAAGGGGATGATTTGGTGAATGACTCCATTTTTATTTCACATTAATTACGAGACCCTGACTACCTTGGGTCAGCTTGATGTGGCTAAAACAGGAGCTACGCACGGACAAAGTGAGGTCATACATCTTATCGAGCACACTTCTTCGATATTATTCTATTACTGTTGAGATTCGATTTGGGCCATTTGGATTATGGGAGTGTGTATCGAGGTGGGCGGTAGTAGCTACTATGCGTTACCACCAGTCCGGCTCTGCAAACGGTGAATCCACCCTGGCATTCCTTGCGTGCCTTGTCACATGCCTTATACGAGCCCACTACGACTTTGTTTTGTACTGTTTTATATGGAGTGCCCTCTGATCAACCTCCAGTTTACGGAGGAATTACGGTACTGTATATACTATGGGAATATATAAACGGTGTAAGGGAAATCATGGTAATCCCGCTTACGCTATTTTGATATTTTTACTTTACTGATAGACACTATTGTATATAGCGTATTATACTATATAGTATTAGTTTGACGGATCCTTAGAGGATGGTGATCCCAAACATCCTTTAAGTTACTGATGCATTTCATTGAACATTTCATTTGAGTTGATTTACTTCTATGAGAATGTTAGTCCTGATCCGAGTTGTTTTGTTTTGCATTATTGCTCGGGTCAGATCGAGTATTACAGCTTTCGTGGTTCACTCTTGAAGTTTGGAGCTTATTTTGGGTTTCCTCACCTATATCTACCTGTTGATTAGTTATTCCAGTCATTCAGTTACTTCTGTCATTCTGTTTCTGACTGTTATCAATTATTTATTGTATTAGACTTCTGCTATATTATTTATGTAAACTCTGATGAAAAACTTATTTTGTAGCTTCATGAAGTACTATTGTATTTTGTATTTTTCCGCTGCGAGATATTATACTACTCTGTATCTGTGTCTGAGATCTGTGATTCTGTGATTTATTCTGTTTACCCCATAAGTTAATAACAATCTGTTGTTTTGGACGTTTCAAGCTGACATGTTTTGTCAATTCGGCACGGTCAAAATGGCGGGTTGTTACAGGGATACGTGTGTTCAAGAATAACTAATCCTCAAACGTAAGAGAGGACCGTCCCAACCGATCCACGTGGCTGCCCAGAGTGTGTAGTCCTGGGACATTTGCTAGAGTGTCTCGAATCGAAGAGGAGCTTGCCCCTTGCCTCGACTCATGACGGAAATCCAATTTCCAATACGAGGTATTTCGGCTTTATTTGTAGAGCCTAGTATGGAGACATAGTAAAATGGGATGCTATGCCATCTATGATTGATATTTATGATTGAAATTGTTTTGACACTATACACTTATTGTAGTATCAAATGATTTGTTTTTAAACGTACCAGGCATGTTTGGCTGTTATAAGGTAAAACCCTATCATTCGGCTTGCGTTGCATTGTGTGATGGGACCTGGGTCTTATAATAGCTTCATTTTTCGAAAAAGCATTGCGTTGTCTTTTCTATGCACTGGTATTCGTGGGAGGAAACCCGTTCCGTGTTATACGGCGTGGTCCATTGAATTACTCTCTTTTAAAGTTAAGTTTTAAATAACTGTTTTGTTCTCACACCGGTCACATGACTGACCTGAAGTTTATTGTTTTAACCTAAACACTGGGTGCCCCTATTTTCGACACGGGCAACTAGTAGTTTTGGTTTTGAAGATTTATATTCACAGGATCCTGGTTTACAGCTAGAATGATGCTCGGAAAGCTCTGTATCCGTGTATTACTTTCAGTTGTGTTTTCTATTGTTTTTCCGCTGCTTTGTAATTAATGTAATCTCTGATATTTGTCGAATGTAATTTATTTAATTATACTCTGTATATTCTTGTATTCTGATGGAATTGTTGTAATATACAATGAAATGTTCTTCCGTCTGCGTTCATTTGTGTGTTGTTCTCAAAGTATCCGCTCTTTCCCTCACGGGGAAGTTACGGGTCCTTACAGTTGGTATCAGAGCTTTGGTTTACAGAGCTCAAGAACAAGACACATTAGAACCGAACGAAAGAATTCATCAGATATTGGATTAGTAATATCCAATTAGAATGACTCGTTAGAGATAGGATCAGTAGTATCCTAAACCGAGTGTGAAGAGTATATTTTTCAAATGAAAACAATTTTGTTTTGAAATTTAAGTCGTTTTATACGTATTTGAATATTTATTTCTATTGAATTTGGACAATCCAATATATAAAGATTTTGTATATACGCGTCATGAACGTATATTCGAAGTTTTAATAAACTGGATAGATGTAGAATCACACTCTAATGGCCCGATGATGATTCTGATGGTTGAGTACTCGTCGTCAGAATTTATATTCGAGTGACGAAGGTGTGATTTCTATATATCTCTATTAGACTGGTGTGAGAACCAAAATATAGCTAGAATACATTGTTGTTAATTGGCATCAAAAATGTGATTTTTGTATATATCAAATTTATGGATTTAAAACCTTAATTCACTAATTGATTGATGGTTGTGTTGTTTGTTCATTTGTTTGATAATTTTGAAACATTATGCCTAATTGTACCAAATAGTGAATTATATTGAAAATTAGTCGAATTTGCTTGCATATACATGTACTTACATTGAACAGGTCATCGCAAGGAGGCTAGAGCAGAGAATAAAATTTGTTTGCCCGACAAATAGGTACATGTTTACCATAATTTACTGTTTTGTTTGGGTGATGATGATTTTATAAGCCGATTGGCTAGCCGCTTGGCTTTTTCTTTTTCTTTTTGAGATCAGAAGGCTTGTATGGAAATTTCGGGATTTTCCCGGTGCTCCCGGTGCAGGGGAGGTAATGGCGAATATTTTCGAAAATTTAGGGTGTTAGCCAAATTTTTGAAAAATTTGAAAAGTTCTTAGAAACTGAAAAGTTGAAGAACTTAAGTTGTAGCGAAAATATTGAAAGTTGAGTTGGTTAGTTAAACAACTTTCGGCTTTGTTCCTTTTCGGGGATGAAAAGTTTTAAGTGGGGGAGATTGTAACAACCCAGAAATGCGAGCCAGTTTAAAATTTTTATTTTGGCAATTTCGATGAATTTTGAATATTTAAAGTGAATTATTTTAAATAATAACGATGAGAAATTTATTTTGAATATAATTTGAACGTATATATTTATACGCGTCGTCGTTAGAATATAAATATTTATTTATAATTATAAAAGGAATTGAAAATGGCGTGGTAGTTCGATAATTCGATTTCAAACTTCAATTGTATGTACCGGGTGCAAAATAAACCGGAATTTAGTGAAACCAAAAATATTAGAATCTAATTGAGAATATCTTTCCAACGAATCCGAATAATTGAAATTTTATAGCGGGAATCAAAAGATATGTCCAGCTGAAAATTCAAAATAGTCGCTATGGAATTCTGGCCCTTAAAAATGGAAATTTTGCAAACGACCTCGGTTTTCGACGAAACTACTTTTATTGGACTCGGGATGTTAAGTTATTGCTAGATTCCAATTTTCATAATTTTTCGAATCAATATGTGAGCGTGGCAAAGGAAAACGCGTTTGACCAGTTTCAGTTGATTTTAATCGACTGGAAAGTGGCCATTTTTCAAACGGTCTTAGAATTTGACGAAATTAGTTTTGTTAGGACCGTATCGTCAATACGAAGCTAGAAATATTTTCGGGAATTTTTCGAGTTCGTATGTGGCCTCGGTAAATTGAAATGTACGTTTAAAATTCGATATAATGATTTAAATGTAAATTTAAGGAAAACCGATCATAACGATCGAATTGGCATTCGTGGCATATCCCATTGTGTTCGGAATAGGGGTAATACACTAGGGACGGCAGTCGGTGGGTTCGATTCTGAGTACAAAATAAAAAGTTACCTTTTTGGGAATATAAAAATTAAATTATATAAAAAAGGTCAACCCTTATTTCACTAAACCCCCCCTCTCTATACTTTCTCTCTCCCCTTTTCCTTTCTTCACCGTTCGATTTCAGGAGAATAAAAAAAAGGGACTCGACGATGACGGAAGCCGCCACCCCATCCACCGCCGGAGCCCCCTACTGACGCCGCCCCTCTAGCCTCGCGCGCCACCACATCCCCGAGTCCCCTCCTCCTAACGCACCTCTCCCTCCTTCGCAGAAAACTCCGACACCCCACAGTTCTCCAGGCCTACTTCGACCGCCGCCGCTTCTGGATGGACCCCACTGCCAAGCCGACCTCCCCCTCCTTCGCCTGAGTGATGGCGCACCCCCCTCCTCTTGAGCAACGCAGTTCCCCCCTCCATCCCCTCTGAAAATGTGAGCTTTCCCCCTTGTTTTATTTATTTTGTTATTTAGTTTAGACATATAATTAGCGGGCTGAAAAGGTGGATTTTTATATGCTTATAACATTAGCATGATAAAAATAAGGTTTTTATATTATTTTAGATGAAAGGTTAGATTTTTAAAGGTATCAAAATATAAATTTTTATATGATGTGAAGATTAAAAATATGATTTTTAGTGATTTAAAGACGAGATTTTCATTTGTTTAAAGATATAATTTTTATAATGTTTTCATAGAGAAAAAGGTGCAATTTTTATATGTAGAGATTTTATATAGCAAAGCGATATTTTTATTGGTAGAAAGGCGGAATTTTTATATGATGCGAAGATTAAAAATATAATTTTTATAAAGAAGCAGTATTGAAAGATTAAATCTTTATATTTAAAAAGGCGAAATCTTTATATTTGAAAAGGCGAAATCTTTATATTTGAAAGGGCGAAATCTTCATATAGAGAATAACGTGATAAAAATATAATCTTTATTATATGAACACCGATGTAAAAATAAAATTTTTATCTATATAATAGCGATGTAAAAATTCGATTTTTAAATATATGAAGTGATTATAAAAATATGATTTTTATATACATAGCGACAATATAAAAAATGTGATTTTTATATATGTAGTGGCTACGTGCAACGAAAGTGACAAAAGGCGAGGACAGCGATGACTTCTACATATGAAGAGTCGTGGCGTTTGGATTAGCTAGTCGGTGAGAACTTCTCACTCTAAATTTCCTTTTCTAGTTAAAAATATAAATACTAGGATGCAGACGGTGTTTATTAGCACCCGACACCCGTCATCCACAGACCGTGGATGGCTTGTTTGTTTGATTGATGTGTTGTGAAAATTGCTTGTGATGTTGATGTGAAATAGAAAATAAAATATATTCATGGGTTGAATAAAATAATTTGGTCGTTAAAAATATAATTTTTAACGTGAATGTGAATAAATAAATATCATTTACAAACCGGACAGTTTGTTTATGTACACCTATTTGAAGGACATTGATTGGGACGATAAATTTTACACATCGCCCAATTGCACAAATAAAATCTGTGTTTGATTGTTTGAAACCCCACACGGGTATTGGGATAAAATACGGCATACACTAACCCCAATAATTAGTTATATGTCGATCGATTGATTGACAGGCTGTTATAAGCGTTAGATATCTATATTTGATGCTTATACAGTGTAGTGCACTTTGGATGATGGTTGATTATTTATCGTTGCTATTATATACATGTGTTGTATGGAATCCTTATAGTTAACGCTATATGGTGATTGATTGGGCCTCATTCCAATTTAGAAAATAATGAATATTATAAAATAAAGGTTCATGTGTTCACCATACTCATTCGTTGAGATTAGTCATGTGTTGAACGAAATATTTTAATAATAAAATTTACATCTTTAATATTATAAAATAAAGGTTCATGTGTTGACCGTACTCATTCGTTGAGATTAGTCATGTGTTGAACGAAATATTTTAACAATAAAATTTACATCTTTATCACATATAAAATTAGAAACTAACTGGAAAATAGATAAGATGAGTGGTCTCCTGGATATTGATCTGATGTTGGTTTCGGCCTTCGGGGTTAATATTTAGGGAATCATTCTCTTACTAATTTACGGTTGGAGTCTGATTTGAAATCAAACGATAGATACCATAATTTTTATAAAATATATTAAATAACAAACATAGTCACACGTGGACAGTACTCATTCGTTGAGATTAGTCATGTGTTGACAAAAATATAGATTCATGTATTGAATAGGATTAATATTCATTTTTTGAATAGAATAATGGAATTATTGAAATATATAAAGCCGTGTTGATTAGAGATGCGCTATTTTGACGCAAACGATATTTATATCGATTCTATTCGTTTTTAGAATTGAATATATAATGATTTCGAATTGAATTGAATATAAAACGAATTCGAATTGAATTGAATTGAATATAAAATGAATTCAAATTGAATTGAATATATAACGAATTCGAATTGAATTGAATATATAACGAATTCGAATTGAATTGAATATATAACGAATTCGAATTGAATTGAATATATAACGATTTCGAATTGAATTGAATATATAACGATTTCGAATTGAATTGAATATTTAACGAATTCGAATTGAATATAAAACGAATTCGAATTGAATTGAAAACGAATTAAAATAGAATAAAAATCGATTTGAAATGAATTCAAATTGAATCGAAATTTGAATTAAATTGAAATGAATTTATAAGGAAAAATTCAATTTTTATTTGAATTGGAAATGAATGTTGAAATGTTTTTGAAATGAATTTAAAACAATTTATAAAATTCGTTTTAAATAGAAATCGATGAAATATATATTATATATATTATATATATCATATAATGGCCTGAATAGAACGCGCTGCGCCGCGGTAGTTCGTAAATTTCGACCATTGACTTCGAATGGACATTACGGGAGATCCGACTGTCGGATTCTCATAAAAACGGAACCATTGGGTTCGTATCGAAAAGAGATTTCTAACGAATATTAGAAATTTGAAATCTAATGGTTGGATTTAGAGATACGTCCAAATCAAATTTGGAAAAGGTCGCTGTAAGTGCAGTTCGATGGTCGTTGATGGAAATCGATTATACGGGCCTTGATAAAATTATTAAAAATATCAATAATTTGTGTTAAATCACAAGAAACGATTTGGGAAAATTTGGGATGAAAAACTCCATATTTGTAAAGGTAAAAATAGATTTTTATCGAAATGAACTAGTTTTGAACTAAAATTAAAACCTGTTTATTTTTAAATAAATAAATTGGAATTGAATTGGGTTTTAAATAACCAAAATTTCTAATATATATAGTTGGAATTGAATTAGAATTGATGTATCGGTTTATCGTGAACGGTGTTTTAAATAACATTTGTTCTTTAACCCGATAATAAATAGAATGTGATTTCGGTTTATCGTGAACTGTGTTTTAAACGACATTAATTCTTTAACCCAGTAAAAGGAGTTTTAATGAATCTGTAATTAGATTGAAATGTGAATTGATAATGAAAATTATCAAATTTGGAAAGTGAGCGAGAATGGAGTATCACCAGTTTTTCTCCAAAGAGATAGTTAAATCTTCAATTAGATTTGAACGCGAAATGGTATTTAATTTTACCGATAACACCATGGTGTTAGATATGGAGAATTACTAGTTTTGCTTCATGGGATGAATAGGTTGGGATTGGGAAATAAAATAAATAATTACTTCGGTGTGGTTCGCTAATCCCGACTAGTTTGGAAAACCATAATTTGGTTTGAAATGACATCCAAAGGAGGATTAAAGAATAAATTTAAAGAATTTATCTTTGATAAAATTAGTGGGAACCTTTCCCTGAGAATATGAAATTTAGAAACTAGCTGTAGGTTAGCTAAGAAGAATGGTTTCCTGGGTATTGATCTGATGTTGGTTTCGGCCTTCGGGGTTAATATTTGGGAAATTGTTCTCTTGCTGATTTACGGTTAGTAGCTGCTGCATTGGAATGAGGCGTATGTTGTGTTTGTGTAACATTTGTTTACTATATACGCGGGTTATTCAGAAAGGCCGGGTTTATACCCATTCTGAATAACTGATTTGACGATAAGTCGAAGATAAGACGGTGATTGAAGACCAGAAGTCTTCACATCGTTTGGGTGATTATTGATGATCTTGATTGGGTTGTACACCCAAGATGAGGGAATCAGTTGGTGGTCGTCCAGACGTACTTGGAGATCGATGCATATGCGAGGAAAGTGCCTCCGGTTTCGTTTAGACCCAGAACGAACTTGTAAATGGACTGTGTGTCTGACATTGGATTTTATTCTGTGTTGATTGATCTCTATTAAATATACATCTGTTTGGCGGCGGAGAATTTATTCTTTTGCTTAACGCCCTTCTCTGAGACGTACGAGCTCAGAGGTTGTATATCGATGGACATCAGTCGCATGGCATGAATTGCCGGTGTGGCATGCCTAAGTGGCAAATGATCAAGGCTTCTGTTGAAAAGCAAAGTCTTGTAGTTGATGATCAAAGCACGACCTACATGGCATAGCTTTGTGTATAGCGTGGATTCGCGAGCCTCATACCTCGGTATGAGTCAAAAACGGGATAAGGACTGTTGGGAGAGCACGACGTTTCTTTCTAGCTTTGGTGGTGTCAGTGACTTACCAGCCCTGACATTTATATACTTTTCACCTTTGTGGTTGTTGGATGAGGCGCCTCGATTTTAGGTCTGTAAGGACCGGGAAACGTGTGTTCAGGTATAACTAATCCTCAAACGTAAGAGAGAACCGGCCCAACCGATCCAAATGGCTGCCCTGAGTGTGTAGTCCTGGGACATTTGCAAGAGTGTCTCGAATCGGAGAGGAGCTTGCCCCTTGCCTCGACTCATGACTGAAATCCAATTTCCAATACGAGATATTTCGGCTTTATTTGTAGAGCCTAGTATGGCAACATAGTAGCATGGGATGCTATGCCGTCTATGATTTATATTTATGATTGAAATTGTTTTGACACTATACACTTATTATAGTATCAAATGATTTGTTTTTCAAACGTACGAAGCATGTTTGGCTGTTATAAGGTAAAACCCTATCCTCCGGCTTGCGTTGCATTGTGTGATGGGACCTGGGTCTTATAATAGCTTTATTTTTCGAAAAAGCATTGCGTTGTCTTTTCTATGCACTGGTATTCTTGGGAGGAAACCCATTCTGTGTTATACGGCGTGGTCCCTTGAATTACTCTCTTTTAAAGTAAAGTTTTAAATAACTGTTTTAGTTCTCACACATGTCACATGACTGACCTGGAGTTTATTGTTTTAACCTAAACTCTGGGTGCCCCTATTTTCGACACTGGCAGCTAGTAGTTTTGGTTTTGCAGATTTATATTCACAGGATCCTGGTTTACAGCTGGAATGTTGCTCGGAAAGCTCTGATTCTGTGTTTTACTTTCAGTTGTGTTTTCTATTGTTTTTCCGCTACTTTGTAATTTATTGTAATCTCTGATATTTTTCGAATGTAATTTATTCAATTATACTCTGTATATTCTTGTATTCTGATGGAATTGTTGTAATATACAATGAAATGTTCTTCCGTCTGCGTTCGTTTGTGTGTTGTTCTCAAAGTATCCGCTCTTTCCCTCACGGGGAAGTTACGGGTCCTTACACTCCACATTAATATAAAAAACATGATGGGTGATAGAATAATGGTAGATAGAGAAGATGGTCGTGAAATAATCTCCAATTCAAAGATATTATAATAATTATTCAGCCATCATGAAAATCTAAATAAAATCTCCTCTTGTTGTGAAATATACTACAGTCCCAATTCCTCAAAATTTCAAAATCTGATAATAATTTTGAAAATTACAAATACAGTTCAGTTTGGTTATTGATTTCAATTTCTAAATGAATAATCAATAAATAATTTTAAAAATTGAAAATCAAGTACAAGAGGGAAATGAAAGATCTATACAAGACATGAGAGATTAAAAATATATACAAAAAATATTCAGCACTTCTAAACTTATACCACTTGATGTCTCTATTCATGAGGATTTTAAAAATGACACTGTAACGAACAAAGATATCTCAAACAACAGAATCATAATCACAAAGCCTAAGAAGACACAGTTAACACATCAAGCACTTTAATTTCATCTATCAGAGCATGGTATATATTTGATACCAAAACAAGCAGTCACCAAAAAATATTTTCAAGAACAATATCTGAGCAGCACAATAATCATTTTCAAAGCAGACTTTCAAGGAGATGTTTTAAAGATATTTCAGACAGTCAAAGAATGGTTCATGATCCAAGATTAAATATATGGTTTATTATAAATCATTTGACGGGATATGAAAAGATCGAGATTCAATGAATCAGTCACACCAAATTATAAATTTCAGATTCAAGATATGTGTGAGATTCAATAAATCAACAATTTCAAATGATTTTAAACAAACAAATATTTAAATCAAATAACCATGAAATAATAGAGATTTAAGAACATTTTTTCAAAGAATTTTCAAAATTATCTCTGACAAGTATAAGAGAAATTTCGGAATATTTACATCAAGTTTGAAAGATAATTCATGATCCAAAAATAATGGTTTATTCGAAATCACTTGAACAAATGTAAAACTTGAGATACAATGAATCAATCACACAAGATAAATAATTTCAGATCTGAGAGGTGTGTGAGATTCAAAATATCAGCTATTTCAAATGATCTCGAAAAATCTAAACCACATGGTCATGAATAACAGTAAATATCAAGGTTTAAGCAATGATTCAAGACAGATCAAAATATCCAAGCCATTCTGAAAATCAATGAAATTATCATGACTGAGAAGTAGTAATGTGCTGTAATGAGTACAATATTTCAAGCTTTTCTAAACTGAATTAGAAGAAACTCAAAACAGCAGAAGTGTGTGAAATTCCATTAAACTTTCAGATATTCAAAATTTTAGAATTTTAATCAACAATGTTCAAGATATGACAAGAATACATCAACACTATTATGAATTCAGATAATCAGAAAACTTCAAACAATTGCAGATATTTACAAGATTAAATTCAAGATCTGGAAATAATTAAAACATCAGAGTTGTATTCAATTAAAACAAATTTCCAGAAGATCATGAGTACAACAACTGGGAGTTAAAAAAGCATAAAATAAGTTACAATGATATGACAGTGACAAATCAAAAAAATAGACGGGGTAGAAGAAGGAATAAACAAAGGAAACAAAATATTTACAAAAATGAGTTCAGAGATTATACCTGAAATCCATGTAAACCAGAATCCCCAACTTAGCAAACTTGGCATAAGGAACTGTGAACAATTTGATGATATGAAGCAATTTGAATTCAGTTTCTCTTTCGCAAAGCAATTCCTCGGCCTCCACCGGTACCTAACAGTTCAAGGAATCGAGTGGTCTAACAAAATTAGTTAAACCACTCACCGTTGTATTCATATGTTTTGGTACCCAGACTTGTTTGTACAACAAACCATTAGAATTAACTTTTGTACCCTTAGGAACCAAAATATGTTTGACTTTAACAAATCCCATTTTATTTCCTTTTAGGATCCAAGAATGTTTAAATGGTTTATTATTAAAAAAAATCATCTTGATTGTGATTTAAAAATCCTTCAGAGTTTAAATTTTCAAAACAAACATTTCCAAAGTGATTTGAGGAATTATTAAAATTACACGATTTCAAGTTTTTAGAAATATTTGTTTTCCAAAAACCAAGACCACTTTTATTACCTGAAAAGAGTTGGTTTTTCAACAACATATTTAGAGATTTTGCTCCGTTAGAAAATATGATCAGAGTTAATTCAAGTTGTTGAATTTTAGATTTAAGGTCAGAATTCTCTTTCATTAGATTCGAACAACGATTAATACTGATCTTTCTCTTTTCAGTATCATTTTGTTTCAAAAACAAATTTTCATTTTCAAGTAGTTTGATTTTGGTCTTAGACTCAAAGATTTCAGTTTTCAATTTAATTTGTTTTCCAAATTCAAGTTTCTTGAGATTTTCAATCTCTTTTTCAAGCTCACTCAAAATCAGATCTGTTTTCAACAAACTATCATTTTCAGCAATTTCATGTTTGGAATTTTTGACAGTCTTAGATTTTTTAAATTCCTTTTGTAAAGATTTGTTTGCATCTTTCAGCTCAATCTCGTTATCTTTTAGAATCAGAATTTCTTCTTCAAGCCTTTGAATGTTATTATTGAGATGAACAAGATCAGATTATAATTTCGAACAATTTTCACAATCAGAATTTTCTAATTTTATGACATTTGTAAATTCTGATTCCAAACAGTTAATTTTTCTATTCAACTCGTGATTTTTAGATTTTAAGGATTTGTTTTTACGACAGAGATTATCAATGATTATTGTTAAATCAGTACACATATAAACCAAATCTTCATATGAGAAGCTTTCAGTTTCATTGTCTGTTGAGTCTCCATCGTCTGATCTACTTGAATTTTCATCTATTTCTTCTATCGATCATAGATCTGAATCTGAGTTGATCTTCTTGGGTTTTGAGCTGCTATTGTCAATTTTTTCATACCTCGTATCGAGAGTATTCCATATTTCCTGCATACTTAAACAATGGGAGATAAGGCCATACTGAACATCATTAATACAAGAATATAAAATATGAATAGCACGAGAATTAGACCCAATATCTTTTCTACTAACCATATCATATCCATTAATAACAATATCCAAACATTTAATATCAACAAATTTTAAATATAAATCCATTTCTAATTTCCAATTTAAAAAATCTGTACCATTAAAAATAGATGGAATACAATAGGACTGACTCTTAGAAGACTAACAACTAGGGATCACCATAACTCTAGAGTTAACAGAATACCTGCTCTGATACCACTTGTTGGATCTAGAATAACCCTAGAGGGGGTGAATAGGGTTTATCACAGTTTTTCACTGAGTTAAAAATCCGACAGGATATTAAATAATAAACAGATCACTGAATACAGCAGAAATAAAAAGCGGAAAGGAAATAACACACAGTAGGGTTAGGACAGGAGCAGGCACTGCGAGTTTACATGGGATTGTAAGCGGGATCTGTTTATAACACCTAGTAGAATCCTTAGGAATGCATCAATAGGCCTACGCTCAAAACCTAGACTGGTCTATATCCACTAGACCTGATTTTCCCTTAGTTTTACAGACACTAGTAAACTGTCAGTTAACCCCTAACTGAATCACCTAGAATTTTACAGACTCTAGAAAACTATTCGATTGATTAGAAAAGAAAATTGAAAAACAACACAAAATAAAAAAGAAATATAAATCTCCCTTTAAAAAATTGAACTAGGTTGGTCGGCCATTCATTTGTGTGTTGCATCCTTTATCTCGTTCACTTTGCTCAATCTCTTGTGAAAATCAAAAATAGCGGCTGTAGAAATTTGGGGCTAGGGTTTCTTCTGATTTCCCAAATCGAAATCGATTGTTTGTGAATGATGAATTCTGATATCTTCAAAAATCGTGGCTTGCTTCTCTACAATTTGGAAATTTCTATGATAAAAAAACACTGGGAAAAATTGTGAGTATTCTTGATTATCTTTTTCTGAATTGATTGTAGTATTTCTCTGCTAGCCGATGATGAATAGGATGTGAATTTATAGGGTAAACTAGAACCCTAATTCTCTGATTTCAGAAAGAATGATTTGGTCCTGATGTGCATTTGTTTCCTCTTTTGCTTGCGTGTTTTCCTTTGATTGAAAAAATACAGCTTTGATAGAGAAGATTCTTGCATCAATAAAGTGCTTGATTTGTTGCCACTCTTGGTTTCTCTGATTAGATGCCAATTCTAGAAATAACAGTACGAATTCTTTTATTTGGCTTGATTGATTTGTAGAAATATAAACATGTCGAATTGATTTCAGGAAACATTGAATTGATTTATCCCATATCCGAATCCTTAAAACATGCACCTGAATTTCAGTGGTTTCTGAAAATAAATGGTTGCCAAAAATAGTGTTCATTGATTTGATTTCTTTGCCATAAAAGTGCTAAAATGTTAATGTGATTCTTTTGCCTTAAAAAAGGAATGCTCAATTCTGTTTTGATGCTCTTCATTGTTTTAATGGATGAGTTGATCATTTGCACTGAAATTACTTGTATATCCCTTGTGATGTGCAATGAAAGACTGGAAAATACACATGCCAAAACTGAACCGTGACTTTGTGCCTTCAATTCCCAAAACTGAAATGTATACAAACTAGCTCGACTTGCATCACCATTGGTTAGAACTATTCTGAACAAGTTTGCTATGGTTTTTTGAGAACACATTATCACTTGCCATATATGAATAAACTGATTTATTCACGGCTTTTGTTTGCAACACTTATCCTGCTAACTTCCTAAGCTGTTTAATATTGCATTGTTGCACCATTCTTCCATGCAACTGGCCATTGTTGTGTCCCTTGACATTTTTCACTTGAGCTTGACTGCTCATTGCTTTGTGTACACCTGACTTGAACCGAACCACTTCTAGTATTGTAGTTTCGTATCCACCATGTATCATGGTCATGTGACCAATTCATATTTACTCACATGTATATACTTTGTACTGGCCTAAATCTTGCTTGTTTGTATTTGGGCTTGCTTTCCATTGCTAAAACATGCTGCCTTATAAACTGTTTTGATTAGTTGCACTTGATCCTTCTTGGGTTGCTGTTTGTACTCCTTGAACCCATGCTTCATATGAGTGACTACTTATGTATATGTTGCTCCTCAACTTGTCTATGAACCACCATCCATGCTGTGTGTTGCTGTGTACCACCATGATGTCTGACCCCGTATATTTTAACATGCTCAAAACTTGTGTTGTGTCATGCTATTTTTCCGAACTATCGGCTTGCTTGAATCTTGACCTGCTTCGACTTTGTTATGCTTGCTGAATTGCCATTTATGCATGAAAGTCTGGACTGAACCATTTTGAACATGTTTACATTTGCGCCATCTATGCTCGAGCATCTTAAAATTTGTTGAACCATTTTGTTTGTCCATTTTTGACTTTGCTTGACCATATACACCTGTACATTTATATGTGTGTATATATACACAACAGTGTTTGTATACATATATCGTGCATGAGTAATTTATTTATCAGCAGACTGCTACACTATGTTGTGGTTGTTCAGAATCAACTGGTTCTGAACAGCAAACCAGTGTAGTGTATTAAGGGTGATCAGTGGGTACTAGAAATATATATATATATATATATATATATATATATCAGATCAAGTCATGAAAAATGATGAGAAACACACCAAAATTCTGAGGCAAATCAATTTTAAAAATAAAAAAATATCTGCAAGAATATGAAATTATTTCTTTTCAAGATCACTGTGTGTGTTTCTGTATGTGACATGTATGAAGATGATTGGACTGATAGTGGGAATCGACAGAAGATAGAAGACTGAAGACAAGAAAACAGTGTATATAAGTGTCAATGAATGTATGAGTATGAAACTGTATATGTGAGAGTGGCTGTATAAATATGAGATGTAACTAAGTGGTTGAGTGTTGTAATGAGAAGAGCAGAGACCAGATGTTTATGAAAAGATTTATAATACAGAAATGTACAAATAGTGGAGTTGTAAATCTGTATTGTTTGTTGTTGAAATAAAATATTATATTCAAATAAAATACTATTGAATGTTTGAATTCGTGTTTAGTCGTATTCTATTTAAATATAAATATTATATTCCTATCAATGATGTATGTATGAAACAGTACAATAACAAACATATTTATAATAAAATATATTTGGTTGTTATCATCAAACAAGTATAAAATGTTTAAAATAACTAATATAACTCCTAAGTAAATCAAGCCATTAAAAGGAATGAAAAGGGGTATCTAGACTGCTGCATGCTTGAAAGGGGATGTTTAGGTCAAGGCATTTCTTACTCTAATTCTTCACAGGCCTATATATGTATGGTTAGTCCCCCAACAATAAACATTTGTGTGTACAAAGCACATGTCCATACTGTTTTTAAATCCTATTTTATTTTATT
This sequence comes from Allium sativum, assembly GCA_030737875.1. NCBI lineage: Eukaryota > Viridiplantae > Streptophyta > Magnoliopsida > Asparagales > Amaryllidaceae > Allium > Allium sativum. The sequence goes on along the minus strand of CM060911.1, from coordinate 49,478,458 downwards.
TTTCCTCTAAACTTTGGTTGTGGCACTATGATGTGAGAAAGAGTGTGTCAGGGATATTAGCTACTTGATTTGCTTCCATCTGCACATGCTTAGCTACCTATAGGCTGTTGTACATGTATGCAAGCCCCATGTGCACAATGTTTAAAAACAAACTCAGTTACAATGGCAAATCAAGCTTATTGAATCCATGTATATTCTACAGATTCTCATGGCACATGTTTGTGCAGAAAGATATATTGTCGTAGATGTTAAAATCTTGTCATTTGAATCCCATACATGCTAATGTCTTCTCTTGCACATTTGCACGTGAAGTGATTGTATTTTACATACAAAAATTTCTATTGTTAATAAGTTTTAAACAAAATATAAAACAGAAACACAATTGTTGTATAAAAGTTTTACATGGATATGTTTATTTACAAAGCAATATAACAAATTAAAATATACACTTATATGTGAAGCAACAAAATGTAAATAAGTGATATAAATATAGGATTTTATTCAAGTAAACCATTTTCTACTCTAAGAAATTCTCTATTCATATGGATTTTAAAACAAGCTTAACAAGATTTTAGTTGCAAATCAAAGTTAAAACAATCATTCAATTATTCATATATGATATTAAAAAAATGTACATATAGGACTTTTAATTAATTATCATTCTAATTTATTTAATCGAATAGATCACTGAAATAAAATTCGAAATAAATTGTCTTACAAACTCAGTCAAAAACCGGGACGTTACAATCTACCCCCCCCCCCCTTAAAAGAATTTCGTCCTCGAAATTGAAGAGTAACGAGGAGATTTCAGCTATATCTGGCTATAGACAAAATGTATACATGAGTCGTCCCCTAACAATCACCATAAACATGGCATCCAAAACATATAGTTTACTTACCAAAAGATTCACAACAATCAAATATTTAATCCATCAGCAATTAACTATCAATTATAGTCATTTTCATAATTAAAATATCTATTACTACCCTTGGATAACATTTTCATCTATTGCTATTTTTCAATATTCATCAGTTCCTGACCGTAAATCGGTAAGAAAATAATCTTCTGAGTATCAATCCCGAAGACCGAAATCAACATCAGATCAATACTCAGAAAATCATTTATCTCAGCCAATTTCAAGTCAGGTTCCGACTTCTTAACTCCAGTTAAATTTTCGAATTCCAGAATTCAAATTTCTGGTTTTTATCCAACTAATATGAAATCACATATCTTGATTCGATTCTAAATTCAAAACCTTTGAATTTTCCCCAACATTTTGTTTTCTGAACAATTGGTATATCTTATTCTTATACAAATTCAATTCAATTTAATATATGACCACTATAATTATAATAACAACAATTGACACAACCATGTATAGTAGTAATTTCAAAAAATAAGAATTTTATAACAAAAATACAATTTTTGGACAAAATTATTTCAATTACCCATCTTAAAACAATACTATGTCGAATTTTTCTACACGAGAGTTTATAAAAACTTTTCGATTCAGTGTTCGATGACTGTAATGACCAGAAATTTTAAACCACTTGACAAACCAATCATCATAGTATAAAACAGTCTTTATACAATCAACAAATACGCACTCATATATATATATATATACACACACACACACACTCAAACTCAATCTAGGGTATCACTAACCCCATCTCTATCGAGTTACACCAGAGAGCCAAGGTTACAACTCAACCTTCAGCTCTGATACCAAGTGTAACGACCCGCAAATCCGTACCATTCGAATTGACTGAATACAACTCGTCCAACCCAAATTGCACGAAATTACGAATCATTAATAGAAAGAAGTTAGAGGATGAGAAATAGAAAGATAGAAAATTAGAATAGAAGAAAGTAGATAGAGGATCATACTGTACAACAACACAGAATCTCACAATCGCAACGGAATAAAATATAATATGCAAATAATCACCTTTGAAATACAAATTGTATTTACCTTACATATATCATCAGAGTACATCAATATACAACACAGCGGAATAAACTCTAAATATCTAACACTGAAGCCTCCTGTTGTAAGTTCCTTTAGAAAATCTGTAAAATCCTGAACTATTGTACTGCCCTTACAAATTTGGGCACCCAAGAGTTTGGGGAAAACATAGAAAAATAAACTTTGGGTCAGTCATGGGACTGGTGTGAGTAAACAATTTAAAACATCTTACTTAACATAGAAAATTCTTTTGAAATAAAAGATAATCGTAAGACCAATCCACACACAAATACGGACGGTTTTTACCTTACGGTAACCCAAAACATTTTGAAGTCAATATTATTCTGATATTATAATAATGTCTAAATACAAATAAATATCAATCTAGCGGAACGCTTGCATCTCACGCTCCGCATATATAGTATACAATCAAAACCACAGGCGCTTATTGGATATTGGATTCCGACTATGACAAGGTATGGAACCACCTGCCGATAGTTTATCTCTAGAGGGGAATACACTGGGTTCAACAAGAACGTCTTGCAACCTGGCCCACACATGACCGACCACTAATTTCGCTTGAGTGTATCGAATATATATCACCAACGGTTGGGATCAGCAACTGTTTCACAAAAAAGGGACAGCATCGATAGATTAAAGAAGCAAATAGAATTTATCTAGATAGGTGATTATACACCCTAATGGGAGCGACCCACATAGCCATGCTGCCTGCTCGATTTTTTTCATTTCCCGGTTGTGAGGCTTGAGGCTGATCTTACTTTCAGATATAATACGTCTTCATTCACTTTGAATGCCACATCGTCAAACCCGCCAAATCACAAATTGGTTACCCCAAAAATACCATGGGTATAAAGCTAAGAGAAACAAATTCCTCCACCACCAAACATAAATACGTTTGAAGAGATCAATTTACGCAATTTATTAGGCCTACTCTGTCAAACACTCGTTTATACAAGTTGTCCTAGGACTGGACAAACCTAAGGCACTATTCTATAAAATAAAATAGCCCTTGCATATCTCCGTCTTCAATTATTTTCATTAATATCTAACATGCGACGAATAAATCAAATCAAAGTGGAATATTAATTCCGGCCTCTTCGAAATGATTAGCGTAATGTCTTTTACGGGTAGTCGATACTTTTCAAAAAAACTGATTTCAATATTCATTTGATCTCAAAGAATTTCTTGTTCAAAGGAAATAGTTATCAACTTAAAATGAACTGAATTTATATACCCTCTATTTTATGAGCTTCGACCAAATAGAATTGCATATATCTATATTGTTTAAATCCAGACATTTGACTATCTTTTATATACGAACAACTAAAGCGTGTGTGTCGCACACGGTACTTTACTCTAAAATGTCAGCTTGTTTATTTCGATAATTATTAGCAATTAACACCTTTGTAAATTATCATTTATTCCTAAACAACATTAATAATTTAAATTACATAAATTTTCTATTTTAAAATTTATATTTTCTTTTTGTTTGATTTTAAACTTGTCGAATCCCTTTTTAAAGGCTAGCTACTACGACTCGTCTCCCTCCTCCCATTTTTCTTCAATGGCCCAACATGTTGGCTCATCCAATCTAAATTTAAAAATTCTTTTTATTTATTTTTATTTCCTTCTTTTATTTTACTTTCCCATTTTTACATTATATTCCCATTTTTATTTTAAAACTTGTTCTATTGAAAAACCTGGCCCAACAACCCTTTGGCCCAATTCCCATTCTTCTTCTAATACCAAATTTTGATTTACCATACCCAAAACTGGGTGCCACACATGTTTAAAACTCCAGATCCATTTGCCAAGTACCGTTTTTCCATTTTGCCAAAATCCTTTGTGCCAAGTACCAAATTTCATTTACCCAGCACCCCTCCCATCGCCAAATACCACTTGCCACTTACCAAAGTACCACTTTCTTCTTTTGCCAACTCCTGATTTCCACCCCAAAACACCATGCTGCACACACCTGATCACTCCAAATCCACTTGCCCGGTCACTTGCCCAAAAACCTCAACCAACTTCTCCTTCTCCAATGCACAACTGTACTCTTGTGCACCTGTACATGCAGCCTGATCACCAGCGAGACGTTCCATCATCACCAGCAAGTCACTTCGCCTCACCTGAATCCATTTCCGTCACCCAAGGACGACACCATCCATCGTATCAAAATTTAACAGTACCATTTGAGCTTGAACCCTTACATCAATCAAAGAAACCATCTCGTACTACCTCCACACGCAATCGATCACGGTAGAACTTCACCACAGTCAAGCCGACCACCTCCCCCTTCGATCCCCCATGGTGCGGTGATCTGAAATGCCACCGTGTACGAGCAGTTCGACTTTGAACAACAACTAAAAAAATAACCTAAACATCTAAAATCATCTCGACTCCCCAAATCAAGCTATGGAAAAATCCTCTGCTACTTTTCCTACGATCCCCACTCTTCCATGCTGCTCTGGTGTCAATCCCATGGCGTATAATCACCGCGACAGCCGGAGTTTTACCAGAGTTGATATTTTGATCAACTCAGAAAATCTACTTAATCCCATATCCGAAATTAATGAATTTACTCTTCATATTCATGGTATCCACATACAAATCCACTGGTTTGTCTGGATTTAAAAACTTTGATGTTGGAAGAGTTTACAGACCTTTCCTGTATAATTACTTAATTTGGAAAATAATGAACTTAAATTTATATGAAACTAATTTTATATCATACTAGAGGGGTGTACAAACCAATTTTCTTTTGCACTTTAGTTCATCTATTAACTAAAATGTAATTTGTATATATTGAAACTGGTATAGTAGACATGATTACCAGTTTAAACATAGTGTTGTTTTCCTTTTCTTCTCAAAGGTCTCTCAATGACTTAATTCTGAATGTTTGATTCAGACATGTTATAACACACCCATAAGCATACAAATACACATATATAAGATGCCTCACTCAGTGAATAATCTGAGTAGGAAGTTAAATGAAAATTTAAGCGAGTTTTTACTCTCTACATTGGTGCATTGCCTTATGTTCCAGGCAATATAATATCAATTATTCCCAGCTATTTTACTCTAACAAATATTCATGATTTATAAATATAAACTCATATAAGATGTCCTAGATCAACATGGATTACTTCATGGGAACAGGGGATAAAAGGGTGTTTACTGCTATCATATTTTGTTCCAGTTTTTGATATGATGAAACAAACAACAACATATATTCATATATAAGTGTCTGCATAGTTCAAAATCAGTACTGGTTCAAAAGAGAGAAAGAAAGAGTTTACTTACAAAAAAGCTTCTCTGTTCTTATATTATTGTTCTCTGTTTCATGCTTTCGGATTCAAGCTTTTAAGTTCAGGCAACAACATCCTTGCGCTTACTAACTTTAACATTTATTTGCTCCGCTATCTTTGTTACTTAGCTTCCATTTTGTGTGTGCTTATGAGAGTCTATGTGTGTATTTATAGAGAGTTTAAGGCTTAACCTTGAAGTATATAGGCTAGAAATAGGGCAGAGTTAGGTAGGCTGTTGTATTGATGTGAAAAGACAGTGTTATGACAAGGCTAATCACATTTACTCCTACTCTTCTCAGGCTTAGCACAACCATGTTATTTGTAGTGCATAAATTTGTACATCCATGTGCTGAAATATCTTTTGATAGGATTGTCTTCGATTTAATGGAAGGGATGTTCTAGCAGTTTGATTGGAGAAGTTGTAGGCTTAAAGTATTTGATCAATTCCTACAGGATGATGGTTGCATGACCATAAATTTTGAAGCAAACAAATGCACCAACTTCAAGTGTAAAATGTTTAAAATAAGTAATATAAATCCTAAGTAAATTAAACCATTAAAAGGAAAGAAAAGGGGTGTCTGGACTGCTGCATGCTTGAAAGGGGATGTTTATGTCAAGGCATTTCCTACTCTAATTCTTCACAGGCCTATATATGTATGGTCAGTCCCCCAACAGTACACATATGTGCATACAAAGAACATTTCCATACTGTTTTTAAATCCTATTTTATTTTTATTTTCCTTTAAACTTTGGCTGTTGCACTATGATGTGAGAAAGAGTGTGTCAGGGATATTAGCTACTTGATTTGCTTCCATCTGCACATGCTTAGCTACCTATAGGTTGATGTACATTTATGCAAGCCCCATGTGCACAATTTTTAAAAACAAACCTAGTTACAAAGGCAAATCAAGCTTAATGAATCCATGTATATTCTATAGATTCTCATGGCACATGTTTTTACAGAAAGAAATATTATCATAGATGTTAAAATCTTGTCATTTGATCCCATACATGCTAATGTCTTCTCTTGCACATTTGCACGTGAAGTGATTGTATTTTACTTACACACATTTCTATTGTTAATAAGTTTTAAACAAAATAGAAAACAGAAACACAATTGTTGTATAAAAGTTTTACATGCATATGTTTATTTACAAAGCAATATAAAAAATTAAAATATACATTTATATGTGAAGCAACAAAAAACTTATGTAAATAAGTGATATAAATATAGGATTTTATTCAAGTAAACTCATTTTCTGCTCTAAGAAATTCTCTATTCATATGGATTTTAAAACAAGCTTAACAAGATTTTAGATGTAAATCAAAGTTAAAACAATCATTCAATTATTCATATATGATATAAAAAAAATATACATATAGGACTTTTAATTAAATATCATTCTAATTTATTTAATTGAATAAATCACTGAAATAAAATCCTAAATAAATTGTATTACAAACTTAGTCTGAAACCGGGACGTTATACCAATTCATTGAGGTTCGAGCGAATTTGTTGTAATAAAAATCAATTGAAGAAATTTGAATAAGGTTCCATAACTGATCGCAAATGCAAGTAAAAGATCAATAGAGTTAGATGTGTATGCCCTGTGAGAAATTATATAATTTATTACATAGATTTGCTACGATAATTGATCTTATCCAGGATAAAAGGTGATTTTTCTATTATATACTTGATATAATGGTTATATTAATTTAATTAAAATTATTATATGTAATAGAACATATATAAATGATATGTTTTATGATAGTAGTTACAAAAAATTTGTAACTGTGAGTAATTTATCGCAATGAAAAAATATTTTTCATTTCAAATATTCAGAGTTTAGATGCACTGAGAGTGGATATTGATGTATCTATAGAGACTAGTGTATGTAACGCTCTGCAAAAGTTGGGCAACGTATTACACGTGACTCCTAAGGGAAGCAAAAGGATACATAGTAATTGTTATTGGATAAATATATAATAATGATTCAAAAAAGTGAGAATGAGCTCCCAACGCTCCAATGGGGAATAGAGTTCCCCACCGCCTTCCTTTTCTTCATCATTTTCTTTTCTTTACTTCGATGCTCAACTCTTTTTATCCTTCCATACATTCTGCTCCTCACTCCTTCGATCCTCTTCTACATAACCCTAGCTTTTCCCTTGCGATTTTGGTAGCTCTACCACTTATTTAGCAACTGATTTACACCTCTTCCTCCACTGCCTTTTTTTGCAAAACCTCTTTTTCATATCTACAGGCTTTTCGCTATTGCACCTATCTGTAATAACCCGGAAATTTGGGCCAGTTTAAAATTTTTATTTTGGCAATTTTAGCAAATTTTGATTATTTAAAATGAATTATTTTAAATAATATTGACGAGAAATTTATTTTGAATAGAATTCGAATGTATATATTATATAGATCGTCGTTAGAATATAAATATTTATTTTAAATTATAAAAGGAATTGAAAATGGCGCGGTAGTTCGATAATTCGATTTCAAACTTCAAATGGATGTACATGATTCAAAATAAACCGGATTTTAGTGAAACCAAAAATATTAGAATCTAATTGAAAATATCTTTCCAATGAATCCGAAAGATTGGAATTTCATAGTGGGAATCAAAAGTTATGCCCAGTTGAAAATTCTGAATAGTCGCTATGGAATTCAGGCCCTTAAAATGGAAATTTTGCAAACGACCTCGGATTTCGACGAAACCACTTTTTTTGGATCCGCGATGTCAAGTTATTGCTAGGTTTCAAATTTCATAATTTTTCAAACTAATATGTGAGCGTGGCAAAGGAAAACGTGTTTGACCAGCTTTAGTTGATTTTAATCGACTGGAAAATGGCCATTTTTCAAACGGTCTCAGAATTCGACGAAACTATTTTTGTTAAGATCGTATCGTCAGTACGAAGGTAGAAAATATTTTTCAGGAATTTTTCGAGCTAGCATGTGGCCCTGGTAAAATGAAATGCGCGTTCAAATTCAATATATAGAATTATATGTTGACTTTGATGAAAACTGATCGAAGCGGTCGAATTGGCCTGCGATACATATCCCATTGTGTTTGGAATGGGGGTAATTAGCTAGGGGCGACAGGCGGTGGGTCTCGTTCAGAGGCCGAAATTGAAAGTTACTTTTTGAAATTAAATAGAAAAAAATAAAAAAAATAAAACCCATCCTCCCTTTTATCTTTGCTCAGACCCCCCCCCCCCCCCCCCGTTTACTTTTCAAATTGATTTTAAATAAAAAAAGGAAAAGGAAAAAGGGGCACACGATCGCCAGCGCCGCACCCCTGGTGCCGCAACCCCACCCGCGTTCCTCCTCCTTCCTTCGCCTGCAACTTCTCTCCCTCCTCCATCCTTGCCGCGATCCATCTCCTCCCTCCAACGCACTGTAGCCCCAATCGACGAGAAGAAGATCGCCCCCCTCGTTCAGATCGCCTCCGCAGACGATGAACCCTCCTCCGCCTCCAGGTGGTAGCCACCCTCCCCCATCTCCTCCTCCCTCGGTTCGTACCCCCTCCGAACCCCTGAAGCCCCAACCCGCGATAAACAGCCCTCCACGAACCACCATAGCAGCCTCGACTCCTCCGCAACATGACCCCACCTCCTCCTTCGATTTCCGCGGTAAGTTTTATTTTATTATTATTTATTTATTTATTTATTTTTAATCAGTTTTCTTAGGAAAAAAGTATATTGTTTAAAATTTGAGATATAGTTTAAAATCTGAAATTAGTATATATACTATAAATTGAAATTTGAATGGTTTACAAGGTTCGAAAATATAATTTTTATATATGTATATCATTATTTTCAGAGTGTTATTTTTAATACACATAGCATTATTTTTAAAAAGAAAATAGAGCTTTGTTTTTGAAATAAAAGACATGAGTTTATTTATATGAAAAATTCGATTTTTATATATTGAATAGCAAAGTAAAAATTAGATTTTTTATATATAGAATAGCAAAGTAAAAATTCGATTTTTATATATTGAATAGCAAAGTAAAAATTCGATTTTTATATATTGAATAGCGAAGTAAAAATGTGATTTTTACATATGTAGAGAATACGGGCAAAGAAAGTGGTAAGAGGCGAGAACGGCGAAAATTTCTACAAAGAAGAGTCGTGGGATTGAATTAGCTAATCTGTGAGAACTTCTCACCTTTAAAATATTTTTCTAGCTGAAATATATATACTAGGATGCAGACGGTGTTTAGTAGCACCCGACACCCGTCGTCCACAGACCATGGACGGCTTGTATGCATGTTTGTTTGATTTTGATGTGTAGTTGATGTGTAGTTGCTTGTGTGATGTGATGTGAAATGAAATAAAATATTTATGTAGTTAAAAAATATTTTATAGTTGAAAATATATTTTTCAACATGAATGTGAATAAATATTTATAAACAAATCGGAGGTTTGTTTATATACACTGATTTGATTGATATTGATTGGGACGATAAATTTTACACATCGCCCAACTGCACAAATAAAATCTGTGTTTGATTATTTGAAACCCCACACGGGTATTGGATTGATATTTGACGTACACTAATCCCGATTGCTTAGTTGTATGTCGATCGATTGATTGATAGACTGTTATAAGCGTTGAATATTTACATTTGATGCTTATATAGTGTAGAATGCACTTTGGATGATGGTTGATTGTTCGTCGTTGTTATTGTATACATGTGTTGTAGAAAATCCATATAATTAACATTATATGGTAATTGATTGGGCCTCATTCCATATTTGAAATAGAAATATTTGAAATAGAGATATTTGAAATAGAAATATTTGAAATAGAAATATTTGAAAATAGAAATATATGAAGCCGTGTTGATTAGATTGACGCCATTTTGACGTGAACGATATTTATATCGATTTTATTCATTTTAAAATGAACATCGAAAGTGATTTCAAAATCTGATATTTTGAAAGGAATTGAAATTCGAATTAAATTGAATTGAAATGAAATTCGAATCAAACTGAATAGAATTGAAATTCGAATTAGATTGAAATCGTTTTGAATTGAATTTAAAACGTATCGAAATAGAACTGAAATGAATTTAAAATGAATTTATATTGGAATTTTTAATTCTGATTTGAAATTGGATATGAAGATGAAACTGTTTTGAAAATGAATATAAAACGATTTATAAAGCACGTTTTGAGTTGAAATCGATGAAGTATATATTATATATATAGTATAATGGCCAAAATAGAACGCGCCGCGCCGCGGCAGTTCGCGAATTTCGACCATTGACTTCGAATGGATATTGCGTGAGATCCGACCGTCGGATTCTCCTAAAACCGGAACCGTTGGGTTCGTATCGAAAAGAGCTTTCTAACGAATATTAGAAATTTGAAATCTAATGGTTGGATTTGGAATTATGTCCAAATCAAATTTCGAAAAGGTCGATGTAAGTGCAGTTCGATGGCCGTTGATGGAAATCGACTGTACAGGCCTTGATAAAATTATTAAAAATGGTAATAATTTGTGTAAAATCATAAGAAATGATTTAGAAAGAATCGGGATGAAAAACTCCACATTTGAAAATAAAAAAAATAGGTTTTTATTGAAATGAACTAGTTTTGAACTAGAATAGTAATTTATTTATTTTTAAAATAAATAAATTGGATTTGAAATGGTTTTGAAAATAAACAGAATTTCCTATAATTGCATTAGAATGGATTTGAATCGAAATTGTCTTCGGGATATTTCGATTTTGGATTTCGCGATTATACAGATAGTGTTATGGAAATTTGAAAGATATATATATATCGTTATTCCCAATACGATATTTGTTGGTCGTAGAATGTGATGTTGAATATAAGCCGATATATTTTCTATTCAGAGCCTTGTATTTAGTATCAAATGTGATTTGGGTTGTCGTGAATGGTGTCTTCATTAACACTGTTCTTGTACCCAGTTGAGAAAAGATTAAATCTTTTTATTTAGATTTAATGAAGTGTACCAATTAAATAATATTTAATTGGAATCGAATTGGTACTGATTTTGGGTTTTATCGTGAACAGTGTTTTTAAATGACACTGATTCTTTAACCCCGTTAAAGATTAAAACTAAGTGGAGTTTTAATGAATCTTTAATTAGATTGAAATGATCGAGAATGGAGTATCACCAGTTTTGCTCCAGGCGATAGTTAAATCTTTAATTAGATTTGAATGTGAAATGGTAACTGAATTTACCGATAACACTGTGGTGTTAGATATGAAGTATTACCAGTTTTACTTCATGGGATGAATAGGTTAGGATTACGGAATTAAAATAAGTGATTACTTCGGTAAGGTTCGTTAATCCCGACTAGTTTGAATTGATATTCAAAAATAGATTAAGGAATAAATTTAAAGGATTTATCTTTAATAAAATTAATGGGAACCTTTCCCTAAGAAAGTGAAATTTAGAAACTAACTGTCGGTTAGCTAAGCAGGATGATTTTCTGGGTATTGATCTGATGTTGGTTTCGGCCTTTGGGGTTAATATTTAGGGAATTATTCTCTTGATTAATTTACGGTTATTGACTGATGAATTGGAATGAGGCGTATGTTGAGTTTGTGTAACACTTATTTAAAATATAAGCGAGTTATTTGGAAAGACCTGGTTTATCCCATTTTGAATAACTGATGCGACGATTAGTCGAAGATGAAGACGATGGTTGAAGACCAGAGGTCTTCACGTCGTTTAGAAAATTACTGATGATCTTGATTGGGCTGTACACCCAATAAGATGGAAACAGTTGGTAATCGTCCAGACATACTTGGAGATCGTTGGATATGCGGGGTACTAGGTGCCTCCGGTTTCGTTCAGACCCAGAACGAACTTGTAAATGGACTGTGTGTCTGACATTGGATTTTAGTCTGTGTGATTGATTTCTATTAAATATATATCTGTTTGGCGGTGGAGAATTTATTCTCTTACTTAACGCCCCTCTCTGAGACGTACGAGCTCAGGGGTTATATATTGATGGATATCAAACGCATGCAGTGAATGGCCTGTGTGGCACGCCTAAGTGGCAATTGATCAAGGCTTTAGTTGAAAAGCAAAGTCTCGTGGTGATGATCAAAGCACAGCCTGTGTGGCACAGCTTTGTGTAACATGAATTCGCGAGCCTCGCACCCCGGTTGTGAACCAGAAATGGGAGAGGACATCAGGGAGGGCATGCGTTTCTTTCTAGCTAGAAGTGGCATCAGCGGTTTTACACGCCCTGACGGGTTTGACTTATGTGGTTGTTGCTGTTGCGAGGCGCCTCGGTTATATCGGTCAATCCGGGACCGATGGAGCCATTCGTTGGCTCATTTACACCCCATAGGGTGGGGAAACGCAGTGTTCAGGCATTTTAATCCACATCGGTGGACCGGCCCTGAGGATCCAAAGGCTTTACTGAGTACATGCCTGAGACACGGGCTAGAGCGTCTCGAATTCGGTAGAGGACTATCTTTTGCCTCGGTTCACAGACGGAAATCCAATTTCCAAATACGTGACATTTGCGGTTTTATTTGTGGAGCCTAGTATGGAGACATAGTGGGATGGGGCGCTTATGCCGTCTATGATTGATACTTATGATTTGAAGTTGTTTTATACACTTTGCACTTATAATAGTATCAAATGATTTGTTTTAAAAGAATCAAGCATTCTTGGCTATTATAAGGTAAAAACCCTATCCTCCGGCTTGCGTTGCATTGTGTGATGGGAACTGGGTCTTATAATAGCTTCATTTTTCTTTATTTAGCATTGCGTTGTTTGTTTTATGCACTGGTATTCTTGGGAGGAAACATGTTCCGTGTTACACGACGTGGTCCCTTGATTTACCTAACTTTGAAATAAAGATTAATAACTGTTTTAGTTCTCACACCTGTCCCATGACTGACCTGGAGTTTATTGTTTTAACCTAAACTCTAGGTGCCCTTATTTTGACACGGGCAGCTAGTAGTTTTGGTTTTGCTGATTTATATTCACAGGATCTTGGTTTACATCTGGAATGATATCCGGAAAACTTTGTATCCGTATATCTCTTCTAGTTGTGTATTGTATTATTTTCCGCTGCTATGTATTTAAATGTAATTTAAATCTCTGATATTTATATTTAATATTCATTTATACTCTGTATATTCTTGAATTCTGATGGAATTGTTGTAATAAACAATGAAATGTCCTTCCGTCTGCGTTCTGTTGTGGCTTGTTCTCGAACTATCTGCTCTTTCCTTTACGGGGAAGTTACGGGTTTCTTCATTTGGTATCAGAGCTTTGGTTTACAAAGCTCAGAGAACAGGACACATTAGAAGCGTTCTAATGAATTCATCAGATATTGGATTAGTAACAACCAATGAGAATGATTCGTTAGAGATGGGATCAGTAGCATCCTAGAACGACTGTAAAGAGTATTTTTGAAATGAAAACGAATTTTTGTTTTGAAAATTTAAATAAATTATACGTATTTGATTATTTATTTATATTGATTTGGATAATCAAATATATAGAGATTTTAGTATATGTCTGATCCACGTGTATTGAAGCCTCAAATATATTCGATAGATATAGAATCACACTCTAGTCGCTCGGACATGATTCTAATGATTGATGCGTCATCATTTGAATTTATTTTCGTGTTTTGAAGGTGAGATTTCTATATATTTCCAATTGACTGGTGTGAGAACCGAAACTAGATAGGGCTTATTTTTGTGATTTGGCATCAAAAATGTGATTTTTTTAACTATATATCAAAGTTATGAATTTGAAAAGCTAATCAACTAATTGATTGATGGTTGTGTTGTTGATTATTGGTTGATTAATTAAAATTTGAACCATATAGCCAAATTGACCAAAAAGTGAGTTGTATTGAAAATGTGTCGCATTTGCTTGCATATACTTGTACTTACATTGATAAGGTCATAGCAAAGAGGCTAGAGCAGAAGAATAAAATTGTTTGCCCGACAAATAGTACATGTTTAACATAATTTACTGTTTTGTTTGGGTGATGATGATTTTATGAGCCGATTGGCTAGCCGCTTGGCTTTTTATTTTCTTTGTGAGATTAGAAGGCCTGTATGGCAATTTCGGGATTTTCCCGTGCTCCCGGTGCAGGGGAGGTTATGGCGAAATTTTTCGAAAATTTAGGGTGTTAGCCAAATTTTTGAAAAATTTGAAAAATTCTTAGAAATAGAAAAGTTGAAGAACTTACGCCGTAATCAAAACAATGAAAGTTGAGTTGATTAGATAAACAACTTTCGGCTTTGTTCCTTTTCGAGGACGAAAAGTTTTAAGTGGGGGAGATTGTGATAACCCGGAAATCTGGGCCAGTTTAAAATTTTTATTTTGGCAATTTTAGCGAATTTTGATTATTTAAAATGAATTATTTTAAATAATATTGATAAGAAATTTATTTTGAGTAGAATTCGAATGTATATATTATATAGATCGTCATTAGAATATAAATATTTATTTTAAATTATAAAAGGAATTGAAAATGGCGCGGTAGTTCGATAATTCGATTTCAAACTTCAAATGGATGTACAGGATTCAAAATAAACCGGATTTTAGTGAAACCAAAAATATTAGAATCTAATTAAAAATATCTTTCCAACGAATCCGAAAGATTGGAATTTCATAGCGGGAATCAAAAGTTATGCCCAGTTGAAAATTCTGAATAGTCGCTATGGAATTCAGGCCCTTAAAAATGGAAATTTTGCAAACGACCTCGGATTTCGACGAAACCACTTTTGTTGGATCCGCGATGTCAATTTATTGCTAGGTTTCAAATTTCATAATTTTTCGAACCAATATGTGAGCGGGGCAAAGGAAAACGTGTTTGACCAGTTTTAGTTGATTTTTATCGACTGGAAAATGGCCATTTTTCAAACGGTCTCAGAATTCGACGAAACTAGTTTTGTTAGGACCGTATCATCAATATGAAGCTAGAAAATATTTTTCAGGAATTTTTCGAGTTAGCATGTGGCCCCGGTAAAATGAAATGCGCGTTCAAATTCAATATATAGAATTATATGTTGATTTTGACGAAAACTGATCGAAACGGTCGAATTGGCCTGCGATACATATCCCATTATGTTCGGAATCGGGGTAACTAGCTAGGGGCAACAGGCGGTGGGTCTCGTTTAGAGGCCGAAATTGAAAGTTACTTTTCGAAATTAAATAGAAAAAAATAAAAACCCCGCCTCCCTTTTATCTTTGCTCAGACCCCCCCCCCCTGTTTACTTTTCAAATTGACTTTGAATAATAAAAAGAAAAAGGAAAAAGGGGCGCACGATCGCCAGCACCCCCCTGGTGCTGCAACCCCACCCGCGTTCCTCCTTCCTTCGCCTGCAGCTTCTCTCCCTCCTCCATCCTTATCGCGATCCATCTCCACCCTCCAACGCGCTGTAGCCCCAATCGACGAGAAGAAGATCGCCCCCCTCATTCAGATCGCCTCTGCCGACGATGAACCCTCCTCCGCCTCCAGGTGGTAGCCACCCTCCCCCATCTCCTCCTCCCTCTGTTCGTACCCCCTCCGAACCCCTGAAGCCCCAACCCGCGATAAACAGCCCTCCACGAACCGCCATAGCAGCCTTGACTCCTCCGCAACAGGCCCCCACCTCCTCCTTCGATTTCTGCAGTAAGTTTTATTTTATTATTATTATTTATTTATTTATTTTTAATCAGTTTTCTTAGGAAAAAAATATATTGTTTAAAATTTGAGATATAGTTTAAAATCTGAAATTAGTATATATACTATAGATTGGAATTTGAATGGTATACATGGTTTGAAAATATAATTTATATATATGTATATCATTATTTTCAAAGTGTTATTTTTAATACACATAACATTATTTTTAAAAAGAAAATAGAGCTTTGTTTTTGGAATAAAAGACATGAGTTTGTTTATATAAAAAATTCGATTTTTATATATTGAATAGCAAAGTAAAAATTAGATTTTTTATATATTGAATAGCAAAGTAAAAATTCGATTTTTATCTATTGAATAGCAAAGTAAAAATTTGATTTTTATATATTGAATAGTGAAGTAAAAATGTGATTTTTACATATGTTGAGAATACGGGCAAAGAAAGTGGCAAGAGGCGAGAACGGCGAAAATTTCTACAAAGAAGAGTCGTGGGATTGAATTTGCTAATCTGTGAGAACTTCTCACCTTCAAATTATTTTTCTAGTTGAAATATATATACTAGGATGCAGACGGTGTTTAGTAGCACCCGACACCCGTCGTCCACAGACCATGGACTGCTTATATGCTTGTTTGTTTGATTTTGATGTGTAGTTGATGTGTAGTTGGTTGTGTGATGTGATGTGAAATGAAATAAAATATTTATGTAGTTAAAAAATATTTTATAGTTGAAAATATATTTTTCAACATGAATGTGAATAAATATTTATAAACAAATCGGAGATTTGTTTATATACACTGATTTGATTGATATTGATTGGGACGTTAAATTTTACACATCGCCCAACTGCACAAATAAAATCTATGTTTGATTGTTTGAAACCCCACACGGGTATTGGGATGATATTTGATGTACACTAATCCCTATTGCTTAGTTGTATGTCGATCGATTGATTGACAGACTGTTATAAGCGTTGAATGTTTATATTTGATGCTTATACAGTGTAGAATGCACTTTGGATGATGGTTGATTGTTCATCGTTGTTATTGTATACATGTGTTGTAGAAAATCCATATAATTAACATTATAGGGTAATTGATTGGGCCTCATTCCATATTTGAAATAGAAATATTTGAAATAGAGATATTTGAAGTAGAAATATTTGAAATAGAAATATTTGAAAATAGAAATATATGAAGCCGTGTTGATTAGATTGACGCCATTTTAACGTGAAGGATATTTATATCGATTTTATTCATTTTAAAATGAATATCGAAAGTGATTTCAAAATCTGATATTTTGAAAGGAATTGAAATTTGAATTAAATTGAATTGAAATGAAATTCGAATTAAACTGAATAGAATTGAAATTCGAATTAGATTGAAATCGTTTTGAATTGAATTTAAAACGTATTGAAATAGAACTGAAATGAATTTTAAACGAATATATATTGGAATATTCAATTTTGCTTTGAAATTGGATATGAAGATGAAACCGTTTTGAAAATGAATTTAAAACGATTTATAAAGCACGTTTTGAATTGAAATCGATGAAGTATAAATTATATATATTATATATATAGTATAATGGCCAGAATAGAACACGCCGCGCTGTGGCAGTTCGCGAATTTCGACCATTGACTTCGAATGGATATTGCGGGAGATCCGACCGTCGGATTCTCCTAGAACCGGAACCGTTGGGTTCGTATCGAAAAGAGCTTTCTAACGAATATTAGAAATTTAACGGTTGGATTTGGAATTATGTCCAAATCAAATTTGGAAAAGGTCGTTGTAAGTGCAGTTCGATGGTCGTTGATGGAAATCGACTGTATGGGCCTTGATAAAATTATTAAAAATGGTAATAATTTGTGTAAAATCATAAGAAATGATTTAGAAAGAATCGGGATGAAAAACTCCACATTTCAAAAGAAAAAAATAGGTTTTTATCGAAATGAACTAGTTTTGAACTAGAATAGTAATTTATTTATTTTTAAAATAAATAAATTGGATTTGAAATGGTTTTGAAAATAACCAGAATTTCCAATAATTGCATTAGAATGGATTTGAATCGAAATTGTCTTCGGAATATTTTGATGTTGGATTTCGCGATTATACAGATAGCGTTATGGAAATTTGAAAGATATATATATAAATATCGTTATTCCCAATACGATATTTGTTGGTCGTAGAATGTGATGTTGAATATAAGCCGATATATTTTCTATTCAGAGCCTTGTATTTAATATCAAATGTGATTTGGGTTGTCGTGAATGGTATCTTCATTAACACTGTTCTTGAACCCAGTTGAGAAAAGATTAAATCTTTTTATTTAGATTTAATGAAGTGTACCAATTAAATAATATTTAATTGGAATCGAATTGGTATTGATTTTGGGGTTTATCGTGAACAGTGTTTTTAAATGACACTGATTCTTTAACCCCATTAAAGATTAAAACTAAGTGGAGTTTTAATGAATCTTTAATTAGATTGAAATGATCGAGAATGGAGTATCACCAGTTTTGCTCCAGGCGATAGTTAAATCTTTAATTAGATTTGAATGTGAAATGGTAACTGAATTTACCGATAACACCGTGGTGTTAGATATGAAGTATTACCAGTTTTACTCCATGGGATGAATAGGTTGGGATTAGGGAATTAAAATAAGTGATTACTTTGGTAAGGTTCGTTAATCCCGACTAGTTTGAATTGATATTCAAAAGTAGATAAAGGAATAAATTTAAAGGATTTATCTTTGATAAAATTAATGGGAACCTTTCCCTAAGAAAGTGAAATTTAGAAACTAACTGTCGGTTAGCTAAGCAGGATGGTTTTCTGGGTATTGATCTGATGTTGGTTTCGGCCTTCGGGGTTAATATTTGGGGAACTATTCTCTTGATTAATTTACGGTTAGTGACTGATGAATTGGAATGAGGCGTACGTCGAGTTTGTGTAACATTTGTTTAAAATATACGCGAGTTATTCGGAAAGACCAGGTTTATCCCATTTTGAATAACTAATGCGACGATTAGTCGAAGATGAAGACGATGGTTGAAGACCAGATGTCTTCACGTCGTTTGGATAATTACTGATGATCTTGATTAGGTTGTACACCCAAGAAGATGGAAACCGTTGGTGATCGTCCAGACGTACTTGGAGATCGATGGATATGCGGGGTACTAGGTGCCTTCGGTTTCGTTCAGACCCAGAACGAACTTGTAAATGGACTGTGTGTCTGACATTGGATTTTAGTCTGTGTGATTGATTTCTATTAAATATATATCTTTTTGGCGGCGGAGAATTTGTTCTCTTGCTTAACGCCCCTCTCTGAGACGTACGAGCTCAGGGGTTATATATTGATGGATATCAAACGCATGGAGTGAATGGCTTATGTGGCACGCCTAAGTGGCAATTGATCAAGGATTCTGTTGAAATGCAAAGTCTTGTGGTGATGATCAAAGCACAGCCTATGTAGCACAGCTTTGTGTAATGTGAATTCGCGAGCCTCGCACCCCGATTGTGAGCCAGAAATGGGAGAGGACGTCAGGGAGGGCATGCGTTTCTTTCTAGCTAGAAGTGGCGTCAGCGGTTTTACACGCCCTGACGAGTTTGACTTATGTGGTTGTTGCTGTTGCGAGGCGCCTCGGTTATATCAGTCGATCCGGGACCGATGGAGTCATTCGTTGGCTCATTGACACCCCTTAGGGTGGGGAAACGCAGTGTTCAGACATTTTAATCCACATCGGTGGACCGGCCCTGAGGATCCAAAGGCTTGACTGAGTACTTGCCTGAGACACGGGCTAGAGCGTCTCGAATTCGGTAGAGGACTATCTTTTTCCTCGGTTCACAGACGGAAATCCAATTTCCAAATACGTGACATTTGCGGTTTCGTTTGTAGAGCCTAGTATGGCGACATAGTGGGATGGGGCGCTTATGCCGTCTATGATTGACACTTATGATTTGAAGTTGTTTTATACACTATGCACTTATAATAGTATCAAATGAATTGTTTTAAACGTATCAAGCATTCTTGGCTATTATAAGGTAAAAACCCTATCCTCCTGCTTGCGTTGCATTGTGTGATGGGAACTGGGTCTTATAATAGCTTCATTTTCCTTTATTTAGCATTGCGTTGTTTGTTTTATGCACTGGTATTCTTGGGAGGAAACTCGTTCCGTGTTATACGGCGTGGTCCCTTGATTTACCTAATTTTGAAATAAAGATTAATAACTGTTTTAGTTCTCACACCAGTCCCATGACTGACCTGGAGTTTATTGTTTTAACCTAAACTCTGGGTGCCCTTATTTTGACACGGGTAGCTAGTAGTTTTGGTTTTGTAGATTTATATTCACAGGATCCTGGTTTACAGCTGGAATGATATCCAGAAAGCTTTGTATCCGTGTATCTCTTCTAGTTGTGTATTGTATTATTTTCCGCTGCTATGTATTTAAATGTAATTTAAATCTCTGATATTTCTGTGTAATATTCATTTATACTTAGTATATTCTTGTATTCTGATGGAATTGTTGTAATAAACAATGAAATGTTCTTCCGTCTGCGTTCTGTTGTGGCTTGTTCTCGAACTATCCGCTCTTTCCTTTACGGGGAAGTTACGGGTTTCTTCACTATCGACCCTCAGTTGGGGCCCATGGAGTTCCTTTTAATACCAATGTCCTTGTTTTTTTCACATTCTTCAGATTTTAATCTTCACTCCTCCTCCGAAGGTTATCACCCTCTCTGCTTCTTTTCTTGGTTGACTTGGTTTTCTTAGACACAATCTAAAAGGCAGGTTCTTCTTAGGTCATGGATCGTAAAACGATGTGTTGGTTGCGTGTATGGTGAGCTCACCTTTCCTTTGTCGGGTGGCTATCTGGGTTGTCTCTTTTGTTTGTTGTTGGTGGTTATTGCTTGGAGTGTCTAATTTCAGGTGAGTGTTGTGTTCTTTTTGTGCATCTTCTTGCGTTATCTTTGCTGGTTTTGAGCTGCTCCATCTTGCCTTCGGTTACGAAAGATGTTTGTGTCGTGTTAGTGGTTTTTGTTTTTCCTTGTTTGTTGGTGTCGACTGGGTAATGCTTGTGTGTTTTCACTCCTTGTTTGGTTTGGAAATATTTTGTGATAGCCTCTGCTGCATTTTCTTGTGAAGTTGTATAATGACCCATTTTTTATTTGACTAACTCTATAAACAATTAATTATAGATTATATCTGTAATAATATTGGATTTAAACATTACAGTAAATTTAGAATAATCGTTAGTTTAAAAATCCTGTGTGTATATTTTAACTTGTTATATTTATAAACATATAAACTAGTGAATGATGTTCTAACATTTTGTTTACATTAAAAACTTTTTTTTAACTCATGTATATATAGAGTTACCTAAGGTCACAAATGAGATTTACTTAAAGTAAATTTTAAGTACTTCACATATAAGCACATATGAAGATATGGTTGTTTAATGCAAAAGGACATGGCATTTAAATGATAGGAATGGATGAGATGTTAAATTTTAGTGGGTTGATTTTTCTTGTGTGCTAAGTTTAAATTGTTAATAAGTAAAGGACATGTATAGGTGCATGTTTGTACAACTAGAACATGGTGTGAGTTGCAAATTCCTATGACAAATTATTGCAAATGTACTCTACAACACTTTTTCTTAAATCATCCTATAACATCAAATAAACTCATTCAAAGCTTGTCTCCCTGAAAACCCTACAAGCTTGCAATTTAAGCCAATAAATAGGGTGAAGTTTCAGCTATAAATACACCCAATGCCATCACAATTTCACTCAAAAAACTTAGCTTGAACTTAAACCAAAAACTGAAACCAGAGAGCAAAAGTCAGAGAACAAAAAAGGCGAGTAAAACTCACCTATACTTCTTTTTAGATTTATTTCATGTCTTGGTATAACTGGTTCAAACTTGTATACACATAAATATGTTCTAGTTGTATTTCTATCCTATATAGATACATCATCATGTAGAATTCTAGAACTAAAATCATTGTCTGTGTATAAACTGTGCACCAATATACTCATCTTATTGATTTTATTTTTTTTATTGAAAAACAAAAATGTGTGATCTTCTATAAAGAAGAGAGCCCACATATATAATATAAAACGAAATACTACAATATCCAACTACAATATCGAATTCCAGCAAAGCCACAACCCGATAGTGGAGTATATCTACTCCAATACAATAAACCAGTCTCTCCATGAAAAAATAACAAAATAAAGCAGTACAACCCCAAAACTCTTCGAAACCAAGCACAAAAAGATCTCCAAAACTAATGTCTAACTCCAATCCAGTCAGCAATCCACAAGCTTCACAGCAAAAGCCAACAACCTGAAATATGTAAGAAACTAGACAACCCATAAGTACCTATCACATATATATATATATATATGATTATATCTATATATATACACACACACCAAAAAGGGTATATATATATATATATCCATACATATATGTGAAGAAGAAGAAAGAATGAAAAAGAAACAAACAAGCAATAACAAAAAACAGAAATTAACAACAAATGCGAGATCTATCACTTCAAAAATAACTATTGATTCTAATAAACAAACTCAAATTAAACCTAACCTTAAGCAAAAAACCATCAAAACACGAATCTCCAAAAAACTTAAAGCGCGAATTAGACATCCAATCCAGACAGTAA